>OX155897.1:16882688-18298121 GCA_944588485.1 Phosphuga atrata
TGTCTGTCTGTCTAGTCTTGTCTGTCTAGTCTTGTCTGTCTAGTCTTGTCTGTCTAGTCTTGTCTGTCTAGTCTTGTCTGTCTAGTCTTGTCTGTCTAGTCTTGTCTGTCTAGTCTTGTCTGTCTAGTCTTGTCTGTCTAGTCTTGTCTGTCTAGTCTTGTCTGTCTAGTCTTGTCTGTCTAGTCTTGTCTGTCTAGTCTTGTCTGTCTAGTCTTGTCTGTCTAGTCTTGTCTGTCTAGTCTTGTCTGTCTAGTCTTGTCTGTCTAGTCTTGTCTGTCTAGTCTTGTCTGTCTAGTCTTGTCTGTCTAGTCTTGTCTGTCTAGTCTTGTCTGTCTAGTCTTGTCTGTCTAGTCTTGTCTGTCTAGTCTTGTCTGTCTAGTCTTGTCTGTCTAGTCTTGTCTGTCTAGTCTTATCTGCCTGGTCTTGTCTGTCTAGTCTTGTCTGTCTAGTCTTGTCTGTCTAGTCTTGTCTGTCTAGTCTTGTCTGTCTAGTCTTGTCTGTCTAGTCTTGTCTGTCTAGTCTTGTCTGTCTAGTCTTGTCTGTCTAGTCTTGTCTGTCTAGTCTTGTCTGTCTAGTCTTGTCTGTCTAGTCTTGTCTGTCTAGTCTTGTCTGTCTAGTCTTGTCTGTCTAGTCTTGTCTGTCTAGTCTTGTCTGTCTAGTCTTGTCTGTCTAGTCTTGTCTGTCTAGTCTTGTCTGTCTAGTCTTGTCTGTCTAGTCTTGTCTGTCTAGTCTTGTCTGTCTAGTCTTGTCTGTCTAGTCTTGTCTGTCTAGTCTTGTCTGTCTAGTCTTGTCTGTCTAGTCTTGTCTGTCTAGTCTTGTCTGTCTAGTCTTGTCTGTCTAGTCTTGTCTGTCTAGTCTTGTCTGTCTAGTCTTGTCTGTCTAGTCTTGTCTGTCTAGTCTTGTCTGTCTAGTCTTGTCTGTCTAGTCTTGTCTGTCTAGTCTTGTCTGTCTTGTCTTGTCTGTCTAGTCTTGTCTGTCTAGTCTTGTCTGTCTAGTCTTGTCTGTCTAGTCTTGTCTGTCTAGTTTTGTCTGTCTAGTCTTGTCTGTCTAGTCTTGTCTGTCTAGTCTTGTCTGTCTAGTCTTGTCTGTCTAGTTTTGTCTGTCTAGTCTTGTCTGTCTAGTCTTGTCTGTCTAGTCTTGTCTGTCTAGTCTTGTCTGTCTAGTCTTGTCTGTCTAGTCTTGTCTGTCTAGTCTTGTCTGTCTAGTCTTGTCTGTCTAGTCTTGTCTGTCTAGTCTTGTCTGTCTAGTCTTGTCTGTCTAGTCTTGTCTGTCTAGTCTTGTCTGTCTAGTCTTGTCTGTCTAGTCTTGTCTGTCTAGTCTTGTCTGTCTAGTCTTGTCTGTCTAGTCTTGTCTGTCTAGTCTTGTCTGTCTAGTCTTGTCTGTCTAGTCTTGTCTGTCTAGTCTTGTCTGTCTAGTCGTGTCTGTCTAGTCGTGTCTGTCTAGTCTTGTCTGTCTAGTCTTGTCTGTCTAGTCTTGTCTGTCTAGTCTTGTCTGTCTAGTCTTGTCTGTCTAGTCTTGTCTGTCTAGTCTTGTCTGTCTAGTCTTGTATGTCTAGTCTTGTCTGTCTAGTCTTGCCTGTCTAGTCTTGCCTGTCTAGTCTTGTCTGTCAAGTCTTGTCTGTCTAGTCTTGTCTGTCTAGTCTTGTCTGTCTAGTCTTGTCTGTCTAGTCTTGTCTGTCTGGTCTTGTCTGTCTAGTCTTGTCTGTCTAGTCTTGTTTGTCTAGTCTTTTCTGTCTCTCAAAGTTTGAAACTAGATTTAGAAATATACTAGAACTAATTGTCTTGAATTTTTGAATTACAATGTAAAGATGTTGTGAAAGGGAAATATGGAAATGAGTTTAAATTTTATGAATGAATTTACATTTGTGATTTTATTTCGCAATGTTTGCAATAAAAGATAGTTTTATAATCACTCTTTATCTTAATTATTACGGTACCTTAATTACTGGATTTTATTATATCTACTCGAATTTTTTTATTAAAATTTCTTTGAACTAATTTTCTATGAAAACAAATTTATACATTCCCTTCACGGAATTTTGAAAATCCACGAAAACGTGAAGTGACTAATGCGTCGCGAAAAGGTCGACTGGGTAAGGTCAGCAACCCGCGTCTGCCAAATTTACTTTATTCGCTGCGCTTCCACTAATAGATTTTAAAACTCGTAGACTTCTAACGAAAAACATTTCCCAAGCAGAAAGGTTACTAGAAATCGAATAAACCCTTCATTATCAACAATTAACTTTAAATGTATTAATAAATCTCGGTTGAAAATTAAATGTCGTCGAAGTGCCTTTTGGAACACTGATGATTTATACAGTGAAGCTTCATTAAAATTCTTTATTATGAAGTGTCGGGAGGTGTTGACATTTGTGCCGCCCGACACTTCGTTTGTCTCGAAATCACATCGTTGTGCTTCGTTTGTCTCGGAAACACTTCGTTGCACTTCCTAGACCCTTAGTTTTTCTCGGAAACACGTCAGTGCTGCTTTGACGACACTTCGTTGCTCTTTGAAGACACTTCGTTGCACTTTGACGACACTTCGTTTCATTTTTACGACACTTCGTTGCACTGCGAAAGTGCAAATGCGAAACACTTGACATTTGTCAAGTGACGTTGACATTTTTAGAGACACATTTTCATCACGGATATTGTACTAAAATGTGTTTATAAAGTAATTGGTTACTTATATTATAGGTATACATGGTTATATTCATGTTTAATATAAAAATGGGAAAAATAATTTAAAAAAACTAAATTTTATTAAATTTAAAAAATATTTTAGTGAACATAAATGGGTGTTCTATAGGAAGATATACTATTTTGGTTACAAAAATTCTCAACGATTTTTTTATTTGAAAATAGTCGCCTGCCGTAGTATACTTTCCCGTAGAACACCCGTCATTATATCGTTTGCGAAATATTTTCTAATAATCTTCTTTCTGATTAGAGTTCAATATCGTGTAGTAAATACAGCAAATAAGTGAATAAGTAGTATACTTTCCCGTAGAACACCCGTTATTATATCGTTTGCGAAATATTTTGTACTAATCTTCTTTCTGATTAGAGTTCAATATCGTGTACTAAATACAGTAAATAAGTGAATAAGTAGTATACTTTCCTGTAGAACACCAGTTATTATATCGTTTGCGAAATATTTTGTACTAATCTTCTTTCTGATTAGAGTTCAATATCATGTACTAAATACAGTGAATAAGTGTTTTTCTTCGCGTAGATTAATTGCATTGAGTGTATATTTATCGCGATTCAGGTTAACGACAGCGCAGTCAATCAACTGTAAACGTGTCTGTCTTTGAACGATTATTTGCAAAATATTTAATCTTCTCCGTCTGTGTCTATACACTTTGCGCAGCAATTGAGGTTAACAACTCGAAAGTTGTTCAACTGGAACGGTTTTAATCCAAATACACTTTTTCTAACATTGTTCAGTTTCAAATTTTACAGCTTGAACTCGACAACAAAAACCGAAATACAAAAAAGCTTTTTGATAGCTAAAATCGTATTTTAATAAATAAATCTGTTGGATAAATTGAAAGGTTTTTTTGTTGTATTCCGTGTATCTTTGTCCTCAATTTCACTTCACTGGAAATCTTTAAACTGTACAGATGCAGGAAGAAAATACTTTCTCTTTGGACCAGGGATCAGCAACATTTTCTAAGCAGTCATATAATTTATTCCAAATCTAAAATACATGCGGATTGAATGGTATTCAGGATAATATGAAATAGTCAAGATCTAGAATAAGCACATTTAGATTAACTATATCCGTACCGGCGAGAGAATGCATCTCGTCTCGACGAGTTTAGCATTGTTCTGCGCATAATGTCCGCGCGGAGTTTAGTTGTCCGAGTTTGAAAAACTGACACATATTTCTTAATAATAACTCAAACTGTGCGTACCTCGGCGCGACCCTTGCCCTTCATACCGCGGCGCAGTACAGCTGCATTCTCTTGCCGCTTCGACTATAACTACTATATATATATATATATATATATATATATATATATATATGTATATATATATATATATATATATATATATATATATATATATATATTCGACTTCTATAAGTCGAAGACTTATATATATATATATATATATATATATATATATATATATATATATAAGTCTTCGACTTATAGAAGTCGAAGACTTCGAAGTCGTCGACTATATATATAAGTCTTTAATTAAGTTTTCCTGGTCCTAGAGTTGAGTTTTCTTGAACGCTATCTCACATTATTGAACGATGCTAAGTTTCCCTGGTCCTAGAGTTAAGTTTTCCTGATCCCTATCGCTTTTAAGCCAGCGCGAGTGGTGTAGTGGTGACGCTCGTGGCCTCTTGTTAGAGCGCTAACTAACAGGTATAGAGGTCCCGAGTTCTATCCCCAGTGCCGGCCGCATTTGTACCAGAAGACAAATGTGAAAAATATTAATTAGCGCAATTTTACAAACAAATTCACAATAACAACTAGGTTTCTGGGCCTATATGTGAATGTGAATTGGAATGGGCCACAAGTAGGCCGCAGTGTTTGAAGGGTTAATACCCGTTTGAACGATGAACGATTCAAGCTTTCTTCTTCCATGTAACAAACAAATAGTAGTAGTTTATGACACAAGTGTGCACAAAAGCCTTTCACACACGTGTATCATACATAATTTTATCTACGAAGCATGTTAAAATGCTGTTGAATCTACAAAAAAATAAATGTCAGAATCTCAGAAAATGTATTTTCTCTACGTCTATGTTTTTTGTTTAGTGACCCGAGTTGTTTCCATAGTGACAACAAACAGAAATCGTTTAATAATGAAACTCCTATAAAAAACTCTAATAATGAAATGTGATTGACCTTGAACTTTTACGCACGATTTGGATTCTTTTATCTCGATTACACAACAGAAACATTTCACATTGCATGGCATAAAACACGTTTATGTAATAATGATCTCTGTTTCTGTTGTATTAATTAAATGAATTTACCAATGCCGTCAATAAATCAATTAATTACCAATGTGTGATAAATATACACTTTTTTAAACAGGCGATTTCAAAAGGAGGAAGGACATTAAACGAAGGGAAAAACCTTGAAGAACATCTTTAAAATGGAGAATAAACAAACCACTATTAATTATCAAGATTTTTTCTTTTAATTGATAAATCGTTTATTGAAATTCCCAGTTTATGATAGATTAAATGCTACATTGTTTTTATGGCTTGCGGGAAGTTATTTGAAATGTTTTCCTTATTTAGCAATTATTTATGGGAATTTTATACATTTTGTTGTTGAAGATAAAAGCACAACATTAACAACTATTGATGCTACCTTGGCGTCAATTCATCGCATTGATTACTTAATTTTACACAATTATGGTTAAATCTTGAGTCAGCCATAATCGCAATTTATTGCACAAATACGAATTTCCAATTTCTTGCAAATAAATCTTATTAACTTAAAACTGCATGATATTTTGTTTAACATTTATTTTTTTTCGTTACGGCCATCTTTGGACCACGTTATTCTTTATTATAGTTACGTTATTCTTTGTTATATAACTGTTTCCTTCCTTGGGCTTTAATGTTAACCCAGTACTGTCGCATTCGTTCTCGATGTTTCTGCTTCCGTTCTTCAGTCCAGATCTTGCTTGTTTTGAGCTTGGGCTTTCCCCGGAAACTCTGGAATGATTCCAGCTTTATCTTAAGAGGTTTACGTTCTTGAATATCTGCCCATGTGATCCCCACTTCTTTCAAGTGTTTGTCCAGTTCTGTGAACTATGCTCCCTTGATATTCCTTCCTAGGAAATAGGTAAAGATTATGTTTGTCAATCTCGTTTGGTTCATTCGTGCCATGTATTCGTGAAAATGTGATCCTTCGCTTCCGAATAATGTCTGATATTTTTTCCAGGTGCACGTAAAGTTCATGATTATGTTGTTTTCTGTATTTGCCATTTTCCTTTACTTGACTCAAAATTTTCCTCCAGAATCCTTCTTTCTCTAATTTCCAGGGTCTCCAGCCTTCCTTTTCTGTTCATTGTAAGGCATTCTGTAGCATATGGGACTTCCGGCTGGATAAGTGTTTGATAGTGTTTGAGCTTGCATTTAGGGATACTGGCATTTAGGGATTCTTGTTGTAGATGCTCTTGGTAAATTGATATGAAGTTTCCATTTTCCTGATACGTGAAGTGAAGGCTTCTTTCTCCGAGATGTTGGGCTCTATTAATTCGCCTAGATATTTAAATTTAAGTACTTTGGGTGCTGGTTTGATATTTCTGATAAACTCTGTTTAGCTGCCTTAGCCGCTTGTGTTTGTAGTAGGTTGATTTGCTCCACAGCTCTATCCGGAGAATCTGGAAATATAGCGAAATCATCTGCGAAGCCTAGCCCGTCTACTGTTAGCTGTCACCAATCTGACTCCATTTTCCACTGTTTTGTTGCTTATTTCCTTGCTCCACTCACGGATGACTTTCTCGAGTACGCAGCTGAAAAGCAGAGGTGTGCCCATCTCCCTGCCTTACGCCTGTCCTGATTTCGAAGACACCTGAAATCTCTCCTCTAAATTTCACTCTGGATTTTGTGCTACTTAAGGTCTGCTGAATTATCGATCTTGTTTTATTGTCCAAACCCAGTTCTTTCAAGATTTGTATTAAGGTACATCGATCGATTGAGTCGTATGATTTCCTTAATTCGACAAAGGTTACCGCAAACCGTTTGTTCCTGAGCTAGAGAATGAAAGGATTGATTTTAAGTTCATAATCTGTTCAGCACATGAACGCCCTTTCCTGAATTCACCTTGATATTCTCCCAACTGTGGATCTAGTTGCTCTTCGACCCGATTTTGTAGAGCCTTACAGAGGATCTTGTAAGTTATTGAGACAAGAGACATTCCACGGTAATTGTTCACGTTCGTTCTGTCCCCTTTCTAATGAAGAGGATGGATCAAAGCTGAGGGACAGTATCCTGCATTTTCTCGGTTTCTCATATCTCGTAGATTATCTCTGTAAGCTTTTCAACTGCCTTGTTCCCCGCTTGTTTCCACAGTTCAGCAACAATTGAATCCTCACCTGGTGTCTTGTAGTTTTTAAATGCCTGGATGATCTGTTTAATTTCCTCCTTTGTAGGTGGGGATGGTCTGGATGGATGGGTGCACTGTCTTCAAACGTTAGCGCAGATAAATATACACTTTTTTAAACAGGCGATTTCAAAAGGAGGAAGGACATTAAACGAAGGGAAAAACCTTGAAGAACATCTTTAAAATGTAGAATAAACCACTATTAATTATCAAGATTTTTTCTTTTAATTGATAAATCGTTTATTGAAATTCCCAGTTTATGATAGATTAAATGCTACATTGTTTTTATGGCTTGCGGGAAGTTATTTGAAATGTTTTCCTTATTTAGCAATTATTTATGGGAATTTTATACATTTTGTTGTTGAAGATAAAAGCACAACATTAACAACTATTGATGCTACCTTGGCGTCAATTCATCGCATTGATTACTTAATTTTACACAATTATGGTTAAATCTTGAGTCAGCCATAATCGCAATTTTTTGTACAAATACGAATTTCCAATTTCTTGCAAATAAATCTCTTATTAACTCAAAACTGCATGATATTTTGTATAACAATTTTTTTTTTCATTACGGCAATCTTTGGACCACGTTATTCTTAATTATAGTTACGTTATTCTTTGTTATATAACTGTTTCCTTCCTAGGGCTTTAATGTTAACCCAATACTGTCGCATTCGTTCTCGATGTTTCTGCTTCCGTTCTTCAGTCCAGATCTTGCTTGTTTAGCTTGGGCTTTCCCCGGAAACTCTGGAATGATTCCAGCTTTATCTTAAGAGGTTTACGTTCTTGAATATCTGCCCATGTGATCCCCACTTCTTTCAAGTCTTTGTCCAGTTCTGTGAACTATGCTCCCTTGATATTCCTTCCTAGGAAATATGTAAAGATTATGTTTGTCAATCACGTTTGGTTCATTCGTGCCATGTATTCGTGAAAATGTGATCCTTCGCTTCCGAATAATGTCTGATATTTTTTCCAGGTGCACGTAAAGTTCATGATTATGTTGTTTTCTGTATTTGCCATATTCCTTTACTTGACCCAAAATTTTCCTCCAGAATCCTTCTTTCTCTAATTTCCAGGGTCTCCAGCCTTCCTTTCCTGTTCATTGTAAGGCATTCTGTAGCATATGGGACTTCCGGCCGGATAAGTGTTTGAGCTTTCATTTAGGGATACTGGCATTTAGGGATTCTTGTTGTAGATGCTCTTGGTAAATTGATATGAAGTTTCCATTTTCCTGATACGTGAAGTGAAGGCTTCTTTCTCCGAGATGTTAGGCTCTATCCATTCGCCTAGATATTTAAATTTGTCGGTTCGCTAAATTTTTCCAGATTCCGTGACAAGTACTTTGGGTGCTGGTTTGATGTTTCTGATAAACTCTGTTTAGCTGCCTTAGCCGCTTGTGTTTGTAGTAGGTTGATTTGCTCCACAGCTCTATCCGGGGAATCTGGAAATATAGCGAAATCATCTGAGAAGCCTAGCCCGTCTACTGTTAGCTGTCACCAATCTGACCACATTTTACACTGTTTTGTTGCTTATTTCCTTGCTCCACTCACGGATGACTTTCTCGAGTACGCAGCTGAAAAGCAGAGGTGAGTGCCCATCTCCCTGCCTTACGCCTGTCCTGATTTCGAAGACACCTGAAATCTCTCCTCTAAATTTCACTCTGGATTTTGTGCTACTTAAGGTCTGCTGAATTATCGATCTTGTTTTATTGTCCAAACCCAGTTCTTTCAAGATTTGTATTAAGGTACATCGATCGATTGAGTCGTATGATTTCCTTAATTCGACAAAGGTTACCGCAAACCGTTTGTTCCTGAGCTAGAGAATGAAAGGATTGATTTTAAGTTCATAATCTGTTCAGCACATGAACGCCCTTTCCTGAATTCACCTTGATATTCTCCTAACTGTGGATCTAGTTGCTCTTCGACCCGATTTTGTAGAGCCTTACAGAGGATCTTGTAAGTTATTGAGACAAGAGACATTCCACGGTAATTGTTCACGTTAGTTCTGTCCCCTTTCTAATGAAGAGGATGGATCAAAGCTGAGGGACAGTATCCTGCATTTTCTCGGTTTCTCATATCTCGTAGATTATCTCTGTAAGCTTTTCAACTGCCTTGTTCCCAGCTTGTTTCCACAGTTCAGCAACAATTGAATCCTCACCTGGTGTCTTCTCCTTTGTAGGTTGGGATGAGTTTGGATGGATGGGTGCACTGTCTTCAAACGTGTGCGCAGATTCTGGAGGTTCGAAGTTGAAGAGAGATTCAATGTAGGTTGCCAAGATCCGGCACTTGTCTTTGTCATTGAAGGCAGTTTTGCCATCAGGATTCTTAAAGTGTAGACTCGGTGGAGAGTACTTGCTCAAAAGCTGTTTGAATGTTCTGTAATAGTTCCGTGTGTTGTTCTTCTGGAAGTCTTGCTCAATTTGAGCTAGATGATTTTTGTCAAAGGCCCGTTTTACCCCACGGATGTTTTTCGCAGCGTGTTTTCTTTCACTTAGGAAATTGAACCAGTTATCTTCATTCTTATATGAATGCCATCTTTGCCAGGCCAGTTGTTTGCCAGGCCCAACCTTTGTCTTATGGCTAGATCACATTCACTCGTCCAGGCATATTTCCTTCGTTTTGTTAGTGGGACTATCTCCTGTGCTGTCTTTATTATGGTCTGTTGTAGTTGCTCCCAAGCTTGTGGGTTCAGCACTCCAGTCAGAGAACTCTTGATTTGATCTTAGCTTTTCTGTATCAAACCTCGTGATCTTTTTTCTTTGGAACTTTCTTGGTATTTCTTTGATCTAAGATAGGTAATGATCAGAATCAAGATTTGCACTTCTCAAAACCTTCATATTCTGAATCTCTCGGTGTGCTTTCCGTGCGATAGCGAAGTGAATTCTATTCATTTTATGCTGAATTATTGAAAATAAAAACACAATATTAACAACTATTGGTGCTACAGTGGTGTCAATTCATCGTATTGATTACTTAATTTTACACAGCTACGGTTAAATTTTGAGACGGTCATTATTGAAAATTTTTGCACAAAAACAAGGTTCCAATTTCTTGCAAATAAATCACATATTAACTTAAAATTGAATGAATTTGGTAAACAATTTTGGCAGAAACATATTTAACTGTATACTAATGAAACTAATATTATTTCCATTTGTATTGATTTAAATTTTGCTCTTGACCTTTGTTTGAAATGGTTTGCAATGTTGACATTCTCGTGCCAACAACGCTAAAAAAAATTTTTTTCGAGTTCATAAAAATATTCATTGACAGAAGTAAAAATTTTTGTATTACACAAGCGTTTATGTTTTGATATACTGCCAGTTTCACGCTCTCGCCAATTCGTCCTTAATGCCTATGACTTTCCGAAATAACAAACTTGATTTTGTGCCAAATCCGTTTTGGAACTTTTAATGGCAAAGTTTTTGACTAGAAACGAATTATTTGTTCTACAATTGTTATATCACAATAGCGAATTAATTTAAAAAATGTTATTATCGAACAATATTGGCATTGTCATTTAACAAACAATTACATAATTATTATTAATCATGCGCGAAAAGTACTTCTTGACGCACGTTTTTTAATACGACAAATGCCACTTCTCGTTGTATTTCCACATAACCTGGGTAACGCACGCAAATATTCAATATCGCTTGGTTACATTAAAAAAAACAAATAAATAAAATAATCACAATCAAGACCTCTGTATTAAAAAAGTGACGTGAAAGTGTAAATAAAAATTTCATTACAAAATAATAATAAAAATAATAATATTAATAATAAATACTAAAAACGTTTTAAAATAAGTGTAAATTCGATGGTGATACCGGAAACAAAGGAGAGTTTTTATGACTAATCCACACCACCGGAGACAATTGAAATAGCAAATTCTCATTTTTGATTTCATTTTTACTGGATGACCCCTGGATCCCAAACTTATAAGATACATCCCCTCGCAAGAGTCATAAAAAATATTGTTTCTAACACGGGCAGTATTATCATTTGCCCTCTCGAGCGAATGTGCACTCAATGTGTGTGTGCCCAATTTCGCTCTCGTGACCAATTGACAACCTACCGCCATAGTTGCAAAATATACTATTCTATTATAATACCTGATAATTCGCTTTATAATTTCAAACTAGAATATTTTTACTGAAAAAAACGGCCAAGTGCGAATTGTGACTCGCGCACCGAGGAAGGACCTAACTGTATGCCACCCATATGCTTCTGGTGCTTGACAATACCACGCAGCACATTAGTGTATTTTCATAAGTTTCTAATAGTAAATTCGCATTTTTCTTGTAATTAAACTATATATTTACGGTTTTCAGATTTTTCCCTTTACATGTGCTGTAAGACACCGCTTCTTGCTAAATTTCATGATTCTAGGTCAACGGGAAGTATCCTATAGGTTTTGATTCCCTTGTGAAATCGCAAAATATGCGAAATAAACGGTCATATCTTTTGATCGCGTTGACTTACAAGTTTGATTTTTTCACAGCTGAAAGAGACCGCAGACCCGAGTATTTGATACAAATTTCAACTTGTTACCTCTACGCGTTCCTGAGAAAAATGGTCTTGACAGACAGACAGACAGACGGACAACAAAGTGATCCTATAAGGGTTCCGTTTTCGGTACAGAACCCTAAAAAGAACAAAAACCTATTAATAACTCCAAAAAAATGTTCAGATATTTCGTCTTTCCCCAATCAACATTGCTTTAAACCAGGGATTCCCAAAGTGTGACCCAATGTCGATCATTGCGGGCATGTCGAATGCCCGCAATGTCGACGAAATGATTTATATTTTAATTAAAATAATAAAAAATAAATAAACAGTAAAATAGATAATAAAATATTACAAATAAAATACAATCAAATGTTACAATACGATTTTTCAGCCCTATAAATAAACTTTTCATAACTTTTCATAAAAAGTGTTTACAACAGATACAGATACAGAACGACACTACGAACAAAGAAAGTCCTTCAGTAGACAGAAATTAATGTTGAAAAATCTGGTTAAACAAAATGAATCCTCCGTTGTGGCTAGCTATGTTATTGCGCAAGAAATTTCCAATCATAGTAAACCATTTTTAATAGATTTTTTTTAAAATCAACTTGAAAGATGATGTAATTTATCGGTATTGTCAGAGTATACCGATAAATTACATCATTATCATTGTAATATTCACAATTCCAGGAAAATCTTATAGCCCAAGTGTTAAAAATGAATATTGTTATGAATGATGTTATTAAAACAGTAAATTTTATCAAAAAACATGCTGTCCATAACAGCATGTTTACAATCACCGCCAATGCAGGTGTTTTACAATCCGGTGTTTTACAATCACCGCCAATTTAAAACTCTCTTAGAAGAATGACTGAGTCTCCATTTGGAGATGTTACATATTTTTCAAAAGTTCGATGGCTTTCAAGGGAAAAACATAAAAAGGGTTTTTTTGGTTTAAGAAAAGAAATTACATAAGTTTTTAACAGGAAAAAATCGTTGCCTTATTGCAAAATATTATCTGGTTATGCGACTTGACATTTCTAGTAGATGTAATTGGTGTTATGAATGACATTATTAAATTCGAAATTACAAGGTAATAAATTTTTGGCCCGCCAGAAATTTGAGAAATACCAAATCTCTGTTTTAAACCATCCGTGCGACTCCACCATCTGAATCTCCACAACAAAAAAATTAGATTAAATTAAAAATTATTCAGCGGTGAGAGAATTCTTTCATCAGCTGTACGACTATGATCCGCTACAAGATCCAACGCCCAAACCATCGGTTATTGAGCAGCCGACGAATCAGTTCCCTAATACTGAACCGACGATCAACGAGGTGAAGACGATAATAAAATCCCTGAAAAATAGTAAAGCACGTGGAGGGTTAGGAAAAAAGTAAAGCACCATGTAAGCGTAGAGATGATCAAAGCTGGAGGAGACGTCTTCTACAATAACGCCATGTCTTCGTAATGAATATATGGCATTCGGACAGTGGCGGCTCGTGGATGATGTTTGTGGGAGGGCTGAAAAAAATTATAATAAAAAATCACTACGAGTTGAAAAAACCGCATTTTTATTGACACATACAGAAACATATTGAATTTTTTAATTCAGTGTAATACCAGTAACAATTATTTTTCAAGGGTTCTCAAAGTTTTTCTAAGGCGGGCCAAGTTAATATTACCGATTCTTTTGACGGGCCAAAGAAAAACGGAATAAAAACAAAACAATAACCACGATTTTGTTTTATATATATTAAATTTATTGAACTATTTCTTATTTTATATATATATATATATATATATATATATATATATATATATATATATATATATATATATATATAGTATACTAAATTTAATATAAATGTTTAATTATATATTTATTAAAACAAAAAAAGTTGCTAAAAAACATTACGTGATTAATGATTAAACGACGACCCCGGGTATGTCCGTGGAATGTATTCTTAATACTGCTTGTAAATGATTATCAGTCAATTTTTATCTTAATTTCGACTTATTTGTTCACGATTGAAACAGTTATATGTGCTCCCAAATAATGAAAACATTTGTTCAGCATGTTTTGCGAAGTTAATAAGCATCTCTCCGTTTTCGTTTGTCTCGTCGTGTAGGGAATGTTTTCCTATTGTTCCTATGTAGTGGCTTTTTTCCCAATTTTCGCATTCATGTCTCCAATGATGATTTTGTGGTCGTTTCTCGGGGATTTGTCATGTCTATTCCAGCAGTTCGTAATATTTCTCCTGTGTTTTCATCCTGCTTCTCTGTGGGGCAGCGTGCATTAATCAGAGTTAAATAAAAAAATCTTGTTTTAGTCGCACTTTACACATTGGTTTGTTAAATGCTCTTGATTTGTTGAACGTTCGTTAAAGTCTAGGATGTTTGCTTTAAACTTGTTGTAGACTATGAATGCTACATTTGCCTTGCTCTTTGCCACTGTATAGAATCGTATGTATGCTGGTGTCTCTTACTCACTTGCCAAATCATCTTGTCTCCTGGATTGCTGTTATCATTATCTTATATTTTTGTAACTCGCTGAGCAGGGATCGTTGGGCTTCAGGTTTTTTTTGTGTGCGTACATTCCATGTTCCGATTACCTAAGCTAAGTCACGTCGCTTAAGTCATCTTCGCAAAACAATATTTTATTAATACAAACGCTTATGGTTAAAGCTCTGTATGAATTTTTTTAAAATATTTTATTGTATCTTCTTTATAATATTTATTATTTATTTTACTATTTACTTATTTATTTTTTAATAAAAAAATAATATATTGTACCGATATCGTGGGCCAAATCCACGGTCTTTGCGGGCCGCATTTGGCCCGCGGGCCGCACTTTGGGAACCTCTGCTCTAGATTAACAAAACCAACAATAAGCTTTTCATTAAAATTTGGTATATTTGAGAGTATGTTTTTTTCGTTAATTAAGTTAATGATAGATAATACAGTTAGTCTTTTGAATTTCTTGAAAAGGTCTGTTTATTCTCTTAAGAGCGGAAAAACATCTTTCAGGTTCTGCTGTTGTCATAGGTGTGGTAATTATTATTTCGAGTAAATTAAAAACTTCTACAAAGGATTCATGAATTCCTGAGTTATACATTAGATCATAAATAACTTTGTGTCCTTTTAAATTTCGAAATTCTGTTCGATCATATAAAACACGTAATACTGTGTTAAGCCTCTCTTTATCTAAACTTGGATATGCATTCACTCTTTCTCGTAGTTTGATGATAGGAATATGATTCGCATTATATGAAAACATATACGGGGAAAATAATCTTGCTGCAGATAAGTGTTTCGTAAAAGTAAATCGTTCTTTTGCATGAAATATTATATAACCGCAAACTTCTTTTGCTGCTAAATTCGTTGCTTCTTTTGAAAATCTTGTCAAATAAAAAATTCTCTTGGTGATTGACCGGAAGGAGGTCATTTCTAATTTCTTTAATAATTTTAGTAAATTCTTGTCCACTTAAGGTTCTTTGCCGTTGCCGAAACTCGAGTTCTTAGAAACAAACTCATAAAATGCCTAAAATATAGAGGGCGGACTGCAATGTTTGCAGCCCACGGTATGAATATTACAAAAACGTATATCGCGGGTGGGAGTAACCAGGTCAATACACTAACTACGCGGCGAGACTGTCTGAACTGACTGCAGCCCGGAGTATACCTACAACCGCACAAAATTACACAATACATACATACAGAGCGCCTATCGAGGTATTTATTACCTACAATTCAAAAAATAAATATACTATAAACGAAAACTATGTTTTTGTAAAATAAATGTATACTAATGTAATAGTTTATAATAATTAAAAAAAAGTTTTCATTTTGGCGGGAGGGCTGCAGCACTGCAGCCCTTAAGGGCGAACCGCCACTGCATTCCGACCGTGTTCCGCCAGCGCGGAAGAAAGCGTTCGTTGTGCCCATTTTGAAGAAAGGTGATTGTCGGGAATTATCGTGGTATTAGCTACCTTTCGATAATACGTGGTATTAGCTACCTTTCGAGATCATTACATAAACGTGTTTGGTGCCATTTAATGCGAAATGTTTCTGTTGTGTAATCGAGATGATGGGAAAGATTAAGACGTAATGTAAATGTTGTCTGTGATAAATATCGTATAAATGTGTAATTTATCTTATCACTTCATTATATCGATATCACTTCATTATATCGATTGGTTACAAGTTGGTTGAAAACAAATCGTGTTTGAGCTTAAAAATAGTTTAAAATAGAAAGCAATGTTTTAGATTTTATTGTGATATTTGATATTTTCCTTTGATTATTATTGTAAAATTTGAAATGAAAACAAAATCTGTATCTATTCGCATATCAAAATGAACACATGAATAAATAAATTATTGTATGTGAAGGATGCCATTATTATAATCGTGTGTAAAAGTATCCAAATCGTGCGTAAAGGTCCAATGTAAATCAGTTGGAGTTTCATTATTAAACGATTTCTATTTGTTGTTACTATGGCAATAACTTGCGTCACTAAACAAAAAACATAGACGCAGTGAAAATATATTTTTCTACTGATATATGTGAAAATGGCATTTTTTCCACGGCTTACCCTACATGAAGGTGACATTTTTTCATTCTAGAGATGAAAATATTTTCACATCTAGAGATAAAAATGAGCATTTTAAATTTATGATTATCTCGATTAAAACACTAAACTAACCAAATTTGCATGGACTTTCTTATGAATTACATCAATTTCAATGAAATATTTTATGTACACACCTAAAACGAGCCTGAAACTAGTTAAAAAACTGAAATAAAATTAGGACATTTGACTTGAAAAGTATCACCTTCTATGAGAATGCAATATGTTACCATGGAAACGACCAAACCAACAATTAAATTTGTATTGACAGTTCTGACAGTTCGCTTCGAATTGGATTTATTAAAGTCGAATTATGGATTCTACAACCGAAATCAGTAGAAAAAATTGCATTTACTACTCGAGATGAGTGTTTTTTTTTGTTCGGTGTGATTCCTAACTCGCTGGCGCCGTGAGCAAACTCCCACCTCACCATACTATTTCTGACGTATATTAAAATTGAATTATTTTTTTTAAATTTTGAATCAAGGAGTCTCGGCCTTTCTGTTTGAATTTATCTGGCTCTAATATAACTTAACCTAAAAATAATCTAATCTAGATTTAATCTGGGTTAACCTAGATTTCATCGACAAATATCGTTTTAACTAGTTAACAATTTTACAATTACAATTTTTCAATATTATTGGTAAGAAACAATTATATTTTGTAGATTCATTAGTATTTCAACATGCTTCGTAGATAAAATTAAATATGTTACACTTGTGTGAAACGCTTTTGTGCACACTTGTATCATAAACTACTAATTATTGTGATATATTATGTGATATATTACATGTCACTAATATTGACATATAATACATCAAAAGACGCGAAATTTTGTGTAGAACAAACAACTAATAATTCTTTTTCTTTTTCTGTATTGGTCAAACGTAAGCCTGAAATTAGCGATTATAAAAACGCGCAAAATAGCGTACAAAATAATCCAAATTGACTGAATCTTTTTCGAAATTATTCTAAATTATTTTAAATTCATTGCAGATTAAAACTATGTATTAGAATTGCGTATGATACTTGTAGTTGCAAGTTTTCCATTAAACGATTTGATCAATTTTTGAGAGGCTCAAACATTGATCTTGATTTTCGCGGGCCCGCGGCCTGATCTGACCTCCGACTTGATTTTAACGGCCATCGTAATTATTTTGAAATCTTATTAACACGTTGACGGACACTTGCGTCTATAGCCGTCAAAGCAAAGTTCACTATGTGGCTTGACGGCAATAGCCGTCCAAAACAAAACGGTCGTTTTTGACACTGCGACTATAGCATCACAAATGTGCATTTACCGGCGTACAAGTAAAAGCCTAGTGTCATGTTTTGGAAAAAAAACTTTAGGTTGAATGGCATACATATAGGCATACATACGTTGAAACATGGCATACCGAAAATCATATGTAATGATTATAAAATTATAATAAATTTTTTTGCATTTATTTTTGTTTGATTATGAACTAACGTTTCGTTTAAAACTCCCAAATACTTTGTTGCACACAAAAAAATGCGTATTTGAGTCAATAAACCTGTCATTTACGTTTTTAAATTTTTGCTGTTATAGCCGCCGTCGTCCCATTACATAGTGCTCAGAGTCCGCTGGCGCCATGGTGGTTATATCCGCAACCTAATGAAAGGTTCTGAATTAATCAAAATTAAGTTTATTTAAACAGAAAGAGAAGAAATTAAGTTTATTTAAACAGAAGAATTATACTTCTAATATTCTAAAAATTACAAAATCATAGTATCAATTTTCGTTCAATTGTTCCTACTGTCCGTCAATGTGTTAAAACTGTCCGAGTGTGTAGACTACGTCTTCAAGGTTTCGTGGGTTAAGCGGTTTGAGCTTTGAAATACAATGCCACTCGCATATTGTTACCACCAGAATCTCTTTATTTTATTGATTATTGTTAAAATATGGGTTTGAATTGAGTTTTCAACACCTCGCGAATTCAGGGCCGTTCTTGGGTTGTTGACCGTTCAGGTGTACAAACCATTTCGCTGTCCATGTGCTTGAAATTTATTTTTTTTGGTAAAATATTTAGATGTTAATTAATTTATTCAAGTAATTAACAATTAATTGTTTACATTTCTTTAATTAATAAAAAATAGAATAAATAATATAATGTTCCGCTCTTATTGAATTATATAACAATATACATTATAATATTGCAGATAATATACAGAGGATTAGATACAAATTTGATACTACAGTTTATTGGTATAGCTCAGTCAAATTAGTCAAAAAAATATTTGATTATTACTGTTGAAATGGTGGCGATAGCATAAATATACAATAGCATGATTAGACTATAGTCCAGTCAAAAAAAGGTGTCAACCTCGGAATCTAACGGAAGAAGCTGAATTTTTGTATAGACCTTTATTTTAGCATTACAAATGTTGTCTCAAAAGTCACATATGCCAACATATGAGCGTCCTTAGATATCCAAGGCCAAGGGTCTCAAAAAGCAGTTTTTTGAGAATATCTCGTTTTCTCTGCCTCCTATCGTATTTTCATTTATTATGAAAGTTATAGAGAATAAAATTCTCTACAAATTTTATCTGAAACCTTTTTTTATATGTCGATCTGTTTTTGAGATAGCGGGAACAGAGTGTGGAGCGCTGATGAGCAGCCATACGTACCTTAGCGCAAGGTAAATCCTGAATCCCAATGTATTATACCGTATTTTTACTTAATTACTTATTAAATATTACTTATAAATAATAATTTAATACCTTATACTAATATTTATATTTCTTTTAAATCAAATAGTCATCAAATATTACTTATCTTTGACATACAAATAATTAAATAATGAAGTAAATCATTCTAAATATATTTTAATGCTATTCTAATTCAACCCCATGAATGGGGTTGGGTATTGCAAAATGAAACCCTAACGCCGGTAACAACACTTTTACCACCTGCACCAGATGAACTACTCACTTCATTATTCTGCAATTGCAAGAATGGTTGTGGTTCGCGTTGTGGTTGCCTTAAGTTAGGGATGTTCTTTAGCTTGTGGTCAATGCAATGTAAAAAAAAACTGTATAATACCTTGGGATTCAGCATTTACCTTGCGCTAAGGTACGTATGGCTGAGCGCTCCACTGCGTCCTCTATCTCAAAAACAGTTCGACGTATAAAAAAAGGTCTCCGATGAAATTTGTAGAGAAATTTATTCTCTGCAACTTTTATAATAAATGCAAATACGGTAGAAGACAGAAAAACGATATATTCTCTAAAAACTGATTTTTGCGACCTTTGACCTTGAATATCTAAGGACGCTCACATTTTGGTATATGACACTTTTGAGACAACATTTGTAATGCGCTAAAATAAAAGTCTATACAAAAATTCAGCTTCATCCGTTAGATTCCGGGGTGAAATGCTAAAATGATATGGCTAGTATTCTTAATATTGTTTAAATAATATTATACAAGTAAAATGATGACTTATGTGACTTACTAAATGTTAACTTTAATTAGATATTAGAAATTTCAGATGTGATTTATTTAAACTCTTCCAATTTCTATGTCTAGTATTAATTGGATAAAATGCCTAGATTTGTTGAAATTTGTTTAAATTTTAGGAAATTTTAACGATCTTGGACAAAATTTGTGAAATTTTGACAAATCTAGAAAAACCTTTGAAATTTTTTAAACAATTTTAATTTTTATTTTATAAACAATTTTGTCAAAAATTCCTCTAGATTTGTCGAAATATCAAAAATTTTGTCTGGGTTTATCAAAATTTGCCAAAATTTATCCAAAAATTTCAAAAAATATTTAGCAATAGTTGTTTAGATTCGTCAAAATTTCCCCAAATCTGTCTAGGTTTGTCAGAATTTGTTAAAATTTTCCAATAATGTATCCAAATCAATCAATGTCAATCAATCAATCAATGTATCTCATTATTATCTACTATCGTATATTTAAATATAATTAGCATTTATTTTTTTGGCCCATCGGGTCGTCATTCGCGAATAATGTTCTTATTGAACATTCATTGTTTGAAGCAGGAAATTCCGTAAAATACAAGTAAAAAACAATGCCAGCGGTAAAAACCCAATGACAAATGTAACTTGGTCATGCCTTTTCTCTTTCATTGCTGGGTTCAAAGAAAACACAGACGTCGTAAATTTAAATTTAAAATCATTGAATTTGATTAATGCAAATTGATTGCTGTTTAAATAAAGACACGAACTACACTAATAAATAACCAAGTTTTTGCTGCAGATAATAAAACTTATTTGTTTTATTTGATTCTAATTTAAATAAAGACGAACTATATTTGTTACGGTAAATGTACGTAGTTTGAAAAATGTACACATTTACCGGTATATGTACACATATACTTTCTTGGTTGGCAAATATAAGTTCCACTTACATTTACCAACTATTTCCGGCAAATGTGTACATATACCTAATGATGTTGGCAAATGTATAGAGGTTTACGATAACACACAAAGTGCATGCGCTGTCAGATAAGATTTTTAAAAACACCTAATATTTACTGTTTTTGGGCGTGATTAGGTCTCATAAATAATGAATTTTGAATTACAATAAAAAAAATAATATTTATTATACAAGCGGATAAAATTAAGGTATAACGAACGCATTCTTATAATCTTTTTTTAAGGAAATTATGTTCAAAATGTATTAATTGTTTATATCTACGACCACTATTGTAATTGCCCAATATTGTACAGTTCATGGATTATGTAAATACATCGTCACAGCTCACGTATGTAACAGTCCGCGATTAATGTTATTTAATGATTCAATAACACACTAGTGCGTTTTGTTTACGATTCGTTGATTGGTTGAGAGCTGCTGCTATCGTTTAATATAGGCAACCCAAAGCATTCCGTTATTTGTCAAACAATTATTAAACGTCAAATTAATCTAACATAAACACTATATTTTTTTTTTCAATTAAAACAATTTCAATTAAAATATTGTCCAATGAAAATGAAAAAGAAAATAGCCCGAAATTGTTGAAAAAGCGAAACAAGCTGCCCATAATTTTCTACGGATTAAATCTCGAGGATGCATATAGAAAATGTATGGACTGGAGATTGAAGAAGTCAAATCGTTTTCAGAAAATGTTGTATTATCATACTTTGATGAATTATCTCAAACAATTACACCATCTTCACTGTGGGCAATTTATTCAATGGTTCGGACAACAATTATTATAAAGCACGACATCGACATTTCAAAAGATTCAAAGTTAATATCTTTACTAAAGAGAAAATCTGCTGGATTTAAAAGCAAGAAATCCAAAATTTTCAACAATCAAGAAATTAACAGTTTCCTCAATAATTCGCCGGATAACAAATATTTATTGATGAAGGTATTCATTACTTTTTTTTTCTTATAATGCTCTCTAATGGGCATAACGACATATTTTTTTATATAATTTTAGGTTATTCTTATCATTGGCATTAGTGGTGCTTGCGTAAAACATGAACTACGAAATATCAAACCCTGCCATATAGAAGACATCAGAACATCTCTGATTGTTAAAATTCCTGATTCTAAAACAAAAACTCAAAGATCTTTTATGGTACCTAAAGAATTTTACCAAACCTGCAAAAAATATATTAACTTACGCCCACAAAAAATGGACAATGATCAGCCTTTTTTTCTAAATTATCAAAATGAGAAATGCACTAAGCAATGTGTTGGAATAAATAAAATTGGCTCTATTCCTCAACAAATCGCTAATTATTTTCATTTGCCGGAAGCAAATCTTTATACAGGACATTGTTTCAGACGTTCGTCAGCCACCATTCTTGTGGATTCCGGTGGTGATTTATTGTCACTAAAAAGGCAAGGTGGCTGGCGTTCGTCTGCAGTAGCAGAAGGCTATATAGACTGCTCCATGAAAAATCAAAATAATATTGCTACAAAAATTTCTAATGCGATAAACAATAATTTCACTTCCACAAATGCAAGTACATCATGGAATACGACTTCAAGCACTCATAATTCAACTAATATAAATGATGTCGATAATCCAACATTAATATTTAACAATTGTTCCGTTACTATAAATTACAATCAAAAAAATAATTATAAATATATCTTAAGATCTCATCATTTTTATTATATTGTAGTTTTTTCTCGGGAAAAGGAATTTATATTAATAAAACAACTGATGTCAATATTTTGCCAACGTTTCGGTCTTTTTTATTCTGACCTTCTTTAGGGCTTATATCTATTTAGTAGGTATTAATGAAATTAAACATATAACAAAAAATATAAATTATTAAGATTAAATTCTGAACATGTTAACTTTTATGTAGATAACAAATCCGTTAAACTTTATTTCATTGCGTACATTGTGTTGTCTATAACGATGAATATAATATCAGTTACATCAAACATATTTTTCTTATTAAATAGAAACAAATTAGTGTGGTCGTAGATAAAGTACAGTACATAATTCGAGTAATATGCTTCTTACAACTCTCATTACGTAATATACTATTTTCTATTTTTCGTCTGTAATAGACTCATAACAGCATTCATATGCGTGCGCTTATGGCTCGCTGAGTGCTGTAATTTTTGGAGTAAAATACATTAAAATTTAGTAAATTTCAATTTGCAATTATTAGCCGAGAGATTTCAAAATTCATATGTACTGTTCATAATAAAAATTACAAACGTAAAATTATCTCAATTTTTTTAGCTTCTTTGGAAGACTCGAATTATCTATTCGTTATGTGCGGAGTGCCTGCCCATTTTATTTGGTGTACATGGAACCACAATCTCCTGAATATTTCATTGAATCCTACAAAATCTAGCTTCAGCAACTGTTAATTTAGTCTTTTGGCCAGATAGAGCCATTATTCGAGCAACAATTTATATTGTGATTTACACTTTCATAACTTTCATTGTTTTTAACAAAATCCTCTAATTTCCCATCTTTCTATCTTCCTTTATTTATTATATAAAAATAAAACATTTCTATGTCATTATTTGATATAATCCCGATGTCGTGCACATAGCCAATACAGCGTTCGATTTTCCCGCTACAAACGTCTATCAGTTCAAAACGCAACCAAAATTTATCAAATTGTATTTTATACCTTTTACAAATAATATTTTAAGTTCTATTCTAAGATAATGGTAATAAGAAATGTTGCAAATTTTATAACATAATAGGACTCATTTCGCGCATTAAAATTGTGAAATTAGCATGCAAATTGAACTGCTGCCAAGTTTTTAATGCCAATTAAATATTGAACCTGCAATTAAAAAATGACTAAAACGTCTCCTTGTAGTTACAAATGTAATAATATTATCTACATTTTTTATCACTCATGCACAATATTAATATCTTGCTGCACGTTTTTTAGTGCGATAAATGTAAAATATTAGTTGTATTTTACATAATTTAAATAACGCCAGCAAATATTCAATATCGCTAGGTTACATTAAAATAAACAAATAGGTAAAAATAAAATGAGTACAATCAAGTCCTCGGTATTAAAAAAGTGACGTAAAGTGTCACTTCAAAAAATTTTTTTCATAACAAAGTAAAAATTAAAGAAATTAAAGAAAACGTTTTAAAGTGAGTAAATTCTATGGTGATACCGGAGACTGATGAGAGTTCTTATGACGAATCCACCCCAACGGAGACAATTGAAAAAGCAAATTCTTCATTTTTGATTCCATTATTTTTTTTGGATGGCAACTGGATCCCGAACTTGTAAGATACATCCCCTCACATGAGTGAAAAAAAATATTGTTTGTAGCACGGACGAAATTATCAATTCTCGTCTCGAGCGATTGCGCGCCTTCACTTCATTCGTGCGCACAACTTCTCTCTCGAGTCCTACTGACAACTTTTTGCCCTAGCACAAATAATGTGCTTTTTCGGTTTTTCTCAATTTTCTCAAGAATGGCAAACAGCAACGAAATATTTTTCGGTACACAGAAACTACACGATAAGACGAACAAGTCGATGTGTAAATTGTTCGGAAAGATTCAATTATTCATTGAGAAATTTCAAACTGAAATCTTACTATTCTCGATTTGATAAGTCGATATCTCAGAAACGGTTGCAGATAATAAAAAACGGATTGCGGCAACGTTCTCAAAAGGTCATTTTCCTATTAACGCACTCAACGCACTAACGCCGATTATCCGTAGGAAATTCATTAGTTTCCGAGATCTCTACTCGAGCGCAGAAATTTCTTAAAATTTTCCTCAATTTTAGCAGGCGATAGTAAACGGAAAGAGCTAGCGAAATATAATTTGCATATTTGTAATTAGCAGCAAAAGTGCTTTCAGAAACATTTTTAGATTTTGCTGTAACTCTAAAAATAACGATTTTAGCAAAATCGATTTTCTCGCATTTTCCGTGGTATTGACTTCCCGTGTCGATGGTATTTTTTAATCGAAAGCTTCCTTAGGAATATTATATACGTTTTGCGACTAATTTTGTGACGCTGAATCGATTGGTAAAGACTAGAAGTCCCTGTGCTAAGCCGTTCAAAGGCTATGAGAGAAATGCGAGATAGTATGTTTTAGTGTATAGTGTATATATTGTATATTTCATTGAATTAATTATTTTTTGTTTTTGCCCGTTGTTTTTATACACTATTATTGGAGACGAAGTTGTCTTTTTGGCCACGGATGGCGCTAAGCGCGGTTATGCACGAGGCGAATACGGATACAATTCAAAACGCAACCAAAATTCGTCAAATTGTATTTTATATTTATAACTTTCACAAACAGTATTTAATTCTATTCTAAGAGAATGGTAATAAGAAATGTTGCAAATTCCATAACATTATAGGACATCATTTTCGGGCATTGAAATTATCAAATTTGCATGCCAGTAGTAAAGTAAGTAAACTGTAGCCAAGTTTTTATTGCTAATTAAATATTGAACCGACAATAAAAAAATGGATACCTGGCCATAAAGCTACGCTATTTGTCAAGCAATAGAAATAGTCGGAACGAACTTTAGAGTCGTTACCTCCACCAGAAACAAATTATAACAATGCAATTACAGGATACAAGAATGCAATTACAGGTTAATTTTCAACAGCTTAGAATAATTTATTTAATTTCTCCGTTCAAATAGAGCGATTTTTTTTTTTTTATTGAAACTCCACATTTATTGCTAATTTTCTTCATGGAAAATCAATCATGGACTGTGTTAAATTAAATATGTTTGCTGTCAATTTATCCGATAATTTACGCGAACAGACCAAAGTGCGAATTCTAGTTTAGTATATCAAAATACAGCTAGTTGATTAAAATTCATTCGAACGTGACTAATTAAGAATGATAACACTTTCTTATATAATGACCAATTAATTAAAAACAGCTAGGCTTGTAGCCTCACTATTTTATCTGTCTTGTTAAATATTTGAATAATTGCCATTCTAAATCCGTAGTTACTTTGCTGAATGTTTGGTATTCCTTTGGTTTGATCGAATTTGTATTGAACGGTGCGGCAAAACGCAATCTAATTCCACGACAAATTCGAATCTAATACTCCAATTCGCAGTGTGAATGGGTTAAATTGACTCGCTATAATTGAATTCCTTCCTTTCACTGAACCTACATACAGTCCTCAGCAGGACCTGGACAGCCTCCCTCTGCCGACGCTTGTGTTTTGGTGTCTTGATCTTACACAAGAATGCGAGCCTTTACAGTTTTTAATGTGGATGTCGAGGGCCACTATTTTGGAGGCAGATTTTTTTACTATGATGACTTGCGAGAGACAGGGGAACGGTGGCTTATTTTTCCATATGTGTGTTCCCGGATTCGAACCGAGGACTTATAGCTTGGTAGTCTGACACCTTAACTGCTAGGCCTCCTTATAATTGAATTCAGAAGGAATTAAATGCGAGCAAAATATCTAAACATTTCTCAATCCGAAGAAAGCAAGATCTATTTAAACGTGCAAACATTTATGGAATTCGCACATTGTTGCTAACCGAAGATTGTTATACTCGTAGTAGTAATTGTTTATAGTAACGAAGTTTCAAAGTCGTTTGAGTTCAAATTAATAAAAAAAACGAATAGAAAACGCGATCGTGTTCGCATGTTTATTTATTTTAATTATTTAAAGTGTTTATCCGAGTTTCGAGTGTTAAAAGCGGCCTTGGTACGAGCCCAGTCAGCAGGAAATCGCTTTGTTTTTAACCGTTCTCGTTCGTGGAAACGAATATTGGAATTTCATTGTGTGGGGTCGGTTTCTGGTTAAAGTAGGTTTCCTTAACTCGGTTTGGCTTGAACAAAGTCTAGGAATCTGATGACACCAACCAAGAGTACAAAGTTTATTCGTTTTGATTTGCAAACAGTATTCTAACAGACAGATTATACCTCTTGTCGGTCTAATCTTATCAGACAGACAATGCATACGTCCTCCTCGGTAGTATAGTTGATGACATACATTGATTGACATACCCGGCTTTCAATGCGGGAGGCGCGGGTTCGAATCCTGGTTGGGGAGGCGACAGCTAGGGCGGTTTTCACTAACCGTTCGGGCTGCTCACCCTGAATGAATGCAAGGGGGAAAAGGGGGTTTAGTGAGAGCTTCACCCGAAGCACTTTTAAAAAAAGAACTAATTATTCCGACGAACGCGGGATATCCAGACAAAATTAATAATCAACGAAATTGAATATGCAGATAACGAAGTAATTACTCCGACGAAATCTGGGTATCCAGACAAAATTAATAATCAACGAAATTGAATAAACAGATAACTAACTGATTATTCCGACGAAACTGGATAACAAAATAAAATTGAATAATCAACTAAAAATGAATAACCAGACAACTAATTAATTATTCCGACGAAATCTGGACATCCAAACAAAATTAATAATCAACGAACTTGAATAACCAGATAACTAACTGATTATTCCGACGAAACTGGATAACCAGATAAAATTGAATAATCAACTAAAAATGAATAACCAGACAACTAATTAAATATTCCGACGAACGCGGGATATCCAGACAAAATTAATAATCAACGAAATTGAATAACCAGTTAACTAATTATTCCGACGAACGCTGGATATCCAGACAAAAAATGAATAACGAAGCTAATGAAGTATGCTTTGAGTGTTTCCGCCGAGACCGGAAACAAAATGGCGAATCCAACAGCGACCGAGCACATGGACGTCTTCGACTAACTGACCCCGATCCGGTTCGAAGGACCAATGTTTGGAGCGTGCCAGACCAGACGGATAAGACTAGACGGGCAAGGCTAGACAGACAAGACTAGACAGATGAGACTGGCTGTGAAATTACATAGAATAGGTAAAATAGAAAATTTAAGAGTTTATATCTGATTAAGCAAGCTACAAATTTCTGAAAATTTCATCAAATTGGGTCTGCGCGTCTGTCCGTGACAAAGTTTCAGAAAACTAGACAAGACTAGACAAACCATGACTAGACAAGGCTAGGTATTCCATTAAATAATTCCTCCTTTTTATAGATATTTTGAGTGATTACATATGCAACTCAATTAGGGTTGTGTCAACAAGAGATAACAATAATATTGCAACTAGACATTATCTGATAAACTGAAATACTCCATAAGTTTGCTTATCTTTCAATCATTCCATGAACTGGATTTATGTCAATCGATCAATACTCACCTGAATTGTCCATTAATCCCCATATTATGAATAGTTTACACGTTGCACTTTCTCCCGTCGACAATTCATAAAATTTGTAAAAACAAAACAATGAATTCTCACGAATTTCCAAATCTTACAATAATACTTTTTTCAGTCACACGTTTCCTATATTTTGGCGAAGCTTTAAAAACGGCCTAAAAGAGGAGGATTTATTCGAGCCACTTGACGAGCATAGGTCCAACATAATCGGCGACCGATTGGAAATCGCATGGAAGAAGCAGCACAGGAAACACAAGAAATGGGCGCTACATTTCGCCCTGTTCCGCTGTTACGGCCTCGAATTCATGGCCATAGGCCTCGTCACACTAATCAACCAAGTCGGACTGATGTAAGTAAAAGATTACAAGAAAACTAAAATAGAAGTAGTTTAGTATTTACGTTTTTACTAGTAAATGTGTGTATATTAATGGAATGAAAAATGCAAAGATTAATTTTTAGTAAAAAAAATTATACATTTCCTAACCTTTTTATACATTTACTTACAAATATCGTAAGTAAAAGTAGAAATTTTTAATAGGAATGTAATTTTAATATTTCGAATGTAATGTTAAATTGTTAATATTTCGCTTAAAATTTTTGTTATTTATAAAAAATTGATAATTTTACATTTTTGCTTGTGTTTATGTATGTTAGTTGCATTTTGTTTTTTTGTAGTTTGTTTTTAATTCTAATTAATTATTTGTAGAATATTAATACCGATATTAATTGGAAAATTGGTGTCTTATTTTGCGAAGGATCAAACAGCGCTGACTGATGAAGACGCTTATTTATACGGTGGCCTTTTAATAGTCTGTCTTGTAGTTGACAGACTGCTAGCTCATCCGGCGATGATGTGGATCATGCACCTTGCCATGAAGCTAAGGATCTCTTGTAGCTCGTTAATTTATAGGAAGATGCTGCGATTAAGTCCGGGAGCTTTGCGAAAAACCACGGTCGGACAGCTGGTCAATATGCTGTCGAACGACGTTAGCAAGTTCGACCAAGGATTTGTGCTGGCTCACTTCTCTTGGGTCGCTCCTATACAAACTGCCGTTGGTACTTATTTATTGTATGAACAGATTGGCGTCGCCGCATTTTTGGGAGTCGCTTTCTTATTGGCTTTCCTACCTGCACAAAGTAAGCAATAAACAATATTTGTCATTCTTCGTAGAATATATACTACATCAAAATTAGTACATTTCCTAGTAAGCACGTATTTTTATTGTTTTCATTTACTAGTATAGAATTTGTTAACTATCATCAAACTTCTTATTGTCTTAATATAAACCCAACTACTCAATTTACCAGCGTAAGCTACCAAATTTAAACAAACCAAATTGGTATTGCCTTAGTAAATATATAAACTTTACTTGTTTTCTTGAACAGTTTTGTTTTTTGTTTTCAGTGTGGCTTGGAAAAAGGACGTCTGTACTTAGACTGCGGATAGCTTTAAGAACCGATGAGAGAGTAAGGCTTATGAACGAGATCATTTCAGGAATACAGGTCATCAAAATGTACACGTGGGAGAAACCATTCGCCAAACTCATTTCATTGATCCGGAAGTAAGTGGATATTTCTACAAATGTTTCTTTTATAAATTACCCTTGAAGAATCGAACGAATTCTAAAGCAAGTTTTATCAGTTCAAGCTTGTCATCTCGGGTCGTGCCTGTCTATACTAGGCTTCGTTTTTCTAATAATACTTACTCTATTTTATCAAATTAATTTTACGCATAGAATGTATAGAAACCTTAAATTTATACATTTCCTATCATTTTATATATCCACTTAATATAACATATCTTTAGTAAAAGTACTAATTTATCAAAAATATGTATTGTGTTGGTAATTTGCTAAAGACAATTCGTTCGAAAGCTTCAATCTCGAGTTAGGCTTAGTACTTGTAGCTCACATTCTCGTAATATTTTAATGTGTCTGATATCCACTTGTCTTTTAGGAAGGAGATATCGTCAATCCGCGCGCACAAATACTTAATAGGCTTAACATATTCGCTGGAAACGTTCGTAACGCGTGCAGCGATCTTCATAAGTTTAATCTCTTACGTACTGATGGGCGACAGCATAAACGCAGAGAGGGTATTCGCCATCACGTCAATTTACAATGTGATGCGCACTGTGATCACGTTTCTGTTCTCCATAAGTATTTCATCCTTGGCCGAAGTCAACATCTCGCTGAAGAGGATGCAAACGTTCCTGAGCTTCGAGGAGTTGGCTGAAAAAAGCATCGACCACTATTACCTCAACCAAAGCTCGAAATCTCAGTTGAACGGTTCCAGCCTTTTGAACGGTGCCATTCAGAAGGTCAAGGAGCCCAAGGTTGTACTCAGGAACGTTTCTGCGAAATGGTCGGAAGATTCCAACGAAAACACGCTTAAAGACATAAATATTAGCATTACTAAGAGTCAACTTTTTGCTGTGATAGGACCAGTGGGGAGTGGGAAGAGTAGTTTACTGAATGTTCTTTTGAAGGAGCTACCGATTAACGGCGGGGAGATGGAGTTGGATGGGAGCGTTTCGTTCTCGGCTCAGGAACCTTGGTTGTTTTCGGGTAGTGTTCGACAAAATATCTTATTCGGACAAGAATTCGACGAGGAACGGTACAAGGAGGTTTGTAAAGTATGTGCCTTAGAATCAGACTTTAATTTACTACCTTATGGTGATAAGACCTTAGTTGGAGAAAAGGGTAAAGCTTTAAGCGGAGGGCAAAAAGCTAGGGTAAATTTAGCCCGCTGCATTTACAAGAAAGCTGATATCTACTTACTAGACGATCCGTTATCAGCTGTCGATGCTAACGTTGGCAAGCAGCTCTACAAAGAATGCATAAGATCGTATTTGAACGGCAAAATTTGTATTTTAATCACGCATCAGCTCCAGTATTTAAAAAACGCTGACAGCATCATCATCCTGAAGGACGGCTGCGTCAGTGGAACAGGCAACTATCGAGAACTGCAATCGAGCGGTTTGGACTTCGCCAAGCTCTTGGAAGAGTTCCAAACGCCGGACGAGGAGAATCTCGAGAAGAAACGCATCAAGTCGAGGTCGAACTCCGAGAACGAAATGGAAGTGGTGGAGAGTGCCGTCGATGATGAAGACGACGGGCCCACTGTCGAGAAAGAGAAAATGGGGACGGGCACCATTAGCTTCAACACGTACGGCTCGTACTTCAGATCTGGCGGAGGTTGGTTTGTGATATTCCTTCTGATCGCTTCCTTTCTTATATCACAGGGGGCTTCCAACGCCGGAGACTATTACACTACTTATTGGTAAGTTTTAAAATAGCATTTCGTAAAAAATAATCTAGACAAGACGAGACAAATGAAGCAGGGCAAGACAAGTAAATATGATTTATCCACTTTGCACAACTAAATAGGCTAAACTAGTTTTTAGACCACCATTTCCTTGCAACAAGCGCAATTATTGCAAAAATCTATATAACATAAACATGATCTAGATAATATCTACAATATGCATTGTACAATCCAATATCCATAAATTTAAAATTGTCAAAAAAACGGACTCTGTATAAGCAGAATATAGACTTGACAACGTTATATCCGTAAAAAAGGTCTGAGTTACTCTCGAATCACTCCTAGTTTGTTAGACTCCTAATCGCTCGCTCAAGTAGTTTTACTTCAATTTTTCAATGTTGAGAAATGTTGGAAATGTTAATCGATCTGTGTAGATATGTCTTAAGCTAACATTATTTCCGTCAATGTCATTTCGGCTTGTTGAAAGATCAGAGTTACTCTCATGTCGTGCATAAAAGAAGTTTTACTTCAATAATGTTGTGATATATTTAAGGGTTAACCTGGAAGAAGATATGATCGACAACAACGAGACCTTAGAGTTCAAGGAAGATGTCCGCCACAACGTGATCTACCAATACTCGGGCATAATGGCGCTGACGATATTCATGGCGGTCGAGCACTGCTTATTCTTCTTCATCTTCTTCATGCAGGCTTCCATCCGGTTGCACGACTATATCTTTACGAAGCTGTCGGAAGCCACCATGCGATTCTTCAACAACAATCCGTCCGGCCGAATTCTGAACAGGTTCTCAAAGGATCTGGGAATCATCGACGAATACATTCCTCTGGTGCTTTTCGACGTTCTCGAAGTCGGTCTCTTGCTATTCGGAGCCATCGTCTTAACAGCTATCGTCAATTACTGGTTGATCCTACCATCAATCTGCCTAATGCTGCTATTTTACTTCATGCGAATTGTTTACTTAAGGACCAGCAGAAGTGTTAAGAGAATAGAAGGAATTAGTAAGTTCTAATTTAATATAAAGTGGAGATTTTGTAATTTCATTTTTTTATATTCCAGCTAGGAGTCCAATCTTTGGACATATGACGGCTTCGGTTCAAGGTTTGGCGACCATAAGAGCGTTTTCTGCTGAGAAAACTTTGATTGCAGAGTTTGATCAGTACCAAGACTTGCACAGTTCCGCTTGGTACATCTTCTTGGCTTCTACTAGGGCTTTTGGATTTTGGCTTGATATGGTTTGTATAATCTTCATCGGCGTCATCATTATGACCCTACTGATTCTTAGCAAAAGTAAGTTTGAAGATTTTTATTTATTTCCACCTCTATACGAGCGTTTTTGACCAGTGCTATTTTTTGGTCGCTGTCCAAAACCAATTTTGATCAGATACTACTTTGTTTTTCTTAGAAATATGAACTTATTTTTATTTTTAGATATGTATGGTGGTGATATGGGTTTGATAATAACCCAATATATGGGTTTCATGGGTAGTTTGCAATGGGGAATGCGTCAGTGGAGTGAATTGGAAAATCAGATGACATCGGTAGAAAGAATTTTGGAGTACACCAAACTGGAAAGCGAACCGATTCGGGACAATGGAACTGCCGAACAACTTCCCAAAAACTGGCCGGAAAATGGAAAATTGCAATTCAAAGAACTCTCGATGAAGTACAGCGAAGATGAACCTCCAGTATTAAAAAGTCTGAACTTCACCATCGCCCCAGGAGAAAAAATCGGGATAGTAGGAAGAACCGGAGCTGGAAAGTCTTCTATAATCGTCGCTCTTTTCCAGTTGTACGAAATTGAAGGCGGAATCTTAATAGATGATGTTGATACCACTCAATTACCGCTAGACATTCTAAGAGCTAAAATATCTATAATACCTCAAGAACCCGTATTGTTCTCAGGAACCATGAGAAAGAACCTAGATCCCTTCGATGAATACCCAGACGACGTGCTTTGGAACGCCCTGGAACAAGTAGAACTAAAAGAAGTTGTGTCCGAAATGTCCTGTTGTCTAAACACAAACATTTCGGAAGGAGGTACGAATTTCAGCGTCGGGCAAAGGCAACTGGTTTGCCTAGCCCGAGCCATAATTCGCAATAATAAAATCTTGGTGTTGGACGAGGCCACGGCCAATGTGGACCCGCACACCGACAGCCTCATCCAGAAGACGATTCGGAAGAATTTCGCTGCTTGCACTGTGCTTACAATCGCGCACAGGCTGAACACCGTCATGGATTCGGACAAGATTCTCGTGATGAACGCCGGCACCGTGGTCGAGTTCAACCACCCGTACGTTCTGCTACAGAAGGACAGCGGGATTTTGAAGGATATGGTCGAAACTACCGGGACTACAAACGCCAAAAATTTGTTAAATATTGCTGAAAAGGTTAGACAAAATGATCTATTAACAGAGAAAGGATATAAAAAAATCTAATTTCGACAAGACTAAACGTGACTTGACTAAGTGACTAGATTCAATGCAAAATAAGTTTGCTAGATTGGACATGATGGGATGAGATTTAAATAAGAATTTAAGGTTGATTAGTGTAGAAAACAGATGACTAATCAAAATATGTATTGCAATAAACGTTTGTTTTTGAAGTAAAACTACTTTAGGTGCGACTTGGTACTAAGTCAAACTTAACCTGCGACGACTGCCAAATATAAGGCTTATTACACCACCCAATCGATAGGGCCCCATTGATAGGGTGGGCGTGGGCGTGGTCCCGACCTAGTGTGGTCGGGAACACGCTATCGGCTTAGCAGTAGTGCTTATCTCTCTGTTATTACATTCTTATCTAGGAGATAGGAACACTGCCGATTGGATAGTGTAATAAATCCTAAGTTTTACTTCAACGTAGATAAATGTTAAATTACTGATTTTTCTTGTTGTTTGTTTTAGAGTCATGAAGAAAACAAAAGCAAATAATCCAATATAATTGATAATAAGCCATTGTGATATTACTTATAGAGTATTCGAAATATTGCTATTTTTTAACTATTATTAAATCTAAACCATAAACGACCGCCGTTTCTATCCTATCAGCATTTACACGTTTCGAATTCGAACATAAGGAAAAACGATTCTTCGAAGCCTCGAGAGAGCGAAAGCGCAACAATCATGAATTCACATATAGTCGGCGAAGTTTCCGCAAAGCTTGTAGGCCACCAGCCAACAGAAATTATATCAAAACCATTTTCTCTGCCAGGGAAAAGCCAACACACGGATCACGGTGGCAACCCGAATGGAATTATATAATGCTTGCATATATTTTACTACAGCACAGAGTGTTATATAATTATCTTTTTATGTATGATTCTATTCTATATATCGAAATACATTTTTATTATATAGATCCAATTTAACCCTTAAATGTACGATTTATTACTGATTTTATTCATTCTTGAAAACTACTAAATACAATTTTGTATTTGTGAGACTTGACATACAAGATTAAAAAGACAAGTCTAGACATACAAGACTAGGCAGGCAAGACTAGAAATAGAAGAAATATATCTTGTATCTAGTTTTTGTTTTAATCTCAAAGTTTGTAATAGATTGACAAAGACGTCGCGTCGCTTAGATATAGTTGTCGCTGTTCAGTCAGATTAACTTAAATTGTCACTGTCGTGTCACGAAATGTAAATAGTAATCAATTGGAAGGTTTTCAAGCCGTGTTTATTGTTGATATTTCGGTTTGACTATCGATTAGAATAAATGAATCAGGTACAACACAAACCGACACGAACGTTTTAGCCGAGCGAACACGTGTGCGTAGTAAGTAGTGTGCACGGCGGCGCAACACACTTTATCTGCCCGAACCGCTCTGCGTGAACTTACTGTTCTATATAAACTAGTCGCGTTGCCGATTCCGATTCAGTTCTGCGCGAAATGTAAATTGAATCCGTTTGCAAAAAAAGTAAAACTTGTGCAAAAATAATGCACGGTTTAGTGTGTTCGAATAGATCAGTATTTATCGTTTAGTTTAATTTATTGGAACCTTCGAGGGAATGTTTTTTTGAATTCCCAGAATTTTTTTATTAATTTTGATCGTTTGTTTTGTGGGAAATTTGGATAATTGTGGGAAATGGATACCGAGAAAAGGGAAAAGCGGAGGCCGAATCCTAGACAGAACACGAATTTTATTTCCGCCTTGTTATTTTTGTGAGTGTTAATTTGTTTTTCATATCATTTTCGGACCCATCGTAAACACGCTTTGACCTCGCTGTGCGAATCAGCTGAGAAAGTCGAATGTGAATTTACAGTTTCATCATCGCTTCCTCGAAATTCTAAAGCCATTTTGCCACGATATTAACATACATACGTTTACGTAGACTAACTAAACTAGTTAAGGTTGATTTAGGAAAATTTGTGATTATAGCTGAAGATTCAAGCTAAGGATTTCTAAAAGTTTCAAATCAAATTTGGTCCGTTCGTCTCTCTGCTGCAAAGTTTAAAAAAATGTGGTTTTTCTAGATTAAATAAGTTTGGGTCAAGCTAGACCTATTTACGTAAGCTAATTAAAATAATTAAGGTAGATTTCGGAAAACTTATGAGTTTATGAAAGTTTCATCAAATTCGGTTTGCTCGTCTCTCTGTGACAAAGTTTCAGAATTTGTAGTTTGAGTAGATTTAGTTGTTTGGGTCAAGCAGCACTAATTTACTCGCACTATTTAAACTAGTTAAGGTAGGTTTAAATGTATGAGATTATAGCTGATAAATCAAGCTACAAATTTCTGAAAATTTCATCAAACTGAGTCTACGCGTCTGTCCGTGACAAAGTTTCAGAAAACTAAACAACACTAGACAAAACCTGACTAGACAAGGTTAAGTATTCCATTAAATAATTGCTCCTTTTTATAGGTATTTTGTTTGATAACATATCAACAAAAGATAAAAATAATATTTTTTTAGAGATAAAAATAATTGCAACTCATTATCTGATATAATGAAATACTCCGTAAACTTGCTGTTCTTTCAAATATTCCATGAAACGAATTTATGCCAATCAACTAATACTGAAGTGAATTGTCCATTAATCCCCATAGTATGCATAGTTAACACATTTCTTTCACTTTTTCCCGTCTAAAATTCATAAAAATTGCAAAAACAAGACTATGAATTCTCACTAAATTCTAAATCTTACAATAATACTTTTTCCAGTCACACGTTTCCTATATTTTGGCGAAGCTTTAAAAACGGCCTAAAAGAGGAGGATTTATTCGAGCCACTAGACGAGCATAGGTCTGACATAATCGGCGACCGATTGGAAATCGCATGGAAGAAGCAACACAGGAAACACAAGAAATGGGCGCTACATTTCGCCCTGTTCCGCCGTTACGGCCTCGAATTCATGGCCATAGGTCTCGTCACACTAATCAACTACATCGGAATGATGTAAGTAAACGATTACAAGAAAGACAAAATAGAAATAGTTTAGTATTTACGTTTTTACTAGTAAATGTATGTATATTGAAGATATGAAAAATACAAAAAATTATTTTTAGTTAAAAAAATTATACATTTCCTAACCATTTTATACATTTACTTACAAATATCATAAGTGAAAGTAGAAAATTTTAGTAGGAAGGTAATGTTAATATATCGATTGTTATGTTAAATTGTTAATATTTCCGTAAAATTTTAGTTATTTATAAGAAAAAAAATCATAATTTTACATTTGTGTGTGTCTTTATGTTGTGTTTAGTTTATATTTTGATTGTTTTTATTTCTAATTAATTATTTGTAGAATATTAGTCCCGATATTAATTGGAAAATTGGTGTCTTATTTTGCGAAAGATCAAACAGCGCTGACTGATGAAGACGCTTATTTATACGGTGGCCTTTTAATAGCCTGTCTTGTAGTTGACACACTGGTAGCTCATCCGGCGATGATGTGGATCATGCACCTCGCCATGAAGCTTAGAATCTCTTGTAGCTCGTTGATTTATAGGAAGCTGCTGCGTTTAAGTCCGGGAGCTTTGCGAAAAACCACGGTAGGACAGCTGGTCAATATGCTATCGAACGATGTGAGCAAGTTCGACCAAGGATTTGCTCTAGCTCACTTCTCTTGGGTCGCTCCTATACAAACTGCCGTTGGTACTTATTTATTGTATGAACAGATTGGCGTCGCCGCATTTTTGGGAGTCGCTTTCTTACTGGCTTTCCTACCTGCACAATGTAAGGTTACACAAAAATAGTGTAAATAATAAATAGTGTAAAAAATAAACAGTAAAATTAGTATATTTCCCAGTAAGCACGTATTTTAATTGCTTTCATTTATTAGTATAGAATTTGTTAACTATCATCAGACTTGTCTTTTTTTCTTACTTTTTTTTTACTTCTGACTTAATTGTCTTCTGATATAAATTCAACTACTCAATTTACCAACGTAAGCTACCAATTTAAACAACCCATATTGGTATTGTCTTAGTAAATATATAAGTTTTACTTGTTTTCTTGAACAATTTTGTTTGTTATTTTCAGTGTGGCTTGGAAAAAGAACGTCTGTACTTAGACTGCGGATAGCTATAAGAACCGATGAGAGAGTAAGGCTTATGAACGAAATCATTTCAGGAATACAGGTCATCAAAATGTACACATGGGAGAAACCATTCGCCAAACTCATCTCATTGATCAGGAAGTAAGTGGACATTTCTAGAAATGTTTCTTCTATAAACTACCCTTGAAGAATCGAACGAATTCTAAAGCAACTTTTATCAGTCTAACCTTGCCATGTCGGGTCTGTCTACACTAGGCTTCGCGTTTCTAATACTACTTACTCTATTTTGTTAAAATTAACTAAACTAATTTCACGCATAGAAAGTATAGAAACAATAATTTCTTACATTTCCTATCATTTCATATATCTACCTAATATAACATATCTTTAGTAAAAGTACTAATTTATCAAAGTGTTGGTAATTTTCTGAAGACAACTCGTTCAAAATCTTTAATCTCGAATTACTCTTAGCACGTAGCTCACATTCTTGTAATATTTTGTTGTTTCTGATACCCACTTGTCTTTTAGGAAGGAGATATCATCAATCCGCGCGCACAAATACTTAATAGGCTTAATATATTCGTTGGAGACGTTTGTAACTCGCGCAGCGATCTTCATAAGTTTAATCTCCCGCGTGCTGATGGGCGATAGCATAAACGCAGAGAGGGTATTCGCCATCACGTCAATTTACACTGTGATGCGCACTACGATCACGATTATGTTCTCCACAAGTATTTCATCCTTAGCCGAAGTCAACATCTCGCTGAAGAGGATGCAAACGTTCCTGAGCTACGAGGAGTTGGCTGAAAGAAGCATCGACCACTACTATGTCAACAAATCCTCGAAGTCGCAGTTGAACGGTTGCAACCTTTTGGACGGTTCCATTCCGAAGGTCAAGGAGCCCAAGGTTGTACTCAGGAACATTTCTGCGAAATGGTCGGAAGATTCCAACGAAAACACGCTTAAAGACATAAATATTAGCATTACTAAGAGTAAACTTTTTGCTGTGATAGGACCAGTGGGGTGTGGGAAGAGTAGTTTACTGAACGTTCTTTTGAAGGAACTACCGATTAACGGCGGGGAGATAGAGTTGGATGGGAGCATTTCGTTCTCTGCTCAAGAACCTTGGTTGTTCTCGGGTAGTATTCGACAAAATATTTTATTCGGACAAGAATACGACGAGGAACGGTACAAGGAGGTTTGTAAAGTATGTGCCTTAGAATCAGACTTTAATTTACTACCTTATGGTGATAAGACCTTGGTTGGAGAAAGGGGTAAAGCTTTAAGCGGTGGCCAAAAAGCTAGGGTAAATTTAGCCCGCTGCATTTACAAGAAAGCTGATATCTACTTACTAGACGATCCGTTATCAGCTGTCGATGCTAACGTTGGCAAGCAGCTCTACAAAGAATGCATAAGATCGTATTTGAACAGCAAAATTTGTATTTTAATCACGCATCAGCTCCAGTATTTAAAAAACGCTGACAGCATCATCATCCTGAAGGACGGCTGTGTCAGTGGAACAGGCAACTATCGAGAACTTCAATCGAGCGGTTTGGACTTCGCCAAGCTCTTGGAAGGGTTCCAAATGCCGGACGAGGAGAATCTCGAAAAGAAACGCATCAAGTCGAGGTCGAACTCCGAGAACGAAATGGAAGTGGTGGAGAGCGCCATTGATGATGAAGACGATGGGCCCACTGTCGAGAAAGAAAAAATGGGGACGGGCACCATTAGCTTCAACACGTACGGCTCGTATTTAAGATCTGGCGGAGGTTGGTTTGTGATATTCCTCCTGATCGCTTCCTTTCTTATTTCACAGGGGGCTTCCAATGCCGGAGACTATTACACTACTTATTGGTAAGTTTTAAAATAGCATTTTGTAAAAAACAATCAGACTATAGACAAGACGAGACAAATAAAGCAAAGCAAGACAACTAAATATGATTTATCCGCATTGCACAACTAAATAGGCTAAACTAGTTAAACCCTAATTTCATTGCTAAACTATTTCCTTGCAACACTGGCAATTATTGCAAAAATCTATATAACATATACATTATCCAGATAATATCTACAATATCCAGTATCCAATCCAATATCCATAAATTGAAAATTGTCAAAAAAACGGACACTGTGTAAGCAGAATATAGACTTTACTTAACGTTATTTCCGTAAAAAGGGTTTGAGTTACTCTCAAATCGCTCCTAGTTCGCTAGACTCCTAGTCGCCCGCTCAAGTAGTTTTACTTAAATTTTTCAATGTTGAGAAATGTTGGGACTATTAATGAGCGACTGATCTATGTAGATATAACTTAAGCTAACCATATTTCCATCAGTCAATGTCATTTTGGATTCTTAAAAGATCCGAGTTACTCTCATGTCGCGCATAAAGAAGTTTTGCTTCAATAATGTTGTGATATGTTTAAGGGTTAACATGGAAGAAGACATGATCGACAACAACGAGACCTTAGAGTTCAAAGAAGAAGTCCGCTACAATGTGATTTACCAATACTCCGGCATAATGGCTTTGACGATATTCATGGCCGTCGAACACTGCATATTCTTCTTCATTTTCTTCATGCAGGCCTCCATCCAATTACACGACTATATCTTCACGAAGCTGTCCGAAGCCACCATGCGATTCTTCAACAACAATCCGTCCGGCCGAATTCTAAACAGGTTCTCGAAGGATCTGGGGATCATCGACGAGTACATTCCTCCTGTGCTATACGACGTCCTCCAAGTCGGGCTCCTGCTATTCGGAACCATTGCCTTAACAGCTATCGTCAATTACTGGTTGATCCTACCATCAATCTGCCTTATGATGCTATTTTACTTCATGCGAATTGTTTACTTAAGGACCAGCAGAAGTGTTAAGAGAATGGAAGGAATCAGTAAGTTCTAATTTAAAATAAAGTGGAGAGTTTGTAATTTCGTTTTTTGATATTCTAGCTAGGAGTCTAATCTTTGGACATATGACGGCATCGGTTCAAGGTTTGGCGACCATAAGAGCATTTTCTGCTGAGAAAACTTTGATTGCAGAGTTTGATCAGTACCAAGACTTGCACAGTTCCGCTTGGTACATCTTCTTGGCTTCTACTAGGGCTTTTGGATTTTGGCTTGATATGGTTTGTATAATCTTCATCGGCGTCATCATCATGGCCTTACTGATTCTTAGCAAAAGTAAGTTTAAAGATTCTTATTCAACTATTTCCACCACTATACGAGCGTTTTTGATCACTGCTATTTTTTGGACGCTGCCCAAAACCGATTTTGATCTAATACTACTTACTTTTTTTTTTTTTAGAAATTTGAACTTATTTTCATTTCTAGATATGTATGCTGGTGATATGGGTTTGATAATAACCCAATATATGGGTTTCATGGGTAGTTTGCAATGGGGAATGCGTCAGTGGAGTGAATTGGAAAACCAGATGACATCGGTAGAAAGAATTTTGGAGTACACCAAACTGGAAAGCGAACCGAGTCGGGACAAAAAAATTGCCGAACAACTTCCCAAAAACTGGCCCGAAAATGGAAAATTACAATTCAAAGATCTTTCGATGAAGTACAGCGAAGATGAACCGCCAGTATTAAAAAGACTGAACTTCACCATCGCCCCAGGAGAAAAAATCGGGATAGTAGGAAGAACCGGGGCCGGGAAGTCTTCTATAATAGTCGCCCTTTTCCAGTTGTACGAAATTGAAGGCGGAATCTTAATAGATGATGTTGATACCACTCAATTACCCCTAGACATTTTAAGAGCTAAAATATCTATAATACCTCAAGAACCCGTATTGTTCTCAGGAACCATGAGAAAGAACCTAGACCCCTTTGATGAATACCCAGACGACGTGCTTTGGAACGCCCTGGAACAAGTAGAACTAAAAGAAGTTGTGTCCGAAATGTCCTGTTGTCTAAACACAAACATTTCGGAAGGAGGTACGAATTTCAGCGTCGGGCAAAGGCAATTGGTTTGCCTTGCCCGAGCTATAATTCGCAATAATAAAATCCTGGTGTTGGACGAGGCCACGGCCAATGTGGACCCGCACACCGACAGCCTCATCCAGAAGACGATTCGGAAGAATTTCGCTGCATGCACAGTGCTTACAATCGCGCACAGGCTGAACACCGTCATGGATTCGGATAAGATTCTCGTGATGAACGCCGGCACCGTGGTCGAGTTCAATCATCCGTACGTTCTGCTACAGAAGGACAGCGGAATTTTGAAGGATATGGTCGAAACTACCGGGACTACAAACGCCAAAATGTTGTTTAATATTGCTGAAAAGGTTAGATAAAATGATCTATTAAGAGAGACGGGACATGTGAAAATCTAATCTCGACAAGACTAAACGTGACTTGACTAAAGGACTAGATTCAATGAAAAATAGGTTTGCTAGATTGGACATGATGGGATGAGATTTAAATTAGAATTTAAGCTCGATTAGTTTAGAAAACAGAAGACTAATCAAAATATGTATTGCAATAAATGTTTGTTTTTGAAGTAAAACTTCTTTAGGCGCGACTTGGTACTAAGTCAGACCTAACCTGCCACAACTGTCAAATATAATACTTATTTTACACCACCTAATCGGTAGGGTCCCATTGATAGGGTGGGCGTGGCTCCCTAAGTGCGGTCGGGAGCAGCCGATCGACCTAGCAGTAGGGTTTATCTCTCTGTTATTACGCTGCCTTACCAAGGAAATAGAGACCGTACTGATTGGGTTGTCTAATAAATCCTAAGTTTTACTTCAACGTGGGTTAATGATACATTACTGATTTTGTTGTTGTTTGTTTTAGAGTCATGAAGAAAACAAAAGCAAATAATCCAATATAATAAGACATTGTGATATTACCTATAGAGTATTCAGAAATATCTTTTAACTATTATTAAATCTAATTCTTAAAGGAATGCCGTTTTTATCCTATCAAAATTTATACGTTTCCAATTCGAACATAAGGAAAAACGATTCTTCGAAGCTCCGAGAGATCGAAAGCGCAACAATTATGAATTCGCATATAGTCGGCGAAGTTTCCGCAAAGCTACCAGTCAACAGAAATTATACCAAAGCAATATTCTCTTCCAGCGAAAACCAACCACGGTGGCAACCCAAATGAAATTATATAATACTTGCATATATTTTAGTACAGCACAGTGTTATATAATTTATTGTATGTATGATTCTATTATATATAACGAAATACATTTTTATTAACTTGGTCCCATTTACAGACAAGACTGGACAGACAAGATAGGACAGACAAGAATGGACAGACAAGACTGGACAGAGAAGATTGGACAGATAAGACTGAACATACAAGACTGGATAGACAAGATAGGACAGACAAGACTGGACAGACAAGAAAAGACAGACAAGATAGGACAGACAAGACTGGACAGACAAGACTATCGTGGTTCGATGAAAGTAGATTAATATTGAATAAACTAAAGACGAAATCGATAATTTTTCAAACGAAAAGATCCACAGCCATCTACCCGGAAGAAATAGTAGTTGGCGATGAAACCATACAAATGGAAAAGACGGTGAGACTTTTGGGTCTACATATCGATAACACTTTAGACTGGACATCGCATATTAGCAGAGTTAATACAAAACTCAATACTCAAGTATACGCAATTAGAACTCTTAGTCGATATGTAGATCAAAAAACTTGGTTTATTTTGATGGTATATTTTGAAAATGGTATATTTTGAAAAATTTTCATCCCCACATTAAGTTCGGAATTATTTTCAGGGGGAATGGAATTCATATAAATAATGTTTTCAGAGTGCAAAAACAAGTGTTGCGGATTCTCCTCCATCTACCTTTTAGAGAATCCTGCTCTACATGATTTTCTCAACCTTTTTTGGTTCACGGACCAATAAAATTAAAAAAAAAATCGCTGACCAGTGATATTTTTTTAACAACAAAATTTTACTAGGTATTAAAGAACTACTACATAAGTAGTCTTTTTTTTTATAAGTAAATTTTCTTCGCGGATAGAAAAAATTGTCCGCGGACTAGTAAAATTTCTCCGCGGACCACTGGTGGTCCGCCGGACCAGCGGTTGAGAATAGCTGATGTAGAGGACTTTTTAAAAAGGCAAGGATTCTTACAACAACGGGTTTATACATATATGAGAGCATAATGTTCTTAGTCAAACATAAACCTTTGTTTAACCAATATACAAAACGCAACCAAAGGGATACCAGATTTAATAAAATATCCTATGAGCTGCCCAGGCACAATATGACGATGACGGAGCGACTTCCTCCCTATAGTAACATGAAACTGTACAACAACCTCCCAATGGCCATAAGAAAAATGGACAATTTGAAAAGTTTTAAGCAGGCACTTTTCGACCTCTTAATCGACATTGAACCGTACCACTTGTAAGAATTTTATGTTCAAGCAAAACGTATCTAAATATATAGTTATTTTTTGTATTTTTTATTTTGTAGAAATTTTTGTATATTTCATACATAAGCACTGTTGCTTCGTGAATTGCCCTTTTGTTATTTTGGGATTTTTGACAAATTTCAATTAGTTTTTCCTGTAAAAGGTGACTTAAATATTGAAATAAATGGTTTTGATTTGATTTGATTTGACTGGACAGACAAGATTGGACAGACAAGACTGGAAAGACAAGACTGGATAGACAAGATGGTTACAGATAAGACTGGACAGACAAGACAGGACAGACAAGACTGGATAGAGAAGATGGGACAGACAAGACTGGACAGATAAAACTGAACATACAAGACTGAACAAACAAGACTGGAGAGACAAGAGCGCACAGATAAAACTAGACAAATGAGACTAGACATACTAGACTAGAGAGACAAGAATACTAGGCCGAGTAAGACTGATAATGAAGATTCTATAAATTAATTTGAATATATGCTATGAACAAATGAAGGTGCTATGAATCGGTGAATATGCAATAAAGGGATGAACCTGGTATAAACTAAGGGTTAAACATGTTTTAATAAATTAAAATGATTATTACTAGCTCAGTTTAATGTAAGTATAAATAGTAAAACAACTAAACTAATTTGATAAATATCGTTTAGTTTTTGCACTTTGGTCGTTCACTCATATATTGCCAATATTTTGAGGATTTATACAGGCTTCAAATTCAGTAACTTCAAAATTAAAAGGCCTTGTATATGTCTATCAAATCCTGTGTAAGTCCTCTATATTATCCAAAATATCCTTGCAAATCCATTCGACATCCCCTTGATTTGGAATGATACTCTTATCGACCATGAAACCAAAGTTTAACCTTCCCTCATACGATGTTAACATCAGCGAAATTCCTACAAAACAATAACTTTTATTCGAGACAAAATAATCGGTTAGCTCATATTAGTTTCGAGGATTATGAAATGAATTATGCATTATGAAATGAAGTGTGATTATGAAATCATTCATTATTAAATGAAATCTGTCGTACAATTTCAGAACTGCTTCGCCATGCTCTTTGCAGACGTCAGGGCGAGGTTTTAATAATGTTATGGATATTTCTGAGCGGCGAGGTGGGTTCTAGGGAGGGGGGCAGCTGCCCTGCATTTTTCAAGGATTGGAGCCACACCAAATGTAGCTCGAACATTATCATTCCTGATACGGTCCAGTCTAGTAAGTCCCTGTGTCCAGCGAATCATCTTCATATCCATGACATGTACATGTCCGCAACGTTCCTGCAATGTTCGCAACATTCCCGCAACGTTCCTGCAATGTTCGCAACATTCCCGCAACGTTCCTGCAATGTTCCGTGCAACGTTCCCACAACATTTCTGAACGTTGCAGAGAGGCGGACATAGGAATGTTGCAGGAATGTTGCAGCAATGTTTAACGTTGCGAAAGTAACATTGTTGCAACATTCCTGCAACATTCAACGCTGACTGGGGTAGTTGTTGTTCATGTTTCTTCGTTACTGGCCAGCATTCAGTACCATACAGTGCTACTGGTCGAACGATGGTTTTGTAAATTTTTGACTTCAGATATAGTGACACATTCCGGTCAAAAAGGACTCCAGAGACTTGGCGCTATTTCAGCCACGCAGCGTTGACTCTGTTTCAGGCATCCGGGAGTGTTTGACGATCTGAACAGATTAGCGCACCCAAATATTTGAATACAGATGATTTTTGGAGTTCAGTGCCATCAATGTGAATAGATCCTTCACTTGGTACTCCATATACTCTGTCCCAATATATACTCCAATACTTGGATCCATATACTCTTCATATATACTCCATATACTCTGTCCCAATGTTAAGTCGTAGGCCATGGGTGTCTAGTGCAGTTTTCCAACACTGAACATGTTCCAATTCTTGGCGAGACTTGCAGGCTATGATATCGTCAGCATAGAGGACGGTCCAGGGATGTTTGCAGTAGTTCGGCTGCGATGGTGTCAAGACTGATCATGAACAGAAGCGGGGGAATAAAGCTGACCCCTAATGCACAATTTCTGATAGAAAAATTTGCGGAGTTTTCTTGAGCACATCGGACATAGCTGGTGACATTCCGATAAAGAAGCTGAACCCATTGAACATATGCTTCTGGTACACCATACTTTCATAGTGCATACCATATTAGATCACGAGGTACCCTGTCGAAGGACTTTTCAAGATCCAAGAAGGCTATATGGATTGGTTTCCTCTTTTCTAGGTGTCTTTCCATCAAAAGACGAGTGGCGTGAATACAATCGATTGTCCCTGTACATTTCATAAAACCACAGTGGTTTGAGGCAATCTTGATTATTTCACGAAGGTGTGCATCCACTATACGCTCAAATATCTTCATACAGTGGCGGATCCAGGGGGGCGGGGCTATGGGGCGCAAGCCCCCCCAAAAGCATCTGAGTTTTTCCGTGGCAAATCAAAGTGAACTCATCGAAAAATATATTTTCATAGTTCTTCTTCTTTTTGGCAACAGCTTAACTGGGACCTAGGTCTCCTCTGTTTACATATAATTGTGTTTGGTGTCTAGGTCTTAGACACAAGCTTTGACATTTGAGAGAGGTATTCTCGGCAAATTGATGTGATGACTTTGCCAGACTCATGCATAAGAAGACGGTAGCATATTACAATACGTGTCCCGGGATCCAACCGCTAGCGCCCTACATGCACTGTGCCGCTCATGAACTAAACCTAGCTGTCGTGAAGGCATGCAGCTTGCCTAGTGTTCGCAATATGATGTCAATAGTAATTAATGTTATCAGTTTAGTACGAGAGTCAGCAAAAGATTGGAACTTTTCAAACAAGCTATCCTTAAAAAACACTCACAGACCAAAAGAATCAAGTCTTAGTGATAAACGCTGGGTTGAAAGGCATGATGCGCTCCTTCAATTCAAAGAGTTCTTTGACCCTATCGTACAGTTCCTTGAAGAAATCGACAGAACTTCTCCGTAATTGAAAAGTGCAAGTTTTCTGGTTTCTATTCAACGATTCGACTTTGTCTTATCTTAACGGTAACCGCCGCAGTATTTGAAATCACTGTTTCGCTTTCACAGCAACTGTAGGCTGTTGCATTAGATCTTGACCTTTGTTATGAGATGGTAGAAAGTGTAGTAAGAACGAGACGAGTCGCTTTTCGAGAGCAGAACACTCTTCGATTCTCGATTTGTTCCACCTTCTACCATGTGCTATCGTATACACAGAAAATCTGTCCTCGATAGTAGCTGTTGCACGCGGTTAAAGTGACGATTTACCTCATCCTCTCTCGTTATCGGAAGAAATATCTCTGTTTGGACAGTGTCTCACGAAAATCCAAACTTTCAATCAAAACACAGGGCTGGTCTAATCACTTACCTGTTAGGGCTGCTCGCGTCTCCGCCACGTGTGGATCGTCCTTCATGCGCCTATTTTAAGGGAGGAAATGAGGATAATGGGTGGAGGGATTCCCTTAAATTTGTTGTCTTCCAGACGTTGGATGCCGCTTCAGCTCTTTGGGCTCGTGATGACACCCCTGGTTAATTTGACTTGAAAGTGAATAACGCGTGCACGTGCCGGTCGAACTTGGCTTCATGCTTCGATCTCGTTCTACACGCTTCGCACATTCAAAGCGTACTGCTCGACTAATATAAATTCGCGAAAAAATAATTGATAAATCGCGCGATTTCGGCCTAGGTTGATACACCTTTCCTCTTCTATTGATCGGTGCCGAAATAGATTCAAATGATAAATTTAAAAACACAGATTTACCAAAATTGTCGCGATCAATCTCTTTGTAAGGAGCTATGGAATGGTAGACAACATCTCCCACAAACAGCAGCTGAAGCGCGCCAAGAGACAAATAAGTTTTTTCCAAATATAAAAATGTTGTTACAAATTCTCGCTACATTATCAGTAACCACTAGTAGTGTGGAGCGCAGCTTCTCTTCACTTAAACTAATAAAATCGTACCTTAGTACGACAATGATCCAAGACAGATTAACAGGTTTGGCTTCCATGTATTCCATGTATTTCCACGAAGTGATTGAGGAATTTGCAAAAAGTTTTCCGAGGAGACTTGTGTGAGTAAAAATGTGTGTTTTTTAATGTTTTCTTTGCTAGTCTTTACTTTACCTACCTACTTACGCCTTTACCTTCCCAAATTGGTATTGTTACACTGCTGAGCCAAGTAAGAGGAGCTTCGTTTTCATTGATGATCTTGTTGAAGATATCTGCTAGAAACTGAGCTGCTTGTGGCCCAAGCATCTTCCACACCTCCGATGGAAGATCATCCGGTGCAGTTGCCTTTCCATTTTTCATTTTCTTCATAGCGGTCTCAACTTCGGCAACCGTGATGGCTGGTACTGGACCAAGTTTAGGATCCACAGCTGGTAGTAACGGATGCGCAAATTCTACCTTGATAGTATTGTAAGTGCTGTTTCCATCAGTTAAGGATCGCATTAGCTATCCGTAAAGGTTGTTGATTTTCATGCTTAATGATCATAACATGTCCAACATCTTGAGTGGAACGATGACGATTCTTCGTTAGTCTGTAGATATTATTTGCTCCTTTTGCTGTGTTGAGCTCTCCGTACATGTTCTTGTAATGGTCCGCTTTAGCCTTTGACACTTCCTGTTTTGCCGCCGACTTCAATCTTCTATATTGCTGATGATCAAGATCCAGTCCCGATTGGAGCCACGTCTTATACGCTAACTTCTTCATCCTGATGGCATCTTGGTCATGAGAATTCCACCAACACAAATCTCTTTATTGATAAAACTACGTCCAGGTTTTCATTTACCCATTTTATATCTGTTATGGTTTTGGTTATACCTCTCAATAGACTTCAATAATATACAAAACATCATAAAGGCCGATTCTCATATATGCGATACTCAGTTACGACATTGCCTGTCAAATAATGATTACATTGTTTTAAACGGGTACGTTCTCACTATGGCTACGCGACGTGCCGATTTAAAACAATGTAATCATTATTTGACAGGCGATGTCGCACGACGTCGCGTAGCTGAGTGTCGCGCATATGGGAATCGACCTTAAATCAGTAATATGCTCGTTAGTAATATCAGAATATTCATAATAGACAAAATAACCGGTTAATTAACCACCGGTTTATAAAATTTATCGACCTAGCTAACCGGTTTAAAAATATTTGTATTTACCTGATGTCAAAATGTTAGGATCGAAGACGACGAAATCCTTGACGCTGCTGTTCCCAAAAAACTCGAGATGTGCACATCCTGGAATGTTGCTTAAAAGCAAAGTGGGCTCGTAACACTTCACGTACTTCGTGATTATGAAATATGGGAAATACTTCAGACAAACCACTGACTGCCATCGATTAAACTACAAGGAACAAACACAGTATTGATGTGTTAAATGTTGGATATCTACAATTTGCAGAGAATTGATGTATAAAGTGAGTGAGGTTAAATACAGGTGTTCGATGGCCTAAAATGAATGGGAATTGCAAAACGTTATATGTGCCATTTATTAGTGTTTGTCAGGAAAGTAAATGCAAATAAGCTCATAGCTTCTTTTTTCGTAGTTCAAAGGAAGTTCGTAGTTATAATTTTGATACTTAAGTGTAGTAGACATATCAGTGATGGCACATAGAACGCTCAAAATCCATCACAGAACTCAGATAATTGACAAAATAGCAATTATATACAGAAAAGTTCCTATAGTCTGAATGGGGATCTACAAAGAGCTTTCTATCGTAGAATTTCAGTGCTTGTCATCCTCTAACAAACCTAGAGCCTTACATGCTGCCTGATATGTTGGATGAATTACACTGTTAACAATCTTCATATTCAATAATGATTTTGGACCTCGGACTTCATGAAGTAGATAATAAATCCATCACAGAACTCTAACATTCGCAACCAACAAGTCCTCGCAACAAATACTCACTGCGTAATCGAGAGATTTGTTCTTCAACACGTGGTAATCCTGCCGGATGCTATTGAACCTCTGTATCAAATCCTCTTTTTTAGAATTCGCATTTTCCAACCTCAGCGGCAATTGGACTACGCCTACGGTAAACTTGTTGTTCAACTCGTAGTTCTCTTCTTGGCCGTAGTCTTTAAGCGCAGACTTTTCGGGACACATGGTCAAGACTGCTGACAGCATATTTGGATAGAGATCCGTTTTCTGCAATGAAACGATTACTTAACAGAAACTAATACATGAAGCGACAAACTCTGCCTGCGGAGGAAGGTGGGTGGATTGAGTAGCCCACCAGCCAAAGCAGCCGGTTCCAAGCCCGGATGAAAGAGGAGGGTTGGGCGTAGGGCTAACGATCCTACCCCGGCAAATCGCAATATTATGCTTAAAAGAATAAATTATGCTTAACCCTTTCGGCCCTGGCGGGGGCAATTGCCAACATTTACATGTCTCTACTTACTATGACAATCCTAATTTTTGCTGATTATCACTTCAACAAAGCCTCCTAAACAAAATACATGCACAGTTTATGTCATTACTTGACTTGTGTTGTGTGTAAATAAGTCTTTTATAAAGTCGTGCGAGATGGATGCCTATAACCTCAACAATCTATTTGGTAAGTAGGAATAATTACTACGTGAAACCCAATATTGATTAAACTTTTACTGATATGTGAACTGTAAGATATGTTTGATAAGTATAACGTAAGATGTTTGAGGATTCTGCCCAAATAATCCTTGTCACAACCCTTTGAAATTTGTGTACGCAATTGCCACCACTGGGTGTCTACGCAAAAATTGATAAAAAATGAATTTGTTTTCTGTGCATTCTTAGATAATAATGGAATTCTTCCGATGACTTTTTATGGCAATGTAAAGAAATTATCCTGAAAAATAACTTTACAGGATGAAAATGCAGCAATATTTGCATTGCCTGATTCGGACGTAGGAGATGAAGTGGAAAATATAAACTAAATGGATATTGCAGAAGAGTAAGATGAAGAGTCAGATGAAGAGAAGAATCCAAGAAGAGTCCAAAATTCAAAATTAAAAAAGAAAACGAGAAAAAAATTAATTGGAAGCGAGATGTGTTTGTTCCGCCAAACGTTATTTTTACTCCCTCTGGCAGTGATGCGAAAATACCAATAAGTGTCAAACTCCAATGACCTATTTTACAAAATATTTTCCAAATCATATTTTCACTGAACTTTCCGAAACAACCAACATGTGCCCAATTCATAAAAACGAAAAAAATATCAACACAAACACGGTAGAAATTAAAAAACTTGTAGCTCTGCATATTTTTATGGGCATAATTCGTTTTCCCAGATTGAGGATGGACACCTGCCAGAAAAATAAAATTCGTGGATAATGTTCAAATAACTATCAATCGTTTCGAAAACCTTATAAATAATCTACATATTATGGATACGATAGTAGAGGGGTTGGCATTTTCTAGTTGCCTAATTAGTACGCCGAAACGAAGTAGGCAATTGCTCGAAAGTCCCAACAATGCAGTGCCAATCAAATGTAAGAAAACGCATAATATTCCGGTAAACGACGTAAGATATGATAACCTTTAGACCAGGGTCGATAATTTTTGAAACCGAAAAAAATTATAGTAGGATGAAACTAATTGGAAAAGGAAGAGAATATAACAAAAATGAAAGAAAAATAATTTACGGGCGATCTGAGGTCGGGAAGTGGAAGGGGATGAGTTTTTAAGGGTGAAAAACGGTTCATCTGGATTTCCGGCAAAACTACAAGTCTTATGGAAAAAAGTTAAATGGCAAAGTTGTATGTAATAAAAAGATCTACAACTTTTGGATTTACACTTTTTTCACATAACCTCAAAATTTATGTGAAAAATTCGAATAACCAAGGTTTTGGTTTTTCATTTTTAACTTTTATAACATTTTTTTTTTTAACGAAATTTGGTGAAAATTTATCTTTTCATGTCCCAAACACACTGTAATTTTTTTTATTTAAAATATTTATTTTTTCACCTTATTTTCACTTCATATCGAAAAATCACCCTTATTTTCAATCGAAAATTCTCGCGTCAAAATTTCCGCTTTTTAAAAAAAGTCGGTGAGCTTTTTATTCGTTGAAATCTCTACTTTCTGATGGTGTAAAAATAAAAATACATTACTATGGTAAATGTTCTCAAAAAATGCAAAAAACGAAAAAAACTCGAATCCAACATTTTTTCTGTCAATCACTGAGTACAATTTTGAGCTCTTCATTAAAATCTATGCTTTAATTACTCGAGAATCGTTAGATTCCATGTTACATTGATAAACAAAAAAATTAGAAATCCATAAAACATCAAGATTGCAAAAAATATGCGAAAATAGTTGTTTTCAATATAATTAAGGGTAGGATTTAAAGGAGATATCATCTAAAAAATGTGACTGCTGCAATTTTTTTCAGTAAAAAAGTTGTATTATGAAATCATAATTACATTTATGTCATAAATTTTAGTAAGATTTATGTTATTTCTAAATACATTATCTTATATTCTAATCACTTATCCATTAGTTTTTGTCTCTTTAATGGCATTTCTGCATCGCTAGATTCGACAAACCTTCCCGTTTCTAATAAATCGTTGAAATCTTCAAGACCATCACCGTCTTCGTCTTCATCATTATTTCTAGTCTGCATCGGTTTTTCTTCGACAATTGTATCTAAATCGTCAGTTTCTTCTAAAGTAAATTTGTCACAATTCTCTGAAAATAACTCAGTCTGCACGTGTATTTTCATGACCGACGTTGTTCACTGCTCTGTGTCTCGAATACTGGCTAACGGTTTTTGCAGCTGCTACGAAATAACAGTAGTAAGGCCCAGACCCTCCTAGCGTCCTAGCCCCTTCACCACTTCTCTATGAAATACCTTTTGATGGGCTACAATTTTCCGTAGATCAGGTATACAAGTTCCGTAGGTCAGGTATACAAGTTCTCTTGAAACAGCAATGAATAGGCATCTACGAATATAATTTAAAGAAGATTCTACAACTTTCTCAAAATATTGTAGATGTCTTATTAAATATTAACCTGTTTGGTTGTTAATTATTGTAGTATATTTCGACTTGCAATTTTTCGTTTATCAATGTAACATGGAATCTAACGATTCTCGAGTGATTACAGTATAGATTTTAATGAATAGCTCAAAATTGTACTCAGTTCCTCACTGAAGTGAAAATAAGGTGAAAAAATAAATATTTTAAATCAAAAAAATTACAGTGTGTTTGGGACATGAAAAGATAAATTTTCACCAAATTTCGTTAAAAAAAAATTGTTATAAAAGTTAAAAATGAAAAACCAAAAACTTGGTTATTCGAATTTTTCACATAAATTTTGAGGTTATGTGAAAAAAGTGTAAATACAAAAGTTGTAGATCTTTTTATTACCTACAACTTTGCTATTTAACTTTTTTCCATACGACTTTTAGTTTTGCCGGAAATCGAGATGAACCGTTTTTCACCCTTAAAAACTCACCCCCTTCCACTTCCCGACCTCAGATCGCCCGTAAATTATATTTCCTTTTATTTTTGTTATATCCTCTTCCTCTTCCAATCGGTTTCATTCTACTATTATTTTTTTTTCACTTTTGACCATTTTTGAAGGCTTCTTTCTACCCTGGTCTACTTGGTCACTGGTCGGCGCATATAAATAACGAGCAGCGCTGCAAACTCGAGACATGTGAAGGGCGCTCGCGAATACAGTGCGAAAAGTGCGAAGTGCCCCTCTGCTTGTCCAAATTTAGGAATTATTTCAAAAAAATTCATATTAAATAAATTATGTTTGTGTTTATGTACGAAACTGTAAGTTTATTAGAATAAATGTAAGTTTTCATTTTTAGCTTTAGGACCTGCTGGTGGCATTTGCCACCACTAATTAATTCCTATACTAATTAAGCAAATGAGTTCAAATTTGGAATTTATGGTCTTAAGAAGCTCCGCATCAATAATAATTAACAAAAAAATATTTTTTTTGAAATTTAAAAATCCAGGGCTGAAAGGGTTAAAAGACTCAAAGAAAAGTTGGGATCCGTTTTCTGAAAAGAAACGATAACTTAACAGAAAGTAATAGAAGAAGTGACAAACTCTGCCTGCGGAGGAAGGTGGGTGGATTGAGTAGCCCCCTAGCCAAAGCAGCCGGTCCCAAGCACGGATGAAAGAGGAGGGTTGGGCATGGGGCTAACGACCCTAACCCGGAAAATCACAGTTACGAAACCCAAAGAAAAGGAAGCCAGACTGATCCCAGGAAGACGAAAAACGCAAACACAAAAGGACAACAATTTAAGGTTAAATACATGGAACCTACGCAGATTGTACGTTGTAACTTACAAAAACTAAGAGACGTTTTAACACAATATAAGACACAAATCGCAGCAATACAAGAAGTACGAAGGACGGGGCAAGGAATAATCCTGCAGAAACAATGGAGCTGCAATACAGCTGCCACAAAACGAAACATGAGAACAAAGTACAGACAAGTACAAGTTTTCTGTACAAAACAATGTACAGACTCGGCATTCCTGATAAAATAATAAAGCTTGTAAAAGCCACAATGCATAGCGTTTTATGTAAACTACAAATACAAGGCAAGTTGTCACACCCCGTCAAAACAGAAGTCGGCTTACGGCAATGATAAGTATTGGCGTGTCTTCTTTTTAGCCCAGATAGACGCATGGGCCTTTAGATAAACATCGACAAAACGAAGGCCATGGCATCTGAACCAAACAACAGAGCCAGGAATAACAGACAGCCACTCAACGTAGACGATAACAACTTTGAGTATGTAGACGAATTTGTGTACTTAGGCTCCCTCAGTAGATAAGCTAGGAGACTTCTAGCGCAAAATCCCATAAGGATTTACATAGGAGTCGGAATTCTCATTTCTTCCTGTCCGGGAGGTTGGTGGGTCGGAGAGACCTCTGGCGGGGGGTTAAAATCTGCTTATCTGGTAATCAGGTTATCAGCTTTAATCAGCGTTAATCAACTTTTCATCAGCTTTACTCAGATTTAAAACACTACATCCTCTTTAGCGTGGGGTTACATAGACCTCACACGCTGTTTAGTGTTTGATAAGGCTGATTAAAGCTGATTTAAAGCTGAATAAAGCCGATTAAAGACTGAATAAACCTGATTAAAGCTGATAATCTGATCACCAGATAACCCGATTTGATGAAAACCTACTATTAACATTTGAACGTGTGATTCTAAGAACAATATTTAGACCCATATGCGAGGACGGATTCTGGCGAAGAAGATACCACCACGAAATCTACCACATGTACCGCGATATAGACAATGGAAGCAACGTGGTACACCGCATAAAAGTGGGAAGATTAAGTTAAGCGGGGCATTTAGCAAGAGCGCCGGAAACGTACCCTCCGACGCGCATGCTCACGGCCCAACCTGAGGGAATAAGACGCAGAGGAAGACCCAAACTGCGTTGGCGAGACGTGGTAGACAAGAATTTCAAGAAAATGGGCGCAACAAACTGGCGCAGAGCATCACAGAATAGGGAAGAATGGCGGACAAGTCTAAGGAAGGCCGAGACTCTCTTAAGGCTGTAGGAACAATGATGATGATGAATACAAGAAGACAGTACCTGTTGTGCATAATTGTTCATACTGGCAGAAAGCGCGGTCGACACGACATTCATAAAGGTAACTTCACCCCCAAACTTCTTCTTAACAGAAACTAATACAAGAAGCGACAAACTCTGCCTGCGGAGGAAGGTGGGTAGATTGAATAGCCTACCAGCCAAAGCAGCCGGTCCCAAGCCCGGATAAAAGAGGAGCGTTGGGCGTAGGGCTACCGATCCTACCCCGATCCTACATAGAAAAGTATTTCGGACTCCTCTCGGAATGCCAAACCAGATACTTGTCGCCACTTATCTCCTTCCCACAGAACAAACTTCTGTCGGGCTCAGTCACCAAACTGAACGTCTTCACAAAGGGATCCTCCACGAACCTTCTTTCAACTGGTCGTAATTCCACTCTCTTCTTCTCTCTCCTAACAACACAACCTGAGGAAAGAAGACGCAGAGGAAGACCCAAACTGCGCTGGCGAGACGTGGTGGACGAGAACACCAAGAAAATGGGCGCAACAAACTGGCGCAGAGCAGCACACTATAGGGAAGAATAACGGACAATACTAAGGGAGATCGAGGCTCTCTCGCGGCTGTAAGACCAATGATGATGATGAATACAAGAAGACAATACCGGTTATATTAAAATCTGGGAAGATTAAGGTGAGCTGGACATATATCGAGAGCGCCCGAAACGTACCCTCAAACGCACATGCTAACGGCCTAACCTGAGGAAAGAAGACGCAGAGGAAGACCCAAACTGCGCTGGCGAGACGGGGTAGACGATGATACCAAGAAAATGGGCGCAACAAACTGACGCAGAGCAGCACAGGATAGGGAAGAATGGCGGACAAGACTAAGGGAGGTAGATGCTCCCTCAAGGCTGAAGGACCAATGATGATGATGAATACAAAAAGACAATACCTGTTATATTCAAATGTGGAAAGATTAAGGTGGGTTGGGCATTTAACAAGAGCGCCGGAAACGTACCCTCCGATGCGCATGCTAACGGCCTAACCTGAGGAAAGAAGACGCAGAGGAAGACCCTAATTGCGCTGGCGAGACGGGGTATACGAGGACGCCAAGAAAATGGGCGCAACAAACTGGCCCAGAGCAGCACATAATAGGGAATAATGGCGGCCAAAACTAAGGGAGGTCGAGGCTCTCTCAATGCTGTAGGACCAACGATGATGATGAATACAAGAAGACAATACCTGTTATATTCAAATGTGGGGAGATTAAGGTGGGCTGGGCATTTAGCAAGAGCGCCGGAAACGTACCCTCCGACGGCCATGGTAATGGCTCAACCTGAGGGAAGAAGACACAGAGGAAAACCCAAACTGCTGGCGAGACGGGGTAGACAAGGAACAATGATGATGATGAATACAAAATGCATACAAGATGATGCATACAAGAAGACAATACCTGTTGTGCATAATTGTTCAAACTGGCAGAAAGCGCGGTCAACACGACATTCATGAAGGTAACTTCGCGCCCAAACTTCCTCTTAATCTCCTTGATCATGGACAAGTATTTCGGGCTCCTCTCGGAATGCCAGACCAGATACTTGTCGCCACTTATCCCCTTCCCACAGAACAAACTCCTGTCGGACTCAGTCACCAAACTGAACGTCTTCACAAAGGGATCCTCCACAAACCTCCTTTCAACTGGTCGTAACTCCACTCTCTTCTTCTCCCTCCTAACACTACCAACCTAAACCATTAATTTCGTATCAACACTAACAAACTATGGAATTGAAAAGAACTTACAGAAGAGTTGTTGTTGAAATCCCTGCTGAACATATTGAAAATACTGACGGCATCGCCAAGGCAGTGATGAAACCTGAAGATCAAAGGAAACCCTCTTCCATCAATAACGTTCCTCCCTAGTGTTACATCCCACAAGCCTGTGTCTCCCATCGGCAACTCTTTATTCCCCAAACTATTCAAACAAACGTTCAACGATTCCAACCCGTCACAGTCCACTTCACTTATGAATTCGTCATAATCAAGCTCACACAACTGGTAGTAGTAGTAACCTAAGAAGAAATGTTTAGTCCACAGGAGCTTCTCCAGCTTGTTCTTCGAGAAAATCCGGACGATTTCTTTCCGCGCTGTTTTGCAGAAGTCGTCGCCGTTTCCATTGAATTCGATTAGGAATAAGACGGTTACGATTGAGCGGGAGTAATTGGATTCTTCGATGAGGAAAATGGCTTCGGTTCCTTGGAATAGACCTCGATAGTTTGATCGTAGTTTTAATTTGAGGATGTAGTGGATTATGAGTCTGTAGGTTTTCCAGAAGACTAGGCTTAATTCTAAGCCAATGAGTAAGAAGATTGTTAGTATTGTTAAGATCTTTGGGTATTTGGCTACGTCTGGAACGCGATGAATTTTGTTGGAAACGTACTGGAAATTAATAGACTTTTCATTTTAATAAATTTGTTAGATGTTTCTTACCTTAAGCACTGCTTTCACGTATAAATAGATCTTTAAAACACCGTACAATTTATCTGTAAATTTGATTTAGAAAAATTATTGATTCAATTGAAATTGTTTCACTTACTTTGGAGGATTGTTTTCATATTTAACACCGATTCCATTTTCACTACCTTTTCTACGAGTAAAACTGTTGAATAAAAGTTTCTTGGGTTTTTGCTGATATAATATTTATTTAGCTGACAGTGAGTAATATCTATTGGAATAGTGTGTATTGACAAACTATTAGTTTGTACTCGCTGTAGTTTTAACAAACTATGTTTCGGTTTAATATCTGAAACGTGTTATATTTGTGTACAAAAAGACCCGGATTATATCAAGTTAAAAATAAAATGAATATGCATGCATAATTTGTTTTCTCCAATATGTTCTTTGGTAGACCTTGTCCACTTATTACTTATTAAACAAGTTCGAATGCAATCGAGTGGTTGGTTCCAAAGTTATTCTGCTTGTTGTATCCAAATTTCGACGTAGTTTTTACACATTCACCAAAATTTATGATTTGCAACAATATAAATAAATGATACTTCATAATTTTATGGTTTTCTTTAAGCTTTCAGAGAACCTAAACTAATTCCGCTACTTTTATTCCTTTTTAAAATAATATTAGATCTTTATTCGTTTTTACAAAAACAGATAATACAGCTAGGATTGCAGACATATTACTTACTATACATTGTCAAGGTTTAAATGACCAGATGGTGGTTTCGATCATTGTTGCGAATTGGGGATGTTGTAACTAGGGATGTTGCGAATATTCGCATCCGCATCCGCTATTGCGGAGCTTCCGCATCGATTTGGACATCTGCATCCGCAATAATCATTGCGGATGTTCATGCGGATTTTATTTTTATTGTGGTCTTAAACGTAATAATTTTAATGTTAGTTTCTAAAGGTTTTTAAAGGGATTAAGAAGATTAACGCTAAAGCAACCAATAGGTCCCAGCATTTGGTCGTGATGTCGTGACTGACTTTTAAGTGTGTTTCAAAGCTCTAGAATACATTTTTTATGTTGAGAATGAGAAATAATGAAAATGGCGGTTCTTTTAATTCTATAGGGGCTAAAAGAATGAGAATTTCAGATTCTTCGAGGACCAGGGACGTTTGGTTTGGTCAGAAAGCCATGCTTAAATGTTGGATTCCTCAAGTGAAGATGAGAGTCAAGGAACACCAGATAATGGTAACGCTGAAGCTGTGCTAAAAAAGGAATTGCTTACTTATCGTATTAAAAAAGGCTGGCGTCACTTGAGGAATGCCTTATTCCTTGTTTGGCCCCCATGAGGAAACCACAGATGGCCGACATCACATTTGTAACGCACGTCCGTCTATCAGCCTAATTAGGAAAGCCTGATGTGATACACATTATACCATATAAGGAAGCCACACATGTATGTTATCACCCTAACATTGTCTAGACTGAGTTCGGCTTCCTTTTTAAGCAGCAATTTGCAAACCAAACTCGGATGTAACGACCCCAATCTAATCTGGCCCAAATTCGTCTTCCTCTTTAGGCAACATTTCGGAAACCACACTCGTATATGACGATAATTAGACTTGCCACAATTCGGAAGGCCTCATTGGGCCCAACTATCTAAAATCATTATATACTAATAGATCACTATTTATTTGAATAAATATAATTTGTCTGGGATCATTAGCTTTGTCCATTTACCCTTGTCAGACGCCCACCAATTTGTCTGCCATTTTCTTACCAACTTCTTTCTTGCTGTAGCTTTTGAGCACCTGTAGCAGCCATCCTCGAACAGCTCAGCTCTCTCTTCCACTAGGAATTCTATAGGGTGTATACCCGCAATTACTAGTGCAGCATCCCTCGAAACGGTTTTATAGCCCTGCAAATCCTTATAGCAAGTTTTCTTTTAACTGTTGCTAACTTCTTCGCATTACTTTTTACTTCTTTTTCTTCTGACTCTACAGCCCAGGGTGAGCTTTGGCCTCCTTAACAATCCTCTTCCACATTACTTTTTACTTACTTTACTTTATTTAATTTACTTTTTACGCAGATTGGGGCGGCGTATAACATGTTTGATTGAACGACAGTGCCCAAGATCCTACGTTCGTGGCATTTTGGCCACCCTACATTTGGCAGGATGCTGTCTCAGACCGCTAACACTTTCAACCCCTTCGCTGCTGCCCTTGAAACGTGGGGTGCGAAGGAGAGTCTTCTGACGATTACAACACCGCAATATGTAATTTCAATCTTTGGACTTATGTAAGTGTCTTGGATTTTAAATTTTATTGAATTTATTCTCCTTAGTCCAGTTAGTAGCACTGCTTTTGACTTTTCTGGCGCGAGCCTAAGCTTGTTTCTTGCCAACCATTCCCACTCAATAACTTTTATTACGCGGTTTGACTTTTGCGTTGCGTTGCGAAGGATCTCTGTTTTTGCTGAAACCACGAGTGCCAGATCATCAGCAAAGCCTATAAGTGTGGCACCTTCTGGCAAGTCTTAGGATCCCAACTTATAGGACAGTGGAGACGAATCTGTGGCACGCGTGTCACTGCTGACACCTGTAAAAATTGCATTGGCACGTCAGAGCTAATAGCTTTTTTTTTAATATTTGTAAATTATTATTATTAGCGTATTCTCCCAATAATGGAAGACGTTAAGCGGACAACTCAATCAAGTTTTCTTGGCGTTCTTCTTGTTTCTCCAAAAAGCTTTCATAGCCTTCAAGCCGGGGCCCATGCCCCGGGCGGCAAATTCAGAGGGCGGCATATTCAAACTTGGCAGACAAATACAATGTTTTCCCTACGCATACATACTAATTTGTCACGATAACTTCTCAATAGTTTTCGAGATATTTTATATAAAAAAAAAAAATTTTTGTTCTCTCAATTTTCTTTCCCGACTGAATGTGCTATCCTAAATATATATATATATATATATATATATATATATATATATATATATAAATATATTTATATATATATATATATATATATATATATATGTCCTACACGTCCATGTACGTATGTATATTTATAAATAAAGAGGCTTAACACAGAATGAGCAACACTCAGGTCTATGTCTATCAGTGGGCGTCTGATGGTTGAAATGATGATAACAAAGGTAAAAATATAGGCCGGTAGGAGTGACATTTTTTAGTTTTTGTCCCGCCACGAAAAAAATGAAGATCCGGGGCTGGTTTTGATTGATTGTAGCCTGTTTTGATTGATTGATAATCTTCCTCTCTTCCTTTTTGATTTTTTCTAGTTCTTGTTTTCTGTTAAGTGTCAATGTTTCGCTTGCGTAAAGGACTGTTGGTTTTAAAACTGTCTTGTAATGCCGAATTTTTTCTGTCTTGACATAATTTTTTTATTATAGATGTCTTGGACTAACCATAATGCCTTCTTGATTTTTTGGAGACGGTTTTGCTGTGAGATGTTCCTGTGGCCTGTCGGTTCGATGAATTCTCCGAGGTATTTAAAGTACGGGACCTTTTCGATTTTACCATAATTTGTTCTCAGGCTCGCGATATCAGTTATTGAACAAAAGAATTTATTTTTCTCAAATGAGATCTGTAGTCCGTCCCACTTTTTCTGCTCATTCCTTATCTCAAGCACAAGTATCTCAAGCTGTTTGACGGCAGTCTCCTCATCCTCTGTTAGTACTGCCAGATCATCCGCAAAAGCGAGGTATGGTACGTAGAGGTTGTTTTTGGGAAAGCCCAGTCGAAACGGTTTCCAAGACTCACATTTCTTGAGATCCTTCTTCCATTCTTCCATAACCTTGTCTAGCAAGGGTTTCTAGCAAGGGTTCTGAAATTTCCCCCATAAATTTCACTTTATATTTTGTGCCAGTGAGTGTTTGTAATATGAGTTCTATGGTTTTGGGATCTAGTCCTCTCTCTTCTAGAATTTGAAATAGTGAGGATCTGTCTATGTAATCGTATCCCTTTTTGAAGTCTTGAAATGTACTGTGGGCTTTTGTCTGAGGGCTCGTAATTTGAGTATGGTTTTGAGGTTGATAATTTATTCTGGACAGGACCTGTTTGGTCTGAATCCTGTTTGGTATTCTGATAATTTGGGTTCTAATTGCTTTTGTGTTCTACTCAAGAGACAGGCTGATAGTATTTTGTAGGTGACAGATAAAAGAGAGATACCTCTATAGTTGTTTACATCTAACTTGCTGCCTTTTTTTTTTAGTGGATGGATTAGAGCAGGGGTCTTCACTAGGATTTTTTAGAGAGCCTAATTGTATTTATCAGATTTTCCTGAGGGCAATACATAAGTAAAAAAACTGTATTACATATTACTATACAGATGTAATGAAATGTCTTTTACTTAGTTCCAGGCATACTTGAATTCGTTAATTTTTTGAAGTTGATGGGCGAAATCTTGCACAGCTCTCTAATATAGCTGCTCTATTGTTGTAAACGTTTTCACTCGTTAACCTGGATCTGTACTTGTTTTTTATAAACTTACTGAATGTAGATTCAGCACATAAATGTAGATGCAAAAACACACAAGACTTTCTGAGCACAGTCAATTAGGTTAGGGAATTGGTCCTTTTCAACTACTCTCCAAAACTCATAGTGAGCCTTATCCTTCTTTTTTTCTTCAAAAATACTTTTGAGTTCTGTATCATGCTAGAGATCAATTAACTCATTTTTGAAATCTATAGCTTCATATCCAAAAACAGAAACTTGAGCTATATTTGCCGTTGTTACTGCCCATGGATTTTTCACTAAAGCCTAGTTCGCATTAGGCTAGTAATTTAGTAGAGTAGCGAGTAATTTAGTGGCTAAATGTGTGCGAACCACGAAAAATTAGTCAAGTGGTTTAGTGAATGATTAAGTCGAGTCGATCCATTTTACTCTATTTTATCGGGCGAGTAGCGCCTCCCACAACGCGTTCGTGCTCACTGGTTCACCGGCTAAACAAGTCCGAACCTGTAGATTAGTCGAGTTCATTAGTGGCCGCAAAAATTTCGTTTCGCTGGACCGAAAATTTTAACTTAACAAACAAATGAAACAATCGGCATGCCTGGATTTAGAAAATGCAATAAATATATCAGTTTATTCATTCTATTGCGTTGCAGCCCGCCCATCTTACAAAACACTTGTGTACTGTACTAGACCGTAATGCGAACGGTTTCTGTACAGTAGCCAGTAGTTTAGCCACTAAATTACTCGCTACTCTACTAAATTACTAGCCTAATGCGAACTAGGCTTAAGCGAAATGGTTCTTGATACTTCCTGAAGTCACTAAACTTCACATTCATTTCGTCTTTTAGGTTTGTCAACAGCTTTATCAAAACAGAAACATCTTGCTTTTCATCTGGATTTTCATCAAACAGAGTTTTAACTGAAGGAAAGCTGGAATAATCACCCTTTGCCAGTTCTTCAATACACATATTGAACTTTTGCTCCTGTGAAAAAATAATACTCATCATTTTCGTTACAATTTTGTTGTAGTCTCCTTGCAATCGAGTCAGTGTTTCATCCACAATGTCCATTCCTAATTTACGTTTCTATTTATTTCCCTAACAGCCGAGGGCCGCAAAAAATATTTCCGAGGGCCGCATGCGGCCCGCGGGCCGCGTATTGAGGATCGCTGGATTAGAGCAATCTTCCAGTCATCCGGGAGCTTTTCGGTTTGCCAAACGTTTTGGATTATTTGTGTAATTTCTATGAGTGAATTTGGACCTAAATTATTATATTATATATTATTATTTTACATGGATGGTAACACTTTAGGAACACTCGAAGCTTTATTTATGATTTCGCTTCCAGAGGATCAAGGATGCTTTCACTAAAGATCCTCTTCCTTTCTTCCATCCACGATTCTTGGTCTTTTTGGTACTTTTTCCTCTGTATATTTGTCGGTCCGAAATTTCTTTTGGTTGAATTTGAGCATTTCTCATGTCTGCTTTTACTTGTTGTGTCCAAGGGAAAGTCTTTAGTTTGTCAACTCTTTCGAGAATTTGGTGAGTTAACCCGGTGTCAGGATGTCTCTTAGAGGTCCAGTTAGTAGTAAATTTTACTCTTGATTTCGTATCAGTGAGGGTCTGTTTAGTCAATTTTCGTGTTTTGGAGTCTAGTCCCTGTTTCAGGGATGCTGAACAGGGATTGTTGATCAATTGAATCAGAGTGAATAAGAGTTCTTGAAATCTATGAAGGCAAAGCTTACACAGAAAGGCAAAAGTACACAGGCAACATGGAATTCACTCCAGGTAAAGTTATGTATTACGGAATTTTTTTTGTTCCGATTGTACGAGGGGAAACGTGGAAGAATACAGAAGAACAATAAGGCGTGAAAAGAAAATACACAGAGAAAAAAAACGAGTTTTTGAACAAGCACAAATAGCGAATTTAGAAAAAACTACTTTCCTTTGTCGATTTTTATAAAATTCGTTTCAAGGGTGTTACGTCTAAGGTTGAATGTTTTCCCCTCGACACCTACTTTGATTAGTTTCTTGCACAAAATCTGCTTCCCGTGTAGGGTTTTTGCTAGTCCCCCATCGGGCCCCTCCGCAGGTGGCGGATAGCGGAATACCAACCGGATATGGTGGGTACCTGGGAAATCCAATACCAGGGGCGGACCAAAACTAGCTGGGAGGGCAGCAGCGACCCCCAAAACTAAGATAAGGCGAAAAGCAAATGATCATTAACCGGCTCATCACATGGACTTCCACAAGCATTACTGGAGCAGTTTTATTGGTTGTAGTACTGCGGCGCGGGAGGAAACGGGAAATCACCACGCGCAGTGGCGGATCCAGGGGGGGGGGGGCTAAGGGGCTCAAGCCCCCCCCAAAAGCATCTGAGTTCTTCGGTGGCAAATCAAAGTGAACTCATCGGAAAATATATTTTCATAGTTCTTCTTCTTTTTGGTGCAACAGCTTAACTGGAACCTAGGTCTCCTCCCCTCCCTTTTCGTATACTTGTGTTTGGTGTCTAGGTCTTAGACACAAGCGGGCCTTTACGTTTTTTAACGTGGGCGGCGAGCCAGATTTGAGGGAGGTATTCTCGGCAAATTGCTCTGATGACTTTACCAGAGTCATCCATAAGAGGACGGTGGATTATTATAATACGCGGTTTGATCCCGGGTCAAACCGCTAGCGCCTTACATGCACTCTGCCGTGCATAATCTAAACCTAGCTGTCCTAAGGCATGCAGCTTGCCTAGTGTTTCGTTTTCACAGCATTAGATTAGATCTTAGGTTGCATTAGATCTTAACCTTTGTTATGAGATGTTAGAAAGTGTAGTAAGAACGAGACGAGTCGCTTTTCGAGAGCAGAGCGCTCTTCGATTCTCGATCTGTTCCACCTTCTCCAAGTGCTATCGTAAGTCCTGTGAAGTTAGCAACCGAATTTGCAAAAATATAATATTACATCAGAGTTCCCGGCAGATATGAAATAGTTTTAGAGTACTTTGTGCAAAATTTCAATATTTCTGCAGAATTTCCCGAAAAAAATGGAAAATACCAAAATTGAGCTAGCAACCACTTTTGAGAAAAACTGTGCGTTTTTTACATATTCCTGTTCCTCGACCATAGTTCTGGAGTACTTGATCAATATTGCAAAAAGTTCTGCAAAAATTGACATTTTGCAAGAAAAATCGACGCGACGAAATGAAGAGGAAAAACTCGCGCAATAGTTCTGTTTGCAGTTCCTGGTAGAACTCTTAGAGTTCTATCGAAAATCTTTATTACATTTTTCTCCAAAGTTAAAAATTCGAAAGATATGGGAAAATTAGACTTCACCTATGCGATGAAGCAAGGAGAAAATAATCCCGCAATAGTTCTGTTTGCAGTTCCTGATGGAACTCTTAGAGTTCTATCGAAAATCCTTATAACATTTTTCTCTAAAGTTAAAAATTCGAGAAATATGGGAAAATTATATTTCACCGATGCGAAGTTAAAAATTGGAAAGATTTACGAAAAATACAAGTTCACGATTGAATTTCGAAGTGAAAAATTTTCCCTTATCTCTCGAATTTTTAACTTTGGAGAAAAATGATAAAAGGATTTTCGATAGAACTCTAAGAGTTCTACCAGGAACTGCAAACAGAACTATTGCGCGATTATTTTCTCCTTGCTTCGTCGCATCGGTGAAGTCTATTTTTTCGCGTATCTTTAGAATTTTTAACTTTGACGAAAAATGTTATAAGGACTTTCGATAGAACTCTAAGAGTTCTACCGGGAACTGCAAACAGAACTGTTGTGCGATTTTTTTCTCTTCATTTCGTTACATCGGGGAAGTCGAAATTCTCGCATTTCTTTCTAATTTTTAATTTTACAGAAAAATCTTGTAAGGACTTTCCATAGAACTCTAAGAGTTCTACCGGGATCTGCAAACAGAACCGTTGCGCGATTTTTTTCTCTTCACTTCGTCGCGTCGGTAAAGTCCAATTTTTCGCAAAATTTTTAACTTTAAAGAAAAATGTTATAAGGATTTTCGATAGAACTCTAAGAGTTCTACTGGGAACTACAAACAGAACTGTCGCGCGATTTTTTTTTCATCTTCACTTCGTCGCATTGGTGAAGTCTAATTTTTCGCAAATCTTCCTAATTTTTAACTTTACAGAAAAAAATTATAAGGATTTTCGATTGAACTCTAAGAGTTCTATCGCGAACTGCAAACAGAACTGTTCCGCGATTTTTTTAAATTTTCATTCAAAATAACGGGTACCTTTTACCCGGGAAAAACTAAGGTTTTTATCAAAAAATTACAAAGGGATCTTTGATAGAACTCTTAGGGTGCTATTCAGATCCGCGAATAGAACTGTTTTTGCAAGTTTCAAAATTCAATTTTTTTTGCAAAATGTCAATTTTTGTAGAACTTTTTGCAAAATTGATTTAACCTAACCTAAACTAGCTCAATTTTGGCATTTTCCATTTTTTTCGCGAAATTCTGCAGAACTATTGAAATTTTGCACAAAGTACTCTAGAACTATTTAATATCTGCCGGGAACTCCGATGTAATATTATATTTTTGCAAATTCGGTTGCTAACTTCACAGGACTCTATCGTAAACACAGAAAATCTGACCACGATGTAGCAGCTGCACGCGTTTACAGTGACGATTTACTTCATCCTCTCTCGTTATCGGGAGAAATATCTGTTTGGAAGGAGCTGAACAAACAGCAGCTGAAGCGCATCAAGACACAAATGAGTTTTTTCCAAATATAAAAATTTTGCTACAAATTCTCGCTACATTACCAGTAACCACTTGTAGTATGGAGCGCAGCTTCTCTTCGCTTAAACTAATAAAATCGTACCTTCGTACGACAATGGCCCAAGACAGGTTAACCGGTTTGGCGTCCATGTATATTCACCGAGATATCTCTGCTAATCTACAACCTAACGAAGTCATTGAGGAATTTGCGAAAAGTTATCCGAGGAGACTTATTATGCGTTAAGCAAAATGAAATGTGTGTTTTTAGTGTTTTCTTTGCTAGTCTTTACTTTACCTACTCTCAGCGGGGTCAAGCCCCCCCCAAATGACAATCCTGGATCCGCCCCTGACCACGCGTATAACTTCCCCAGGACAAATTATCATTTATGCAGGAACAAATACAAAGTACGGCCCTCAGTAACGGGCAGGCCTTAATTGGCCGGTGCTAAGAATCTCCCGGTTCAAACTAAAAGAAAATATTAAAAAAATCGCAACCTGAAATTTTAACAGCCTGATATAGAGGAATGTTAATACCTCTAAGGCCTAGGCCGCACTATGGCTAAACCGCTGCGGTTTTTAATCGCGTGATTTTGTGACTCAAGTAAGCTAATACAAGCGGCCTCACTTGCGGTTTTTTTCCACGACTGATTTTTCCCATAGCGTACTGTGTTTCTCGAGCTGTTTCGCGGTTATAGCGGTTACCTCTCGCGGGAAAAAAACCGTAGTGCGCCCTCGGCCTATCATTAGATTTCGTTAATGATTTTTTGAAAGAATAAATTTGATTTGGATATAGAAGTTTCTTTTTTTGTTAAGACCAGGCCAAGTTGTGTTTGAGTTGTAATTTATATAATAGTTTAGTTAAAATTTCAATGTTACGAGTTATTATTAAATAATATCGGAATGAATATAATTTATTCATGATTTTAATACAAAAGTATAATTAATATAAATGATGCTTAAGTATTATGTATTTACAGCTTATCCTCGATATTTTTCATAACATAATTTGCAACAAAATAATTATCACTTTAGTAACCTACACAACAAAGAACATTTTATATACAATAATTTGTAAAATGAAAGAATTGAATTGGTAGGTTTGAAGATTCATAAAAAAAGTCAATTTAATAAAAAATTATCAATTCGTTTCTGCAGAACCATTTGAAGTGCTGCTTTTCGCGGATTGATTTTGTTGGATGATCAGTGTCGTTGAAGCCGATGTGGCGGTTGAACTCACTGCAGATGAGACAACAGATTTGATTTTGTTCAAAAATCTTGGACAATTCAACATCTTCGAATTCTCAACCGATATTTCGTATTTTCCGGGGGTAGACTCAACCAAAGTTATTGTGTTTTGGGGTGTGGTCTAAAATATATCACTATTTTAATAATAATTTTAGCTGCTCCTTCGCATCCCCTTCATAATATAGCATTCCAATTTTTTACCTTAACAATATTCAGAGGCATTTTATTTCCACTTTTATTCACTATTAATTTTGTTGTTTTTCCTAAAACTTTCTAAAAAAAAAAAAAAAAACATTAATAACGAATAACAAAGCTCACTGACTAAATATCTTACCCCCATTCCTTTGGGTGGAGCAGTGGGTCTCAAAATAATTGGTTGAGTACTCATACCAGGAACTAAATTAATATTTTGTTGATTTTGAGAAGCAGAATTTTGTGTACATTTTGACATGTGTTTGGGCCAATGTTTCGTTTGGCAGGGATAATCACAATAACTTGTATTCCAACAACAATAAAATTGAGCTTCTTTTAAACACATAGCACACCTAAGAAAACAAAACATAATAAATCAAATCTAATTTCGTTCCAATTATTTTCAACATGAACTTTTATATTTACATTTCTATATTATCTCTTCATTTTCAACAAAATTGTTGGTACTTGCGTATTAACGCCACCATAGCGAGAGGTCGCGCTACCACGCGATAAGTGGTCTGCATTGATCTGCTCTAATACAACCTAATCTAACCCTTATCCAATATTTTTTCTTATTTCGAATCGAGGTCGCGCTACCGCGCGATATATGGTCTAGATTTATCTGCTCCGTTATAATTTAATCTAACCATCAATTTTGTTCAAATCTGTAGCTGTGGTGGCGTTAGTACGTAAGTACCAAATTATCTTTGATAAAATATCAATGATTTTAATTATATTTGGCAAAAAGGTTTTAAAAGTTATCTTCAAGAATCAAGTAATGTACTCCTCTGAAACTCTCTTTACGAACAAAGAAATAACTAGTATACGCATATTTTTTTATAGAGAAATTGGTGCTTTATAATTTCGCTTCAATTAAAAACGAGTACAATGATAAATTATTATATCGCTATAGAAATGTCAAAGAACGTTTACCAACAAAAAAAAAATTGGACGTAGAACTCACGTGTACATTAGTCATAAAGTGTTTGTAATTTATTACCGGTAAACTTTAAAGCAGTGTTTCTCAAACTTATTTGTTTCATCGCCCACCTATGATATGTTAAAGTTAATAGCGCCCCCCAAATCTATCGTATTATACATATATATATATATATATATATATATATATATATATATATATATATATATATATATATATATATATATATATATATATATATATATATATATATATATATATATATATATATATATATATATATATATATATATGTTTTTTTTTCTCTCTTGCTGGAGTAAAAGTATTTTGAATTACCAAGTATTTTATAGGATACTGAAAATTCTTCAGTTATATCGAATTTTTTATTATAAAACAACGAAAATACTTAAATATTCACTACAAATCTAGCAACGTTGAAAGTAAAATTATATATCAAGAATACACGCGCTAGTGAGGACAAGCCGCAATTTCTTGACCTCTGTTAAGTTGGCAGGACCAACAAGGAAAAAAAAATTCCGCGACGGCACATAATAATCCGCTTTTTATCCGCAAACGATTGTAAAAAAAAATATTCCCGCACTTCCCATTTCCCGCGAAAATGGGGTCCCGCTAACTTAACAGAAAGTTAGCGGGACCCACCCTAAAAATAATTATTTTGAGGAAATAAATGGACCGGAATTTTCCGCGTTTTATCCTTCTCTTGCTTTCTTTATTATTCCTATTGGTCTGTTCAAAGACGCATCGGCGGCGAAATTCTAGGGCCTATCAAAGATGCCGACAGCATGCTAGGTCCTTTCAAAGGTGCAAGCGGCATTTTAAGGCACTTTTAAAGATGCAAGCGGCATGTTAGGTCTTTTCAAATATGAAATGTTCTTATTGGTTGTCATCCTTCCACCTACGGTGGGGTAAGAGCTCAGTGTAGTTAGTGCAGGTATTGTATTCGGGTACGCATGTAATATATGCGCATGTAAACAAATTTTGACTGATTTTAGTTAAGTTTTATACTATTTTCTTCGGGTTACTAAGCAATTTTTCAGCTTTATCATTTAGTAAAGTCTTAAAATGTATTTTTCTCCTCGAATAGAAAATCATCCAATGATTTCGGAACCCATCAAAAATTGGATAGAGAGCGCCGCAAAACACAAAGCCGGAAAATGTACTTTTCCACCGTGGAAGAGCAGACCCTAAAAATGATTATTTCAAGGAAAAAATCACCGAAATTATCCGCTTTTTATCCACAAACAAATTCCGCGGAAAAAAAAATTCCCGAATTTTCCTGGGAAATGAAAAGATTGCGGATTTTTTTTTCACTTGGTTTGCGGATAAAATGCAAATAATTCCGGTGCATTTATTTCCTCAAAATAATTATTTTTAGGGTGGGTTCCGCTAACTTTCTCTTAAGTTAGCGGGACCCCATTTTCCCGGGGAATGGCAAGTGCGGGATTTTTTTTTGTTACAATCGTTTTCGGATAAAAAGCGGATTATTATGTGCTGTTGCGGATTTTTTTCCCCGTTGGTCCTGCCAGCTTAACAGAGGTAATTTCTTGTAAGATCATCATTCAAAATAAATTGTAAGTTTAGGTCTGAGAACCTATTTAGATTAATAATAAATGAATCTTAATAATTAGCAAAAAATTTTTTTTTAAATATTTCAGATGAAAATTAACGCATAATTCGTGAAAAGAAAGTTTTTTAAAAAAAAAGAAGGCTTTCTAATTTTTACAGAAATAAAATTATATCATTTTTTTTTTTCAGAAACTTGAAAAGTTGGCAGATTTTTTTTGAAGGTAGTAGATTTGGGCAAGACATTAAAAGGTGGTAGATCTACCGAAAAGTTGGTAGAGTTAGTAACGCTGGCTGTGCGTGTGTGCCTGCGATTATGATACTCGACCAGCAGCGAATTGCAGATAAGCGTGGCCGGTTTTAGAATACTGAACACGGAACAATTTTGTTTAAATTAACAGAAATGCATTGTATAACTCGTGATACCTGCCGCCCCCTATATCGCCCCCTGGCTACCTACCGCCCCCTATATCGCCCCCTGGCCACCTAGCGACCCCCAAAATGACGTCATCGCCCACTAGGGGGCGATATTGCCCACTTTGAGAAACGCTGCTTTAAAGCAATGAACAAAAAAAGGACTGAATAATAAAAACAAGGTTTTGAGAAAATGGCTCATTGTATTATCATCGCATCAAATCATAGTTTTCAAGGCTAGAGTGAAATTTCGTATATTAAAAAATATCATAAAAAAAATATTAAGAAAGAGCAGGTTCGCGCACAGGTTTATCCTTAGCGAAAATGAGTATATATTATTGTCAGTATATGCCAGTATATGCCAATTATAGTATAATCTTGATAATCCGGCGGTCGGTAAATCGGTTAGGTTCAGTAATACGGCGCTCAGGAGAACCACGTGTATTTTTGTATGTACACATTTACCTTAGGTATTTACTTACATATTTTATTCTTTCTGAAATACAATTGTAGATAAAATATGTAAAATGGTAATTGTTTTGTTTTAATCCTGATAATCTGAAATTTTCCTATAATCCGGCGGTTGTCTGGCCCCATAACTGTGGGATTACAAGATTATACTGTACTTAAATATTATACTATATAAGACTTTTGCCTATCTTTACTTATTTTTTACTCCTTGCTATAATGTAAATAAACCTGTTGAAAAGATAACGCAAAAATGTAAATATAAAGTAGATACAGTATAATCTTGATAATCCGACACATATGGGACCAGACAACCGCTGGATTATCACAAAATTCCTGATTATCAGGATTAAAACAACACAATAACAATTTTACATATTTTAAACGCGTTACCGTTTGCTACAGTACGCCGAGTTCAAACATTCAAGAAATCTTTAGTTTCATTATGTAATGTTTGAGAAAAAATACTTGTACACTTTTCACATATAATTTATTAATGATGACTATAGTTTCGCTATTATCATAGCATCTTCAGATCATGAATACACATACTCGAAGAAACCAAACAACAGACAGAATTAGTTTCATTATCATCCCTGGAACAAATTTGACTGAGGATATTTTCGTCAGAAAAGGAATTAAAATTTTCTTCGCTTGTGCCTTGAAGCCAAGCTATGTTATCGTTTGTCATCGTAACACCAAAGCTCTTGTAAAAATTCCGAAGACAATTGAAGAGAAGGGTTAGCTTGGTCAGAATCGCGAATCAATTTTTCAGAGTTTAAGGGTGTCCGTTTTGACTTTATTTCAGCTGTGCGCGCAGGTCCCTTCACACCGGGCACTCTGGACACGTGCCCAGGGCACCGCGATTTATAGGGCTCCACTAGGAATGGAGCGTGAATAAAAGCGTGCAGCGCTAAGTTTGAAATGACCAATTTAGTTCAGAAAATTGATTCAAAATGTGTCTTAAATGTGAAATATAGTATATTTTACAGCAAGAGATGAAAGTGGCGTTTTTTTGAGGTGAGGTGGGAGTTTGCTCACGATGAGCGCCAGCGAGTTAGCAATCACACCGAACCAGAAAAAAACACTTTCATCTCGAGTAGTAAATGCAATTTTTTCTACTGATTTCGGTTGTAGAATCCATAATTCGACTTTAATAAATTCAATTCGAAGCGAACTGTCAGAAATGTCAAAACAAATTTAATTGTTAGTTTGGCCGTTTCCACGGTAACATATTGCATTCTCATAGAAGGTGATACTTTTCAAGTCAAATGTCCGAATTTTATTTCGGTTTTTGAAATAGTTACAGGCTCGATTTACGTTTGTACATAAAATATTTCATTGAAATTGATGTAATTAATAAGAAAGTCCATGCAAATTTGGTTAGTTTAGTGTTTTAACCGAGAAAATCATAAATTTAAAATTCTCATTTTCGTCTCTAGACGTGAAAATATTTTCATCCCTAGAATTAAAAAATGTCACTTTCATGTAGGGTAAGCCGTGGAAAAAATGCCATTTTCACATATATCAGTAGAAAAAGTATTATTTACTCGACCGATTTTTAATATCAGCCCCGACAACGCTTCAAATACGTCGGGGAAGTATACTGCTCTACAAGAACAATCAAGGAGAAATGTGAATTTGTCACCTTTGTATCATATGCGGGACATTCACTAAACTTGGTAGGTGTTCATGCTCCTGGATGTGTATCAGACACAACAACGTTTTTTGAAGTGGTTCAGAAAGTGTACAACCTTTTTTCGGGCTCGGGCACACTGGGACGGATTACGAATTTACGGCGATAAAAATAGAATTTTACAATGTCTCACAATAAAGCAAAACCACTTAAAATGTATTGTTAGATAACCCATCCATAATACTATAAACAAATAAATGCGAAAAACCAATTCCATTGGTTGTGGGAACGTGATAAACATCGCCCTTGTCCCTTAGGTACTAAAAAAGTCTGACGTCTATTTTGTGTTTGTGTTAAAACATTGTGAACTTTTTATATATGGAGAATATAGCTTCAATTATGTATTTACATGTAAGAATATCAAATTTGTAGAAAGTTTTAATCAATACGGTTAAAAAAAAAGTTTTGTTAACGACTATCGTAAATTAAATTTTTTTTTGTAATAAACTGCAATAAATTGATTTTTATTAAATGTTCCGCATAGTTCCATTAAATTAAATATTTTGTAAAACAATACAAACATTGAGAATTCTAGAAAAGCAAAAATACCGTCCACATCGTTCCACCTTACTGAGAATTACACTTTTTTTTTCAGGTAGTCGTGATGACCACCATTTGCAAGAGAGAATGTTTAATAGAGATTAACTATTTGTTGTATTAAGAGATGAAAGTTTTTATAAGTACGATATCGTCAGTGACGATGAAGAAGGTGCAAATAGTGATGCTCATTGATTTTGACGAAGATCGGTTGTGAATTTTTAAAAAAAATTCAAAAAACATAAAAAAAAATATTTTTTCCACTTAAATTTGCATTTTTAATTAATCGTGTACATCTAATATAGACTAATTTTATATTAGAATTTTATATTAATTTTATATTAGAATCATCCTTATGATTACCTTTAATATGTGAGACAAAAAATTGAAATGAACTGGATTTTATTTTTGTCGCCGTAAATTCGTAATCCGTCCCAGTGTGCACCGATGGAATATAATGACAGAACATTTAGGTTCAAGAAAAGTTGATAAATGTCTTCCACAAACCAGATCGTCAGCCCGAGCTGCTGCAGTAAACGCCTTGCATAAAGGCAAAGAAGGCACAGAACTAGAGACGAATAAAGATGGTAAACCTAGAATTTAATATACAAACGGAAATTTGGAGCTCTATATAGGAAAGAATAGTCAATAACACTGGACCTTGCAACTAATTACTTTTCTTCACTTTGTGATTTTATTAGTAACCTCAGGAATAAATGTATTTACTTCGAATCGTCCGTCAAAGAAAGAAACCCGGAATCTGCCTACAAGGATCTATCTCAAAAAACAAGAAGTTAACAGAGTTTTTTTTATGGCTCTGCACCGTCAGTTCAATTGAATGTAAAAGTGAAAATAGAAAAAAAGGTATAAAATAAACCTTTCTTCCCATAATTGATCTCTGAGCGTTCATCTAAAACAGCGCTTAAGTTCGTATAAGATCATTAGTGAAAGTTTTGGTTCATTTTTTCGCTTGAAAACTCTGAATTCCGAGGAGTTGAGACAAAGTTGCAAAGAATTTTCTGAAATCTATTATGAAGACGTTAACGAGAAAGTGTTGGAAATTGAATGTCTGCATTTAAGGGACCCTCACAGTCAAAAATCGATATTTTTTCATTATCCCAATAGTATACACTGTTATAAACATTCTCCCCAATTTTTAAATCGAAATTCGAATTATTTAGGTCGCTACAGCCTTTCTTAGAAAAACGGATTGGAGTATCTGGCGCTCACTCCAAACTTTAAACGCGTTTTTCTCGAAATGGTGTTTTTAAAAACGGTCTCCACTCTCAAAGGAACAGTTTTCAAGCTACCCCTTTGAAATTTGGACTGAACATTCTTCACGTCATTCTTTGTGTTCCTATGGATTTTTTTTTAAATCTTCAATTTTTTTTATGAATAATTGTCGAAAAAATAACCTGAATTATTTTATACCTTTCGATACCTTTTTGTCAAACCGCCGCAATTTTTTTAAAATTTCATAAAAAAGAAAAAGCTTCCATAGGAACAGGCTTTCCTACAGATTAATAATCTTCTTGATATTTTTATATCAGATCAAAATTACGTTAGGTTTCTTCACGATAGCGGTCGTGGAGACGATGCAGGAGCTTTTTTTTCAACGCCACATTTAATAAAAAAAAATGGTAAACAATAAATAAATCAATTAAAAAATATATATTTTGTATTCTCGATTAGTACTTTAATTTGTAAAAAAATCTTTCCGACCGATTCAGACCGAAATCAGACCGATTAGTTTATCCTACATAAAAAAAAAATCGTGAAAATCTGCTATTTTTCGAGGTGTCACACTGTGAGGGTCCCTTAATAGACTACTTGAAAATTGTTCATAGTGACAATGAAGGAACTAATAGTATATTGGAAATATATCACCTTTTGAAAGAGAACAAAATTGAAGACACATTTCCAAATGTGGAAATCGCATTGAGAATCTATTTAAGCATGATGGCAACTAACTGCAGTGGGGAAGTCTCCTCCACATTGAAAAGAATAAAAAATGAATTAAAAAGTACAATGCTTCAAGAAAGATTAACCAGTTTGTAGCTGATGTCCATAGAATGTGATATGCTCAAAAACATAGATTTTGAAGAGGTGAATTACAATTTTGCCCACCTCAAATCTAGAAAGGTACCTCTTCAATCAACATAGATTTTTAAGCACTAACCTCTAAATGCTACATTTATTAATTATTACTTTCTTTGTCTATTCTAACAAAATAGTGCTGTGGGGCCCCATTATCCTAATGTGCCCAGGGCCTCCAATAGGTTAAATACGGCCCTGTGTACGCGAGGTTTATATCTGACGCGGGACAGCTGAAAGAAATGACCCGTGTTTGCCCAGAGCGCCAGACTACTGAACGTGCCCGATTAACCAACCGCCGAATTATCAAGATTATACTGTAGTTCTTTTCTTTATGAAAATTGACTTACACACCATTTTCAAAATAGGCGGCTCATATTAAATCAGAGTAATAATTTAGTCATAAAATCAAAATATACTGCCGGGCAGAAAACTAGGGTAACTCCGTAATTTGAACTTTTTATAAATTTTTACGTGTTTTTCGATTGTAACAGTTTAATAACTGATTGCTTGAATTTCGAAGTTTATAAGTAATGAAAATGAACAATTATGCTAAGTAATGAAAATGAACAAGTTTGCTTTGATATGCTGTTGTTGAAACAAAAGAAAGTTTAATGTCCTTAATATTTCATATGATATTTAATATTTCAATATGTCATTAATATGTTATTGGGTGCATTCGCGTTCGACGCTTACACGCTTTGAGCGCACATAAACGTCGTTTTCAGCGTTCGACTTGATGATGTGAGCGTCAAAAAATCACGCTCGTGGCTAACTTCGGGTTGCAGATTTCGCGCTCACAGACGCTCACGCTACAGAGGTAGGGCAGCAAAAGCGTGAGCTCCAAACTTCACTATTTATCAAAACGAATACCATATGAGAGTAAGCTAACCAAACATTTATAGGTTTGATAGGTACAAGTCGTGGAAACTTTTACCATGACACATGCCATGGCAACACAAGCTCTGTATTTTACTGCAAGTGAAGATTCAGGTAATTCAAAAAAAGGAAAAGAAATCAATTTGTCCTTTTCTGATGTCCTTTTCTGTTGATATAGCATTCTGGATGTTCGCGAGGTGTAGGAACATTTATATGCGTTCCATCAATTGAACCAATAATATTGGGGAAACCGTTTATAGCTTCAAACTCATTAGAAATTTCTCCAAACTTCTCATTTTTTGGCCAGGTTATAAAATTTTTAAGGTGTTTCAACTACAGCTGGTGTAACTCTTCGTGCACTTGATAATGCTGCTGCAAAACTAACGCCAAACTTTTGGCAAATTGACCTTTAGAAATAATAAATTAAAAAAATATTTTATAATTAAATTAATATTTTATTTATGCTGAATGAAGTTATCCGAAATTTAAGTAATATTTTCTTATTCTACCGATACGAATCTGGGGTTGCCATTTTCCATATAGCTATAAATAATTGTTTATCAGGTGGTACCATTTTAAATCCTGAGATTTTTCTTATTAAGGATGGTTTAATTGTATCAAGAACAAAATTAAATGTTGACTAACACATCCTAAAATTATTGAAACATTTATTTGAATATAATTAATATAATCATAATCATCAGATTCATCGTTGATAATTTCCAATATATTATTTACTAATGGATAAACATTTCTCACATTCGCCATGTTGACGCTAACTCTGACCCTAACTGACTGTCATAGTGTCCAAAACGAACGAAATTTTCATATTGATTCTAAGCGATCATAGGCTAACAAAAACACCTATAATCTGAGCTTATAAGCGTGAGCGCTCAAAGCGTATGAGCGCCCAACGCGAATGCACCCAATATCATATATTCACTATGTCATTTTCAATGTAATTATGTCATTAATAAACCAATTGCATGGTTTTTGTTTATGTGGCGTCATATGTCTGTTGCAAATTGTTTGTGTATTGTTGTCATTTTTAGTGTTTTGCAATGAGTACAAATCCTGTTGTTGCGGCACGAATTATGACGACCTTTAGAAAACGACCGCGGTCAGCGCAAAGCTGCGAGAAACATTGGTGTAAGTCTCGAGTGTGGAACGAGTATGGCGGCGATACGAAGAGACTAGTCTGCCTACTCGAAGACCTGGTTCCGGCCGCCTGACTCGCTTTGACCGTTTTCTCGTTTCTGCTGCTTTGAGAAACCGAACGGCCACGGCAACTTCCCTTAGATATTATCTGCAAGAAGTGAGAGTGGACAGTTAGGAGGCGACTTTATGATGCTGGATTATCTTCTCGAACTAGAGCTTCTGGACTGCCGCTTCCCCGTGAACACCGGTTTGCGAGGTGGAATTTTGCACGAGGTACACACGAGTACAGCTTGGACAACAGCGGATTGGAGTCGCGTATTATTTTCCGATGAATCGCGATTCTGTCTTACGGGCAGAGATAGACGTGTAAGAGTGTGGCGAAGAAAGTAGGGAAAGATGATAAGTTCTGGACCCGCCTACCCGCCACTGCGCATGCGCATTGGCCTACGTCAGTTTTAAGATAGCTAACCCTAGTCAGTATTACGATATTAACCTTATTATCTGATTACTGCAGGATTAAACCTAATTACTAGATGAATAAACCTGATTACCACCTGATTAAACCTGTTTATTAGCTGATTAAACCTGATTGCTACCTGTTTAAACCTAATATAGAACATACTATAGTCCATTTTTTTAAGAATGCAGTAACTAAATACCTGATTTACACTATGACAAATGTTCAATATAGTTACAAAATTTGGCGCTAAATTCAAATATAGTTACTTAAATATAAAATTGGTAATTTATTAATGGTTTGATAGAATATGCGCACGAACAACGAGGTATATGAACTATATAATAGCCCAAGTATAGTACAGAAATCAAGTCAAAGAGATTAAGATGGCTGGGACATGTCCAGAGGAGTAATGACTCAAGGCTAGTTAAAATGGTCTGGGAAGAAACCCCTAACAACAAAAGACCACTGGGGCGCCCAAAGCTTCGATGGCGGGATAATATCCGCAAGGACTGTCAAACCCTGGGGGTGCTCAACTGGGAAAAAGCCACTCAGGATCGGAGAGAATGGAGGAGAATTGTTGAGGCGGCCAAGACCCACCCCGGGTTGTAGAGCCATAGATGTTGTTTTTGATTAAATATCTATTAAATACACCAAATGGCAACAACAGTAATAAAATACAAACAAATAAATGGAGAAAACGCACGAAAACTAAATGATACAAATAGATCAAATGACAATTGTAACTTGACACGGCAGCCATTCACAACTAACAGCCGAACATGCATTGGCGTACGAAAAAAATATACTTGGATTTAATTCATTTTTTTATCTCTAAATTTTAAATTCAATATTAAATTATATATAAAAAATATTCTATAAAATATTACTTATTATCCGTAATATAATTTAACGTTCTATTGTATTTAGAAATAATTCGTAGTATTGTATTCATTTAATTACATATCACTAAATTCTACGCCAGTGACTGCAAATGTATGTCAAAAGAGAGAGATGGCGAAGTAAATATCGTCCGTGTGAACTTCACCTCGATTTAAGCCAATCAGAGAACAAGGTCAAATAAGCCCTATCTTCCCTGTACTGCATTCTTAAAACAAAAATGAACTATATATGATGAGTTGAAATGTTACATACTTGATGTTGATCATAGTAAAACGTTCTATGCTATACAGGCAATAGTTATTTAATACGAACCCAGATCAATCGTCAAATATCAGCGACATTAACACCCTATAAAACAGGTTTAAAGGTAGCTCTCATAACATAACCATCATAACTTAAAGAAGCACTTTAATGAAGCACCAATTAATATTACAATTTATTTATTGCATTATTAATTAATGTATTTATTTACTTCAATGATTCTTGTTTTGTCACTGCAGTAAAATGGAGCTGTGTTTATAACCAAGTGCAAACAACTTGTTGCTTTAATATGTTATATTAACAACAAAGTAAGTCTTTCAAAACCAAGCAATGAACAACAATGAGGAAAACCCAGAATTCGTCAATATTCGAAAGGGAGGTACTTTTGTAAAGGGAGGTACATGTTTCGACCAGTATTGAAGACCGAATGCTGTCAACCATGACAAATAACTCGTATCGTCATCTTTAAAACAAGTATTAGAGGTAGCAGTGCAGACTCAAGAGATAAGTTTAACTACAGGAGAAATATCTGAAATGTTGGACAAGTTGAATCACTGTTGGAGCGAGAAATCAGTTTTGCATCTTTAACTTTTTTTATAATCAGAATTTGAATTACCATATATCACAGTCCTCATCCTGTGGAAAGTTCAAACATTTTACAAGATCCTAGACGAGACAGAAGGATCTCAACGGAATATTTTATATCAATTTAAAGATAATTTTATTGTCTTTATTGATCTCTTTGCAAAATTGTGGATATTATAAAGATTTTCTTCTAAGTCGAACTGCGTCAGAAACAATCATGAAAAAAAATCCTGTGCAAAGTTCAAACATTTTGCACGATCCTGTACAAGATAGAAGGACCTCAACAGTCTATTTATTTTACATCAATTTAAAGATAATTTTGTTGCCTTAAATATTTTTTTTGCAAAATTGAAAAATTTTGAAAATTGTGGATGCCATTAAAATTTTCCTCAAAGTCGAACTGCGACAGAAACAAACATGAAAAAGAAAATACTGTGGAAAGTTCAAACATTTTGAAAGTTCCTGGACGAGACAGAAGGACCTTAACGGACTATTTTACATTAATTTAAAGATAAATTTGTTGTCTAATCATTTTTTCGCCAAATTGAAAAATTTTGAAAATTGTGGATCGTATTAAGATTTTACGCAAAGTCAAACTGCCTCAGAAACAATCTTGAAAAAAAATCCTTTGTAAAGTTTAAACATTTTGCAGGATCCTGGACGAGGCAGAAGGACCTCAACGGACTATTTTATATCAATTTAAAGATAATCTTGTTGTATTTATTAAACTTTTTGCAAAATCAAAAAATTTTGATAATAGTGGATTTTATTAAGATTTTCCGCAAAGTCGAACTGCGTCAGAAACAATCTTGAAAATAAAATCCTGTGGAAAGTACGAACATTTTGCAAGATGCTGAACGAGACAGAAATACCTCAATAGACGATTTTATATTAATTTAAAGATGATTTTATTGTCTTTATTGATTTTTTGCAAAATTGAAAAATGTTGAAAATTGTTGATGTTATTAAGATTTTCCGCAAAGTCGAACTGCGACTGAAACAATCATGAAAAAGAAAATACTGTGGAAAGTTCAAACATTTTGCAAGATCCTGGATGAGACAGAGGGACCTCAACGGACTATTTTACATCAATTTAAAGATAATTTTGTTGTCTAATGATTTTTTGCAATTGAAAAATTTTGAAAATTGTGGATGTCATTAAGATTTTCCTCAGTCGAACTGCGACAGAAACAATCTTGAAAAAAAAATCCGGTGGAAAGTACGAATATTTTGCAAGATCCTGGACGAGACAGAAAGACCTCAACGCACTATTTTATATCAATTTAAAGATTATTTTATTGCCTTTATTGATCTTTTTGGAAAATTGAAACATTTTTAAAATTTTGGATGTTATTAAGATTTTCCTCAAAGTAAAACTGCGACAGAATCAATTTTGAAAAAAAAATTCCTGTGGAAAGTTCGTACATTATGCAAGATCCTGGAGGAAACACAAGGACCTCACACTATGAGAAAATCTAATAGTCTGTTATAAGAAACATGTAGCTGAAGATTATTCATGTATTATTATTCTTGTATTAAACATGTATTATTCACATTTAACTACAAGCAAAAATGGACATAAAAACTCATGCAACCAAAACAAAGTTTCAAAAGTGGAAAAGTTTAGTCTCAAGTATTTTAAATCCAAAGAAAGTTGATTGTGCTGTGATCCAGTATGGCTTGCGTAATGAACAAAAAGCTTTATTACGCTATAAAAAAATCTTCAATTCTCACTTCATTTAATGTGACACATTTCAAAACGCTTAAAATTTATTCATCCAATATTCGATTACAAGAATACAAAACTCAACATACAATAAATGGATGAAGTTCTACAAAAAATGGCTGGATAAATACAAAATAAATTAATCAATCCAAAATTCGGTTACTTCGTACAAAATAACAAAATTCGTAACAAAATTACTCCATCCAAAAAAAGGATAATTCATCCAAAATAAAATGTAATCATCCAAAAATTGTTTTTTTCGTTCAAACTATGATTTTTCCTTACAATAATCGTACAACCTAAAATCAATTCACCCAAAAAAGGTTTACGTGTACATAAAAGGTTGTTTCATCCATCCATTTGATTGCTCTTTACACAAAAACAAATAGCTATAAAATATAAAATTTGATAATAAATATTATATGATATAAATGAATTGATATAAAATTTGAACTATAATCAAATAACTATTACCTATAATCTATTGTATGTAATATATTATGTTTTATTTTATATTATATGCTATATAATCTGTAATAAGAGTAGCACATGACCGGCCAGATATTGTAGTGATTTTTAAGAAACGAAATGAAGCTATTATCATTGAAATTGGAATAACAAGCCAGGATCAGCTGCAAATGGTTGAGACAACGAAACTGCATAAGTACGACATGGTAGCGAGTGAAATATTTCAAATATAAGTGTAAAACCAAGATAATCCCGCGATTATATATTTATTTAAGTGTCAATGGAACTTTGTACAGTTTCAAGAGAATTCCGATTCCAATACTGTACTTACATATGTAATTCTTCATAAACCACATTTATGAACAGGAAGATTCTTCCCATTTATTAATGTTCAGAGTCACTTTCCACATTGAAATTTGTTGAGTGATTTATACTCTTCAAAACCATTCTAGTTTTTCAGGTTTTCTTTGTTTTGTACTCTGAAATATTGATTTCTGATATCTTTTGACTGTTTGGACCGATGTAAGAAATTGATTGACCATTCAATTCTTCTTTCACAACAGTTGGTGATGATTTAACCCAATAATAGACTTTTTTGGAAATTTTATTCGTTTATTGGAAGAAATAATTGTATAAAAAAAGTTTGAAAAGTGCAATCAAATTTTGGATGGATCAACATTTTTTGTACAGTTAAACCTTATATGGGTGAATTTTTTTACAATTTCATCAATTATTGTACTAAACCATTATTATTTGTAAGAATAAATCGATTATTGGGCGTTCATATTTTATTTTGGACGAAGCAACCTTTTTTGGATGAAGTAATCGCTTTTTGTATGAATAAACCGAATTTTGTATTTTTACAGCTATTTTTTGTAAAAAACATCTATTTATTGTACTCAAAAAAATCCAAGACTTTTATTTTGGACGACGTAACCTTTTTTTGGATGATGTAATCGATTTTTGTATGAATAAACCGAATTTTGTATTTTTCCGCTATTATTTGTAAAAAAACATCTATTTATTGTACGCAAAAAATCCAAGCCATTTCAAAATAAATAAATTAACTACCCCGACTCGTTGCGATTTCTGCCACGGCATGCGCCGTGATCGCCTTGCTATACTCCCACAATGCACTTCGCACATAGCGAATACCATATCTATTAAAACTGACTGATAACGTTGCATACGAAGTATTTTGTAATGCGGCCCTCTAACCCGCATTTTTTAATGCGGGCCTTGGGGCACTTACAGTTGGACAGCCCTGACTTAGCATATCAAATTAAAATTGTTCATTTTCATAACTTTCAATAATTTTTTGTTGTTTTTGTCTGTTCATCCGCAAAAAAAACACGTAAAAAACTAAAATAACTTTTTTATAAAATAACTTCAAATTACAGAGCGACCCTAGTTTTATGCTCGGCAGTGTAATATAATCCATTCTTACCATTGTTTGGATTTAGCTTCTTCGACCCTTCTCAACGTTTCCAATTCACAAGCCGCTCTAGTTTCTTGGACAATTTTATCTTTTTCTTCGTTAACGCTCTTTTGAATGTCTTGTAGAATCGTGTTAACATTCTTCTTGATTTCCAAGATCTCCTCGCTGTGTTTGTGTTTCAGAGTCTCTAGTTCCAGGCGAAGGTTTGCTATTGTTCCCTCGGGGTTTCCTTCTGTTTTTCCAACGTCGCACAGCGTTTCTATGAGCATCCCACGGAAATAGTCGGTTAACTGAAATTGTTTTTTATCAATTATGATATTGTTTTGTCAAACAATGACAGAATTTACATTTTATACGCTTACTATGATTTCTAATAAAAACAAAAAAATACCCTAAATTGTTCGGAAGCTTTGGATATTAAAACTTTTACACTTATTAAAACACTTTGAGGCACGGGATTTTAGATAATTTTAAATACCCTACCATGCATATTTGAGTAAATACCCCCTCATTGTGTCACCAGAAACTGTAATCTCAGCATTTCTGCAAAGTAGAAATGTTGATACCAGGGACTAAAAACGAAAAATATTTGTTCGTTTCTGATCTGGACGAAAACGGAAAATATAGTTTTCGTTATTTACGTTCTCACCCAAAACTTATCGTCTTCGTGAACCGAAATTAAATAACGGTTAAAATCGGTTTTACAAATTTTACTAATACCTTCACGTAATTAAAGGAAGCATGCCTTTCATTAAAGTATTCATCACGTAATTAAAGGAAGCATGCATTCCCTCATCGCCAACGTCCTTACAAATAAACAATTATTATTTCCGACAAATTGATCGTTGTTTAAAGATAATAATTTCCCTATCAATTCTTAAGATTCCCCTTGGATAAGAATTCGCTCCTTCAGGTAAGAATTTCCGTTCGATAAGGAGCCGACGAGACTTCCTTATCTTAGACTCTAAGGTAGTAATTACAAACTTCTAACTTTATATTCTTTACTCTTTTATAATACCTGTTGGCTTTCAGCCCCTGACAAAAGTAGGTCTTGACTGTTCCCGTTACTTGCTTTGACGTACGGCTCACACAACGCATCTTGAGCAAAGTGTGTCAAAGAGTAACTGAAGCTATCAGTGTAATTCCAGCTATTTATTGATAGATTCGAAGATATCGTAATGATAATCTCCTACTTTCAATTTTATAATAACAACTGCACAAAATTTGGACAGTATCTTTAGAACACAAACAGAAAAAAAAGCAGGGCAAAAACAAGTAGCAAACTAAATTGTCTAAGAAATTCATACCGACCAATAGAAAGCCAACTCTGCTGCAATTTACAAAGCCATTATAAGGCCAGTGGTGACATATGGAAGTGAGACATGGACAATTACCAAATACTCGGAGGAAATATTAGCAAGATGGGAACGACGAATCCTAAGGAATTATATGGACCAGTAGTAGAGAATGGGGAATAGAGAATCCGATATAAATTCGAATTAAAACAGAAATATAACCAGCCAGATATTGTCGAATTTATAAAATTACAAAGATTAAAGTGGGCGGGACACTTGGAGAGAATGAGTGAGAACCGAATACCAAAGAAAGTATATAATGGGCGGTTGGAGGGTGCAAGGGGAAGAGGACGACCAAGACAGAGATGGATAAACAACATTGAAGAGGAGGCCAAACAAATATTAAAAGTTCATAATTGGAAAACAACAGCAAGGCAACGAGACGACTGGAGGCAGAAAATATGGGAGGCCCAGGTCCGGATAGGACTGTAGCGCCACGAAGAAGAAGAATGGGAAGCCATTTGAGCAGATTTTCATGATATTATACAGTGACATAACAACGCATGCACGTTTCAAAGGTAGTAGATTTCAAAATTTAACAATTTGAATTTATATTTAAACAATTTAAAAATAAAACCGGTTCATTCCGAGGCCGCACTACGGTTTTTTCCGGTGAGCGGTAACCGCTATAACCGCGAAACCGCTCGAGTAACATACAGCACGCTATTAAAAAAATCAGTCGCGGGAAAAAACCGCAAGTAAGGCCGCTTGTATTAATCTACTTGAGTCATAAAATCAGGCCGTTGAAAGCCGCGGCGGTTTAGCCGTAGTGCGGCTAGGCCTTAAACCGGTAACCGAAATTAGTTTCGTTTACAATCTTGAACGTTATATGGAAATTTCGTTTTCGTTTCCGTTCTTCCAAATAGATCGGTTGATTTCGTTTCTTAGTCCCTGGTTGATACTACAGTGGCAGGTGATATATTGAGGGTGTATTGAGTGAGTTATCAAAGGTTGTTCAATCTCCACCTCACTTGTGGAACATCGTTGTTAATAGTCTACTTGGGTCACAAAACCACAAAGAATTTTGCACCCAAGGGTATGCAGATGATATAGTCATCATCATCAGATGGAAATTTCCTAAAGTAATAGCATAGCACATGCAAAAAGAACTGAACAAGGTACAGAGATGGTGCAGGGAGGTAGGTAGACCTTCAAGTAAATCCACTAAAATCCACTGTAGTACCACAAAAATGAAAAAAATGTAGGGACCAGAGCTCCCCATTTTCTAAAATGAGTGTGTAAAGGTAAGTGGGGAAGTCAAGTACCTAGGATGCCATACCTGGAGTGAAGTCATTATGGCAACCACCCTGGATTCCATATTGACTTGGAATCAACCCCTTGAAAAAGCTACAAGTGTAGAATGGTATTGATAATGACCAAAAGAACCAAGCATGGTGCACTGGTTGTATACTATGGTAGTAGACCCATTCTGACATATGGCTCCATGGTATGGTGCACCAAAGTGAAACAAAAACAGGCAATAAAGCAGCTCTCTATTGTTCAAAGATTGGCCTGCTTAGAAATTACGGGATCGATGAGAACCGCCCCAACAGCAGCTCTGGAGGTTATGATAGGTCTTCCTCCCCTGAATATCTTTATCATGGGTGAGGCAAGAATGGGAGCCTTTAGATGCAAATGTAATGATACATGGGAGGCTCTGGCGAGGTCAGGGCACACCATGATAACAAATGTAATATCAGAGCCAAACCTCAATATTGAGGGAGACTCAATGCCAAAAAGGCTATCATTCAATCTACCCTTCAAAACACAACTGGTATCCAGTCTTTGGTTTCTCAGATCTTCTTTCACTTGTTTCAACCATGTCTTCTTTGACGCGTTTCTTTGTATTCTCCAGTCTGGCGGTTGTTCACGCGAAAAGAGTTTGCGTGGAAGCCGGGTGTTATTCATCCTCGTGGCAGACGATGCCAAACCAACGTAGTCTTCGTTTTTGTATTTCTCATTGATCTGGGTCTGTTGATCGCAGCTTTCTCTAACCGTCTTGTTTCGGAGTCGGTCGCGGATAGAGACACGGAATATTTGCCTCAATCATCGCATTTGGAAGACCTCGAGCATGTTTAGGTCCGGTTTGAGCAGTGTCCACGTTTCCGATCTTTAAAGAAGAATAGGAAGGATTAACGTTCGGTATAGGAGTATTTTGGATTTGATTGTGATATTCGTGTGCTTCCATATGCACCACTTGAGCGAGGCGAATGTTGCTGTTGCTTGACCGATCCGGCTATAAACATCGGCCGTCAACGGCAATTCCTTCTCTGTCACACCTTTGTCTGTCACCTTTCTCTGTCATCCCAAATACTTTAACTGAGGTACCTGTTCGATTCGGGTTTCAACCCTCGCTTCCGATCTGTCCATAGTGTGCACTTTGGTTTTATTCGCATTGATCTTTAACTCGTTAACGCCGGCGTGTACCACCGGTGGTACATGCTGGCCGCTATACAAGACCGAGCGCCGGTGTCAACGTGTTAATCCGTATGACTGGGCGATGCGGGAAATCTCGTACAAAATGTCTGTTAACTCCGCCGTCGCCTGGTCCCAAGTCCAGGGTGTGAAAGGAGGAGGGTGGTCGACCTGCCGAATTGACCAGAATCGGGAAACCGAGGAAAACTAGGCAAGAAACCGCATGGTTATACGAATTAATTATTTACGAAATAATGCTACCGCATCCGGGGCAGCCGATGGGCCAGCGCTGGGGGCCAGGGATGCTGGTGATAAGTGGGCTACTGGCCGAACACCTAAATTAATTATTATATTATACGAAAATGGAAATTGGAATCGATGCGTGCAATGTACGAACAGGACATCACGGCGGCCAACAGAAAATTATAGCAATAGAATTATCGAAATTGAAAATATCTATTGCTGCGTTATCGGAACTACGACTCACCGGATCGAGGACAATGACCATCGACCCGCAACAATCGACGAAACGATCACACTATTCTATTCATCGCACGTTTTACACGCTGAAATCTCGTAACTGTCAAGGAAGAAGATTACAATTGTAGCAGGCCTACTCACAGGATACTACACTCTACGAAGATATCTGCTCAAAATGGGTATTTGAAAGGAGAACCATTATGCAGACTATGCTATGAGGAGGATGAAACTGTCTCCGATATAATCTTCCATTCAGAAGCAATTGCACGTAGGAGACACAAGCATAACATTACAGCCAAAGAGATCCTCATGAAGAACAAAGCACCTAGACTCCTAGACCTAATACTGGAGCTGGACCTATTTCCATGAATGGATCAATGTGGGGAAATACAATAGACCAATCATCATCAAGCGACATCACTGCTGGACATATTTCTCCCGTAACTTTCTCCATACTGGCCGATCCTGTGCTGCCTCTATCCAGTTGGTCTGTATCCTTTTGATGTCGTGGGTCCATCTGGAGGGTGGACGGCCTCTACTTCTGTATGCGCCTTGGCGCGGTCTCCACTCAAGTATTCTCTTTCTCCAGCGATTGTCCGTAAGTCGCGCCACATGACCAACCCAGTCCCATTTTAAGGTTTTTATACGGGTAACTGCGTCCGTCAATCCGGACCTCTCCCTTAATGTTATATTTGGGATCCTGTCTCTTAGTGATACACCTAACATCGACCTCTCCATTTTCTTCTGCGCGATAGTTATTCTATTTGTAGTATTCTTTGTGAGGGTAAGTGTTTCAGCCCCGTATGGTAAGCACAGGCAACAAGCACTGATCGAATACTTCAGTGCGTGTTGCCTGTGCTTACATACGGGGCTGAAACATTTACCCTCACAAAGAACACTACAAATGGAATAAGTATCGCGCAGAGGAAAATGGGGGGTCGATGTTAGGTGCACCACTAAGAGACAGGATCCCAAATATATCATTAAGGGTTAACAATAGAGCAATAGAACAAGCTTAACACAGCCAAAGAGATCCCCATGAAGAACAAGGCACATAGACTCTTAGACCTAATACAGGAGCTGGATCTATTTCCATGAATAGAACAATGTGGGGAAATACAATAGACCAATAGACTGCAGTGTTACATGGGCTAACCTTGCTGGACACACATTGTTGGATGGAAAAAAATGCATATTTAAGTCACCAATTTAATTTTTAATACCACCATACCTCAGAGTTAAACAAAAATTAAAAAAAAATTAAATATCTCTTGAATGAACTTACCCTATGAGCAACGGAATTAATATGTGCTGTAATTGGCCCCACAGAACTAGGTGCACTTTCCTCGAAAACTTGTCCCAAAGGTCCTGGCGGTCTTGGTTTTAACCTCGGCGGGAATTTGCACAAAACCTCAGTCATTGCTCTGGAAATAGTTTCAGGATACACGCCATTCAAAAGAGTGATTTCCGTGGGCAAGGAATGAGCGACTGTGGTTACACTGTTCGTAGTTTCTGTAGCTTCTTGTGGGGCAGTAATTTGCGGGGCTTGTATTGGATTATTTATCACATTGAACGGAGCCAAATTAATGTTTGGTAGGAAATTTTGGTTTTGGGGTAAAATGATGTTGGCATATGAGGTTCCAGAATGGGGAACCATTGTTATCAATGGATTTGCTGAGGAGTAAGTTAAGGAGGGGTTTTGTGGAAGGACGAGGGATTGGGGTAGGATCATCATATTTGTTGGTGGGTTGCATTGGGCCATTACAGAAGGAGTGTTAATAACGGTTGTGGGAGTTGCTGTGACTGCAGTGTTTGCTTGTACTGTTACAGTGTTTGCAGCTGAAGAAGCTGTTTTTGTGCTGGTTATTGGAATGTTCTTTTTGGCGATTTTAATTTGCGTCGGGGGGGTTCTAGGACTGGGGAAAGATTTCCTAGCGCGTTGTTTTATTGAGTTTTTAGGTTTCTTTTCGTTTTTCTTCGTGGTGGCCGATCCGTTTTCTTTGGTGTAATCTGTAGCTACGTGATCAATGACTTGACTTAAATTGTCTGTTATTCTAAATTTCATGGCTTTTTCATCGGTTTTTGAACGGGTGCGGATCTCGGGTTTTGCTGCGCTTGCAGGTATTTTGGAAACGGGAAGCTTTTCGGATATATTAAGGGCTGATAATAATTTCCTTTTAGCAGCCATTAAATCGTGTTCAGCTTCTTCGTCTGATAAGGGTTCGTTTTTGATATCGACGAAACAAACTTCTCGAGCGTCGTGAATTTTTTCTAGACTCTCTGTAATCTCTGAATTTGATTTTTCGGATAATTTTTTTGGGATCTTTGGAGGCTCTTTATTTTCGGTTTTATCAGCCTTTGTAACGTTCTTTAATTGTTTTTCTAACAAAGATTGTACAGATTCACTACCAGATTCGACCAAATCTTCTACATTGACAACCCTTAGATTCTTCCTTGAAGAATCACTTTCTTTGGAATCAGTACTTGCTTTTCGCTTCTTCGAAACCTCTTCTGTGCTCTTCCTTAATTCTGGGGTGCTAATTCCCGAATTAGCAGGTTTTTGTTCAGTCTTTTTCTCAATAACCACACTACCTGCTTTTAATCTTTCTAAGCAACCCTTTGGTACATCGTTTATTAAAGCCTCATCCACAGTATTCTTGTTATTTGACACTTTAGTAATTTTGACTTCATTTATTTTTATGCTCTTTTTAGTTTCACTGGTGATAATAGGTTTGACTTTTTTGTGTGAGGCCAAATAATTTTTGACACTATCAAGTGCGCATTCGTTTAACTCCAAAGGATCTTCGTTTATCTCTTCTTGTTCAGAATCTTCGGAAATATCAATCTCAGTTTCACTTTCTACATCCTTTTCTTTAGATTTCGTGTCTACCCGTTCTTTAACCATCTTTTCTTCGTCTTTATTATTTAGTATTTCTACAGGTTCTGTGTACATAACTTCTAACAAATCATTTTCTTCGTATTCCATTTTTCTAGTTTTTGAAATTGGCACCAGGGGAGGTAAAGGCAGTTCAGACTTCTTTGTATCTCCAGATTTCTCGGCTTTCTTAATTTCAACCCCATGTTCCACTTGATCAGTTTCAATAGTTTCATTCCCTTCCTTTTTGTCTTTTTTTGAGAGTTTCAGAAACAATTTCTCAGAAATTCTTAACTTATTTGCATCTTTTTTATTGTTTGGAGTTAGTTGATTTTGCATATTTTCACTATCTACTTCACTATCCACCTCTGAAGGTTTGTTAACGTCGACCTTTTTAACATCTAATTTAGGTATTTTTGTCGAGGTTTCTGTACTTGAATTTCTTGATCGTTTCTTAGATTTTGGCGAATCCGGAAATTCTTGCTCATCTGAAAGAAAATATTTAAATCACTTTCTCCTAATAAAAAAAATATTTCAGTACCTTCTGGTTCCATAACTGAAATTTCAAAGATTTGACTATCTCCGGTAACATGCCCAACATTACTGTCAATTATTAAATCACGGCTATCATCATCAGTATCATCAATTTCAGGCGTTTTTTCAAAATCTTCAGACTTAGTTACACTGGAACTACCAGGCGATTTTACCAGGCTAGGTTTGATTCCCATTGGACTATATTTTGGCAAAAAGATTTCTAGATTTTCAGCACTTGGATCGTAAGGTGTTTTATAAGGTGCGTATTTAAACACTTCATAAATTTTCTTCAAATTCTCGATGTACACTTCCACTTCCTTTGAACGAATTTAAATGAGAAACTACGCATTTTAAACTGGACAAGAAAAAACATATACCTTAACGCATTCATTAATATCATTCTTCTTCATCTGATTGGCATTAGGATTCTTGGCCGAGTATAAAAAACAGTCTTTATATGACACCCAAGCTCTATCATGGGCCCCAAAGAACCGAACGTCCACCATTCCCGAACTAGTCACACTCATCGCTTTTGCTGGCCAATATGGAAAACCTAACAAAATATGTAATGAAATCCAAATAATAGACCTTTTCATAGTTGATTTTTTTTTGTGCGTATGCGTCAATTTCCGCCATGTACGTCAAAAAAAGTGCCCGATTTTTTTTTTATGAATAAAGATCGATTCCCATATGCGTGACACTCAGCTACGCGACGTCGCCTGTCAAATAATAATTACATTGTTTTAAATGGGCACGTCGCATAGCTATCGCGTATCCATAGTGAGAACGAGCCTATTTAAAACAATGTAATCATTATTTGACAGGCGATGTCGCGTGACGTCGCGTATATGAGAATCGGCCTTAACCAGTGAAAATAACAAAATGTGCCCGAAACTTTCATATTCCCGCCTTTTCTATACAGCGGACGCGCATCCGCTTAACTAACCGTAAAATGGTCTATAAGAATTATTATTGTTAAATGATTTGTTACCTTTTAATTTTGCCCAGAGTAGGAGATGCGGTTTAGGACAAACCTCGACAAACCATTCCGTTATCGTGTTGGCGTTCCGATAACAATTTGAGCAATTTTCAATCTCGGACATCTCTTGTTTGCAAACCTTAACAATGGCCTTAGCTGTTGTGGTGAGCTTCGATTGATCTGGGCATATAACTGTATGTAAGTTTAATAAAACTATTGAAATAATAACCTCATATGAAAAGCAAGCAAAGGAATAAGGAAACAATTTGAAAGATTAACTAGTAAATACAGTATAATCTTGGTAAGCCCGCGGTTGGTTAATCCGGCGAGTTCAGTAATCTGGCGCTCTAGGGAAGGTCTGGCCAACACACCCTGCTTTTAACTCCGAAAAACAACTGAAAACTTGATTGACGATTCTGACCAAGCTAACTCCAATCTACAATTGTCTTACTATCTGTTCTAAGTTTGTACATATCTTTTTGTATGCACACATTTACCTATACATATTTTATTCTTTCTAAAATACAATTGTACATAAAATTGTTATTGTTTTGTTTTAATGCTGATAATCCGGGATTTTTTGATAATCCGGCGGTTGTCTGGTCCCATATGTGTCGGATTATCAAGATTATACTGTATATGAATTTAGTAGTAGTACATTTGAAAATTAATTGCTAAAGAAAGCAAAGGAAATCGTGTAGATTTATTTTGAAACTTACATGAATTAAATATGATACTGTTGTGTAAGATCCATTTGGTGTCGGCCTCAAATGCATTGGTGCTACCATAAATGTTTGCTTGAATGTTTTTACCCAGCTTCGTCAGGTCCATCGGCCGAATGATGTAGCTCTGGTAGTCGGGAAACTCCTTTTCGTTTACAGGATGCATGAATGGCTCAGACTAAAGTGATCATAAATCAGTTCACATACACAATTTTGCACAATAAATTTTGTTTTAATATACAGGGTGTCCATTTTAGACCAAGAAAACTTTAGCAATCTGAATTGATGAATTTGCTGAATAAAGGCCGATTCTCATATACACGACACTCAGCTACGCGACGTCACGCGACATCGCCTGTCCAATAATGATTATGTCTAATCGCCTGTCCAATAATGACATTGTTTTAAATGGGCACTTTCTTACTATGGCTACGCGACGTGCCCATTTAAAACAATGTAATCATTATTTGACAAGCGATGTCGCACGAAGTCGCATAGCTGAGTGCCGCGCATATGGGAATCTACCTTAAATATTAACTTACGTCACTGATTTGCATCATTCTTTTATGAGCGTATTTCAATAAGCTGCAAAGGTGTTCTAAATCTATGTCTTTCATGGCTGGTGATCTGAAAACAAACAAAATGTAAGTTCAGAACCTCTGTGTGATCTTTGTGTAAGTAACCTTGTTTTTGTACTCTCCGCTTTCAACACGCATATGCATTCAGGACACTGCCAGTGCACAGTTTGCGTCAGTTTAATACATTTTATATGGTAAGACCTCGGACATGTTTCACATGACATACCCACTCCATTCTTGTGGCATCTCCAACAGAACGCATCTTTCTTAATCTGTAACAATAATTGAAAATTTTAGTTAGATGGCTGAACGGATAGGCAGGGAAGGACGGCTAGCGAGTCGAGAGACCACACGTCAAGATCACCAACGCCTAAGCGTAAAAAGGAGCGAAAGATGGAGAGTTTCCGCCCTAATGCTAAGCATAAACCGATTTTGTCGACCGATGGCGGACAGAACTACCCAGACGAGTAACGGACGTGTATGAGCTTACACTACACCAGTGTTACCACTTGTGCCGACAACCATAACCGTATGGAAAAATCTCGATTATTGTTATTTCTTGAATGTTTATCCCACAGGGTTGGTCTATTATAAACATAACTAATCAATTTTTCAATATCCATAGTCGTTTAGGTAGATAACAACAAAATTTAACTATAAATACACTCAATTTGCATTGTATTCGCCGGCAGACTGGCGAGAAATCCCAACAAGTTCGGATCATAGTGAGATCGGCCGTTTTCGCGCGTCATCGGACGATGACAGTCGTGTTTGTGTACGGGCTCTCTTTCTTTTATAAGTGTTTGATTCAATCGCCGTCGTCGCCCAAATAAACTTCGGCCGATGACGGATTAGGTGTAGGCGAGCCATAAGCCGGAAGAGGAAGGAACAGTAATTAATAACAATGATCCTGCACAGAGAGCCCTAAAAGTAACTATTAGATTGTAGATTTGGTGGTGACGACTTGTACTGCGACCTTCATTGATCTATTGTACCCCAAAGTAACTAGTAGATGGTGTCAAACAGTGGAACTGAGACTCAACCCCAGCAAAACCAAGGTGATACCATTTACTAGAGAGAGTAAACTAAACTGCCTACAGCGCATACTATTAGATGAGAGGGCAGTAGAGTACAAACAGGAGATAATGTATCTGGGAATCCCACTAGATGGGAAAATAGACACGCTGAAACAGCGGTAGGTAAAGCCAAACGCGCTCTAATGGTGTGCAGAAATCTGGCAGGGAAAACGTGGGGTTGTAGCCCCACAATCCTACGATGGATGTACACCATGATAGTGAGACCTGCGATCACTTACGGGGTAGTAAAGTGGGGAAGTAGAACCAAGCTGGTCTCTATGGGAAAACAGCTTGAAAGGATTCAAAGACTGGCGTGTGACTGCATCACGGGGGCAATGGAGTCGTGCCCGACAGCAGCAATGGAACTTCTGCTGGATATGACTCCGTTGCACCTTGTCGTGGAGAGTGCCGCCCGATCGGCGATTGTTGAAGGTGCAGCAAGGTTCAGCAAGGAAGGAATAGGCAGAGGTAAAATAATCGGGAGCAGAAACCGGAACAGCCTCGCTACCAATATCCCCTGGCTGGAAGCACCAAAAGACGAAATGGTATGCAAATACCATTTCGAGAAAAACTACACAGCAATGTGTAGTAGTAAAGTCGATTGGTGCGACGAATCCTCAGCAAACCTTCTTCTTTATATGGCATCTCCTTTCAGGAGGTTTGCAATCATCATCTCTATCTTCATCTTGGAAACACCAACTTGGATTAACTCTTGGGATGAGGTATCAGCATACCACATAGAGCAAAATGATATCAAGTGGTACAAAGATGGTTCGAAGACAAAGGAAGGTACTGGTGCAGGAGTGTTTGGACCTCGTACCAAATACTTCGAATCCATGGGAACATTCCCAAGTATGTTCCAAGTAGAGGTACACGTAATCGAAAGATGTGCACAATTTAACCTCGACAGGAATTATCGAAAAAAACGAATTGCTATCCTGTCAGACAGCCAAGCAGCCATCAAGGCCATTAGCTCATACACCATCAGATCCAAACTGGTATGGCAGTGTGTGGGAAAGCTAAACAAGCTTGGCAGAAAAAATAAAGTAACACTATACTGGGTACCAGGACACACTGGTATAGACGGAAACAAAGAAGGCAATCACCTAGCACACAAGGGATCCAGTAATCCCTTTATAGGTTCGGAACCCTTTTGCGGTATGAGTGTGAACACCATCCACAAAAGTTTAGACTAGAAGAAATAAGAGGACAATGGATGAAAACCGGGAAAGAACTTCCAGCGTTGAGACAATACAAAGTAATGCTGGGATCTGATAACCAGAAAAGAACAAAAGCTTGCCTGAAACTAAACAGGAACAGGCTTAGGATTCTGACAGGAGTCCTGACGGGACACTGCAGACTTAAGGTAGACTACCGAGCAAAGCGGCTCTGGCGTCACTACCGCAGCGATACTGACGCGGCGACATAGCGATAGCATTAAGCACTATGAAAATGTATGAGGCCCTATTCGAGCGCAGCGACACTGACGAACTGACGTTGAGCACGTCTATATCGCTGTGCTCGAATGGCGCATCATAAATTTCCATAGTGCATAATACTATCGCTATGTCGCGGCAGCTTTGACGCTACGTTAGTGACGCCATAGCCGCTTTGCTCGGAAGTCTACCTTTAGATAACACCTCAAGGCCTTGAGAAAGATGATAGATGAAGGAAGATTCTGTACAGGAATCTCTGAAAGGGACAAATGTACCTTGGGGCCCACTGCTTGAACACAGAGGAGTTGCAGTCCTTGAATCCCACCCAGATCTTGTAATTCCTAAAAAAATCAGAACTAGAGGAGGCGTTCTAAATGGTAAGTATACCAACGTTTAGAAGAAGAGGGTGGGGTACAATAGATCTATGAAGGTCGCAGTTGAAGTCGTCACAACCAAAACTACAATCTACAGCTACAACAGCTAATGGTAATGATCCTGCATGAGATAAAGGAAGTCAGGAAGGATAATATAGAGCTTGAAAGGAAAGTTGAAGAGATCAACAGGAGGCAAATAGAAGAGGAATAGGAGGAAGTCAAATGGAAAAAAAAAGTTGAGAGAGATAACATATGAAAATAGCCGATTCAAAAAAAGGATCGGCAAGAGACAGCTGAAGGATGCTGCGAATGAAAAGAATGAAAGAGCTGAAGGAGGAAATGGACAGCAAGGAAATAAAAAGACAGGATGAAACTGTAAGCCTATCAAAGGAAATAAGGCTGAACTGAGTCAAAAAAGGTGTTTACGTAATAATATCGTAGTTTTTGGACAAGGAAAAACTGCCTCACTTTATAATGTAGATAAATCATGTCGAGTTACTTATCTTATGATTTGATTGAAATTAAAATGAGCAAATATTCAAGACTTTGATACACAAACAAAATGGATTCAAATTGGCCTTGCTCCAGAGCAGATGTTAACAAATCTATACTTATATTAGCTTTACACAAATCTTTGTGCTCCATTTTTACACAACTCAGACCTTATCAACATTTGTTTACCAAATGAATTTTTATCAATAAAATGGATAAATATAACATAGATATTAAAATAACTTGTTTTGTATTACAATGAATTACCTTAAGCATAGATAAGTCTGGTGCTATTTCTTTCTTGCTTTTTTTATCTTCACTGGCGCCACCTGTAGGTTTTTCATTTATGCTGTCCCGTTTCCTCTTGGTAACCTTATTGCAGACTGTGTCTTTTTCGACAATGTCATCGCTTTCCTCTGTTGATTTCAGCTTTTTAATAGCTGAAGGTTTTTTGGGGGACTCTATACAGTCAGGTTCAGACTTGGCGGGTTCAACACTCTTTCGTTTATGAGCAATGTTAGTATCTAAGTTGGCTTCTTTGGCTAGGGCCAATATTGATTTCAATTCTCTGTTTGATTTCGTGGAGAACTGCTCGAATTCAGTGGATTCCTGTGATTCGGATTCAGCTGTGAATTCAGTCTGGTTGTCCTCCTCAGGTTCTGCTTCAGGTTCAATATCCTCGAAGGGGCTTATTGTGGCCTCATCTTCTGTAAGTTCGGAGAGTTTGTCTGTTGAGTCAGGGTCAGGTTCCAGTTCGGTATCATCATTCGGTAATCCGGCGCTCTGGGGGGAAACAAGTGTCTTTTCTTTAAATTTTATTTTTAAAATTGTTATTGTTTTTTTTAATCCCGATAATCCCTTTTTTTGATAATCCGGCGGTTGACCAGTCCCATATGTGTCGGATTATCAAGATTATACTGTACTTCCAATCCGTGGGAACATTCCCAACTATCTTCCAAGCAGAGGTACACGCAATCGAAACATGTGCACAATTTAACCTCGACAAGAACTATCTCAAAAAACGAATTGCTATCCTTTAAGCACTACTCATCAGTCCTACGACCAGAAGCCCTATATGCCATGGAGTGTCTTTCCTTGAACCGAAGAGGTCTGGTAGAGAAATTGGAAATCAAAGAGAGGAGGATCCTCAGGAAGATCCTAGGCCCGGTAAAGGAAGATGGGGAATTCCGAAGGCGGCATAACTCTGAGCTATACGAACATATTGAGATGCTCTCTGACTCTGCAAGGAAAAGAAGGGTAGCTTTCTATGGCCACGTTGCAAGACTGCCTCCAAACCGACTAACCAACCGTCTCACAGTAGTTTGAAAACAAAAAAAGCTGGCCAAAATATGAAGGAACCGTCCAGATATCGTGATTTTTGGTGTCCTTGTATTTTTGAGGTCGCTGATCACGAAACTGAATTCAATATTTCGAAATTCAATATGGCGGGCGCAATATGGCAGATAATTTTTCGAAAAAAGCATTCAATTTTGTTGAAAGTCGAGATTTAGCGATTTTAAATGTCACCGATCACGAAACCGAATTCAAAATGGCGGTCAATAGAAGGCGGATAATTTTCAGAAAAAAAGCATTCAATTTTGTCGAAACTCGGGATTTTGGGGTTTTTGAGGTCACCGACAACTAAATTAAAATTACTTTTTTGGGAAAACTAAAAATACCTTTTTTGGAAAATTATCCGCCTTCTATTGTCCGCCATTTTGAATTTTTAATTCTGTTTCGTGATCGGTGACGTGATTTACAGCCGCTAAATCTCGACTTTCAACAAAATTGAATGCTTTTTCGAAAAATTATCCGCCATATTACGGCCGCCATTTTGAATTTCGAAATTTTGAATTCAGTTTCGTGATCAGCGACTTCTAAAATGCAAGGAGACCAAAAATCACGATTTTGGACGGTTCCTTCATATTTACTATAAACAATATTTCATATGCAAAAATTACGAAAAACTGCAGAAAGTGCACACATCGTCGTATAAAAATTATAACCGAAACCGAACGCGCAGCCACGCGCAGTTAATTTTTGGATATGTTCTGAATAAATGTCTGAGCAACAATTTGAATTTGGTTTAAGAGCCTGGGTCGACAAGGGTTTTGACTTATTGCTATATTTACCAAAACGTCATCAAGAAAAATAACTCTATTTTCAATAATTATTTACTATATCATACATCGTTAATAATAATTTCGAGAAACACATTTAAATTGTAGTTACTATCTAGAGAAGAATCCATTTTTCAGAATCCAATTTCTTTAAGTTTTCCCGATTCTACAGCCGTTTGAACTTCGTGTTACTTACGACGAGCAACGAGCAAATAATGTGGAAGACCAGACGCGTGCAGGGTTCACGATTATAATACATACTAGAATACCGCTAATGGTCATAATGCATACTAGATGTACGACTGCAACTTTTCCAACCATTAAAAGTCTCTAGAAAAAAATATTTTTTTCCACTTTTGGCCAGCTTTTGGTGATTGACCACTGTGCGTCTGTTCACCTTCTGGCAGAACAAGATGGTTCTTACCACTTGGTTGACAGAAACCGAGAAGGATATTAAACAAGTAGGAATAACAGATCTCCAGAACAGACAGTCTGTGAGACGCGCCCTGAAGGAAAACCGTGGATTTCAGGAAAAACCCCGGGACAGGTACCTCCTGGACAGAAGAGAGAAAAGAGTTACACTGGCAGAAGATGCGACAATACTTGGCAAAGATCAAAGCCCAACAGTTGAACAAGCGTGGTCCAAAGTAGGCCCATTCGAAACAAGATGAAGAAGAATTGCTATCCTGTCAGACAGCCAAGTAGCCATCAAGACCATTAGCTCATACACCATCAGACCCAAAGTGGTATGGGACTGTGTGGGAAAGGTAAACAAGCTTGGCCAAGAAAATAAAGTAACATTATACTGGGTACCATGACACACTCCTATAGGCAGAAACGATGAAGCCTAGAAGATCACCTAGCAAACAAGGGATACAGTAATCCCTTTATAGGTCCGAAACCCTTTTGTGGTATGAATGTGAACACCATCCACAAATTTTAGATGAAGAACTAGGAGAGCAATGGATAAAAACTTGGAAAGAACTTCCAGGGTTGAGACATTACAAAGTAATGCTGGGATCTGACAAACAGAAAAGAACAAAAGCTTGCCTGAAACTAAACAGAAACAAGCTTAGAATTCTGGCGGGACACTGCAGACTTAGAAAACACCTCAAGACCCTAGGCCTAGAGGAAGTTTACAGATGCAGATTCTGTGATTCAGCAGAGGAAACCCTATACATCTGCTCAAAGACTGCAGAGCACAGTTCAGCAAGAATATACCTTGGTGCCCACTGCTTGAACGCAGAGGAGTTGCAGTCTTCGAATCCCACCCAGATCCTGGAGTTCCTAAGGGAATCAGGACTAGAGGAGGCACTCTAAATGGGTTCCTCTTCTTCTAAACCAATGTTTAGAAGAAGAGGGTGGGGTACAATAGATCTATGAAGGTCGTAGTACAAGTTGCCTGCACCAAAACTAGAATGGTATTGTTCCTGCATGAGATAAAGGAAATGAGGAGGGATAATAAAGAGCTTGAAAGGAAAGTTGAAGAGATCAACAGGACGCAAATATAAGAGGAAAACGAGGAAGTTAAATGGAAAAACGAAATCTTAAGTGAGTTGAGGGCAATAAGAGATGGAAATAGCCAATTCAAAAAAAGAATCAGCAAGTTAGAATCGGAAATGAAAGAGGAGGAAAGGGAAAGCAAGGAAAAAAAAGACAGGATAAACATGTAAGACTATCAAAGAAAATAAGGCAGAACTGAGTCAAAGAAGGAGCTTACGTAACAATATCGTAGTTTTTGGATAAAGACAAAGATATTTAAAGAAAAACTGTCCCACTTTGTAAATGTACATAAAACATGTCGAGTTATTTATCTTATGATTTGATTGAAATTAAAATAGATTGGAGCAAATATTCAAGACTTTGATACACAAACAAAATGGATTCAAATTGGCCTTGCTCCAGAGCAGATGTTAAAAAATCTATACTTATATTTGCTTTACACAAATCTTTGTGCTCCATTTTTACACAACTCAGACCTTATCAACATTTGTTTACCAAATGAATTTTTATCAATAAAATGGATAAATATGACATAGATATTAAAATAACTTGTTTGGTATTACAATGAATTACCTTAAGCATAGATAAGTCTGGTGCTATTTCTTTCTTGCTTTTTTTATTTTCACTGGCGCCACCTGTAGGTTTTTCATTTATGCTGTCCCGTTTCCTCTTGGTAACCTTATTGCAGACTGTGTCTTCTTCGACAATGTCATCGCTTTCCTCTGTTGATTTCAGCTTTTTAATAGCTGAAGGTTTTTTGGGGGACTCTATGCCGTCAGGTTCAGACTTGGTGGGTTCAACACTCTTTCGTTTATGAGCAATGTTAGTATCTAAGTTGGCTTCTTTGGCTGGGGCCAATATTGATTTCAATTCTCTGTTTGATTTCGTGGAGAACTGCTCGAATTCAGTGGATTCCTGTGATTCGGATTCAGCTGTGAATTCAGGCTGGTTGTCCTCCTCAGGTTCTGCTTCAGGTTCAATATCCTCGAAGGGGCTTATTGCGGCCTCATCTTCTGTGAGTTCGGAGAGTTTGTCTGTTGAGTCAGGGTCAGGTTCCAGTTCGGTATCATCATTCGGTAATCCGGCGCTCTGGGGGGAAACAAGTGTCTTTTCTTTAAATTTTCTTTTTAAAATTGTTATTGTTTTTTTTTAATCCCGATAATCCGGACTTTTTTGATAATCCGGTTGACCAGTCCCATATGTGTCGGATTATCAAGATTATACTGTACTTCCAATCCATGGGAACATTCCCATGCTATCATCCCAACTATCTTCCAAGCAGAGGTACACGCAATCGAAACATGTGCACAATTTAACCTCGACAGGAACTATCTCAAAAAACGAATTGCTATCCTTTAAGCACTGCTCATCAGTCCTACGACCAGAAGCCCTACATGCCATGGAGTGTCTTTCCTTGAACCGAAGAGGTCTGGTAGAGAAATTGGAAATTAAAGAGAGGAGGATCCTCAGGAAGATCCTAGGCCCAGTAAAGGAAGATGGGGAATTCCGAAGGCGGCATAACTCTGAGCTCTACGAACATATTTAGATGCTCTCTGACTGTGCAAGGAAAAGAAGGGTAGCTTTCTATGGCCACGTTGCAAGATTGCCTCCAAACCGACTAACCAACCGTCTCACAGTAGTTTGAAAACCAAAAAAGCTGGCCAAAATATGAAAGAACCGTCCAAATATCGTAATTTTTGGTGTCCTTGTATTTTTGAGGTCGCTGATCACGAAACTGAATTCAATATTTCGAAATTTAAAATGGCGGACGCAATATGGCGGATAATTTTTCGAAAATAGCATTCAATTTTGTTGAAAGTCGAGATTTAGTGATTTTAAATGTCACCGATCACGAAACCGAATTCAAAATGGCGGCCAATAGAAGGCGGATAATTTTCCGAAAAAAAGCATTCAATTTTGTCGAAACTCGGAATTTTGGGGTTTTTGAGGTCACCGACAACTAAATTAAAATTACTTCTTTGGGAAAACTAAAAATACCTTTTTTGGAAAATTATCCGCCTTCCGCCATTTTGATTATTGGCCGCCATTTTGAATTTTTAATTCTGTTTCGTGATCGGTGACGTGATTTACAGCCGCTAAATCTCGACTTTCAACAAAATTGAATGCTTTTTCGAAAAATTATCCGCCATATTGCGGCCGCCATTTTGAATTTCGAAATTTTGAATTCAGTTTCGTGATCAGCGACTTCTAAAATGCAAGGAGACTAAAAATCACGATTTTGGACGGTTCCTTCATATTTACTATAAACAATATTTCATATGCAAAAATTACGAAAAACTGCAGAAAGTGCACACATCGTCGTATAAAAATTATAACCGAAACCGAACGCGCAGCCACGCGCAGTTAATTTTTGGATATGTTCTGAATAAATGTCTGAGCAACAATTTGAATTTGGTTTAAGAGCCTGGGTCGACAAGGGTTTTGACTTATTGCTATATTTACCAAAACGTCATCAAGAAAAATAACTCTATTTTCAATAATTATTTACTATATCATACATCGTTAATAATAATTTCGAGAAACACATTTAAATTGTAGTTACTATCTAGAGAAGAATCCATTTTTCAGAATCCAATTTCTTTAAGTTTTCCCGATTCTACAGCCGTTTGAACTTCGTGTTACTTACGACGAGCAACGAGCAAATAATGTGGAAGACCAGACGCGTGCAGGGTTCACGATTATAATACATACTAGAATACCGCTAATGGTCATAATGCATACTAGATGTACGACTGCAACTTTTCCAACCATTAAAAGTCTCTAGAAAAAAATATTTTTTTCCACTTTTGGCCAGCTTTTGGTGATTGACCACTGTGCGTCTGTTCACCTTCTGGCAGAACAAGATGGTTCTTACCACTTGGTTGACAGAAACCGAGAAGGATATTAAACAAGTAGGAATAACAGATCTCCAGAACAGACAGTCTGTGAGACGCGCCCTGAAGGAAAACCGTGGATTTCAGGAAAAACCCCGGGACAGGTACCTCCTGGACAGAAGAGAGAAAAGAGTTACACTGGCAGAAGATGCGACAATACTTGGCAAAGATCAAAGCCCAACAGTTGAACAAGCGTGGTCCAAAGTAGGCCCATTCGAAACAAGATGAAGAAGAATTGCTATCCTGTCAGACAGCCAAGTAGCCATCAAGACCATTAGCTCATACACCATCAGACCCAAAGTGGTATGGGACTGTGTGGGAAAGGTAAACAAGCTTGGCCAAGAAAATAAAGTAACATTATACTGGGTACCATGACACACTCCTATAGGCAGAAACGATGAAGCCTAGAAGATCACCTAGCAAACAAGGGATACAGTAATCCCTTTATAGGTCCGAAACCCTTTTGTGGTATGAATGTGAACACCATCCACAAATTTTAGATGAAGAACTAGGAGAGCAATGGATAAAAACTTGGAAAGAACTTCCAGGGTTGAGACATTACAAAGTAATGCTGGGATCTGACAAACAGAAAAGAACAAAAGCTTGCCTGAAACTAAACAGAAACAAGCTTAGAATTCTGGCGGGACACTGCAGACTTAGAAAACACCTCAAGACCCTAGGCCTAGAGGAAGTTTACAGATGCAGATTCTGTGATTCAGCAGAGGAAACCCTATACATCTGCTCAAAGACTGCAGAGCACAGTTCAGCAAGAATATACCTTGGTGCCCACTGCTTGAACGCAGAGGAGTTGCAGTCTTCGAATCCCACCCAGATCCTGGAGTTCCTAAGGGAATCAGGACTAGAGGAGGCACTCTAAATGGGTGAGTATACCAATGTTTAGAAGAAGAGGGTGGGGTACAATAGATCTATGAAGGTCGTAGTACAAGTTGCCTGCACCAAAACTAGAATGGTATTGTTCCTGCATGAGATAAAGGAAATGAGGAGGGATAATAAAGAGCTTGAAAGGAAAGTTGAAGAGATCAACAGGACGCAAATATAAGAGGAAAACGAGGAAGTTAAATGGAAAAACGAAATCTTAAGTGAGTTGAGGGCAATAAGAGATGGAAATAGCCAATTCAAAAAAAGAATCAGCAAGTTAGAATCGGAAATGAAAGAGGAGGAAAGGGAAAGCAAGGAAAAAAAAGACAGGATAAACATGTAAGACTATCAAAGAAAATAAGGCAGAACTGAGTCAAAGAAGGAGCTTACGTAACAATATCGTAGTTTTTGGATAAAGACAAAGATATTTAAAGAAAAACTGTCCCACTTTGTAAATGTACATAAAACATGTCGAGTTATTTATCTTATGATTTGATTGAAATTAAAATAGATTGGAGCAAATATTCAAGACTTTGATACACAAACAAAATGGATTCAAATTGGCCTTGCTCCAGAGCAGATGTTAAAAAATCTATACTTATATTTGCTTTACACAAATCTTTGTGCTCCATTTTTACACAACTCAGACCTTATCAACATTTGTTTACCAAATGAATTTTTATCAATAAAATGGATAAATATGACATAGATATTAAAATAACTTGTTTGGTATTACAATGAATTACCTTAAGCATAGATAAGTCTGGTGCTATTTCTTTCTTGCTTTTTTTATTTTCACTGGCGCCACCTGTAGGTTTTTCATTTATGCTGTCCCGTTTCCTCTTGGTAACCTTATTGCAGACTGTGTCTTCTTCGACAATGTCATCGCTTTCCTCTGTTGATTTCAGCTTTTTAATAGCTGAAGGTTTTTTGGGGGACTCTATGCCGTCAGGTTCAGACTTGGTGGGTTCAACACTCTTTCGTTTATGAGCAATGTTAGTATCTAAGTTGGCTTCTTTGGCTAGGGCCAATATTGATTTCAATTCTCTGTTTGATTTCGTGGAGAACTGCTCGAATTCAGTGGATTCCTGTGATTCGGATTCAGCTGTGAATTCAGGCTGGTTGTCCTCCTCAGGTTCTGCTTCAGGTTCAATATCCTCGAAGGGGCTTATTGCGGCCTCATCTTCTGTGAGTTCGGAGAGTTTGTCTGTTGAGTCAGGGTCAGGTTCCAGTTCGGTATCATCATTCGGTAATCCGGCGCTCTGGGGGGAAACAAGTGTCTTTTCTTTAAATTTTCTTTTTAAAATTGTTATTGTTTTTTTTTAATCCCGATAATCCGGACTTTTTTGATAATCCGGTTGACCAGTCCCATATGTGTCGGATTATCAAGATTATACTGTACTTCCAATCCATGGGAACATTCCCATGCTATCATCCCAACTATCTTCCAAGCAGAGGTACACGCAATCGAAACATGTGCACAATTTAACCTCGACAGGAACTATCTCAAAAAACGAATTGCTATCCTTTAAGCACTGCTCATCAGTCCTACGACCAGAAGCCCTACATGCCATGGAGTGTCTTTCCTTGAACCGAAGAGGTCTGGTAGAGAAATTGGAAATTAAAGAGAGGAGGATCCTCAGGAAGATCCTAGGCCCAGTAAAGGAAGATGGGGAATTCCGAAGGCGGCATAACTCTGAGCTCTACGAACATATTTAGATGCTCTCTGACTGTGCAAGGAAAAGAAGGGTAGCTTTCTATGGCCACGTTGCAAGATTGCCTCCAAACCGACTAACCAACCGTCTCACAGTAGTTTGAAAACCAAAAAAGCTGGCCAAAATATGAAAGAACCGTCCAAATATCGTAATTTTTGGTGTCCTTGTATTTTTGAGGTCGCTGATCACGAAACTGAATTCAATATTTCGAAATTTAAAATGGCGGACGCAATATGGCGGATAATTTTTCGAAAATAGCATTCAATTTTGTTGAAAGTCGAGATTTAGTGATTTTAAATGTCACCGATCACGAAACCGAATTCAAAATGGCGGCCAATAGAAGGCGGATAATTTTCCGAAAAAAAGCATTCAATTTTGTCGAAACTCGGAATTTTGGGGTTTTTGAGGTCACCGACAACTAAATTAAAATTACTTCTTTGGGAAAACTAAAAATACCTTTTTTGGAAAATTATCCGCCTTCCGCCATTTTGATTATTGGCCGCCATTTTGAATTTTTAATTCTGTTTCGTGATCGGTGACGTGATTTACAGCCGCTAAATCTCGACTTTCAACAAAATTGAATGCTTTTTCGAAAAATTATCCGCCATATTGCGGCCGCCATTTTGAATTTCGAAATTTTGAATTCAGTTTCGTGATCAGCGACTTCTAAAATGCAAGGAGACTAAAAATCACGATTTTGGACGGTTCCTTCATATTTACTATAAACAATATTTCATATGCAAAAATTACGAAAAACTGCAGAAAGTGCACACATCGTCGTATAAAAATTATAACCGAAACCGAACGCGCAGCCACGCGCAGTTAATTTTTGGATATGTTCTGAATAAATGTCTGAGCAACAATTTGAATTTGGTTTAAGAGCCTGGGTCGACAAGGGTTTTGACTTATTGCTATATTTACCAAAACGTCATCAAGAAAAATAACTCTATTTTCAATAATTATTTACAATATCATACATCGTTAATAATAATTTCGAGAAACACATTTAAATTGTAGTTACTATCTAGAGAAGAATCCATTTTTCAGAATCCACTTTCTTTAAGTTTTCCCGATTCTACAGCCGTTTGAACTTCGTGTTACTTACGACAAGCAACGAGCAAATAATGTGGAAGACCAGACGCGTGCAGGGTTCACGATTATAATACATACTAGAATACCGCTAATGGTCATAATGCATACTAGATGTACGACTGCAACTTTTCCAACCATTAAAAGTCTCTAGAAAAAAATATTTTTTTCCACTTTTGGTCAGCTTTTGGGGATTTCCGACCACTGTGCGTCTGTTCACCTTCTGGCAGAACAAGATGGTTCTTACCACTTGGTTGACAGAAACCGAGAAGGATATTAAACAAGTAGGAATAACAGATCTCCAGAACAGACAGTCTGTGAGACGCGCCCTGAAGGAAAACCGTGGATTTCAGGAAAAACCCCGGGACAGGTACCTCCTGGACAGAAGAGAGAAAAGAGTTACACTGGCAGAAGATGCGACAATACTTGGCAAAGATCAAAGCCCAACAGTTGAACAAGCGTGGTCCAAAGTAGGCCCATTCGAAACAAGATGAAGAAGAATTGCTATCCTGTCAGACAGCCAAGTAGCCATCAAGACCATTAGCTCATACACCATCAGACCCAAAGTGGTATGGGACTGTGTGGGAAAGGTAAACAAGCTTGGCCAAGAAAATAAAGTAACATTATACTGGGTACCATGACACACTCCTATAGGCAGAAACGATGAAGCCTAGAAGATCACCTAGCAAACAAGGGATACAGTAATCCCTTTATAGGTCCGAAACCCTTTTGTGGTATGAATGTGAACACCATCCACAAATTTTAGATGAAGAACTAGGAGAGCAATGGATAAAAACTTGGAAAGAACTTCCAGGGTTGAGACATTACAAAGTAATGCTGGGATCTGACAAACAGAAAAGAACAAAAGCTTGCCTGAAACTAAACAGAAACAAGCTTAGAATTCTGGCGGGACACTGCAGACTTAGAAAACACCTCAAGACCCTAGGCCTAGAGGAAGTTTACAGATGCAGATTCTGTGATTCAGCAGAGGAAACCCCATACATCTGCTCAAAGACTGCAAAGCACAGCTCCGCGAGAGAAATATACCTTGGGGCCCACTGCTTGAACGCAGAGGAGTTGCAGTCCTTGAATCCCACCCAGATCCTGAAGTTCCTAAGGGAATCAGGACTAGAGGAGGCACTCTAAATGGGTAAGTATACCAACGTTTATAGCAAGAGGGTAAGGTACAATAGATCTATGAAGGTCGTAGTACAAGTTGTCACCACCAAAACTACAATGGTAATGATCCAGCATGAGATAAAGGAAATGAGGAGGGATAATAAAGAGCTTTAATTGAATTGAAGATCAACAGGAGGCAAATAGAAGAGCAAAAAGAGGAAGAATGAAATGGAAAAACGAAATTTTAAGTGAGTTGAGGGCGATAAGAGATGGAAATAGCCGATTCAAAAAAAGGATTAACAAGTTAGAATCGGAAATGAAAGAACTAAGGAGGAAATGGAAAGCAAGGAAAGAAAAAGACAGGATGAACATGTAAGACTATCAAAGGCGAAATAAGGCAGAAGTGAGTCAAAGATGGAGCTTACGTAACAATATCGTAGCTTTTGGATAAAGATATTGAAACAAAAACTGCCTCACTTTGTAAATGTAGATAAATCATGTCGAGTTATATATCTTATGATTTGATTGAAATTAAAATGAGCAAATATTCAAGACTTTGATACACAAACAAAATGGATTCAAATTGGCCTTGCTCCAGAGCAGATGTTAAAAATCTATACTTATATTAGCTTTACACAAATCTTTGTGCTCCATTTTTACACAACTCAGACCTTATCAACATTTGTTTACCAAATGTATTTTTATCAATAAAATGGATAAATACAACATAGATATTAAAATAACTTGTTTGGTATTACAATGAATTACCTTAAGCATAGATAAGTCTGGTGCTATTTCTTTCTTGCTTTTTTTATCTTCACTGGCGCCACCTGTAGGTTTTTCATTTATGCTGTCCCCTTTCCTCTTGGTAACCTTATTGCAGACTGTGTCTTCTTCGACAATTTCATCGCTTTCCTCTGTTGATTTCAGCTTTTTAATAGGTGAAGGTTTTTTGGGGGACTCTATGCCGTCAGGTTCAGACTTGGTGGGTTCAACACTCTTTCGTTTATGAGCAATGTTAGTATCTAAGTTGGCTTCTTTGGCGAGGGCCAATATTGATTTCAATTCTCTGCTTGATTTTGTGGAGAACTGCTCGGATTCAGTGGATTCCTGTGATTCGGATTCAGCTGTGAATTCAGTCTGGTTGTCCTCCTCAGGTTCTGGTTCAGGTTCAATATCCTCGAAGGGGCTTATTGGGGCATCATCTTCTGTGAGTTCGGAGAGTTTGTCTGTTGAGTCAGGGTCGGGTTCCAGTTCCTCATCTGGGCTTATAACTAGTACTTGCACTTGTTCTGCAGAAGACATCTTAGTGGTTCAGACAGCTATTTGAGAGAGGACTAGCGTCAGTTAAATGCTGTACAAGGTCAATATTCGGTTACTTACTTGTTGCAAGTTATGCACATTATATTCGGGAATATATTTGGGTTTTTGTATTCACTCACTGCACTCACTTCTAAATATCTTTTGTATTAAATTCAAGCAAGTTTAGCATTATCTGCCAAAAATGCGGTAATAATGCGAATATTGCGCCTCTACCGCCGAACACAACAACTAAAACCGGCTAGAATTTTTGCTTCTTCGAATGCGTATTAGACCAATACAAGGAAACCCTTCCACCAACAAACGCCAAATAACAAAACAATGAAAAAACATTAAAATTCCAACAACCTCACCACAAAAAATCTTTTAAATCCCCAACAATTTTAATTTTCTCCCCTTTTGTATTTAAGCGCGAATGTGATAATAGCGCCGAATATACAATAGTGAGATTATTTAGAACTAACGATTTGTCGTTTGTGTGAGTGGGAGTGCGATGGAGATGTTATTTTTTGTTTCGTTTGCGCTTATTGAATTGTTCCTATATTATTGAATTACTTGAGACAGGTTGGTTAGAGGGCGTTACGTTCTTCGGGACGAACGTTAGATTCAAGGAATGTCGTTAAGAACTCTTATTGTTATGGTAATTTTTGGGAATTATTAGCGAAATTTTGTTAGTTTCGTGTTTTCAATCGATAAAGTAGATGCAGATGGATGGTGGATAATCAGATAGGATAATTGGGTCAGAAGGAATTGACGAAGAAAAAAATTGCAGACTGTTGAGACCAGAGAGCAGCGGTGCGCAAACCGTGGGTCTCGACGCCCAGAGGGGTCGATAGAGATTTCTTTTGTCGTCGAATTCATAAAGAATTTAAGGCTTTTCGTGTGTAAGTATCAGGTAGCAGTAATTTAGTGAAATCTCAATATGAACCAATTTTAAAAACGTCTACTTTCTATCTAGGGGTCGCTTATAAAATTTTACACAAAATGTTCTTGCTCGCAAATGAAAATAAACCACCAAGGATGGATTGTAGGGATATTCACTTAACATCGATATATCGAATTTACTCGATGTTTGCCATATGATATATGGGATTGATTCGATGTTTTGACAGATATTTATTCTATTCGATATATCGATATAATAATAATAGTAAAACATCTTTATTGTTATAAATAAACACAAATATAACAACTGGCCATCTACCAGCGGTCTTTCAGCCGAATATAACGATATATTTAGTTAGAAATATCGATTCTTTGTTTTCGTATTTTTTTGTCGAATCTATTAACCCTTTAGCTGCGAATTACTTTTTTGAACTGATGTGATTGTGCGTGCTCAATATTCTGAATATTACATATATTTATTATTATAGCCTGTGCGGAATACTTTTATAACTTTGTATTATTTGCAATAATTTGCAAATATTGCGAAATTTTCAAAAACCAAAATCTCTATTCACAGCAAATTTAATTTTTTTGTTGATTTGAGTGGACAAACTTTGCAAAATTCTTTTGATTAATGTCAAAATTGTACGATAATATCAAAATAATGGAAATATTGCCAAATTAAAAAAAAAACAAAATCTTTATACGAAATAAAACTTGTTTTATTTTTGTTCACTTGAATGGATAAACCTTGCAAAATTCTTTAGTTTTGTGTCAAAATTCGACAAAAACTTCTAAATAATTTGCAGAAATTGCCAAATTTTCAAAAACCAAAATCTTTATACGAAAAAAATTTTTTTTGTTAATTTAAATGGACAAACCTTGCAAAATTCTTTTGTTTTGTGTCAAAATTGGACAAAAACGTCAAAATAAATTTTTCAAATTGACAAATTTTCAAAAACCAAAATCTCTATTCGAAGCAAATTTTGTTTTTTTTTTGTTGATTTGAGTGGACAAACTTTGCAAAATTCATTTGTTTTATGTCAATATTGGACGAAAATGTCAAAAATATTGCCAAATTTTCAAAAACCAAAATTTCTATTTCAAGCATTTTTTTTCATTTTTTGTTGATTTGAATGGACAAACTGCAAAATTCTTTTGTTTTGTGTCAAAATAGACCTTTTTACGGTTAGTTAAGCGCATGCGCATATGTCAAGTTTGAAAGGCGGGAATATGAAAGTTTCGGGCAAATATTAAGGTTATACGTCAAAAAGTTCGGGCAATTTTGACGTATAACAGGGGTCTCCAAACTACGGCCCGAGGGCCACATCCGGCCCGCGGACAGATTTTGTCCGGCCCGCGGAGAGCTAGCATACTTGAAAACTCCTTTTAGAGAACATATTTTTTATAGCAAATTAAATTTAGTTTACTGAACTATTCTAATTTTATGTTGAATAATTATTAATATGACATCTACATTGATATGGTCATGGGCTAACTACTCATAACATTGTTGTAGGCTTATTGTTATTGTATTTGTGATAAATTGGATAAAGAAACACAGAATTGTAATGAGTAAAGACATCTATAATATGCAGAAAATTTAACTTCAGTATATAATAACTAACAAATTATTGAAATGAATCCAACTAACATTTTATACATTTTAAATAAAAACATAACTTATAACAAGCATAATGACATATGAAATACTAATGAGATTTATGTAATTGAGATTTTCCACTGACAATAGTTTGTAGTTGTGGACTAATTTTACTTGTACCAATTATTAAAAGAGATTTAAGATGCTCATCAGTTAATTTAGATCTGTAAACATTTTTTGTGTACTTCATTTTGGAGAAGGTCTTCTCACACAAATAAGTAGTACCAAAAACAGAAAACAGCCCACGAGCAAATTTATGCAAATTATCAAATTGTGTCAGTGGAAGACCAACAAAGATGAGTTTTGATATTGGTTCTTAATTATATCACTGCACTGTAGATCAATCATTTCCATTTGAAGTTCCGGGGCTAGGGTTTCAATGTCAGTATCAAAAGGATTCTGAAAAATCTTAATTTGATTCGCAATGGCATCAAAGTCCGAGAAACGAGTATCAAAATTTATTTTCAAAGCACTCAAAGTTTCGATTGCAAAATCGATAGGAAACTCAGTCTCAGTGGTGTGGCTGAATATTTCACATGTTTTAAAATGTGAAAAACATTTACTTCGTAGTTGTGATTGAAACAGTATCAATTTCTTCCAGAATGATTTGATATTAGTGAATAAATCAGGAAGATGCTGGTTTTCTACTTGCAATCTCAAATTCAGTTCGTTCACATGTTTTGTCAAATCAACATAGAATGCTAACTTCCACAGCCATGCGTTGTTTTGTAATTCAGTAAGAGGGCGATGCTTTTCATTCAAAAAAATTTCGATCACTGCTCGAAGTTCAAAAAAGCGCTGAAGGACTTTCCCACAACTAAGCCAACGTACGGCAGTATGATAAGGTAAGTCATTTTCTCCAATCTCTTCAATAAATTGTCGGAATTGTCGGTGATTCAGCCCAAAAGATCTGATAAAATTAACAGTTGATATGACTGGTTTCAGAACTTCAGACATATCCAAACATTTTCCGCACAAAGACTGTTGATGAATGATACAATGTAAGACTAATGGTTTTGAACCACCGTCATTTTCTACAGCATTTGACACAAGAGCGACCACTCCTTTATCTTTCCCACTCATGTTTTTGCCTCCATCAGTTGTAATACATTTCAAGTTTTTCCATCGAAGGTTCTTTTGATTAATAGCCATTTCAACTCCTTTAAAAATATCTGTACCAGTAGTTGTGCCATGAATACTATACATATCAAGAAGTTCTTCATGCACTTCATAGCTTTTATCTACTCCTCGAATATAAATCAACACCTGAGCAGTATCTGACACATCCGTTGACTCATCCAAGGCCAAAGAAAACCACTCAACATGTCCATTTTTGTCTAACAGTTGAGAGGATATATTTTCAGCGATGTTTTCTACCCTTCGAGCCACAGTGTTTGCTGACATACTGACACTTTTTAATAAATTTACCTTTTCAGGGCACATTTCTTCGGCTACTGCAATTATGCATTCTTTGATCATGTCTCCATCGGTGAATGGTTTTCCACGTTTTGCAATTTCAAGAGCCACACGAAAGCTGGCACGAGTTGCAGCCTCTTGTTCAGTTTTGAGATTTGTAAATGAAGATTGCTGCGATTTCAATCTGCGCTTCATAGCTTCGAATTTTTCTGTCCGCAAACTTCCTGTATATTTTGAGTAATTTTTAAAATGTTTTGTTTCATAATGACGTTTAATGTTATATTCCTTGAGAACGGCTATGCTTTCATTGCAAATCAAACATAGCGCCTTGTTACTGGACTCAATTACGAAATACTGAATGTTCCACAGATCTTTGAATTTTCTGTATTCACTATCAATTTTTCGCTTCTTCTCCATACTACTAAATCACACACAAAAGCAACAATTCAAATCAAAATACTGTTACAAAGATGTCTTAAACTTAAACACGCACAAACATGTTTTAAGGAGGTACGCACTATTTTATTTCACAACAGTGTCATAGGAACTGACTTGTGGTTGCGCCACTAGCCTTCTTATATATTCCAATTACTGCCATCTAGAAGTGAGTGGAAGACACCAGAACTTTCTCTAACCAACGAGATTATTCTGTACGTGCTATTAGCGCCATCTGTTAGCGATAGAAGGTACTACCTATTTCCGCTTGTGTCCACCAGATGTCGTGTCACGTTACTTCTCATGGCTCGTACTCTACGACTAATCTAGAAATTATAGATAATGACAGGAAAATTAATAATATGCTGTGTTGCCGTTTTGAGGACTTTAGTCCGATTTGCAGCCTTTTTTAAACGTTGCGTACTTTTTCGGACTTTTTTTTTCATCAGTGGACTATTTCACTTTTTACCACCGGCAACAATGATAATATGGTTTTGGCCCTCGGAACTTACTGGAGTAATCAGTATGGCCCTAAGGCTGGAAAGTATGGAGACCCCTGACGTATAACATGGCGGAAATTGACGCATGCGCACAAAAAAAAAAATCAACTATGAAAAGGTCTATTAGACGAAAACTTTCAAAAACCAAAACCTCTATTCGAAGAAAATTTAGTTTTTTCGTTGATTTGAGTGGACAAATTTTTCAAAATTGATTTGTTTTATGTCAAAATTGGACGGAAATATCAAAATAATTGGCAAATACAGTAGGGCCTCGATAATCCGAACACCCAAAATTTATACCCTGTTCGGATTAATGAGGCGTTCGGATTATAGTATGTAGATATTTTGAAAGGGGATTTTTGAAATGAAATAAAGATTTTTATAATTGAAAGTAAATACAAATTTTAATCATTAAGTACATATGTATTACACTTTTTAAAAAAAATCTGGCATAGTACTTTGACGAGTGGTGTTTAATGACAAAGTAAATGCTTTATCCCTCAAATTACGCAATAACATTTTTTCTGAAATTGAAATATCTACTTGATCCGCCCATTCCAAACATTCATTTAATGCAGACACAACTCGAGTATGTGGAATCCTTTCAATTGCTTCCGATTCCTCTAATTTTTCTTCGTTTTCGCTATCAGTCTCATTTAGTATTTGTCTTACTATGTCTTCATCAGTTAAGGGCTTCTGACAATCAATGTTGTCATTACTTGATTAGAAATTGTTAATCTCCTCTTCTGAAAAGCCTCTGGTACGGAAAATGTTCAATGCATCTTCAGGGTCAAAGTCATCCAGATCTTGGCCAGAAGTTTCCTCTGGTTTGAATAACGAGGGCCACAGAGGCTTCCAAGATTTTTGGATCAGATTTGAGGACACTTGCTGCCAACATTGAGCCAGAGAAAATACAGCATCTTTCATGGTGTTTTTTTTTAAGGATTTCAGATAATGCATTCAGAATTAACTTCTTGCTGACAAAAAACTTGCAATAGGAGTGTTTTTTGTATGTTGCTTTAATGTTCTGGATTACGTTTTGATCCATGGGTTGAATTAAGGCTGTACAATTAGGGGGCATGTATAGAACAGCGAAATTTTCGTCAATCGACTGAAGATCTTCTTCTTGTGGATGCGCTGGTGCATTATCAAGAAGCAGAAGTTCCTTTAACGGTAGGTTCTTTTTCGATAAATATTTCTTTACTTCAGGAATAAAATGCACCTTCAGCCAGTCTAAAAATATTGCTTTTGTAAACCAAGCACTTCTTTGACCTGAGTAATGAACTGGCAATTTTTTTAAATGACGCAAATGTACGTGGTCTTTGTGCTTTACCAACAACCAGCAAGGGCAGTTTGTGTGTTCCGGTTGAGTTCGCACATGGCATAAATGTGATCCTTTCTTTCGACATCTTTGAACCTGATGCACTACTATCTGATGCAGAAGCCAAAGTTTTATCTGGTAATAATTTCCAATACAAGCCCGATTCATCCGCGTTATAGATTTGATCGGCAGTTAAGTCTTTCTTCTTAATTATGTCTAGGAATTTTTCCTGGAATGGTTTCACAGCTTCTTTATTATTCGACAGTTTTTCACCACTAAGTTTGAGTTGGTGTATTCCATGTCTTTTCTTGAATTTGTCTAACCATCCTCTACTAGCAACAAATTCTCCTATTCCAAGCCTTTCATGGAAAAATTTAGCTTTTTCCATCACTATGTCACCTGACAAGGGTACAGCTTTTCTTCGCTGCTCTAAAAACCACATAAATAAGGCATCTTCAAGCTGGGGGTTTTCAGGCAACTTTAAAGTTTTTCTAGTGCCTGGACCCTTTTCGGTATTTATCACAAATTATCGTATTTTGTCTTCCTTGCTTTTGATATCAAAAAACAGTCGATTTTCCAGCGTTATACTGATGCGCAAGCGTTGTTAACGAAAAACCTTCTTTAATCTTGTCTAAAATCTCGCACTTTTGTGGTATCGTCAATGTCACATGTTTTCGTTTCTTTGATGTTGAAGCCATGATTCAAAACAAACAAAAATATTTAGAGAAAAGCACAAAGTAGCCGAACGATGCGCGGTGAAGGAGAATTCGACGATTGATTCACCTAAAGTGATTGAGACAGCCCTACGTGGCACTGCGATATTCTGCGAGACATCGACTTGCACGCGCAGGGGGGGGGGGGGGTCGTTCGGATTATGGAGACGTTCGGATTAGCGAGGCTCTACTGTATTGCCAAATTTTCAAAAATCAAAATCTCTATTCGAAGCATTTTTTAATTTTTTGTTGATTTGAATGGACATACCATGCAAAATTCTTTTGTTTTGTGTCAAAATTGGACGAAAACGTCAAAATAATTTGCAAAAATTGCCAAATTTTCTAATATCAAAATCTCTATTCGAAGCAAATTCTGTCTTTTTGTTGATTTGAGTGGACACACTGTGCAAAATTCTTTGGTTTTGTGTCAAAATTGAACGAAAACGACAAAATAATTTGCAAAAATTGACAAATTTTCAAAAACCAAAATCTCTGTTCGAAGCAAATTTTGTTTGTTGTTGATTTGAGTGGACAAATTTTGCAAAATTCAAATGTTTTATGTCAAAATTGGATAAAATATCAAAATAATTGGCAAATGTTGCCAGATTTTAAAAAAACAAAATCTCTTTTCCAAGCGAAATTTGTAATTTTTTCTTGATTTGAATGGACAAAACTTTTGTTTTGTGTCAAAGTTTGACGAAAACGTCAAAATAATTAGCAAAAATTTCCAGATTTTCAAAAACCAAAATCTCTTTTCGAAGCAAATTTTGTTTTTTTTGTTGATATGAGTGGATACATTTTGCAAAATTCTTTTTTTTATGTCAAAATTGAACAAAAACTACAAAATAATTTGAAAGTCTAGTCTTTTCTGTCTAGTCTTGTCTGTCTAGTCTTGTCTGTCTAGTCTTGTCTGTCTAGTCTTGTCTGTCTAGTCTTGTCTGTCTAGTCTTGTCTGTCTAGTCTTGTCTGTCTAGTCTTGTCTGTCTAGTCTTGTCTGTCTAGTCTTGTCTGTCTAGTCTTGTCTGTCTAGTCTGGTCTGTCTAGTCTTGTCTGTCTAGTCTTGTCTGTCTAGTCTTGTCTGTCTAGTCTTGTCTGTCTAGTCTTGTCTGTCTAGTCTTGTCTGTCTAGTCTTGTCTGTCTAGTCTTGTCTGTCTAGTCTTGTCTGTCTAGTCTTGTCTGTCTAGTCTTGTCTGTCTAGTCTTGTCTGTCTAGTCTTGTCTGTCTAGTCTTGTCTGTCTAGTCTTGTCTGTCTAGTCTTGTCTGTCTAGTCTTGTCTGTCTAGTCTTGTCTGTCTAGTCTTGTCTGTCTAGTCTTGTCTGTCTAGTCTTGTCTGTCTGGTCTTGTCTATGCAGTTTTGTCTGTCTAGCCTTGTCCATCTAGTCTTGTCCGTCTAAACTTGTTTATCTAGTCTTGTCTTGTCTGAAACAAATTCAAGTTGAAACTTCGAATTGCGACAACTTCATGTTGCAACAACTTCATGTTGAACGGTATAGATCGAAACAATCTATTTAGTTTCAAGCACGAGAGAGACTTTTTCACCTCGAATCCACATTTCATCTTCAAATTCACGTTGAAACAACTTCATGTTGCGACAAGTTCATGTTAAAACCACTTCCTGTTGCGACAACTTCATGTTGAAACCAAATATGTTGCGACAACTTCATGTTGCGGCTTCGTATTGCGACAACTTCAAGTTGCAACAACTTCATTTTGTACTTGAATTAGACTACATACTCACTTATAATAATTAAGTGTACCATGGAGAGCACAATCTAATACATCTAGTCCAATTTAGGGTTTTTTTCTTGCTCTACAGCAGTCGAAAAAAATAAAGACTTTATGAAAAATACTACATATAATGTCGGAATCAGATTCTGATCAATCTGAGAAACAAGGAGCGAGCTTTTCTTTATGGGACCAACATCACAAACTAATAAGCACGCGTTGGAAATCAATCAAAGGATACAATTTCTGATGAATTGGGTTGTTGAATGGAAAAAAATTAGCGATTTTTTTTATGTATTTTAAAACCTTATTATAAATAATTCGGATCTGCGATGCGAAAAAGTTAAAAAAAAAAATTTAAATTGATTATAAACAATTTAAAGTAATTGGTATAACCTAGAAGTGGTATAAAAGTGGTATAAAAGAACTGGTATAAAACGATTTGTATAAAGTAGAAGTCTGTGTGATAAGCCTTTCAAAAGTTGTGGCATCGCGAAATCGGTGATAAATGCGAGAAAATGTATTTATTTAAAATCATTATTTATCAACTGAATAGGAAATTTCAATGTGTTTCTGAAAGCGTTTTCTCTTCCTGTTGCAAATATACAAATTTCATTTTGCTAGTCTCTTCTCTTCGCGAGATATGACTTGATATATTTGGCCAAATCGTGCGAAATTTGGGGCGCCCGAGCAGAGAACTGGGAAACAAATTAATATTTTTAAGGAAATGTGCACCCTTAGAGAAATGACCTTTTTAATGATCCGTTTTAATTATCTGCAACCGTTCTCGAGATATTGGCTTATGAAGTCGAAATTTTGGAAAATTTGAATTCAAAATTTTGCATTTAAAAAATGAAATCTTTTGAAATAATTTATACATCGATTTTCTCGTCTTGTGGTCTAGTTTCAGTGTGTGTGTGTGGATTTCTAGTTTCAGAGAGGTTTGTAAAAAGCCGAAAACACTGCAGTCATTCAAAAATCTAAATTTAATAATTATTCGCTTCATATAATGACACTGGAAGTCATCACGTTAACACGTTTGTCGCCCAACGGGATTCGGTCGATTTTCATTGAGGGTCCAATTCCGGCGGTCTGTCGGCGCGCAAGTAAGTAAACAAGGAGAGAGAGACAGAGTGATCAGCGGGTATACTAAAGACCCAACCTAAGTAGAATCGTGCCCAATCATCACCCAGTCCCTAAGCCCAGTACCCAACATCAGACATTGTCTCCATGAAATGAGGTCCAGGTTAAACCTTCTCTACTCCCTCCGCCCCCGTGTAGGGGGTTGTTCAACAAACACTCTACTCGTACACGTACAAAACCTTCACAAAGAAATCAGCGGACAAAACCTTTGTCTGCCCAGTCCTGGACTATCAAATGACAGCCCTTGCCCTCTGCAACAAAACATCAACAAAAATCATATCGAACCCCTCCTCAGTTTCGAAATAAACTGCCTTCGACCGATATACCGCCTAGATTACAAGTTCTCCAGTATATTGCTCGAGGATCTGAGCAATTTTGACTTGTATCATACCCGTCTCCACACGCTCCAGAAAAAACTCGCCTCCCGCATCATCTCACAAAATCCCCCAGTTCTCGACATCTTTATGTCCGCCCGTTTGACGTTTTCTCGCGCCGCTTGGTAGTGCTGACTGACTTGCCGTCCCGACTGCTGGTTATCCGCTGTTTCCAACCCATAAAAAAATCTATTCACCTCCTTGGCTGAAAAGGAAATTCCATTTCCTACAACAGACGCCCCGCCCCACCCTCTGCAATGCAATGCAAAAAATGCATTTTCATTAAAAAAGATACAAAAGTGTTCAGTTCCAAAATGGAGAAAGAATAAGCTTTTCGTTTGCGAAGGTTCTCCCAGCAGTTATCCTAGATCCTTCATTCAGAAAAGAAGCATATAGGAGTGACCAGATGGGCCATATTACACATCGATGCGGAAAATCATCAAGTGTAAAATTGCCCAAAATTTGCTTTTGGGAAAAACTATAGTAAATGCTAATGTCGTGTCCCAGAGAGCCACAAATAAATAAATAGATATAAGAATATTTCGGGAAGTTCTCGTTACCGAATTGTTGTTATCGGAAAATACTGCCCCCGACAAAAATACATCAATTGGAGATTCGCTAGAATCTGCAGGATAAGCCTATAAGAAGAACGTGCGCCCTATATTAACAGAAGAATAGGCAAACTGTCGAGTGCAAGAAATACCAAGAAGTGTCAACAAAATTATATCTATAATTCAGTGCATTTTCCATGAAATTTCTATCTACTCGCACACCAAAATGAACACATTAATAAGCAAATTATTGTATGTGAAGAATGCTAATATTATAATGGGTATGGAATGGGTAATGAAAAGATTGTAAAAGAAGTTCTGAGAGTTGTAAGAATGGAAGGTTTTGGTGTAAATAAGGGCACAAAATGGAGGAGCGAAAAAAATAAGCTTTTTGAAAGCTGTGGCTGGGCATATGAGGAAATCGAGAGAATGTTTGGGAATGGAAGGAAGGTGGAAGAATTGGTGTGTGAAAGGTTAGCCGAAGTGGAGCTGCAGTGTCGTCAGAGGAAGATCGAGGGGAGTCAGTTCCTCCCAGAATACAGGAGCGTACAAGTGTTCCAAAGACTTCCGTTGTACCTGAAAGGAGCTAGGCTGCCGCAGGCATTGATTGCACGACACAGGTGCGGGTTAGAAGAAAAAGGCTGGAGGTACTGGATGGACACTCGCTTTAAGGTGTGTGCCATATGTGCGGAAGATAGCGACATGTGGGTACATTGGGCACAAAGCTGTGATAGATCTCAGTGGAGCAGTGAGGAGAGACCGGTGGTAGACGATTCGGTTTCGTGCATGAGGGAAAACGGAGCCGGTTGGCCCTTGATGAAAAGGGTGGTTCAGTTAAAAAAAAGAAAAATTATAACTAGATAGTGAGGTGAATTTTTGTTTTTGTCTTTGTGAATAGAGTGCGAGGAATTGCTATTTTTGGTTGCTTTATATATTTTTGTTTTTTTGTTTTTGTGACTTGTGTGACTTGTGTGTTTTTTTTTGTTTGTTTGCCTTATCTCTCAATTTTTACCGTGGTTTTAGAAAGAATTAATTGTTTGTTTTATTTAATTTTTGTATATTATTATATACTATTAATGAAATTATTTATATACTATTAATGTAGCGCTTTTGTTTCTTTGTTAGGTTAAAAATTATGTAATTACGTATGCCAATAAAAGGATTACTATACTATACTATTATAATCGTACGTAAAAGTATCCAATTCGTGCGTTAAAGTCCAATATAAATCAAATGAAGTTTCATGTTTAATCAATTTCTGTTTGTTGTTACTATGGCAACAACTCGCGTCACTAAAAAAAACATACAGACGTACGACATACTACAGACGTAGTGAAAATAAATTTGTTGACGTATATTAAAATTATTTTTTTTTTAATTTAGAATCAAGAAGTCTCGCTCTTTCAGTCTGGATTTATCTGGCTCAAATATAACTTAACCTAACCATAACCAAATCTAGATTAAATCTAATATATCCTAGATTATTTCGACAACGACCAAATAGTGTCCCCACTACTATGCGTTTTTACTAGTTAGCAATTTTTGCCACGGAGGCGTGGAACGTTCTAACCTTATTGTGTCACTGATTTGATGATTTTTTTTTCTGTCAAAATTACAATTTTTCAATATTATGGCTAAGAAACATTTTTTTGTTAGATTCCACAGTATTTTAACATGCTTCGTAGATAGTTATGTATGTTACACGCCTGTGAAAGGCTTTTTTATTGCTCATGCGCGAAAATTACTTCTTGACATACATTATTTAATACGAGAAATGTATTAAAATGTCACATCTCGTTGTATTTCCACATAACCTATGCAACGCACGCAGATATTCAATATCGCTAGGTTACATTAAAATAAACAAGTAAATAAAAATAAAATGAACAATCAAGACCGCGGTATTAAAAAAGTGACGTAAAATGTCAGAATTTGTCAGAAATGTAAATTTCCCTCACGAGCGAATGTGCTTCGTTCGTGTGCCCAATTTTGGTTTCACAAAATTGAGAACTTTTCGCCCAAGTTACAATAATAATACTATTGTGCGCTCATTGCGATTATACGATTTAAACTTCACAAGTCATGCACAAAAGCCCTTCTGAACACACTTGTATCATAAACTACTACTAAACATCCTATTTAACTTTAACAAGAAGAGCATCACCCATATTTGGGTGGCGGGGCCTCCACAGAAGTACACCCGTGACCCATATAGAGATGACACTACGACGAACTTGTCAAACGACAGATTATTTAGTTTTCAAAATGTTTCTGAAGTAAGGCTAGTGATAGCTGTATGACTCATTATTTCATCTTGTTGATACCATTGCCTGTATAGGTACTTGCAGATTATGTCTTTTCACACAAAAGCTATAAAAATGTTCGGTTTGTAACGCCTTTGTTTAGCAGCAAGTGGATGCTTGTCTTCAACAAAATACGAAACTTTTTAATTAGAGAAATTCGCAATCTCTTTACAATAAACTAAATAAAATTACGGCAAAAAATGTTGTTTGTACCCTTTGTTACTAAAATGATACTAACCAGTTTGCAATTTCGATTCCCATCATTATAACAAACAACTTGCCATGAGTTTGCAATTAACGACTCGAGTTTTCTCATTATTACTAACTAGCAATAATAATAAAAAACTACAAACAATAGTAAATATAAGTTCGATCATATTGTTCCATTGCGAAATCCAATTGCGAAATGGATAAATGCAATTCGAAGAGAAAATTGATGAATCTCAAATGTTCTCCAACATTTTCTCGAAATAAATTTTGTGCGATAAAGATGCGGAGACGTAGCGGAGAAATGGCAAATTCGTGCTTAATTTTGACGCGTGATTCCAATTGCAATTTACAATCAAATTGCTTTTTTTACCAAACAAACAAGTAATAAGACTTAGACAACAAGTAATAAGACAAATAATAATAATAGTAATAATAATAATAACAAATAATGCAAAATAGGCCGTGAAATTCTGACAATTCGCAAATTTTCGTTTTACTCCTCCCGAAAAAGGGGCGTAGGTAGTTACATAAACGAATACAGTTTTATTTTATTCTACCGGCCAAACCATAGATCAGCGACGACAATTTACATCTGCAGAAAATGAGACGTACTAGGTATACAAAGGGACCGCTGCCTGAGGATCGCGGACATATCTGGAGCTGATGTTAGGCATGATAGGATACGAACTATCGGCGACAGGGCGCTAACGAGACGGGCGTCTATCACACAAAAAGATACATGATAAGTGAACACCCAGAGCTGACCAACAGGCTATAACATCAAACACCAACCTACTGCTAAGCTTGTCCATTCCATGTTTAAAGAGGACTGCTCAAGGAGGAAAACGCACGCGAATCAAATGGACTCGTGAAATGAATCTTGAAATTGCAAGAGCCTACTACCGAGCCACCAAGTGCAGTGATAGTAGACCACCTGGATATAGACAACTGCTACATTAAGAATTTAACAAAATAAGACCAGATCTAGCAATCTCTGAACAAAACGTAAGTGATCGGAATACAATAAAAAAGAACGACTACTTGACAGATGCTGAAATGCAAACAAACTACAGACAAGTTAGGTTTGAGCTACAGAAAGCAGCTCTCAACGATGATATCAACCTCAAACAACCCGAAAACATACCAATCCTCAATCCTGCCCTAATTATACTTCAGGAAGCAGAAGAAATAAAGCAAAACTTGATAGATGGAACCCCTCAAGAAAACACCGAATTGAAAAACCGATTCTATGGTCTCATAGAGTTTAATAGAGATGTTGATCCATCCAGCAGACCAAGAATACCTAAGCTAGATAAGCCCAGAAAATCATCAAGAAATTTAGTAATAATTAATAATATTCTAAATGAGCGCCTGAAAAACGAAGAACACATCAACGAAATACAACTGGCTATCTACTGCGCTGCCATTACAATCATCGAATTAAATGGATAAAGGACATTCCAAAGAAAACAAGACAACTGCATGAAATCAACTAAGCGAAAATCAGCATGGAAATGGAGACATGGAGAAATGGAAAAGAGTATCGATCAACTCAGATCGGAGGCGGACCTCCTTGATCAATGGTTTGCAGGAAAAAAAATCTCGGAAGATGAAGAGACAAGTTATTGGACTGTGTGTGGAATCAAAAATTAATCTGGACCGACCTAATGCTCAACGACAACTATGGGAATTGAAAGACACTTACAGGCAAAAAGCTAAGGTAAAGGATGAAAGACTGCGACGATACAATGAAGCAACCAAGCGAAAGGAGCAAAATGTAAATTACTCTAAAAACCACCGCTCGTTCTTTAGACAGCTGGAAAGTCAAACGCATAACAACTGTCTTGGGACTGAGGTCAACTACGCTGACTTTAGGGATCACTGGAAGTCTATCTGATGTGGAGATAAACATTTCAATGCTGAGGCTCAATGAATCTGTAAAACTGCTGAAAAATACACGGACCTGTCGAAAGGGCCACACGCTGGGTTCACTGAGCAAGATGTCACTGCCACAGTTAAACGAACTAGCAACTGGAAATCTTCGGGTCCAGACGGAATCCAAAACTTCTGGATAAAATACCTACCTGCGACACACAAACCGCTAGCCCGTGGCTTCACAGCTATTTTGAAGGACCCAAACAGAGCCCCGAATTGGCTGACTGAAGGAATTACGCACTTATTACATAAAAAGGCTGAAGTAAATGACCCACGGAACTATAGACCGATTACCTGTCTATCAGTATTTTATAAGCTCCTAACTTCTGTAATATTCGATAAAATATACCAACATTGTGAAACGAATGTGATCATCGCAGAAGAACAAAAGGGATGCATCAGGGAGACCTTCGGCTGCAAACATCAACTAACAATAGATGTAGTAGTGCTGAAACAAGCCCAAATTATGCTACGCAATCTGAGCTTGGCTTATATAGATTACGCTAAAGCTTTTGACAGCGTCCCCCATGACTGGCTGCTCAGGGTCCTTGATATATACAAGATCGCACCGAACATTAAGCACCTCTTGGCTTGTGTGATGAAAACATGGAGAACTCAATGATCAATGGACAAGATGCAGGAAGGATTAAAATTAAAAATGGGATTTTTCAGGGAGACACACTATCCCCCCTCCTAGCTTTGAATCCACTTTCAGACCTACTCAACAACACAAGGATTGGATATACCATCACTTGAAATGTTTCAAAAAAACTAAACCACCTACTGCTGATGGATGATCTCAAATTGTATGCTGAAAACTCTCATAAGCTCAGGATCCTTCTCAGCTCAGTCGAAACGTTCAGCAGAGATATCAAAATATCATTCGGGCTAGACAAATGTCATTAATATCAAAAAGGGACAGCCAATAGGGGATGGGGATGGATCCTATGGGATTTGCGAGCTCGAGGATGGCTCCGTTTATAAATATCTGGGAGTATCGCAAAATGCCAAAATGGACCACACGCGACTTAAACATGATTTCGGAGAGAGATACAAAAAAACGTCTAAGAAAAAATCTGCAACACCAAGTTAACAGACAAACGTATAGTTGACTCCATCAATACATGGGCTGTGCCGTTCCTAACATACTCGTTTGGGATCTTAAAATGGTCCAATACGGACTTGGATAGATTGGACCGCCTTACTAGAACTACCATGACTAAGTTCCGTTTCCTACACCCGAACTCATCTACTATACGATTTTATTTACCCAGAAATGAAGGAGGGAGAGGGTTGATAAACATATTGAACCAATGCAGGGTCATTGAGGCCAAAATGAGACTCACATTAAGATCATCGAATCATTGAGCTCATGAAGCTCGTGGTTGAAGCTGATATGGGATACACACCCCTGAGACTCCAACAAGACGAACCCCCAATTGAACCACCATCGGTCCATGAAGAGATCCAAAAGTGGTGAGAAAAAGAAATGCACGGAAGATTCCCGAAGCTGATAGACGACAGAAACGTAGAACGACAGGCATCGCTGAGATGGCTTCTGCAAGAGGACCTATATCCAGAGACGGAAGGTTTTATCCTCGCTATTCAAGATAGGGTAATGAAAACTCGAAATTACCAAAAACACGTCTTGAAAACTAACGTGACAGATATTTGTAGAAAATGCAGTAATCCTGGGGAATCTATCGAACACATCATGTCCGGCTGTTATGCATTAGCGGACAACGCATACCTTGGACGTCATAACCAAGTCGCTAAACTTATACACCAACAGCTGCCCATTAAATTTGGAATGTTGGGCTACGATACACCGCCCTACTATAAATATGAACGACACGAAGTGTTTGAAGGACCAAACCACTTGATGTACTGGGACAGACCCATTCTCACAGATGTAGCATGTAACAGACCAGATATTGTTATCCTCAACAAAATCTAGAAGACAGCTATCTTAATCGACATCGCCATCCCTCTGACGCATAACATTAAGTCAACAGAGGACGAAAAAATGAGAAAATATGAAAACCTGGCAATAGAGATGAAAAACATCTAGAAATTAAACAAAATCGCAATAATTCCCCTAGTAATATCTGCAGAGGCAGTTGCAACACCCAACTATTTAAGCAACTTAGGGAAAATAGGCATGCCAACCTGGACCTTCAAAAGCATCCAGAAGATAGTGATTCTACAGACATGCCACATTGTTCGTAAATTACTGAATTAAAACTATTGGAAACGTCATGCGGGCCAGGATGAATCTCCTTTCCGGATCGACCGAGCCTATTCCCAACCCATCCAAGGGATAGGTGAAAAACCAGCAGCTATGCTGTGAAAGTGCAACATAATAATAATAATAGCAATAATAATAATAATAATAGCAATAATAATAATATTGGCAATGCAGGGTAGGATTAATTAATTCTATTGGTGAGTAGCGCCACCACATCCCCGAGCGTAGAGGAGATAAGCTCGATAAAAACATGGGATCTAAGTCGTCCTGCTAACCCCTTTAATAGCAGTGCCGCACTCTGTTGGGTTCACCCATCAGAGTTTAATCTATTTGTCCGTACAAATAGAAGACAGGCCCCCACAACAGTTCCTAATCGGATGTGGAACAGGGACAGGTGGGAGGGGCCATACCGGATGGTCCCGACGGTAATGACTTTGGCCATGTTAACGGACGCTTTAGGTGGACGAATGGACTTAGGGACAACCTTCTCGCATGCTACAATCGCAGCGAGCCGACGCGCAGGGAATACATGGCACGGTTGCATGCACTTTTCTGATGCGCGGTTCTGATTCGGCGCGGCTGAGGCGGTCGCGGTAACCTCGCCGATATGTTCACACTCGTCAGGTTGCTATAAAGTTTGATTGCGGTCAAGTCTATCAGTTCAGCATGGACCGTAGACGTGTTATAGCCATGATGGTTCTTTTAAGGCGAATAAAACGAAAAAGGCGGAATATAATTAATTGGATCCAACCTCTTCTTATGAAAGCGAAGGTGTATGGTTCGTTTTACACGCTTTTTCAGGATCTAAGATGGCGACCGCCTCAACCGCGCCGCATCAGAACCGCGCCGCGTGAAACCTCGCAGGTGTGAAACAAGCCTTATGCATCCTGAACACCGCACCGCGCCTTCTCTCAGCAACATCTGAGAGATCAGGTATCCTACCTACGTAAGGTCGGCTAGAGCGAACTTCCAGCAGGCAGCGAACCGAGCCGAAGAACAAACAGCGCCAACGCCACCGCTGGTGCGGCATAATCGGTCTGGTAGGGCTAGCTTGCTTCAGACCACCAAGGTTGAGACTCAAAATGCTAAGCAGAGACAATTGATTAAAACACGAATGATACATATCTGATGATATGACAAAACTAGGGCGGCAGTAAACCGTCCGGGCTGCCCACCCTGAAGGAATGCGCGAGCGATACCGGGGTGGCGCATACTAAAGCCATGTGGAAAAGGGGGTTTAGTGAGTGAGAGCCTCACACGCAGTTTGGTAGAGCTTCCCCAAACCACAATAAAAAAAGACCACCGAGGTTAATCTGAGGACAAGGAGGGATCGCATTAACATCAAGATCTCTCTTAAACCACGTGACAGCGGATATGGTTGCGTTGGTTGACGATGAACTTCCAGAAGATGGAGACCTATGGCAAATGAACGAGGCCGTATATAGGGTTGAAACTAAACTAATTATAGATACAATCATACCAAGTTATTAAAGTAGAACACACTAAAAAAGAGAAACTAGATAAATAACATTGTTTTTAAGAATAAATGTTTCTATTTAACCCAAAGTAAATAGCCATCTGTAGACGCGTTTCGAGATATACCTCTCATCAGTGCAGCTTTGCACTTTTGAATTATAAAATGGAATACTGCAAAGCCGCACTGATGAGAGATAGGTGATCTAGGTGATAGAGAGATCTAGAAACGCGCCTGAAGATGGCTGGGGTTGATTTGGGTTAAATAGCAAGATCTTATCTTAAAAACAATGTTATTTATCTAGTTTCTTTTTAAGAAACTAGAACTAAAACTCTTAATACCTGTTATGTTTCAACACGAGATTTGTTTTGTAGTCTTAAAAATACTTAATAATATTATAGAGTTTCGGAAAGGTTGAATATATTTATATATTCAAGCTGTGTTCCGCTTTAATAAGTTGGTATAATGGCATTTATTCATAATAAACAAAAACAATATCAATAAAACAAACAATCCGTTGGGCGAGGTTCAGTTCGCCCTGCCTACAATAATAGTAGACAAGACGTCTGTTCAACAAATGCATATTTTATTTGCAAAACAATAATGCAAATATAACTGGACAAACCAATCGGACAATATTAAAACTAATACAATACTGCTTAATTAATCATTATTAATTATTTGTGACATTCATCTGTGTTATTAGACAAGACTAAACAACCTCATAGTCTTTTGACGAGAACTAAATTATTGCGAAAGTATGATAATTTCAAACTATGATAAAAATATGATAATTTATTGAAGTAGATGTTATGAAATAAGATATATTATTGTAAACTAGGGAACAGGTGCGTTTGAGAATTCGTGTAAACAAAGATTCAAACTGGAAGCGGAGAAAAGGAAATAAAAAGATAGACATCAACAATATCATACCGTAGGAACGACAACAGAATGATCCGCAGTCGTACATGAGGCGACGACGTAATCGCTTTGTCATGAGCAAAACGAAATAGAAGCGTAACTGAACGTACATTTCTGTTGGAAATTATTATTTTACGCACACGACTGTAATTTATGCTTGGCCGGTTCGTGTTAACTCTTTTTTCCTCGGAATTTATGTTATGAATTGATTGAAAATTAATAATTTTTGTAATTAAGATTAAAACGCGCTTAAAAACGTACGGATTTTTTTTCATTCATAATTTCGTTTACACGTCAGGAACACCTTAAATTGACACTTGAAATCAATACAGAATTTTGCTTTTATCTATACAAATAGAACAAAGTCGGGTTAATTACACCATTTATAACTCAAAAACGGCTGGGTCGATTTTTATGATCTTTGATTTGTTGGATTTGTCTCCTACCCGAATAGCAGAATAACTATTAAAACATGGGAACAATTTACGAAAAAAAAATGAAGATAATTCGTTTTCTCATACATTATGCTATGATGTTTGCTACCACGTGAATTAAATTCATTGCAATGTAATTAAAATACATTTCATTTCCATTTTTGTACATTTATTGAACTTACTTACTCAGCCTAATTCTTCTTTAGCGTTTATTTTATCTTATCTTAATAGAAAAACTGAATATAATTCAGCTAATAAGTTAACACAACATTTATTGATTCTAAGACGGTACCAAGGTTTCTAGTTTTTTGTAAAATAATTACATGTCAATTTTTTATAGTCTAATTTCTTCCAGTTTTCTTTCCAGGCATATTTGACATTTCCATATAGTTCTGACAGTTTCTGAAATATATAAAAGCATAGGTAAAGTATGTAGATTTATATAACTTTACAAGTTATATAAAACTTTCCCAAAAATTAGTGCCAAAAACTTCAGAGCGTAGTTGGTTTATTTGTTCGAAATGCTGAAATATCAATCTCAACTTTGACAGATTCCCCTTTCCTGGTAAAACGAAATGTGATCAAAGTGTCGGTAATGCGTCAACGATGTTTCGTCAAAGTGTTAGGAAAGTGTCTTTTGAAATTCTGAAATTTGATCAGTGAAGCTTCGTTGAACTTTTTTATTGTGAACTGTTGGGAAAGTGTTGACATTAGTGCCGCCCTTCACTTCGTTTGTCTCAGAAACACTTCGTGGCACTTCTACGACATTTTGTTTGTCTCGAAAACACTTCGATAAACCTTCGTTTGCCTAGGAAACACTTCGTTGCACTTCAACAACACTTAATTTTCACCAGAGGTATCAAAGAGCAACGACTTAGGCGACAAAATTTCTAATTTCTCCTACTTTCGCAATCTGTTCAACATTTTCATCTAGTGCTGACAGTTCTTGAGATATATTTATACAAAAACCAACAAGTTTCTTTCCTCAATATAAAACTTGTCCAAAATATCTCCATTTTGACTGATTTTCCTTGACAAAAAGCAATACATTTATCTCAAAGTTTAGTTAATTTCTTCTAGTTTGACAACATGTTTGACATTTCCATTTATATTGGACAGTTTTTGAAATATTTACATAAAACAAAAGTTAGTTTCTTTCCTCAAAATTCAATCCTTTCCAAAATTTCTCTACTTTGCCTATTAAATTTAACAAACTTTGCTTTGACATGTATCTACAAATCATATGTAAAATTAAAGCTAGTTTAATATAAAGGGGTCTTCCTGGCTTCAAAATTATTGACTAAATCCCGTTCGACAAATCAGATTGAGCTCTTAAAGTTAACATTTCTCGGATCTAATAAAAATCTGATAACACTATGACATATATATATATATATATATATATATATCTGACATATATGCCGAACGGGTATAGTTTGAAAAAATATTGAAGATGCCCGGTACGATGCCAGATACACGGTCAATATAATTGCTTATATATTTGGTCACTTAGGATCTTGCATTCACCAAAGAAAGACGCATGAAGGTGTTTCGGTAAAAATTGTTTCCATAAGTTGCCACCGCTAGCGCTGCTACGCAAAATGATGAAAATATTGGCAATATACCCAGAGGCGTATTTAACGTAGGTGCAATCGGTCCGTGGCACCGACGGGCCCCAATGCGGAGGGCCCCTGTGACAATACTTTACAATATACAAGTACACTTTGCATCGTGGTTACGTTCCAAAAAAACACAACGCAAATTGAAACGACGCAAAGTGAATTATGATTTTCTATAGCAAATCATGTGAAGATCGAAGATAGGTTCGAGGGTTACGAAAATACTACTTTTTAAAAAGAAAATTGAACAAAGTAAACATTTAAAAAACAAAAATAATATAAAATTTTATTACATACATACAAAAAACAAAAAATAACAAATTCAATTAAAACAAAATAAAATATTCAATTAGTTTATAAACACAAAATAAAAATTAATCACTGTTGATGAGTTCATAGTGGCTGTTGTCGTAAGTCGGCTTTCTTTCATAAAAAATTGGTCCACTGATTGCTGAACAACTTTTTTTTTCAATGTAAAATAAATTTCCTGGTAGCAATTGATATTCGTAGCTACCGCCTGGGACACTTTAAAACTCCTTCCGCTGTCAGGATCGTTTTTTAAAGATATTTGTTTGGAGGTTAAATTTTGTTCTTCGGAGATTTCTATTGAACGGTCAATGTCATCTTCTTCATTAGCAAATTGCAATTCCAGTTGCAATAGTTCTGCATTAGACAATTCTTGGTTGGGCGAGGTTAGCAACTCATTTATGTCAGTCTCCTCCATACTTTCAAAATTAGACTCTCTAGCTAAATTAGAAATTTCATGACGACAACAGCTGATGTACCATCAACTTCTACAGCGCATATTCTGTGAACATATTCAGGCCATATTTTGGTTTAACCTCCTCCCACGAATCGGAAATAATTTCTATGGCTTTTATAATGTTGAATTTTTTCCAAAACTCTAGCATGGTAGGCTTATCTTGTCCATCAGTCTCATTTAAAAGAAGGTTTAATGTTCGTCAAAGGTAATAACTTTTAAAAGGCTTTAAAAGGCTCGATATGGCTCCCTGATCCATCGGCTGAATAACTGATGTCGTATTAGACGACAAAAATACAAATTTCACGTTTTCTGACAACTCATCAACATAAACTGGGTGGCCAGGAGCATTGTTTACTAGGACCAAAGCCTTGAAGTTTAAGTTTTTCTTGTTGCAATAAGCTTTAATTTCTAGAATAGCACAAGTTGAAACCCAGTTTTGAAATAATGATGCTGTCATCCATGATTTTTTGTTTGCTTGCTAGTGGACAGGAAGCAGATTCCTTGAACAACCTTTCATATCTCTTGGATTTTCTGATTGATAAATGAGAAATGGTTCAAATTTGATTGATGAATGCAGATTTTTCTGTTTTAGATATGAGAGTTCTGTTAGGTAGACGTTTCCAAAATAACCCAGTCTTGTCAACATTAAAGACTTGTTTCGAATCATAGCCTCCTTCCTGACTAGCTTCAAATAATTCATTCTTATCTGTATTACTACAACTAGCATTATCGTTGGATACTGCTTTACTTTTTATATCATCAAATAAGCTTTTTGCTTTCGTCTGAATTACCATTTTACTTGGTATTCTCTGCGCAACTTAATTTTCAATCCAAATAGAAAGCAAGGACTCCATTTTGATCATAAAAGCACTCCTTGTACGGGTCATCGTTTTAGCATCTAATGATGTTGCAGATTTTGCAGCCTCTTATTTTATCCCCATCTCGATCAGTAATCTAATTCTGACAGTTGTTGCAGCCAGACCAAGAGCCTTTGCTATCTCCACAGCCTTCTCTCCCTTATCAAATCGTCGCAGAATATTAAATTTTGTCCCCAAGCTGATAGTTTATTTTTTATTTTTGGTAATTCTACCAGCAACCAATTTTTCCTACTCCACTTCTACCTTCTACAATTCTACCTTTCCACTCATTTGGCTAAAAAATTACAAGTGTATGTAAAAAAATAATATAACTATAGGTAAAATATTTACCTATTTTGTAACCCGGAACAACCCGTAAAAATTTATAAAAATTTATTATTCTCTTTTAAAAAAAGCAAAACACACTAATTGAAACTGAACTCCAAAATTAGCAAAACAATGTTTTGAAAATAAAACTGTATTAAAATTGCGTTGATTTTCAGTTAGAAAGGGGAATCTCCGAGTTTTGATGGCATGGCGCAATTAGAAACAAAAGTCGTGCCATATTTTAGAAAAAAAATTAAAGATTCGAACCCAAAACATCGCAACTTCGAAAATTTAGCGACGCACAGTGAAAATTAGTACTAATTCGGCAGCGACGCAACTTCGAAAAAACGCAAAACGAAACGACGCAAAGCGAGGTATTGGTGTACAATACACTTGGTTTACAATACATAGGGTCAGAAAATGAATGTTTGCCTGTTTTCAAATCCGTTCTGTTTCAGTGATTCAGTTTTCTAGAAACACTTGTAGAGATAAGGCACGACCACATAAAGTGGCTATGGCCTCAGGCCTTTTAAATAGTTTCACATTTGATGATTTCAATTTTTTGGAATGATGTTCTGCAAACTATCGATGTTACATCAAAAATATTGCAGAAAAAAATACATTGATTTATTCAAGTCGTTTCGTGCATGAAAAAATCTAAAGATAAACTTGCACCACTAAGAGCTGATGCTTATTTGAACTAAATTTTGGAACTCTCCAATTCGAAATGGCTTCAATGTGATATGTACGAAGAACACATGCATCTAAAAAGAAAAAGAATTCGAAGAGTTAAAAAATTTTACGATGAATGCACCAGAGACGATCCTGTTACAGATCCTGTAATCGATTTTAAAACTAATGTAATATATGCAATGGTAAACGAAATGTCTGACAGAATTAAGGATCTGGAAGATGTCACAGAATTATTTCAGGTTTTCTAAATCCAATCTTCATGAAAAACAGTGCAAAATCAGATTTGGAAAAAAGTTGTACATTATTAAGTGATATTTAAATTTATTTCCCCTATTTTGATAGATGAAATGATAAAATTTCAGGACACATATTTTTCACGTGATAATCCTTATTGTGATAGAGGTGTACTGTGTTATCTAAAATATTTAGTTGAACAGAAAATGTATGATATTTTTCCCAATCTGGAATTAGTTTTTCGATTGTTTGCCCATATGGTATTTAATCAAAAACTATACCCGATTTGTAGTTTTTGACTAATTGGAGAAACTGAAGCTGAAGCAAAACTTAAAAGGCAGGAATATGAATGTTTCGGGCACATTTTGTTATTTCCACTAGTTATACGTCAAAACATTTATAAAATTCCATAAATTAGTAAGAAGTCTATCGGGATTAACTATATATAATTATTATAAAGGTCTATAAAACGTAAACGGTAGAAGTCGAGCGCTGGTGCGGTGTGGTCGTGTTTTAGCAGCTCCGAAACTAATCTCAAATTTCGGGAGGTTCTGAGCAATTTAATTCACGATTTATATCTGTAAAGTGTATGTGAAGTAGTAGTGAGTGCAACCCAAAAGATCTGATAGGGAATTAAAGTAAGTAAAGTAAAAAATTAATAGAGTAATTAGAGAAGTAAAGAAACACTGGAATAAAAAGATAAAAAGTAGAAATTTACGTTCCTTAAAAAAATTTAAAAAAAGCCCAACCTCCGAGAAGTCGATCCGGGTGGCTTTTTATCGCGGCGCGACCCAAGATAAAGACGACAGCCGAAATCAGCTGTAAATAAATTCAAACAGCTGAGCTATAGGTAGAATATTTAAAGGAAATTAAATATGAGTAGTGACGAATACACAACTGATGAAGGAAAACGAAGGAAAAACTGGGAAGATGAAGAGGATGAGACCCGCAACAAAACCAAGAAAATAAAACGCTCCCCTGGGAAAAGTAAATCTAAAACCGAGAGTGATAAGCTTGAAAAGATACTAGAAACGATGAAACAACTAACAGATGGGGTAAAAGGGATCAGATTAGAACAAAGAGAGTACAGAAACGAGATAAGAAAACTGAGAAAAGAAAATGAACAAACCAAACGCGAAAATGCAAAACTAAAGGAGGAAGTTAAGACAATAAATGCTAGGCTAGATGCGATGGAAAGAGAAAAAAGAAGAAATAATATTGTAGTACAAGGACTAATGCTGGGAGATGATAAAATGCTAACACCAAAGGAATCTATGGAAAACTTCATGAAAAACCAACTCGAATCGGATATAGGCGTAAAATCAGCTGTGAAACTAGTTATGAAAACGTACCTAGTGGAACTCATCAATGCAAATGAAAAAATGAAAGTCATGAAAAACAAAAATAAATTACGTAACTATGAGGAAGGAAAAGTATACATTAATGATGATATGTCAAGAAAAGAAAGAGAGATACAAGGAAAAATTAGGAAAGCTGCCCAAGAAGAAGGGAAGAAGGGGAAGAAAACTAAAATAGGGTACCAGAAAGTATTTATTAATGACCAAGAATGGAAATGGTGTGAAGATGAAGAAAGGCTAGTACTAGTAAAGAAGGCAGAAGATAATACTTCAAAAAACGATTAACAGAAATTAACGATAAGGGAAATACGGCAACGACAGGGCATGTAAATGGTTTACGAGGAATAAATTTGGCAACATGAAACATTAGAGGACTAAATGGAAAAGAAAAAGAACTAATTGAGGAATTTAAAGAAAGAGATATAAACATCTTAGCAATTACAGAAACTAAAGATAAAGGAAAAAAGGTCACAGAGCTAGAGGAAGGTCATATGATGATCCTAAGCGGCGTCACGTATGAAGTTAGAGCAAAAGGAGGAGTTGGGTGTATAATACACAAAAATGTAATCAAGTACTTAAAAAAATGGGAATGCATATCTGGAAGAATAATGAAAATTGAATTAGAAATAGAAAGAAACAGCAGATTACATCTGGTAATTCTGTATGGCCCAAATGATAACGATAAAGCAGAAACTAAAGACAAATTTTGGGAAGAAGCATCAGAAATAGTGGAAAATTGCAACGGAAAAATTGTGGTGCTAGGAGACTTAAACGGTAGAGTCGGCATAAAAGAGGAAAGGACAAGTGATGTAATAGGACAGTTTGGAGAAAAAACGAGAAACAACAATGGACACAGAATTATTGATTTCTGTGAACAAAATAACCTATTAGTAATGAACTCATTCTTTAAACACAAAGACGCCCATAAATACACAAGAGAGGTCCCAAGCAAAGGGGAAAAATCCATAATAGACTATGTACTCATAAATAGGAACTCTAGGCGGGAAATAAGGGATATTAGAGTTATAAGAGGATCCGAGATAAATAGTGATCATTATCTACTAAAAGCGAAAACGACAATAAGCTGCCAGAGAGCGGGAAATAATAAGAACAAAATAGAACTGCGAAACAACAATAGTAAGGAGACGATAAAAAATTACAGACTAATGATAAGAGAAGTGGCGAACAATTATGCAAAGAAAGTTGAGGAAATGTTAGATGAGACAAGAACTAATAAATATTGTAATGTGGAGGAAGCATGGGAAACATTCAGAAACACCCTAATTAGCGCAGCAAAAGAAACATGTGGAACCACGAAAATAAATAGAAACAAAAAGCAAACGGCTTGGTGGAACGACAATGTTAAAAAGGAAGTTAAACTAAAGAAAGAGAAATGGAAAATATATCTACGTAAAGGAGATAATACCACTTACCAAGATTATAAAAGAAAGAGAGACACAGTCAAAGAGATAGTATTAGAAGCAAAAAGAGAAACCTGGGAAGAGTTTGGACGAAAAATCGAAGCTGACTTCCATACAAACCAAAAGCTATTTTACAAAACTCTGAAAAACATAAGATCTGGGAAGAAGAATGAAGTAATTAAGCAAATTAAGGATGAACATGAAGCAATAGTAACGGAGGAAGAAGACATAATAGAAAGATGGAGAAGATACTTTGAAAATCTGCTGAACAAAGAAAGTACTGTGGACAGAACCGAAAGAACCTACAACATAGAAGAAACAGAACAACAAAGAGAGCACATACGATTAGAAGAGGTTAAGAATGCCATAAATAGACTCAAAAGAGGTAAGGCTGCTGGGCATGATAATATAACAGGAGAAATGCTGAAAAATATGGGCGAAAAAGGAGATCAGTTATTATCAAAGATATGCAATATGGCTTGGGAGGAAGGCAGAGTACCAAAAGACTGGGAGATAGGGGTCATTGTGCCAATATATAAGAAAGGAGACAAAAGAGATTGTAACAACTACCGAGGAATCACCCTGCTAAGCATAGCATCGAAAGTGTACGAGAGAATATTTGAAACAAAACTGAGTCGGGAACTAGAGCCACAGCTAGAAGAGTCACATAGTGGCTTCAGGAAAGGCAGAAGTATACAGGATCATATATTTACGATTAAACAGATGATGGAACGAATGAGCAATACAGACGATGAAATATATCAAGCATTCCTTGACCTGGAAAAGGCATTCGACAGAATATCAAGATTAATTATAGAAGAAACCCTGATCAAAAGGAAAATTAACCTAAAACTAATAAGAGCAATAATGGGCATGTACAAAAATAGTAGAAATATTGTTAGAACAGACAACATGCAATCACGCGAGTTTACGGTAAACGAGGGTGTACGGCAAGGAGGCGTTTTGAGTCCAACTTTATTCAACCTAGTTATGGACGAAGTAATGAAAGAAACGAGGAAAAGAACGTCTTCATTTAGTGTGGGGTATAGAAACCTAGAACCAATCCGTATAAGGGAATGTGCGTTTGCCGACGACCTTGTTATATTCGCGAGAAATGAAGTTGAACTGAGGAGAAACTTGGAGATATGGAACGAGACATTAGCAGAGAAGAACCTCAAGATAAACGAAGAGAAAACAAAAATCATGGTTAGTGGGAAACCAGATACAAAAGTAAACATTGAGCTAAATGGAAAGGTATTAGAACAAGTTGACACCTTTAAATATCTGGGAGTACGTCTAGATAGCAAGGGACACCATGAAATAGAAATTAATGATAGAATTGAGAGTTCAGCAAGGGTGAACCACAGCCTCAGAAATAGTTTCCTGGGAAAGATAGAAGTTTCGCTAAAAGCAAAAATGAGTATATACAGAGCTGTATTCGTACCTATACTAACATTTGGCTGCGAAAGCTGGGTGTTAACGAAGAGACTAAAGAGCAAGATCCAAAGTATAGAGATGAAATACCTAAGAAGAGTGTTAGGAGTCACAAGGCGAGATCGCATAAGAAATGACACCATCAGAGAACAGTTAAATGTGCAACCAGTAGCAAAGCGAATCGAGAACTGCCAACTGAGATGGTATGGACACGTCAAGCGAATGGAGGACAAAAGACCAGTCAAGAGAATATGGGAAGCTAAAGGTCAAAAAAAGAAAAGTAGAGGAAGACCAAAGACAACATGGAATCGTAACATAGAGAAAATAGTAGAGGACAGAGGACTCACAATGGTTCAAGCATCAAAAATGGCAAAAGCAAAAAGGGAGTGGAAAAAGTTTATATATAGCGAAAGAAATGTATTGTAAAGTGTATATAATGTATTATAAAGATTAAATGTAGGAATTAGGATATGAAATGTAACACCTTACACCTTAGGGTACACAAGGTTACTGATTATATATATATATATATATATATATATATATATATATATATATATATATATATATATATATATATATATATATATATATATATATATATATATATAACGTAAACAACTAGTATATTCTAAGATATAATATAATAATATTTACTTTCCAAAACAATTAAAAAACAAAAATTAATTTCAATTCATAGTAAGTAAGTATGGATTACCACGTAACCATCCTTTTCATTAAAAAATAATTATTTAATTAAACTTAATAAAACAATTTGAATTGATTGGTTCAAATTATTAATGGAATACTTTAGTAAAACCTATTCCATGTTTTATTAAAGTATTCGATTAGTACCACAAAGGTTAGAAGATAAAAATATTCTCCATCGTCGTATGCACTGGAATCACAACAATCACGTTCAAACGGGTTAATATAAAACCCTCATAATTAGTAATTAACATTATTATTAAAATAATTACTTATTGGCTCAAAAATTTGGGCTCACTTACATTGGTAGAAAAATTACAAAAATTATCCCAAAATGTATTTTACACGCTCTTAGGGGTCCTTATTAGTCCATTAAAAATGCAATGATAATGTTAAAGGTTGACTAACACCAATGCGGTTATGCGTTGCATTTCAACCGCTGCGGTTTGTGATTCCATAGCGGCATATGTAAGTGCACACACCAATGCAGCGCTTCTCATCCCGAAATAAGTAAAATAAAGAATACAGTGCTTTAAAAAGTGTATCAAGCCATATTTATTCAAATCAGAATAAGTTGAGGTTAAAGGATAAGTTGGTTATCTCGTAAACGAGCTTTGAAATTACATTCAGTAAAATTCATATATTTTAAAAAAACAATTCAAGGGATATTCTATATTTTATAATCCGTTTGTAAAACATCTGCTAGGAAACTAAATCGTTCGTGAAATATTCTTTATTTTTAATCCATACCAGAGAGTAGGTATATTATACCTACTCTCTGTCCATACCGAGAATGGTTTCACTATTATTGAACTCCGTATCGTAAAAATTACCATTGGATTTGTATACGATACCAGAAAATGAATAATAAATTGAACATTTAAACTGAATTTTAATTTAATATTTCAAAACATAATAATTTGTTTAAAAAAAAATCTGTGATGAAGAAAATCGTAAAATAATTACAAGTTCACGACAAAATACATTATACAATAGAATACAATTGTAACATAATACAAAGACACAAATAGATACAATATATTCGTTCGAAACAACTTAAATATTTCTTTATCTACTCACACACCAAAATGAACACAATTAATAAGTAAATTATTGTATGTAAAAGATGCCATTATTATAATCGTGTGTAAAAGTATCCAAATTGTATGTAAAAGTCCAATTTAAATCAAATGGAGTTTTAGTATTAAACGATTTCCGTTCGTTGTTACTATGATAACAACTCGGGTCACTAAACAAAAAACATAGACGTAGTGAAAATAACTGACGTATATAAAAATTGAATTAATTTTTCTTATTTTGAATTAAGAAGTCTCGTCCTCTCAGTATCGAATTATCTGGCCCTAATATAACCTAACCTAACTTAACCATAACCTAATCTAGATTAAATCTAGGTTAGCCTAGTATGGCTGCCCATGGCTGCCCATAGGTATAGCAGTTGTACTGCTGAGTTGTGCTGAGAGCTCTTTTAGTGTACTGCGTAGACTAAAAACACACTTAAGGAGCACAATGACTCAAGTTAGAACTTCTGATTTAGAATTACTTTCAATAGATACTCTTAATAATCAAAATTTACAGGGAATTGTAAAAAAAATATATCGGCTAAAGTTAGGAGAGGCGTTCCCACATAAACATCTTTTTAAACCTTTGTTGATTTTGTCTATGCTGTATTGCTTACTTTTATTTACTTAAAGGGAAAAATAAATTTTCAGTGAATTTTGCATTATTTGCTGTATTTTGAATAGCTTTACTGGCTAGGTCACTCCTCTACGGAGTCAGACGCAAAGATGAGAAACAAGAGAAGAACCATCTTTATGAAAGCATTTGAACGTTTGAACGAAAGTGTTTACGTAAGGAGGCAAGGTAATGAGCAACTGAACCAGATTTCTTCCAGACTGTATCACAAATGAGTTCTCACCCCGATAAAATAAATGCCTTTTGTTAAATTTGTTACTTTACAATGCGTGGCAATAAATCAACGCCATCTGGTTTTGGAGTTTACAGAACTAGCAGCGTGACGCCACAATGTGTCCCAAAAAATTGTCCAACAGAACTCTTATTGATGGTTCTTCTATGTACGTTTCTCTTCTCTGAGAGCGGGCCCCGCCAAAAACTTGCACCGAGCCACTGAATAGCTTAAAAACTCGCCTGAATATACCCCTCTTACACAAAATAAATATAGACAGTGCTTCGATAAATATTGACACTGCTTCAATAAATATTTACACTGCTTCGATAAATATTGAAGCTGCTTTAATAAATATTGACACTGCTTTAATAAATATTGACACTGCTTCAATAAATATTTACACTGCTTCGATAAATATTGAAGCTGCTTTAATAAATATTGACACTGCTTTAATAAATATTGACACTGCTTCAATAAATATTTACACTGCTTCGATAAATATTGAAGCTGCTTTAATAAATATTGACACTGCTTTAATAAATATTGACACTGCTTCGATAAATATTGCGGCCGCTTCAATAAATATTGACGCTGCTTGAATAAATATTGACACTGCTTCGATAAATATCGAGGCTGCTGCAATAAATAACGCTGCTTCAATAAATATTGACACTGCTTCAATTAATGCCAAAATATATGTCGTAAGTATCTCAATTTAATTGACATCAATTTAATTGAAACATTATGCCCCTTAGACGATCAACAAATTGACAGAAACACGATATTTAAGCAATTATATTGACCCGAATTGGTAGAGATACTCAAACGAACGAATACTACAGACGATTAGGACCAAGCTGGGCTGCTTTTGGTAAGATGAAGCCATATATTAACTGGAACGAGCGCTGATCTCTAAGCTTGTGCGGGCCGAGAGAGAGGTCCCAAGGGGATCCCTTCAGGCTTGTCTAGCTAACCGTGAATTCGAGAGTGGGAGAATGTGATATAGTCAGAGCGAAAAGCTAGTTGTATTGAGTTGTATTAAGAAAGAGATCGTTCAATCGGTGAGCATATTATAAACCGAAGTTTATATATTTTAATGAAAGTTGTTTTCAAAAAAACAATGGTAAAATACTGTCGTATTTGCAAGGAAAAATGGACGTCGGACACACATTTAGTTTTCCTTTTGGACTGTACTAGAGCGATACGAGAGACACCTTGTGATGCTCTCACTCGGCCCGCACAAGCCAAGACGCAGCGCTCGTTCCAGTTAGTATATATTTCAGTGGATGAAGCACGTGTTTAAGGTTGTTTTATCCATCTGATTGAAAAGAAAGGAGTACGACCAATTCTTGTTCGTGTCCTGCCTGTTCTAAAATATGGAGCTGAAACGCTTACATTAACAAGGAAACAAAGTCAAGTAACACAGCGGAGCACGGTGCGGTCCATGTTAGGAATAAACCTGCGTGACAAAATCCCAAATGTTAGGATACGGCAGAGAACGGGCGTTGCAGATACGATAGAGAGGATCGCCACCCTGAAGTGGAATTGGGCGGGCAACGTAGAAAGAATGACAGATGGAAGATGGATGAAACGTATCATTGAATGGAGGCCTAGACAAGAGGCATACCCAAGTTGAAATCGTCCACCGGCGAGATGGAGTGACGATATAAAGTGTATCACATCTAATTGGATACAAGCGGCGCAACAACGAGAAGAATGGAAGGAATTAAGGGAGGTTAGGTTAGGTTAGCTGATTTATGATGATGATGATTGATCAGTTGAGGGTCCCTTAAGCTTGTCAACTTTACATAACTTTTACCGTTTTAAAATTCACATTCAAAAACCAAAACTTAGCAAATATTTACCGATTTTGTTCAAAATTTGACCAAAGTTTACTGATATTTGTAAGTTTTTAATTATAATTAAGGGTTTCGAATTAACAGGAAGAATGAAGGTCCAGAAAACGCGGTGGAGAATTCATTTGGCAACAAAGGTATTTTCATCTATTTCTTAAAGTTTTTGAGATAGTTACACATAATACCAGTTTATTTGATCAGAAACCAAGCTAGAAAATGTATAATGTTTAAATTGTTTTAAATTGAATGTTTAAGCAGTATTGAATGTTTAAACCCACAATGTTTAAATTTGACTTTAAATTTGACAAATTTTCGCTTCATAAATATCAATTATATATCAAATTAATGCTGATGAAATCTAGTTTAACTCAAGCTTATCAATTTTTACATAACTTTGACAGTTTTTTAATTGTCATTCAAAGCCCAAAATTTAACACATATTTTATCCAAAATTTGACCAAATTTTACTAATTTTTCTCATATAAATTTAAAGGTTTCGAATTAACAGGGAAAACGAAGGATGGGAGACAACGGTAGAAAAAACTATATTTTAAGTACCTTGTGAGAAATCTTTCAAAACAAAGACTTTGCAATGTTTTTGTTTTTATTGATAATGTTTTGTTTTGTTTTGTCTTATTTGGTCTTCTTTGATTGATCCAGTCTGATTTACTCTGGTCTAGTTTGGTTTCAACTTGTTTGGTTTTACTTTAACTGCCTTGTCTTGTCTGACTTCGATCGGTTTGTCTGTTCTTTTTCTTCTTTTTGATTCAAAGTATTGAACAAAATGTAACTAGATTAGACTAAATATAAGTCTGGTCTTGTACTGTCTTGTCTTCTCCTTCTCTTCTTTTATCTGACCTTGTTCTGTTTTTGTCTACTATTTTTCTGTTTATTGATTCAATGCTTCTTCTTCTTTTAGCTCTACAGCCCAGCATGGGCTTTGGCATTCTTAACTGTCTCCTTCCAATTGTATATGTCTTCTGCAGCTGCCATCCTATTTCGAACTTTTAAGACTTTCATGTCTTCTTCTATCTTATCCTTCCATTTGGCTCGGGGTTCTCCTCTACCTCGAGTGCCATGAAGATTTGCCTGAAATATTTCTTTAGGGGCTCTTTCCTTTGTCATCCGTATCATCTGTATCAAATAACCCATCTGATCCTTTGTGCTTTTATGTACCTAACAATATCCTCTCCTTTTACTAGTTCTTGTAGCTAGCGGTTCATTTTTCTCCCTATTTCCTCTTCTTCTCGTGTTGGTCCAAAGATTTTTCTTAGTATTTTTCTTTCAAATAATCGGAGGGAGTTTTAATCAGCTGTCTGTCATATTCCATATTTCTGAACCATATGCTATCACAAGTGTCCTATATATCCGCAGTTTTACGTTCTTTGAGACCATTTTTGATTTGAATATTTTCATGTTGGCATAGTAGCATCGATTTGCTGCTTGTATTCTTTCCTGTACGAATTGTGCGATGTCATTTAAAGTCCCATATTTGGGAATATCGTCCCACTTCCATCCTACAGTTACTCGAGAGAGCTCAGGCAAGTGCCCAGATTTATTCAGCATGAAGGCTATCGGTAGATGGCCTACATTCAGAGTCCAGACTCTCCATCGATCAGGGCGTGTTCCTAGTTTGCGCGAACAAAAGGTGACATCTAATATAAATTGGCTATTTCCACGAACAAATGTGGGATTGATTCCATCATTAATATTTATCATGTTTAGTACTGCTGCAAGATCAGCCAGCAGATTGCCTCTTCGATCTTCTATATGTTAACCCCACAGGTAGGCCTTGGCTTTGAAAGCCCCGCCTCCCACAAAAGCACCCTCTTTCTCTTTCAGCGATCCTTTTCAAGTTCCATTTAGTTCATCCAGTTTCTCGATCCATCCAAGATATTCCGCAAATTCTTCTATAGTGACGCTCGGTAATATATAGCAGCTATATATGGAGCAGAAGTCCGGCCGGATACAGACCCATCCGGGTCCTCTCCCCCACTCCATCACCTTGAGTTCTTTGGTTCTCACCAAAATTGCTGCACCCTGATGTTCATCCACACACCACCCCTCTTTTTTTATATGTTTCCTATTTGGTTCGCTCACCAGCAGAATATCGACATTCTCTAGGCCAGCTGATAGAGACAATCGTGGGCCGTCCGACTGCGATTGAGGTTTAATTGAATAAATGAGGCGTCTGGATTCTTCAACTTTCCCTGATTCTGCTTCCCTGGACTGTTCGCGGCCTTATGAGATCTAGTTTGATTTGTCAGAATGTTTGGGTTTCGGATTTTTGGTTACGTTCTTTTCCTTTCTCCGCACCCGTACTTGTTCTACCGCTTCCTTGTATTTTTTTTGCACTTCATGCTCCTTCCAGGCCACTCTCATTGCAAGCATAACAATTAGGTTGCTGCCTAAAGTCTTTCGTTTAGTGGCCTCGTCCGCTACATCTGAAACAAATACCACGTCTTTCTTCTGTGCACATTGCAGAGTTATGTCCATATTCCTGACATTTATAGCGTTTAATCGGTGTTTCTTCTCTTATTGGAAATAAATAAGATGTTGCCTCTCTTATTGGAAATATAGATATGTATGTCCTCTCTTTCGGCACCCGTTTCGTTTGGTTCTTTGGTGAGTGCTTGTCAGATCTCTTCTTCCGTTATGGTATTGTCAATGTCTCTAATCATGATAGTCTCCCTGAGATCTTTCCAGATAATGTCATTATCGTTTGGAATTTCCGTATTTCCTTATTAATTTCTTAAAGGTTTTACTTCCCCCTTCCACCAAGACGATTTTAATTTTGATGTCTCCTTTGTTTGTTTTCTCTATACCCTTTATTCTTACACCAACCTCCTCAATTTTAACTGACTCTTTCAGTTTCTGGAAGACTCTCGTCGCATTTCTTCCACCTTCAATGTCCTTTATAACCAAAACTTCTCTTCCCTTCCGTCCGTTTTTGGTTGCCTTTTCCCAGGGATTTTCGTTAAAGTGCCCTCCTAGATATTTAAAGCTCGTCACTCATTTGAAGTTATGTTCATCTATCTTTAGGTATTGAGGGAGGTTTTCTATGTTTCTCCTCGTTTCTTCTTCTTCTTTCCAATAGGCCTACATTGGACCACGCTTGTTCAACTGTTGGGCTTTGATCTTTGCCCAGTATTGTCGCAGTTCTGCCTGTGTAACTCCTTTCTCTCTTCTGTCCAGGGGGTACCTATCCTTCGAGGTTTTTCCTGAAATCTACGGACTTCCTTCAGGGTGCGTCTTACAGACTGTCTGTTTTTGAGATCTGTTATTCCCAGTTCTTTAATATCCTTTTAGGTCTCTGTCAACCAAGTGGTACAAAGCTTCTTGTTTTGCTTCTTGTTTCTCCTCGTTTATTATTAGTCCAATTTTATTTGCGTTCGCTTCTAGGATTTTAAACATTTCTCTTATTTCTCTTAGTGTTTGAGCATTTTTTGCCAGGATCTGGATGTTGTTTGCATAGCTGCATGTTTGGTAGAATTTTGTTACGATCGTACCTTTTCTATTGAGGTCGCCAATTGCATATTGTAGGGCAAAATTAAATAGCTGATAGCGCATCTCCCAGTCTTACGCCCGTCTTAATTTCAAATTCTTCGGATTCTGCATTTTGTATTAATACTTTCGCTTTGGACCTTTTCATTGTTGCCAACGACATTGTTTTCGAGTATGCTTATTATTTTGAGGGATGCTTATTATTTTTGATATAAGAAGAGGGATTCTTATACTGTCCAAAGCCTTCCTAAAATCGATGAATAGTTGGTAAAGATCTAAGTTATATTCTCTGCATTTTTCCATTCCTTGCCTGAATATGAAGGTTTCGTCTAGTGTTGATTACGCGTATTACGTTTGATAGTATTTTCTATCCTGTATTCAGCAGTGTTATCCCTCGGTAGCCACCGTTGGTTTTGTCGCCTTTCTTGTGGATGGGGCATATAATATAAAATATATAAAATATAATACCCGTTTTCCAATTTTTCTGGTAATTTTTCCTCCCTCGATATTATGCAGTCTTATATGGGTGTCTTTTCCGGCTAGCCTTAGTATTTCTGTCGTGATTACGTCTTCTCATGGGGATTCTTCATATTTTAGCTTTTGTACTGATGTTTCTATTTCGCTTAGGGACGGTTCTTCAATGTTAGGTTCAGCGTTTTGTATTGGTTCACTTTCATGTTGTGCTTCTTGACTTTCTTCTTTAAGAAGTCCAGAAAATTATCGCTCCTCTCTTGTCATTACTTCGCTTTCTTCCGATAGTATGTTTCCTTCCTTATTAGCTTTGGTTGATATCCTTTCTTTTCTTTCTCTATGGATCTATAGAAGTCCTTTACTTTACGCTGGTTGTACTGTCTTTCAATTTATTGTATTTTTTGCTGACCATTTCTCTCTTTCTTTCTTTTATGTACTTGTTCGCAGTTTTCCTTCTTTCCTTGTATGCTTCTGTATTTGACTCGTGCTTTTCAGCATTTTTTTATTGATTCAACGCATTGAACAAAATATAAATTAATATTGTATCAGATAGATGAAATCTAAGTTTGCTCTTGTAATGTCTTGTCCTATCTTATCCTGTCTTGTCCTGCCTTGTCATGCCTTGTCCTGTCTTGTCCTATCTTGTCCTATCTTGTCCTGTCTTGTCCTGTCTTGTCCTGTCTTGTCCTGTCTTGTCCTGTCTTGTCCTGTCTTGTCCTGTCTTGTCCTGTCTTGTCCTGTCTTGTCCTGTCTTGTCCTGTCTTGTCCTGTCTTGTCCTGTCTTGTCCTGTCTTGTCCTGTCTTGTCCTGTCTTGTCCTGTCTTGTCCTGTCTTGTCCTGTCTTGTCCTGTCTTGTCCTGTCTTGCCCTGTCTTGTCCTGTCTTGTCCTGTCTTGTCCTGTCTCGTCTTATCTTGTCCTGTCTTGCCCTGTCTTGTCCTGTCTTGTCCTGTCTTGTCCTGTCTTCTCCTGTCTTGTCCTGTCTTGTCCTGTCTTGTCCTGTCTTGTCCTGTCTTGTCCTGTCTTGTCCTGTCTTGTCCTGTCTTGTCCTGTCTTGTCCTGTCTTGTCCTGTCTTGTCCTGTCTTGTCCTGTCTTGTCCTGTCTTGTCCTGTCTTGTCCTGTCTTGTCCTGTCTTGTCCTGTCTTGTCCTGTCTTGTCCTGTCTTGTCCTGTCTTGTCCTGTCTTGTCCTGTCTTGTCCTGTCTTGTCCTGTCTTGTCCTGTCTTGCCCTGTCTTGTCCTGTCTTGTCCTGTCTTGTCTTATCTTGTCCTGTCTTGCCCTGTCTTGCCCTGTCTTGTCCTGTCTTGTCCTATCTTGTCCTGTCTTGTCCTGTCTTGTCCTGTCTTGTCCTGTCTTGTCCTGTCTTGTCCTGTCTTGTCCTGTCTTGTCCTGTCTTGTCCTGTCTTGTCCTGTCTCGTCTTATCTTGTCCTGTCTTGCCCTGTCTTGTCCTGTCTTGTCCTGTCTTGTCCTGTCTTCTCCTGTCTTGTCCTGTCTTGTCCTGTCTTGTCCTGTCTTGTCCTGTCTTGTCCTGTCTTGTCCTGTCTTGTCCTGTCTTGTCCTGTCTTGTCCTGTCTTGTCCTGTCTTGTCCTGTCTTGTCCTGTCTTGTCCTGTCTTGTCCTGTCTTGTCCTGTCTTGTCTTATCTTGTCCTGTCTTGTTTTGTTTTGTCAATACCTTGTTCGGTTTTTGTTTTGTCTACTCTTTTTCTATTTACAGATTCAAAGCATTGAACAAAATATAAATTAATATTGTAATAATTTAGATTAAACACAAGGAACCGACATATACCGTATTCGTAAAACTGTGTTAAACATTGCTGAATCATATACATTAACTAATTACAAAATGTAATTAAGATTATTGCAAAAAAAAACTTGATTAATGATTGCAACAATTCAAATATTAAACAAGCAACTGCATATAATCTGTATTTCTCGAAATGAATTGCAAACTTAACAAATTACTGTAATTAAGTAACTTTATCGAAGGAAAAAAAACCGTCATTTAACAACGAAAGTTTACCAAATACAAACAAAAAACTCGGACTAAATGGAAACGGGCGTGTCGTCACACAGACCCAGTGCATTACAGCAATTTTCCTCTCTCGCTGTTAAAAAACAACAAGCGAAACAGCACACACTATTCCAATGTATCAAAACCGCTTTCTACCAGCCGAACTCTACCATACAGGTATTAACTCTTACGTAATCCACCTTACTCACCTCACAGTACGCCGTACCACCGCACACAACTGTTGCACACTTCCACTCGAGCACACCTTTTCCAATAAGTACTCTGAAAAGTGCGGGCAAAAACCGATTCCAGTTTTACTTAATTAATTAGTGAGTGTTTAACCAGTTTTAATTTGGTGCGAGTTTACGTGTGGATAATTCTGCTGTTTCTTCAATAAAACGGTTCGTTGCTTGATTTTGTAATTTGTTACATGCAAATTTTTGTTTATTCAGAAAAATGATTTTATCTCGTATTGTTGTTGAGTTTAAAGTTTCGTTTTTACGGAAGACGGGTTTGGTTTTATTGAATTGGCATTGAATCGCCGTTTAGATCCTTATTTACATATTCGCAAAGTATTGCTTGAAAAAAACATTGTAGTAAACAAGCTATTTAATCAACAAATAAATTTAGCGCTATTGTTTGTTTGCAAAAATTAGTATTTTGCACAGATATCTTGAAAAGAAAAAGAAACTTTAAATTGATGAAAGTTCCATCATTATTTACAAATCCCATTATTATTCACAATATTCTGTTAACCTTTTCGCCCCGAATGGCACACATATGTCCCACCAAAATTTCAAACGAAACGTGAATTTAAAATTGTATTCGTAGAAACAATTTAACCGGCATAATATTTACCAAGATAGACATTGTTGTTATAAATTATAGGGAACAATATCAGACAAGACAGGACACGAAATGACAAGGCAAGAGTGGACTAGAATAGATCAGACCTGACCAGACAAGGCAAGACTAGGCAATACCAGACTATGCCGAAGATTGTACAATAATAGACTTGACAAAACTAGATAAGTGTGTACAAGAATGGTCAAGATTCAACCATACTGGACAAGGCTGTACAAAGAGGACAACATTTTTAACAAAAATTGGACAAGAATGTACAATATGGGATATGACGGTACTTACGTATTAACGCCACCACCGCTGTATTTTTAAATGCCGCCAATCTACACCTAAAATTTTTATGATAAATCATAAAATAAAACATTTTATTCAAAATTAAAACATTTTTAAAACTCAAAATACATTATTTTTTAATCCCGGTTAGGTTAGGTTGCACGCCGCGAAGCGGACAGATAAATCAAGACAACATACGCGCGGCATAATATATAGCGGTGGTAGCGTTAATACGTAAGTTCCGATATGACTATCCACATAATTTGACAAAACTGAATAAGATTCGAAAACAATGGATAAAACTGGGGAGGAATATACGAGATAAGACTAGATATTAATATACCACGGTTATCTTGGGACAACTCGACTATTGCCGTTTTATATTGCTTCAATATTTATCAACAACGCCATGAGGTTTATTTTATCTCTGCGATATTATTTACGTTTAGGGACGAAAGGGTTAATACTTACAAAACTGAAAAGATTGGGTTAATCTTAAATAGTCTACACAACTTATATATTTATTATTTACGTTCAGGGACGAAAGGGTTAGCATTTACTGAAAAGATTGGGTTAAACTTCTATAGTATACACAAATCATGTATTTATTATTAAAGTCTCTTCAATTTAAAGTTTGATGTTGACAATGAATATTAAAATTCCATTTCGCAATAATATACGCATTCAGTTCAATTGATATTGAACTAATGAATTCAGTAACCGTTTCAATCAAGATGTTATTGAACTAGTCAGGGTATAAATTACAATTACGTTTTTTTGATTTATTGCTGTTGGTAAGTTAATAGTTATTTACATTAGAGTGCGGAAATGTTGATTTTACAACGCAGCGGCTCTTTTTCGGGCTCGTTCCCCATTAACTGGAGCGTCGTAAAATCATTTCCGCACGAAATTTGTATAAGAATTTCTGGCCAACAATTATTATTTAAAAAACAAATAGATTTAGATTATTTACAATATTGGAAATTATTTAATTTTTTAATGTTTGTACTCACAAACTTTGACATTTTTACTAATTCAAATTTATTAGGTAATAATTTATCTACGACCACAATTTTATTGTAAATGCCCATTTTTGTACAGTTCGTAGACTATGTGAATACATCATACCACACAAGTATGTAACAATGCGCGATTAATGTTATGTAATTATTTTAAATCACCCTAGAATGTTTGGTTTACGATTCGTTGATTGGTTGAGAGCTGCACGTTGATTTACATTTTTTTAAATATAGTACTCGTGATTTCCAAACAATCATTAAACGTCACATCATTCACCTAGAAGCTGTCATTCATGTCGTTTTTTCGCGTTTACATCTAACGAGAACTACAAATAAGTACTAAATAAAAATGTATGTAACCATTATGAATGTATTTCTTTTCATTGCTATCATGTTAAATAAGGTCGAAGGTGTTACATCAAACATATTTTTCTTATTAAACCGAAACAAATTAGTGTGGTCGTAGATAAAGTATAGTACATAACTCGAGTTCTAAGGCAATTACGTACTCGCGGAATTAACTGTTCCGCTCGTACGTAATATGCTTCTTACAACTCTTGTCACGTTATATACTATTTTCTACATGTCAGACGCACTGTAAAATTAAAAAAATCACTCTTATTTTCTATATTATCTTGACAAATATGTTGTAAAGTAGTGTTTTCTAAATTAGGTTTTATTGTCTTTTGCTTAATTTATTTTGTAAGTGTCCCTGAAAGGTTAAAATTTACTGGTCACTTTACCGCATAGTAGCCGTACTTTGCAACACTGTGTGTAAAAATCTAGTTTCGATGTACGTATACACGATGTTAAACCTAGCTTTACAATTCAGGAGGCCAAAAATTCGGCCTCCTGAAAAAAATCAAGTTTTTGTTGTTGAATTGGAGAAATTTTTGAAATTTTTATTTGGTCTTTAAGAAGCTTTGTTGATTTCGAGTTTTTGACAAATATAAATGAATTGAGATGTTTTTGAAACGAATTGCGACGTAGTTTGACAACATATTTGACATTTACTTCTATTTTTAGAATCGGTAAAACCATACTACATTATAGATAATCATATAAACTGAATAAAGTCAGAACACAACCTGAATATATAAATATATTCAACCTTTCCGGAGCTCTATAACATTATTGAGTCTTTTTAGGACTGCTAAAACAAATCTAACGTGAAACTTGCCAGTTATTTAATGCCTTTCAGTCCACCTTCGTGGCACTCAACAAAAAACAGCCATCTGAAGACGCGTTTTTTAGCAGACGCGCAGAGATTTATCTCTCATCAGTGCAGCTTTGCTTTTATGAATAATAATTCGAAAGTAAGTGTGTCACAAATTGTTCTTCATAAAAGCAAAGCTGCACTGATGAGAGATAAATCTCGAAACGCGTCTGCAGTTAAGTTATCGGAAAGACATGATTTTAAAAAACAATGTTTCTACTTTGACAATTAATTGACAGCTTCTCCCTTGACAAAAAGCAATGAGATATATGTCAAACTTTATATAATTTCTTTTACTTTGACAAAATATCTGACATTTCTATCCAGTTCTAACAGTTCTTGAAATATATATACAAAACTTTGGTTAGTTTCTTTGCTACAAATCAAAACTTGTTCAAAAAATCTCAACTTTGACAGTGGAGATATTCTATATTGAAAATTCTACATAGAAATTCCACATAGACAAAAATCAATGAGTTATATGTCAATTTTTGCTTATTTTTCTTTGCTTTGACAACATATTTGACATTTTTATTCGGTTCTAACACTTCTCCAAATATTTACACAAAACTAAAGTTAGCTTACAAACTTAAAACAAACGGAACACAGCCTGAATATATAAATATATTCATCCTTGCCGGAGCTCTATAACTCTATAACATTGTTTTTAAGATCAATTCTTTCCGATACCTTAAGTGGATAGCCATCTGTGAACTCGTTTCGAGATTTATCTCTCATCAGCACAGCTTTGCTTCCATGAACAATAATTTGTAAACTATATTTTGATATATAAATATATTCAGCCTTTCCGGAGCTCTATAACAATTAACGTAACAGTCCACGAAGGTGGACTGAAAGCTGTAAAATAACTTACAAATTTCATGTGAGATTTGTTATGGTAGTCCAAAAAAGACTCAATAATTGTTATAGAGCTCCGGAAAGGCTGAATATATTTATATATTCAGGCTGTGTTCCGTTTGTTTTAAGTTTGTATGATTATCTATAACGTAGGATGGTTTCTATCTTAAAGTTAGTTTCCTTGCAAATAATTTGCAAATTTGTCCAAAAAGTTTCAACGTTGACAGACAAATTAGACAGATTCTACTTTGACAAAAGACAACGAGTTATATGTCAAATTTTAGAAATTTTCAGCTTCTTTGTTAAAAATCCAAACTTGTTCAAGAAGTCTCAACTTTGACAGATAATTGATAGATTCCCCCTTGACAAAAAGCATTGAATTATATGTCAACTTTTAGATAATTTCTTCTATTTTAATAAAATGTTTGACATTTACATCTAGTACTAACAGTTCTTGGAATATTTACACAAAACTATAGTTAGTTTCTTTGCTAAAAACACAAACTTGTTCAAAAAGTTACAACTATGACAGTTAAATTTGACAGATTCCCCGTTGACAAAAAGCAGTGGATTATAAGTCAAATTTTACATAATTTCTTTTACTTTGATGACATGTATGATATTTTTATGACATTTATAATATATATAATATATAATTCCATTGAAATTCTTAAATATGATTTTTTAATATTTCATTGCATAGATAAAATATTTTTTTTAAATGAAGTTCCCGTTAACCTACAAATCCAAAATGTTAAAAATCCAAACTTGCTCAAGAAGTCTCAACTTTGTCAGATATTTATTTTACTTTGATTACATATATGACATTTATAACATTTCTAACATATATGACATTTCTATCCAGTTATAACAGTTATTACACAAAACTATAGTTAGTTTATTTGCTAAAAATCCAAACATGTTCAAAAAGTCTCAACTTTGACAGTTAAATTTGACAGATTTCCCCTTGACAGAAAGCAACGAATTATATGTCAAATTTTAGATAATTTCTTTCACTTTGACAACACGTTTGACATTTCCATCTAGTTCGAACAGTTCTATACTCGAACCGGCGAGAGAATGCAGCTGTACTGCGCCGAGGTATGAGGGGCAAGTTTCAGACAAGTAGTAAGCCGTTCTTATCAATTTTGGCCCCCTTTGGCTATAAACCAATTAGCGTCCTAGGGCCTATGTATTGAAATTCTTAAATATATTTTTTTAATATTTCATTGCAGTTATAAATACAATTATTGTGTTAAATGAAGTTCCCGTTAACCTACATTTCATTTTTAGTCCAAATACGCGGAGCTTAAGGATAATTAGAATGGTGGGGGCAATCCCTAATAATTTTTTATGATGGGAAATAGAAAAGTAATAGCAATATATAAATTTTAATTTTTATTTCTTATGTCAATAAATTAGAATTCGAAAATATGCGACATAAACGGTCATATCTTTTGATCGCGTTGACTTATAAGTTTGTTTTTTTCAGAGCTAAAAGAGACCGTAGACGAGTATTTAGTATAAATTTCAACTTGATATCTCTACACGTTCCTGAGAAAAAGGGTCTTTACAGACAGACAGACAGACAGCAAATTGGTCCTATAAGGGTTCCGTTTTCCTTATGAGGTGCGGAACGCTAAAAACTGAATCAAAACTACAAAAATTCAATCTGCAGATCTGCATTATTTTTAATTATAGAAAAATCTTCTATCCACTTCTATTCATATGTTGTATATATGTTACTGTTGAAGTATAAAATTCAGTTAGTGCATACATCCACCAGTCAATGTATACTTCTATGTATATTTTTTGACAAAGTATCAATTGAAAAATAAGATGCATACCAAATCTAGTTAAAGTATTCAATACCGCGATAATTCGTACTTTCACGGCTAGGCATTAGTTAAAGTTTGAATGTGGTTTAAATTTTGTAACCCTAAAATGTCAAAATTATGCATATTACGTTGAAAAGGAATTTTTATTTTTAATTTTTTTCCAAAATTATTATTAGATGCAGAAGTAGGTACTATAACATAGGAACGAGATATACGATACGAGATAAATGCGGTTTAAGGAGTAGGTTATTTAGTGAGAACAAAAAAATTAATGAATATATTTAAAAAAAGATGTCATGTCGTCAACCCTAAGATTAAAAGTAAAAAATAAACATCTTATAGTAAAATAGTCCTAATACTACTTTAACTAATTTTAAATATAGAGTGTATACATAATCTAGTTAAACTATTTATAAATTAATTTATGTACACTTTGTCTAAATGGTTCAGTTAATGTATGCTTTTACCAGTGACAGTATATACCGACTGTGTTAACGCTTTGACTGTAACATATACATCGGGCACTTACAACGCGAATTTAGCTATATGCATGAAAAGTGCGAGCGCGAGCCACGAGCGCTACCTCACTCCGCGGTCTTACTTGGGGTGTGCATTCATCCTTTCCCGAATTTATTAATTGAGTTATAGAGATTTAAGCATATTTAAAAATTCCTGATCTTTACGTCCGTGGCGCCCCTTAAGTTTCGGCGCCCCTGGGCTGTAGCCCAAACAGCCCATAGGGTTAGTATGGTCCTGCGCAAGGGACGCGCCGAGGTACTCGCAGATTAGTTTGAGTTAAGATTTTAATATGCGTCAGTTTTTCAAATACGGACAACTAAACACCGCGCTTTCGAAATAAAGTGGGGGTATGCGCAGAACAATGATAAACTCGTCGAAAAGAGATGCATTCTCTCGCCGGTACGAGTATGGAAATATTAACACAAAACAGTTTCTTTGCTAAAATTTCAAACTTGTCGAGAAAGTTTCAACTTTGACAGACAAATTAGATAGATTCCCTCTTTACAAAAGACAACGAATTATTATATAATTGGGTTGTTTATAAAATTATCGATTTTTTTATGTATTTTAAAACCTTATTATAAATAATATAATAATATAATTATAAATAATATTATAAATAATTATAAATAAGTATTATAAATAATTATAAATAATATAATAAATAATTTTATTTTTCGTGATGCGAAAAAGTTAAAAAAAATTGTTCAATTAATTATAAACAATTTAAAAGTGATAAAATTTTGAAAATAATCACGTGACTCCAAACGCGCAATTATTTGTTTGTGAAGTCGAAAGGGAGAAACTTCATTCTAACATTCAAACAAAAACATTCTTTATAAAATCGTTGTTTTAGAATTTTTTCGGCGCACTGTTTAAAACCATTGGTTTCGACGTTTAACAATGTGGGAGATTTAAAAACATTTTTTGAGTTCTTTTTATAGTACCTCTCCTACACGATGGTACGAAACAAGCACGATAACTTTTAATATTTGACATATTAGACATGCCTACTAGGGGTAGAAATTACATATTCTACGTCACAACGGTACCGATGCGTTTTCGGTACCTAGTTTAAGAATATATTTTCAATTTGTTATAACTTTTTACACAAACTTTTAAAACAAATAACAGTTTTTTCATAAAACTTATATATGAGCTTTCGATTTATGACAAAAAAAAATTGACTCAAATACCCAATTAAGTCAAATATTAGATAATTTCTTCTACTATGACGACATGTTTGACATTTCCGTCTAGTTCGAGCAATTCTGGGAGTATATACAAAACTGTAGTAAGTTTATTAGCTTTGAACCCAACTTGTTCAAAAAGTCTCAACTTTGACAGTTAAATATGACAGATTCCCGCTTTACAAAAAGCAATGAGTCAAATACGTCAAATTTTAGATAATTTCTTTTACTTTGATGACATGTTTGACATGTCCATCTGGTTCTAATAGTTCTAGTAAAATTTACACAAAACTATAGTTAGGTTTTTTGCTAAAACTCTAAACTTGTCCAAAAAGTTTCAATTTGGACAGACTCATTAGACACATTCCCGCGTGATAAAAGATAACGTGTCATATGTCAAATATTAAATAATTATTAGATAATGTATAAACAACATCTCCAATCAATCAATTACGTTCAAAATGTGGTATGTGGTATGGACCGGTTGTTGGTAATATAATTTTATTTACATTAAATTAATAAAATTGTATTGCTACAACTAAAAAACTTTTGGAAGCGCAGGTCTACATTTACGAATCCTCTATATTTAATCTCATCGCCGTAAAGATGACTTATTAACGTTTTTAATATCGCTAATGGTTTTTATTCCGAATATTTAATTTGTGTTTTGTAAAGTTGAAGGATTTTTCGCGTTTTTTTTTCTTTCTTGCTTTGGGATTTTTTTATACGCATTATGACATCAGCTTCGCGTAAACATTATCTTTTAATTTATTCTGTTTGAAAATAACTTTGTTATAGCATCACTACTAGTAATTGCAATACATTTCAATAAAACTTTGTTTGTCGGTGTTTGGTATTTACATTAGAGTGCGGAAACATTGATTTTATAACGCAACAACTCGTTTGGGGAACGAGCCCGAAGGAACGACGGGGAAACGATCCCAATTAGCTGGAGCGTTGTAAAATCATTTCCGCATGAAATTTGTATAAGATTTTTTGGCCGACAATTATTATTTAAGAAACAAATAGATTTAGATTACTTACAATATTGGAAATTATTCAATTTTTTAATGTTGGTACTCACAAACTTTTACTAATTCAAATTTATTAGGTACTTAAATAATATGTTATTTTGCAACATGTCATACGCTATACTTTATGATAAAAAAATACTCTTCTTTTCTACATTATCGTGTCAAATATGGTGCAAAGTAGCGTTTTCTAAATTAGATTATATTGTCTTATACTTAATTTATTTTGTAAGTATCTTTGAATGGTTAAAATTGTCTGGTCACTTTACCCCATAGTAGCCGTACTTTACAACATTGTGTGTAAAAATCTAGTTTCGATGGTCCATACACGATGTAAAGCTAGCTTTACAATTAAGGAGGCCAAAAACGTTATTTGTGTTTGGTAGAAATAGTTATTTGTTATTCAAGTGGAAAAAATTAAGGTTTATTTTTTGTATTCAATTTTGCTTTGGATTTAATAAGTTGTATTCAAAGAAAAGTTCCATTTTCCGTGAGTTTATTTTTTACGAGGGGCAAGTGATCGTGTTGTAGCCATGACAACGATAAAATTGTTGATTCGTACGTCAAAATTTTGTTTTGAAGTTGTGTTTAATTAATTTGTGTTTTATTATTTGAAAATGGATGTATCAGAAGAGTTCTTGTTAGATGGTGACGCAATTGCGGAAGAGAAAGAGAATTATATAAAAAAAATTATAACAATTTTTGTAATTGGCGATTAAAGAGGAATATCAACGAAATTACCGAGACACTTAAAATTGTCTTTATTGTCAATATTTGGGGCTTACGGAGCCTGTAAGTAAGTTATTTTGATGTGTTGCCATAGATAATTTTAATGCACTAGTGCCACTGCTTTATTGATCCGTATCCAAGGAATTAAACATGACTTATAAAGGCCGATTCTCATATACGCGACACTCAGCTACGCGACGTCACGCGACATCGCCTGTCAAATAATGATTACTTTGTTTTAAATGGGCACGTTCTTACTATGGCTACGCGACGTGCCCATTTAAAACAATTTAATCATTATTTGACAGGCGATGTCGCAAGAACGTCGCGTAGCTAAGTTTCCTGCATATGGGAATCGACCTTTAGTCAAAATTGAATAAGCATTATTTAGTCAATTGTACAATTGAAAATAAAACATTTTATTTCAAAATATTTTGAAAATTAAATTATATTTGAGATTCACGGTCATCATCATCATCATCATGCAGCCCATTCCGTGCACTGCTCCTCCTCTCCATCGTATAGCACTCCATCGTCTTCTGTCTTGAGTTTCGTGGTTCCAGTTGTTTGCGATCCTTTTTAGTTCATCGGTCCAACATATCGGTGGTCTTCCTTTGCTAAGCTTATCGTCTCTTGGTCTCGACTCTAATATTTTCTTCGTCCATCTTTCGTCCTTCATTGTACCCACGCAGCCAGCCCATCTCCATTTGAGTTTAGTTATACTCTCGCACACGTCTGTTACTTTAGTTTTCCTCCGTAGGTCCTCACCGGTGGTATGGTGGTGTTGGGTTATTCCGATCATTGATCTTTCCATTTTTCGTTGGGTTATTTTAAGTTTTCTTGCAGTATTGGCGGTTTGAGTTAAAGTTTCCGCCTCATATATAAGGACAGGCAGAATACATTGGTCATGTACTTTCCTTTTCAGACATGTCGCAATTTTGCTTTTATAGATATGGCTGAGTTTCTCATATGCTGCCCAAGCGAGGTTGGTTCTTCTGTCAAATTCGCAGGTCTGGTTATCTAGATATTGGTTATCTATATGTCAGCTAGATATTCCTATTTCATGACCAAGGTATATGTATTTGTAGAATAAATCTACGTTTGTGTTTCCGATGTTTAAAGTGTTCGCTCGGTACCAAATAAGTCATTACTTTTGTTTTCGAAAAGTTGATCTCCAATCGAATTTTCAAGCATACGATATAAAGTTCTTCCAGCAACTGCCTTAACTCTCCCAGGTTGTCGGTTGTGAGGACTATGTCGTCCGAAAAACGAAGGTGGTTTAGTTTTTTTTCATATATGTTAATGCCTCTTGTTTCTCAATTTAGCTTATTGAGGGCATACTGTAGAACCGTTATAAATAGTTTTTGGGACATGGTATCCCCCTGTCTTACTCCTCTTCCACATTCAATGGGGTTGGTGTTTTCATGTAAGGGGTCGTGCATTAATCACGTGATGTTTTTTAGAAAATGTTTAAGCCCCCTCTCCCTCCCAGGTGATACGTGGCGAGGTTTAAGGTTAAGCTGCCCCTCCTACCCAAAATCACGTGTATTTTTTTGGTATAAGTCGCGCGCCGCTTTTCGGATTAAAAATCGCGTCAACGAAAAATAAATACACGTGATATCTCAGGACGAGCTCGATTTTTCCGATGGTGATGAAACTCTTCGGATCCTTGGTTGACGATGCTTTGTTCTGGTGTTGTTATTTCCAGATCTTCTACTTGACGGCTTTTATATAGTTCGTGGTAGAACTCTTCTACCGTACTCAGTATTTCCTCTCTGTTCGTTGTGTTATTCCCTTGCATGTTCTTTAGTTTTGTTATGTCTTGCCTTCCTTCACAAAGGTTACTGCGTAACACCTTCATGCTTTTGTTTTGCTCTATTGTTTGTTGCATTTTTCCGCTACGATATCTTCTGGTCTCCCGTTTGATGGTTTTGGAGATTTTCTTACTTATTTCTTTTAGTTCCTCTCTTGTTGTATCTCAGTTACTTCTCATTTCGCTTCGTTTAGTCATTACGTTTTTAGCATCTTGGCTGATCCTTTCTTCTCTCCAGCATTTAGGGCAGTTGGTATCTTGACTTTTTTGTATAGCTTCCGTTATTGCGTCATTTAGATTTTCTATGTTTGTTTCTGAGTGATCGTTATTTCTTAATGTATCGGCAATGTCGGTTTGAAATTTATCAATTTGTCCGTTTGAAATTTTTTATTTGTGTCCATGCTCGATTGGTCGTTGTCTTTGAGATTCACGCTGTAAGAAGTTAAATCTATGATAATATAAAAATGGAAGCAGCCCTACGACTGCTTCCATTGAGATGTCTTAGTCGACTTTATTCAAATGTAAGATTTTATCTCATTATGATGGCATTTGTATTCCAATCATGGTATCGCTATTTGTATTCCAAACAATACTATTTCACCCTCATTTCTCTTTTGTAAATCACATTTTCTTTTATAATATTTTGTAAAACTTTATTAAACCAAAAAAATCTTCCTCATTTACTTTGGAACTTGGACTGTAACTCTTGGTTTTGTAAGAAAACTCTTAAAGAAAACACTTAAAACTACACTAATTAACGAATGATTAAAGAACAATTAATTATTCAGACAATTAATAATATATTCAAAAACTTTTTCAATATATTATTAATCTCCATTAGGGAGCAATAGATTTTTGTACGGTTTGTTAAGCGCATGCGCGTCTGCGCATTTTATACGTCGAAAAGTTCGGGCACAGTTTGAAAACTTGTCAACTATGAAAAGGTCTATTAACGTTGCTTCAAGAACAATTCATATTTTTCAGCCAATTAATAATGTAAATGCAATCTTCCAAGTTTGAACTTTCTTTGGGCGTCTGGGCTTTGCAATCAAGGCTGGCTACACTTACGAATGAAGATTTAAATGTTTCAACTTTATCAAAAATAAATAATCTGCAGTGGGACATATAACTCATTGCTTTTTGTTAAGGGAGAATCTATCTAATGTGGCTGTCAAAATTGAAACTTTTTGGACACGTTTGGATTTTTAGCAAAAAAAACTAACTATGCTTTTGTATATATTCCTAGAGCGGTTCGAACTAGATGGAAATGTCAAAAACCAGATAAGACGAGACAAGACCAGACGAGATCAGATAAAACCCGACAAGAGCAGACAGGACCAGACAAGACCAGACAAGACTAGACAAGACCAGACTAATAGCTTATATTTTGGGTACATTTCACACTTTGCAAGCGATCAATTTATTGTCTTTTCTCTAGTTGCATCGAACCAGAGTAGACCAGACTAGACCTAACTAGACCAGACAAGACCAGACAAGAAGTTGTTATATTAGGTTTGTTCCAACAACAATCAAAACGGTGAGCAAACTGGCAAATGATTTTAAATCAACAGTTTTGCGACAGTTTTGACTGTTTTTTCGTTACCGCCAGTTTTGGACCACGTTATTTTAACTGTTGCTTCCTTGGGCTTTAATGTTAACCTAGTATTATCGCATTCGTTCTCGATGTTTCTGCTTCCGTTCGTCGGTCCAGATCTTGCCTGTTTTGATCTTGGGCTTTTCCTGTAAACTCTGGAATGATTTCAGCTTCATATTAAGAGGTTTACGTTCTTGAATGCCTGTCCATGTGATCCTCACTTCTTTCAAGTCTTTGTGCAGTTCTGTGAAACTTGCTCCCTTCATCTTCTTTCCTAGGAAATAGGTAAAGATTCTGTTTTTCAATCTCGCTGGGTTCATTCGTGCCATGTGAGCATAAAATGTGATCCTTCTATTCCGAATAATGTCGGTTATTTTTTCTATGTGCACGTAGAGTTCAGGATTATGCCCTTTTCTGTATTCACCATTTTCCTTTACTGGACCCAAAATTTTCCTCGGAATCCTTCTTTCCCTAATTTCCATGGTTTCCATCATTCTTTTCCTGTTCATTGTAAGACATTCTGTAGCATATAGTGCTTCCGACCGCATAACTGTTTGATAGTGTTTGGGCTTTGCGTTTAGGGATACTGACTTTTGTTGTAGATGCTCTTGGTCAGTTGATATGCAGTTTCCATTTTCCTAGTACGTGAAGTGAAGGCTTCTTTCTCCGAGATGTTGGGCTCTATCCATTCGCCTAGATATTTGAATTTGTCGGCTCGCTTAATTTTTCCTGATTCCATGACAAGTACTTTGGGTGCTGGTTTGATGTTTGTGATAAACTCTGTTTTATCAAAGGAAATATGAAGGCCTGCCTTAGCTGCTTGTATTTGTAGTAGGTCGATTTGTTCCACAGCTTTATCCAGGGAATCTGAAAATATCGCGAGATCAAAGCTAGGCAGTCTACTGTTAGCTCCATGTTTCTCTATCTCAATCTCCACGTTCAATCACCCTCAATCACCCCATTCTTCACGCATTTCTTGTTTATTTCCTTGCGCCAATCACGGATGACTTTCTCGTGTCTTCTTCTTCTGATGTCATCTTCTCATTGAAGGTTGGCGACCACCTTTCTGAATGCGCCTCTGTCTCTTGCCACTTTGAACAGTTCTTCAACATTCATTGCTGTCCACTCTCTTATATTACGGAGCCAGGATTTTTTCTTTCTTCCTATTCCCTTCTTCCCCTCTATTCTTCCCTGCATTATGTTTTTTAGCAGTAAATATTTGTCGTTGCGCAGAATATGACCTATGTATGCTGTTTCACGTATCTTGATATTTTTTAATAGTTTCCTTTCATGTCCGATGCGCCTTAGTACTTCGTTCGTTATTATATGTGTCCAGGGTATCTTTTCCATGCGCCTATATATCCACGATTGCTTCAAGCTTTTTGATAGTTTGGGCTTTTAAGATCCAGGTTTCCACCCTGTACAGTAACACTGACCACATATAACACACCATAACCCTAGTCTAACTCGCAGGCACAAACTTCTATTTGTGAGCATTGAAGAGTGTGCAATAAATATCTTTCGAGCCATTTCTATCCTGATCTTGATTTCTTCATCTGGATCTAGTAGGTGATTAATGACTGTTCCAAGATATTTGTATTTTTGAACCCGCTCTACTTGCTTTCCATTTAGTGTGATAACAGGGTAAATATTCGGGTTTTTACTTGTTACCATGAATTTCGTTTTTTCTATGTTAATGGTAAGTCCTACTTCTTCGCACGCATGGTTAACTCTCTCTAATTGTGTTAATAGCTCTTCTCCACTTTCCGAAATTAAGGTGCTCACAGACCGGGACGTAAGTTTCGCTGCCGCAACCGGTGCGATATCGCGGCGGACCGACTGACACGGCGGCTTATGTATGCGGCTTATGTATGCTGCTGATGTTCAGATCAAAAAGCGCGATTTCCGTCATAGTCGCGGTAGTGCAGCGTGGCACGACAAGGACGCTGTATGCGCGGTTAGTTTCGCTGCCGCTGTATTTTGAAATGTTGAACATGTTTAATTCTGAAATGAGTTTTATATGTTTTAGAAATTCAAAATGAATACAAAATAACATATTTCATCTTATACAATCAATGTTTAAAATAGCATAGCTTCTTGCACTGAGGACATGACATGACTACTATATACACGTTAAAATCGCGTTTTGATGTGGGCTTTGCCATTTCCCTCCCGCGCCGCCAGCGATTTTTTGTTGCCGAAATTTCGCGACGCGAACGCTCCGCGCCGGTCTAAAGGAGCCTTTATTGCGATATCGTCCACGAATCTAAGATTATTAATTAGTGCCCCTTCAATATTTACCCCTCTCTTTTCTCTCTTCTCTTTTCTCCTCCAGCGCCCTTCGAAACCTTTCGAGTACGCAGCTAAAAAGCAGAGGTGAGAGCCCATCTCCCTGCCTTACGCCTGTCCTGATTTCAAAGGCATCTGAAATCTCTCCTATATATTTCACTCTGGATTTTGTGCTACTTAAGGTCTGCTGAATTATCGATCTTGTTTTGTTGTCCAAACCCAGTTCTTTCATGATTTGTATTAAGATACATCGATCAATTGAGTCGCTTTCCTGAAATGTTCGAAATCCTGAAATCCTGTACGCTTTCCTGAAATCGACAAAGGTTGCCACAAACTGTTTATTCCTGAGCTTGAGATATGAAAGGATAAATTTTAAATTCATAATCTGTTCAGCACATGAACGCCCTTTCCTGAATCCACCTTGGTATTCTCCCAACTGTGGATCTAGTTGTTCTTCGGCACGATTTTGTAGAGTCTTATGGCTCGAATACACCTAATCAGTCATCGGCCGAAGTTTGCTTGGGCGACGACGACCGAACTCGGACGATTGAATCAAACACTTGTAAAAGAATGAGAGAGCGTACACTAACACGACCGTCATCGTCCGACGAAGACGGTCGTGTTTGTGTACGCGCTCTAATTCTTTTACAAGTGTTTGATTCAATCGTCCGAGTTTGGTCGTCTTCGCCCAAGCAAACTTCGGCCGTTGACGGATTAGGTGTACGCGAGCCATTAAGCTTAGGCCGCACTACGGCTAAACCGCAGCGGTTTTTAATCGCGTGATTTTGTGAATCAAGTAAGCTAAACCAAGCGGTCTCACTTGCGGTTTTTTCCCGCGACTGATTTTTCCCATAGCGTACTCTGTGTCTCTCGAGCGGTTTCGCGATATAGCGGTTACCGCTCGCAGGAAAAAAACCGTAGTACGGCCTAAATATTTAATAAATTATTTACTTTAAAATATTGATATCTGTTGCCGCAGAAGGAGCGGAAGTTTGTTATAGTTTTTTTGTAATCCCCTTTTGGTTTAAATCGTCATAAGAAATTTTTTCCCGCCGATTATTTTCGTTGTATCGTACGAGATAATATTCGCAAATTGTGCAATTATTAGAAATTGCACCTGAAGCTAATAATATAAACACACTTAAAATGTTCTTTGTTTACGTAATATTTATCATGTTTGTTAAGTAATTTTGGTGGTGAAAATAGAGGAAGTGACGAATTATCTCATGCAATTTTTTTGATTACAAAATAACATTTATTTTAATTAGATTATAATTTGTAGAAACAAAATGATTGGTCTATTACCAATATTTTCGTTTTATTTCTGGCGTTTCATTGTTTTCGGTAAATAGTATCGGGTCTTTCTCGGTAATGTAGTGAACAACATACCCGTCTAACAAGCGGGAGACCGGGGTTCGATACCCCGCCGTGGCAGATGCATTTTCAAGCAGGGCGGCACTAACCCCCAGGCTGCCCACCCTGAAGGAATGCGAAATATGCGATACCGGGGTGGTGCTTACTAAAAGCCAAGTGGAAAAGGGGATTTAGTGAGAGATTCTCCCAAACCGCAAATAAAAGTAAATAGTAACGCGAAATATTGTGAGTTTTTTAAACAATTTAAGAGTTCTTATTTCTTATTTATTTAAAAACTTAATATAAGTAGGGAAAGATGATTCGTTCTGGAAACTCCTCACTCCTCATCCCCACAACCCCAAACCTAATTAAAAACTGATTGAAAGCTGATTAAGAGTTAATTAAACCTGTAGCGTGGGGATACATAGACCTCACACCCTGATAAGCGTGGGGTTACATAGACCTCACACCCTGTTTAGTGTTTGGCTACATAGATCACACACCCTGTTCAGCGTGGGGTTACATAGACCTCACATTCTTGTAGTTTATTAGAGCTGATTAGGGCCAATTAAAGCTGTTTAAAAGCTGATTAAAACTGATTAAAAGCTGATTGAAAACTGATTAAAGCTGATTAAAAGCTCATGAGGAGTGAGGAGGTTTCAGACCAAATCATCTTTCCTAAGCTAATATATATATATATATATATATATATATATATATATATATATATATATATTGACTACTTGAATACTTGACTTATTTTTAAATTTTTGTGATTGAAATTTAATATTATTAATTGATTGTTGGAACTTACTTATCGCAATTTACTATTTTACAAAATAATTTATTTATTTACATTTAATTACATTCATTCATTTACATTCATTTATTTGTAGTCTTAAAAAGACTTAATAATATTATACAGCTACGGAAAAGTTGAATATATTTATATATTCTAGCTATATTCCGCTTAAAAAGTTTGTATGATTGTATTTTTAATTAGTTTGGTTTCTCCCGAATATTGAATTATCATTTATTTATAAATTATTATTTATTATAATAAATGTTGGTTTTTATCATCCCTAGTATTCATCATTTGTTTAGTTATTTTTAATGGGAAATTAAAAAGGCTTTTATAACTTTAGCTTTATTTGCCTAAATTTTGCCAAATAAATTTAGGCCAATTTGCCTAAATTTAGGCCAATTTAGCCAATTAAATAAAGTTATAAAAGCCTTTTTAATTACCCATTCCCAATAACTAAATAATAATGATTAATTATAATTTCTTTATTGTTTGCGTAATAATTGAATAATTGTAATTGAATAATTGTTTCACAAAAATATCAGTGTTATATTTAATAAAACTGTTAAACAAAGCGAACATTTTGTTCCATTAACAACAAATGCGAATTAAAAATTCTCCGCATCTCCACGCGAACTTCCTTTCTGAATAAACAAATCATTGCAAACGCGAATTGCACTCGTTGTGAATACACTTCCAGCAATGACGTTTCAATTTATTCATACATTTTTTTTTCATTCTCTTTTCACAGCATTTGTTCATTGAAACTTTAGTCATGTCTAATTCCACGTAACCCCGACACAAGTCTATGTATGAGTGCGCGCCATTTGTTACGTGAACTTCAATAGAAAGAAAAACGGAAATATTGCGCTCGCCAAAAATGGAAGGCAAAATATCACACAGTGGGCTCCTGGCGCGGAGTCCCGAAGGACATGCAGCACGTGGTATGCAAATTAAAGGTAAGGCGACTATGTTATCGTAGGTTTTTTCTACATTCATTTGCATAATAAATCTTTTAAATTGCTTATTGTTTACAATTCATTGATTCAATGAATGTTGAAGAAAACACATTATAATATCGGCAACAAATAGACTTCTTACTCTAGGTTTAATCTAGACCATTTTGTTTTATAATCTAGTCTTTGTACTTTTAATAATCTAGACTGATTGTGTAGACTAAACTTGGTCTTCAAGGTTTCATCTAGATTAGACATTTAATAATCTAGTCAGCTTGTATAGATTAGACTTAGTCTTCAATGTTTCATCTAGTTTAGACTTTTAATAATCTAATCAGCTTGTGTAGACTAGACTTATTCTTCAAGGTTTCATCTAGATTAGACTTTTAATAATCTAGTCTGATTGTGTAGACTAGGTCTTCAAGGTTTCATCTAGATTAGACTTTTAAAAATCTACTCAGCTGGTGTAGACTTGACTTAGTTTCATCTAGATTAGACTTTTAATAATCTAATCGGTTTGTGTAGACTAGACTTTGTTTTCAAGGTTTCATCTAGATTAGGCTTTTAATAATCTAGTTTGATTGTGTTGACTATACTTGGTCTTCAAGGTTTCATCTAGATTAGACTTTTAATAATCTACTCAGCTGGTATAGACTTGACTTAGTTTCATATATATTTGACTTTTAATAAACTAATCGGCTTTTGTAGACTAGACTTGGTTTTCAATGTTTCATCTAGATTAGACTTTTAATAATCTAGTTTGATTGTGATGACTAGACTTGGTCTTCAAGGTTTCATCTAAATTAGACTTTTAATAATCTAGTCTGATTATGTAGACTAGACATCGTCCTAAAGGTTTCATCTAGACTAGACATTATAATCTAGTCTGATTGTGTAAACAAAACTTGGTCTTCAAGGTTTCATCCAGATTAGACTTTTAATAATCTAGTCAACTTTAGTAGACTAGACTTGGTCTTCAAAGTTTCATCTAGATTAGACTTAGAATAATCTAGTCAGCTTATGTAGACTAGACTTAGGCTTCAAGGTTTCATCTATATTTGTCTTTTAGTAATCTAGTCAGCCTGTGTAGACTAGACTTGCTCTTCAAGGTTTCAACTAGATTAGACTTTTAATAATCTAGTTTGATTGTGTAGACTAGACTTAGTCTTCAAGGTTTCATCTAGATTAGACTTTTTATAATCTAGTCAGCTTGTGTAGACTAGAATTGGTCTTGAAGGTTTTATCTAGAATTTTTTTAGCTGTTGTCTGCCCGTTGGGCATAAGCCTCCCTCTTGCTCTTCCACGTAGTCCTGTTCTGGGCCTCTTGGTACCAGTTAATGCCTTCCGTTCGTTTCAGGTCGTCGTTCCATCGCATCTGTGGTCTTCCTACGCTTCTTCTGTTGTTCCGTGGTCTCCATGTTATGATTTTTCCACTCCATTTGTCTTCATTTCTTGCGACATGGCCGGGCGGGAGTTGGGGATGGAGTTGGGCCGGGCCGGCCCAACTCCATTTCTGCTGTAGTATTTCATTTGTTACATCCCTTACTTTTGTCTCTCTGATCCAATCGTTTCTTTTTGTCTCTCATTGATATTCTTAGTATTCGTCTTTCGATTGCTCTTTGATTGACCCTTAGGTTTTCCATTATTGTTTCGGTAATTGCCCAGGTTTGCGATCCATAAGTGGTCACCAGCAGTATGCACTGATTGTATAGGGCGCTTTTTAACTCGAGAGGGATGTCCAGCGCTAGTATATCTTTTATCCTACTGCAAGCCGCCAGGTTTGTCTGATCCTCTCGTGTGCCTTTAGTTCTTGATTTGCCTTGCCTATTGTTAGTGTTTGCCCAAGATACTTATATGTTTGGTTTGCACTTTCTCAATTAAGTTGCCTTCGATGGTAATTTGTTCTTCATCTTCTCTATCTGACGTCATGTAGGTACTTGGTTTTTCCAAAGTTAATTTCCAATCCTATGCGTTTCGTGGTCTTATAGATATCGTCGATGAGTGTGATGAGTTCTTCTTTGTTGCTGGCTATCAGTGCTATATCGTCGGCAAACATTAGTCGGCTCGCAAGTTTCTCACCCGTTATGTTAATACCTCGGTTACTAAAATCAATTGTTTTTAGAGCATCTTCCAAGTAAGGGTAAATAGCAGGGACTAAGAACAGAACGAAAACGAAACAACGAAATTAACCGAAATATTTGAAGGAACGAAAACGAAAACGAAATTTCAATTTTACGTTCATAAATAATTGAAACGAAATAATAAAAACGAAATATATAATTTCGGTTACCGGTTTAAACCGGTTTTATTTTTAAATCGTTTATCTAAATATAAATTAAAAATTTTAAATTTAAAAATCTACAACATTTGATACGTGCATGTAACGTCGCTGTATAATCTGACGTTCGATTTGTGAATAACCATAATGTTCGGAAAAATTTGTTCCTTTCTGTTGATACCACATTTATTGTCTGAACGTTCCTTTTTGTGGAATAAGATAAAATCTGTAATTTCCGATAAGGATCACTGGTAAATGCAAAAATTGTTTATTATTAATATTTTTTTCTGGTTCTCTGCAGCTCTTCATTTATTTAACTGGTTAATTATCTTATTATAATGCACGAATATGCAAAGTTTCATTAAATTCTGATACTGTTCAAATTTTGTAAAGCTATTATTATACATAGATTAAAAGATAAACTAAATAATAAAATTACTTAAACTTAAACAATTTTTAAGCCGCCTTAGAATGGGAAGAAATCAAAATAATCCATTCCAAAAAAAAAATTGTATACGACTCATTGTCAGTAATATATAAATCAATTTGTAGAGTTGAAGGCTGCGACGCACCAATAAAGGGAAATCATGCAGGGAACTTGCAGCGACATGTGCAATCTTGTTATAAAGAAATTTATGACTACATATCTGTAGGTCCGTCACGCGCACTCTCGTCCAATTCATCACCACCAGCTAAAAAGAGGCACCTAAATATTCAAACCACTTTACGCGGTGTTGTTATAAAACGCAATACCAATATTTCAGTCAACATTAGTCCTGCTTTGTTGAACGAAGCGTGCATATAACTGGTAACTAGAGATGCCACGAATAGTGATTTTGCCGAATACTGAATACCGAATATCCGGCCACGGTCATGACCGATGCGAATCGAATATTCGACGCGTCGTTTGCGTAAACTGCGCATTCAAAACATTCTGCAATGCTGCAATATTCAAAAAATGAGTGCGACTATGAGTGCCCGGCAGCGCTACCCCGCACCTGCGTAACATACATTTAGCAACATACACAACATACATTTTTTATAGCAAGATACATTTACTTGTTCACAACGGTGGAGCCAAATATGATAAGGTGTTTCCAGGTGTTTTATTCATTCACTACAACGAGCTATAGAGGAATCGCTAAAATCTCAAATGGAAATAACACAGACGGTAGCTGCTGCAAGACGAATTGTTACACATTTTAATAACTCAGGTATAGCAGAAAAAAATGCTCAAATCCATTCGCCAAGAACTTGACTTGACAAACCACAAATAAGTGCAAGATGTAAGCACACTTTGGAATTCTACATACTATTTAATGGAGAGATTATTAGACCAAAGGGAGTTGTTTCTTTATACATACTGATCACGAGTCATTATACAATCTAACACTTTTCTCAGTGGCTGTTACTGGAACAATGTGTTACACTCCTCAAACCATTTCAAGGCATAACAAAAAATAACTAGCTCGGGTATTTCTTGCATCTCCGAAATGATTCCGCACGTTGTTACATTGTTGAAAAACCTGGGAAAGGAAGAGATAGCAGATAGAACACCAAATTTACTGAGAATGAAATCTCCACTACAACCTGCGCTAGAAACACGGCTCAACTTTGATGAAAATAACAAATACTTGGTTGCCACTTTTCTTGACCTTCGCTTCAAAACCAGTTTCCTGGGATTAGCTCAAATACAAAGACCAAAACAAAAAATTCTTTTACATGCTCTGAAATCAGTTGTGATGAGTCTAGTACCGAGAATGATTCTTCTCCACTTCTTAGAAAATACATATCAATGAAAAAGGCAAATCCATTGAAATACACGACAGTTTCTGAAATTGTTTTGAGGAAGTTGCTACAGAAAATATGGAGACAGTAAAGTGCTATTTTAAATGAGATTGATTTTTATCCAAAAGCGGCTCGCCTAGATAGGACAGCAGACCCTTACAAGTGTTGGCCAGCCAACGTACAGCAGTATCCAAAACGTAGACATTAAAATTGATTTATTCTGTTAATTAATCCTGAAAAAAAAAATTAAAAAATGTGCCATAGGAAGCTTCAAATTTAAAAGAAAAAATAAAGAAATAATTGTTGGGGAGATTATCATCTTTAAAAGTTGATGTAGCAAGTAGATTTGATAGAAGTATATTAGGAATCGACGTTCAATTTGTTGGAAATAATAACTGATTAATTTCAAGGACGTTGGCGATGAGGAAATTGAAAGAAAGGCCATGCTTCCTCATACCATTAAAAAATAATATTAGCGGCCTTAGAAGAATATGATGTTTATTTGAATCAAGTCTTTAGTGTAACAACAGACAATGGGACAAATATGCACAAAGCGGTACGTTTGCTAGGAGAGCTTCAAAGCAATATTAGTGGCGATGAAGAAGATGATGAAATATGAAGATCTGATGGTATTCTATGTAGTAAAATTTGAAAAAACCGGTTTTAATCGTTATTTAATTTCGGTTCACGAAAACGAAAAGTTTTGGATGAGAACGTAAATAACGAAAACGAAATTTGCCGTTTTCGTTCTGATCAGAAACGAACGAAATATTTTTCGTTTTTAGTCTCTGGTAAATAGTTTCGGCGATAAAGGATCTCCCTGTAGTACACCTCTCCTGATTCTCACTTTTTCGGATGTTTCATGTAGTGGATGTGTAGTGTAGATTTGCGTTAGAGATTGTTGATCAAGTTTGCGTACCTATAGTCAATTCTGGTATTTTTTTTTGGGCTTGCTGGAGTGCCTAGATTTCCACTGTGTAAAAGGCTTTTCGGAAATTTATGATCGTTAACCATAGCGGCACATTGTATTATGTGGTCTTCTCAATGATTACTCTCATTGTTTGTAGGTGCTCGGTTGTATGCCTTGCGAAATCCTGCCTGTTCGCTGGGTTGATAGTAGTCCAGTTTAGTTCTCCAGGTTTTCTCTGTTTCCCTTCTTGTAAATTAGTACCATTAACGCGTTTGTCCAGTCTTCAGGAATGTTAAATTCTTGCAGGCATTTCTTAAACAGCAATAACAGTTGTGTGGTTAACATGTCTCCCCCTTGTTTCAGCACCCCGTCGTCGCTGGGCGCTTTCCCGTTCTTTGTGTGGTGTAGCACAGCTCTAATTTCGGCCTGAGTAATTTCTGCCATGTCCTCGGAGTTTACGTTAATGATCTATTCTTCCGTCTATCTTGTGCTGATATCTCGCTCTCTACTTTTGATTCGTACAAGTTTATATAAAATACTGGTGCTGCTCTTTTGACATCTTGTCTTCCATGCCTTTGCTTTCCATGCCTGTCCTTAATTTTAGCTATTTCCTTTTTTGTGTCTATTGCCAGCCTCCTGAACACCTTCGGGCCTTTGTCTTGTTCTAAGACTTTTTGTGCTATTCGGATTTTATGCTTCTTGATGTCTTCCTTTGTCATTCGCCTGGCTGCTTTGTTTGTATCGGTGTATTCTGTGGTTGCTCTTTTTCCGCATACAATCAAATCCCGTCTATGCTCCAGCATTGCGAGAGTTTGTTGGCTCATTTTTTTTCCTTTTGGATTTCTTTTCAGCGTAACTTTCAGCTGGCTGATGCAGGGAGTGTGTGATCTATTTGTTAGGTCGTTTATGTCAGTTATTGCAGTTATATGGTTGTTTATTGACTGTTGAATTTCTCTGGGTTTTGTTTTAGTTTTTCTCTATCAACCTGCTTAAGTGTGGTTTTCTTCATTCTCCTGTTTCTTTCTAGCGTTTGGTTAATGTGAATTGTTGCTCTTACAAGACGGTTATCGCTTCCGGTGGTAAACCGATTAAGTACCTCGACATTCGTACTACTCGAATGTTCGTTGTCAGTATGTAGTGTATTTGGTTGAAGGTTCTGCCATCCGGGCTTGCCCAAGTCCATTTCAGGATTTGTTTTTTTTTTGAAAATAGTGTTTGCGTTATATAGGTGTTGTTCCTCGAGAAAGTTTGCCACCATTAAGCCCCGGTGGTTTCTTTCTGCTAGTCCATGCTGCCAACGTACGCTTAAACATAGTTAAACAACGTAGTTAAAATCTCCAATGACTAAAGTTTTTGATGTTTTATTTTTGCGCATTCCTGTGGAGAATTTGTCAATCTCCTCGAGTTCGGCTTTGCTTGTAAGAGCATAGGCCTGTATTATTATTATTATTATTATTATTATTTTATTTAATATTTTTATTATTATTATTATTCAATTGTTTCCAGTTTCTTTTTTCTTATCGTAATGTAATCTACATTACGATATGTAATTATTACTCTTACTCTTTCGGAGATGGTTTTTAATGTTCTTATACCGTTAGCCAGTCGCTTGTGGACTAATATGCCTACTCCACCTACGCTGGAGGTGTTGGATCCCATATAGTAGAGTTTGTGTCCTGATTTTAGTTCAATATAGCCTTCGCCTCTCCTTCTTGTCTGGCTTATACCCACGATGTCCCATTTAATCTTTTCCACTTCTGTTTCAAATTCTTCTCTTCTGCCCTCCGATGCTATCGATCTTATGTTATATGTAGCTATGTTCAACTTTGTGTGGCAGTCTGATCTTTTCCAGATATTCTTCGCACCCTCTGCCGTTCCGTTCTGGCTACAGCTGCCGTGGTAGGGAACTTTCCTGCTGCTGGGGGCTGAGGGCCATTGCGTTTTGTTTCTATCCATTCTTGTAGGGGTCTTGGCAATTTAGCACCACGTTTGCCAAGCGGGTTGATGCCGAGTGAAATCAGCCGCCCAATATGGGACCGACGCTGTTTGCAGACGCTGCGTTGCATGTGCTAGTTTTGGTCTGCCCCGGGTATTTGATTTCTCCGGTACCACCAGCATCTAGGAGGCATTCTCATATCCGCCACCTGGAGAGGCGGCCGATTTAGGACTAGCAACCCCACACGAGTTCATCTAGATCAGACTTTTAATAATCCAGTCTGATAGTGTAGATTAGACTTAATTTTCAAGGTTTCATCTAGATTAGACTTTTAGTAATCTAGTCAGCCTGTGTAGACAAGACTTGGTCTTCAAGGTTTCACCTGGATTAGACTTTTAATAATCTAGTCTGATTATACAGACTTGACTTGATTTATAAGGTTTTATCTAGACTCTCTCTGTCCGTCAGCCCGTGTTCGTCCACTCCTGGACATAGGCCTTTCCTATACTCTTCCATTTGTCTATGTCTTGTGCTTTTTAGTGTCAGTCTTTTCCGGCGGTTTTCTTGATATCGAATCATCATATTTGGGGTCTTCCTCCACCCCTTTTTGTTCGCCTGGGTCGTCATTGCGCAATTTTAGCTGTCCAGCGGTCATCTGTTCGTCTTGCAACATGTCCAGCCCATTGCCACTTTAGTTCTGCGATTCTTTGTATTAGGTCTTTTACTCCTGTTTTTTTCTTCGACTTCAAAATTTCCTCTGCTTCCTTGAATGAGCCGCATCTTATAGTAAGTCCCTAGTTTCGGGCATGTCTGAGATGTATAAACTGAACAAGAGCGGTGCGAGCACCGCTCCTTGAGAACGGTCTACTTCTTGAGTTTTTTTGGAAAGTTTGTGTCGGATCCCATTCCGACTTGGAATTCTGTCGTTCAGCATGTTATCAAGCAGTCGGGCTGTCACTTTGCACGGAATCACTTGCAGAAACTTACAGATCATGCCCTCTCGCTACACCGTGTCGTAAGCTGACGACAAGTCTATGACGGCGGCTGCCGTTTTTTGTTTTCTTTGGAACCCTTCTTCGATGTGTGTGGTGAGCGAGAGAACTTGGTCAATGCAGCTTCGTTTCGGTCTGAAACCCGTCTGTTCTATTGAGATTTCGTCGAAGATTTTATGGCTTATTCGGCTGTACACAAGGCGTTCGAGCAGTTTGTAACTCACGCATAGTAGTGCTATAGGTCTATAGCTTTTGGGTGAGTCCACCGGTTTGCCTGGTTTCAGGATAGCTATGATTTTGGATCTTTTAAATTCCTTGGGTAGATTTCCCGTACGTAGTATGTCGGTGAAGAATTCGGCCGGTCATTTGGTCGCAAATTTTCCGCAGTGTATTAGAAGTTCAGGACTGATGTTATCGAATCCGGGAGCTTTTCCGGGCTTAAAATCTTGAATTGCTGTCAAGATTTCGTCTGCTGTGAAAGGTCGGGAGTGTTCCGTCTCTTTTTCTGAGGTTTTAAGGTGTCTGAGGTCTCGTTTAATTTTTATTGTGTGATCTTTCTCCTTTGGTGCTCCGGACGTTGCTACTATATGAGATGCTACTGCGTTTGACGAGATAGTTGCTTTTGATCTTTTTATGCGTGATCCGCTCCCTAGTTTTCTTAGGAGTGTCCACGCTTTTCTGCTTCTTTCTTGAGTTCTGTAAATTCAAATTTTCTACGGTTTCTGCCCACTTTTGTTGTCTTGCTGCATCAAGTCTTTGAAGGGGTTTGTCTGCTATTTCTTGATCAACGATTTCGAGGAAGTTTTGATAAAGCTCAGCGCTATTCCGTGACCATCCAAGGATGTACTCCTTACGAAAGCCTCTTGGGATACACTTTTTAGCGGTGCCTATGATTGCTCCCACGAATCTGGTGTAGTTTTTACTCTTTGGTGAGATCCAGCCTAGGCATTTATCTAGATCTTCAGAAAACTTGTCCCAGTTAGCCTTCCCAATAAATTATTTTTTGTTATAATGTTTCGTATGGAAACTCATATATCTTTTTTGTAATAGAGACAGTTTGTCGTTTGGACAGTCTGTCATGTAAACAGTTTGTCATATAGACCGTTTGTCGTATGGACAGTTTGTTATATAGGCAGTTTTTTGTACATGTTGCTTTTGTACAAAGAAAAAATAAAAAAAACATATTTAAGTGTGAATGAATCCACACTTATTCATTTATGAATTGTCTCGTAAGGAGGCTAAATACTTTTTATGTGATACCTGCATTTCCATTCTGATTTTTATCAGTGGTTTTTATTTAATTCTGCCAGTTTACAAATTATGTTTTAGAGGTTATCGATCTGTTTTCCAATTTTTTCCAGTCTTCCATCCGTTTTTTGTTTCTTCCTATCTATTTTCGTGATCGTGAACATGATTTTCTCTTCTTTTTATCTCCTGACATTTAAACCTTCTATTCTTATTTAGATTTGGTAATTTTTATACTAAGAGTACTCAGTACGTGTGAAACTTCAAACACAACGAACAAATATGACTGTACAGGTCCGGGCCGGCTAGTCCACACTAGCCTAGGCGCCAAATTTCAAACTCTAAAAAGTGTGAAATGTAAGCAATGACGAGCATACTACTTCAAATTTTCTACGGTTTCTGCCCACTTTTGTTGTCTTGCTGCCTCAAGTCTTTGAAGGGGTTTGTCTGCTATTTCTTGATCAACGATTTCGAGGAAGTTTTGATAAAGCTCAGCGCTATTCCGTGACCATCCAAGGATGTACTCCTTACGAAAGCCTTGTATGCTCGTCATTGCTTACATTTCACACTTTTTAGAGTTTGAAATTTGGCGCCTAGGCTAGTGTGGACTAGCCGGCCCGAACCTGTACAGTCATATTTGTTCGTTGTGTTTGACGTTTCACACGTATTGAGTACTCTTAGTATAAAAAATTACCAAATCTAAATAAGAATAGAAGGTTTAAATGTCAGGAGATTAGAAGAAGAGAAAATCATGTTCACGATCACGAAAAGAGATAGGAAGAAACAAAAAACGGATGGAAGACTGGAAAAAATTGGAAAACAGATCGATTACCTCTAAAATATCATTTGTAAACTATTCTCGTCTCCATGCTGAGGACTTGAATGAGAAGCGGTCTTTTGCATCGAAGACGAGATTAATGTTTTCATCTTCAGCCCATCTTACTAACGCCTCTTCGTTAGCGTCACAGTTTCTGTATTTCCACAGTTCCACGGATGGTTGTTGAAGTCACCCACGTAAAGTGCTGCGTAAGGTTTAGTTTGGAGAACTGAGTCTGGCCAAGCTGTAGCGGGTGGTTTATAGATATTGGATACTGTGATGTCTCCGATTTTTGTCACGACAACATGAATCCCATTTTCAGTAGAGGTGTTTATCAAAGAAGCGTTTTCGATGTCGTGCCTGACGTAGGTTGCTGCGCCGTAGGCTTGGTGATAGGTTGCTCCGAGTAGGTCGTATCCGGGTATTTTGCCCCTTTTTGTAGTTGTTCTTCTGATTGGCAGTGTGTTTCCTGAACAGCAACCAGATCAATATTGTCGTTCTTTAAAAGCTTAGATAAATATTGGCATTTTGAGTAGCTTATGCTCTCTATGTTTATATGGCAAATACTGACACAAGGTCCGAGGTTTCTGGTCAGTAAGCCCTTAGAAGAGCTGTTATTTAATTTTGGTAGCATTATGAATTTGGTTCTGATTTGGCTGGTTGTTTAAGTGTCTTACGGTCAGGAGAACCTTCTTGGTTTGTCTGACCACCCGCCAATATTTGCTAGTTTATTTCGCGTTACCCAGGGTGCACCACGAGGAAGCGAACTATCTCTTACACCCCTTAAAAATAGTAAACATCTACGCTTTGGTATATCATTCTGGGGAGGCGGAAAGGATATTGACAACATATTCAAAATACAAAAACGCGCACTCATATTAATGTACAATATGAGTTACAGGGAGTCGGGGCATTTTCAAAATAGCTAAAGTTCTAACAGTCACTGGAACTTATATATACGAAATACTAATGTTCACATTTAAACACAAGAAAACATTAGAAAAGCACATCAATCGAAACGAAAGAGAAACAAGAAACAAAAATATAGTATACATCTTACCTAAACACAAACTTTTGATTTCGAAGATAGCTCCATCCTACATTAATATGAAATTATATAATACACTGCCCCGTTACATAAAATTGATGACAAACATAAATAAAATCTCAAAAGAAATTAAACCTATACTCATAGAAATAGTAATAAATATTCATAGACACTGCGAGCATCGGCCACTACTTAAGTTTTTCTCAAAACTAAAAACAGACAAATCTCATTAAGAGTACTTTGTGAAGAACACTTATGTGTATATACGCATGGGAGTAGTTATTTACATTAGCTTTCGTGTATTTTCATGTTTTACCTTGTACCTTAAAATAATGAAATAAATAATTTTGATTTGATAGAGTTATAGACTAACAAATAATAATTTGTATCTTGCCTATTTAGTCTCATCTGTCTAATCTTGTCTGTCCGGTTTTGTCTAGTCAGTTTAAAATGAAGGTTATCTGAATTTGCAAATACAAATTTTTAAATCATTTATTCATTTGATTAATGAATTCAAATTTCGAGGATAAACTGACCTTCATTTAATATTTCTCTTGCTTCCTTAATTTTATTTCAATTGATTATAAATACACTTCCTGTATAATATTTGAGTAGATAAACCCACAGATAAAATAAAACAAGAATAAATTAGAGAGGACAGGGCAGAAAGACCTAGTGGGCGATAGCCCTTTATTTTAAATAAATATTGATTCTTCTTCTTCCTAGAGAGGACTAGAAATAAAAGCAGACAAATAATTAGAGATTGTAATTGGGGATAGAACGACAGATAGACTAGACGAACATCCAGTATTAAACATACAAGTCTAGACAGATGCGCCTAGACATGCAATTAATCAAAGCAAATGTAATTCATCACAGCAGCACGAATTAAATTTAATTAGAAACTTTTATTTTATTTGATAAACTGCAGCGTAGAAGCTACTATCTAAATCGAACATTCATTAGTGTCATTCCAATTATCCGGCCCTAAGGCTTTCGACCCAAGTAGATTTTCACCCATTTAATTATCGCCAATTAAAACCTCCACGGCTCTTGTATAATTCCAAGCAATTTATTTATATAACGAACGGCAATTTATGTTCATAATTTTATATTTTTCAAGTGAAGCTTATTATGCCCAAATCCAAGTTTATTTAATCAGATGACATTTTATGGGAATTATATGATAATTAGATGCTTATTAAAATTAACCAATCGTCTTGCCAATTTTCTCGATCCAGTCTTAATTCACTCTACTTTATCTAATCTTTTCTATCTAGAATTGTTTGTCAAGTTTTTGCAGTCTACTCTTACCTTTCTAGTTTTATCTGTTCAATCCTGTCTTTTCTATTAAGTCTTCTTTTTCTTCTGTTAATTAATTTCGAAGGCGTGTTATATAAGAGAGAAGAATGTCGTGGCTCTATAATCTACGCTATTTCTTATCTCCAGCTGCTTGCGAAGAATGTTAATCAATTTTGTAAAAAAGTCCGATACTGGTTTATAGCGTTGGTATTCAAAATTAGCAGTTGAGAAACTACGCAACAACGTTTCTGTTCTGTAACTTTCTTCAAAATGGCTTAAAAACTTAGAGATTTTATGATGACGATCTGATATTTTTTTTGCAGAAAGCTTGATTAACCCCCTTAAGGTTAAGCTTTCTGTAAAGTTAACCAAGTTGGGGGTTAACCAAGCTTTCTGCAAACCCCCTGTCGCTTAAAGATTTGATTTGTACAGGAAATTGTTTGTCTGATGATTTAATCAAAACTTTTTCTTTGAAATATTTGTTTAGATATTTAAGATATTTTTGGTTCTCGATGTTGTAATACTTTACGCTACATGTGTCCCAAACTCTCCAATATGTAAAGTGAAAGTTCGGCCTAACCAAAACTAGAATTCAGTATCGATAAATCTTGCCACAAGCTTATTTTAAAAAATGAGTAGTAACACATTTATATATTAATTATTATGAGTAAAGTCCAAACTAAGCCCAGACACCATGCAAAATAAAATGGCGCTAGTCCGGAGGTGATCCCACTGGCGGTTTCGGAGGAGTTAGAATCCCCGCAAATCGTGTTGAAAAAAAATCGCGTTTTCTATATTTTTTGGCGATAAAATTGGTATGGAGCGGGAACAGGACGTCGCAGAATCCGGATTCCTTCACCGGCCGTTGCGGGCAACCCTCCCGCATCGAACGAACCCATTTGCGAACCCATTTCCACGGACCCACTCAAATAAGCCAAACGACATTTTCTTTCCACTGCACCCACCGCGGACGAACCGGCGCGGCGGTCGCATACTTATCCGTCAAATGTCGAAAGACGTGCCTGAGACACGGCCAGAGGATGCAAACAAAATCGACCCAAAGTTGGTCCGCAAATTGACCAAAACGGATTTCAGTTTTTCGTACCTGGAGGACGCTGTGTGGGACTTGTGGGCGATAGACAGATACGGGTCAAAACGACGTTCTGTCGTACGCCGGAAAATGATATTTTCCCATTTCGACGTGTAAGAGGAGAAGGAGTTTTCGTAGAGAAAGTGAAGAAATGTTAAAACGCACCTACAACCGCCCCCTGCGGGGACTGAATGTTATAAAACTTAACGAAACAAAAAACATTTTTTTTGCTCGATCTGATGGAAAAAAATCTTGAGAAAAACTGCATTTTTAACCAATTTTGTATCATTTTTATGAAGGGGGGTGATATATGTAACCGCCTGAATTTTGACCGTCTTTCAGAGGCTTATTCAAAAAGGAAGGAATAAATGAATCGTTTTTAAATTCAGTATATTTATTCATTATATACTAAAATACAAGAATTAGATTTTATTTCAAAATGTCCGCCGTAGTAACTAATCTCCTGAGACCCTCGCGGCGAAAAGCTTCAATCGGCGGGATTTTTAGCGATCTGATATCAAAAATTTTGGTTTGAGCGGGTTCATAAAGCTTGTATCTTCTAGTTAAACCAATATAAAAACATAAAAGTAAAAAAATTGTAAATTGGCATGCTTTAGAAAAAAAGACTCAATTTTTCACCCTTTTTTCGATGGTTTTTAGGTTAAAAATGGTATTTTTTTTTTTTTTTTGGCATTTTTGTGGTTCAACTAGAAGCTAATGCTACAGAGAAGACGTGTGCCATATTTCATAAGAATCAGTTGACAACTTTTTGAGTTATTTTACCCGCAAAAAAAAGAAATATCGAGAAAAACGGGTTTAGAGTTTTGACACACAGAAACTCTATGATTATAGCGACTTACCTGTTTCTTTGGTGCGTTCGTAGTACTCGTTTTTCTTCTTAAGTTTTTCTTAACATGCTTGGCGAGCTTTTTTTTTCGCCCTTTGGCCATCGAATTTGTCTTTGTAGGACAAGCTTTGGCGGCAAATAACTATTCATAATAAGTTCATAACTCGTAAGATATCTCTCTCTCTCTCTCTAGTCGTCTACTTTATTGTGATCGTGATCATTGTGGTCGTGATCTTATGTATATCATTCATGTTATGGTGATTGTGATTTCTCTCCATTTATCTCTGTCTGTAATGCGCCTCGTGTTGTTCTGCAGTAAATTTCCTGTGAAGTGCTTCATTTTGTCCATCCATCGCTTCGGAGATCGCCCCCTAGGTCTCGTGCCTTCGATTTTTCCCTGTATCACAAGTTTTTCCAAATTGTCATCCTTTCTCCTGCTCTCATGTCCAAAAAAACTTGAGAATTCGTTGTCTTACGATGGTTGACAGTCTTCCATTAATTTGCAGTTCTTCTAATATTGTTTCGTTGGTTCTGTGAGCAGTCCAAGGGTTTCTTAAAAGCCTTCTCCAGACCCACATCCAAAGCTGTCCAGTTTAGCAATGTCTGTGGCCTTCAAGGTCCAGGTTTCTGCCCCATATAATGCTATTGGCAAGACAAGAGTTTCGACAAGTTTGCGTTTTGTTTTAGTTGTTATTTGTTTGTCCTTCCAGATTTTATGCAGCTTTGTCATGGCAGTTTTGGCAAGAGTGATTCTCCTTTTGATTTCGATACATGAAATTCCGTCTCTGATTATGTTAGCACCCAGATAATTAATTTCTTCTACCATTTCTATATCGTTTATTGTCGGCGCTCTGTTTATTCTGTTGGTGCGATCTATTACCATTAACTCTTTTTTGGCGATTTAGTTTTAACACATAGTCCAGGCTTACTCCTTCAACTCTTTCAATAAGGGATATAAAATACACCCTTATCTTATGCCTCGTTGTATGCTGAAGGTTGGGGAGGTTTTGTTTTCCAGTCTGACTTTAGCACTGCTGTTTTCATATAGATGTTTTAATAGGAGCACCAGATGTTGAGGGGTTCCCATGTTTAAGAGAGCTCTCCAAAGCTTTTTCCAGCTAACACAGTCAAAAGCTTTGCTGTAGTCTAGGAAACAGAGCAATGAGGGTTTTGCAAATTCTCTTGCCTTTTCGATAATTTGTCGAACATTAGAGATTTGTTCTCTTGTGTCCTTGTCACTGAAAAATCCTGCACGTTCCTGTGGGATCTGCCAATCCAAAAAACTTCTGAGGCGTTGAAGGAGAATTCGGAGCATAACTTTGCTTGGATGTGAGATAAGTGCAATAGTTCCGTAGTTGTTACATTTTTGACTGGAACCTTTTTTGTGCGATGGAATGAAGGTCGCTGTGCACCAATCCTTTGGCCATTGTCCGGTTTTCCATATGTTGTTGCATATCTTCCACAGAATTGTGATGCCTACTTCATCTAGTTGTTTTAACATTTATGCGCTTATATTGTCACTGCCTGTGCTTTTATTGATTTTCAAATAATGAATGGCTTGCTCTACTTCATCCCTCAAAATGTCAGGCTCTTGTTACACCTCATTCATGGATGGTAGTCCGTTTTCTTGTTCAGGGTCTTCATTCTCGTAGAGCTTTTTGCAATATAACTGCCATACCTCAAGAACTCCCTCTATTTCAGTCATATTTCATTAATAGTTTTGCCAAATCCATTATTGTACAGTCCAGCGGATACGGAGGCACTAATTTCTATGATCTTCAGTTCAGAATTCCGATGTTTTGGACTGAGCCGCCAGATAGTAGTGAAAACATTTTCTTTACAGCTTCGGGTTCCATAGCGCCAGAAGTGACTTTATGGTTTTAATGGTATCCTTCAGTATCAGTTTTATTTTTCCAGCACAAGCTGCAGAGTAACTACGGTTATCTACGACCACTATTGTAAATGCCCTTTATTGTACAGTTCGTGGGCTATGTAAATACATCATAACACGTATGTAACAGTCCGCGATTAATGATAAGTTATGATTGATAAGACACACGTGCGTTTGGTTTACGATTCGTTGATTGGTTGAGAGTGCATACGTTCAGCGCCCCCCTGCGCCACAATTCACACACTAACAAACTTCACAAACCAACGGAAATCGACATTGCGTATATTGGGTTGCCTATATCTATGACCACTCTTATTCCAGTTTAATCCAAATAAGTACTAAATAATAAGGTATATAACCAATAAGAATGTATTTCTTTTCATTTCTTTCAAGTTAAATAATGTCGAGTAACAGTTATATATGAAAATACAACTGTTTGTGTATTATTTATGTTAAATAATGAAAATTAAATAAACATAACTTAATAAGCAATAAATTTGTTACATTAAACATATTTTTCTTATTAAATAGAAACAAATTAGTGTGGTCGTAGATAATACATAACTCGAGTTATAAGGCAATTACCTACTCACGGAATTACGCACTCCCCGTTACGCGTAACTGTTCCGCTCATACGTAATATGCTTCTTACAACTCTCCTCTGTGCCTCTGGGTTGGCACCCCATACAACGACTTGAAACTTCGCTTCTTCCATCTACTTATCGTCCCCAGAAACTTTCAAATTTAAGATTGGCCGCTCATGCTTTTCGTTTTCACTTTTTTCTTTACTGACAGCTTTTACACAAGAAGCTTGAAATGATGATTGTGTAGCGGTGTATACAAACGAGATGATAGCGTTGTAGGAACGTTCACTTATACCATTATAAATGTCCTTCATATTACAAAATATTGATACCCTCACTAGCAACACCCAAAATAACGCATCACAAACATAATCTTGCGATTTACTTCAAAGCCATTATTAATTAGTGGTCCAGAAAAAATATCTCTGCGACCACACTTGCATGGCACGACGATTTTAAAACCTAACCCTCCGTTGCGACTTTCTTAAAGTTTCACAGGTAATTTACAGTTACGGCATATAAAAATCTTTGCAAATGTTGCAAATACTGTAAAAAACTCAATGAAATGATACCCATGGAGCGCATTGTAATGGACATCCTCTTCGTCAGCGTTAAAGAGTTTTTGAGCGCTTCTACTCTGCGGTAGTTTTTAATCGATATTTTTCGAGAGTTTTTTAATCGATAAATAGGGTTTCTGGTTCGGATATATCCGAACCGCAAAACCGCGGTTTTCTGTGCATAAACCGAAACTGCATAACCGTCATAAAAAACCGCGGTTTTCGGTTTTATCTAAAGATAAATAAATTAGTGCTCTTTCAAATATTGCAAACTGTTGATGCCAAAATGGCAACCATCGATGGTATATGTGTTGAGCAATTTCTAAATCTGCATATATTCGGAAAGTAATAGCTGGCCGATTTCCCAAATTTCCTCAAATTTTGCAAAAATGTTCTTCAGGTGTTATGACCTTCATTCAAAAGTAATACGAAGAAAGAAATGATTTTAATGTTCCAAGAATTAATGACAAAAAATGAGTACTACGCTAAATGAGTGGACTAGTTTGAGACGCCGAAGATACTTAAACATTAATATTCATGGAGAAAACGTTTTTTATTGCAATTTAGGTTTTCTGCGATTGAAGGAACTTGTTGTGCAAATAATATCGTAATAAGTGTTGAAAAACATTTAGATTCATTTAGTATCAGTTTCAGAAATGATATTGTAGGTGACTTGGATTAGATAGTTAAGGTTCGCGGTGACGTCGCGACGCTGTTGTCAAAAATTTCGCAATGTGGTTTTTAGTCGCGCTTTATCACGAGCTTTCCATTCACCAAAACATCAAATTTGTTTCGCTATCTGCAAAATTGCGAAAACTACAGCGCAAAAATCACCGCGAGTTCCAAAAATTCGACCAAGATTAGCAAATTGAACTTTGCGGCGACGTCGCGATGCCGCTGTCAAAGATTTTGCAACGCGGTCTTCACTACCGCTTCCTGAGAAGCTTTCCCTTCCACAAAACGTCAAACTTGTTTCGCTAGCTTGAAAATTACGGAAACTACGGCGGAAAAACCAGCAGTCCCATTAGGAAATTGAACTTTCCGGTGGCGTCGCGACGCCGCTGTCAAAGATTTCGCAATGCAGTTTTCAGTCACGCTTCCCGACCACGTTTAGCTCTAACGTCGAAAACGTCGAATTTGTTGCGGCAGCTGCGAAATTTCGAAAAAACAAAAGCAACCAATCCTCGGTAGATCTAACTATGACGGCCGTCGCGGCGTTATTTATCAAGCGATTTCAACGTGGTTTTCAATTTCTGGTCGCAAAAACCTCGTTTGATTCAGTCTGGGATTTATTGCCGTGGTATTATTATTGAGTAAGATACTACACATGACGATGCCCGGGTAATTAAAAAAATGGTAAATAAACAAAGCTTCAATGAAAAATATCATAGAATGCTTGAAGACGTGGAACTGTGAAAATCTGGAATCAACAGAATTGGCTAGATACTTACTAGATCCTTCGAAAGTTCCAACAATGTCTGTTTTAATATTGGCGGAAAATCTTTTTGAACAACTTTATCTAGACAACAATAAGGTTGAAGTCGATGGTGAATGTTCGGAAAATTCAGAAGAGTTAGAAGTGACCAATCCAAACTATTCCTTGCAAGACGAAGTAGAAAAGGCTATCCAAGAAGAATTAAACAAAAATACTTATATGCAAACAAATCGCTATCTTAATTTTATGAAAAAGGAGTTTGCTAAATATAAAAGAACTTCTGAGAGAACAAAAAGATTAAATATTTTGTTTCAAGCACTCTCTACAATTAAAGCTACATCCACCTACTCCGATAGATCATTTTCTCTAAGCGGCAACTTTTGTACAAAACTAAAATCTCGTTTAAATATCAGACACTAGGTACTACCAAAAGTTCTTAAAAACTGAACCCGAAACCGAAACCGCGGTTTTTAATTTTCAAAAACCGAAAACCGCGGTTTTGAAAAAGTGCGAATATTCAGAAACCCTATCGATAAATAATGCGAATTTCATTCTACATATTCTTTAGATGTTAACAGGTATATACAGGCATATTTTTGAGATGTTATTTTAACTATTTATGCAAAAAATTGTATTTTTTACATATATCGCCCCCTTCAAAATCATAATTTTTGGCCCCCTTTTTAATTCAGTGTCGGCTCGTTACTCGTTTACTTTAAAAGCATAAGATAGACCAGACGTCCCGATTTTCCGGGACAGTCCCGATTTATAACAATTTATCCCTCCTGTAACAATGTTAAAACGCCCCGCAATTTTTTAATCTAAGTTTTTTGACTTATTTAGACTAAAACTTAATTTGGACTAGATTTTCCGAGTCTTCCCCATGTTTTTATTTTTTCTTCAACAAAAAATTTTTTTTCAAACTTCAACGTTCGCTAGCTTCAAATTATTTAAGCAATGTTTATTTATGTAACACACTTCACAATGAGTAATAAATTGTTTTATTAATATCAGGTAATGAAGATGTTTGGGTGGAAATCCAGGCAAACACGTTCAGGAATTGGGTGAATGAGAACTTGCCAACGAACCTGCGAGTCGCCGATCTGTCCCAGGATCTGTGCACAGGGGTACGTTTGTGCACCCTTGTGGAGAAACTGCAGGGACGGCCCATAAAACCTTCTTGGAACAAACGACCCATGAACCAGCACCATTACTTGGAAAACGTGACTTGTGCCCTCAATGCCATAGAACAAGACGGAGTCAAATTAGTCAATATTGGTAAGTTATTAATTTGTTAAATATCTTAATTTTTTTAAAAAGATTCTTAGTATTATTTCATAAACGCGTTATAAAAGAAGACTGATTTACCTACTTTAAGTTTATTCTTGAACTAACTCGTATATTCTTAAACATTTAAATTAACATTCTTAACAAAATGACATTCTTAAAAAAGAGTTTTTGTTCTCTTCCCAATGTGGGATTTGCATCCCTTAAAAACCACTGCGGCTTTATAGGCGTATTGCATTTCCCCACATTGTTCCTTTCAAACAAATAGATCCAGACCGTGTATTAGGTCCTGCAGTCAACGTGTCTTGTGATTCAGTGTTAGTCCCTCAACTATGACGTTCAGTATTATTCCCCTGTGCGCGATTGCTTTGCAGTGCAATATTATATGAGAGGCAGTTTCGTCCTCTTCGTTGCAGAGTCTTTATAAGGATACTTGTGCGGGCCCATTGTAATTGGCGACTCTTATTAATACACTCTGATATTACTGCCCGTAAAGTAATAACAGAGACCAATAAGAGTCTCCAATTACGAGCACTCACGACTTTCACAGTCACGAATCCTCCAGAGCTATTTTTTCATTAGAACTTATAGACTTATAGACATAGAACTTATTTTCATTAGAACAACTTAGATATGTTATCGCTGAAGATTTTTTTACTAATCACTTTATAAACCGGACCACAAGAATCACCGTTACAGGACGAAGTACAAACATTTCTCTATTTGTAAGAGATAGACCCAACTAGACATAGAAAACTAGATAGCCTAGGCTAGTCAGAGCAGTACAGACAAGACTAGATATACAAAACTACACAGATAAAACTAGACAGACAAGACTAGACAAACAAGACTAGACATACAAGACTAGACAGAATAGACAACTTATATATTTGTTTACATAAGTTTACGTAGGTAGCTTATGTGGTCAGCACTCCGTCTGTTGGATACTATGATGACAGTCTATTACTAATCTTTGTAGTTATATTTTAATTTTCTTTGGCTAGATTATTATTTCTTTAGTTCTATCCTCTTGTTGCATTTTATAATTATTTTTTCGGGAGATCGTTGTCTATTCTCTTTAATTTAGTTGTACATATGTCGAAAGTTTCCCACCACTTCATATTTTTATTAATATCATTAAAATGCTCTTCGTTGAGCGGCCAGGAGCATTCTGCGCTGGCGAATCTTAGTTTTGTTTGCTTCCTTCATTAAAATGCGATAGTGTCATCCTCTTCAAATTCGCACAGAGGTGATTGTTTTAGTCCGAATCGGTGGAGGTAAGCCTGGAAGTTACCATGCCCTGTAATGAGCTGTATGGTATGAGAGGCTGATGTCCATATCAATCAATTTGCTGATGGGTTTAATAATTTTTTGGGTTCATTGCCCGGTTTGGGCGATGGAACATCGTGATTGCCATTCTTTCTGTATATTTTTGCGTATTCCTTGTTTTATTGCAAGCTGAGGCATTTTATTGAAGCATATGCTGATGTCTTCATTCACAGAGGCTTCCTTAGGCAGGTTGTCCGCTTTTTCGTTAGCCAAAAGGCAAGAATGCGCCTTGACCCAATGCAGTTACAGTTTAACCTTACGGAAACTTCCTTGAGTAACAGCCATGTGTCAACTAGTAATTCTGTTGGAGATTTCATGTACCTCAGAGCATCGAGAGCAGATCGACTGTCTGAAAGAATCGAACATTCTTCCATATCATAAGTTCTTTGGCAAATGTATTGACGGGCTCGATTAATTGCTACTACTTCTGCCTGAAAAATAGAGCAATATTCTGCTAATCTGAAGATTTCGCGATGTACCTCGTCGACGTCACGATATACGACAAAAGCTGCTCCTACGCCCGATTCCGCTTTTGAGTCATCTGTGTAAAGTGTGAAGCGATGTGTGTTGCTGGTTGTCAAGTGGTATGTGATCGAGTTAATTGTGATTGGGTGACTTATTTGCTCTAGATGTTGTTTCTTTTCCATAAGTTCAGGGATAACGTCAAGTCCAGTAACTTCTCTAAATATTGTTTCGTCCATTGCTCTGCTATTGAAATACTTCTTTGGGGCGTAGGTCGATTGGGAGAAGTCCCCATATGACGCAGGCTGCCTCGGTCCACACAGTTCGGTAGGCTTAGGCTTTGGGTGCAGATTCGCTGCGTCCCCAGCAACTTTGCTCTTTCTCGTACGTCGCAGGACATATACCAAATCGCCAGGTTCAAATGCGCAGCTGTAAATTTGTTTAAGTGTGGATTTCCCAAGTCCACATTTTTGACATGCGACTAGCCCGAATCTTGTACTATACTGTTCGGCCTTACCACAAGCGAGTTCAATGTTCCGTTTAAAGTTGAGACATCTGTCAATTGTGACGCCTAAATATTTAATGTTGTCCTGACTAGACTAGACAGACAAGGCTAGACATACAAGACTAGACAGACTAGACTAGTTAACTTCACAAGTTGCCCTCCTGAAATGACGTGTTGATACATGACCATGTTGGTACATTGGTATATGTCTATGTTGTGCCAGATATTTTAAGGCTCTCTTAGTACGTTCTGGGTCGTTCTAACCAAACTGTCCTAGATTTAGCTCTAGTCTTAATACACATTTATTATATACAAATTGTGTATTAAACTTTGTCTAGTCTCGTTGAACCAAAGAATCGTTAAAATTTTTAATTCTGAAATTTGTTCTTCTTCTTAGTCTTGTCTTCATGTCTGAAGAGTGGTGACACCAATGTTATGTACACTGATTGCTTAGTTGTTTCCATTGCTTGCAATCTTCTGCCGCTCTTAAGTTGTTTTGCAGGGGTTGTCCCGTTATGTTCTTGATTTGGTCCAACCACCTCGACGGGGACCTGCTTCGCGGTCTTTTTACATCAATTTTGCCGTGTACGATCAACTTCTCCAAGTTGTCTTGTGCTCTTCTGGTTACGTGTCCAAAGTATTTTAGAATGCGTCTTCGATATATTGTGGACAATCTGTCTTGAATTCCTATTTCATTTATTATCGATGCTTAGTTCTCGGTGCCATCCAAGGTATCTGGAGCATTCTCCTCCAGCACCACATCTCAAATGCATCTATGCGTTTTCTGTCGGAGGAGTTGATTGTCCATGACTCAGAGCCGTATGCGAATATAGAGAACACTAATATTTTAACCACGGACACTTTTGTATCTTTAGTTATTTGTCTGTCTTTCCATATCTTGACTAAGTTGGACATTGCGCTTCTAGCAATCGATATTCGTTTTCTAATTTCTAGTTAGTTATAAATTCCTCGACAACGTCGATGTCAAACCATGTCTTAATCACATCAAAGATTTGTTAAAACTGTTAAGTCATACTTTAGTCTACTGAATCATGTCTACTCAGGTCTATTCAAAGAATTGTTAGAATTGGAGTTTAGTGTATTAAATCAGGTTCACTCTCATTTAATCAAAGCATTGTTAAAATTATTAAATCAGAGATTAGTCTATTAAACCATGTCTAGTTTCATTTATCTTTCTTTCTATTTTGCGTCTGTAATGGACTCATAACAGCACTCATATGCGTGCGGTTATGGCTCGCCGAGTGCGATACAATTTTCTCAATATGTCTGTATCGGCGATTTTTTAATTTAAAGATGGCAAAAGGGCGCAAAATAGAAAAAATACTATAAAAAAACTCGTTCGTAAGGCGTTTTTTCAGGACTTGCATTAGAAAACTCCTCGCTACGCTCGTTTTCCAAACTTGGACGCGTGCTGTTATATACTATAATTCTATTCTTCTTCTTCTGGTATATAGACCTGTTCGCGATTGCAATTTTGTTATGCTTTAACCAAATTACTTTCATTACAATTACATTTCATTACAAATTAGGTATTTAAAGCTAGCACCCTATTTCTTCAAAATTCAAATTTGATTAGACGAGAGTTATGTGCTAATTATGTGCTTTATGTGCTTTATGTGCTAATTATGTGCCGCCACTATATGTATATGGGCACTTTATGTACTTTTCAAGCACTCCGGAGTGAATACCCTAATTCAACCCCTTGTGCGAAAAACTCACCTCGAACCGAATGAGCCACAAGGGGAATCTATAATAACATAATAGAAACATTTTAACCGAAGCGAAAACGTTGCAATAATAATGTGCTCTCCAGATATGCAGTTTGCGATTTTTGTGCTCGCATTCTTTTACGAAAAATTCACCCGCCACCGTTAAAATCTTTTCAATCGTTAAACTTGCTTTGCTCGATTATTATAGATTTCACTTTTTGCTCATACGGTTGGCATAAATTTCGTACAAGGGTTTGAGCACAAAAATCGCGAATAGCAGATCTAGAGAGCAGATAATTATTACAACGAGTTATCGTCCATGACCATGTTGGTACATTGTTATATGTTTATGGTTGTGTTAGACATTTTAGGTTCTGAAGGCACTCTTGCTTCGTTCTGGGTTCTTCTGACCAAACTGTCTTAGATTTAGCTCTAGTCGTAATATACATTTATTACATACAAATAGTCTATTAAACTATGGCTAGTCTCGTTGAACCAAAGAATCGTTAAAATTGTTAATTCAGAAATTAGTTTACTAAATCATGTCTAGTCACGTTTAATCAAAGATTTGTTAAAGGTGTTAAGTCAGACTTTAGTCTACTGAATCATGTCTACTTTCGTCTAATCAAAGAATTGTTAAAATTGTTAAATCGGAGATTAGTGTATTAAACCACGTTCTTCTTCTTCTAGTGCTCCTCCTATCGGAGATTTGCTATCATCATGGCAATGCACACTTTGTTGACGGCAGCTCTGAACAGTTGGATGTTGGTACAGCTAAACCATTCTCTTAAGTTTCTGAGCCAAGACGTTCGTCTCCTGCCGATGCTCCTTTTACTAATTAATATCTGTTGTAGTTTGTCGTGTCTTACTTTGTCAAATGCTTTTTCAAAGTCAATGTAACATGCCAGCACATCTTGGTTCATATCCAAGCAACGTTAGAATAGAACGTTGATCCCGAAAAGCGCTTCTCTTGTTCCGAGTCCCGCACGAAATCCAAATTGTGTGCTGCTTATATCTTCCTCGAGTTTCTTATAGATTCTCTTATGAATTATTTTGAGAAACAATTTCAGTGTGTGGCTCATGAGCGCGATTATTCTGTATTCTGAGCATTCTTTTGCGTTCGTTTTCTTGGGAACAAGTATAAAGGTCGACGTTTGCCACTGTTTAGGGATTTCTCCTTTATCGTAGATGATGTTGAAAAGGTCTAAGAGGATATCTATTGCTTCTTCATCAAAAAGTTTGATAAGTTCTATCGGTATCTCATCGGGACCTACAGATTTTCCAGACTTTATGGAGTTTATGGCATGTTCTAGTTCTGTTCTAAGTATTTTTAGGTTTGTGTTGTCCACTTCTATGGTAGGCTTGGGAGATCTTACGTCATTAAATAGTTCCATCACATATTCCTTCCATCTCTTTAATTTAGCCTTTATATCAACTATTATATGTCCATTTGTATCTTTGAGTACATTACCAGTATTATTATATTTCTTGCATCCAGTCATTTCTTTTATCTTCTTATGCATGTGGCACCAGTCAAATCTCTTTTCCATTGCCTCTATTTCTGTACATTGTTCGGTCAGGTATTGTTCCTTAGCTCTTTTAATATCTTTTTGTATTAGTTTGTGTATTCTCTTATATTCTTCAACGTTGTTTTTGTTTTTCCTTCGTTTCTCCATGCTTTCCAAGATGTTTGTCGTTATCCATGGCTTTTTCTTTTTGCCACTCCTATTTACTAGCTGATCTTTAGTTATTGTTTCCAATCCTGTTTGGATACATCTCCACTTATCCTGTATACTGTTTTCCCTTGTTGTATTGGTGGTTCGCATATACTCGTTTACCATCCCTTTAACCCTATGATGAATTTTCGGGTCCTTGAGGAGTTTTGTGTCTATATAGTTGTTTTGATATTTTGTTATCTTTTTCATCTTTATGTTGATTTTAGCTACTATCGGATTATGGTCGGAATTAATGTCAGCACTCGGATATGTTTTTGTAGACTTGATTGCGTTCTTATAACGGTTACTCGTGAGGATGTAGTCTATCTGGTTTCTTACAATTTTCAAACCACGTTCACTCTCGTTTAATCAAAGCATTGTTAAAATTATTAAAGCAGAGATTGGTCTACTTAACCCGGCCTGGTCAAATGGCGGCCCTCGGGCCTCATGCAGCCCGCGTCGACATTTTATGCGGCCCGCGAAGCATTTTGTAAATTAGTTTAATTACAAAAAATATCTACTTATAATAAAAACAAAAAAGTTGGTTGTTTTTGTATCCTACCAAAATATTAATTCACTGAGAAAGTAATTACAAATTTTTATATATCTAGTACTCACAATCAATGAACTTAATTCGTTTTCCAACATATTCTTATTCTTTCGGTGCCTATCCGCTTCGGATTTAAGCGATCATGATGGCTATTCTTGTCTTGTTGGTGGCTACGCGGAACAATTCAGCTGAGACATATTGGACCAGCATATAAGGTTATCAATCCAAGATATTCGTCTTCTTCCAGGGCCTCTTTTGCAGTTAATTTTCCCTTGAAGTATTTTTTGGAATAGATCGTATCTCTTTGTATTTCGCATGATATGTCCTGGATATTACAACTTTCGGCATTTCATTATCTTGATAAATTTAGGTTTTGTGTTCATTCTTCTGATTACTTCTATATTTGTCACTCTCTGGATTCAAGATATTCTCAAGATCCGTCTATAAAGTCATAATTCAAAGCTTCTTCTCTGTGTTTGTATTTAAGGTCCATGTCTCTACACCATATATGAGGACAAAATATACCTAGCAGTGCAAAAGTCTAATTTTCGGTTTTAGAGTTAGGTTGTGGCTTTTGAAGACAGCAGTCATTTTCTGAAACACATTTCTTGCTTTCCCGATACGAATCTTGATTTCTGGCGAGTTATCCCAATTTTCGTTTATTATTGTACCAAAATACGGATATTGATTTACTCTTTCTATATTTCTTTGGCTTGTGACTAAGTCTACTTCTGGAATATTTCCCTTACTTATGACCATGAGTTTTGTCTTTGTGGTGTTTATTTCAAGCCCATACTGACTTCTGATTCTTACAATTCCATCCATTAATACTTGTAGCGATTGAATAGTATCAGCAAATATACTAGTATCATCAGCATACCGGAACTTGTTTAATCTCATTCCATTTATCAATATTCCTTCTTCTGCTTCTTCCAGGGCTTCTCTAAATATGAATTCTAAATATATGTTAAATAGTATAGGCGACAAAATACATAACTGTCTTACTCCTCAAAAAATTTGGACTCATTCGATGTGTTCTTCATCAACACGCAATACCGCTGTTTGATTCCAATACAGGTTCTTGGTGATTGCAAATCTCTTTCTTCCATCCCAATATTTCTCAAAATCTACCAATTTGTCGTGTTTTACGCTGTCAAAAGCCTTCTGGTAATCTATTAGGCAAGCAAATACATTTTTATTTACATCTCTACAACTCTGAAACAATACTTGCAGTCTTCTCGAGGCTTCTCGCGTTAACAAACCCAAACTGATTAGGGACTATCTGTTCTTCACATAGTCTATATATTCTTCTGTGTATCACCCTCAAAAACACTTTCAAGAGATGGCTCATCAAGCTTATCGTACGTGTTCCAACATATACAAAGCTACAAAGAATACATAAAGCATGCCTATGACATTCTTATTATGTTTATCAGGCCTGATGTTTACTTTATTATCTACCTGCCATTAAGTCATAGATATGGCATGTTTAAGGGTTTTCTCTGAAAATATATCTTTTTACCAGCAGCATTGTCCATATATTATTTGTTTCATATGGTCCACTATGAAAAAACCTAACAATATTGTTGCGTCTAGGCGAGTATATATGTAACGGTCGTGGTATACAAACAACTATTAAAATAGAAAAATATATAAAGCGGCCCGCGGTCAAATTTTCGTACGTAATGTGCCCCAACAGTCCAAAGATTTGCCCACCCCAGTACTATGTCTAGTTTCGTTTAATCTTTTAGTTTCGTTTGACTTGTTCGCGATTGCAATTTTTGTTTTGTTTTATTACAAACTAGGTATATAAAGCTGGCACCCCATCTCTTCGAAATTAAAATTTGATTAAACGAGAATTATGTGCTCTTTGTGTGGCAATTATGTACCGCCATCGAAATTTTTGTGCTCAAAGCGTTTAATGAAAAAATCATATTTGACTAATGGAGGTGATAACTTATTGTCAAACTAGCACCCACCCTTCTGAAATATTGGGATATCGGCAACAAATAAGCACTATAATTATGTACGCTTTATGTGCTTTTCAAGCACCCTGGAGCGAATACGCTAATTCAACCCCTTGTGCGAAAACCTCACCCCGAACCGAATAAGTCACAAGAGGAATCTATAATAACATAGTACAAACATTTTAACAGAGGTGAAAATGTTGCAATAATTACACTGGTCAACATAAGTCTTGTTTCCTTTTTTTCTGTTATTGGGTATTTCTATGGCCCTGACTTTGAAAAAAAAATACTGGGAGATTGCTAACAGCTTTACCTTTTGAAGTATACAGTTTTATTATTTTGACAAAAACATACAAAAAAGAATACGTTATGCTATTAAAATTTCTAATGAACACTAGCAAATGATCTTTAATTAGATTTCCTTGAATGAATGACTTTAGGTAGATCTCGTTGCAAACTCCAGCTGTAGTCTGCCATCATATGTGAGCCCCCACCGCCCCTGATAACGCTCTTCCATTGTCCGAAGATCCTGATGAAATCTTTCACCCTGCTGCTCACTAAAATCACCCAGATTTTTTGGAAATCGGTCTAAATGCGAATACAGGAAGTGGATTTTTATCAAGTTCGATAGCATGCACTCAACAAGCTCGACATAGTCGTCAGATTTCTTTTTGCCTAGGAAATTACTCATAACCAAAACAAAAAGAATTCCAAGCTTTCGATTCGATTTCAGTCATTGATTTGACAAAAATTGGATCTTTCAAATTGCCTAATCGGTGGCCGATCAAAAATACATCAGAAGTAGGAATCGTCATGATGGTTTCAAGGTTCTCGTCAAATCATGGGTGTTACGAACATTATTGCATCTCTCTTTCCACTGGACCATAACCGTAGGCGTACCATACATTTCTGGCATACAATATGAGGAACCCATAGCTTGTCCTGATTACACAATTTTATTTTAAAGTATTGATGATACTAGGGCGAGAGTTTCAAAAATCTCGTATCGCTCTCGTTTGTTGTGTAAAAAACGTCTCAGTCTCGCTCTCGCTCTAGGAACCGTTAGTCTCGTCTCGCTCTCGCTCTCGTAACCGTTAGTCTCGTCTCGCTCTCGTAACCGTTAGTCTCGTCTCGCTTTCGCTCTCGCTCTCGTAACCGTTTCTCTCGTCTCGCTCTCGTTACCGTTTGTCTCATCTCGTCTAATCTCGCCAAATATCGTTCTTGCTAGTCGATTTAAAATTAATAATAAAAAGGAACATAATTTGAAATTGTCTACGACATCTATTTCATATTACGAAATCTACTCTTTTAATTGTTATATAATGAAATGTTACTTGCCCGAGCCCGCAGTTCAAATTTATGCAAGAAAATATTACGGCTACCCGTATTAGAATCAAAGATTGAAGAAGAAGTATGACCGGGACCAGAAACGTGTCTCTCGTGTCTCGCGAGAACGAGACCACATGCGCTCTCGCTCTCGCGAGAACGAGAACACATACGTTCTCGCTCTCGCGAAAATGAGACCACATGCGGTGTCGTCTCGTTCTTGTCTCGTTTTTACGAGACGAGACAAGAACGATATTTTATTATCGATATATATTTTCGATATTTTGCAAATATATATTCACCACAAATGTAGCAAAAACAATCGGGATTAAGCACACAACATCTTCTTGACGAAGCCATATCAAAAAACACAACAAAATATATTTTAATGTCCACTAAAAACGAAAATCTAAGTAAATATAGTAAATGAGGGTAGTTAGCTACAACTCAAAAACAAAATGTGAAAAATTGTTGCCATATTAAAAAACAAACACTTTTTTTGTTCACCAGTATTATGCGCTGTTGAACGAAAAATTCACCCTCAACCGTATGATTTAATCGTTTCAAATCTTTTCAATCGTTGAAATGTTTTTGCTCGAGTACTATAGATTGAATTGAATTATTCGTACAAGGGTGCGAGCACAAAAATCACGAACAGCAGATCTGGAGAGCACATAATTGTTACAACGATTTCGTGTCGGTTAAAATTTTTGTGCTCGATTATTATAGTTTTCAAGTCTTATGACTCAGACGGTTGAGGGTGAATTTTTCGTACAAGAGTGCGACCACCAAAATCGCAAATAAGATTTATTAAGAGCACATATTTATTACAAAGTTTTCGTTTCGGTTAAAATTTTTGTACATTGTCGTTGTCACCTCTTGTGGCTCATTCGGTTCGGGGTGAGTTTGTCGCACAAGAGGTTGAGTTAGCGAATACGCTCAAGGGTACTTGGAAAGCATATAAAGAGCACATAAGTATAGTTCTTATTTGATATCGATATCAAAATGTTTCATTTGGGTGGGTGCTAGCTTGACAGTAAGTTTGCACTCCCAGTAATTAGATTTTTTTATTGAACGATTCGAGCACAAAAATCGCGATTGCGGAACATAATTAACACATAAAGAGCACATAATTCTGAACAGCACATAAAACTTGAATTTTGCAGAGGGTAGCTTGCCAGCTTTATAAACATTTACAAATTACAATTCTTTTTGTTGTAGCCATTTTCACCAAAACCTTTGTTGTTAAAAAACTTTTAATTTCCAATATCAACTAGGAGTATTTTATTCGCTGTTATTTGCAATTATTTTCTGTACCGAATCGAATGATAAATCGGAGGAAAACAATGTAGGAGGTTCAGCTGTGGGAGACTCCGATTCAAGGCTGCAGCAGTAACCTCGACCCAGATTGGAAAACGGTTTTTTAGCCGTTTTTCTTTAAAAATGGGCAAAAATGCGACATGCAAGGGGAATTTTAATGCTTGCTAGCCTCAATCTTTTAAATAATGTGACACACGGTCGTCACAATAAATAATAAATTGAAGATACAACAAGGAATTTGCTTTGCAATAATACAATGATTAATAAATTGAAGATAGGTACAGCAATGAATTTGCTTTAGAATAAATCGTAATTGCAGTTATTTCTATTAAGGCTTCGTTGAATCATGTTGCCATTTGACAACACACAATATATACGTTTTTTAAATAGTTCAGTTCAAAACTCCAGTTGAAATGTCTTGTAGCTGTTCGACAACAAATATATTTATTATATTAGAACTATGTTAATTATTAAATATTTATTATGGTTAATGATGTATCTCGGTTTCTTGTGTTTAACATAGTGAAATTAACTCATCAAACTAATTAACTTTTTTTATTACTTAAAGATATATGGTATTGACAATTATCTAAATTAACACTTAATTTTGATAAACATAATAAAGACGGAACACAGCTTGAATATATAAATATATTCAACCTTTCCGGAGCTCTATAACACAATTGAGTCTTTAGGACTACCAAAACAAGTCTCATGTCAAATTTTCGACCTATTTACCAATTATTACCAATATTAAAATTATCATTTAAATCAATAACCTGCTCATGTATCTCTCACGAAATGTCAAATTAAAAATATCTAACCCCAGACATCCACTTTGGTCTCAAGTAAGTCGTTCAAATTATTATTCATAAAAAGCAAAGCTGCACTGAGGAGAGATAAATCTCGAAAGGCGTCTGCAGATGGCTATCCACTTAAGTTAATAGAAAGACATGATCTTAAAAAAACAATGGTGTGACAAAACAATCAAAAAAATTTCTGGTTTTCGTTGAGTGCCACGAAGGTATACTGAATGCTAGTTAGTAGCTGGCAAATTCCACATGAGATTTGTTTTGGTAGTCCTAAAAAGACTCAATTGTGTTATAGAGCTCCGGAAAGCCGGAATATATTTATATGTTCAGGTAATGTACCGAATTTATTAAGTTTATACGATTATCTATAATATAGTATGGTTTTACCAATACTAAAACTTTTATACAATACTTATTTTTAATAAAGGGTCTTGCCTAATAACATCTCTCACACGATTGGGTATAAATCCAATCAAGTTCGCTATTGCTTCTTGCGGGATGTTAAGCTTTTTATTAAATTTTTTTATTAAACTTTTCTTCTACGGGAAAGGGTTAAGTCTCGTATTAAGTCGTTTTTCCCTATCTGTGACCTTGTAAATGCCCTGTATAAAATTTGTCTGATATTCGCGAGATATATTCAGCTATGGTCGGAATTTCTGCTTCTTTGTCTACTCTCGTAATTCTTGTGTATCTGTCTCTGCTGAGTATTAAGCGTAAGCATTTATTCTGAAAAATCTGTAATTTTTTAATGTTTGTCAGTGCGGTGCTACACCAAACTGGTGCTGCGTATGTTATTATCGGTCTTAAAATCCGTTTATAAATTAAGAGTATTAACCCTTAACCACCTGCCATACGTCCCAGGTGAGAAAATTACTGCTACTTTGGGTCTGAGAGACGTATGTCAGGTGGTTAGGTGTTAAATATTAGCATTTTTTTCTTTTCTTATTAAAGATTATAATTTCTAGGAAATTATTGTATACATATTGTTAGCAAAGTTAACAGCATTTGTATAACTAATCTTTCTTTATCAAACTTTCTTAAAAACAACTACTTCACTGGCAAACACCACGACTGACATTGAATTACATTAAGAAAGTTTTTTGGGTTCTACATAACCCTGTGATTTTCCCAAAAAAAAAACAATATCCTGATCAAATACAAAAAATAATTATCAATGAATTAATGAATGTATGGATGGTTCTCTATGTAAGAGAACCATCGCTGTTTATTTTTTCGTCTTCTAATTTCTTGAGATGTCATTAACTATCCTAACTACTTATTGGACTGTATTGATAAGATAGAATTGGTAAAATCATCCTACTTTATAGATATTCATACAAACTTAAATCAATCGGAACACAGCCTAAATATATAAATATATTCAACCTTTCCGGAGCTTTATAAAAATTACTGAGTCTTTTTAGGACTACCAAAACAAATCTCATGTGAAATTTGGCAGTTAATTAATAGCATTCAATCCACCTTCGTGGCACTCAACAAAAACCATAAAAATAACTTTGTTTTTAATATCATTAATAATTTTTCCGATAATTTAAGTAAGTGAGCCATCTGCAGACGCGTTTCGAGATTTATCCCTCATCAGTCCAGCTTTGCTTTTATTAATAGCAATTTGTAAAACACTCTCCTGTAAACCGTATTTTGTTGTGGTCTATATCCAAATTGACAGTCTGTAACGAATTTATTTTTTTATTGTTCATGCGGGATAAGTACACCTTAGCGTCCGTTTTTTAGTGCGGCAAAAGACTGTTTTGGCTGTATTACCACATAAGTTGGGTCACGTACACAAATACTCAATATAAACCGCTAAATTAGATTTAAAAAAAACAATTGAATAAATGAAATAAACACAATTAAAACCTCAATATTAAAAAAGTCACGTGAAAGGGACACATTTTTTTCATTACAAAATAAAAATTAAAGAAAACGTTTTAAAATGAGTGTAAACGATGATACCCGAGATTGATGAGAGTTCTTATGACGAATCCACACCACTGGAGATAATTGAAAAAGCAAATTCCTTATTTATGGTTCTATTTTTTTTTGGATGGCCCCTGAAACTTTGGCTCCCAAACTTGTAAGATACGTCTCGTCGCCTGAGTAATAAAAAATATTATCTGCAACTCGTGCGGTATTGTCAATTGCTGATGAGCAATTGACAACTTACCGCCCTAGTTGCACAATAAACTGACCATATGTTTAGGTAGTCGGTTGTTTGAATTATTTTTTCAGTTATTTTAGACATAGTTTTTAAGTAGACTAATCGGTCTGTAAGATTCTGGCGAGGTTTTAGGTGAGGTCTTAAAAAGTAATGCGATGGCCGGGAATCGAACCCGGATCAACTGCTTGGAAGGCAACTATGCTGACCATTACACCACCATCGCACTTATATTAATATTACCATTAAGAATGTATACTACGTATTGATGGCCTTTCTCTTTGCTATTTAAAGAAATATTCAAAGCGGTTTTCTTGTCTAATTTGCAGAGCCTCTCAGAGAACATGCGAGGCCCAGGGCAATTGTTTTTTGGAGGCCCCTCCTACATCCGTTGTAAAGTAAAAACTTAGGGGAAGAAATAAATAGAATAGTTTTTGTTATGGTATTAAATATTTATTCAATAAGTAAATTTACTTAACAAATGCTTATCGCGCTTTAGCATCTGCAAATTCGGTTGGAATTTTGGAAAGTGAGGCCCCTTAAATTACGAGGCCCATGGCCCATTGTGAAGGAATTATCCCCCTGCAGCATCTACGCTTACTACCATGACAATTTTTAAATGACAGTTTAATTAATGAAGTTAATAAATAAATAGAATAGTATATTTTGCAACTAGGGTGGTAAGTTGTCAATTGGTCACGACAGAGAAATTGGAGCACGAACGTAGTGAGCACATTCGCTCGAGAGGGCAAATGACAATACCGCCCGTGTTGCAAATAATATTTTTTATTACTCATACGAGAAGACGTATCTTACAAGTTTGGGATCCAGGGGCCATAAAAAAATAGAATGTCCCTTTCGGAATGTCATTGATGAATAGACAGGATTGGGGCGAGGATTGAACCTTGTGGGACACCAGTGTCAATCGGTCTGAATGGAGATAATTATCATTTAAATCAATATCCTGCTCATGTCTCTCTCACGAAATGTCAAATAAAAAATATCTAACCCCAGTCATCCACGTGGGTTTCAAGTAAATCGTTTACAAATTATTATTCATAAAAAGCAAAGCTGCACTGAGGAGAGATAAATCTCGAAACGCGTCTGCAGATGGCTATCCACGTAAATTAATAGAAAGAGATGATCTTAAAAAAACAATGTTATTTTCTGATTTTCGTCGAGTGCTCTGGACCGATACACTAAAAATTCTATCTGTCAAGTACGAACGGATCAGTCTGATCAGAGCGGCCGAAAAAATCTGTCCTATCAGTTTATTAAGCAGTCCGTCGATGCAGACCTTCAAAAAGTCGAAAACTTTCTCTATGTCTAAGAGAACCATCGCCATTACTTCTTTTTGTTCTAATTGGTTGAGATGTCATTAACTATCTAACTACCTATTGAACCGTATTGTGTTGTGGTCTAAATCCAAATTGACAGTCTGTAATGAATTTATTTTTTTATTACTCATGCAGGATAAGTACTATCTTGGTGTCCTTTTTTTAGTGCGACAAATGGCTGTTTTTGGTTGTATTACCACATAACTTGGGTAACGCACGCAAATATTGAGTAAAAATTACTAAGTTGGATTTAAAAAAAACAATTGAATAAACGAAATAAACACAATCATAACCTCAATATTAAAAAAATGACTTTTTGTTTCATTTTCATTTTCAAAGTTTTTTTTCATTACAAAATAAATATTAAAGAAAACGTTTTAAAATGAGTGTAAATGGTGATACCGGAGACTAATGTGAGTTCTTATGACGAATCCACACCAGCGGAGACAATTGAAAAAGCAAATTCCTCATTTTTTTGTATTTTTTTGGATGGCGCCTGGACCCCAAACTTGTAGGATATGTCCCCTGGAATAGGTAATTAAAAAATATTATCTGAAACTCGTGCGGTATTGTCAATTGGCCTCTCGAGCGAATGAGCGCCCAATTTGGCTCTCGTGAGCAATTGACAACTTACCGCCCTAGTTGCACAATATACTATTGTCCATATGTTTAGGTAGTCGGTTGTTAATTATTTTTCCAGATATTTTAGGCAAGTAGACTAATCGGTCTGTAAGATTCTGGCGAGGTTTTAGGTGAGTTTTAGGTCTTAAAAAGCTATGCGATGGCCGGGAATCGAACCCGGATCAACTGCTTGGAAGGCAACTATGCTGACCATTACACCACCATCGCACTTATATGAATATTACCATTAAGAATGTACACTACCTTTTGATGGCCTTTCTCTTTACTATTTAAAGAAATATTCAAAGAAGTTTTCTTGTCTAATTTGTAATATTTCTTGTACAACAATAATAATAATATTTATTGCAACATGAAAAAGTAGTAAGTTTTTTTACCTGTAGGACAATGGTTTGAAATACAATATAACCAAATTTAATGAACTAAAATGGCCGCCGCCACCCGATGGAGTAATAAACTTGCGTGATCTTCACGTGATTTTTGGGAGATGATTCCCTATTGGTCAGTGCAAACGCTTTTGAAGCATAGATCACGCAGCCGAAACTTTAAACCAGTCGACCAGTCCAGTTGTATGCCACGTGCTCTAGAGTTTTCAGTGAATCTGTAACTTCAGTGACTTTTTTATTGACTCTGCTATATCTGAAACGTCACGCTAGTATTTGTATTTGGTTATAGTATTGGGATTTATGTTTTCCGCACAAAAGTAAAATTTGGAAAAGCAGTGTAATCAGGCTTTTTACAACGTCACTACGAACTATCACGTGAACGCCGCGTGATTACTCTACGGGTTCGCTGCGGCAACTATAGAAATAAATTGAACCGTATTTTAATTGTTCTTGGCTATCTAGTTATTGTTTAGATACTAGGCTAAGTTTTGAAAATTAATAAATCTACCCAACAGAGATTTAACCTTCCGTTGGGCGCGGCCGATCAAATAGGCACAGCAATAAAGTTAGGAGTCGCTCCTCTTCTCGTTAAGGGCGCCGAATTCTCCAATAGCTTACTAACTTTTTGTGTTGAACTGACTACACACCTTGGAGACTGCCTTGGAGACCGTAAAAAAGCCCTTTTATCACTCAGAATCACAGCGCCGCGAGCTGTTTGTTTTTCGGAAACATAGCTCAAAACCGCATTGCAATGTTTGCTAATTCAGGGAGAAATTTTTCTTTTATATTATACTTCTTTTATATAAAATCCTTCACACTTCAGAATAAAAATATGAATAAAAATTTAAATTATGGCACGAACAATTTATGCAGGGATTACGCTGAACTTAACGTAACGGGACGCGACGAAACGTAAGAGATTTGACTTAAACTTAATCCTAAGGTATGTTTGTGAAACAAGCGTAACGTACCGCAAAACAGCTTGCATTGATAACGATTTGACAGCGTGAAAAAGTGATTGACACAATCATTTTTGCATTTTTGCCAAATTGCTTGCCAAATTTAAGTTATCTATTCGCGATTAATATTATTCTCGTTAGCGATTCAATAAAAATCGCTAAATGTAAGTTAGATTTAAAAAACAATGGAATAGATGAAATAGACACAATCAAAACCTCAACATTAAAAAAGTGACAGATTTTTTTTTCATTACAAAATAATAATTAAAGAAAACGTTTTAAAATGAGTGTAAATGGTGATACCGGAGACTGATGTGAGTTCTCGTGACGAATCCACACCACCGGAGACAATTGAAAAAGCAAATTCCTCATTTTTTATTGTATTTTTTTGGATGGCCCCTGGACCCCAAACTTCTATGGTATGTCTCCTCGAATGAGTAATACAAAATATTATCTGCAACTCGTGTGGTATTGTCAATTGCCTTCTCGAGCGAATGAGCGCACTCACTACGTTCGTGCGCCCGTCGGTTGTTAATTATTTTTCCAGTTATTTTAGGTATATATTTAAGTAGACTAATCGGTCTGTAAGATTCTGGCGAGGTTTTAGGTGAGTTTTAGGTCTTAAAAAGCTATGCGATGGCCGGGAATCGAACCCGGATCAACTGCTTGGAAGGCAACTATGCTGACCATTACACCACCATCGCACTTATATTAATATTACCATTAAGAATGTGCACTACGTATTGATTGTCTTTCTCTTTACTATTTAAAGCAATTGGTCAGTGCAAACGCTTTTGGAGCGTAGATCACTCAGCTGAAACTTTAAACCAGTCGACCAGTTCGGTTGTATGCCAGGTGCTCTCGAGTTTTTAGTGACTCTGTGGACTTCAGTGATTTTTTTATTGAGTCTGCTATATCTGAAACGTCACGTTAGTATTTGTATTTGGTTATAGTGTTTTGATTTATTTTTTCCGCACAAAAATAAAATTTGACAAAGCAGTGTAAATCAGGCTTTTTACAACGTCACTACGAACTACCACGTGAACTCCGCGTGATCACTCCACGGGGTCGCTACGGCAACTATAGCAATAAATTGAACTGTATTTTTATTGTTCTTGACTATCTAGTTATTGTCTAGAAACTAATCTAAGTTTTCTAAATTACTAAATCTAACCAACAGACATTTAACCTTCCGTTGGGTGCGGCCGATCAAATCGGCACAGCAATAACGTTAGGAGTTGCCCCTCTTCCGTTGCTAAGGGCGCCGAATCTCCAATTCTCCATTAGCTTACTAACTTTTTGTGTCGAAGTCACTAAACACGTTGGAGACTTCCTTGGAGACCATAAAAGGGCCTTTCTATCACTCAGAATCGCAGCGCCCCTAGTTGTTTCTCGGAAACATAGCATAAAACAGCATTACAGCAATGTTTGCTAATTCAGGGAGAAATTTTTCTTTTATATTAGACTTTTTTTATAAAATCCTTCACACTTCAGGGAAAATATGAACAAAAATTTAATTTATACCACGAACAATTTATGCCGGAATTACGGTGAACTTAACGGGAGGCGACGCAACGTAAGTGACTTCACGTAAACTTAATCGTAAGGTATGTTTGTTAAATTACGATCGCCGTAACGTGCCGCAACACAGATTGCATTGACAGCGTGAAAAAGTGACTGACACAATAATTTTTGCCAAATTTAAGCTATCTACCAAGAACTAAGATTGACATGTCCTACTTGTGTGAAAAAGACAAATGGCTGTTTTTCGGTGTATTACCACATAACTTCGGTAACAGACGCATATATTCAATAAAAATCGCTAGATCGCTGAGTTATATATAAAAAAACAATTGAATAAAATGAGCGAATGAGCCAATTTCACTCTCGTGAGCAATTAACAACTTACCGCCCTATTTGCTCAGTATACTATTGTCCATATGTTTAGGTAGTCGGTTGTTACTTATCTTTCCAGTTATTTTAGGTATATATTTAAGTAGACCAATCGGTCTGTATGATACTGGCGAGGTTTTAGGTGAATTTTAGGTCTTAAAAAGCAATGCGATGGCCGGGAATCGAACCCGGATCAACTGCTTGGAAGGCAACTATGCTGACCATTACACCACCATCGCACTTATATTAATATTACCATTTAGAATGTACACTACTTATTAATGGATTTTCTTTTTACTATTTAAAGAAATATTCAAAGGTTTAAAGGTTTTCTTGTCTAATTTGTAATATTTCTTGGACAACAATAATAATAATATTTTTTGCAACATGAAAAGGAGATTTCCTTGGAGACCATCAAAAGGCCATTCTATCACTCAGAATCAGAGCGCCCCGAGTTGTTTGTTTTTCGGAAACATAGCATGAAACCGCATTGCAAGTTTGCTAATTCAGGGAGAAATTTTTCTTTTATATTATACTTTTTTTATATAAAATCCTTCTCTTCTGTGAAAATATGAATCAAAATTTTATTTATGCCACAAACAATTTATGCCGGAATTACGGTGAACTTAACGTAACGGGACGCGACGCAACGTAAGTGACTTGACGTAAACTTAATCGTAAGGTATGTTTGCGAAATTACGCTCGGCGTAATTTCGTTTGTTTTTAATTCAAATGTGCTATTTGCCTCCACAATTTCATCCGCTAAACAGTCGTCAGGAAACTAAACCTGGAGTACAGCGCTTCTACTTTCGTGGACCAAGAATTGCTAAGTGGCGAGGTGGTAGAGTGATGGAATGGCATTGTTGCTGGAGAAAATGAACCCATAATTTAAAGGCGGGAAGCAAGAAATGCTGCCATTAGAGTTGTTCAACAGAGAGATACACTGGAGGAGTTTGGAGATGGGCCTGGGGTTCTGCACCATCAAGATGTTATTGTGAGGATCCGTAAAGGAATTATCCCCCTTCAGGATCTACGCTTATAACCTTGACAATATTTAAATGGTAGTTTAATCGATGAAGTTAATAAATAAATAGAATAGTATATTTTTCAACTAGGGCGGTAACAATTGGTTACGAGAGCGAAATTGGCACATTTGCTCGAGAGGGCAATTGACAATACCGCCCGTGTTGGAAATAATATTTTTTATTACTCATGCGTGGGACGTATCTTAGAAGTATGGGATCCAGGGGCTATAAAAAAAAATAGAAACAAAAATGAAGAATTTGCTGTATCAATTGTCTCCGGTGGTGTGGATTCGACATAAGAACTCTCATCAGTCTCCGGTATCACCATAAAGTTTACACTCGTTTTAAAAAGTTTTCTTTAATTATTATTTTTATTTTGTAATGAAACAAAATTTCTGTCACTTTCACGTCACTATTTTAATACTTATTGAGGTTTTGATTGTGTTTATTTTATTCATTTAATTGTTTCTTTCAGTGTAACTTAGCGATATTGAATATTTGCGTGCGTTACCCATGTGGTAATATAACCAAAAAGGCATTTCTCGCACTAAAAAACGTGCGCCAAGCTAATACTTTTAACGCATGAGTAATAAAAATGTATGAATGCAACATTTTTGTTTTTAAATAAAATTTCCATCATCATCAATGGCCATGCAACCCTATAGTAGGGACTCGACATTCTCCAGCTTCTTTCGCTATTCATTCCTGTCTCTGGCCTGCATCGTCCAGTTCGATGCACCTATCTTTCGTGCGTCTTCGCTTATACCATCCTTCATCTTTGGCCTTCCTCGCCCTCTTGTGCCTATGGGTTCTGCTTTAAGGATCTTTTTTGCAGGATTATTGTCATCATATCTCTTCACATGGCCTGCCCATCGTAATCTGCCGATTTTGACTGTAGTTACTATATCCTTGATACATAAAATTTACAACAAATATTTAATATTGAAATGGTTCGTTTAAATCTTCAGCCTCATTCGTTCCATTCTTTGTATAAGCTCATCCCATAAATGTTCCATCGGATTTAGGTTGGAACTGCAGGCTGGCCACTTCATAACCCGAAAACCGATTTCTGTAATGTAATCTTGTACGATTCTTGCGGTGTGCAGCTTCGTATTGTCATGCATAAAGATAAATTCTTCTCCAATGTAGTTTCTCCATTGTAGTTCTCCAATGTAATGCAAATCTTGCAGCTCCAGCGCTGTGGAGGAACTGAACTCTATCTCTTTCTATATCAAGGAGTTTGTTTAAGAGGTTTAGAGGGGTTGCAAGTAAAAAGACCATAAACTAAAGAGTAAATAAATGTTGCATACCATCATAATACAGAGTATTTTAACTTTATCTCACAACACAGCTGTATACATATTGCATTACAACAAACTAATCCTAATTCTTTATTTTGTTCTGTTAACGGAAAATTTTAATATTGGTAAAACTAACAAAACAAATCTTAAATGAAATTTGCGGGTTATTTACTAGCTTTCAGTCCACCTTCGTGGCACTCGACGAAAACCAGAAAAATAACATTGTTTCTTAAAGATCATGTCTTTCTTTTAACTTAAGTGGATTGCCATCTGCAGACGCGTTTCGAGATTTATCTCTCCTCAGTGCAGCTTTGCTTTTTATGAATAATAATTTGTAAACCACTTAGTTGAAACTCACATGGGCGCACGAACGAAGTGAGTGCGATCAAGTTATTCAATTGTTTATTTTTTAATATAACTCAGCGATCTAGCGATTTTTATTGAATATATGCGTCTGTTACCGAAGTTATGTGGTAATACATCGAAAAACAGCCATTTGTCTTTTTCACACAAGTGGGACATGTCAATCTTAGTTCCTGGTAGATAACTTAAATTTGGCAAAAATTATTGTGTCAGTCACTTTTTCACGCTGTCAATGCAAGCTGTTTTGCGGCACGTTACGGCCACCGAAAAAAAGTCACTAAAGTCACAGAGTCACTGAAAACTCGAGAGCACGTGGCATACAACCGGACTGGGCGACTGGTTTAAAGTTTCGGCTGCATGATCTACGCTTAAAAAGCGTTTGCACTGACCAATAGGGAATCATCCCCAGAAAATCACGTAAAGATAACGCAAGTTTATTACTTCATCGGGTGGCTGCGGCAATTATAGTTTATTAAATTTGGTTATTATTGTATTTCAAACCATTGTCCTACAGGTAAAAAGAACTCGAGGTTGGTACCCTTTCGTTACTTTTTCAAAATGTTGCAAAAAATATTATTATTATTATTGTACAAGAAATATTACAAATTATACAAGAAAACCCCTTTGAATATTTCTTTAAATAGAAAAGAGAATATAATAGAAAAGGCCTTCAATATGTAGTCTCCATTCTAAATGGTAATATTAATATAAGTGCGATGGTGGTGTAATGGTCAGCATAGTTGCCTTCCAAGCAGTTGATCCGGGTTCGATTCCCGGCCATCGCATTCGTTTTTAAAACCTAAAACTCACCTTAAACCTCGCCAGAATCTTATAGACCGAGTCTCTTATAGTCTACTTAAATATATACCTAAAATAACTGGAAAAATAATTAACAACCGACTACCTAAACATACGGACAAGAGTATATTCTGCAACTAGGGCGGTAAGTTGTCAATTGCTAACGAGAGCGAAATTGGGCGCACGAACGGAGTGCGCTTATTCGCTCGAGAAAACAGTTGACAATACCGCACGAGTTGCAGATAATTATTTTTATTACTTATTTGAGGGGACATATCCTATAAGTTTGGGGTCTAGGGGCCATCCAAAAAAATACAATAAAAAATGAGTTTTGCTTTTTCAAATGTCAATGAAAATCGAAATGAAAAAAATGTCTGTCACTTTTTTAATATTGAGGTTTTGATTGTTTATTTTATTTATTCAATTGTTTTTTTTAAATCTTAACATCTTCCTAACCTAACCTAACCTAACTTAGCGATTTTTATTGAATATTTGCGTGCGTTACCCAAGTTATGTGGTAATACAGCCAAAAACAGCAATTTGTCGCATTAAAAAACGGGCGCCAAGATAGTACTTATCCCGCATGAGTAATAAAAAAATAAATTCATTAGAGACTCTCAATTTGGATTTAGTCCACAACACAATACGGTTCAATAAGTAGTTAGATAGTTAATGATATCTCAACCAATTAGAACAAGAAGAAGTAATAGCGATGGTTCTCTTAGACATAGAGAAAGTTTTCGATTTTTTGAAGGTCTGCATCTACGGACTGATTAATAAACTGATAGGACAGATTTTTTCGGCCGCTCTCATCAGAGTGATCCGTTCGTACTTGACAGATAGAACTTTTAGTGTATCGGTCAAGAGCACTCGACGAAAATCAGAAAATAACATTGTTTTTTAAGATCATCTCTTTCTATTAACTTAAGTCGATAGCCATCTGCAGACGCGTTTCGAGATTTATTCTCCTGAGTGCAGCTTTGCTTTTTATTAATAATAATTTGTAAACGACTTACTTGAAACCTACGTGGATGACTGGGGTTAGATATTTATAATTTGACATTTCGTGAGAGAGACATGAACTTACACATTGAGACATTATAGATGCTACAATGTAGTGTGGTTTTAGCCTACTAATACTATAATGTAGTATGGTTTTATGGATACTATAATGTAGTATGGTTTTACCTATACAAATGTATGTTTATTATTGAATATTTATTTCGTTTATTGATATTACAGGTAAATTAAATTTAAAATTTCAGAGATTATAACAGAGAAAGTTTTAGATCTTCTTAAAACAATATCGCTTTTAGCATTGAATTACGTGAGAATTAAATCTCAAATAAACGTATTTTTTCACTATTCTGAGTGTCGTATACCACAACTAAACGTATGTATGTCACAACTAAATCATTAGATTGTAACATAAGCTGTAGCGTGTTTACTATTCTTAATCTCAAATTAACACATTTCAAATAGACATTTTTGTTCACAATTTCCGAAAGCTTTTGGCACAACAGACCTCGCAAACAATTCTTAATCTAATCGAAAGTAGTGCTGAATACAAAATACCGCTTCATTTTGAATTCATAGACTATCACAAAGCGTTTGATTCGATAGAAACATGGGCGTTCATAACATCAATTGATACAGCTAGAATAGATACAAGATACTCCTCATAATAGGAATATTCAGAAATTATTTATTATTATTATGAGGTATTTATAGTATTTAAAATAGAAGATCAAAATGCAAAACTATTACTGAAATAGAGGGAGTTCTTGAGGTATGGCAGTTATATGGCAGTTATATTGCAGCTCTACGAGAATGAAGACCCTGAACAAGAAAACGAATTACCATCCATGAACGAGGTGGAACAAGAGCCTGACATTTTGAAGGATGAAGTAGAGCAAGCCATTCGTTATTTGAAAAACAATAAAAGCACAGGGGGTGATAATATAAGCGCAGAAATGTTAAAACAACTAGATGAAGTAGGCATCACATTTCTGTGGAAGATATGAAACAACATATGGAAAACCGGACAATGGCCAAAGGATTGATGCACATCGACCTTCATTCCATTACACAAAAAAGGTTCCAATCAAAAATGTAACAACTACAGAACCATTGCACTTATCTCACATCCAAGCTAAGTTATGCTCAGAATTCTCCTTCAACGCCTCAGCAGCTTCTTGGATTTTCAGATCCCACAGGAACAAGCAGGATTTGTCAGTGGCAAGGGCACAAGAGAACAAATCTCTAATGTTCGACAAATTATCGAAAAGGCAAGAGAATTTGCAAAACCATCATATCTCTGTTTCCTAGACTACAGCAAAGCTTTTGACTGTGTTAGTTGACAAAAGCTTTGGAGAGCTCTCTTAGAGATGGGAACCCCTCAACATCTGGTGCTCCTATTAAAACATCTATATGAAAACAGCAGTGCAACAGTCAGACTGGAGGACAAAACCTCCCCAACATTCAGCATACAACGAGGAGTAAGACAAGGGTGTATTTTATCTTCCTTGCTATTCAACATTTATGGTAAATACATTATCAGGAAGGCTTTGGACGGTTGGAGGGTGGCATAAGTATAGGTGGCAGAAAAATAAATAAACTGCGTTATGCCGATGACACCACACTTATAACAAAGGACGAACAGGAAATGGCTGAACTTATTGAAAGAGTGGAAGGAGTAAGCCTGGACTATGGGTTAAAAATAAATCGGCAAGAAACTAAGTTAATGGTAATAGATCGCACAAACAGAATAAACAGAGCACAGACCATAAAAACTGACCATAAAAGCTCTTGCCAAAACTGCCATGACAAAGCTGCATAAAATCTGGAAGGACAAACAAATAACAACTAAAACAAAACGCACACTTGTCGAAACTCTTGTCTTGCCAATAGCATTATATGGGGCAGAAACCTGGATCTTGAAGGCCACAGACAATACTAAACTGGATAGCTTTGAAATGTGGGTCTGGAGAAGGCTTTTAAGAATCCCTTGGACTGCTCACAGAACCAACGTATCAATATTAGAAGAACTGCAAATTAATGTAAGACTATCAACCATCGTAAGACAGCGAATTCTCAAGTTTTTTGGACATGTGAGCAGGAGAAAGGATGACAATTTGGAAAAACTTGTGATACAAGGAAAAATCGAAGGCGCGAGACCTAGGGGGCGAACTCCGAAGCGATGGATGGCCCAAATGAAGCACTTCACTGGAAATTCACTGCAGGACAACTGCAGGACTGCATAAGATGCATTACAGACAGAGATAAATGGAGAGAAATCATAATCACCATAACATGAATGATATACATAAGATCACGACACTTCAACCAATGAAGTAAACGACTAGAGAGAGAAGATTATGAGGTATATTTATTATTATTATTTTTGGAACGAAGTTCCTTTCGGGAGGTCTCGGTAGGAGCGATTCGGCAGAAAACGTTACGTTCTGTACGATGTCCTCGTACGCTGTCCTCGTACGGTGTCAGTTACGCGCCCTTTCTCTTTTGCTCAGTGTATATTTCCATACCGCGCGCTCTCTCTCTCTCTTTTCTTCTCTTTCTTTCAGTGTATATTTCTATAGTGTTCTCTCTTTCTTTCGCAGTGTGACAGACAAGCGTGGTCTGTTTATAACCTTAAAATTAAACAAGAAGAAGATATAAAAATTGTTCAAACGTATTTTTCTTTTTTATTGTTTTAATTCATAGGAGAGTTATATTGTTTATAATTCCTCATTATTTTAATTAGATTTTGAGAAATGGAAAATCAAGAGAGGATACAAAATACTGAAAAAAAGTAAGTTTATAAAAATAAAACTGTACAATTTGAAGCAATTGCTAACTGTTTACACATGTTTATCGTACATGTAATTTGAGTGATTGATATTTACTATATTTATATATGTCGTAGTCATATAGTGAAATCAGTCAGATTGTTTAGAACTGAGCCATTGCATGATCTCTGTCGGCAGTTCGAGTAGTTCATCTAATTCGTGTAGCTCATGAAATCTCATGCAAGCTCAGCTCGTGAAATTTTATGAGGAACTAGTTTAACTGGGATTTACACTATCATTCTTACCGATTCGACATTTCCAGAAATGCCAAGTGCTGTCATCTGATAGTATAAAGCTACGTGTCTTAATTATCAGACCTATTAATAAAGAGATAAATAAATAAACATTCAATTTAAGTTGGTTTCACGAACTAGCTAGTCGTATCAAGTATTTCAAATAGAATACACGAACTGTCGGCAGATCATGCAATAACTCGGTTTTACACAATCTAACAGATTTTACTATATCACTATGACATTTACATTTTGGAGAGACATTAGTGAAATCACAATCTCAGCGTCAAAAAGAGTATCGACAGAGAAAAAAAGGAAAAAGAAATAAAATGAATTATACAAAATACAGATTTAGAAAAGTAGGTTACAATTTTTAATTTGATGCAATTGCTTACTGTTTACATTGGTTTATCGTACATGCGATTCAAGTGTTTGCTAATTTTGTTTACAATATTTATATACATTATAGAGAGACGATAGTGAAATCACAAGCACAGCGCCAAAAAGAGTATCGACAGAGAAAAAAGAAATTTTACAAACTACAGATTTAGAAGATGCTGAAGGCGTTCAAATATACAAAGATAAATTTAAATCAACGAAGAAATGTGTTGAACCTGAATCATTACAATCATCGAAAGAAGATTCATTACCGCCTATTTTAATCGAAAATAATAAAGAAACTGAAAAAGTAATATTTAGTCACATTCTGAATAATTAAATTCAATTATCAGGTAATAATGAAGCTCAGCAAGTAATTAGTCCAAGTTCTCAATCATTGCAAGTTCCATACGAGGAACATGATGAATGTTCAATGCCAAATGTGTTATTGAATCAAGACACAAACATTGCTGGCGTCGGTAATTGCCATACATCTCTTATAAGAATTTTACAACGTTAAATATCAGCATCTTTTCTTCGATAGCAACTTTATAATTCACCTTACTTAAATGCATGTCAAAATCCAACTAGTGCAAGATAAATACTTTGTAGTGGGTTTGAATATGAAGATTTAGATTGTTTATTCCTATTTTCCGGAACATACAATCAAAATATTTGTGTGCACTTTCATTATTTTAATAATAATTCAAAAAGAGAAGTTGTTCGATTCTGTTAAATGCGCGTTAAATACTTCGTTCCTGACGGGTGTCCCATGACCGCATACGTTTTTATTATTATACAACAAATAACCGCTAAAAACCTTATCAGTGATCTCAACAAGTGGTTCGTGGCAAACACCTAAATGTAGAGAAGAAATACAATATTTCAAACCAGACGCAGTCTCAAAGCTTACGACTATATACGCACTAAAAATAAACGGTACACAGATAGAAAGAAGCAATACTTTAAAATTTCTAGGAATCTTCCTGGAAGATGAATTACAAGGTTAATAATAAATTGCATGTTGAGAATACTCCGTAATTATATCGACTTGCCGCTCCTACTACGAATATGCTACGCAAAGTTCAATCAATTATTGTATATGCGATCATAATATGAAGTGGAATCCCCGAACTTAGACGTCTTATTTAAGGCACAAAAGAGGATAGTGCTGACCATCAAGGGCATATGCATACCAACACCATGTCGGTTACACTTCATGGGACTACACCTTCTGACAGTCACGTCCATCTACGTCTGAGAACTAGTTTTTTATATTTAAAAAAATAAGACAAAAACAATATTTAAACGACACTCACATAACACTAGAAACAAGAATATGATACAGACATCATCCATCAAAGCTGCCTCGCCTGAATTGGATTCAAAAACCGTTTACTCATTAATTTAAAAGAAGAATCATCATATAAGTTATTCCGTAATAATCGAAATAGTTTACGATACAAGTATGTGTCATACATTATTTTATCTACGAAGCATGTTAAAATACTGTTGAAGGTAAAAAAATAATTGTTTTTTACCGATAATATTGTAGAAATTGTAAGTTTAACATACTTCAAATCACTGATACAATAAGGTTAGAACGTTCAACGCATCTGTTGAATAAATTGCTAACTAGTAAAAACGCACAGTAACGGGAACACTATTTGGTCGTTGTCGATGAGTAGGGAAAGATTTTTCCTTCTAGGCCCTCCACCTCCACTGACCTTGATCTGGACACTTCCGGTTTCGACTTCGACACAGTGCAGGAACTAGAAATGGCAAACTGGTTGTGGGAAAGTCGAAACCTGAACTCGAAACAGGAAACGGAAGTCGAAACCAGGCCTCACACACAGCGTAGGGTTACATAGACCTCACACGTGGAACTAAGAGAGGCATAGAACTCACATGTGGGGTTACATAGACCTCACACTCTCATCTGTGAAAAACAGGGAGTGGGAAACGAGAAACAGAAGTCGGAACTGGAAAAGGAAGTCGGAACCGGAAGTGTCAAGGTCAATGGAGGTGGAGGGCCTAGAGGAACCATCTTTCCCTACTTCGATTTAATCTAGGTTAACCTAGATTTAATCTAGATTAGTTTATGGTTAGGATATTTTATATTAGAGCCAGATGAATCCAGACTGAGAGGCCGCGACTTTTTGATTCAAAATAAGAAAAAATATTAGAAAATTATATCAGAAAATGTATTTTCAGTACGTCTAAATTGTTTGTTTAGTGACGCGATTTGTTGCCATAGTAACAACAAACAAAAAACGTTTAATAATGAAACTTCATTTGATTTACATTGGATTTTAACGCACGATTTGGATACATACGATTATAATAATGGCATCCTTCAAATACAATAATGTATTTATGAATGTGTTTATTTTGATGTGTGAGTAGATAATGATTACTTAATCAATAAATGTTTGTACAACAAAATGTTTAACGTTGCTTATGTAATGTACATCTCAAAAGCCAATAAATTGATTTGATTTGATCTACTAAAATGCAACACTCCAGATTTCAATTGACGAGAACTTGGTAATAGATAAAATACCAATCAACAGAGGTATTCGTCAAGGGGATTCCATCTTTCCCAAATGATTTACCTTGGCACTGGAAATTAAAAAATGAAATTAATACGTTGCATTGGGAAGCAAGAGGTATACATGTAGACGGAATATCCTTAAACGATAATATTGTATTAATAAGCAGCGATCCCAATCAACTAGAGGGTATGATGACAGAACTCGCCTGTCTGTCTCGCCTACCCTGCGGGTAGTACTAAAAATGAATTTCAACAAAACCAAGATTATGAATAGCAACGACATGCATATAGGCAACATAAAAATAGGCAACGTCATGTTTCACACCGTAGAAGAATACATGGACCCAGGTCACTTAATTAAATTGTGCATGGAAAATCAAACGTCTGAGATAGCTTCAAGGCTACTACTGAGCTGGGCGGCGTGGCGTATGGGAAGTTCATATTCTTAAAGGTCGAAACGTTGCCCTATAACTCTCGAAAGAAAAGTGTATGATGCGTGCATTTTGCCCGTATCCACATATGAATTAGAAACTAAAGCCTTAACAACGCCTTAGAACAACACAAAGAGTAATGGAAAGGTCTATGCTTGGAATTAGCCTACGAGACAAAATATGCCAAATAGCAATTAGGAGGAGAACGAAGGTAAAATACATCATTCAGCGTGTAGCTAAACTTAAGTGGCGTTGGGTTGGGCATGTGACATGGTAGGATACCAATAAATGGACAGTACGTCTAGTAAAATTGCGGCAATGATTAACAAAAAGGAATATCGGAAGGCCCCAAAAGATATGGCTCGATGACGACAAGCAGTCTTTGGATAGGGACATTTGGAAGGGACAGTGGATGAAGAAAGGCTGACGAAGAAGAAGATATTAGTACATATATTAAATTATAGTACTAATAAAGTAACAGTTATCATGAAAATATTTGATAATACGAATTGCAAACAAATCTTATTTATATGTACATTAAATTGGAAGTGAATTGATGGACTAGTTGCTGAGATATTTGGGATAGTTGACTGAGACATTTTGGCAGCAAGATGAAAACGATTGACTTCACGGAAAAATCTAGAGATAATCGTAATTGATTAATCGAGTTTCGGAAATTAGTTATTTATGTGTTTTTTTTTGCCAAGCACAATGAGATGATTTGGCAAACATTGGCATGTCATTCATCACTGTATCCTGGTCTAAATTTGGTGGGCAAAAACCGTTAGGACAAAGACATGGGTTTGGTTTGTTAACACGCTATTAATATTGATGAACCAATTACCATGACTACAAATCAGCATACGAATCCGTGCTAACGAATAATTTGCTTTCGATACATTAATCCTGGAATCAAAGGATTTTATTAAACTCCATATAATCACATTCAGAAAACTAGTTGAATACCAACTTTATATATTTTTGTTTAATTTATGCTGTTTTTAAACAAAGAACGCGTTTTCCGTTCCTTATCTTTCAATCAAACAGATAAAAACTTGTTTTTGCATTTTTCTCATTAACACTCATTTCTCTTTCCGAAGAAAGTTTTTTCTCTCTGAATTAGCAAACATTGCAACGCGTTTTTATGCTAATTATACAACCAGTATAAGCATTGCGCAATAGATACTGAGGAACTGTAAATTCATATATTTTTACTATTAGATAACAAGGAGAAAATGTTACGAATATTTTATCAATTGGTTTGGAAATTCAATTCGATTGGAACAGTTAAAGGGACTCCATAACGTTGAAGGGACGTTGAATGAATTATTTATCGATCACATTTGAAGCGAAAATGGACATTTCATAGTAAACCCTTACAGAGAGAGAGATTACTTCCACGATAGGGTTATCGCTATAATCCCACGAAATATTTCCACGAAGTTTAGATATTTACATTCAGGTATTTTATTTTGGGTGTTTATCTGTAGGACGATAGGGTTGTTGCTATAATCCCACGAACAGTTTCTAAATTTAAATATGTACGTTCAAACATTCTATTTGAATGTTTGACGACGGGTTGTTTCTATAATTCCACGGTATACGAATTTAGTAATGCATATTTTACAACCGGATTTGTAGGAGCAACACCCGAAAAACGGGTCCTCATACCAGAATGGCATATAAATAGGGCATAGGGCATATAATACAATAACCCCGCCGAAATGAAACCAACACACCAACAACATACCAATCGAGAAAATACAGAAGAAACAACAAAGAAAGCCAAAAACCCCAGATAATTAACTAACTAGAACAGCAGGACTAACAACAAAATACACAAACAACAAACGGCTTCCAACCAAGAACCGCGGTAAAATGAGGCGAATCAACAAACCGCACCGAAGCCAAGGACATACAGCAGCGCTTTTAGGCATAGGGCTTCCGATTTTACGGGGCCACAAATTGCCAACTAAGCAAGGTCAAATCAACTTTTGGCGGTTGACGACAATTGTGTACTTACTTAAAAATATTCAGAAAAAAAAAACTAGAGAAGTATCAATGCATTGTTGTTATTTTTTGTATTGTTATTGAAAATTAATCGCATGACTGTTTTTACCATGACTGTTTTTACCATGACTGTTTTTACCATGACTGTTTAAGGACACACACACAGAATCTTACAGAGGATTCAAACCCAAAGAATGTAGTTCATGTCCCTTCCACCACGTCGTCCAATCTTAGAAAACAAACATTCAAACTTACAATTAGACAAGAAACATTCAATGTCACTGTAAACTTTTTAATGATAGTACCATTGATGGACAGAATTTAAATTATATGTGTTATATCGTTTATTACCATTAACTAATTAAATTTGTGTATTCACGATTTCCACAGATCCCTTAACCTCAAAACTATCTCGACGAAAATTTGACACTGACAGCTCTGAATTTCAGTGCCAGCCTTGAAAAAATTAACTCATAACAGCACTCGGCGAGCCATAACCGCACGCATATGAGTGCTGTTATGAGTCCATTACAGATGCAAAATAGAAAAAATGTCATAACAACTCGCGATTGAAATGTTTACGTTTCATTGATTAATTTATTAAAAGTCATGCTTGCTTGACATTTATCAAATTATTACTTTTTTTATAAATTTTATAAGTAAATTATGAATTTATATTGTAGGTAAAACTTTGTACGATACACGTATCGTAAAATACTCTTACGTACCTAATTGTTATTTTTTTATGTGGTTTTACTATTATCTCGTATATTGAGAATTGGGACATCCTAGACCAGTGTTCTTCAACCTTTCTCATCCCGCGCAACCCTTTTCTGATTTTTTTTTTATATGGAACCCTCTGTTTAGTAGCACTTTAATTAAGGGACGGAATCGCATTACATGTTATGAACAAGGTTCGTCCTGCATTTGTTATAAAAATTTTGTATAAGTCTCATAATAAATAAATTTGCATTTATCCAAACAAAATTATAAATTCCATATAAAATTTAAAATATTTGTACTATACATACATAGAAATAAAATTGTAATCAAAAGAAAAAAATATGAACAAAATTAATGGCTTGTTTATGACTGCATAATTTATCAATATCTGGATGGATCGGTGTTAAATGGAGACGCATATCATTTTTGGCATCAAGTCGATTCCGAAAAGGATTTCCGACAGAGATAGGTTGTTACGAAAGGCATAATTTTTTTTTTGTATTTCAATTCCTACCAAAGCTTGATTTTCGATTTGATGGAGTTTACTTTGTTATTTACTTTAAAAACTGTAGTATTTGGTCCTTGAAGTGAAAGATTAACTTCCTTCATTTACGAAAATGTATCTGCAAGGAAGGCTAGATTTTAAAGCAGCAAATTCACGTTCAGATAAAACGATTCGAATTTCATCATGCAATTCCCAGAGTCTGGTCAGAAATTTTCCCCGGATCTTACTTCTGTATGAAGAAGGACATTTTTATGTAAGCTTCCCAGATTATCGCACAATAGGACAAATAACCTGGTATTTAGGGGTCTGGATTTGATAAAATTAACCATCTTAACGGCCTCATTGAGAACTTTGTGCTACGCCTTTGGTAACCGTTTAACATCGAGAGCATGACGATGAAGACAGCAATGACTGGCTTTGAACTAGTTTCTTTATACGTGCTATTAAGCCCTTTATAATAGCAACCATAGCTTTGGCTCCATCAGTCTTATATGATGACATAATTTGCAAGACATTGAATGTTTTTCAAAATATGCATTAAATATGCGGAAATTAAATATTTCTTCACTTGTTGTTTGAGCACAGCTTTGCGAAAAAGCATATCGTCCAGAAAATTGGATTCGGATATGTATCTCACGAAAACTAACAATTGCTAATTCAGCCACATCTGTAGATTCGTCCATTTGAAGAGTGAATCAATCTTTAGCATTTTTCAAACGACTTACTAGTTCCTTTTCGCAGTAATCTGAGATATCTTCAAATCGTCATGTAATCGTCGTATCAGACAATGGGACGAGGTCAATTTTGCTTGTAATTTTTTCACCGATCATGCATTTGATTAAATCTTTTGTGCATGGTTTAAAACAAATTTCTGCAATCGTATGAGCTTCACCTTCTTTAGCTACGCGCAAACCAACTAAATGAGATGCGTTTAGAACATTTGTATTATCATCACGAAAATACTTGAATTCAAATGCATTCTTTTCTGCTCTAGTTCAAGATTTTCTTTTGAAATTTGAAGTCGGATGTTTATTTTTCAAATGACGCTTTAACTTTGCAGGAATTAATCGGCTGTTGTTGACTACTTGCTCACATACCACACAAAACCCATTTGGCTCATTTTCATCACGAATCCATGTAAATCCAAAATTCAAATAATCTTCATCATACTTCCCTATTTTTCGGTTAGTAGATCCTGATGTATTTTCTTCTTCAATATTATCCCTCAGCTCCAATGTTGGCGGAAAACTGGTAGAATTTCAAGAGAGCAAGAAGATTGTTGTTTGGTTTTTTATTCCAATTTCCCAGTTTTAAGCCAATTCTGTATTATGTTTCTATACGATTTTCGGATATGTTAAAAACTCAATTTATTATAAAATAATTAACTTACTACCGTGGAACCCTAGGGTTCCATGGAACACCGGTTGAAGACCACTACCCTAGACTAGGGACACATAGTCAGTCACCTTCCGCCTAGGGCCGCAAGTAATGTAAACGCGCCCCTGAGGACATCATAAACATGCAATAAATGTACGAAACGTCAGTGATAATTATTTGAAGCCTTATCACCCACAAATTGCCGACCCCGTACGAAAAACGTATAACATACCTACAAATTTGGAACAAAACGCACCTGAAGTCTGCCGTATCGTTCAACCACTTTCTGCACCGAACAGTGGTTCGCGTAGCACTTTTGGACAAAATTATTTTCGTTCATTTTTTTCAAAATTTTCATGGTTTTTAATAAAAACAAGTAGTGGTGTGGTTTTTAATAAATTAAGCATTTGTAAAAATATAAAAAAAGTAAATGAAATATTAAAAAATATATATCTAATTATGTAAAGCTACATATTACTCGTCTTCATCACTTTCTTCCGATGAATCTGCTGAAGTATGATCAGCATGATCAGGATCATGATGATCAGTAATTTCTGAACTATTTGCGTTTACTCTGTATTTTCCAGTAATACTAGGAGCTATTAATAAATCTAGGAATTTTGAAGCCTTTTTTCGCGGGTCATCTCTTAAGCTTGATATTACAGGGTCAGATGTTATCCATAACATGAGTGATAATGAGTGTTAAATCTCTATTCGTGACAATACGTACTTGCGAGTATTGTGTTAACGAAACCTTCTGCAGTGCTTGTTTCGCGCTTCTTGAGCTTCCTCGGAAAGCTGGCAAAAGCCTGAAATTTCTCAAAGTTAATATCAAATCCTGAAGATAAAGCCCGAAGTATAATTCCAATTTTTGATATGAATGTAATATCTAATCCTGTAATATCAGCACGTAGTACTGGATTTTCAAAAAACTTTCGAGAGGTATTTCCATAATTTGTATTGTCATACTCTGGTTTTGGCTTATCTACAGTTAGCCCCATTTCGGCTTTAAAACTGATTTTTATTTGCTCAGAACGTTGCTTCACTCTAACTTTTTCAGATTCCGATCTAATTTGCCATTGCTTAATATCAATACGGTATATCCAGCCATTCAATGTAGATAAATCAAAACCAAGATTGTCATTCTTGGCTACAAATTCCCTTGAATCGTCATTCATCATTCATCAGCCCTACATATGAAGCACTTCTGTGATGAGGAAGTTTCGGTCAACGCATTACAGACTTTCCTATCAATCATGGTCAGAAGCATTTCATTTGATTCACAATTGTTTTTAAGTTCTTTACTCTGCATAGGATTGTTCGTCACTATTTGTATCCCTTTTGTCATGTCTCTACTACTTGAAAATCGCGTTGACACTTCAGCAGCCTAGGTTAGCTCGCTAATACTTCTGGTCCGGATAAGATCATCCACCGGTCTCCCTTTTGTTTTAAGGCTTGATTCCGAGAACTCTTTCATAGTCCTCCCAATGCCCGGTAAGCGTTCTTTGGAAGTAGTTGGCAACACTTTGGCAATAGACATTTCAAAAGACATATTTGAACGCATTAGCCACTCCGAGTTCTTCTGTAGAAACCCCTCTTTCACAGCTCCTCCACTTTTCAAGATTTTTGGACGAAAATGAACGCCTTCATGTTCTTTAAAGATTGTAAAGATTAGCATCCCTAATATCCTGTCTTGTACTGATGAATCGAAACAAAGCTTTGTTTCTTGTTTCTTTTCCATCTTTCAGCCATTCTTCATATAAATCAATTTTCGGTATGGCGAATACTACATCTGGAAAAAAATGTAAAATAATTAATTTCGCCAATCGTCCAAGTTTTATATCATTATAAAGTAGATGAACGGAACTACATTATACATTAATTCTAGAGGGGGCGACGAGGGGGTATGTTACTTTTTTTCTAGCAAAGTTCAAAAATCTGAGTACTTTATGAAACAATGTTAAAAATAAATGGTAATATTACATTTAATGAATATAGTGCTTACCTTCAATAATATAGTGCTAACCTTTAACTCCAATCTTCATAATGCACAAATAGCACAAAACTTTTTGAAAACCCAATAAAATTAAATGGTAAGAAAAAAATCTCGTTTTCTTACATAAACATATTTTTTATGGCTTGCCATTAAGAAGTAATTAAGAAAAAAATCTGAAATTGTTGTTGCCTAAATGTTTTCTGTGAATTGCGATAATTATATTCCACGAATTGTTGCGAACTGATAATTTGGTATGGTGCTGCTTCAGGATCAGGACAATGGATGAATTAATTATACGCAATTATGTCCTTTATATGTAATTAAGTACTACTTATCTACTAATACCTTACAATATGTACAACTAATCGCTAACTTATTACAATAATCACTAACTAACAATAAAACACTTAATTCTACTTGTGGTCGAAACCCGGAATTTACTTATCGGCAAAAATACGGAGGTTAGTTTTCAAAACTCAAAATACTCTCTTCGAGGCCCAATTCTGACTGGCTCCTTTTTAACTACCCCTCTACCTCATCACCTCCGTCTTGGTGTTAGTCCTCCCCTAATCTTTATGGAAAATTTTCAGAACTCGTAAAACAAAATCCTCTCGGCGTCTCGGCACGACCCCTAAGTTCGAGCGTCTGCCCGCATGATTGAGATAAACCAGACTAATGGTCGTAAATAAACAAAAAATAATCGGGTGTCGACTTAGGGTTCTTTGCCGACTCGTGAGAAACTCAAATTCTTGGAAAACAAAATCACGAGATCACAACAGAATTAAAGGGTTGTTTTTGTCCACCTAATTTGGTCTTTTGAACCACTGTGCACCGGTGCCTTACACGCGATACTACATGGTGCAGCCTCCGCCCTACAACACCAACCAAATTATGGTCGCTTGCCGCAAACCGAAATTCAACTTCTTCCTAATTTCTAATAAGGGTTGTTTTCTCCACCTAATTTGGTCTTTTGAACCGCTGTGCACCGGTGCCTTACACGCGAAACTATTCACATATCTTCTCGTACGCTTCATAATTCCACCTCCGCCCTACAACGCCAACTAAACTCCGGTCACTTGCAGCATACCCAAATTCAACTTCTTCGTAGACGACCCGAATCTCACGTATAACGCAACCACAACAACTACGATGACGCCTTCAACCGCCTACGAGGACGTCTGCAACAACAAACAACGTTTACGGTAACGCCGTCAACCATCTACCAAACGCCTATTAACAAACGCAACAACAACGACCACTATGACGCCTTCAGCCGCCTACGAGGACGCCTCTAACATCAACGTCTACGGTAACGACTTCAATAGTCTACCAGACGCCCATCTACGAGAGCAGACCAGAGAATATATCGAGGACAACACCCCAACCAGGTTACAGCACAAGGGCTGGCAGACTAGTACGATTCCCCAACGGACTATAAGCAGGGTTACAAGGATAAGTCTACACAAATACATGCAAGGGGGTTATGTAGGAACAATGGGGCAGATTTTGTTGGTAGTAGCAAATACTCCAGCGATGCTCTGGAGGACTGATGTGGAGAAGGTTTTGGTGTGAACAGCTGTTGCCGACGAGTCAGTCGATCCTAAGGCCTAGGCTAAAGCCGATGTTGATCCGCGTTGTTTTTCAATGTAAAGGCGCATTACGAGATGCTGTCTGTATCGATAAGAGCGAACACGCGCGTCGGCCGAAAGGGTGTCCGGTTCCTATTCCTGAACCCGACAGCGGGACAGTCTGCAGTCGGCCTCTCGCAAGAGAACTCGTTGGGGTAACCCGAAATGACTTGGAGACGCCGTCGGGAGATCTGTGCAGAGTTTTCTTTTCTGCATGAGCGTTCGAGTTTCATGGAATCCTTTAGCAGGGAGATATGGTTTGGAACGCGAAGAGCACCGCAGTTGCGACGGTGTCCAGATTTGCCCCCCGTACCCTGGAAATCCAGGAGAGGGCCACGCGGGTTTTCTGCCGATTCGTACCCGCAGGTACGAATCCGCACCATATCCGAACCATATCCGCAGCAGTTCTCCAAGGTGAACAGCCTCTAGTCGATTGAATAATGTAGGTAAGGGAAGTCGAAAAATTGGAGGCGGATTAGTTGAAGGGTTTATGAACCATTTATCGATCTCATTAAAAAATAATTTAGTGTTTCATCTGTTTTGCAACGTTTTATAATTATAGAAATAATGGAATTAGCATTTTTGAATTTTAACGACGGATATATGTTTGCAACTAAACGCGCAAATTAAATGTTAAACAATTTTCCATTAGCAGATCAAAATAAAGAATTAGGATAAGTTTGTTGTTATGCAATATGTATACAGGTGTGTTTTGAAAACAAGTTTGTTTGTTTACTCTGTATTATGATCTCATTCAACACTTATTTACAGCAACCCTTAAAGTAGTTTATGGCCTTTTTACCTGAAACCCAAACGCATCTCTTAAACTCTCTTAAACAAACCCCTTGTGATATAGATCCAGATGGTGTTTAGTTTCTTGAAATATCGGTTGGGTAGATTGAGTAATTAAGAAAATTTAGTCTAGTTTCTAAACAATGACTAGATAGTCAAGAACAATTAGACTACAGTTCACTTAATTTCTAGTTTATTAAATATGAAATGAAACACTCGAGTCATATTTATCAAATTCTTCAAAGCCAACAAATCCAAATACAGTCGAACTTCCCTAAGTCGAATTGCCATAGTTCATGAAAAAAAATTGGAGTTAGAAAATTGGAGTATAGAAATACGTAACTATAAAATGAGTAAAATACACTATACACAATTTATTCAAAGTAAATACATATGTACATATATGTATATATTTATAAACAAAAAACAAAAAAAAGAAATATGTATAGATTATTAATATGATGTTATATAATTATAATTAATTAAAAATAATTTTAATTAGTATATTATTTTAAAGTAAGTCAGTAATTTTTTATTGTTTTGCATAATATTGGTGATCTTAGAATATATCGTTTCTTTTTGTATTACCGATTCTCGAGAGAATAATATCCTGTCGTTATCTTCCTAAAGCACACTCGCTGGTAAATTCTTAGTTTTGCTTTATTCGAATTTTTGGTGATCATAAAATATGAAAAATAAAATGTTTGCTAATCTGCGCGAGGATTACACTATGGTTTATGGTACGCAATATCCTTCTTCTTCTTCCTTTGGCTCTACAACCCTTTATGGGTTTTGGCCTCCTCTACTATTTTATGCCATTCTCCACGATCTTCTGCTGCTCTTTTCCAATTCCTTACTCCTAGTGCTTTTATGTCTTCTTCCACGCTTTCCTTCCATCTTTTACGTGGTCTTCCTCTTGGTCGGCTATTGGTGGGTTTCCATTCCATGATAAGCTTGGTGTTTCGATCTTTTTCCATTCTTTGCACATGGCCTATCCACCTCAGTCTCTGTGCCTTTACATGTTTTACTATGTTGTTGTTTCCAATTAGAGACTCTAGTTCGTGATGCATTCTTATCCTGTATGTTCCGTCCTGTTCCCTTATCGGACCATATACTTTTCTTAATATTTTTCTTTCAAATGTCATTAGTTCTTCCTCACTTTTCTTAAGGAGGGTCCATGTTTCACAGCCATAAGTAACTACCGGTCGTATTAGGCACTTATATATAGTTATCTTGGATTTGTGACTTAGTAGTTTGCTGGTAAGTAGTTTTCTGTTCGCATAGTAGGTTCTATTTCCTTTTAATATTCGTATCTTTATTTCTTCACTCTCGTCGTTGGTTTGATTTAGTTGAGATCCCAAATACGTGAAATTTTTAACTTTTTCAAAGCTGTGGTCGCCTACTATGTATCTATCTTCATTTTGTGGTGCAGTTCTGGACATCATCATATATTTTTTTTTCTTGATTGACTGTCAGTCCTACTTTCCTTGCCTCTTTTTCGAGGTCCTTAAATGTGTCATTTACTGTATTTGCCATGCGCCCCGTGATTACTATGTCATCTGCATAGGCTCCGATTTGTCTACTTTTTGATGTTAAGTTTCCCGTTATCTTTAGTTTATCTATAGCCGCATGTAATGTTAGGTTGAAAAATAGAGCGGATAGCGCATCACCTTGTCTGACTCCAGACGTAATGGCGAATTTTTCGGTTTTATCGTTTTGTATTACTACTGCCGCTGACGTTCTTTCTAATGTTAGTTTAATTAGATTGACAATCTTTTTTGGTATGCCCATATGTATTAAGTTCAGGTATAACTTATTTCTATTGACTGAATCGAAGGCTTGTTGAAAATCAATGAAAAGGCAGTGTATGTCAAAATTGTGTTCGTATCCCTTTTCTAGCAGCAGTCGCATTTGGTGTATTTGATCTGTTGTTGATCGGTTAGGTCGAAATCCACATTGATAGTCATCTAGTATATCTTCTGCATATACGTTCAACCTTTTGTGAATGAGGCATGATTTTATATGTTACATTTAATAATGTAATTCCTCTGTAATTTTTACAATCTCTTTTGCTTCCTTTCTTGTGAATAGGATGTATAAGGCCTAAATTCCACTCTTCTGGCATTGTTTCTTCCTCCCAGATTCGTTTGGTTAATTGGTGGATACGGGCCCACAGTTCTGGGCCTCCTGCCTTTAGTAGCTCTGCTGTAATGTTATCGCTATCAGGCGCCTTGTTATTCTTAAAGGCAATTATGATCTCAGTTGTATATACGCAATATCCGGCATCATAAATTTTGGAAAATGTATATTTAAAAAATGGGGTTATAGAGATTATTTTCGAAAAAAAAAATGGTAAAATTTTACCATTGTACAACTTTTTACTACGACTTATAGAAAAATTCGAGTTAAGGAAAATTTGAGGTATGAAAGTTAATTTATATGCAAAATCTATCTAAATGTATAAATTTCTAAAAATATTCGAGTTTTAAAGAAAAAAATTGGAGTTACTTAAGTTTACTACGTTACTGCGTACTACGTAATTGGAGTTTAATTTAAGTTCGAGCTATGGAAGTTCGACTGTATTAAATTTGGCTATTGTATTTCAAAAGATTTTTGTCTTAAAGGCAGAAAGATCTAGTAGCCTTTTGTTACATTTTCATGTGCAATAAATATTATTATTTTTATTGTGTTTAAATATTATAAATAAGATCCGTTGAAACATTTCTTTAAATTATCAAGAGAAAGTTTTTCAATATGTAGTGAACGTGCTTGATGGTAATGTTAATATAAGTGCGATGGTGGTGTAATGGTCAGCATAGTTGCCTTCCAAGCAGTTGATCCGGGTTCGATTCCCGGCCATCGCATAAACTGTTTTATTATAATTGATAAGAAACATTTCATTCCATGTAATATTAGAAATTTAAATCACCGACAATTCCCATCCATTACTATGTATTTGTAAATAAATGTTTCTTTTATATTTCCATATTCTAACCATGACCCAGGACATGGGTCGGCAACCCGCGGCTCCTTTCTTAAGTTGTGTGGCTTTTCAACTCGTCCATTTCATGTATAGGATGTTTTTTTAGCTGCAAGAGAAGTTTCGATGCTTGTTGTCTATGGTTTGTCATTTGAGAATGTCAAACTGTGTTGACAATTCTGTTCAATAAGGTTTGGCAATTCACCATAAGTTGTTTTACGCCAGAACAACGCATCCAAATTGTGGAAATTTACTTTGAAAAAAATAAATCTGTTCGCAAAGTTCATAGAGCACTTCGTCCATTTCACGGTCAACATAATTGGCCTAGTGAGCAAGCAATTCGTGCAGTTGGATCGTTTTCGCACTAATTTTACTCTTCTCGATTCAAAACCATCAACAAGACAAGGAAATGTGCGTTTCGAAGAGAATATTGCTGCTGTAGAGCTAAAGTATTGAATAGAGAAATAAGAATATTGCTGCTGTAGTGTTAAAGAAGACGCCAAAATGTCGATGATCGAACTTGTTGGCCTTTGTCCATCGACTACTTGGAAAATTTTGCGTAAGGATCTTGGCTTACGTGCTTATAAAATACAGCTTGTGTAAGAGTTAAAGCCAAATGACCATCGTTTATGTCGCATTTTTGTGGATTGGGCTAATTTGAAACTGGCCGAAGATGAGCATTTTCCGAAGAAGTGTTTAGTGATAAAGTTAATTTCTGGTTAAATGGCTTCGTCAATAAGCAAAATTGCCGTATATGGAGCGAAGACAATCCTCAAGCCATTAACGAATCACTATTACATCCATTAAAATTGACTGTTTGATGCGGTTTATACGCTGGCGGCATCATTGGTCCTTATTTCGAAATGAGGAAGGATCTGCCATTACGGTGAATGTGAGCGCTAACGAGCCATGCTGACTGATTTTTTGTTTTCAAAAAATAATCAGCTAAACACCGACGCCATTTGGTTCCAACAAGACGGGCGCAACTTGCCATACTCCACGCTTAACCATCAATTTATTGCAAAATCAATTTGGTGACTTTATTTCCAGAATATAATATTTCCTAATATTTCCCGTGTGGGGTTGTAGGCCCGTGTGGGGTTGTAGGTCCCCTATCGGGCTCCTCCCCAGGTGGCGGATAGGGGGATGCCTCCTAGATATAGGTGGTACCGGGGAAATCAAATACCCGGGGCGGACCAAAACCTACAAATGTAGCGTCTGCACTCAGAATGAGCGGCTACAAATCCGCAGCGTCTGTTCCAGATTCTGCGACTGCAACAGCGTCTGACCCAGAATGGGCGGCTGATTTAAATCCTGTAAACAGGAGGCTGGTTTGGAAGCTATAGCTGGCAGCCCCAGCACCAAACTACGGCCACAGTGGGCTAATAACCTGCTTGGCCTAAACTATGCTATTAATGAAACCTCTACAACACAAATCTGGACGGACAAAACGAAGACAACACTGGCTACACTTAAGGAAAAGTTACGTTTTGGATGCTGGAACGTAAAAACTCTATACGAAGCATCATAACTGCATCAAGCGGTGAGAGAATTAAATAACTACAACATCTCAATTTTAGGCTTATCAGAAGTACGCTGGCTTGGCCAGGGGGAGCTCAACTTACAATCTGGGGAGCTTTTCCTGTACAGTGGCAAAGAAACTGGGTCTCATGAAAGAGGCGTTGGTTTCATAATTAGTAAAAAAGCCAGAAAGAGCCTAATTTCATGGAACCCCATTGATGACAGAATAATTACAGCAAGGTTCCACACTAAATACAGAAATATCACCTTTGTACAATGCTATGCACCCACAAACAGTGCGAGTGCTGAGGAAAAAGAAAATTTCTACGATATCCTTGAAAGTACGTTAAGGAAGATAAACAGAGGTGATATCACCATACTCATGGGTGATCTCAACGCTAAGGTCGGGACAAATAACAGTAACCTAGAAGACATCATGGGTAAAGAAGGAAGAAACGAAAACGGTGAACTATTCACGAAACTCTGTTCAACATCAGACCTAGTTATAGATGGAACAGTATTCCCACACAAGCAAATCCACAAAGTCACATGGATATCCCCCGACAAGAAAACCCAAAACCAATCGGAGATCCCTACTTGATGTCAGAAACAAAAGGGGTGCAGACATTGCCAGCGACCACCACCTTCTGCTCGGCACGTTCAGAATCAAACTGGCTGTACCAAAGAAACCTGAACAATCAAAGAGAGTAAAGTTCAACCTACACAAACTGCGCCAACCAAACTGCAAAAAAGTTTTCCTAACAAACCTGCATGAAAATGCAGACCAAAATCCCATAACATCTTGGGATGGCTTAGCCAAGACACTACTCGAATCGGCCAAAACAACCCTTAGCACAAAGGAAAGAAATCGAAAAGACTGGATCTCAGACCAAACATGGTAACTTATACAAGACAGAAAGGATGCAAAGAAACTGGTACTCCAGTGCAAAACTTCGATGACAAAAAATGATGCAATCTGGAGATATACACAACTATGCAAACAAATTAAAGCATCTGCCAAAAAAGACAAGCGAATATGGATTGACCTGATATGTGAGCAAGCAGAAGAAGCAGCCAAAAATAACAACTCGAGGACTCTTTACACACTGACAAACAAGCTCTCCAAAAAGCACACAAAGACCACAAATATAGTTAGAAGCAAAGACAACCGCCCACTGACCACCCCAGAAACTCAGCTCGATAGGTGGAAGGAATACTTTGCTGATATGCTCAGCTCACCCACGGAAGACGAACTTGAGATAGCTCCAGAAGCCAATGCAAATGAACAGCTGAATATAAAAATAGACGCGCCTTCAAAAACATAAATACTAAATACCATCAAGCAGCTAAAGCAGAAAAACAAGCAGAAAAACAACAAAGCGGCAGGGGTAGACAACATACCTGCCGAACTAATCAAGGTAGACCCTAAATGGATCACCTCTACTTGCAAAAATAATAAAAGGGATCTGGACAAACCAAGAAATTCCAGCAGAAATGAAACATGGTCTCATTATCAAACTGCCAAAAAAAGGAGATCTAACGCAATGCAAAAATTGGAGAGGAATAACGCTGTTAAACACCATAAACAAAATTATTGCAAGTGTAATCCAACATAGGCTGGCAGAAGCATTCGAACCCATACTGCGTCCAAACCAAGCAGCCTTCCGCCCAAACCGCTCATGCATAGACCACATAAATTCAACAATAATAATTATAGAACAATCCGTTGATTGGCGATCGCCACTATATCTTGTTTTCATCGACTTTGAACGTGCTTTTGACAGCCTATCCCACTCTGCTATATGGAAGATACTACGGACAAGAGGCGTGCCAACAAAAATCATCGACACGATTAGAGAACTGTACCATGACGTATCATGTAGTATCCTGCATAGCGGAGCACATAGCAACCTTTTTCCGGTGAGATCAGGAGTGAAGCAAGGATGTGTGCTCTCTCCCTTGCTTTTTAACATTGCTCTTGACTATATCCTGGAAAAGACTTGCAGACCAAACGATGGTATTCGATGGTCTCTTTACTCTAATCTCAAAGATCTCGAATACGCAGACGACATTTGCCTTTTTTCGCATACCTATGAAAGTATGCAAAGGCAACTCACCCTACTATCAGACATGGCACAGAAGATAGGGTTGAAAATAAATGTCTCAAAAACAAGAGCGATGCGAATGCACACAAATAACGACGCACCGTTTTAAATAAACGACCAACCAATTGAGAATGTAGAAAAGTTTCAGTATCTAGGAAGCATTCTCAACGAGACGGGCGGAACAGAACTAGACATTCTAAACAGAATTCAAAAAGCACAGATGGTATTCAGGCAACTAAACACAATATGGAGGTCCAACATCATAAAATCAAAGAGCAAGCTGCGTTTATATAGAACAAACGTCAAAGCAATGCTCTTATATGGATGTGAGACCTGGAAAAACACTAATGCCACAAAACATAAACTTCAGGTTTTCGCCATCAAATGTCTACGAATCATCCTCAGAATCTTCTGGCCACAGAAAATTACTAATGAGCAACTTCTTAAACGTTGCGGAGAAGAAACAATAGAGCACGACATTAAGAAAAGAAAATGGGGATGGATCGGCCACATTCTAAAAAGAAAACCAGACGACATTGCAAGGGCAGCACTAGACTGGAATCCCCAAGGAACGAGACGACGAGGAAGACCGGCTCAAACATGGTTTAGTTAACAGAACCAGTTAACAGAACCAATTCTGGAAATATATATATATATATATATATATATATATATATATATATATATATATATATATATATATATATATATATTTCCAGAATTGGTTCTGTTAACTGGCCCCCTAGTTCATGCGACTTAACACCTCTCGATTACTTTTTATGGGGCTATGTTAAGTCATTGGTTTATGTCGACAAACCAGAAACTCTTGAAGCATTGCAAGACAATATTCAAGTCACCATTGACGCCATACTTCCAGATTTATTGAAAAATTGGACTTATTGAATGGACGATGTAACTAGTAGTCGCGGCGGATATTTGCCGGTAATCATATTAGAAAAATAAATGTCATGAAATTATCTACCAGATTATAATAATAAAAAATTCATTCCAACAATATTTCTGTCTTGTATTATTATTTAAAGTTCTCAAGCTCTTAAAAAAACACCCATTATTTTAAGTTTATTGGAACAAATCAAACTTTCATTTAATAAAATAAAGATTGAGAGACATTTAGAAAAATTACATTCGATTGTTTAAATTACATTAGAAAAGTACGTTTCCGTTTTAAGATAGACATTTTTACCTTTCATTGCATTATACATCAAGAGGTGCTGCCGTTTTACGCAAACATTTCCTGTCAAGAATAAAATAGTAGTTTATAATACAAGTGTGTGCAGAAGGGCTTTTGTGCATGAGTTGCGAAGTTTAAATGTGGCAAAAATTGTTAACTAGTCAAAACGCACAGTGACGGGGTACACTATTTGGTCGTTGTCAATTTAATCTGGGTAAGCCTAACCTAACATAACCTAGATTTAATCTAGCTTAGGTTATGGTTAGGTTAAGCTATATTAGAGCAGGGTGACTACATTTTCATTGAGACAAAGTGGGACAAATGGGATGAAATGAGAATTATAATTTAGTTATGAAAGCAGACCAGTAAATCAAAAAAATATATTTTATCTACTCACACACTAAAATGAGCACATTAATACATTATTGTATGTGAAGGATGCGATTATTATTATAGTGTGTAAAAGTCCTATGTAAATCAAATAGAGTTTTATTATTGAACGATTTCTGTTTGTTGTTACTATGGCTTCAATAATACGTTTTTAATACGTTAGAACCGGCGCATAATTAGGTATTTTGTTTTATCGGGCGGAATTTTCAAGTGTTTTCACTTAATGTTATGAAATTTTACGCGTACGCCTATGGATGATATTGTTGCTATGGTAAATATATTGTTGCTATGGTAAATATATGAGTAAATATATACCAGACACATTAATTGTCAAATAAATTTGGTTATATCATGCGAGACATATTCATATATCGTTTTTCAGATTTAATAACTAATTTAGGCGAATATTTTACATTGTAAGTAATTTTTATATTTTGTACATACGTCCTGAATGCATCACAATATAAATTTATGTTTTTTTTTGACATTTTATTATTTCGGTTTGGACATCTGTCTCATAATAATGATACTTTTTTTTATCAAACAGCAATAAGGCCAATTACCCTAGGGGTTGAAAAATAAATATTACTGGCGATAGTTCTTCCGATGAGTCAGTAATTACAAGATGGCTAAGGAGAACTAGACTGCGATTGCTTTCGTCCTCTTCAGAAGAGATCAGTATTGATAGTATCGAAGACTTGCTTTCCGATGCTGAATGCTGAATCTTCAGATGATTCAGTTGGTAATGTAGAAGAAGTATCTAGCTAACACTAGAGAATGGACACCTATTACGGAAAGAAGAAATCAAGATTTTGAATATGTACGGAATGTTAAATTACTCGAGATGAATGTAAATTGCGATGATCCATATTCTCTCCGTAAATTATATTTAACCCACAATATATTGCAAATTATCATAGAAGAAACCAATAGATAAATCGTAAATTTAAATCTAAAAAATAAATCGTAGAAAACATCTGCAGTGTTGGAAAGTAGTCACAATGCAGGAAATGAAAACATTTTTTGAAATTTTGCTCATCAGGGGCATTTCACAAGTTCCTGAAATGAGATTATGCTTCAAAAGATTGTACTACAAAAAGATTGTGCATCAAAAAATTTATGACACGAGATCGTTTTTTGAACATTTTTAAATATTTACACTTTAGCGGCAATAGTACCGCAAATACTGTAAATCGTCTGAATAAATGTCAAAATATTTTAAACAAAATTATCAGTAGATTTAGGAAAGTCATCAAACCAGGAAATAATATTGTTATAGATGAGAGTGTGATACCATGGAGTGGTCGTCTTAGATTTCGACAATATAAGCGGCATAAATATGGAATAAAAATATATAAGTTATGTCTTCCTGGTGGTTGTACCTATAATCTTGAAGTTTATGCTGGTAAAAATAGCGAAATCATAAACATTGGACATTCGCATGAAGTAGTAATGCGTTTGGTAGACGACATGCTATATACAGAACGTACACTGTTTACATGTACCATAATGTACATTATTATTTACATGTACATTAATGTGTTTAAGTGTACCATAAGCAGATATTTTTTTGCAAAAGTCAACTTTCCTGTGTGGTACCGTAAAAGTTAACAGAAAATTTCTGCCGCTTGGAGCGAAGCAAAAGCAAATACGTGGTACCATTTCCAGTTTGATAAATCGACAAGGCGTTAATATCTTAAAATGGACAGATAAAAGGCCAGTCTCCATGTTAACAACCTGCAACCAACATATTTGCGCTATGATTGAAGACAATAAGGGAAAACTAAAACCTGATGCTGTTTCGATTATAACAATGAAAAGCAAGGGGTCGATTTATCAAATCAATTGATATCATATTATAACTGTTTACGTAAAACTATCAAATGGTATAAGAAAATCGTTATATATCGTTATATATAAATCGTTATAAATCGTTATTATAATCGTTTATATTAATTTGTGGAACATCCATTGCAAATGCGTGCTATATTCATAAGAAAATGGGAAACAAAACAATATGATTTGTTGAAATTTCAAGAAAAAGTAATTCCTAGCCTGTTGAATAATGAAGAACCGGAGCTACCAACCAAAGAAAAACATTTTATTCAGACGTACTATGGAACAGCAAGGAAAGCAAGAAAACGATGCTCGGAATGTTATAAAACAGTAGCTGCTTAAGAAGGTAGTGGCTATTGCTGCCAAAAAAGCAGGAAAAGTTGCAACATATTGCTCACAGTGCCCTAATCTATCGACATTGTGTACTATGTACACAATGTACCCTTGTAATTACACTATGTACACTTTCAATGTTTTGAAAATGTCCATAAAAATGAATAAACTTTTTTTGTGGCGTAATAATATATTTTTCACTTTTTAATCATTCTCAAGTTGTCTAACTGTATTAATAAATTGTGCGTGTTAATAAATCATGTACAAATCATATTGATTTGTTAATTTGTGCTATTTATTAGAAAAAAAGTAGCTTGGAAGGTCCAAGGTGCGCAGTTCTTACATAAAGGCACAGGGTAGTGGCACACACAGGGGGGGGGGGGGGGTGCTTCAGGGCGTGAGTCCACCCCAGAGGGGGCCTAGGCTAAATTTGGAGAATATATAACTAAGAATCAAAATTTGTGATATAAACCAGATAAATTCACAAGGCAATATTATTATTCAATAAGGCTAATTACCATTTGGTTTCTCATTAGGTTTCCGAGCGCTTAGACAAGACAACAAGCCGAGCTTGGCAAGCGCACTCGCCCCGCCATCCCCCAAAAATCATATTCTGGGTATTATCTGGTCAAGACTACATCCAAAAAAACAATTTTAATCTTGACATCAAAAGATGTGACAAATTGTTGACAAATCCAGTGGCGTACATAGAATTTTGAATTGCAATTTGATTCATGACCCATCGGTGGGTCATGCCGCCCGATGAAGCAACTCTACATGACCCACCAGTGGGTCACGCCGGTGTCAACGTGTTAAACAAAAAACATAGACGTAGTGAAAATAATTTTTTGCACTCGTAACGTAGTTCGTCACGTATCTTTTTACCTATAATGCCTAATCAAAAAAGATCATTTTCGCAAATATTATTTTTCGGAAAATGGTTACTAATATACTCAAAAGATTTTTCCACATATTCCCATAAAATCTCCTTTTTTAATGTCACCCAATGAAAATTTCAGAACCAGGTGCCATTTAACGACCGGATTTTCTAAAAGAAGCCGGATATTTTTATAATAACTGCTTGAAATATCTTGAAGAATAGACAACAGTTCAATTCGAGGATATTTCGTATATTAATTTTAATATACGATAGAAAATTTATTTTTACTTCGTCTATGTTTTTGTGCAGTGTCGATAGTTGTTGCCATGGTAACAACAAACAGAAATTGTGTAATAATGAAACTCCATTTGATTTAGATTGGACTTTTACGCACGATTTGGTTACCTTTACACACGATTGTAAGTATAAGGATGCTTATAGGACCTACAATAATTTACTTATTAATGTATTAATTTTAGTGTGCGAGTAAATAGTAAATCAAATCGTTGCAAAAACATTAAATCATTGCGTAAATGTTCTTCAAAATTTCAGTCAATGTATCGAACATATTGACACATTTTCATTGTCTTCGAATGCTAGGTGTTAAACATCATTTAACTCAGAGTATTCGAACCCCTTTGTCATCATCATGAATGAAATCAGGCAGCGCATCTTAACAATTTCAATAAGAAGTTGCGGGAAGGAAGGAATAGTTCGAATTCACTTTTAGAAATTACACATTTTTGAAAACTTTCTTGGAAGATGAAATTATATTTAGATCAGTTTGAAAGTTACAATTAATTTAAGCCCGTGGCATTTTTAACAACATGAATATTCCGAATATAAAATGGGGGCCCAGCAGCTCTACGTCGTTAGATTTGACAGTTGTTTTGTTGAAAAGTTGAAAATCTAAAGACCTCAAATTACAAACCTGTGTAAAACAAATCTCTGCATCAAATAAAACTCGTAAAAATCTCAATGATTGTAATTTTATTTATACCATCATCCCTGCGGCTCTTTTATAAAGTTTGTTAATTTTTTTTAAGGAAAATGGCCCTGACCAAGGATATGTAACTAACATCAGTTATAGGAAACTTAGATATGCTCAATTTCTGTAAAATTCTTTGTTTTTTGTGTATATTTTTTATTGATTTGTTAAATTTAAATTCAATAATGAAACAATAATAATGAAGTTTAAAAGCTTTATGTTCTCGCTCCCGATTAGATGCGAGAAAAAAAAAACAAGAAAATATAGTAAAAACGCTACGGCTTATGTTACAACCTAACGATTTAGTTGAAATATCATAAATTCAAAATTGTGAACTCTTCTTCTTCTTTGTTTACGCACTGCGGGATCGCCTCTTTCATCCATGGTAAGTAGGTGTCAGTTGCGGCCCACAGACTACTTAACATCATCGAGCCATCTCTTCTCGGGTCTTTCGATATCCCTTTTTGTTAATCGTGCCGCCATTTTACATGACATATTGTCCACTTATTGGTATCCTACCATGCTAAATGTCCAACCTAACGCCACACTTAAGTTCAACTGCAATTGATATCTTTTGCCTTCGTTCTCCTCCTAATTTTTATATTGCCTATTTTGTTAGAAGCAGATGTGTTATATAAGTATCAAAGCTTACCTAACCGAACCTAACAAATATATGTATTATATAAGTATAAAAGAATATAAAGGAGATCCAACAGGACCAGACAAGACTAAACGTGGGATAATTTACTGACTTTCAATGTTGCAACATCATGTAATACAAATATTTATTCGGTTTGAGGAGGAAGAGAATGTTTTTCTCAACGTTATTATTTCATCCACAATGAAATCCGAACGCTGATTATGCGTTAATTAGTCGCAGCGAAATTGAAAAATTGCATAGAAAGTGTTTGAATCCATTAATTAATTCCTTTGATTCTCTACCAACATGGTTTGTTGTTTTAGGCAATGTTGATATTGTGAATGGGAATTTGAAGCTGATCCTTGGATTGATTTGGTCGCTGATCGTGCGGTACCAAATCGGCAGGTCCAAGTTCCCTCCGAGGAAACTGATGCTGGCTTGGCTGCAAGCCGTCCTACCAGAATGCAAAGTTAGCAATTTGACTACGGATTGGAACTCTGGAATCTTGTTGTCTGCTCTGGTGGATTACTGCAGACCGGGGTTGTTCCCACACTGGAGAAAACTAGGTAATTTCATCTCAAAATTGATTTATTTAAAAAGAATAGATTTGTGATTTTGTTAAATGTTGATTCCTTAGAAAGTTATTGGAAATTACAAACATATTAATTCCTAATTTGTTTTAGAACAAATTATGATTTGCGATGACCCAAATCATCGCAAACCATAATTTGTTCTAAAACAAATTAGGAATTAGTATGTTTGTATTAGTTATTATTTTGAACGCATTTGCGTAAACACAATCTTAACTAACACCACAATTTAACCTTTAGCAAGAAATATTTTGGTTCATTTTTTTTTTTTACAATTTTAGATAAGAATGATGGAATAGATAACTGCAGACGAGCGATGAGCATCGCCCATAAAGAACTTGGAATCCCCGCCGTCTTAGAACCCGAATATTTGGCTTCGCCTTGGCTCGACGAACTCTCCGGCATGACTTACCTTTCATACTTCATGAAGCCTGGATCTCCCGGGTTTTATGCGACGCTGCGATGGGTCAACTCAAGGTTGGAGAAACCCGTGGAAAACTTTACAGTGAGCGGTTCATTTTTTTATTAAAATCCTTATATTTGTTACTGAGCAGGAAGTTGCTACTTAATTTGTAATAGACAAGACAATGACAAGTGAAAGAGGTAATTAATGTGCACCATTGGATGTAAAGGTCTCTGTAAATGAGATTTAAATGGAACGCAATGAACAAAATTGTTTATAGTTTCATTCATCTGGTTGTATTTATCCAAATTTAAACCTTCTGTATACTATAATCTCTATCTACTCTTCGCAGTCTAAACGTTTATATTTAGATTTCCTTAGTTTAGTATTGTTGGTCTATGCTGGACCAGTTAAATAACAGTAAATAAATTTAGACCAAGATGTGTTTCTCTGTTGATCGCTTTTGATGTGATGTGATAATCTGTTGTAACAATGTCCAAAAGATCAAATGGCTAAAGAGCAATGGACTGATCGACTGAGAGGGCGAAGGATTGGGAAAACGAAAGACCAACAGGTCAAGAAACTAAATGATTAAATTAAGGCGATTTGATATTATATTGATCAGATGATTAAATGTCGGGATAATTTGTTATTTATCAGATGTTTATTTGATCAGATGATTAGATGACCAAATGAAGGATCAAAAGTCCAAAATGTGAGAATGCCTTCAGGAAAACATTTTGGTGGTATGATCATTAGTTTTTCTTCTGATTAGATGATTATATGACCAAATGAACAAAGTCCAATCAAATCAAATGTCCAAAGTCATCAATTTGGACATCAAATGTCCAAAATATGAGAATGCCTAAAAATGGTCAATTTTTCAAGTAACCAAGTGATCAACTCATGCACTAAATGCTTTTATGATCAATGGACTTTTTTTTAATTCATTTATTATATAATAATAATAATAATACAGAACATAAAACATCCCGGGCCCGCTCTTCGCATTACTGCACCTGTCATACACCCTGTCCTATTCTACACAGTGGATATGTTCAGATGCCTCCTCTGTGCAACTTGTCTTAGCTTATCGTCTTCCTCCTTTTGGGTCATTATGTCTTTTACCGCTTTGTTCACGTTGTCCCAGTCTTTTTCTGTTCTTAACATGTAGTCTGTTATTGTTCTTGGTTCTAACAGTCCGTCCTGCATTATCGTTGCTCGTTCGTGTTCCCATCAGTCGCAGACGAATAGCGTGTGATATACGCTGTCCTCTTCGCAGTAGTCACACTGTGCTTCTCTTGCTCTGCCAATGCTGTGCAAGTAGTCCTTGAAACATCCATGTCCCGTGAGAATCTGTGTCAGGTGGAAGTTGGGTTCTCCGTGCTTTCTGTCTTTCCATTTGATTGGGTCTGGGATTAATAATCTGGTCCATTGTCCCCTTTCTGTATGCTCCCATTTTCTTTGCCATTCCGTACGAGTATTTTGCCTGGCTGTTTCTTTTTTTGCTTTGTCTCGGCCTGCTAGGTAGCAAGACATGCGTTCTTGCGCAGTCAGCTCGATGGGGACGATACCGGCGATTATAAGAGCTGCGTCTCTAGATACGGTCCTGTATGCATGATCAATTGACTAACTAGACCAAAATGAACAATTGGTTTAAATGGAGTTAATGAGGATCACCAATCGACCATTTGACTGATTAGCTGAAACCAAATTATCCAATTTACCGAAATTGACCAACTGCACCAAATGTATCAAATAACTACTTAATCGGAGTACCAAACCAGAAGAACCAGAAGATCAAAAGAGCATATGATCAGAACACTTTGGTGGTCTGATCATTTGGTCTTCTTCTGATCATTTTGGTGGTCTGACCATTTGGTTTTCTTCTGACGCTCAGATGATCAGATTTTCATATCTACAGGTAATTAGATGACCAAATGATCAAAGATCAAAAGTCCAAAATGTGAGAATCTGAGAACCAAGTGATCAATTCATGTACTAAATGGTTTCATGATCAACGGACTAGCTAAACCAAAATGACCAATTGATCTAAATGGTGTAAATGAGGATTATTAATCGACCATTTGACTGATTGTCTGAAATCAGTTTACCCAAATGACCTAAATAGACCAATTACACCAAATGTATCAACTAACTTCTTAATCGGAGTACCAAACCAAAAGAACCAAAAGATCAAAAGACCATATGATCAGAACACCTTGGTAGTCCGATCATTTTGGTGTTTTGAGCATTTGGTCTTCTTCTGAACATTTTCTTTCTTCTGACGCTCAGATGTTCATATGTACAGATGATTAGATTACCATATGAACAAACATCAAAAGTCCAAAATGTAAGAATGCCTAGAAATGGTCAAATCATTGAATAACCAAGTGATTAATTCATGAACTAAATGGTTTCATGGTCAAACGACTTACTAGACCAATTAGTTTAATTGGAGTAAATGGGGATTACCAATCGACCATTTACTGATTGGCTGAAATCAAATAACCTAAATAGACCAACTATATATCAAATGACCCAACTAACTACTAAATCGGAGTATCAATCCACAAGAACCCAACATCAAAAGAACATATGATCAGAACACTTTGGTAGTCGGATCATTGGGTCTTCTTCTGATGATTTTGGTGGTTTGAGCATTTGGCTTTTTCTGATCATTTTCTTTCTTTTGACGCTTAGATGATCTGATGTTCATATGTACAGATGATTAGATGACCAAATGAACAAAGAGCAGAAGTCCAAAATAAGAGAATGTCTAGATGTGGTTAAATTATCAAATAACCATGTGATCAATTCATGTATATAACCAAACATAATATCTAACATAACCAAATGAACAAAGATTAAAAGTCCCAAATGTAAATATGATCAGAACACTTTGGTTGTCGGATCAGTTGGTCCCTTCTCATCATTTTAGTGGTCTCAACATTTGGTCTTCTTCTAATCATTTTCTTTCTTCTGGCGTTCAGATGATCAGATGTTCATATGTACTGATGATTAGATGACCAAATGAACAAAGAGCAGAAGTCCAAAATAAGAGAATGTCTAGAAGTGGTTAAATTATCAAATAACCAAGTGATCAATTCATGTACTAAATGGTTTCATGATCGATGGACTAACTAGACCAAAATAAACAATTGGTCTAAATGGAGTAAATGAAGATTACTAATCGACGTTTAACTGATTAGCTGAAATCAAATTACCCAAATGACCTAAATAGACCAACTACACCAAATGTACCAACTAACTTCTTATTCGGAGTACCGAGCCAGAAGAACCAAATGATCAAAAGACCATATAATCAGAACACTTTGGTAGTCGGATCATATAGTCTTCTTCTGATCATTTTGGTGGTCCGATAATTCGGCCTTCTTCTGATCATTTTTTTTTCTTCTGACGCTCAGATGATCAGATGGTCATATGTACAGATAATTAAAAGACCAATAATAATAATATGACCAATATTATGAATAAAGATCAAATGTCTAAAATGCGAGGGCTGATCATTTTGTCTTCTTCTGATCATTTTGGTGGTTTGATTGGTCTTCTTCTGGACATTTTCTTTCTTCTGACGCTCGAATGATCAGATATTCATATGTACAGATGTATTAGATCTACAAATGAACAAAGATCAAAAGTTCAAAATCTGAGAATCTCTAGAAATGGTCAAATTATTTAAATAACCAAGTGATCAACTACACCAAAATGAAGAATTGATCTTATTGGTGTAAATGGGGATTACCGATTGGCAATTTGACTGATTCGCTGAAATAAAATTACCCAAATGACCTAAATAGACCAACTACACCAAATGTACCAACTAACTTCTTAATCGGAGTAAGAAACCAGAAGAACCAAAAGATCAAAAGACCATATGATCAGAACACATTGGAGGTCTGAACATTTGGTCTTCTCCTGATCATTTTGGTGGTTTGAGCATTTGGTCTTCTTCTGATCATTTTCTTTTTTCTGACGTTCAGATGATTAGATGGTCATATGCACCAAACCATAAGAACGAAAAGATCAAAAGCCTATATGTCAGAACACTTTAGTAGTCGGATCATGTGACTGTGGATCTTTTTCTGATAATTTTCTTTTTTCTGACGCTCAGATGATCAGAAGTTCATATGTACAGATGATTAGAAGAAAGAAATAAACAAAGATCAAATGTCCAAATTGCAAGAATGCCTCAAAATGGTCTAATTATCCAATAACCGAGTGATCAATTCATGTATTAAATAATCTCATGAACAACGGACTAACTAGACCAAAATGAATAATAGGTTTTAATGGTGTAAATGATGATTATCAATCGACCATTTCACTGATTGGCTGAAATTAAATTACCCAGATGACCTAAATAGACCAACAACACCAAATGAACCAACTAACTTCTTAATCGGAGTACCAAACCAGAAAAACCAATAGATCAAAAGACCATATTTTTAAAACACATTGGAGGTCTGATCATTTGGTCTTCTTCTGTTAATTTTGGTGGTCTGATCATTTGGTCTTCTTCTGATCATTTTCTTTCTTCTGACGCTCAGATGATTAGATGGTCATATGTACAGATGATTAGATGACCAAATGAATAAAGATCAAACATCCAAAATGCGAGAATGCCTAGAAATGGTCAAATTATTAAATAACCGAGTGATCAATTCATGTACTAAATGCTTTCATGATCAACGGACTAACTAGACCAAAAGGAACAATTGGTCTAAATGGTGTAAATGAGGATTACCAATCCACCATTTGACTGATTGGCTAAAATCAAATTACTGAAATGGCTGTCAATACTATTGGTTTAATTGGTTTTGTCAATACTAATAGTCCAACTACAACAAATGTACCAACTAACAAGATAATAGAAGTACCAAATCAGAAAAACGAAAAGATCAAAAGACCAAATGATATGAACATTTTGATAGTCGGATCATTTGGTCTTCTTCTGATGATTTTGGTGGTCCGTGCATTTGATCTTCTTCTGATCATTTTCTTTCTTATGACGCTCATATGATCATGTGTTTATATGTACAGATGATCATGTGTTCATATGTATAGATGATTAGATGACCAAATGAACAAAGATCAAAAGTCCCAAATGTGAGAATGCTTAAAAATGTTCAAATTTCAAGGTCAATGGACTAACTAGAACAAAATGAGCAATTGGTCTAAATGAAGTTAATGAGAACTACCAATCCACCATTTGACTGATTAGTTGAAATCAAATTACCAAAAAGAGATGTAAAGACCGACTACACCAAATGTAGCAACAAACTGCATAATCGAAAACAAACCATAAGATCAAAAGACCATATGATCAGAACACATTGGAGGTTTGAACATTTGGTCTTCTTTTGATCATTTGGGTGGTCTGATCATTTGGTCTTCTTCTGATCATTTTTTTAAAACAGGACTATGGTTTAGATTTTTTTCTTGGATAGAAAAAACAAATAGATCAAATAATCAAATGGCCAAGTGATCAAATGATGCACTAAATGACTAATTTAATGACTATTCTTATATTCCAGTCGGATTGGAACGACGGAAGAGTCTTAAGCGAAATGATACGATCCCTGGGAGGAAACGCCGCGGCTCCCGAGAAACTGCGCACCGAGCAGTCCTACTGGGAATCAAACTTGAACCAAGCCGTGGAAGCGGGGAAGCGGCTCGGCGTGAAACCCGTGCTTTCAGCCCGAGATATGGCCGACATCCACGTGGAGCACCTCGGAGTCATGGCTTACTCCGCCAACTTCCAATGGGTTCCCGAACGACCACCCCTGCAGGACCTCATCAACGTTAAATTGGATTCAACGTCCGGAAGAGTTGGAGAACCAGTAAGTCTAAAATAGATATAATTAATCTCTTCACTCCCTGTGCAAATTGTAATGTATATAGCCTTTTAGAGCCATTTGTTATCTGTTAAGATTTTTTAAGCTTATAGAAAATCAAAATCACAAACCTATATAATATTCGTATAGTTCAGGCCCTTATTATCAGTCTATTTTGAGACGTCTATTATTTATTGATTAGTTAAAAGGTTCTAAATGTACACATGAAATAGTAATCTCTTGAATAATTTACGGTGAAAATAATCCATATTGCTAGACTCGAGTAAACTCTTACCTTCAGCTGGTTTATTTTGAGATTATCTCAGGGATAATTTACTGCTTTTGCAACAGACACAATATCAAATCACCCTTCTGGATCAATCGCTGTCCTACAGCAAGTTATCGGTGGAAATCAAAGGACCCGACAATAAGATGTATCCACAGAGGAACTTGAACAAAGGCCGCGGGTCGTTTGTGCCGCAGAGAGTTGGAATGCATGAGATTATCGTTTACTTCGAAGAGCAAGAAGTTTCTTCCAAACATTACTTCAGGGCCTTACCGCCTCTGGTAGAAGTTTTACCACCTGGGATGGCACCCTGTGCTCTTGGATCGTTAGTTCAAGTATTGGTAAATGCCACAGGTAATAAATTTATTGATACTTGCCTTTAGATAGTTATTAGAAAGTTTTTGTTGGATTTGTAGGGGCACCAAGAAAAGAAGATATTTTGGTAACAGCTTATAGTCCAATGGGAAGACCATTAGCTTGTCCTCTAACTGCAATAGACGGAACTAACACCGCGACATTTAAACCAGACGAAGCTGGAGAATGGAGGATTGAGATTACCTACCAAGGAAAACAAATTCAGGTATAGCTTTAATATCTTCCAAAGTTTAATTTTATTCATGTGAATCTTCTTGAAGGGTGGTCCTTTTACCTGTGCCGTTTTTGATCCTAATGGAGTGGTAGTGTCGGGAATAGAAGGAGCTTTACCAATGGTTCCACACGCCATAGACCTGGATTGCAGAGATGTTTGCGTTCCAGGGGAAGTTTACGCTGACGTCGTCCACGACAAGAAGTCTTTGCACACGCGGATGGAAAGGGTGGATGCCGACGGGTATTTGCACCGAGTCCATTTCACACCAATTCATCCAGGAAAGCATAGGGTTAGTTAGAAGAGTGTAAGGTGTGTTTGAAAATAATTCAAAACTCGTCATTTCACAGGTTTATGTTTATTTTAATGGATACGACGTGAAGGGATCGCCATTTATGATGCGCGTTGGAACTCAGCGTCGTTCAAAATCTTCAAACGCAAGTCCAAATTCCACGTATCGTCAAAGTCCAATTTCGCGAAATCTTTCTGCTAGCCCCATCACCACAAGCCATACATCCAACTTAAACACTTCTTCAGTTACCAAGAACTACCGGCAAACAGCTAGTCCAAGCTTCACAACGGAAACCACCAAATTGTCCCAAGATTACCACCGACTTTCCGAAAAAAGAATATCTGCGAACTCACCAATCGAAAACTCTCCGCATTTTATTCCAAGGGCCAGCAGCCCTTCCTTAGCTCCACGCACACAAAGCCCTACATTCCGCCCAACAAGTCCAAACTTTAGACCTTTAAGCCCTCGACCACAAAGCCCAAGCTACATCACCAGCAAAAAGTTAAACGTAAGAACCGAAAGTCCTAGCGCTAATTTAGTGAGGAAGGAACAGGAGTATACCCATAAAACTAGATATGAAACGTCTAGTCCCATAAGGAAGGAGCAGGATTATTCGCATAAAATCAGACACGAAACTACTTCAAGTCCTATAAGGAAAGAACAAGATTATTCGCATAAAACTAGGTATGAAACATCTAGCCCAATTAGGAAGGAGCCGGAATATACGAATAAAACTAGATATGAAACAGCTAGTCCAATTAGGAAGGAACAACAGGAGTATTTACATAAAACTAGATATGAAACTTCCAGTCCGAATTTGTATAGCAAACCTCCTGCTTACACTTCAAGTCCCAGTTTCAATAGAAAAGAAGAGTTTGAATCTAGTTATACGACAAAATCACATTTTGAAAGCCAGAAGAAACACGATGATTTATCCAGTAAATTGCAATCTATAAGAGTACAAGGTTCCAGAAGTCCTGGGTTTATAGAACGGGGAAGTCCAGAAGTCTACTCAACTTCCAAATTCAACAGGAGTCTTGTTGAGAATCGAAGTTATAATAGCAGTTTTGATAGCGTGGATACTTCACCGATTATCAAGGTTAATGATAGGAGCACCACGAGAAGGGATTCTTGGGACGCGTTGAAGAAGACCAGCAACGTTTTATCGGAGCGGAGCTTGGAATCTCTAGCGAACTTGAACGAAAGCGAACTGGATTCGCAGCGCTACAGCAAAACTCACAGTTACACGCAAAAGGTCGATAACTACGGGTTTAGGAGTGTTGGGAAGGGAGGAGCCAGCGCCGTTAAGGTCCAACACGTTCCCGACGGCGTTCTAGGCCAACCGGTCGAATTCGAGAGTAAGAACAAATGTTTGGTTGATTTTCAAGGAAGTAATTGTCTTGTTATAGTTGATGGTAGCGGTGCTGGATCGGGAGATCTTGAGATTTTAGTGGAAGGTGGTAAGGTAACTTCGAGTGTCCGTAGTTTGGGTGGACAGAGGTTTAAGGCGGCGTTTACACCGCATCAGGCTCTTCCCCACAGAGTTGACATTAGGTTTAATGGTGAAACCGTGCCAGGTAAGTCGCCTTTTCTGTTTTTATTCGCGGATTTATGGCGCGCGCCCGCGGAGGTTGTGCGTTGACATTCCACTTGCACTTTTACTCTGGCTCTTATATAAGGTTTGGTATTTGAATACATTATTTTCAAGCGGTTGCAATTACCTGGAAGTGTTTAATTATTCATAGGAATGTTTACAATCTGCAATGACTTTGTTATTTAAGACATAGGTTCTTACAATATAGGATATTTTAAAAAACTCTCAATTAACTTCTCTGTAATCGGCTTTTCAAAACAGAGCGGCAACGAAACTAAACGCGCATGCAGCGTTCTTGTCGACGCTGCGCTGGCGCGGCTATGGCGGAAGTCGCGCCTGTTGATCTGAACATGTACATAAGCCGCCACGTCAATCGGTCCGCAGCGATAACGCACCGGTCGCGGCAGCGAAACTTCCGCTCCGGTTTATGAGCTCCTTTAAGGCTCCTTCAGACCGGCGCGGAGCGTATGCTGCGCGAAATTTCCGCACCAAAAAATTAGATAGCGGTGCGGCAGCGTAATGACAATGCCCATCAAAACGCGATTTTTACGTGCATATAGTAGTCATGATGTCCTCAGAGCAAGAAGGTAGGCTATTTTAAGCATTGATTACATAAGATGAAATATGTTATTTTGTATTTATTTTGAATTTCTAAAACACATAATAGTAGTTTATGATACAGGTGTGTGAAGAAGGGCTTTTGTGCATGAGTTCCGAAGTTTAAAGCACTAGCCGAAGGCGATTGGTTTAATCGCAATGAGTGCACAAAAGCCTTCCACGCAAGAAAATACTTTAGAATTTTCAAAAAAATTATTGTTTCTTACCGATAATATTGTAAAAATTGTAATTTTGACAGACAACATACTCCAATGATACTCCAAATCACTGACCAATAACTGAAAGAACTAGAACGTTTAGCGCCTCCGTGGAATAAATTGCTAATTAGTAAAAGCGCACAGTAACGGGAACACTATTTGGTCGTTGGGGATGAGTAGCGAAAGATTTTTCCTTTTAGGCCCTCCACCTCCATTGATTTTCACCTTGACACTTTTCAAGACCGGTTTCGAGATCGGAAGTCGGAACCGCAAGTGTAAGGGTTAACGGAGGCGGAGGGGCTACAAGGAAACATCTTTCCCTACTTTGATGTTATCTAGGTTAACCTAGATTTAACCTAGATTAGATTATCGTTAAGTTGCCGCAAATTAAGTAGTAGCAACAAACAGAAATCGTTTAATAATGAAACTCCATTTGATTTACATTGGACTTTTACGCACGAATTGAATACTTTTACACACGACTATACTAATGGCATCCTTCACATACAATAATGTATTTATTAATGTGTTCAATTTGGTGTGTGAGTAGATAAAACTCATTTCAGAATTAAGGCTCCTTCAGACCGGCGCGAAGCGCTTGCGTCGCGAAATTTCCGCAGCAAAAAATTCGCTAGTGGCGCGTCAGCGAAATGGTCATGCCCACACCAAAACGCAATTTTTACGTGTATAGTCATGAGTTACTCAGAGGACCGCGGCTATGTTGATCTGAACATGTACATAAGCCGCCACGTCAATCAGTCCTCCGCGATAAGGCACCGGTCGCGGCAGCGAAACTTCCGCGTCCGTCTGTATGCTCCTTTAAACATGGGCTCATAAAATTAATGTGATTACAGATATCACCATTTCAAAACACAACGGCAGCGAAACTAACCGGGCATGAAATCGCGCTTTTTCATCTGAACATATACATAAGCCTCCGTGTCAGTCGGTCCGCCGCGATATCGCACCGGTTGCGGCAGCGAAACTTTCGCTCCGGTCTGTGAGTACCTTTAGTCTTCATTTCACTCACAAAAGATAATATTTGAAAAACATATCTGACCTGAATTAACTTGATTACAAATCCACGCGAGCGAAGCCGCGGGCTATATCTGGTAGATTATATAAAACTGTTTTAAGTAATTCAATTTATTGGAATTATTCTTGAATTAATAACATGGAATATTTAATAACATTTTGTATTTATTACCAAGTAATTGTGTAAAGCATTCGCCGTAATTACAAGAAATAATCATGTAAATTGATTAATTAATAAAAAGTCTGTGTAGTAAATAATATATAAATTGGGTTTAGAGGGAAAGTATTTATAGCAACAATTATTAGTTTAATTATAGGAAGTATTTATAATTGCACTAACAATAAGTAATACCGCTATTTTATTGTTAATAACGTTATAATTCGCAAAATAGATTGGTTTTATAAAATAGTTTGCTTTTGCAGCAATGCTGTCTTATGAAGGTCGATTCCTATATGCGCGACACTCAGCTACGCGACGTCGTGCTACGTCGCCTGTCCAATAATGATTTCATTGTTTTAAATGGGCACGTCGCGTAGCCATAGTGAGAACGTGCCCATTTAAAACAATGTAATCATTATTTGACAGGCGATGTCGCGTGACGTCGCGTAGCTGAGTGTCGCGTATATGAGAATTGGCCTTAAAACAACACGCGGCTATATAATACGCGATTAAACAACACAACGAAAATATCACAACGGCATAATAATAAAAACAACAAGCTACGAAAATATCACATCCTAAAATATGTGGTGATAATATTGATTAGGATGTGTTATTATTATGTGATATACTTTTATTTCTTACCGTGATAATTTAAGGGGTGATGCCTTCGTAGACTGTTGTTTAGTTGCACGTTGTTATGCCATAGAACTGTTTGAAACATTATTATCTTGCTACCAGATTACTAGCAGATTACTACCATCTTAACAGAAATAAAATCACTAGATAATAAAGTTATTTTGTAGGAAATTTAATTCTCTACAAGTTTTATTTGAAACATTTTTCAAAATTTTGCTTAGTTTTCGAGTTATGTTTGCATTTATGAGCCAAGAAAAATATAAAAAACAAGGTTTTGACTTTTTTCAAGGTGGATTATTACCAAATTGGTGGACTACAAATCACCAGATAACGAGGTTTCTTGTAGGAAATTTAATTCTCTCCAAGTTTTATTCGAAATATTTTTTAAAATGTTTCTTAGTTTCCGAGTTATTTTCGCATTTTGAAAAAAAAAGGAACAAAATCTGTATTATTGCAATCAATACAACAAAAACATTTTTTAGCGAATAGGCTATCGCAAATATCATCTCACACGGTGTTTAGTCTTTGTCTTCCTCGTCAGTAGTTCTTCATTCTTTCTCTCCAGCGCTCCTCAGCTGGAATCGCTCGAGTTAAAGTTAATCTTTTGAGTTTGTCGCAAATATAGTGGAACTTCCATAGCTCGAACTTCTATAACTCCAATATTTCAATAACTATACTCACTAACTTTAGAAATTTATACGTTTAGATAGCATTTTACATATAAATTAACTTCTACCACTCGAATTTTCCATAACTCGTAGTAAAAGTGTGTACAATGGTAAAATTTTATATAGAAAATAATCTCTATAACTCCAATTATATATTAATGAAATTTTAGAGTTTAAACTCATTCTTTCTTCTTACCTCTGCCGTTACAATTACAAATATGAATGTCAGAGAAGAAAACTCAAGACGATGTCATTATAGTGAGGTTGATCAGTAAAGTTGACAAAGGTATTAAAAATGAAAAGTGATTCCTGAAGACTGGGATTTCTCCAGTACTTACACTTTCTTCAATTATAAGAAACCGTGAATAAATTCTGAACTAAGCCTAAAATGGTGCAACTAATGATGCAAACGTTTGAAAAAGTGTACCTACGAAGATATTGGCAAAGCTACTTTTGAATGGTTTAAAATGTTTAAAAATGTGCCAATGCCTGGACCACTCATTAGAGAAAAGGCTCTTTATTTTGCTGAGAGTCTGGTACACATTGATTTTAGATAGATTCATACGCGGAAATGTACATATAATAAGTTTTGTGATCAAAAAAGAACTTCAGTGAAGTCGACATTTAGTCTCATGTTTACGAAGCTCATAAGTGAATGAATATTTTGATGCTTTGCTATGGATATTTTTATTTCACTAGTGAAATAAAATTTTAATTTCACTAGTGAATAAAGCACTGTTTTATTGATCCGTATCCAAGGAATTAAACATGACTTTATAAGATAGGTTTCATCATTATAAGATAGGATTCTAATTCATAAGATTCAAACACTTTGTAAAAAGTAATGTTTGATGCACTATTTTTGATGTAATTTAAATATTGTTATTTTCCATCTTATATCCACTTTGACACACACAAAAAATGTTGGAACATCATTTTGTGTCCCTTGCAAACCATTCGTGTACCCCTTGGGGAACGCGTACCACACTTTGGGAAACACTGTTCTAGACGAAGTGTACCGCGCATTATCTACTTTGGAGAACTTTGTAGATATTGAATATATTAATAGAAAACAATTAAAAATTACAGCCTTTTTCAAAAATTAATATAATATTTATACTAATTTTTAATTAGTTATAATTATATAACATATTAATAATGTATTTTTTATTTTTGTTTATAAATATATACATATTTACTTTGAATAAATTGTGTAAAGTGAATTTTATTCATTTTGTAATTATGTATTTCTCTAACTCGAATTTTCTATAACTCCATTTTTTTGTGAATTATGGTAATTTGACTTAGGGAAGTTCGACTGTAATTTAAAACTCCCAAAAAAATTCGAAGAAGTTTCAAAGTCCCGAAAAATATTTAGGAATAATTGGTATTAAAGCCAGACTCTCGAATATTGATTAATTTTAAGAGTTTTTAATGTTAAAAAAGTAAACCCTCCCCTGCTGCCTTCCCAGAGTAAATTTGCCGTCCATCCATTGCACTCGCTTGGGAATTTCCTTTACACCCACAGGATGTTTAATTTCATATATCGTACTTTTCTCGACTCCAAACAGTCTTCCTCTCCTCCAAACTGTCAATTTGAATGTGTAGGGCTTCTTTGATCTGCTTGACCAGACGAAACCAAACAAGACCAGATAAGACCAGACCATACCAGACAGACCATGCAAGACCAGACAAGCCCATGCATGACCAGACAAGACGAAACAAGACAGGGCCACACAAGACCAGACAAGACAAGACGAGACCAAACAAAACTAGACAAGACCAGACAAGACTAGACAGGACCAGATAAGACCATACAAAGCCAGACAAGACCAGACAAGGCCAGACAAGATTGGACAAAGCCAGATAAGAATCGACAAAACCAGACAAGATCAGAGAAGACCAGACAAGATCAGAGAAGACCAGACAAGATCAGAGAAGACCAGACAAGACTAGACAAGACCATACAGGAGCAGACAATGTTAGACAAATTCAGACAAGACCCGTCAATATCAGACAAGATTAAACTTATAGTTATATTTCACATGAGATTTGTTTTAGTAGTCCTAAAAAGAAAATATTCAGCCTGTGTTCCGATTGTTTGAAGTTTGTATGAGTATTAGGGTGGAGCGAAATATTTTTTTTGGGTTGTGAATGATCTAATAGTGAAAAATCGGTGCCTTTTAGACTCAAATTAATCCACGCAAAATATTATTTGATTTGATTTAAAGTAATAGCCTCCGCAACGTCATTGAATATTGGAAAAAAAATGGTTTTTGGACTTTTGGTCTTTTTAGTCTATTTTAATAAATAGACGTATGTTATTCCCAGAAATTATTATAACTACAGTTTATTTTCGATACGAAAAAAAAAATGCATGATCTTACATATCGTATAACATAAAATAAGAGGAGTGAGGGAGCGCAGGAATTAGACCACTTTTCGCGTCGTCAGTGGACTATTGGTTTTGGCTCGAATTAGACTTGCGCCAGTTATCTAACAAAAAACCTAACCATCAATTTTGTTTTGTAAAAACATGCAAAGAACACTAAGTGTATTTAAATGTCCTATCTTTGGTTTGTCCTATATTTGTGAGATAAAAGACAATATTCTACCTACTTACGAAGATGTAATAAAATACTATGAATGTACAAGACATCAACTAAAGTTGCAATTGGAAACTGCAAAAGATCCCATATTTTCAGAAATAGCAGATATAGTGACATCCAGAATTGAAAATAAATTACAAACTGCACCTATTCCGATAGTAACACGAACAAGGGTCGTACAAATGTTAAAAGCATACCATTTAAAATGTAAAAACCTACACAAGTCTGTCATAAAGCTCTCTCCGGAAAAGTTAGAAAGTTTTCGACAAAGTAGTAAGGTACTTTTTGATATTGCAGCATGCAAGTGTAAAGATTTTCCTCAATGTATCTGTCGCAAGGATAAAGAGGTTCCCAAACAAGAACATACTTTTTTAATTGATCAAAGAACCTCTCGAGGTATGATAATAGGTGGAATCGACGTAAGTATTACGAAGAAGTTGCAAAAGACCCTAAAAAGGAAACAGGAAGGAGAAAACCGCCCCACTACAGCCTTAAATACTTCGTTATCTGTTATAGAAGTTAGTGCTTTTCCGGTATCGTCAGCGTCTGAAAGTCGTAGTAGTTCAGATAATTCCACTAACACCATAAAAAAAGCTTTCCGAAGAAAAAGAAAAAAAAAGTATGCGTCGATTTTACTACGTTATCGAAGACCTGCGATAGGTATGGAGTATCAGATAGAGCAGCGTCGTCTATTTTATTTGACATTATTTCTCATGTTGAGGTCATTGACAGACATAAAGTACGAAGAGAGAGAATTAAAACTAGACGAAAATTAAGACTAAACTAGTTAATGAAGAAGATCGCAATCCCAAAACTGTCGTTTTATATTTTGATGTGAGAAAAGACAAAACGTTGAAGATTATTAAAAAAGGTGGTAAATGCTACAGGACTATGACAGTTGAGGAGCACATTTCACTAATTTAAGAGCCAGGATCTATTTACATGGGGTACGTAGTACTTAACGTTGGTTCAGCTAAGGGAATAGAAACTGCGATGACAAGGTTTATATCACATGAAGGAATTCCCCAACATCGTGATGGTACCAATGTAAATACTGGCAGGTAGACTGCTGGAAAAATGGCTACAAAAACCACTCCAGTGGATAATTTGTTTACTCCGCATGAACGAACTTCCTTTGAGACACTTGTTTTTTCATCTTGACGGGGGTACTTCGGGGCCTAAGTCTTACACTGGATCATTGGGAAAAGCACTCGAGACTTGTGAACAATTGCCTGTTAAAAAATTTCAGCACATTGGAAGAGAATTGCAAGGAGAATTGCTTCCAGAAATGGCTCAAGATTTAAGTACAGATCAACAGTACCTACACAAGATTGTCTCAGCGGTACTTTCAGGTGATTTTCCAGAAGATTTGGCAAACAAATCCCCAGGTAAAATGTCACATGCCCGTTGGCTCACACGTGCTAACCGAATACTACGTTTTTATGTAACAACAGAGACACCATCAGAAAACTTAACAACTTTGGCTACATTTGTTGTAAAAGTTTACGCACCATCTTGGTTCTACATTAAAAATAAAGCATCATGCAAGGATGGCACACGACACCTTTTTAACATAATTAAGGCCTTAAGGTACCTGTGATTAAGGTACCTGAGATCCTGTGATTTAACGCAATGGCTATTTTGCACATCCCGAGAACATACTCCTTGCAATGATAATTGATGATAGAAAGCACATTCGAGAACTGGCAGCCCGACGCATATTAAAGGCACGCAGGATGCCTCAAACTTCAACACCTAGAATGTTTGAAGTGCCGCCTATAAATTTCAATGCTTCAACATACATTGATTTAATAAATTGGCAAGAAATATTAAGTGAACCACCGATTATGAAAAACCTGACCGACCAAGAAATTCAGTCTAGGATTCCCCTAGTAGTCTGCCCCTTCTCAATGCACAAAAAAGTCACGATTAGGTGCAGTAAAAGCCAAATTGGAATCACGGAACGTAATGCCTAAATTTGAGACAAAAAGAGATTTTCGAGCAAATTAATTTTTTTTTAATAATATTTTTATTAAAAAAAATGTATTTAATTAAGGGTTATAATAGGTACATATCTTTTTATATATTGCGTATCATTTATCACCCATTTATCATTAAATTAAGCTTAATATTTGGCCATAACTGTACTAGACTTTTATCATCGAATTAAAAGTCAGTGCGGAGGCAAAAGATATTCATCAAATTAATTCAAAAATTATATTTATTTTACCTTAAATATAATGCACTAATCCCCCCCTATTACAACTTTAAATCTCGAAAAAAATATTTTTGCATATATCCTTGCTCCACCCTAATGAGTATCTATAACGTAGGATGGTTTTACTAATTCTATCTTATTATTGTTCTTAGTTTGTGAAATGAACTTGCATCTTTGAAAATGAACGGTAATAATTTAAGTTCCAAAATATGCGGTCCAAACAGTCTTCCTCTCCTCCAAACTGTCAATTTGAATGTTTGTAGGTCTTCTTTGATCTGCTTCATGTAGATGGTTTGGGTCTTCTTCTAAGGGTGCCTTCTCCTAACGTAGGTTGGTTATCATATTGGCAATTCTTATTTTTGATACTGGTGCTCTAAACAGGTCTATAGAGGATCATTCAATCCACTCCCTCAAATTCTCGAGCCAGGGGGTCCGTAGTCTTCCCCAGCTCCTATTTCCTGATATTTTTCCCTGCATAATGATTTGTAGTAATTCATAACGATCTCCTCGCATGACGTGGCCCAGATATTGAAGTTTTCTGGTTTTTTATTGTTTTAATGAGCTCTCGTTGTTTATTCATCTGGATTAATACTGCTTCATTTGTTTTATGGTTTAGTCTTCTTTTCATGGTTTGGGTACGATATATATATATATATATATATATATATATATATATATATATATATATATATATATATATATATTAATGAAAAAATGAAGAAAACATTCAGAGTGACCCAGGCAGAAATAGGGATAAGGCCGAGGCCGCACTACGGTTTTTTTCCCGCAAGCGGTAACCGCTATAATCGCGAAACCGCTTGAGAAACACACAGTACGCTATGGGAAAAATCAGTCGCGGGAAAAACCTGCAAGTGAGACCGCTTGTATTAGCTTACTTGAGTCACAAAATCATGTCAGGTGTTGCGTCCAATCTGGACATATGGTATCCAATTATGGGGATGTGCTAAAAAACAACATATTAATGTAATCCAACGCTACAAAAACAAAATGCTACGTACCATCGCCAATGCGCCATGGTATGTGCGCAATAGCGACTTACACCGCGAACTCGGTGTAGAAACAGTCGACACCATCATTAGAAGATATGCTATCTCGCACGAATCACGACTCCAGCACCACATCAACGAGGAATCATCCATGCTACTAAACGTAGAGAATGACACCAGACGACTTAAACGGACCAAACCACATGAGCTATGTAGAATAGACCTGCCCAACAACTGAGGGATCCAGTGGGAGCAACTCAGTATAATATTACATTAATAATTTATTTGTTAAAGAAAAACATATCGTTAGTTCATAAGAACTAGTTTTTGTAAGTTATGTAAAATAATAAAAACAAAATCACGCGATTAAAAACCGCGGCGACTTAGCCGTAGTGCGGCCTAGGCCTAAAAATATGTTGAGTTGTATTATAGAATATTTTAATTCTATTTGATTTTATTTTCACTCACTCCCTCAAGTTTTCTTTACTAAATTAGAAAATGTGAATTGGTAAATGAAATGGTGATTCATTTGCAAATGCAAATTTTCTAATTTTAAAGTACGTTTTCGCCCATTAACAAACAATAATTACAGACAATTCCGTTACTCAAAAACCTGATTTTTCTGTTTCTTGAAAACCGCATTTTCCTACCAATTATCGTTCCTTTTTACCGTTAAAATCCAATTATTCCCACCACGAACTAACTACAAAACAATATTTATAAATCGCCATTACCATAAATAACAGAAACTACTTGCACACTAATTCATAAACACCAAATATAATAATTACGAAGTTTGAAATAGCTCAAGTGAAAAATCTCGTTTTCCTCGTGTGCCTCACTTAATATTAACGTTTTCAATCATCCGTGATAATTACAGAAAGAATAAATAAAAATAGATAAAATACAGTAATAGACAAGACCAAATAAGTCAAGGTAATGTGAGGCAATACTAGACAAGACCCGAAAAGACCAAACAAGACCAGAGCTGATTAGACAAGACTAGACCATGCGTGACCAGACAAGACGAAACAAGACAGGACCAGAGAAGACCAGGCAAGACAAGACGAGACCAAACAAAACTAGACAAGACCAGACAAGACTAGACAGGACCAGACAAGACCATATAATGCCAGACAAGGCCAGAGCAAGACACCAAGGCAAGACCGGAAAAAGCCAGATGAGATCCAACAAAACCAGCCAAGACCAGACAAGACTAGACAAGACCATACAAGACCAGACAATGTCAGACAAAATCAGACAAGACCCGGCAATATCAGACAAGATTAAACTTATAGTTATATTTCACATGAGATTTGTTTTGGTAGTCCTAAAAAGACTCAGTAATTGATATAGAGCTCCGGAAAGGGTGAATATATTTATATATTCAGGCTGTGTTCCGATTGTTTTAAGTTTGTATGAGTTAGAGATGAGCATGGGATCCCATGGACCCCTCCCACACAATCGTCCCATGGGATGGGATGAGTGGTATGTATGCACGTCCCGTGGGATGGGATGGGACGACAATTTTCAATGGGACGGAGTGGGACGAGTAATTTAGTAAATCTGGTTCGTACCAAATTAATTGCTAATCGTGCCAATATGCACATTTTCTATAATATGTCCAGCATAGGAGATTTCTATGATGTACTTCCTGAAAAGTCTTACGATCCATTTGCGACGAAAAAGGATTACTCGCTGTCAGATAAGGAAATTACGGAAATATTACGGAAATGAAAAATTAAATTTGAACGAATTGTCGTTAAGCAAGTCTGAACGGGGTGAATGGGATGGGGCGCGCGACCGGGGTGGAATGCGTTGAATAGGATGGGATGGGACGTAAATTTTAGGTTTGTGAGATAGGACAGTGTGACAAAAATGTGATAGGATGGGACAGTGACAGGGATCCGTCCCACGAGATTGGATCTAATTGTAAAACGAGAAACTCGTCCCATGCTCATCGCTAGTATGAGTATCTATAACGTAGGATGGTTTTACCAATTCTATGTTATTATAGTTCGTGATATGAACTATAACATTCGTGATATGAACATATCGTGATATGAACTTCATGAGTTTGTGATATGAACTTGAATCTTTGAAAATGAACAATAATAATTTAAGTTCAAAATAATGCGGTATAATCTAATTTGGCAATCTCCCAAGTAATTTGTTTGTTAATAATAACAAACAGTCACAAAGTCACAATAATTATTTATATCGTTGTTTTGTACCAATTTTATTAAATTCTCTTTCAACGAGCGATGTTTTCAAGCAGTTCAGTCGTCGGCGTATCGGAAGCCGAATCAGGAATTAACATCTTACCGCTATGGAGGACGACCCACTGACATCGTTATCTAAACCGCGTTAATTATTCAAAAATGTGTATTGGGAATAACAAAGCGATGAGAAAATTCCTGCAGATGTTTTTTTTTCTACTCGGAGTTAAAAGTTTTGATCTGTTTGTAATACTTACAGAGGTCGGCTTTGTGTTAATATTCCGTGTAAATGTCGAGAGAAATATTAATGGTAGCGTATTCAATTCGTGTTAATGCTAGGTGTAGTTTTGGAAACATTTTTGTTTGGAATTTGCGGTTGTAGTTAGGAAAATTTTAGAAATCATCCGAGCGAATCCGCTCAAACGCGACAAAAACGTTTGAGTTTCTAACGGCAGTAAAACCGCAAAGGTTGAGTAAAATTTTTGATTAAATAAATTTCGATTTGAAAATTTGGTTTTCTAAATGAGATTTATAAAAGAATTTTGATAAAAAAAGAAACCAAATGGTGGATATATGTGGAGGAGATATGTGTGAAAATGGAAGAGGATTATTGTAGAGATACTCTCAAAATATCAAGCTACAATTCATTTAACAGTTTTGTTTATCCAGTTTGGCTTCTCAAGACTAGGCTTTTCAAGACTAGTAATGACTAGTTACATTACTAGGCTTATTCTAGTAATAAGACTAGGATTTTTAAGAATATGCTACCTAAGACTAGTAATAACTAGTAATATGACTAGTCTTATACTAGTAATAAGACTGGGCTTCTTAAGACTAGTAATAACTAGTAACCTGGCTTGGCTTATACTAGCAATAAGACTAGGCTTATTCTAGTAATAAGACTAGGATTCTTAAGAATATGATACCTAAGACTAGTAAAAACTAGTAATAAGACTAGGCTTATACTAGTAATAAGACTGGGCTTCTTAAGACTAGTAATAACTAGTAACATAACTAGGCATATACTAGTAATAAGACTAGGCTTCTTAAGACTAGGTTTCTTAAGTCTAGTAATAACTAGTAACAGGACTAGGCTTATTCTAGTAATAAGACTAGGATTCTCAAGAATATGCTACCTTAGACTAGTAATAACTAGTAATATGACTAGGCCTATACTAGTAATAAGAGTAGGCTTCTTAAGACTAGGCTTCTTAAGACTAGGCTTCTTAAGACTAGGCTTCTCAAGACTAGTAATAACTAGTAACATGACGAGGCTTATTCTAGTAATAATACTAGGCTTCTTAAGACTAGGCTTCCTAAGAATAGCAATAATTAGTAATATGACTAGGTTGCTTCAGACTAGAAATAACTAGTAATAATACTAGGCTTCTTAAAACTAGTAATAAGTCTACGTCACTTAAAACTACTTAGGTCTTGAAAAAATAGTAATAAGACTAGTCTTCTAAAAATAATGATAATAAAAGATAACTGAAATAAACAGACCGGCTGGATAAAACTGTTCGTGTAATCTACAACGAATAATTATTTACATTAAAATCTCACGTATTTTTCTTTATGTTGTATCTTTGTGATGTGACTGATTTCTCACACGACTTTTTATTATTTGCATGTCGTTGACATTCACGACAACTATTTAAAGTGGCCGGAGGGAGAGAAAGAAATGCATTGCGTACGTGTCTGTGGTGCGCCGTTTCCGCGAAAAGCAAATTAGAGAGTGCAAGGCTACCGAAATAAAACAATCGAGGAGAAGTAAAGAAACGCTTTTAAAAACGTTTCAACCCGGATTTTTCAATTTTTTTTTTGGCGAATAATTTAGAACATTGTTTTCTAGTATGTGATACAACTTTTAAGTACCGCGAAATCCGTCCTGGCTTGGTGTAATTGGACTGTAAAATTTATTACCCGTTGAATAGTTTATAGGCGTACTGTAATACGCATTATGTGGTAACAGCTCAACGAGTTCGTACATTTCAGTTTAGTTACGATGCAGATTGCTTAAACAGAAACTTTCATTATTTTACAAATTCTCCTGTTGATTAAGGTTAAATAAAATGCAACAAGGATTTTATGATTTTATATAAAGATTAAAGTCAGGAAACTTTAAGACAGAGACAAAGACAGAGAAGACTAGATAAACAAGTCTAGAGGGACAGGACTGGACAGATTAAACTAGCAAGACTAGACTGACGAGACTAGACAGAGAAGACTAGATAGAGAAGACTGCACGGATAAGACTAGGCAGACAAGACTAGACCAACAAGTCTATACAGACAGGACTAGAAGAGCAAGACTAAAGTTACAAGACTAAACTGCCAAGACTAGACAGACGAGACTAGATAGACTAGACTGGACATACAAGACTGGGGAGACAAGACTTGAGAGATAAGAGTGGATAGTTAAAACTAGAGAAAACTAGACAGACGAGACTAGGCTAGAGAGAAGAGAGAAGACTAGAAAGGTAAAGCTAGCCAAACAAAACTAGACAGACAAGATTAGACTGGCATCACTAGGTAGACAAGACTATTTGGACAAGACTAGTCTGACAAGACTCGACAGACAAAACTAGACAAACTAGACTTTTTTATAAAATGTGGATCGGGGGAAGCTCTCACTAAACCCCATTTTTAATCCACTTTGGCTTTTAGTACGCGCAACCCCGGTATCGCATATTTTGCATCCATTCAGGGTGGACAACTCGGACGGTTAGTGAAAACCGCTCATGTCATGTGAAACTACACGTGAAAACACTACATGTGAAAACCGCTCAGTTGTCGCCTCCCCAACCAGGATTCGAATCCGGGTCTCCCGCATTGAAAGGTGGGAATGTTGTCAAGTGAAACTACACTACCGAGGAGGACAGACAAACTTAACTAGCCAGGCAAGACTAGTCAGATAAGTTAATGGTTAAGGTTAGACTAGGATGTCTGGTTCGGATATATCCGAACCACAAAACCGCGGTCTGTGCAAAAACCGAAACCGCATAACCGTAATAAAGAACTTTCGGTTTTCGGTTTTATATAAAAATAAATTTGCATTTATTCGGAAAGCAATAGCTGGCCGGTTTCCTAATCAAATCCTGCCAAAATGTCTTTCAGGTGTTATGAACCTAATTCAAAAGGAATACAAAGAAATAAATGATTTTAAAGTTTCAAGAATTAAAAGCAAATGAACAAAAAATAAAAGTATTATGAGTTGACTAGTTTGAGACGCCGAAAATACTATTCATGGAAAAAATGTTACAGATTTTCCTGCTGAACCACAAATTTGCATTAACCATACAATTTCATCTCGCTGTTTGCGACAGTTTTTACAAGAAATCATCTCAAGCAGAAAATTGCTGCAGCAGTGAAGATGAAGATTGATTTCCTGAAGAATCGCGAATTCACGAAGAAAATGTCTATAATGAGTATTACGTCCAAGAAGCTGCGGGAATTAAAAGTAATTTACAAATGGTAAGAAAACTTGCAATGTTTCTCGGTTATCTCCGATAAAATCAGTTTCCTACACCAAAACGTAAAACCAAAGAAATTGAAGTAGCAATGGACATCAAGGCAAGTTGGACTTCTATTGAACCAATGCAAGAAAAAAGTTTTCTTCTAAAAGTCATAATATTACAGATTCTAACATAATTAAATTCAGTAAATTCACATTTAATTGAAAATGTTAATTTTCAATTGTTTTGAAACTTTATCTCCAGTAAGCGTAGCAGTAACAACATTGTTGTAGCGACAATACTAACATATTGACGACAAAAGGAGTAATATGATTCTTGTAAAACAAATTAATTGGTTCTGATATAATCAAAGCTTCAATGAAAAATATGGAACGTTTGAAGACCCGTGAAAACCTATAATTAACAGAATTGTTCCAACAAAGTCTGTTTTAATATTGGTCGAAAATCTTTTTGAACGACTTTATCCAGACAACAATAAGGTTAAAGTCGAAGGTGAATGTTGAAAATGCAGAAAATTCTGAAGAATTAGAACAAGTGACCAATCCAAACTATTCCTTGCAAGACGAAGTTCAAAAGCTATTCAAGAAGCATTAAACAAAAATAATTATATACAAACAAATCGCTACCCTAATAAAATTCTATGAAACGGGAGCTCGCTAAATATAAAGGAACTTCTGAGAGAACAAAAAGATAAAATATTTAGCTTTAAGCACTCTACATATAAAGCTACATCTACCTACGCCGAAAGATCATTTTCCCTAATCGCCTAAACTTTTATACAAAACTAAGATCTCACTTAAATGTCAGACACTACTACCAAAAGTTCTTAAAAACCGAAACCGAAACCGCGGCTTTCAATTTTCAAAAACCGAAAACCGCGGTTTTGCAAAAGTGCGGATATTCTGAAACCCCAGGTTAGACTTTATCGTGTAATGTGGAGGAAAATGCGCAATTTATTTTCTATTTATTATTATGACCTTGTGACTTGCAAATAATTGCAAATAGAAATTTAATGGAGTTTTCCACTATGTTATGTAACATTGAACAGTTTAAATTGTATGATCTATGTCATTTTTATATACGTCGTGCCCTTCAGTTACAAGTAAGTTACATATATGTGCCGTTGGGCCCTTCTACATACAGATAAGGCACATATATGAGACGAAAAAATTGTGTGTTACCCTATCGAAAATATAAATCGCTTTAAAAAGATTATTTGTTACTTTTATGAGCCGTCGGAGTGAACAGATGGGATTTATTTCACTAATTTGCTTGAAAAACCAATTTGCATGACTTGAATGACATCTCAAAGTTACAAGAACGTAAACTTTGAAATAGTTTTGTGTTACCCTATCGAACATATTAATCGCTCCATGTTGCAATAAGATTCTTTGTTACTTTTATCTGCCGTTGGACTGAACAGATTGGATTTATTTCGCTAATTTGCTTGAAAAACCAATTTGCATGACTTGAAAAACATCTCAAAGTTATATACAAGAACGTAAACTTTGAAATAGTTTTGTGTTTGTGCAGCTCAGGGGTTCCCAATTTGGGTCATTTTTTAAAAACTTCGGAGTTGAGAAGATTTAGAGACTTTTGTCTTACAATTAGCCTAGTTCAGTTTCAGATTGTCCTATTTACTGTCAGTTACAATCTGTTACACATACATATTTATATAATGTTATATAATAATAATATAGATTGAGCAGGATAAATCATATCAAGCTTGAAATATATAAAAGATCGCGCAAGAACAATGTTAAAAATATAATGATCGTCTTTTAAAAACTCACATTGAATTGAAAAATTCTCTATGTTTTTACCACACTTATTAAGTGTGGTAAAAACATAGTGAATTTTTCAATTCAATGTAATTATGAATTACCACGTAGTAACAGTCGCAACCATCCTATTCATTATAAAAACTCATTTTGTGCTCTCAAATGTAACTTACTATTAGACTTGAACCATTTAAATTTAACTTAAATTTAAAACTTGATATTATACCGCAATTAATCAGTCCGAAATCAAGTTGTGGGCCGGATTCGGCCCTGAACTTGATTTTATACTGCCCTCGTAACAATTTGTGAATATTGTTGATGGTGTATTACTCACACAATAATCTAAACTACGTTAGTAAAAGTTTAGTCTAGATCAGGGGTCGGCAAAGTGTGGCTCGCGTGCCACAAGTGGCTCATTTAGTGTGAGCTTATGGCTCTTCGGAAATATATTGAAACAACACAAAATCACAAAAAATGAAACAGAACTGTCCCTTCTCGGAAGTCTAACGACCGCCGCCGGCAAGTTCTTTATAACTCACAGTCACAGCACGGATCTGGATTGTTTCTTTTAGTTTTTGTTCAGATCATAGTACAAAATTGTGCTTTCTTGGTCATAATTCAGAAACTCAAAATGGTTACGAAGAAAAAAAAATTGCCGATCGACTTCGTGAATTCCAAACTGAATGGATTGTATCATTTGCGTTGGTATCTAATTCAGCTGGTCTTCCAACTTGTCTTATTTGCCATGAAAAACTAGCAAACAACGAAAAGTCTAATGTCGAGATACATTTCGAAAATAAACATGTCGCATTTGCAAAAAAATATCCCTTCGGTGATGTAAGAAGAAAAGAAAATTGAATAACTTAATTTTAAAAAGACAAGTTCATCTTTTAACTGTTGGATGCAGTCTACAAATAATGCTAACTTGGCAAGCTTTGTCGTGAGTTACTAAATCGTCAGAAACGGAAAACCATTCACTGATGGCGGGTACATAAAAAATTATTTTTAAATGGGGCTGACACACATTTTCACAATTTTAACAATAAAGCAGATAGGTATTATGAATAAAATCAAAAGAAACTTATGACATAAAGGATTTTGCGCAAGTTGTCCTCTTTGCTCACTATATTTCATCAGATGGTCCCAAAGAAGAACTGGGACTATTGCCACTAAAGGGTCAGAGGAGAAGATGTTGAAAATGCAGTGACCGAATGTCTGGAGAAAAATCACATTCCACTTACTAAAATTGTGTCTAAAATGACAACAGATAGAGCTAAAAGTACGATGGTCAATAAAAAAGGACGTCACAATTAAAAAAAAAACAATTTGAAAAAATTAATCACGACGTGTTATCTTTCCAGTGCATAATTCGCCAGGGAGCACTTGACTCACAAACATTTACTGAAGATGTTGGTAAAGTTATGAATTTTGTAGGCAAGACCACCAATAATATTGTCGCCAAGGCGCTTAATCATAGCCAATTATGAAGAAAATACGAAAAAAAAAATCATCCGTGGCTCTTGATACAGTTTGAAACCATTTTAAATAAAAATTTGGCTCTTAAGTTCATAGAGTTTGCTGACCCCTGGTCTAGATGAAACGTTGAAAATCAAATCAAATCTAGTTTACTTATTCAGATTACAATTCTTAAAAGTCTACTCTAGATGAAACATTGAAGACCAATTCTAGTCTACACACTCAGATTAGATTATTAAAAGTCTAGTTTAGATGAAACCTTGAAAACCAAGACTTTTTTTGACACTCAGGCATGCTCTTCGCATTACTGCAGGGTGTTTGACCTATTCTAACCAGTGGGTATGTTCAGATGTCTCCTCTTCTCTTAGGCTTGTCACAACCGTCTTCCTCCTTTTGGGTCATTATGTCCTTTATCGCTTTGTTCACGTTGTCCCAGTTTTGGTGTGTTCTTAACATGTGGTCTGTTATTGTTCCTGGTTCTAGCAGTTCGTCCTTCATTATCATTGCTCGTTCGCGTTCCCATCTGTCGCAGGTGAATAATGTATGGTGCACGTTGTCGTCCTCTTCGCATTAGCCACATTGTATGTCTCTTGCGCTATTAATTATGTGTAAGTAGTCTTTGAAACATTAATGTCCGGTGAGTGTCTGTGTTAGGTTTAAGTTGGGTTCTCCGTGCTTTTTATTTTTGCATTTGATTGGGTCCGGGATTAATAATCTGGTCCATTGTCCTCTTTCTGTATGCTCCCATTTTCTTTGTCATTCCTCCTGTGGTGCTACATTTCTGGTCAACTTTGACTCCTCCTGCCTACATTTGAGTTTGGTGTCTGGATTCAAAGGCTTTCATTCAAATGCCTCAGGAGAAACAAGGTTTCTCATAGAAAATGTTGCTTAGTTTCCGAATTATATTCGCTATAGCTAGTGCGAAATAATTAAGTTTATACCATATTTATATTATACAATATTTATACCATGTTTATACCAAATAATTAAGATTATACCAAATATTGATTATCTTGTAAATGAGTTTTTCTACGATTAGTTTAACGGATGTGCGTCTGCCTTGTTTAAAAGGCGTGAATATGAAACTTTCGGGCACATTTTGTTATTTTCACTGGTTATACGTAAAAAATGTGCCCGAAAACATGGCGATAATTGACGCATGCGCATAATAAAATTTAAACTTTGAAAATGTCTGTAATATGAAGACTAATATTAACATTTGAAAATTGTTGCGAGAGCGGGATAAAATCAAATTGAAATAAAGTAAGCATAAACTTATTTTCTGCAATATCTTCGTATGGATTTTATTCAAACTTTGCACACTTAAGGTCGATTCCCATATGCGCGACACTCAGGTACGCGACGTCGTGCGACATCGTCTGTCAAATAATGATTACATTGTTTTAAATGGGCACGTCGCGTAGCTATCGCGTATCCATAGTGAGTACGTGTCCATTAATGTAATCATTATTTGACAGGCGATGTCGTGTAGCTGAGTATCGCGTATATGAGAATCTGTCTTTATTACTTACGATTCAAGTTAAAAATATGAATTTTGCATGCAATCAGTTTTATTGCATTAGTTTGAATGCAATCGAGTGGTTGGTTTCAAAGTTATTGCTCGTTGCAGACATTTTTTTTAATTTCGACGTCGTTTTTAAACAAACTACCTAGTTTTATTTTTCAAACAATATTAGTAAATTATACTTCAATATTTTAATACTTACTTACTTACTCCTCGGCGCTACAGCCCATGAAGGGCCTTGGCCTCTCTGTCAATATTTTAATAGTCCGGTCAAATTAGACCAAAAAAAATAGGGGTGAGGTTACAAAAATTCACACTTGGCTGAAAATTTGTAGGATTGTTCAAAACACTATTATAAATGAAATGTGAAAAGTCCTCATCAATCGGACACCTGGAAAAAAAATTACTCGGGGTAAAAGGTCACAAAAACGTTTTCTTTCGCGATTTTCAGCAAGACGGTAAGTTTTATCATAAAATTAGTTCGGACAAAAATTGTAGATCAGATAATTATCTATAAAAAATGTCTAAATACTTTTTTTGCTAAGAGCCACCGTTTTAGAGATATAACGATTCAAAAAGTTGAAAGAGTTGTAATCGTCATAATATGTATAAGTACACCACGTATATACATAACTGAAGCTGTAATACAAGTAAAAATATCGTTCTATCGGTCAGTGTAACTTACACATATAAAATATTATAAATATCAGAATTAGCTTGTCTTCCTCCAACCTCAGCGGATGCTCATCAACATCTTTTTCGGGTATATTACCAAGTTCAAGTGTGGCTTGGTTATCAGCTAGACCCAAAAGTCTAGGGTTGGAAGTTGGTCAACAGTTCATTAGAGCCAGTTCAAACTATACTCCCGCCTGCGCCAGAAAAACTGCTAAACACAATTTTTTGCAACTGTAAAAAGGGATGTAGTGCTAAATGTGGTTTCAAAAAAGTTGGACTGGTTTGTTCAGTAGAATGTATAAATTGTTAAGGCAGGTCATGCTCCAATGTTGAATCACCAACAATTGAAGATTCATTTGATGCTAACGAAGAGAAATGCGATGTGTCATTATTGCGGCAATTTACTTGCATCCAGGATGAAGAAGATAAACAAGGAGAAGAAGAACAAGAAGAAGAAGAAAAACAAGGAGAAGAGGAAGCAGAAGTTTCAGATCATGATGATTCTGATGGATAAATTTCCCTATTTTTTTTTAATTTACACCCCTTTTATCATTTTCAACCCTTGCCAATATCTTTAATTATTTAATAGTTTCAAATTAAACAGAATCACAACAGATCAGTGGAATAAGCCTACCGGGGAAACCACATTAAAAAAAACGCGTAAGTACACTACCTCAAAGATGGCGTTGAAACGTATGCATATTATGACGATTACAACTCTTTCAACTTTTTGAATCGTTATATCTCAAAAACGGTGGCTCTTAGGAAAAAAGGTATTTAGACATTTTTTATAGATAATTATCTGATCAACAATTTTTATTTGGACTAATTTTATGATAAAACTTACCGTTTTGCTGAAAATCGCGAAAAACCCGTTTTTGTGACCTTTGGCCCCGAGTAATTTTTTTTCCAGGTTTCGGATCGATGAAAACTTTTCACATTTCATTTATAATAGTGTTTTGAACAACAATCCAACCCATTGCATCCAAGTGTGAATTTTTGTAACCTTGGATGTCTAAATTGACACTACTATAAGGATTTTTCAAACATTCTGAAAATCTAAAAATCATTCCGCTACTTTTTTTCCTTTTAGAGATATAACTGTAAATATAACAAGGTGTTTTTAGGTGAATGAATTTTTTTAGTTTTTTTAGATTTGCCTACTTATTGTAAACTAAATTGCAAAATGATTTATATTAGAATAATCTGTGTAAAATTATGCGTGTTTTGATATGCAATATGTAAAAATCGGAGAGGTGTCGAAAATTGCGATTTTTTACATTCGCGAATTTGCGAATTTTGACATGTCACGGATATTAACATATGATACATCAAAAGACGCGTGATTTTGGGTAGAGCTAAGAAATAATAATCTTTTTCTGTTTTGGTGAAACGTAAGCCTGAAATAGAGATTATAAAAAACGCGCAAAATAGCGTACTTTCGGATTTTTGCTCGAAACTTATTCCAAAATAATGTAAATTGACTGAATCTTTTTCTGAATCATTCTAAATTAAATGAGATTAAAACTATGTATGATATTTGCAGTTACACGGTGAATAAACCTCTCAAATTCTCTAAAAAAACGACGCGATCAATTTTTGAGAGACACGAAGCTTTGATCTTGATTTTCTCAAAAGTTGATCGACCGAATTTATTTAAACTTCTCAGATTATTTATTTATTCATACATTTAAATATGAATTGTAACCTAATGTTTCAAAACCTAAATGTTTCTGTTAAATTTTGTGCTAATCGTTGTCAATTTGGGAAAATATGTAAAATTTTTTAAATTATGAATTTGGCACGATCGTACAAGCTCCATTATAGTCTGTAACATTTTGCAAAAATTAAAAAACTAGTAATGACTCATATTAAGGCAGCGGGCCAGATTCGACCTTCAGCTTGATTTTATCCGGCCCTTGTAACAATTAACAAAACTTTTTAGTTTTTAGATTTGCCGACTTATGGTAAACTAAATTGCAAAATGATTTATATTAGAGTAATCTGTGTAAAATTATGCGTGTTTTGATATACAATATGTAAAAATCGGAGAGGAGTCGAATATCGCGATTTTATTACAGCACAATATTGTTACCCTCTTCGAAATCTCGAATTTTGACATGTCATGGATATTTACATATGATACATCGAAAGACGCGAAATTTCGTGTAAAACAAACAACTAGTAATCTTTTTCTGTTTTGGTGAAACGTAAGCCTGAAATATGGATTATAAAAACGAGTAAAATAGCGTACTTTCGGATTTTTGCTCTAAACTTTTTCCATAATAATGTAAATTGACTGAATCTTTTTCGAAATTATTCTAAATTAAATGCAGATTTAAACTATGTTTGATACTTGCAGTTGCACGGAAAATAAAGGTTTCTCATTTTCTTCAAATGATTCTCATATACGCGACGTCACGCGACATCGCCTGTCAAATAATGATTACATTTTTTTTAATGGAAACGTTCTCACTATGGCTACGCGTCAGCTACGCGACATGCCATTTTAAAACAAAGTAATCATTATTTGACAGGCGATGTCGCACGACGTCGCGTAACTGAGTGTCGCGCATATGGGAATCGACTTTAAACCTCTAAAATTCTCTATAAAACGACGCGATCAATTTTTGAGAGACTCGAAGCTTTGATCTCGATTTTCTCACAAGTTTATCGACCGAATTTGTTTAAACTTCACAGATTATTTATTCAAACATTGCTAAATGTTTTTGTTAAATGTTGTGCTAATCGTTGCCAATTTGGGAAAATATGTAAAATTTTTGAAATTATGAATTTGGCACGATCGTATGGTCTCCATTATAGTCTGTAACATTTTGCAAAAATTAAAAACTAATTATAATTCATATTAAGCCCGCGGGCCAGATTCGGCCTTCAACTTGATTTGATCAGGCCCTTGTAACAATTTTCAAAACTTACGATTTACCTTAATATTAGACTTCATATTACTCACAAAATAACCTAAAGACTAGATTAATAAAAGTCTAATCTACATGAAACCTTGAAGACCAAGTCTAGTCTACACAATCAGACTATACTCTGACCGGTGAAAGAATGCAGCTGTACTGCATCGAGATATGAGGAGCAGGGGACGCGCCGAGGTACGCGCAGGTTAGTTTGAGTTAAGGAATATGCGTCAGTTTTTCAAACACGGACAACTAAACACCGCGCAAGCGAATGTGGGGGTATGCGCAGAACAATGCTAAGCTCGTCGAGACAAGATGCATTGTCTCGCCGGTACGAGTATAGTCTATTAACAGTCCAGTCTTGGTGACACCTTGAAGAACCAGTCTAGTCTACACACTAAGATTAGGTTATTAAATGTCTAGTCTAGATGAAACCTTGAGGACCTAGTCTGGTCTATACGCTTAGCCTAGATTATTAAAAGTCTATTCTAGATGAAACCTTGAAGACCTAGTCTAATCTACTCAATTAGACTAGATTATTAAAAGTCTAGTCGAGATGAAATCTTGAAGACCAAGTCTAGTCTACACAATCAGACTAGAGATTAGAGTTAGTGTTAATGAAGTTAAGTATTTGGATGTAGAAGAAGAGATAAAAAGGTAATAATAGTATATTACGCAACGAGAGGTGTAAGAAGCATATTACATACGAGCGGAACAGTTACGCACGACCCGCGTAGCGGGGAGTGCGTAATTCCGCGAGTACGTAATTGCCTTACAACTCGAGTTATGTAATTTGTTTCTGTTTAACAAGAAAAATATGTTTGATGAAACAAATTTATTTCTTATTGGACATTATTTAACATTACAATAAACAAACAGTTGTATTTTCATATATAACTGTTACTCGACATTATTTAGCTTCATTCTTAATACATTCTTAATGGTTACATACCTTATTATTAAGTACTTATTTGGCTTAAACTGGAAGAAGAGTTCTCATAGATATAGGCAACCCAATGTACGCAATGTCAATTTCCGTTAGTTTGAATTGTGGCACGGGGGGCGCTGAAGGAATGAGCACGTAGTAGCAGCTGTCAACCAATCAACGAATCGTAAACCAAACGCGCGTGTGTGTTGTCAATCATAACTTATCATTAATCGCGGACTGTTACATACGTGTGTGTTATGAGGTATTTAGTCTACGAACTGTACAATAATGGACATTTACAATAGTGGTTCTAAATAAAAATGTTTATAAAATGCCTGAGAATTAGAAACTTGAGTTTGCCATATATCCTCACAACTTCTCCAAACCCTCAAGCAAACCCTCAAGCAAACTAATTTTAAACCTCAATCTCAAATATCCTCATAATTTATCAAATCCAACTGACTTTTAATGCAGATTCTTCAATAAGATTAAATTGTTGTTATTGTTAGATATCTTATGATTTTGAAGAAAATGGTAAGCTAATACTGTAGACATAGACTAGTCAAAACCAGACAATTTCTGTTTAAAGGAACGAACAGACAAGTAATCCGAGTTGATGTCGATTGTATAAGAAATAATTTCAGCATATTGTATGCGAGACGTAATTGGGAGACTTGAATTTGCACGTAAGTTGTGCTTTGCCCGCTACCAATTTAAACAGAAAGCACTCCCTTAACAAGTGTTAATATAACTGAAAATGTTTTTAGCTATAATACTATAATTACTGTTTTATATAGCATTAATGGATCATTGTTAGATTTATTATTGAATTTCTTTGTGTAAAAGCTTAAAATTGTTGCGTGTTTGTGTTACGATTTTGATTGAATTGCGTGGAGAATAAATCGACGAAATGCATCCGAAGTAAAGAAGGTATGATCACTTTCCGCACGGAGAAGCCCAGAGTATAGTGGAATGTCAGGTAAAACCCCGCACGCCGCACCTTCCTTTTCAATTCACGATTGTTGCGCCTACCATGCCTACCTACATACCACACTTAAGTCACTAGTTCTTGCGCGGCGGCCGAACTTTTAACACGCGTCACATTTCAACCCATCGCGTCTCTAACACGCGTGTGCGAATTTTCAGCGAATTTAAACGTTTGTGCATGTAAAATACGTTTGGTGTTTACAGTTTTTTGTTTGATAACAGTTATGGTTTAAATTGTATTTCTGTTTTGTGTGGAATGGTGCGTTGAATGTAATAATAAACGAGACGAAAACTAAACGGCGTGTGACATGTTTTAAGTGGACTAAATTCACGTTCAAGGTGATTTTAAGTTTTCTGTGGGTTATTCTCCCTTTGGCCTTGTAAGGCGCATTACAAATGTTTTGAGATTGATTCACATTGGCTTTTAAACGCGTTGGGTTCGGACGAGCAGATGTTGGAGTCGTTTACGTTTTCCGTTTGCGACGTTTATTTTGTTTTGCCGATTATCTCTGGAGCTAGTTTCACTAGTCACTGCGTAACTGGAAAATTCAGTTTTTTAACGTCTATTTTCTCTAGTTTAAAACAGGTTTCTTTCCACAACTGAAAACGATTTCTCGTCTAACAGAAATCGGTTTTATTTACTTTTCCAAGTTTAATAAACGTTTCTAGACCGTAAGTTTTTGAAGAAAGTTACAAAAACAGATTGGTTTGATATTATGGACTGGACTAGAACAGTAATGCAAGGTTATTCAATTAAACATATGTTTTGTTTTCTAGACTTTAAAATCTTATACAAACAAAACTAGACAGAACAGACTAGACATACAAGACTGGACAGACAAGACTGGACAGACAAGACTGGACGGACAAGACTGGATGGACAAGACTGGACAGACAAGACTAGACAGACAAGACTGGACAGACAAGACTAGACAGACAAGACTAGACATACAAGACTAGATAGACAAAACTGGACAGACTAGACTACACAGACAAGACTGGACAGACAGGATTGGATAGATAAGATTGGATTTTTTTGCACGTGCTGGGAGGTGACAATCTGCAAACAGACACCACCCGACCCGTGCGTAGTGGTAGTGTGGGGCTTCCCAGAAGGGGCGACCCATTAAAAAACACCCCACCATTTAAGCCCTCCAGCCAAAACCAGAGGAAACGTGATGGTATAAAAAGTTGGCATACCTTCATCACGTACCTCCCCCTTTCATTTCTAAAAAAAAAATCCCCATTCATCCGTCAAACATTTTCCCCATTCACTCGTTGTGCAGGGCCGTTTGTACGCCGTGCCCCCCCCCCCCCCTCACATTTATTTTATTTATTTTTCAAGATTTACAATAAATTTGTGCGCCCCCTTGTGTCGCACTAAGGGGGGCCCGGCGTTGGCACGTACGGCTCGCGGGTAGCAACCCTTCGACCCGCCTCACGCTTTCATCCCTTTCATCCTTCTTCTTTCTCCTCATTATAGATCCTATCATCCCATTCAGCTCGTCCCATTCATACTCACTATGGAGCATAATCCTAACCAAGTTCACCTTAGTTCCCTCCTCTCCTACCTTGCATTGTGCCACGCTCCTCGTTTGCACCCATCTCACACACTCAAAGATCATGTGCTCTGCCGTGTCCTCATTTGCAACGCAGTACTTACAGTGCGCCTCGTTTAGTTTTCCAATTCGCTCCAAGTAAGACCCAAAGGATCCATACCCCGTAAGCGCCTGGGTTAGGTAATAGTTTGCCTCCCCGTGCCCACGATTGACCCATTCCTCGATGGTCGGAGTCAGTTGTCTGGTCCAGGCTCCCTTTTCCGACGCCACCCATCTCTCATGCCATACCTGCAAAGTATTTGCCCTTTCGTTTCTGGGGTCGTTTCCTTTCCAGACTCTCACTCTTTCATTCGCCAGAAGGTCCAGCGGTATGATTCCAGCAATGACCGTTACGGCGTCCCCAGAAACAGTCCTGTATGCGCTGCACGCACGCAGTAGCATACACCTTTGCACCCTCATCAATCTCTCATTAAAACATTTAGTCTTGTAAGACTAATTTGTAAGACCATTTATCCATGCCTGCACCCCATAGAGAAGAATGGAGTGCACGACCGCATTCATAACCTTTCTCTTGGAGGCCAACCTGCGTTGGGTATCAACCGTCCAAGCGCTCCCGCACACACTGTTACCCTACTCACCACTCGGTTCACCTGCTCTACCACCCTAAGATTTTGCTGGAGCTCCACCCCAAGGTATCTCACAGACACCCGAGCCGGCACGTCAACTGTCTCCATTCGCCCGGTTAGTTCATCAAATCAGCAGGATTAGAGAAATTAGCAGGACCGCCCCGGTATTATGGGGTTGCTAGGGCAAGCCCCTTTTTCTCCATCCACCGGGCAATCCCACCTATTGCCTCGTTCATTATCGCTTTGAATCCCTTTTCAGTTCTTGCTACAGCGACAACCGCTATATCATCAGCGTACCCGAGGAGTGTAACCCCGTCTGGCCGATTCATTCTCAACACCTCGTCATAAAGTAGGTTTCACAGTATCGGTCCAAGGACCGACCCCTGTGGAACACCCGCACTCATCTGGAAGGTCTTTCCCTCCGCAATCTCCCACCATTTCACCATCTCCCTTTCGTTCAAGTAGCTGCCCACCAACTTTCGGAGGTAGGGAGCTATCCACTTCAGTTCTAATGCCTCCATGATTCCGACCCATGGGACTGAATTGAAGGCATTTTTCACATCTAGGGTGACCAGCACACAATACCGACGGACACGCCGTGTACCCGAATTTGCTTCCCTTGCTCTCTATCACCAGCATCGGCCGCCCCTAAACCCATATTAGTCCGCTGAGAGACCCCCTACTTTCTCAAGATCCTCATTTAATCTTGCTCCAATTATGCTCTCATACAGCTTCGCTATCCCATTTAAAAGGAATCATCATCATCAGTAGTGCTACAGCCCTACAGGACCTCGACTTTCTCCAGCCTCGTCCGTCATCCTTTCCTTTAAAAGGCATATTGGCTTGTATTTGGCTTCCTCTCCTTCCTTTCGCTCCTTCTCAATCTTAACCAGTCTCCCTTTCTTCCACTCCTTGGAGAAGCTGCCATTCGCCAATTCCGCATTCATCAGTCTCAAAACAGGTTCTCACACACATGCCCAAACACTTTGCACGCTTCGGGAGGAACACCATCAAGACCCGGCGCTTTATCCTCCATCATTCGATCGACTGCCTTTCGCAACTCGCTCGGAGAGAAAAGGGGCACCGGTCTCCTTCCCGCGGGTTCCGCCCAGATCACTCGCTCATGTATTGGAAACAGCTTCCTGACTTCCGTCATTAGACTGTCCGCCAGGAGAGTGACGGACAAGACTGGACAGACAAGACTGGACAGACAAGACTGGACAGACAAGATTGGACAGACAAGACTGGACAGACAAGACTGGACAGACATGACTAGACAGACAAGACTGGACAGACAAGACTAGACCGACAAGACTAGACAGACAAGACAAGACAGACAAGACAAGACAGACAAGACTAGACAAACTAGACTGACTAGACGGACTAGACGGACAAGACGGACTAGACGGACCAGACGGACCAGACGGACCAGACGGACCAGACGGACCAGACGGACCAGACGGACCAGACGGACCAGACGGACCAGACGGACCAGACGGACCAGACGGACCAGACGGACCAGATGGACCAGACGGACCTGACGGACCTGACGGACCAGACGGACCAGACGGACCAGACGGACCAGACGGACCAGATGGACCAGACGGACCAGACGGACCAGACGGACCAGACGGACCAGACGGACCAGACAGACCAGACGGACCAGACGGACCAGACGGACCAGACGGACCAGACGGACCAGACAGACCAGACAGACCAGACAGACCAGACAGACCAGACAGACCAGACAGACCAGACAGACCAGACAGACCAGACAGAACGGACTGACCAGACTGACCAGACAGACCAGACAGACCAGACAGACCAGACAGACCAGACAGACCAGACAGACCAGACAGACCAGACAGACCAGACAGACCAGACAGACCAGACAGACCAGACAGACCAGACAGACCAGACAGACCAGACAGACCAGACAGACCAGACAGACCAGACAGACCAGACAGATCAGACAGACCAGACAGACCAGACAGACCAGACAGACCAGACGGACCAGACAGACCAGACGGACCAGACAGACCAGACAGACCAGACAGACCAGACAGACCAGAGAGACCAGACAGACTAGACAGACAAGACTAAACCGACAAGTTTTGATAAATTATTGGTTATAAAGGCTGTCGTCAAAGTGCACATAAAGTTGCGTAAGTCGTCAATTGCGGAAGAAAACCTGTTTTTATAGAGAAAATACTCGATATGGTATATATAGTTTCACCATTTCTTCGACGTGTTTTATAACTTCCTAGTTTCTCAATCCACTTCATCTTCATCCACCTATTTCCAATTTAGTAGTCTTGTTCAGCATATCTAGTTCGCGTTTCTGCAATTATCTAGTCTTGCACCCCCAATCTAGACCACCCCCAGTCTGATCATATTACAGAAAACCCATTAGTTATAATCAATATATCGTTTACTTAATCCACTTATCCATTCCACACGAAACTTCAAACAGAATTTTCTTCGATCCAGGTAGTCCGTGGCGCGTAAACATAATGTCTACATCGAACTTATCCGTGTTGGGCGACTCGACGCGCCTCGTGCCGGCGAACACACCAGCGGTATTCGAGATAATAACCAGCGGAAACACGGCTCCGGACGATCTGACCGTGCACGTGATCTCGCCGAGCAAGCGGGCCGTGCAGGCCAGAGTCTTGCCCGGGACGCGGTCAGGCGTGCAGAGCGTCGAGTTCGTGCCCGCCGAGGTCGGGACGCACGTCGTCGAAGTGCTGGTGAACGGGGAGAAGCTGCCCAGCGGCCCGCTGATCGCCAAAGTGTACGACGCAGGGCTTATACAAGTCGCTGATGTCAGTGGAGGCGTTGTCGGACAAGCCGTTCAGTTTAGAGGTAAGACACACTTTTTATTTGAGACATCTGAAACCACCAACATTAGTCGGAAATCCCAAAAAGTTAAGGAATTGTTCAAATAACGTTTGAGGTCGTTTTTGAGGTCGATAATCTTCAAATTGAATTGCTAAATTCAAAATGGCTATGCAGAAAATTGTAATAATTAAGCGATAGGGAATCTTATCATCCGACTAATAAATTTATCACACGTTCTTATCTTAAGTGTTTTCTTTTGTTTTTTAGTGGATGCGAGTCAAGCCGGAGAAGGTCAATTGGAGATTTCAATAAACGAGGGTGAGGTGCCGAACCATGTGCAAGTGGTTGGCGGAGGCCGTTGCCTTGTATCTTTCACCCCCGATCACGCCAAGCCTCACCTAATCGACATTAAATTTAACGGAGAAACCGTTAGAGGTTGTCCATTCGTGTGTTCGGTAACGGACACAAGCCGGGTGATCCTCAGCCTGTCCCATCTGGAACTGATCCCAGTGAGCCAGCCGAGCTCCTTCCACATGGGGGTAGCAGGCGGAGGCGCTGCAGAACTAGCAGTGGCTGTAAGAGGTCCCGTTGGGGAGCTCCCAGTAAAAGTAACAGGCGATATCCATTCGGGTTTCACAGCGGAATTCACGCCGAATCAAGTTGGGGCCCATCAGATAAACGTGGATTATAATGGGAGACCCGTGCAAGGGACTCCGTTCATAGCTAAAGCTTTCGATTCGACTAGAGTAACTGTTGGGCATGTGGCTAGAGGCACTGTTGGACGTCCGGTTACTTTCTCGGTGGATGCGAGTGAGGCTGGGGAGGGTAACTTAGAGATTACGATATCGGCTCGGGGGTTGAACATCCCCACGCAGGTTCATCCGCAGGGCAACGCCAAGTTCGCCGTTAGTTTCGTGCCGGCCGAAGCATGCGATCACATCGTCAACGTTGCGTTTAATAAGAGGCCAGTGGTAGGATGTCCGCTGATTGTTGGAGTCGGTGGCGGCGGGGCTGGACCCAGCGTCACGCTGCCCGGGCCTGGGCCCGTGCACAGACCCAGCACGTTGCTAATTAACCACCCGGGACGACTGGAGGACATTGAAGTTAATGTCGAGGGTGAGAAATTTTACGTTTTCTAAAAAGGGTTTTAAGTTTGGATTGAGTTAGTTGAAACAGTAATAATAATAGTTTGTGGAATCATGAAAGGATCGGGTTTGGTTTTTCATGGAATGTTGCGTTAATTGTCGTCTTCGTTGTGTGGTGTGTTAAACTGTCGTTTCTTTAATTGTTTCAAGTTTTATTTATAAAACAGCAAACTGTTTTCTGTGAATTTATGAACAATACAGCTATTACTTAACGATAATTACACGTATATCTGTAATTATGGGGATTTAAGTTTTTTTATTTATTGGACGTTGTTCATACGGACATTGAGATTTTGATTAGAAATATTTTTTTCAAGATTTCAAAGTTTATTAGTCCTTGAGTTTTATAAATTACATTTTGGTGATAATTTCAGATATATCATAAACTATCCTCTAATAACAGGATCTTCTAGATATCTTATATAATGTTTTATTTCTAATAGTTTATGGTAACTTGTAGAATATATTTATTCCAATTTAACATACGTTAGATTTAAAGTAGCAGATGGATTTTAATTAACTAAAGTAATCTAATTATTAGAGTTTAATTAGGCGATTGTGCAATTAACAGAAACAATAAATAATAAAAAATGTAAAATGTGTAAAGGAAAACGTTGAATAACAGCCAGTTTACAAATTAACAGGTTTTGTAATATTTTATTAAAAAAAAACAATTTATACTAAATTTGTTATCCATGAAAGTACATATAATTTGACTCTAGTTTATTAAATATTAATATAATGATATAAGCATTGTTATAATAGAAAATTATAATTTGGTTAATTTACAGTAAAAGCTTAAATTTATTATTATATTAGATAGTTAACATTAATGCCTGCTATTTAGTTCAATTAAGTGAATTAACGAGTTAAGTACTATTGATTGGAATTAAAAATAAATTTAGTATTACTAGTAATGTTTTAGGTTCCATAGCTTTTGAATATACGCAATGAATAAGTAGCATTAACCCTTTCGCTGCTATGGACTGCTATAGTAGTTTTGACGATTGATTTGACGCTCAGGTGCTAATGATTGTTATAATAGTCCAATTTATTTGGTGGCCAGATGATATGGACTGCTATAGCAGTCTACTGACTTCACGAATTCATTGTGGCTTTTTAAACATAACAAAGAGATTAATAAATATATACACTCTCATTGGAGCGTTGCGTTACCCTGGGTGAAAAATTCGGGACTCACTCATTCACTCACTCATTCAGGGGTCTGCACCTAGGGCCTTATCGTTAGAAATGAATATGAATATTTCAAAAAAACCCAAAAAATAATTGTAAACTATGCGGATGTTCTCTAGTGATCTCATTGCCTTCCCTGTCGCTTCGGTAATGTGCGCCATGAAGGATAGCCTTTTATTGATCACTACTCCGTAGAAGGACAAGACTAGATGGACAAGGCTATACAGACAACGCTATGACATATAAGACTAGGACAGACAGGACTGGGATAGGTATACAAGACTAGAACAGACAATACTAGGACAGACAAGAGTAGACAAACAAGGCTAGACAGACAATACTAGACATATATAACACTAGACAGAGAACACTACACAGACAAGAATAGACAGACAAGATTAGACTTGCAAATTATTTTGTCGTTTTCGTTCAATTTAGACAAAAAACAACAGAATTTGCAAAGTTTGTCCACTCAAATCAACAAAAAAACAAAATTTGTTTCGAATAGAGGTTTTTGTTTTTGAAAATTTTGCCATAATTTGCAAATTATTTTCATGTTCTCGTCCAATTTTAAAATAAAACCAAAGTATTTTGCAAAGTTTGTCCACTCAAATTAAAAAAAAACAAAATTTGTTTCGAATAGAGGTTTTGGTTTTTGAAAATTTGGTTAATATTTGCAAATTGTTTTGACTTTTTCGTCCAATTTTAATATAAAATAAAAGTATTTTGCAAAGTTTGTCCATTCAAATCAACAAAAAAATAATTTTGCTTCGAATAGAGGTTTTGGTTTTTGAAAATTTGGCAATATTTGCAAATTATTTTAACATTTTCGTCCAATTTTGACATAAAATAAAGTATTTTGCAGTCCGTTCACTCAAATCAACAAAAAAACAAAATTTGCTTCGAATACAGATATTGGTTTATTATAATTTGGTAATACATATTTGCAAATTATTTTGACGTTTTAGACCAATTTTGACATAAAACAAAAGAATTTTGCTAAGTTTGTCCACTCAAATCAACAAAAAAACGAAATTTGTTTCAAATAGAGGTTTTGGTTTTTGAAAATTTGGCCAATATTTGCAATTTGTTTTGACGTTTTCTTCCAATTTTGACATAAAACAAAAGAATTTTGCAAAGTTTGTCCACTCAAATCAACAAAAAACAAAATGTGTTTCGAATAGAGGTTTTGATTTTTGAAAATTTAGCCAATATTTGCAAATTATTTTGACGTTCTCGTCCAATTTTGACATGAAACAAAAGAATTGTGCAAAGTTTATCAACTCAAATTAACCAAAAAACAAAATTTGTTTCGAATAGAGGTTTTGGTTTTTGAAAATTTGGCCAATATTTGCAATTTGTTTTGACGTTTTCTTCCAATTTTGACATAAAACAAAAGAATTTTGCAAAGTTTGTCCACTCAAATAAACAAAAAACAAAATGTGTTTCGAATAGAGGTTTTGATTTTTGAAAATTTGGCCAATATTTAAAATTATTTTGACGTTTTCGTCAAATTTTGACATAAAACAAAAGAATTTTGCAAAGTTTGGCCACTCAAATCAACAAAAAAAAACAAAATTTGCCTCGGATAGAAGTTTTGATTTTGGAAAATTTGGGATATATTTTAAAATTATTTTGACTTTTTCGTCCAATTTGCACATAAAACAAAAGAATTTTGCAAAGTTTGTCCACTCAGATCAACAAAATAACAAAATTTGCTTCGAATTAAGATTTTGGTTTTTGCAAATTTGGCAATTTTTTTTAATTATTTTGACATTTTCGTCCAATTTTGACACAAAACAAAAGCATTTCGAAAAGTTTTTTCACTCAAATCAACAAAAAAATTAAATTTGCTTCGAATTAAGATTTTGGTTTTTGCAAATTTGACAATTTTTTTTGACATTTTCGTCCAATTTTGACATAAAACAAAACAATTTCGCAAAGTTTGTCCCTTCAAATCAACAAAAAAGCAAAATTGAGATTTTGGTTTTTGAAAATTTGTCAATATTTGCAAGTTATTTCGCACGGGCTATAATGTAATGTTCAGAAGATTGAGCACACAATCACATCAATTAAAAAAAGTAATTCGCAGAGAAAGTGTTAAATATTGGTTTAACTATTTTTTATTAACTTGGTTTAATGGTTAAATATTTGAATGAAGTCAAATTCTAACTGATATTACGACTTAAATCGAATAACATATATTATACAACCAAGAGTAGTTAGAGACGACGACTAAACAGACAAGAATAGATAAACAAGACAAACAACCCTAGACTGACCAGATTAGACTATTTAGCCTAGACTATACACATAAGATGAGACAGACTAGACGTACATAATGATTTTTTTTGCAAAGATTATATTTTGGTTGTATTTTCAGCAACCGAAGCCAGTATTTATCATTTTCACAGTTGGTTTAATTCATAGATCAACATTAAATGAAATATATATTTCTTGGGATAAATCAGAATATTATTCAATTAGGATTAAACGTGTGATTTAGGCTTGGTGATTTTTAAAATTCATATTAGGATCAAGTTTTAATAAACGATTGTTCAAGCTCTGATTGATGTTGCCAACATAATCAAATATACTTCTCTGTGGGTTTTATCAAATGGTTGCCAAAAGTTGTTAAAGTTGCTGCAGAGAAGAGACTTCATCACTATTTAGTATGTAACTGTGAGAAAGAGGTTCACTTGAGTTTTCGATTAGCAAAGATAACTTATATCACAAATGACTGAAATGTTTATGAATTGCAATAAATATTTTTTAATTTCGTTTCACCCTCTTTGGGGTACGTTGAATTAATCATTTCTTTCTGTGTTGTTCTTTTATTAGACCCCAGAATTTCCTCATTCTTTTTGATCTTCTTTTCCTATCTTCTTCTAAAATGATGGGTTTGGGTTTTTGTGTGGATTTGTCTTGGAACCTTATGTTTTCATTTTTAGTGATTTATTTAGCTGTTCGATCGATTAGTGAATTTTCTGAAATATTTCATTCTACTAAGTCTTTCTCAGTTTCTTTAAACCAGTTGGGTTTTGTTTTTTTTTTCTTTCCAAATTTTATTCAAAACACATTGAAGAGATGTAATTGCATTTTTGTCAGCTTTCTTCCATAGTTCGGCCACTATTTGGTTTTCTCAAGATGCTTTATTGTTTTTTAGTTCTGAAATAACCTTTAGTAGTTCTTCAGTTGTTGGTGGTTCAGAATCCAGTTTCTCAACGTTATTTGGGATGTATTTAAATTTTACAAGGGTGGGTTCAAAGTTCAAAAGCTTCTCAAAGTAGCCTGCTAGTGTATTACAATTTTTCGTGTTATTGTGGGCGATGGTCCCATTTACATCTCGAAATTGCGGGGTTGGTGCTTTTTATTTTGATAACCTTTGTTTGAAAGTTCTGTTAAAGCTTCTTTTGTTGTTTTTAGTAAATTCTTCATTAATTTGGACGAGAGTTTTGTTTTGTGCTGTTATGTCCCTTCTTAATTCTTTTTATACTTCTATCTACCAGTTTTCAAACTCTAATGAATTTACTCTGATTTCTGTGGTTACCAATTTTGCCATGCCTGGTTTCTAGTTTCCTTGAAGGCATCACATTCCAGCGACCACCAGGCATGTTTTTTACTTTTTGTGTTATGTGCTATCTGTTCGGCTGTAGTAATGAGGTTTTCCTTGATGTCCTCCCAACTTTGAGTCTGAATCGTTTCCGTTGCTTTTGTGAATTCATCTGATTTTAATATTTATTCCGTTCTGTACTTCCGACCCTTAATTTGTTTCATGTTGCGTTGTCTGATTGGGATGACTTTGAACTTAATTTTAAAAAGGTAGTGGTCCGAATGCAAGTTTGCCCCCCTGAGTACCCTAACTTTCTTTACCGAAATTTTCTTGATTGCCCCATAATCAACTTGAAATTATAATATTTTATTAAGCGCCAAAAAAACTATTTAGTTTTTTTTTACAAAATGTGAGTTAAATTCCAAACCCAGTAACCTGAAAACCGAGCTATTTTCAAATGCACTAGAAAGTAGTTTAAAAAAGATCGTTAAAAGAGTTATGTGTCGACTTATAATTAAAAAAAAGCATGAAATTAAAAAAAAAGATTTGCTAGAAATATTTGCTAAAGATAAAATATTAACTCCTCAAGTGTTTATGAAAGAAATATGTTTTTCAGAACGTTTAATTATCAATCATATCGATTTGTAAACCTTCTAAACTTTAGATTACGTTCGTTCAAATTTGCTTATAAAATTACAAACTAAGATTTTTTTAATCATTTGCTAATTTTTTTATTTAATGAAAGGTTAAATAAAAAAGCGACCCAAAAAATATTTTTTTATAATTATCTTCCCTGTTCCTTCGACGGACGATTTATCGTGCTAAGTTATTGTTAATAAAATTGCAATTTAAAACTCAATTAAAATCAATTTATATATACGTCTTCTAATTTTAGTACACATCGCTGTATTCCTTTATTATTATTGTGAGTTATCTATTGTTGAAATTCCCATTGTTTGTGTATAAATTTGTATAAAATATAAATTTATTTGCTATAGAAGCAAAGGAAATTAATGAAGGTATATTTTCACAATAAATTTTCTTTTATTTTAGATATTATTATTATTAATATAGTATAGGGTCATTAGAGACCACGTTAGGCAACAAAAACATGTTTGTGGAAGCCTCCGTTGCAGCCCAAAATCTTTGCATTCTTTCTCTGGCGTGTCAGCGTCTCTGTGTGTCAGTTTTATAAAGTAAATGGCGCATTTCTGTTATTGTATTTTCGTATATTTGGGAGAGAAGATTGAACATATGCTTTATACAAGATGAAAACCATCTCGAAGTGAGCTAAACTGAGACACTACAATACAGTGATTAAAACGGAATAAATTTGAAACGAGGGTCCTTCGTTAGATAATAAGTGCAAAGATCGTGGATGGGCAGTAAAGGTTAAGAGGAAGAGAAGAACCAGGATTACCCAGGATTTACCAGGACAATGAAAGACTGATCTGAATACTCGCATCATCTTCTCCCGTTGGGGGTTTGTATAAAGCATATGTTCAGCGAAAAGCCGCTGCCATCCTCTTCCGTCTGGTGTTGTTACCTTCTCTTTCACTGGTTTTCAAATGAACGATTTCATCCAGGTATTTTAAGCTGACAACTCTTTTTATCTTACCATGCTCGGTCTTCAGGTGATGGCGGGCTTTTTCAGTTTTGTTCTTTCAACTTCGTTTTTTCAAGGGAAATCGGTAGTCCTGCTTTTCCTGTTTGATTGGTTAATATATTCAGATGTTCTATTGCTGTGTCAGTATTTCTAGAAAGGAGCGCAAGGTCATCGGCAAAAGCAAGGCAGTTGATCTTGACGCCATTATTTGGTCCTCCGAAGTGTATTTGATTAGAAGTTGTCCTTTCCAGTCCAGTTCTTTCTCCCATTCCCGGATAACCTCCTCTAACACACAGTTGAACAGAACTGTTGACAGTCCATCACCTTGTCTGACTCCTGTTTTAATTTCAAACTCTTTGGAGGTCTCTCCCATGTACTTTACTTTGGAATATGTTCCTGTTAACATAATAGTCAGCATAATAGTTTCTCTTGTTTTGGCGTCGACGCCAAATTCCACCAGTGTGTTAAACAGCACTTCCCTGTCAATAGAATCATACGCTTTCTCGAAGTCTATAAAAACTACTACTAGCTCTTTTGACATAAACTTCTCCAGTATTCGCTTCAAGCTCCAGATTTGTTCAACACATGATCTTTCTTTCCTAAATTCCGCTTGATATTCACCAAGTTGGTGATCCGCTTGCCTTATATGTTACAGGAACTATGGAAATGCGACGGTAGTTGTAAGGATCCGTTCTATTATTTTTTGTGTGTGTAAAGGGTGGATCTTTCCAATGTTGAGGGATACCTTTAGTTTCCTATATCTTTTCCATTTTTTCTTTAAAATTTGGATTGTGATTTCCCCACCACATTTTAGCATCTCTTCTGTGACGGAGCCTTTCCCTGCTGCTTTGTTGTTATTTATGGCTGCGATTATTTCACGAACTTCTTCTTCATCTGGTGCGATTAAATTTTTATTCTGTTGCTTTTATTTTAGGTATTTTACAATATTTTGCGAATTTTTAGAAAAATATTAAATCTAATATTTAGTAAAAAATTTGGAAACCTTTTTTTTTGCTCAATTTCCAATTAACTTATTCTCAATCAAAATTTTCTACATCTACTAACATTCTTCAATTAGTTTTCTATAAACCTAATACATTTCATTGTTCTAGCTAGATTATTAGCTGAGATGTAGATAACAATTTCATTGCAGATAACCAGAAGTTTCACAAATTTTGACAATAATTTAATTGTCTTTTTCTTCTTCACTTCAGGTTTTAGGCACTTTAGCCTGTTACGATGTCCATCTTTTTCTTGGCCTTACAATATCTCTTCTTCCATGGCATTGATAAAATCTGACTTTGGATGGTATCCTCTTCTCATGCATCCGTTCTACGTGTTGTTTCCATTTACTTTTATTTCCTTTATTTATATTAAAGATGTTTAATTCCGTTCTTATAACTCGGTTTCTTAGTCGGTTCAGTTTTGTGCAACCTTTCACTCTTGAACTGCTTCACTGCTTGTATTCTACTTTCTTCTTTTTTCGTTGTTGTCCATGTTTCACTACCGTCATTTGAGGGTACAGCTATCGTCTTTTCTTAATTTTATTTTTGTATCTTTTTGTGTTTTATTCTTTAATGATCTGCTGATGGTTCCGCAGATATGTGTGAATTTATTAAGTTTTTCTTCTATGTCTTTGCTTCGGTCATAAGATATATGAGCCTAAATATTTAAAGCAGCCTAAATATTTAAAGTGTTTTACCTGTTCCAATACTATATCATTTACGACTATCTTTGTCCTGACTGGATATTCTAAATTATCGTCTTACCTGAGAAAGCCATTGTTTTCGTATTGATTGCTTATATTTTCATGTATATGTCATTTTTGACAGATTGTTTGTAGAGTATACATTTGTCTCTGTAGCTCGTTCTGTTTTCGCTAAGAATACTAGGTCATCGGCATACAAAATAGAATTTAGGGTGGTGTTTTGGTCAGTTTGTCGAAGAGATTTCTGTGGCGATCGAAGGACTATCTATTCCAGGGCTTGTGGCTGAGCGTGGTCGTCCAGAACGTTTCTTGTAGACGTTATCTCTGATGCGAGAATTGATCCGTTGCGTTGGTGACAGTTTTTCGAATTCCCTTCTGAACCGTGTTTGAACTTCCGTGGAGTGTTCGGTCTGCCAATATCATTTAAGGAAAAACTTCCTGTTTTCCAAGCTAAGTTGATTTCCTGCCATGCTGTGAAATTAATTACACCTGAAATACAAAAAAGGCAGCATGTTAGCGACAGTCAAAGTACATTTTTTGAGACACCCTGTATATACAACTGTATAAGTATGGACTACAAGGTTTCATCTAAACTACACTTTTTTTAATCTCATCTAAGTGTGTAGACTAGATTTACTTTTCAAGATTTCATCTAGACTAGACTTTTAAAAATCTAATCTGAGTGTCTAGACTAGACTTGGTCTTCAAGGTTTCATCTAGACTAGACTTTTAATAATCTAATCTGTTTGTGTAGACTAGACATGGTCTTCGAGGTTTCATATAGACAAGACTTCTAATAACCTAATATGATAATGTAGACTAGACTTGGTCTTCAAGATTTTATCTAGACTAGATGTTTATAAATGTAGTTTGATTGTCTAGACTGGACTTGGTCTTCAGAGTTTCATCTAGACTAGACTTTTAATAATCTGATCTAAGTGTATAGACTAGACTTGGTTTTCAAGATTTCATTTATAGTAGACATTTAATAATCTAAACTGATTGTGTAGACTAGACTTGGTCTTCAAGATTTTATATAGACTAGATTTTTATTGATCTAGTTTGCTTGTCTAGACTGGACTTGGTCCTCAGAGTTTTATCTAGACTACTCTTTTGATAATCTCACCTAAGTGTGTAGACTAGACTTGGTCTTCAAGATTTCATCTGGACTAGACTTTTGATAACCTAGTCTCTGTGTGTAGAGTAGATTTGGTCTTCAAAGTTTCATCTAGACTAGGCTTTTAATAATCTAATGACGAGACTTGCTCCTCAAGATTTTGACAATAATTTCAAACTGTCTAACTCTGCCAGATTTTTTAAAATAACTTCACAATTTTTACCAAACTACAATTAGTTATCTATATATTGAATAGGTTTCTTGAGTCTATCTATATTATCGGCTAAGATATAGACAATACATTTTGCCAAGATTTTTTCTTAACTAAAATTTACAACTTTTTTTAATCTATTAGATAAGAACAAAGAAAAACATCGTAAAAGGCCCCCTTTTTTTAATTTTAAAAAAAGTTTGTTTACAACAATTATTTTAATGAAAAATACAACATAAGAAAATAAAGCGGAAATTTGCAAATTTTCCGGTTCAAAATACTTGTGGGGGCTTCTTTTTATTGAAGGCAAAGAACATATGGCAAATTTGTTGAGGATATTTTCGAGGAATTTTTTGTTCCTCTGGTCAGGATCTAAATCTAAAATCCGACCATCAACAGTTCCCAAATACTAATTTCCTTCCTATTTTCGCCGTCCAAAACGGCTGGGAAAAAACTTAATTTTTCAGAAAATTCTTCAATTCCGCATGACTCACTCCAAAATCCTAGCTGTTTCCCATCGTTCGAATTAAGAATTTTCTGACAATTTCTTCAGTTTCCCATCGTCTTGTCCATCATTTTTTACCGAAAATCGAGGGAAAACTGTCCCAACAATTTTTTCAGTTTCCCAAGGGGTAGTTCATAATCTATATAAACGATAATTTAGAATTGGTAAAACCATACTACATTATAGATAATCATATAAACTTAAAAAAGTTCTAACACAGCCTGAATATATAAATCTACTAGCTCTATAATACTAATGCGTCTTTTTAGGACTACCAGAAACAAAACTCATGTGAAATTTGTCAGTTATTTTATAGCTTTCAGTCCACCTTCGTGGCACTCAACAAAAACCAGAAAAATAACATTGTTTTTAAGATCATGTCTTTCCGATACCTTAAGTCAGTGTTTCAGTTTCAGTCAGTTTAAAGTGTGGTACGCGTAACGTAACCCAAGGGGTACGCAATATGTTTGAAAGCGGTACAAGAACATTTTTCTTTTTTTTTCTTTTTTGAGTGTGACAAAGCGAAAATAAAAAGACAAAATAGCAATTTGTAAATTACATACAAAATAATGCTTCAAATATTACTTTTTATATAATGTTTGCCAACTGCTTTATTTTAACAACTGCTGATGGCAAAATTTGAAGATTGTTTTTAAGTATTTAAAGGCAAGTAGAAACTCTCTTAAAGAGAATAACAACAACATTTTCACCAAAAATTTCTTATCTTTTAATCCCCATTCTGGGGATTTATTATATTATTATTTAGTATACTATTATATAGTATTCTATATATAATATACTACTTTACTTACGATTACTATATTACTTATTATATTACTTGAACAATATCAGTACAGTTTCTGTTTTTAATAGCATATCTTTATATCTATCAAAATTCTACTATTTTCTACTACCCTTCAGGATACGAAGAGATAAAAATTGTTTCAAAGGGGTACAAATGGGTGGAAAGTTTGGGAAACACTGCCTTAAGTGACGCGTTTCGAGATCTATCTCTCATTAGTACAGCTTTGCTTTTATGAACAACAATTTATAAACCATTTACTTGAATCATCCACATCATCACATCAGCCACACCAACCACATGGGTTTCAAGCTATAAAATAACTGACAAATTTCAAATAAGATTTGTTTTTGGTAGTCCTAAAAAGAATTATTAGTATTATAGAGCTCCGGAAAGGTTGAGTATATTTATATATTTAGACTGTGTTTCAACTTTATTAAGTTGATAACGATACTTCTGAAAATCTAATAAAAACTTCTCTTTCCTTAGTTTGGTCCAAAATCAAGGCAAAACTTTTTTTCCAATTTCCCAATAACATGTTCCAATATTCTTCATGGTCTGATCCAAACTGTAAGTATCGATTTTTCTGAAAATCGAGGAAAAGGTCAAAATTTTCGACGAAACTTAAAAAAAAATTTTTTGGTAAAAATCTACAACTTTTCTCAAAAGTTTTAATTTTTAAAAATCCCAGGAAACGAAACAAGTTTTCCATTTCCTTTTCTTCTAACGATTCGAAGAGGGAACAGAACATTGCCGAAGTCCTTCATTCGGCTTTCTTCCGGCAAAGGTTTTAAATAAAAAAAAACGTACTAGTGCGTCAACGGCTCCTACACATTGATTATAAATTGACGTATCACAACATCGTCGGCTTAAAAAAAAATAAATTAAAAAAACGTATTAATACGTCATCGAAATGCAATGTGTTAAACACCAAATATTTTATTATTTAATAAAAATTTAATTCAAATAAAAAAATTAAATTAAAAAAACGTATTAATACGTCAACGAACTGCAATGTGTTAAATACCAAATACTATTTCAAATATTCTACTATTAAAAAACAATAATTTGTATTGTTATTGCAATTATTCAACCATTATTCTTAGTTTTTTTTTTTAAATAGTTCTACTATTAATATATAATATTACTCTTGCAATTATCCTACTATTTAAAACTTAAGAAAATGTATTATTATTTCAAATGTTGTACCATTAAAAAACAATATACTGTGTTGCAATTATTCCTATTTTTAGAATTGTTCTACGAAAAAATTAATTGCGTGTAGTAAACTCTGAAAGAAACGACAATTTTGCGCACCAAATATTTTACCACAAATGACAGATCACAATCTAGTTTAATTCCTCGTTATCTAGTTTACTATTTCCACTGGTTAACTTCTCCAAACTTAAAACGGTATGTAGACCATGTCCGTTGTATCCGACTTGAAAAATCTTTGGTGTCGAAACCAAAAACAATTTTTCAAGTCGAAATTTATGTGTTTTTTTTTTCTATGTGCATACGTTTATTTTTACTTTATCCTTGAATATGTGTGTTAAATATATAAAGAAAAACTCTTGTAAATATGTATTTAAAAAATATATGCATGATTTTTTCCTCCAATTTCTGTTTGTTTTCTTTTCTCTTGTATCATTTGGCTGTGTTTTTTATTTATTTTGCACTTTCTTTTTCTCCGTTTTCAGGACACAGACGTCTCTTGTATTAGAGCCTCTTAATTCTCATTTATTTTCCTTTTTCTGTTCCACTTAACATCACACTAACATGTTCTATATCTCACTAATTTATTATCTAATTAAACCAAAAGCAACAAAAAAAAATCAGATTAAATAAAAAAACTAGCAAGAATAAGCATATGTTTATTTTTATGTCTTTTATATTCACTGTTGTACAAAAAACCGACCACAAACGCTGAGATTAAATCTCACGAATGAAACATAAATTAGATTATTTTCTCCCTTAACTCTTTGAGACAAAGTGGGTTTATTTATTTATTTATTTCATTTATTTTTCTTCATAAGCATGCATACAATAACAGATTTTTGATACAAAATATGTAAAAATATATGTACATACATACACTTGTATATACACAATACACATACCCAAAACTTACCGAGAACAAAAAGGACTTTAAAAATGTTCCACCTTTTATGCTTAAATGTGCATGGTGTGATATTTAAAATTAACTAAACTTTCGGTTAAGACCAGATAGACCTCAAGGTCGTTAGCCTTTTGTTACATTTCCATGTTGCAATGTTTTCTCCCTTAGAAATTATGTTTGTAAATTCCTAATTAATTTGAATACCATACACATATCCAACACATACCCAAAGACTTTAAAAATGTCCCACCTTTTATGCTTAAATATGCATGGTGTAATATTTAAAATTAATATATAAAATGTGATATATAAAACTAAACTTACAGTTAAGAGCAGAGAGACCTCAAGGTTGTTAGCCTTCTGTTACATATGCATGTTGCAATAAATGTTATTATTTTCTCCCTTAGAAATTTTGTTCGTAAATTTCAAATTAATTTGAATACCAATAAAGAATCCATTTACAAGCCATGAAGCAACAGCTCAAACAACTTTCCTTTCACCGCATTCAAGCCCATTACAACCGACCACGTAACAGCCGAAGAATCGATAGGAAGTCACATTATCAATATTACATAAACCAAAATCTTTACGAATTCGGTTATCATTTCCTCTAGAAAGTTTAAAAAAAAATCCCGTTTCGATGAAACGTGATCCGAATTCAGCAATGAAATGCTTCGATTTGGGTCGAGATTTTAAGCTAAAACATTTTCTGTGGTAAATCGAAGAATTTAAATCACACACGTATACAAATACGGCACAGAAAACGGATTCACACGGTCGGTGGAATATTAGAAATCTTCGTTGGAATGGAGGAAGAAATAAACAATAGTTCTTTGTTTTCTTCGACGTTTTACTAACAAATACATCATGATAAATTTGTTTTATTTGAAATAGAAGAATTCATTTTAACAAAGTATTTTTTTAATATTGGAGCAAACATTGTAATTTGTTCACAAACTGAAACTAAATTGGATGATTAGCTCGATTCTCTGATGACTGTTTCATCAAAACAGACTAGATCTTTCTTTTTGTTATCAGTACGTCCTGTTTAGAGCTTTGGCATTCTTCTCAATGAGGGTTAGGTTAGCTTAGATCTACTTTGGTTTCTTGCAGTGACTTTCAAATTTAATTGCTTGAAACGCGAGTGCTCTCGCGTCTTCCTCAATCTGTTGATTGCTCCGGCTGTTCAGACACCACCTTGTTCTCGTTCTGCGACTTGACCTACGTCCTCCTATAGTGACTTCCAGTTCCCGTTTGGGGTGCCTAGTGTCATCCATTCTGTGTATGTGCCCGCACATAGTAACCTACCGCATTTAATTGTCGCTATCAAATCTGGCTCATTGAGTAGCTCATGGTTCATTAAGATCCTCCACCCCCGGTCTGCATTTACTGGGCCAAAAATCGAAGGTAGTACTTTACGTTCGAAGCGGTTCAATGGACATTTTCATAGTACAATTTTTTTATGTGCATGCGTCAATTTCCGCTATGTTTTCGGGCATTTTGACGTATAACCACACACACACACACACACACATATATATATATATATATATATATATATATATATATATATATATATATATATATATATATATATATCTTCAGTCCATAACCCTTCCGCAGGGTGTGGTGACATCAATTTGCTACGCTCGCAATGACTCCTCGCCAGCGCTCTCTATCTTGGGCAGATCCCATTACTCCCTATATACCTTGTCCCGTCAGGGTTTTTGTCCGGTCTATCCATCGTGTCGGCGATCTTCCTCTTGGGCGGCGGCCTTGGACTTTGCCCTCTACTATGAGTCGTTCAATATTGTCGAACTTCCTTGACACATGACCCAGGTATCCCAAATACCGTTGGTTTATTGTCTGGTATAGTCTGGTCTTTATACCGAGTTGTTGAATAGTAAAGTCGTTTGTGCGCTGGGCTGTCCTAGGTATTTGCAGCATTTTTCTATAGCACCACATTTCAAACGCTTCTATTCTGCGTTAGTCTGAGGTCCGAATAGTCCACGTTTCCCATGGTTTTCCCAAGTTTTGGGTTTTTGGTAATGGCTCGATCGTTCCAAATTTTCACCAGTTTTGCCATATACATTCTGGCAATCTCTATTCGTTTGAGGATTTCTTCCTCCAATCCACCTTTATTGGTAACTACTGGTCCTAGATAATCGAATCTTTCCACCACTGCAAATCCAGCCACGGTGTCGGCTTGTGGCAGGTTTTAATTTTGTCTGTCTATTATCATGATCTTTGTTTTGGCTCTATTAATCTCCAGTCCATGTGAGCGAGCTACTCTCTTCTGTGAGTCTGGCCATTATAGCCTCCATTTCGGCTTCCTCCGAAGTCAGAATCACAGTATCATCTGCATATCTCAAATTCGTTATCCGCTTGCCTCCAACAAGGATGCCTCCGTTCCAATCTTCTAGTACCTTTCGCATAATGTATTCTGTGTAAATGTTAAACAGTATTGGCGACAATATGCAGCCTTGTCGCACTCTCGCTAGTATTTTGAATGGTTCGGAACATGTGTTGTATATATCTAGTACTCTCTATATTGCGTGTAGTATGGGAAAACGAAAGGCCAGTGAGTTCACCGATGAAGGGAGAAAAAACATGCAGCAGTGCTATACCGTAGTGTGAAACATAAGCAGTGCGCTTGCGCTGCTGTCAGGTTAAATGCGGTAAATTTAAACAGTAGGTAATGCATGAACATTAAAGTGAGGTGTCCCTCCCTTAAAAGTTCAATTGTAGGTATGTAATACCTTATAGTCTACACCGCATTCCGAATTTTCCATAAGTACACCTAAGTGAAAAACTATGAGATGGGCAGTGAAAAGTAATAAATCAATGAGTGAAGTAATAAAACCAAAATAATTTAGAAACTAGAATCAACTTTATTTACAAAAAACGCATTTATTTGCTCCTTAAATAAAACTAACTTGGTATATTTCTAACGAATATCCCATCTTTTGCTCACATTTTGCTGGCTTCGTGAAAAAAAGCGGACATTTAAATATAAGTTTGTTATTAATTTGCAAATGGGCGCGGGGAATGTATCGACAAACACAAGTAACAACTTATGCCATGTGTCGCCATGTGTCGATATGATTAAATCAGATATATGAATTTAACATTCCATAGAACGAGAAGAAACCTTATATGTGGCAAAACACTAAAATTAGTTTAGGCAAACGTCAATTGTCTTGTCGAGTCTAATTTTGTGTTTCCAATTGGTTTGTGGTCACAGTGGTGTAGTGGTCAACGCATCCGCTAGCTATACATGAGATCCCGGGTTCAATCCCCGGCATTTCCCCGTAAAAATGTTCACGGAACTATGCTGTGGCCACCTCGTGGAAAGCAAGGGCAAACTAACACGAGTAATTCTGCCTAGTAAACCTCTCACAACTAGTGCCGTTCGGAACTGGCGATAAACTGCTAGGTCCCGTATATTAGTGGATGATTCGTTCCACAAGTATGCGCGAGAGGTTGCCTAAGCTCTCATAGAGTACGGCGTCTTAAGAAGAATTGGTTGGTAGTTGGCGCAAGCGTACTAGCCTTCAATCAGACTACGGTACAGCAATATGGTTGTGAAATATTGCCTCCAGAGACGCAATATAGATAGTACTAGTAGTACTGTACGCATATTTGTAGTACTGTAAATAAGACAGACGCGCATGCGCTTAACTAACCGTTAAAAGCTCTATTGCAGTTCGTGTGCATTTGTAAGGGTCCAAGCCTAGCATTAATTTTTCTTAGAGGGACAGACGGCTTCTAGTCGCACTAGATTAAGCAATAACAGGTCTGTGTTGTCCTTAGATGTTCTGGGCCGTACGCGCGCTACATTGAAGGAATCACTATGTCTTCCCTGGCCGAGCGACCGGTGTAATCCGTTGAATCTCCTTCGTGCTAGGGATTGGGGCTAATTGTTCCCCATGAACGAGCAATTTCCAGTAAGCGCGAGTCATAAGCAATAAGCTATTGATTAGCGTATTGATTACGTCCTGCCCTTTGTACACGCCGCCCGTCGCTACTACCGCTTGAATGATTTAGTGAGGTCTTCGGACCGATCCGCGGAGACTTTCCGGCGTCGCTGATTTACTGGGAAGATGACCAAACTTAATCATTTAGAGCAGGGGTCGGCAAACTCTAAAAACTTAAGAGCCAATTTTTTATTTAAAAGTATTTCAAACTGGATCAAGAGCCACTTTTCATAAAGTTACATTTTTGTATTTTCTTCATAATTGGCGATGATTAAGCGTCTTTGTGATAACGTTATCGTGGGAGGACACGGCGCTTGAGCCCGGGTCGCATGCGGGCCATGTGTCACCACTGATCCACTTAGTGTCTTGTAGTTTTTTAACTTGGTTCTGCGCGACTTGGTTCTGGGCGAATATTAGTTGTAGACTATACAGGCAACGATTTCCTAGTTGTATGCGGATTGTGACTACTTCGGATATTTCGTTTTTGCTCTTTAACATAAATCCCAGATACTTCACCACTTCAAGCTTCAGTCAAGATTTCACCACTTCAAATAGTCTTCTACTTATTTCTACAGTTGTTGGTCCAATTTGCGCTCCGCCTCTAAGCAGCCATATATTGAAAATATTAAACCTATCAATTTAAAATAAAAGTCATAACAAGATTTCCGTTGGTGAACCTACCATTGATTTGAACCCCCAAAACTCCCCCCCTGGTAGCCCATTGTATCTAATTACATAATCTCAAATTGAGGTCTTGTCCATGGTAACTTTTAGTCCGATTTTCTTCGCAGTATCGTATAGACTTTAGAGGTTTGTATGCCTCTTTTATTGCCTGAGTGTTTCTGGCTACTACATCTATATTGCCCGCGAACGCAAGGATCACTTTAGATTTGATGAATATTGTTCTTCGTTCGCTGTTTCCAATCGCCCTGGCTTCTTTTTCTAGGGCCAGGTTGAATGAAAACTTGAAAGACTAAGGGGAAGACAATAAAGAAACGCCAACTATTCAAAATCAAGAGTTCTTCGAACCAAAAAGTCGCAGAAAACACCGCCGATCACTAGGAAATGCAAAGTCAACAAGGAGAAAAACTATGGCTGTATATTTACAGAGCACGGCGACACGTCACCATGCTGATATAATCTTAAATTACTTATCTAATACGTATCTAATGACATAATCTATGAGATTATATTAAATTACTTTGAAACGAAAACTGGGTCACGACAAATCAAGCTTTATAGTCGAAAAGATTACAACCGCCAGAGTAGCCAAAACGGGTAATAACAGCTTTAAAGTCGGAATGGACCCTGCTCTGAGAGACAAAGTGTACGAGACAGCTTTCTGGCATGAATGAATATTACGTGAGAGACTAGACAGGAGAGGATATGAGAGGCTAGAAATTATAGGCTAGACATGAGAGGCTAGAGAGGCTTGAGGTCTTGTCGATAATAACATTTAGTCCGATTTTCCTCACAGTATCGTCTAGAGGTTTGTATGTCTCGTTTATTGCCTGAGTGTTTCTGGCCACTACATATATATCGTCCGCGAACGCAAGGATCACTTTGGATTTGCTGAATATTGATACTCGTTCGCTGTTTACCATCGTTATCATCGCTTTTTCCAGCCCCAGGTTGAATAGTATTTTTGAGAGGCCATCTACTTGTAAGTATATATATATATATATATATATATATATATATATATATATATATATATTTATATATATATATATATATATATATATATATATATATATATATATATATATATATATATATATATATATATATATATTTATATATATATATATATATATTTATATTTATATATATATCGTTCCACGCTTGTAATAATAGACCCTTTTACGCTTTTTCCAGCCCCAGGTTGAATAGTATTGTTGAGAGGCCATCTACTTGTAAGTATATATATATATATATATATATATATATATATATATATATATTATATATATATATATTTATATATATATATATATATATATATATATATACTAAGTCTTGATGTTATTGCGAAAAGTGTTGATAGCTCCCCTGGTATCCGCCCTGGTGTCCACCGTGATACATTGGCACCACACTCATATGCCAATTTGCAACTATGTGCAACTTTTTGTTCTCTTGCTGCTCAAATTTATCAGGCGACGTTCTGTTCTCGGACTCTTTTTTGGACCCCCTTTCTTATTTGTGCCAAACGTTTTGGGATTTCTTGAAATTGAAATTTTAAACCACTTTATGTGATCTTGCAAGTTTGCGAGCAATTTATCGAAGTCTACATCCTTCCCAATTTAATGCGATTATTTTTCGTTCTTAAATTTCATATAAATAAGTCCCACTTTTCTCTGTTTTTTTCATAGTTGAAATTTGTATGTGCGCATTCGTCAATTTCTGGCATGTTTTTCGGGCCCTTTTTGACGTACATTCAGTGAAAGTAACAAAATGTGCCCAAAACTTTCATATTTACGCCTTTTTAACAAGGCGGACACGCATGCGCTTAACTAACCGTAAAAGGGTCTATTATTACACTATTTGATGTCAGACAAAAACGCTACGGCATTGTTTTTCTAAGCCGACTAATAATAGGGAATATGCATAATTTTTTTTTAATTGCTTCATTCACTTTTTACTTCGTCTTAACATAGTAAAAAATATAAATACGTTTCAATTAATTTTTAAATTTGACCTGTTTGAACGGACCCATTTATCGCGCGCTTTGGATGACTTCGCATACCACTTGACAGTCAATGTTGCATAGCCCATTTGCATAATCAGTTAACGATTTTCAGTTTGAATTTGCTATTTCGATAATGAGAAAGCTAGAAAACTGTTTTATAGATATTGTATAGTACCGGAATGCAAAAACACTATTATAAGTACACCAGATAAAGTGTTTGACAAAGTCCCAATCGAGGTGTATAGTCCACCATACCTACATCGACGCCAATAAAAAATTCAAATTTGCCAAACGCATCACCATTGGTCGTAATGGTATGTGACGTGTACGTTGAACATACCATTACGACTAATGGTGATGCGTTTCGCAAATTTGAATTTCTCTCGCATATTTTGATTTATGTTTTATGGCATTAAATACAATCTAAATGATAAAATAATGGTGTAATAAGTGTAATGTCAAGATCATAAAGTATCGGGGATAAAAAATCAAGTAAATTTAAAGCACTTGTATATTCCCTATTGTATAAAATGTACTGGTGCTATAGTTATACACATAGCAAAAATTCGAATTTCTTTTATTGTTGAATTAAATGACGCCAGACTATCGTGAAAATTAACAGACTGATTGAATTTACCCAGAATGTATCATACCGAACTAGATCTTGTCAATCTAGTTCCACTTATCTAAAGTATCTGGTCTATTCTAGACAGACAAAACGGAACTAGATAAGTTCTCATCACAGTAAACTTAATAGGATTATAAGTTGTACTAGAACCGACTACACAACTTATTGGACCAAATAGTCGATATAAATACATACGTTGAAAACATATTAATCTAACTGATTAATCTAGTCTGTTAGATTAACGTGTCTAGTCACTAGATCAACAATTTAAACTAAAAATATCAACAGTATCTGTAGATTCAGCGTGCCAAGGCACACATATACATTACAGATCTAGAATTAGACAAGAATACAAATATTCCAGTCTAGTCTAAATACGGTTATCTGTGATGTATATCTGCAATAGTAGTAATATCCTTTTATATATCTGCTGTCAACTTTGTTAATCTAGTTCCACTTAACTATCTAGTCTATTCTAGACAGACAAAACTGAACTAGATAAGTAAGATAAAGTGAAGTGATCTAATAAGATCTCAGCACAATGGATTTACAAGTTGTATTAGAACAGACTAGACAACTTTGTTGACCAAATACTCGATATAAATACATACATTATAAATATATTAATATAATAGACTAATTTAGTCTGTTAACCGTATAGTCTATGCTGACAAGTGAGCATTCCAAAACGTGATTTTTTCGTAAAATTGGGATCCGGCCCTAAGAAGGTTTTGCCACCCCTGGTCTAGTCTATCTATTTATTGGGAAAACAAGCCTAAAGTAATACAGGTAAGGTATAGCAACTAGTTAATCTAGGTTTTGTTTTCTTAAGTTTGGTCCAATGTGGATAGCGGGTTATTAATCCTTAAAACATTGCGGCTGTATTTTGCCTACATATTTCACTTTATAGGCCCAGAAACCTGGGTGTTACTTTAAATAAGGCGTTAATTGATTACACATTTGTCTTCTGATACAAATGCGGCCCATACACACTTGCGGGAACGAACCCGAGACCTCCAGGTTTGTTAGTTAACGCTTTAACTCTGTAGACTACGAGGCCGACTAATCTAGGTTTACTAAATATATTAGTTCAAATTAGTCTATTTTGTTAAATAAACTAGCTAATAAAATAAAATTGAACTAGTCCAGATTTAAGACTAGACAGACAAGACTAGACAGATAAGACTAAAAAGACAAGACTAGACAGACAAGACTAGGCAGACCAGACTAGACAGACAAGACTATACAGACAAAACTAGACAGACAAGACTAGACAGACAAAACCAGACAGACAAGACTAGACCGACAAGAATAGGCAGACAAGACTAGGCAGACAAGACTAGATAGACAAGACTAGAGACACAAGTCTAGACAGACAAGACTAGACATACGAGACTAGACAGGCGAGACTAGACAGACGAGACTAGACAGACGAGACTAGACAAACGAGACTACACATACGAGACTAGACAGACGAGACCAGACAGACGAGACTAGACAGACGATACTGGACAAACAAGTTTAGACAGACAAGACTAGTCAGGCAAGGCTAGATATACAAGACTAGACCGACAAGGCTAGACCGTCAAGACTAGACGGACATGACTAGACGGACAAGACTAGACAGACAAGACTAGACAGGCAAGACTAGACACACAATAATAGACAGACTAGACTAGGCAGACAAGACTAGATAGACAAGACTAGAGACACAAGTCTAGACAGACAAGACTAGACATACGAGACTAGACAGGCGAGACTAGACAGACGAGACTAGACAGACGAGACTAGACAAACGAAACTACACAGACGAGACTAGACAGACGAGACTAGACAGACGAGACTAGACAGACGATACTGGACAAACAAGTTTTGACAGACAAGACTAGTCAGGCAAGCCTAGACATACAAGACTAGACCGACAAGGCTAGACCGTCAAGACAGACGGACATGACTAGACGGACAAGACTAGACAGACAAGACTAGACAGGCAAGACTAGACACACAAGACTAGACTATAATTACTAGTTATCTCGTAGTTTCATTATGAGTTGTCCTGTTGGCACTCAACGTGTTAAGCCGCTTACAAGTGTAACAACTTTCTAGGAAATCATCTCACGTTTAGCTCTTTGAAGCTCAATCTGCACTTGAACATCTAATTAAAAACGGGCATCACAAACTCAATTAGCTGCTTTGGCGTCGTTTGTGAAAGTTATCTTGTCCATTATGGAGCCAATTATCCGTTTCAAACAGATTCAGATTTTTTTGAGCCCTAGCGAAAGTTTGTATAAAAAAGTCGCTTAAAAACACATAAAGAAGAAAGCAAACCACTTAAATTAAATTGAATTCAGATTTCTAATCGATGGGAAATATCTTGAATCTCTTGAAATAATGCTGCAATTAATAGAAACCGATCTGTCAATAGAAGATTAATGGTAATTCAAATTCAATCAATTTCAGGCGATTGAATGGCAATTAAATCTTGATGCAAACGACTAATATGTCTTGAGCTTCAGTTGCTCAATTATTAAGCTGCAATTGACAATTGCTCAATTATTAAGCTGAAATTGATAGAAACAGAAATCGTTGATTCAATAGAAAATGCTTGGTAATTAAAAAAAAATTAAAATAAAGAAATTTACATTTGTTAAAACAAAAAACAAATTACCGGCTTAATAATTGATCTGTTGTTTTCCGTTGAGTCACTCATTAAAATATTAACTTGGATACATCCTTATTAAGTATCAATGCGTTGGAATGAGTAGACACAATGCTAAACAGTTTCGTAATGATGTAATAGAGTCCCACTGAGGATATCCTTTCGATCTAACAAGAAGCACGATATCGGCCAACGTTCGCGTCATTTGCGTGCCAAGTTGTAATATTAAAATTTACCTTGAGGATATCCCCATGAATTGAATTTCTAGCAGAATGTTGTTAACAACAAATTCTATTCTTGTTAAAGAAGATAAGAATTAAATTTGCTTTCTGGGCTTTTCTAAGTAATCTTATTCAGAATTATTGTTTGCTTTGGGAATATTTGAGTAAATAAGTCAGTTTAGCATCGAATATATTCTTGATAACTCGATGGATTAACTAGATCTATTAATATCTAATATATATTGATATCGTAAATTGAATTGGTAGCGGAATATTGACACTGCATTTTTGTTTTTAAGAGATTAGAGCTAAATTAGCTGTCGGGTCTAGTCTAAGTCATCTAGATCTTGTTCATAATACTTATTTAGTCTGGATTTATTTGACCGCACTAATCAGTTTAGTTGCCAATATATTCTTGATAAACATGCTAGAGCAACTATATCTAATACTACGAGATTTATTTACATGAATCAATCATAAAGATGAATCACAAGCTCAATACCGTAATCGGCATACTAGGCTTTATAAAAGCCAGACGCTTGAGGTGGTGCATCCGGCACGAATGTTTGAGGGGAGCACCTAAAAGAAATAATAACTGGGTACAGTCGGAAGCAACAGCTTCGTTCGCCCTTGCTTCCAAGGGTTCTGAGTTATTAAGATGGAAAGAAAATATAGTTGAACTGAAAGAGAATGTGAGTACGCAATTATGCCGCACTAGCCTAGGACCGTAAGTGGTAGGGCAGGCCAAGAGCCACATAGCGTTGCAGCGCTACAGGGAGAAGAAGAGCTAGTCAAGATTCTAGGAATTATCCTTAGCACCTAGTTTCTTCGATGTAATCTAATCGATAAAAGCGATTCAAGCAAGACTATCTAAATAAATCATCTAATTTAGTCATAAGTAAGTTTATTAAAACAAATTCGGAAATTATCAAAACATAGTCTAGACTTGATAAACTGTATTAAGCTAATCTGCCAAAATAATTTTATTCAAATATTATTATTTTGTGTAAGAAAATTTTGTTACTTTTGCTTGAAAATTTCAAATATTTGTTTAATTTGAAATTCAAATGAAAAGATTATTAAACAAATCATGTTTGGAACTTAAATCGTTTTTAAATGTTAATTATGTTTTGGAAAAGGCCGTAATTAATACAGATTAAACTAGCATTCTGGGTTAACTGCCTTGGTTATTCAGGTTTAAAAACGTTATTTAAAACGTCCTCCTTTGCCTGGCTCTGGCGAGGCCATCACCTTAATCTGCCAAGAAAAGAAAACTTCCCCTAAAAAAGTGACCACGTTAAAAACTGTAATAATAATTAATATAATTAATTAGTATATAATTTATTATATAATTAATATAATAACTGTAATTGTGTCTAAGATCTAGACACCAAGCACAAGTATAGGCAGGGGAGGAGGTTAAAGTCCACTAGGACTTGTAGCACCACAGGAAGATAGATTTATATGGATTTTAATTTTGAATGTAGATAACTATATATAGATTTATGTGGATCTTAATGTTCTTATAAAATCATGCTTAAAACAAACTTTTATTGCACTCAGTATACACATTTATTGAAATCATAAAATGTTTATAAACCTTTATTGCATTCTTGTATTATTTTTTCTTCATCTTCGCATGTTTATTGCTCAACCTACTTTTCACATTCTGCACTCCTTTAATTTCTCCTCCACGTATTTACCCACTTTTTAATTTATAGGAGTTTTTACTTTACGACTTTAACACACATATTTATGAAAATTTTATCTTCGGATTTACTATAAAATTATCTTTAGATGAACTTGATCTATAAGTAAATACCTTAATAAGTTTATAAAAACGATAAATTTTCTGCTGTAAATTTAATAGTAGATATATAAGAACGGGTTCAGTAAGCCCGATTTTTCAGCACGCGTGCATGTTTAGTGCGAAATGGTCAAGTGCGAAAAACGCCTTATGAACGAGTTTTTTATACTATTTTTTCTATTTTCGCCCTTTTATGCTATTTCTAAATAAAAAAAATCGCCGATACGTATTGAGAAAATTGAATAGCACTCGGCGAGCGATTAACGAACCCATATGAGTGCTTTAATGACTTCATTATAGACGCAAAATAGAAAAATAAAATTTCAATTCGTTGCTGAAACTTTAATTTGAATAAAACTTCGCTGATTCAAAAATCAATTTCTTTTAAATGCATTCTAAAAATAAAATGTTTCAATAAAAAATTCTATTATTAAATTCGGAGACTAAATTTGTCCAGAGATAATTTTATAGAAAATCCAGAGCTTAAATTATATTATTAAGTCCAGAGCTCAAATTATCCATTTATTAAGGCTTAATGAAGGTATATTTGATTTAATATTTTCTCTGGCTAATTTGAGCTCTGGACTTAATAATATAATTTAGGCTCTGGATTTCATATAAAATTATCTGGATAAATTTGGTCTCCGAATTTAATAACAGATTTTTTATTTTTTATTTATTAAACATTTTATTTTCAGAATTTATTTAAAAAAAAAAATTTTGAATCGGCAAAGAAAAATTTGAAAAGTTTTTTTCAAATTGAACTGACAGCAACGAATTGAAATTTAATTTTTCTATTTTGCGTCTATAATGAAGTCACTCATACAGCACTCATATAGGTTCGTTAATGGCTCGCCGAATGCGATACAGATTTCTCAATATGTATCGGCGATTTTTTTTATTTAGAAATGGCATAAAAGGGCGCAAAATAGAAAAAATAGTATAAAAAACTTGTTTATAAGGCGATTTTCGCACTTGTCCATTTCGCACTAAACATGGACGCGTGCTGAAAATCGCGCTTATTGTACTCGTTCTTTAATATATCTACTATTAAATTTACAGCAGAAAATGTATCGTTTTTATAAACATATTAAGGGCCAAATGTAGCCTAAATATATAAATATATTCAACCCATCGTAGCTCTATAATATTAAGTCTTAATGCAACTGGGTGCTGGTAATAACATGCAAATACCTGTTGTATATTTCAATATCCTGCGTAGCATTAGCCAGGGAAGTAGTTGTTTCAACATGGGATTTGTTTTGTAATCTTAATATTATAGAGCTACGAAAAGGTTTTTAAAATAAAAGGAATATATGTATATATTAGGGCTACATTTCGCCTTTAATAAGTTTTTGTGATTGTATCTATAATTAGTATGGTTTCACCAATATTAAAATATTGTTTTTTATTCAAATTATTGTTTGCTTTATTTGGAAACATTTAATTTGTCAGATTATTACTTTTCAACTTTAAATTTATTCTGATTAAATTTTAATTTGTGAACTAATTGCGCTAATTGAAAGTATTTGAATTCCAATAACGGCAATTTATTTTTCTAATTTGTGATAATTATAATTAATTTTTTCAATCCGATTTAATTATTGTATAATTCATGTTTCATAAACAAAATTGATTTTAATTAAAATTTCAGTTTATATCCAAATCCAAAATCAAAATCGCTAATTCAATATTAATTAATTCAAACTTTAAATTTTATTAAAAAGTAAATTAGCTGAATTTTAAAATATTTTATTTGATTTTTTTTAATAGGGAATATGCAATCATTTTTTTATGCGCTTAATTCACTTTACTTCGTGTTAACATAGTAAAAAATATAAATTCTGTTGAAAGTGTTTTAATTAATTTTTAAAATAATATATAATACCGATTAAATTTGACCTGTTTGAACAGTCCCATTTATCGCGCGCTTAGGATGACGTCGCATACCACTTTACATTCAGTGTTGCCTATATAGCATATTTGCATAGACAGTTAAAGATTTTCAGTTTGAATTTGCTATTTCGATAATGGAAAAAGCTAAAAAAACATTTTATAGATATTGTGTAGTATTGGAATGCAAAAACACTACTTATTATAAGTACACCAGATAAAGTGTTTGACAAAGTCCCATTCGAGGTGTATAGTCCACCCTACCTACATGCACGCCGATAAATGTCAACGTGCATTTCCATTGTCTAATGCAGCGTTTCTCAACCTTTTTTGGCCCACGGACCAGTACAATTTAAAAAATAATTCGCGGACCAGTGATATTTTTTTAATTTTTTTATTTTACTAGATATTAAAGAACTACTACATAAATTAATTGTAACATTTTTATTATCATTTACTTACAATAATATTTAAATGTAAATTAATATGTAGAATATGTAAAAGAATATGTATTTTTTTTCTTTTTTTTTTTCTTCAGTGCCGTAATAATCACAAATTACATAGAATTAAAATTAGTTAAAGTAATATATATTAGTTAAAGTAATATATAGTATAATAAATATTTGTATTTCATAATTTTATAAATTAAAATTTAGTTTTTTTTTATAAATAAATTTTTTTAGCGGATAGAAAAAATTGTAAACTAGTAAAATTTCTCCGCGGACCACTGGTGGTCCGCCGAACCAGCGGTTGAGAATAGCTGGTCTAATGAATACTAGTAGAATAGATACATTATTCAATGTGCATGTCACATACCATTACAACCAATGGTGATGCGTCTCGCAAATTTAAATTTCACTAGCATATTTTAGACTTTTTGATTTAAGTTTTATGGCATTAAATACAAACTAAATGAGAAAATAATGGTATAGGTCTAATGTCAAGATCATAAAGTATCGGGGATAAAAAAAAATAATGTAAAGCAAGAAATTCTGAAATATTTTGGCACAAGGACCTCGAGATCGGTCCTTTGTTTCATTTCTACAATACAATAAATATTGTTATTAAATATTTCTTGAAAACATTTACTTTTATTATTATTACATTATTACAAATGCTATCGACCACAGAAATTATTACGTCCAATGGAACACAAATATTCAAATATTTCAGAAATTTCTTCTTTCTTTAGCTCTACAACCCTTGATGGATTTTGGCTCTCTCAACAATTTTCCTCCATTCTGCTCTATCATCGGCTAAAAGTTTTCGATTGTTGACATTTAGCCTTTTGAGGTCTTTTACGATGCTAAGTAGCCATTTGTTTCTCGGTCTTCCTACTATTGTAGGTAGGTTCCCACATAGTGATCTTTTTGTGTTTCTATCATCAACCATCTAAGTTTAGTCGTTTTGATTGCTTCTTTTACGAGGAACATATCTTGTTTCAAGGTTTTCCAATCGATGCAGTTTGGTTCATTTTCCTCTACATACTGTGGTGGCCTTGTTTCTGTTACCAATTTTGTAAAATGATCTACCCATCCTTCCTAGGAGATGTTATTAATTGCGAATCCAGATCTTGATGAGGTTCTTAGCGATTTGACGGTCTTCCATGCCTCTGAACTCTTAGTACCGCCTATATTTTGGTCGACGTATTCGTACTTTTTGAGCCACGAGCTGTTTCTTTTGTTTATGACTTCTTGTTTCACTTTCCTATTTTGTTGCTTGTATCTCTCTTTGATCTCCGGGTCCCCCGTCTGTATAAGCTTTTGATATATTTGTTTCTTTTCTGTTATTCGTTCTTCTATTTCTCTATCCCACCAATATGGTTTGCTCTTCAGATCCGTGGTCGCTAAAGATTCCATCGCAGCTTCCTTTATACATTGTGTAATATGTTCATATTCGGTTTTTGTACTCCTTTGATGTTGCACCAATTTCTGTTCTAATCGTTTTTGGCATATAAACTTTGTACTGTCGTGTTCAAAACTTTCCATGATAAATCTTTTTACATCTTCTCGTTGTTCCTCGTGACATTCTTGTGATTTATTTTGATTTTGTGCTATATAAGGTATTCTTCACCTTTACTAGGCAGTGATCGCTTTCGCAATCAGCCCCTCTCATGACCCTTACATCTTGGACCTTAATTTTTGCGCCCTGTTTAACAATCACCTAGTCTATAATTGACTTCCAAATTCTCATGTGTTATTACAAAGTATACTTGTGGATGACTAAAAACTGGAACTGGAACGACTAAACTTAGGAGATCCCCAGGACCTGGTGGAATACACCCGGAATTTGTACGATTTGGCCCTGAAAAACTTATTATTTTTTAGGTTATATAGGTTATTATATAGGTTATTTTGAAGAATTTATTTGAGCGGTATCTAAATGGTGCAGATATTCCAAAAGCCTGGCGAACATCATATATCACAGCCATACATAAAAGGGATCACAAAATGACCCTCATAATTTCCGGGGAATCGCTGTCATTCCTACAATAGGCAGAATATATTCTCGTATACTGAAAACCTTAATAGAGGACCATATTAAAGATAAACAACCTGAAAAACAGGCTCGATTTAGAGCGGGTCGCTCAACAATCGACAACCTTTTCACCCTTAAAATAGCCCAAGAGAAGCGTATGCAAAGAGGCAGAGAAACACAAATAGCCCTTATTGATCTAGAAAAGGCTTACGATAGCGTCCCGATATCACAACTATGGGAAAGAATGGAGGAACTACAGTTCAGACCGACTCTACTACAGGCCACTAACTATAGGGACAATTCTGCAAGAGTGAAGCTAGGAACAAGCCTTACAGAGAGTTTTAAGACCTCCAAGGAGCTCAGACAGGGGTGCTGTCTATCCCCTACTCTTTTTAAAATTTATCTTGACCGATCGCTTAGAGGATGGACAAGAAAGTGTGCACAAATAGGACTGAGAGTGGGAGATGACACCCTCTATAGTTTATACTTTGCTGACGATCAGGTTGTGATAGCCTCATTGTCCCAGTTTAGTGTTTTAAAAACGTCTTCTAGCGCCGTGGTAAATAGTTTTGGAGATATTGGGTCTCCCTGGCGTACCACTCTTCAGATATTGAAGCTCTTTGTCGTCAGGTTCTCGTTTGTTTGTCTCTCAGTTTGTTAGTCTTTTTCTTCTTGATTTTACCATATACGTCGTTTTGTCTTTGTTGATTATTGGTCCTACCTTTTCTGCTCCTGGTTCCAAGCATTACTGCTCGTTCTGTTCTGCCCACTATGAGTATGCCGTCGGCCTAGACTTCGTTATTGGTGTGCCTTCTGAGTATAAGTTATCTATTACAGTTTGTTGCGTTAAATTAAACAGCAGGGGTGATCCCTATCAGAGTGGTGTTTACATCAAGAGTGATGTAAAGTAGAGAGATTTCCTAATCTCTCTGCTACACCACTCTTGATATCGAATGGAACGTTCTTTGCATTTTGTATTACCACCTCCGTTCTAGATATATCTAACGTTAAAGTTAACCAGTTTCTTCGGTATTCCCATTATTTGTACTAACCTATACCAGTTTTCTGAATCCTTGAGAAGGCCTTGAAGGCCTTGAAGTCCATGAACAGAAAGTGTATATCAAAGTTATCTTCGTAACCTTTTTCCGATAGCAGTCTTGCTTGGTGTACTTGGTCTGTTGTTGAGCGGTTGGCTCTAAAGCCATAAGCCTAAAGCCTCCTTCTCCGAGTCCTCTGAGCGTATAAAGCGTCCTTTGAGTAGATACATCTTCTCTTATATATCATAATGGATAGTATATTTTAAGCCAGTACGAGTAGTGTTATTCCTCAATAATTTGTACCTTATCACCTTATCACCTTATCACCTTGTTTTGCGGATGGGATGTATCAGCCCGCATTGCCATTCTTCCGGCATGATGTCACTGTTCCATATCTTTAAAATGAAGTTGTGTATACTTTCACAAGGCAGATAGAATTATAGCCGCACTGGAACGAATAATGCCTAATATAAGAGATGCAAGACAGAGAGTTAGGAAAGTAGTAGCATCATCAGCTATTATGTTCGATTGCTGGGCACAGGTCTCCTCTCTGCCATATATCCAACCTTAGCAGTAAAGGCCGGTCCAGACGTTACGTCTTAAACAACCTTTTGTTTGCACAGTCTTAGGACGGAATGAAAACGTTGCAATTTTTAGAGCGTCTACACAGTGCAGATATATCTGTATATTTCGCACAGTTTTAGTGAAATCGTCATGGAGGAGGTACTAGTCTGGTAATTTTTTAACAAAAGGAATCGGAAAATGGAGCTACCGTCTACATGCGCCGACTTGTCTGCACAGTTCATGGATATCTACGCTCTCTAGCTCAGTTATCGTTGCAACTGTACTGTTTTCGCGCCGTTTTCAAAATTGTACACTTTTCCTATCTACACGCAACGTTTTATCTGCAGCGTGTTGAACTGTGCAGACAAAAGGTTGTGCAAAACGTAGCGTTTGGACCGGCCTTAAGATTTGAATATGGGGGACCTACAGTTTAACATCGAATCCTAACGACAAATTTCCAGAGGTGTTAGGCAGTTGAGACCCCTCGGTTGCATAAGCCGGATTGGGGAATTGAGTATGATGGATTGCAGCCATTAGTTTTTAATTTTTGCTGCTTTGGTTCTGTGGGGAATCGAACCCCAGCTGTCTGACTCAAAGGCCAAGTGCTTAGCTATCTGAGCCACCACCACACTTGGAAAGGGTATACAGCGCGCTAAACTCTATACTTCTCTACGGAGCACTGGCGTGGACCATTAAAACAAAATCCTGGAAAAGATTCAAAGCAGCCTACAAATGCCATACAGGTGATCGGAGACACAGCACCAATCCATCAATTGGTACTAGAGCGTACCTACGATAGAGCAGAGAGCAAAAAGGAACAAATATCAAGGACCAAAGGTTGTGCAAGGCAGACAAAAGGTTGTGCAAAACGTAGCGTCTGGACCGGCCTTAAAATTTGAATATGGAGGACTTACAGTTTAACATCGAATCCTAACCTTAAAAAACTGGGAAGACGAATGGACGCAGGAAAGCATGACTGCTAAATCCTGAATTATAGAGAACCTACGATAAAGCATAGAGCAAAAATGAACACAGATCAAGGACCAACGAAGCTACCTTAAATAAGTGGGAAGAAGAACGGACGCAGGATAGCATGACTGCTAATTCACACAGATCAAGGAGCAAGGAAGTTACCTTAAATAATTGGGAAGAAGTAAACGCATTCTCTACTGGGACTGGCCTATATTGACCGATAAGACGATTGCCTACAATCGACCTGATATAGAAGAATATCAGGTCGATTGTAGGCAATTGACCTTGACGCCAAAACAGCCATACTATTAGACATCGCAGTTCCTTTGACAAATAACATCCGAAGAACAGAGACAGAAAAAAGAAATAAATACGAGGAACTAGCCTGGCAAATCAAAGATATCTGGAAACTGGACAGAGTATTTATTTACCCAATTGTAATATCTGTGGAAGGAGTTGTCTCGTCCAATTTTACAAAAAAAAAAAAAAATTGAGAAACTTGGCTTGTCGAAATCCATCTTGATACATGCACAGAAGGCAACGATTTTGCAAACCTGCCACATTGTGCGCAAGTTTCTTAATTGAAAATTGGCTAAATGATCATGTCGGCCAGAGTGAACTCTCTTTCCCCATTTAAAATTTTTCCAGCGTAAGCTGAGAAGGTGCAACATTGCAGAATAATAATAATAATAATAAGGAGGTCTAATTGGTAGAATGCGTCTGACAGCCTATAATTATAATAACGAATGCGGGATAGCATGACTGCTAATTCCTGAATTAAAACGGACCTACGATAAAGCATAGAGCAAAAAGAAACACAGATCAAGGACCAAGGAAGCTACCTAAAATAAGTGGGAAGAAGAACGGACGCAGGATAGCATAACATTGATAGACTGCTAATTCCTGAATTAAAGTGGACCTACAATAAATCATAGAGCAAAAAAGAACAAAGATCAAGAACTAATGACCTTAGGTCCCTTAATTACTAGGTAATATACTTAGGTACCTTAATTAAGTGGGAAGAAGAATGAACGCAGCTTAGCATGACTTTTAATTCCTGAATTAAAGCCATTGATCTAAAGGGAATACGGAGAAGTTGGATACCGCCTCACCCACTTCCTGAGCGGAAAAAAAAATTCGAGGAGGAAAATGGAGGAGGTAGAAAGGCAAAGATGAAAGAATTTCTGGATCTCGGCGTAGTCATGCTTCAAGACAATTCCACTGATTTTGATTTAACCGAGTAGGGGATTTTTGGGGGTAAACTTATCACGATCATCTAGATGGGGAGTTCCACACTCTCCAGGGATACCGGGAGGCGATATCTTCATTGATATATTCTATATCACACTCAATTCCTCAATCCGGCAATCCTCTTAGGCAACCGTGGGGACTCAACTGCCTAACACCTTCTCTGGAAATTTGTCGTTCGGATTCGACGTTAAACTGCATTTGACAACGGGAACACGGAGAAGTTGGATATTACCTCACCCACTTCCTGAGCGGACATGGCTGTTTTAATAGCTATATCTTTAGGTTTAAAATAGTCCCAAATGAAGAGTGTACTTACTGCGGACGAGATACGCCGGAGCACACGGTCCTGTGGTGCTACAGGTGGCACACTATAAGAGTTAAAGCCGTAGACAAAATAGGGGAACAACTCACAAAGAATAACGTAATGAAGTTAATAGCGCTGCCGGGTGGAGCATAATTAATGAAGTTAATGCTAGAAAGCCAAGAAAAAATCCGAAAAAGGGAGGAAGGAAGGGTGAATGAATTTCTAGATCTCGGCGTAGTCATGCTTTAAGGCAATTCCTCTGATTTCTATTTAACTGAGGAGCGGTTTTTAGTGGGTAAACCTGTCACGATCTGGAGATAGTCAAAACTATAAAACAAGAACTGGAAATAGTCAAAACTATCAAATGGCGAAAACTAGAATATTTTTTGTTGTGTTCTTGTGTTTAAGGTTCTTGCCTTCTCTTTAGAATTTCGCCCTGGTTTGTTAATACCTTGCCTGATTGCCTTGGACAGCTGTTCTCTTGGATTGAATCCTTGTTTTTGTTCTCTTACGACTTGGAGAAGAACTTTCTGTGCAGTTTGTTCGCGTTTCTGTTTTCTGCAATCGTCACTTTTCGATTCCAGTTTTCTCTTATCTTCTTCCTACACATTCTGTAGTTTCTATTAGTTATTATATTCCTACACATTCTTATGGCTTCATCGTAGGTTTGTTTGAAGTTCCACGTTGCATGTATTTGGCCCTTGCGACATCTTGTACTATGATTGTTTTGCCTGCACTCGACAAACCATTCTGTGTTGCGCTGCGTTTTCACTTCCCCTAGTTCTGCAGCTGCTTTTAGTATGTTATCTTTTATGCACTTCCATTCACCCTCTACATCATTTGCGTTTCTGCTTTATATTTTCTTCGTAATCTTTTTAGGAGTTCGTTTCTTTCAGTTTCTTGCTATTTGGTCTGTATCCTGGACATTTTTGTACATTGCTATTTCTCTGTCGTTGTGCAGCTACCTGCTACTACAAGATAGTGGTCAGAATTGAGAATTTCAAGGAACATTCTTCCTGGTATTTTCCACGTCCCTTTATGTATCTTGTGTGTGGGTAATACGTGCTGCTTATAACCATATTTTTGTATCTCCGCAAGATATTCAAAAATTAAAAAATTTCCACAATTAAAAAATTTATCAAAATGAATTTATTTAGGGCGGAAGTAAGTTAATCGGAAGTTATAAGGTCATTATAAGAAAGGTCGTATTAACACGTTGATCCCGGCATGCACCACCGGTGGCTCGCACTTAGATATCCCAGCAGACGGAGTGTACCACCGGTGGTTCACACTTAGATATCTCACAGCGTTTACCAAACAAATTTATTTAGTTTATTATTAGTTTTGTGAGTACAAAAACTACCTACATAGTTGAAAATTAATTTCTTATTTCACAATTTAATTAATTCATTTGCCGTTTGAGACTTTCAGCCTTACCTTCTTTAACATCCAGGAGTAATTCCATGATATCCCTGTTGAAATTAAAGTGTATGATATGTCGTCAAAGTGTTTCCGAGGCAAAGTGTCGAGCGAAACAAATGTCAAGATTTTCCCGATACTTCGACGACACTTCACAATAAAACAGTTTTACGAAGTATCATATTTCAGTGTTCTAATAGACACTTCTTTGATTCTTCGACGAGACATCGTTTGACGCATTGCCGACACTTCCTTGAGATACTTCGACGATATTTCATTTTCGCTAGCGAATCCATGTTTTGAAACTTTGTCGCGCTTTTCTTTAATTTGTCGTAGAAAAACTAGGAATATTTTACATAAATCTGATAGATAATTAAATTCTCTGCCAGTTTTATTCAAAACTATTTTCAAAATTCTCAATAGTTTTTGAGATGCAGACGAAATAAAACACAACATAGAGTTAAGTATGTAGTAATTTAAGCCCTTTTATACAAAGCACCTTTGATGGAGAAAACACAAATCGTTTGATAAAACTTGATAAAAAATCATGTTCTCAAGGCTGAAGGACCTCGTGGTCGGTAGCCATTTTTGAACCAAGTGTACACAATAAATAGATTGCAATATGCAATAAATATATTTTCTCTCAATAGCATGCAATAAATACATTTTCTCATGTTCTCAATCAACTGAATTGTAAAGAATGAAAGAAGAAAAATAAAATAAACATATGCATAACAAGAAAAAAAAACCCTTTTGCCTTTCTTCAACAATAACATTTCGCTTAACCCAGCTTGAAATATTAATTCCCAAAACCAGTCCATTAATCAAAAAATTACCCCGAAACTTGACTTAGGCCCTGGAGGTCAGTCGGTGCCCACGCAAGTCCAACCGCTGGGCAACGGTCAGTTCCGGGCGGAATTCGTGCCTCGAGTCGTTGGCGAGCACAGGATCAACGTCAGTGTAAATGGGGTGCCCACAGCCGGCAGTCCGTACCCAGCCAAAGTCTACGATGTTCAAGCGATTAAAGTCAAGGAGGCAGCCACTGGCGTCGTTGGAAAACCCGTCACATTCCTCGGTAAGAATTTAACTAATTCTCCTTTGAGAAAACAAGAAAGTTTTCATTTTTTGTTTAGGAATTCCACGCATTGTTTATAAGTAGGGAGAGCTCGAGAAATAGCATTTTAAGATGATTTTTGAAATAAAACTGCTTTAGGCACGAGTTCTGAGTAACTCAAATATGTTTTCAATCGTAAATGACGTTGACTGACGGAAATAACGTTAGGTAAAGTCATATCTACATAGATCAGTCGCTCTTTAAAAGTTCCAACATTTTGAAATTCCGCAGCATTGAAAGATTGAAGTAAAACTACTTTACGCGAACTTGATTGCGCGATTGAACGCGCGACTTGAGAGTAATTCAGGTCTTTTTTCTGGTGGAAATATCGTAAAGTAAAGTCTATAGTCTGCTTACGTATTTCAAAAACTGCATCCAATACAATAGAATCTCGATAATCCCACACATATGGGACCAGACAACCGCTGGATTATAAGAAAGAGTGGTGTGAGGGAAGAGCGAATTACTGGACGTGTCGTCCGATTACACAACGGCCGAATTACCGAGATTATAGTGTACTTTAATTTACATTTTATATTCATCCGCTTCTTGTCTCTTCAAAATAGTCCTCATTAGATATATTGATTACTCATTCCATCGTTTATTCCAGTCTTCAAAATTAACCAACATGTAAACAAATGCATCGTAGTTATTTCTTAAATTGGACAAATTTTTCATAATCAAACAATAATTGTCTCTCGAGTTTTCTTTAAATTATTTTAATTTATAATTGACCATTTAAACGTTTTATAGTTGAGACTAGTCAAGCTGGACCAGGGAATCTCGAAGTAACAGTCAACGGAGGAAGAGTTCCTACGTCGGCGCAAGCGCAGGGCCCACACACGTACGCGATCTCGTTCACGCCGCGCGAAGCCACCGCGCATTCCGTGGACCTCAGGTTCAACGGACAAGATGTCCCCGGAAGTCCCTTCAAGTGCGTCGTCACTCCCGCCGCGCGAATAATCGCCCCCGAATCCATGGACAAGGTCTCCGTCGGAAGGGCTTGCAGCTTCGCGGTGGAGAGCCCCAATCCACCGGTCGTCGAAGTGCTAGGACCTGCTAGAAGATCATTACCAACACAAGTAATTTTATTAAAATATAATCATTTTCTTAAACATCTATTGGCAATATAAACAGAAAACTAATGGAAATTGTTAATGATTCATGAATGTTCATGAACATTTGCATCAATGCTAAGAACACCTTTCCTTACATAATGGCATGGTGGCATGTACCACCAGTGGTTCTCACTTAGATGTTCCATCAGACGGCGTGTACCGCCGGTGGTTCACATTAAAATATCTCTTCCCTTACATCTTGCTAATTAACATATTGTATATGAGGAAACGTAATTATAATCGTACTTAGCAGAGACTGTAATCTCTATTCTTTTGATTTAATGTTTGGTTTAATTACTTCACTTACATTACATTACTATTGTCACCAGTGAATCACACATTTCTATTTAATTACTTCACTTTCTGAATGTGTTGAAGAAATTTTGCCGTAAATTTATTGAATATGATGAAATTATTTCCAGATTACTCCACAAGCTGGGTCGCCAGGAAAATTCGATATATCATTCACACCGATTGACGTTGGAGATCACAGCGTTGAGGTATGTACCAAGTAACACAAAAATGACGAAGAGTCCTAAAAATAATGTAATTAATTACCCACTTAAAATTTATTACAGTAATACCATCAGCCAATTAGTTTCAAAGTTAAGACTAAAAAACTAGATATAGGCAAGGCAAAACTCTGAACAATTAAGTTGTTAAACTGTAACAACTAAGTTGTTAATTCTGGCTTAAATATCTTAGAAATTTAACTAGGTGCGCAGTTCAAATTTAGTACATTTATTTCTCAATGTTTCCGCTACTTATATACCAAATATTTTCAAGATCAGTCAACTAGTTTGAAAGTTATGACTAAAGACCTAGACATAGACAAGACAAAAAAAATTTAACCTTTTGACTGCGCCGCCCTATCGAGGTGAACCATCAATACAAACGGCGCGATATTATTGAGAGAGCGTATATACGCCTTTCGTATATACTGATTGACTTGTGAGGACGTATATATACGTCTTTCGTAGAAACAACATGAGACTTCACATACGATTTATTGTTTATTATAATATTGTAATTTAGTATAGGTACTTATTTCTTAATCTTTTTTCTACTCACTTGCTAAATTTCATCAAAATTAGGCAATTAATTAAAAAGTTAAGACTAAAAAACTAGATATAGTCAAGACAAAACTCTCTAGACCAGGGGTGGCGAACCTTTTTCCGGCAGCATGCCATTTTTTTTTTTAATTTTCACATTTTGAAATGATGACGTGCCAGGTCTACTTTTACAATGTGATAGTGAAAATCAGTTACTGTATTAGCGTGAATATTTAAAGTAATTACGAGCCTTTTGAAATTACGCGCAAACAAATCGACGGATTTTGATAAAACGTGGTATGATTTGATATTCTTACGAGATCTCACAAATTCCTAAATATCAAAATTGTATCTCTGTAAATACGGCTTTCGCGAATTTTTGAATTTTGTAAATTTTTCTGCGTCTTTTGCTATTACGGACAGACAAATCTACGGATTTTGATGAAACTTGGTAAGAATTGATATTCTTTCAAGATATCAAAAATTACCAAATTTAAAAATTGTAACTGTGTAATTGTACTGGTTTTGGTGAAATTTGGAAATTTTTGTGCCCCTTTTGCAATTACAAGCAAACCAATCCACGGATTTTGATGAAACGTAGTATGATTTGATATTCTTACGAGGTCCCACAAATTGCCAAATTTCAAAATTGTTGCTTTGTAAATACGGCTTTATAAATACGTGCATTTTTGAAGTTTGTAAATTTTTGTGCGCCTTTTGCAATTGCGGACAAACCAATCGACGGATTTTGATGAAACTTGGTATGATTTGATATTCTTGCGAAATCTCACAAAATCTCACAAACTACCAAATTTCAAAATTGTAGCTTTGCAAATACGGCCTTTGTGAATTTATGAAGTTTGTAAATTTTTATGCGCCTTTTGCAATTACGGACAAACCAATCGACGTATTTTGATAGAACGTGCGGTATGATTTGATATTCTAACGAAGTCTCACAAATTCCCAAATTTTAAAATTGCAGCTTTGTAAATACGGCTTTTTTGAATTTTTTAAGTTTGTAAATTTTTATGCGCCTTTTGCAATTACGAACAAACCAATCCACGGATTTTGATGAAACTTGGTATGAATTGATACTCTTACAAGATATCACAAATTACCAAATTTGGAAATCGTAGCTTTGTAAATACGGTTTTGGTAAAATTTGTTAATTTTTGTGCGCCTTTTGCAATTACGGACAAATCAATCGACGGATTTTGATGAAACTTTGTATGATATGATATTCCTACGAGATCTCACAAATTTCAAAATTTTACCTTTGTAAATATGGCTTTTGTGAATTTTTAAAGTTTGTAAATTTTTGTGCGCCTTTTGCAATTACGTACAAATCAATTGGCGGATTTTGATGGAACTTGGTATGATTTGATATTCTTACGAGATCTCACAAATTCCCAAATTTCAAAATTGTAGCATTGTAAATACGGCTTTTGTGAATTTTTTAAATTTGTAAATTTTTATGCGCCGTTTGCAATTACGGACAAACGAATCTATGGATTTTGATGAAACTTGGTATGATTTGATATTCTTGCGAAATCTCACAAATTGCCAAAATTCAAAATTGTAGATTTGTAAATACGGCTTTCGCGAATTTTTAGAAATTTTTGTGCGCCTTTTGAAAGTACGGGCAAACCAATCGACGGATTTGGATAAAACGTGGTATGATTTGATATTCTAAAGAGATCTCACAAATTTCAAAGTTGTAGCTTTGTAAATACGGCTTTGGTGATTTTTTTTAATTAGAAAATTTTTGTGCGCCTTTTGCAATTACGGGCATTGATGTTGCACAAAAGAAGATTGAGAAACTTAAACATTTAATTTAGAAACGATAGTTTAGAAAGTTTAAAAAAACAAGTTTAGAAGGCACGCGTGAGAAGTACGTGTCAGCTTTGACACGCGTGCCATAAGTTCGCCACCACTGCTCTAGACAACTAAGTTGTTGATTCAGACTTAAATATCTCAGGAAGTTTACTAAATATGCGCTTGAAATTTAGTCCACTTATTTCTCAATATCTTCACTACTTATGTACCAAATCTTATCAAAATCAGTCAAATAGTTTGGAAGTTAAGACTAAGATACTAAACATAGATAAGGCAAAACATCCTAAAAAACTAACTTTTTGATTCAGTTTTAAATATTTTAGGAAGTTTATTAAATACGCTCTTTAAATTTAGTACACTTATTTCTCTATGTTTCCACTACAGATATAATAAATCTCATCAAAATCATTTTACTAGTTTGAAAGTTATGACTAAAAACTTGAACAAGGACAAGGCAAAAACTTTTAACGTTTTGACTGCGCCGCTCTCTCGAAGTGAAACATCAATAGAGATGGCGCGATATTATGCAGAGAGCGCATATATACGCCTTTCGTAAATATTATTATACTTGTGAGGACGTATATATACGTCTTTCGTAGAAACAAAATGAAACTTCACATACATTTTATTGTTTATTATATTATAATCTAGTATACTTATTTCTCCATGATTTCTCTACTCACTTGTTAAATTTAATCAAAATTAGCCAATTAATTTCAAAGTTAAGATTAAAAAACTAGATATAGACCAAGCAGAACTATCTAGGCAACTAAGTTGTAGATTGAGACTTAAATATATCAGGAAGTTTACTAAATACGCACTTGAAATTTAGTTCACTTATTTCTCAATATCTTCACTACTTACTTACCAAATCTTATCAAAATCAGTCAAATAGTTTGGAAGTTAAGACTAAAAACAAAACATAGATCAGTCCAAGTGCCCTAAAAGCTAACTTTTTATTCAGATTTAAATATCTTATGAAGTTTACTAAATCTGCACTTCAAATTTAGTACACTTATTTCTCAATGTTTCCACTACTCATCTACTAAATCTCATCAAAATCAGTCAACTAATTTGAACGTTATGACTAAAAACCTAAACATAGACAAGACAAAAACTTTTAACCTTTTGACTGCGCCACTCTCTCGAAGTGAACCATCAATAGAGACGACGCGATATTATCCAGAGAGCGCATATATACGACTTTCGTAAATATTAATAGACGTGTGAGGACGTATATATACGTCTTTCGTAGAAACAATATGAATCTTCACCTACAATTTTTTGTTTAGTATATTATAATCTAGTATACCTATTTCTCCATGTTTTCGCTACTCACTTGTTAAATTTCATCCAAATTAGTCAATTAATTTTAAAGTTAAGACTAAAAAACTAAATATAGACCAATCAAAACTATCTAGGCAACTAGGTTGTTGATTCAGACTTAAATATCTTAGGACGTTTACTAAATTCACACTTTAAATTTAGTACACTTATTTCTCAATATTTTGACTACTTTTGTACCAACTCTTATCAAAATCAGTCGAATAATTTGGAAGTTATGACTAAAACACTAAACATAGATCAGGCAAAACGTTCTAAAAAAATTACTTTTTGATGCAGATTTAAATATCTTTAGGAAATTAACTAAATGAGAACTTCAAATCTTATCCAAATGATCCAAAATCTTGTCAGTCAAATAGGTTGGAAGTTAAGACTAAAAAACAAAACATATATCAGGCAAAACGTCCGTAAAAACTAACTTTTTGATTTTGATTTAAATATCTTAGGAAGTTTACTAAATACGCTCTTTAAATTTAGTACGCATATTTCTCAATATTTCCACTACACACATACAAAATCTCATCGAAATTGGTCAGCTAGTTTGGAAGTTATGACTAAAAATTTAGACATAGACATGAAAACAACTTTTAACCTTTTAACCTTTTGCCCTCTCGAACTGAACCATTAATACAGGCGGCGCGATAATAATCAGAGAGCGTATATATACGCCTTTCGTATTTATCAATAGACTTGTGAGGACGTATATATACTTTGATGTATGTCTTTCTTAGAAAAATAAATCTACTAGTTTGAAAACTACTTAGTCTACTAGTTTGTAAGTTATGACTAAAAACCTGGTCATAGACAAAAAAAGCTTTCTAAACAACTAACTTGTTGATTTAGACTGAAATATCTTAGAAAGTTTACTAAATGCTCACTTCAAATTTAGTGAACTCATTTCTCAATGTTTCCACTACACACATACAAAATATCATCAAAATTGGTCAACTAGCTTGGAAGTTATGACTAAAAATTTAGATATAGAAAAGACAAAAAAATTTACCTTATGACTGCGCCGCCCTCTCAAAGTGAACCATTATAACAGGCGGCACCATAATAATCAGAGAGCGTATATATACGCCTTTCGTATATATCGATAGACTTGTGAGGACGTATATATACGTCTTTTTTAGAAGAAAAAAAAACTGCACATATATTTTTTTTTGTTAGGTTCGGCTGCCGAGGGGTCACATTGAAGGAAGTCCGTTCTTGGTGAAGGCATACGACGCGAATAGGGTGAGCGTGACGGACATCAACGACGGCGTGGTCGGAAAGCCCGTGTCCTTCAGCATAAACGCGTCACAGGCGGGCGCCGGCAACTTGGAGATCATCGTGGCCGTCGGTGGCCGGAACGTCCCCAACTTCGTCCAGAGCGAGGGAAACGCGCGCTTCAAAGTCAACTTTAAGCCCACAGAAGCCGCCGTCCACACACTCAGTGTCAGGTAAAAAATAATAATTGAAGAAAATGTAGATTGTAGATTTGGTGGTAACGATTTGTACTGCGTCCTTAATAGATCTTTAGTACCCCACCCTCCTCGTCTAAGCGTTGGTATACTTACCCATTTAGAGCGCCTCCTCTAGTCTTGATTCCGTTAGGAATTACAGGATCTGGGTGGGATTCAAGGACTGCAACTCCTCTGCGTTCAAGCAGTGGGCCCCAAGGTACATATCACTTGGGGAGCAGTGCCCCGCAGTCTTTGAACAAATGTATGGGGGTTTTCTCTGCTGAACCACAGAAGCTGCATCTGTCCTCTGCATCTGCATCTTCCTCTAGGCTCCAAGAAAATGTAACTTTTGTTTAGAGATTTTTTGGACAAGAGGAAGCTTCCAAAATTATTTTCCAGAACAACACCTGCTACTAACATTTTTCAATCTAAATGCTATTCTATTTATTTCAATGACCATTCTTGTGGTTATTTTGGTTGAAATGATTCATTTATGGAATGATTTCATTTCCAGTCGCTATTTGATGATAATTGTGCGGTTTCTCGTAGGTTTAATGGACAGGCCGTTCCTGGGTCGCCTTTCAGTTGTAAGGTGAGTCCAGGCAATACTCAACCGCGAGTTCCTGTAACAGGAAATGGCATCGAATTAGCAGCCGTCGGTCATCCGGCCGAAATTAAAATCGAGGGAGTCACAGGTAAATCATTCATAAATAATAATCAAAACAGAATATATTTTTGAATGTATAATTCTTAGGAGGTGAACCGCAGATTGTTACAACTGCACCAACTGGTAAGATTCTTCAAACCAAAATTACTTCGAGCACTGACGCTTACATGGCCAGATTTACACCAGAAATGGTTGGAAGGCACAGCGTGGCAATTTTGATCAACGATCAACACGTCATTGGCTCCCCATTCAACTGCAATGTTTACGACGTTAATAAAGTTATAGTTTCCGGATTGCCAGGTAAGAAAACATTTTGAACACAAACAAACAAACGTTTCATCATTCGTTATTAGGTCGGAAGGATGATATTACGAGAGCTTTAACGGAAATGGCTTTGACATCACTAGGTCCAGCAGAAGTTGGTAAACCAGTTACGTTTAGTGTTGATGCCGCGCAAGCTGGCGAAGGCACGCTGGAACTTGTAGTTTCCACACAACACACGACCATCAAAGCAGAAGTCGTTGCTTGTGCCAGGGGATTATACGACGTCACGTTTGTTCCTCAGACCAGCGACGACCACTTTGTTAACATCACCTTCAACGACATGAACGTTATCGGAAGTCCATTCCACTGCTCTGTTATAGAATCCACGCAATATTTACAAATCGGTACAAAACCCAAATATTTCCAAATAAAATTATTAATTTGAAAATCTTTAGGTTCGATAAATTATTTCGATATTCCTCCTGACCATCGATTGGAAATCATCGACTCCAACAACCACCCGGTCAAATACACTGTCAACAACAACAAGGCGGAATTTTCCGTCATCCAAACGGGAACCTACCAACTGCAGCTCCTCAAGAACAACAACTTGCTGAGTTCACGAACGTTGCACGTTTTCGATACCAGCAAAATCGATATTATAAACGCCCCGGAGGCCGTCTGCCATCGTCCCGCCGTCGTTGGCATCAGCATCAACAAAGTCGGACCAGGAAAACTCACAGCCAGCGTCAAAGTCGGCAGCAAAGAAATCCCACACAGCGTGCGACAAAGTGGAACCAACATCAACATGTGGGAAATCGTTTTTCATCCCGTCCACGCTGCACCACACAGAGTTACCTTATTTTACAACGGCGTTCCTAAACACGGCGTTCTTGAAGTAAGAATCCTAATATTTACATTCATGCATAATTAAATCATTTATTGTTTCAGATTCCTGTTAAAGCTCCTGGTTCTGAACCTTGGGCAGGAGGATTGGGATTGTACCAAGCGAGAGTTGGTAAAGTTACGTCGTTTAACATCGACACCTTAGGTCGTTCCGCCAGGGAATTTGATGTGGTGGTTAGTGGACCTACTGGTTCCGCTGTGCCGGTGCGGTGTTATCAAACCAAAACTGGCAAACTACAAGCGGAATTCACTTCGAGGGACGTTGGGGAACATACTATCGAGGTTTTGCATCAGGCCAAAAGTGTTGCTGGAAGTCCGTTCAGTTGCTACGCGTACGACAGCGATTGCGTTAGGGTCATCGATATTCCCAGCACGCAAGGAAACGTTGGAGAAAGAATCACGTTTAATGGTAAGTAAATGGAGAAGATGTGAAGAGGTGGTTGAATGTCTTGTGAAATTTTAGTTACAACTACGAATGCTGGAACCGCGGATTTGGAAGTGATTGCTACGAATCCCATCGGACAAACAGTTTCTGTTCAACAAAACATGGTTTCTGATGACACGACACAAATTTCGTTTCTTCCATCAATGGCTGGTTTATATCAGGTTTCTATTACGTATGGAGGTGTACCTGTTAAAAATTCTCCATTAGCGTTAGGTAATTAATTACCTTTTGCATTAGCAGATCGTAGTTATGTATATTCAAATCACCCTTTCCTGTATAATTTACAGGTGTTGGAGCTATTGGTCCTGTGCCTCCACCAAGAGCTGTAGGCAAGGGTCTAGAAAGCGGTATCGTAGGCGAACGCACGAGTTTCACAGTGAGCAGCGTGATCCAACCGAGAGTACAAGTAGAAGCCATCGAAGGATTATTAGACTCGCACATCCAAATCCCAAAACCTGGTGAATACATAGTTTCATACACACCGAAATGGGTTGGAGTCTACGATATCATTATCAGCATTGGTCCAAACGATGTAATAGTTTTAACCTTCACAATTTAATTTAGGATGTAATTGTTATATTTATTTTCTTAGTTGCCTGGCTCGCCTTTTAGGCCAACGGTTGTTGATCCGGCAGCTGTCCGCTTGATCGGCGGATGGAACCAGTATCTCGACGAGTCAGGCAGGATAAAGTTGCCGGCGAAATTGGTTTTCGATATCAGCAACGCTGGGCCGGGAACGTTGGAGTGCAAAATCGCCGGACGGAAAATCTCCAGCGAGAAGAACGGGAACAGGATCAAGTTTGACGTGTCGACTGAAGGATTGAACTCCGGGGAATCCGAGTTCGATATCAGGTTTGCTAATGTCTTATTACCCGAAACTCCGGACACGGCTATAGCTATTGGAGCCCAAGTTGTCTTAACCGGTAAGGGATTAGCACAAGCACAATGCGGCGAACCTTCCATATTCAACATCGATGGATCCAAAGCAACATCAGGTACAACATTTATATTCATAATAAATAGCAAAAACAATGTTCCATGCTTTCATTCATAATACCTGCTGTAGTCGATACTTAGGCTAATTCCTAAACGCAGATTAAGCCAGCAACTTTATTACAAGCAGTGTCTAGGTATCAGCAGTAATTGAATGTAATTGTTTTTGTGTTTAAGGAAATCCTGAAGTAACACTCCACGCCGTTGATACAAATCTTCCAATTCCAGTGATGTTAAGTTTAGCTGGAGACAAGATTTGGAGAGCAACATACACGATCAACAATCCAGGCAATTATCTGCTCTCTGTGCTGTGGGGTGGAAGACCTGTCAAAGGTTGTCCATTAATGGTGGAAGCGAAGGGGGGAGCAGATGCGTCCAAGGTCCTGTGTTCGGGCGAAGGTTTACGCCAAGGAGTCGTAGGGCGAGAGATCCGTTCGTGGATTGACACGCGACGCGCGGGACCTGGAGAACTTACAGCTCATTGCACCGGTCCAAGGAAAGTCGCGTATTGCGAGCTATACGACCACGGCGATGCTACTTTTACGTTGAACGTTAAACCGCAAGAAGCCGGTAAACACGCATTGACGGTGAAGTATGCGGGGCAACACGTCCCCGGTTCTCCGTTTACTTTGAAGGTGGCTGGAGCTCCGGACGCCAGCAAGGTTAGGGTTTACGGGCCGGGAGTTGAACACGGAGTCTTGGCAACGTTCCAGTCAAGGTTTATTTGTGATACTAGAGGGGCTGGGGCAGGACAGTTGACGGTCAGGGTTCGAGGCCCCAAGGGCGCCTTCAGAGTCGAAATGCAGAGGGAAAGTCAGAAGGATAGAACAATTTTATGCAAAGTAAGTTTATTCAATTTTAACCAAAATCTTTGAGATAAAATGACCAATGATGCGGGTTGACGCCACATTGGCGTAAATAACAAAAAATTTATTATTTTTATAGGAGATCGTGTAAAATTTCAGTTTCTTTCTTAGCAATTGTTTATTAATTTTTGTTTTCAGTTCGCTTTGGCCTACTAGGAACCACGGGGTTCGTCTTAACTCTCAGCTAGGGTCTTCTGCTTTTTATTGGCCCATGACGCCGCATTGGCGTAAATGATAACTTTTGTATTATTTTTATAGGAGATCGTGTAAAATTCCACACGATTAAGTTTCTTTCTTTCAGTTACTTTCTTACCAATTGTTTATTAATTTTTTTCAGTTCGTTTTGGCCTACTAGGGGCCACGAGTCTCGTATTAACACTCAGCTAAAGAGTCTTCTGCTTTTTCTTGGCCCAGTATGCCTACATCTTCTGACTGTGAGCTTGTTTCCTCCCATATGTCCATTTAGGTCTGGTAGTACCTGTACACTTCTTGCTTGTGAGAGACAGTGGGAAAACTCCCTGCCGGATGGCCTGTTGGTATTGAGTTCGATTCTCGGTTGTCTGTATTGGGATCTGCAGTTCCTCTAAGTCTGATTTAATAGAGGTGAACCACTTGGCTTTGGACGAATTTCCCCTACTTGTCACTGTGATGATCCTCTTGGTGAGCCTAGAGTGATTCAGGCGGGTCATGTGTTCATAGGTCAGTCGTCTTTTCCTCATACATGTGACTATGTCTTCCTGATGTTTGTAGAGCTCGTTATTGTGTCTGATTCTGTAGGTACCGTCTTCCTCTCGTATGGGTCCTAGTATTCTCCTCAGGATCTTCCTCTCTTTAAGTTCTAGTTTCCTGAATGGGCCCTTTCACTTCATCAAGTGGCACATCGAGATTCTTACTACCGAGTTGTAGTGCTTCAGTTTTATATTCTTCTATAGGTACTTGGAGGTGTAGATGTTCTTACAGGAATGATAGGCTCTTTCTAACTTGATGCACCTGGCGTCTACGGCCAAGGTTTCGCTCTCGCTTGCTGAGATCCAGTCTCCTAAGTACTTGACTGCAATAATTACAGATATTATGGTTTCCTAGTGGGATTGTAGAGGAAGCCTGCTTGAGATTGGTGATGACCTCAGTCCTCTGTTTGTTGACCATCAAGCCGGTTTATGTCGCAATATTGTAGAGGCTCTGTAGTTGATGAATAGCCTCCTAAAATGCTGTTGGCCAAAAGGGTGAAATCATCAGCAAAGGCTAGACAATCTTTCTTGTACCCAAGCTTCAGTCCTGCTTCTGGTGACAATGTGGAAGTCTATTTTCTGAAGATTTTCTCCAGAACACAGGTCAAGACGATGCACGAGAGGCCATCCCTCTGCCTGACTCCTGTCTGGATGGGAAAACTCGCGGAAAATTTACCCGTAAACTTGACTTTGGAGGTGGTATTCTTTAGGTAGTCGTCTGGTACTCTTGTCATCTAGGTCTAGTTCCCACAAGGTAGAGAAGAGGGTCTGTCGATCTATTGAATCGTATGCCTTTTGGAAGTCTACCATAATGGCCACCCAGGGGTATCCCCCTCAGCTCCAATATGAGAGGATTGTTGTGAGGTTCTAAATCTGTTCTGTGCAGGACCTTTTCGCGGGGAAACCAACCTGGTATTCACCTAGTTGGGAGTCTAGCTGTTTGGTGACTCTAGTTTGTAGGGCTTTAGAAAAGATCATGTAGGTTATAAGCAACAAGGAGATGCCTCTGTAGTTGTTGAGGTCGTTCTTACTTCCTTTCTTGTGTAGCGGATGGATCACGACCGAGGTCCATCCCTCTGGCAAGACTTCTGTTCTCTAGAATGATCTGGGTGTTACTCTGCAGGGACCATCTTCATACCACCTTCGCCTGGGGTCTTGTTGTTCTTAAGGTCTTTGATGATCTTCTCTATTTCTTCCCTGTTGTGTGGTACAGAGTCCCGGTTCCTGATAGCGGGCTCGGCAAAAGCAAGTATCTCTTTCGGTTGTTCTGTATTGAGGAGTTTCTGTAAGTATTCGGCAATGGGCACGTGGCACAAATGTCATATGGACCATGCAACTCTTGAAGAGCAGATAAGCGAAACAGAGGAAGACCCCCATAACGTGGACTGCTGATATCAAGAGAACCGGGGGAGCCTGGACGCGAAAAGACAGGAAGAAATGGGCAGAAATGGAGGAGGTCTATATACAGCAGTCGATGCAGAGGGCTGCATGATGATGATATTTTCATTTTAATACTTAGGTGTAGCCTCAGTCCTGCTTCTGGTGACAATGTGGAAGTCCATTCTCTGATGATTTTCTCCAGAACACACTTGAAGAAGTTGCACGAGAGGCCATCCCTCTGCCTGACTCCTGTCTTGATGGTAAAGCTCGCGCAAAGTTTACGTCTAAACTTGACTTTGGAGGTGGTGTTCTTCAGGGCAGTTTGGACCAGTCTGGTAGTCTTTTCATCTAGGCCTAGTTCCCATAAGAGGGTCTATCGAACTATTGAGTCGTATGCCTTTTGGAAGTCTACCATAATGGCTACCCCGGGGTATCCCCCTCTGCTCCTATATGATAGGATTGTTTTGAGGTTTTGAATATGTTTTGTGCAGGACCTACTCGCACGGACACCAGCCTGGTATGTATCTAGTTGGGAGTCTAGCTGTTTGGTGACTCTAGTTTGTATGGTGGTCACAGTGGTGTGGTGGTGAACGAATCCGCTTGCCATGCATGAGATTTCGGGTTCAATACCATGTTGTTGAATCCAACTATATGACTAACTATACCATGAACATACATGTTGTTCAATCGCCGGCCATGTCGTGATGATTTGTTCACGGAGCTATGTTGTGGCCACCTTGTGGAAAGCAATGGCAAACTACTAGGACTAATTCTGCGGAGTAAAACCTCTCAACTAGTATATTTCTGGATGATACGTTCCGCAAATATGCGCGAGAGGTTGCCTACGCTCTCGGAGAGAGTACGGCACTTCAAGAAGTTTTTAGGGCTTTAGAGAAGATATTGCAGGCAATTGTAGGTTATAAGCAACAAGGAGATGCCTCTGTAGTTTTTGAGGTCGGTCTTACTTCCTTTCTTGTGTGGTGGATGGATCAAGGCTGAAGTCCATCCCTCTGGCAAGACCTCTCTTCTCCAAATGTCCTGAATGATCTGGGTGATGCTCTGCAGGGACTGGTCATCTACGTGCTTTCACATTTCTGAAACTATGTCATCTTCACCTGGGGCCTTGGTATTCTCAAGGTCTTTGATGACCTTCTCTATTTCTTCCCTGTTGGGTTGTACAGAGTCCTCGTTCCTGACAGCGGGCTCGGCGAAAGCAAGACTCTCTTTCGTTTGTTCTGCATTGAGTTTCTGGAAGTATTCTGCAATGGGCACGTGGCACAAATGTCATATGGACGAAACGACTCCTGAAGAGCAGATAGGCGAAACAGAGGCAGACTCTCATAATGTGGACTGCTGATACCAAATGAACAGGAGGAGCCTGGTTGCGAAAAGACAGGAAGAAATGGGCAGAAACGAAGTAGGTCTATGTCCAGCAGTTGATGCAGAAGGCTGCATGATGATGATGATATCTTCATTTTAATACATAACTGTATCCAAGCCTCAGTCCTGCTTCTGGTGACAATGTGGAACTCCATTCTCTGATGATTTTCTCCAGAACACAGTTGAAGAGGATGCACGAGAGGCCATCCCGCCTGACTCCTGTCTGGATGGGAAAGATGGGAGAGTTCACTCCTATACTTGACTTTGGATGTGGTGTTCTTGAGGGTAGTTTGGACCAGTCTGTTAGTCTTCTCATTTAGGCCTAGTTCCCACAAGGTAGAGAAGAGAGTCCGTCGATCTATCGAGTCCCACGCTTTTTAGAAGTCTACTATAATGGCTACCCAGGAGTAAGCCCCTTGGCTCCTATATGAGAGGATTGTCTTGAGGTTTTGAATCTGTTCTGTGCAGGACCTACTCGCACGGACAGCAGCCTGGAATTCACCTTAAAAAACCTTTTTCCGACCGCGTGCCAATTTTTTTTTTAATTTTCACATTTCGTTATGCTGACCGCCAGGTAATTTTATATAACACGTCTCATATTTTACATCTTTGATGTTTCACAAAAATAGATTGAGAAGCTTAAAAATTTCTTTTAAAAAATATTAAAAAAAGTTTTAGTTTAAGAAGCTTAGACGGCACGCGTGAGAAATGGTCCCGTGCCAATATAATTTTCCTACGAGTCATCTGTGAAACACGCGCCATAGGTTCGCCACCACTGCTTTAGTTTGTAGGGTGGTCACTAGTATGTGCTGGTGAACGCATCCGCTTGCCATGCATGAGATCTCGGGTTCAATCCCCGGCCATGCCGTGAAGATTTTTCACGGAGCTATGTTGTGGCCACATCGTGGAAAACAATGGCAAAGTACCACGAGTAATTCTGCGGAATAAAACCTCTCAACTAGTGCCGTTCGGAACCGGCGATAAACTGTAGGTGCCGTATATTTCTGGATGATGCGTTCCACAAGTATGCGCGAGAGGTTGCTTACGCTCTCGGAGAGAGTACGGCACTTCATGAAGAAGTTTGTAGGGCTTTAGAGAAGATATTGTAGGTCAGTTGTAGGTTATAAGCAACAAGGAGATGCCTCTGTAGTTGTTAAAGTCGGTCTTACTTCCTTTCTTATGTAGTGAATGGATCACGGCGGAGGTCCGTCCCTCTGGCAATACCTCTGTTCTCTAAATGTCGTGAATGATCTGGGTGATGCTCTGCAGGGACTGGTCATCTACGTGCTTCCACATTTCTGCAACTATATCATGTAGTTCTTAAGGTCTTTGATCATCTTCTCTATTTCTTCCCTATTGGGTGGAACAGAGTCCTGGTTCCTGACAGCAGGCTCGGCGAAAGCAAGTCTCTCTTTCGGTTGTTCTGCATTGAGGAGTTTCTACAAGTATTCTGCAAAGGTGTTTGCGCAGTCACTGTTATTTATTTAGACCTTCCCATCTGACCCTCTGAGATATAGGGTTGGGGCCGTGTATGAAGTAGTCTGTTTCTTGAGTCCCTTGTAGAGATCTCTTGAATTGTTTTTATAAAATTATAAAGGTCGATTCTCTTTGTCTTTGTCAAAGAGGCAGTCTTTGGAATCGATTTTGCCACACCGAGCGTCCGACGCTTTCCTCGACCCACACCATGCGGCGATACTGTTCAGGGACTCCAGGGGGCTTCCTGTTGTAGACCCCTTCTTAGAGAAAGTTAATATATCCGATTTAGAGGAAGACGTCCCAAATCTTAATGAAATTCTTCAAGTTCCACAAGTGCTATGATCTGATCCCAACCTCGACGAAACTCGTCGTCTTCGACACTGAGCTCCTGGTCAGAAGGCTTTCTCGCCCTCGTTTACAACGGCGTCAGAGCGGCCCCGTTATAGTATCGCCAACGACAAGAGTTTGTCGGCATGTTGACCATCACAGACTTCATCAAGATTTTGCGCATGTACTACAAGTCTCCGGAAGTCGCCATGGAAGAACTAGAAGAACACAGACTGGACACATGGAGGCACGTCTTTAAAAATCAAAGACCGTTAACTAGTATTGGACCAGATGCTTCATCATATGAAGCCATTAGGACACTAATACACGACAGGTTTCCAATAATTTATCCAGTGACTGGGAATGTTTTGTACATCCTGACTCACAAGAAGATTCTTAGGTTCCTGTTTTTGTATATAAGCGAGTTACCGAAACCTAGTTACACGAATAAGACGTTGAAAGAAGTGAAGATCGGGACGTACAAAAACATTGAGACTGCCTCAGAAGATACCTCTATCATTTTTTTTTAAAGAAGTTTGTGGAGAGGCGGGTCTCCGCTCTACGCCTCTACCCATCGTTGACACTGAGGGAAATTTTGTTTATATTTATGCCAAATTCGATTTTAGACAGTTAATTTGGCAGCTGAGAAAACGTATAACGACTTGGACGTGTCTTTGAAAAAGGCGAACGAGCACTGGAACGAGTGGTTCGAAGGTGTGCAAATTGAGCGAAACCTTATATGCAATCATGGAGAAGATTGTCAGGACCGAAGTGCACAGGCTGGTGGTCGTGGATGACGACGAGCAGGTCATTGTAATCATATCCTTGTCCGATCTGCTACTTTATCTTGCTCTTAGACCTCGCGACGAGGATGGATCACCTAATGGCGTAGCTTCAGTCAGAGCACAGGGTAATGTTGATGGATTGTCCTGAGGAAGTGACAAACGATAATGCAGGAAGAAGAACACGGCAACGAGCTAGAAGAACAATGAAACGGAGTATTCGAAGACAAAGACTGAGACAGCAGTTTGCCGGACTCGCTGATCTTACACAAAGCAACTTTAGCAAACGATAATCCGATATTTCGGGAGGTAACGGTGTCAGGCGATGAATAACAAAGTAACTTCTTAAGAAAACAACAATGATTTAAAATAAATAAAGAAAAGAAAAGATGCGGACTATACAGACAAGACTAGACAGATATTTTTAATAAAACGTCAACGCTGCAAGGTCCTCACTATGATAGTCCATTTTTTATTCCTCCTTGATTGAAATAAAGAATCAGAGCGGAAGTGCCTCAATTCTAGAAATGGGCAGCAAAGAAGATGTTTGGGTTAGGCGGAACTCGGCTGACATCAAACGAGAACTTGGATCTCAAACTCTACCGACATTGTCGGACGATGGCGAGCTTCTGCAGTTGCTGCGTCCGCGAAGTCTTTCGCGTCTGCGTAAGTCACCTAGAAAGAGAAGAACAAGAAGGACGAGGAGCAGAAGCTACAAGCGACGAGAGAAGGAGAAGTCGAGCAACGGATCCACCAGCAGATCCAATTCCGCGGAGCGGCGGAAATCAGGCGATCATATTCAGAGTCCAAAGAAGGGAGGAATGTTAGTTAGAATTAGTTAGATGCTATCAGGAGCAGATCACATTCTGCCGCCAGTAAGAAGGAAGGACTTGCTTTGGTGGATACCATGATAAATGCTATGCAGCATACTGGATTGATGCATGCTCGTCCGAAAGCAGCAGCCTCGTCCAGTAAGAACCAATGACCAAAGTCATGGACATATTTAGCAACAGATCACACCAAATCGTGCCGCCGGAAGACCAAAGAAAGAGATTCCTCCTCATTCCTATTCCTTCTTTTGACGTCACAGGCGATGTCGCGCGACATCGCCTATCAAAGAATGATTACATTGTTTTAAATGAGCACGTTCTCACTATGGCTTCGCGATAGCTACGCGACGTGCCCATTTAAAACAATGTAATCATTATTTGACAGGCGATGTCGCACGACGTCACGTAGCTGAGTATCGCGCATATTGGAAATCGACCTTTATTGTATTTCAAGTTATTTGTTAATTTATTCTAATTTGTTTGTTTTTTAGTATGATCCAACGGAGCCTGGTGATTATCGAGTGGAAGTGAAATGGGCAAACGAATTAGTTCCAGGCTCGCCGTTCCATGTAATGATCTTCGATACCCAAGAGGAGTTGCGGAGATATATCAATACAATGTAAAAATTACTATAAAAACGTTTTTAATTAGTTTTATGTTTCTGTAAAGTTGTTACATTCCAAGGTAAATGGGACTGGTTAAATAATATATTTATATGTTGCTAACATTTTTAAGTATTTTCTTTTCAATTGAATTGAATGTTTTCTAATTGTAACTATTTTATCGGAGTTTCAAATTGTAAAACTCAAAATAAATGTAAATTTGTTATTTTGTAATAATTATTCTCCTAGGCTCGTCCAAAGTCAAGATACGAAGATCAAAGCTTAAATCAAATCGAGATTAAGTAATTTACTGTCAAATAAGTTTTATTGAATAATTTTACTGTTGCTCAGAATAAAGGCCGATTTTCATATACGCGACACTCAGCTCCGCGATGACGCGCGATGAAGTGTCGCGAATTGTCGCGTCACTCTAGGTATTCTCATATATGCGATACTCAGCTACGCGATTCTGTACTGCAAGTGTCAAATCAGTAGGTGCTCTACATTTCAGATTGTTGTTATATTTTCAAAATTTCAAGGTCGTCAAGTTCCGATGACGATTTTTTTGTCGTGGCCCCATGTGTTATGAAAAATTTTATCAACATATTGAAATTTTAAATTTAGATCTTTCCTTTGTTGATTACTGTAATTTTTATCTTGTAAGTCAATGTAATCAAACAATGTAATCATTATTTGACAGGTGATGTCGCGCGACGTCGCGTAGCTGAGTGTCGCGTAAATGAGAATCGGCCTTTATCCATTCAAGAATCTATGAGAAACTCGCGATCGCGATATAGGACACAATTCAAGTTCGGAAACGCGGTTGGCACGAGATATTTATTATTTGACTTCAAGGTAATCACACAACAATGTCTTGAAAAAGGCATTGATGATCGAGATAGAAAATCTGTATTTCCATCAACAGGCACCATAACAATAGAAGGAGAACTTTCTGAGAAAATGGCAAATAGGAGAGGATTACGACAAGCGAGTGTTTCAGGAGAAATGTACAGCTAGACAAAAAATGGTGGAAGATGATGGCAATATACAGCAGAGCTGAAAGCAACAATAAGAAATATAGAAGAAAACAAAAAGCAGAACAGAGAAGAATGCATATTGCATGGGATTTTAACGGGAGAATAGGAGAGAGAGGAGTGAGAAACTGAGAAAAAAGAAATAAGGAGGAGAGTAAGAAAGAAACATTAATGGTGGGATAAATTATGCGAATAATTGAAAAAGGAAGCAACTGAGGTGCTAGAGGAGTGCAGAAGGACGAAAGCATCTAAGAGTGGTGTTATAGCAATGGAGATAAAGATACAGAGAAAAGATGAAACAGAAGCGAGAAGAAGAGAAGGAAATAAAAGCTATAAAGCTATGAATGGGGAGAGAAAGAAAAAAGAAACAGTGAGCGAAGAGACAAAAATGAGAGAGTGGGAAGAATATTTCATGAAGCTCCTGGAAGGGAGCAAGGAAGACGAGGAAGCAGAAACAGTAACGGGGAAGACGCAAGCAGCTCCAGAGGGACAGAAATCACGTTAGATGAAGCAAGATGAAGCTGAAAAAGAAAAAAGCACCAGCTAGAGATGCCATGCGGAACGAAGTGTGGATGTATGGGACGAAGAGTGACTGACTGGTGGAGGTAATGAATGGGGTGTGGAGAGAGGAGTAATTCCCGTCAGACTGTAGAGATTGAATAATATGCCAGATTTAACTACTACCGGGGAATACCTCTGCTCAACAAAGGGTACAGTTGTATGCAGCAATTTTGAGAGGCTGAAGAATGAGATAGAGAAAAAGGGGAATAAAATCTCAGATGGTCACTATGGATAATACATACATCCTGGATCATATAACGAAGAATGAACTAAAAAAGAAAGGAGGAAGGGTGTACATTACTCATAGATTTCAAGGCGATGTTTAACGGAATGGATAGAGAAAATGTTTGAATGCATGGGAGAATGCGGAGTAGACGGGTGATTGGTAGGGAGGGTGGAAGAGGTATATGCTAGAACAATAAGCAAAGTTAGAGTGGGATAGAAATAGAGCGATTGGTTCCAGACGACAAAAGAAGTCAGACAAAGTCCCCTAAGCCCCTTATTATTTACGATTCGAAAAGAAGGTTTAACCCTTAACCACCTGCCATACGTCTCAGGTGAGAAAATTACTGCTACTTTGGGTCTGAGAGACGTATGTCAGGGGGTTAGGTGTTAAGAGGGAGCAAGCGGGAGATAGTATGATAGGTAGAAAGTATGGAGCCTGGCGTTCGCGCGGATAAATCGCGTGATAGAGTAAACTAGGACCAAACATGGTAATGAGGTGAATTTGAGGGATAGAAACCGAAAATGGGGAAGCGACTTCCGGTGGAGGGTGATAACGCTTAAAAGTTTGATAGAGAGTATTAAAGTATGGAGTAAAAATCTGGGGATGGAAAGAATAGGAAGAGGTTTAGAGAGTGCCTGAGATGGGTGTTAGCAGGGGTGGGCTAGAGCCGGTCCGGTCCGGCTCGCGCGAGCCGGTTGTTAAAATTTTTGAAACTCGGCGAGCCGCTTGTTAAATTACCCCTAAAACAAACAAAAAAGCCATTTTAATAGTATGTTTATGCAAAATATGCACATCGCGCCGATATGCCACACCCTCGCAAATATATCATGTGCGCAAAACACAACGCACATCATGTGCGCACGTAAAATGGGTTTGATAAAAATTATTTTCAAAGAAATCCCATAGAATTCTGTTCACATGGAGCATCGACAATGTTAGAAAGAAAATCTGGAGTAGCCAGAAAATTAACTGAAATGTGTCCAAATATAATCGTGTGGATAATTATGATAAGAATGAGAACAATGACACTGATAACTATGAAAAATTCGTGCAGCTCTTCGAGATTTTAGATCTTTCTGCCTGGTCATTAGATAAACTTATGTCACCTTATGGCTAGAAGGTGAAGAAATGGTTAGAAAATTATGTGAAATTTTAAAGATTCAAGAAGATGTTAATGATTTTCGTGACTTTAAGACTCAAACATACTACTGAAAAATATTCAGTTACCTTATTCAATTTTAAGGGCTTAATAGCAAGCACAATTGCTATTAGCAGTTCAGAAGCTGAATTACACAATTACTGTACAAAAATAAATGAAGACAATGTACTCATTTACCGTTTTTTTTCTTTGAAAAAATAGCGAGCCGGTTGTTCAAAATTTGGCAGCCCATCCCTGGGTGTCACGGGTAAACAGAAAAACTCTGGGATACATAGTGAGGAATGTAAGAGTGGAACTATCTTGTATTTTCACGAATGACGTTTTTTTAGGGTATCTTTAATTAATAAAACAACGAAAGAAATAATTGTAAACGTAATTAAATAAGTTATTCAACAGAAGAAAGATTTAATTGAATAAAATTGAAAATAGTAACAGTTTTATTATAGAAACAAGATTTTTTTACAATAAATAACCTCAATATAATTTCCAAAGAACAAAACCGGACACTTCTATTTCAGAATAAATTATATCGCGTTTTCCTTTGCAATTATAATCAGAACAAAACAAAATAAACGTTAATTAGTTTCAAAAATAATTATTTTTGTTTGCTTCTCTTCTCATAATATATACATTGAAACCACTTCTGAATGACACCAAAATGTAAGTGTAGAAATATCTAAACGTGAATAAAGCCATTTACTATATACAGCAATTGCAATCTTAAATACACTCTATATAAAATCCTAAAAACTATAAAAGAACTCTCGCTTTATTCTGATGTCATTCTCGCCATAATATAATAAATTTCTTAAAACCTCCTGCTAATCGAACTGACTGGTACTGTGTGGCTGGTTTTCTTTCGCTCTCCTACACGCCCACTCGACAAAATCATCTATCAGGACGGGCCAGGCTCCTTCTTCATCATAGTTGCTCATATCATCAGCTATTTGACCTGCAAAATCTAACAACAAATTCCACGTATCTTTCGGGATGGACCTCTTATGATGTTCCTAAAAAAATATAATTCATTTTATTTGTCAGTTTTGTGGTAATTTTGTTTTGTTAATTTTTGCTAACCAGCTTCAAATGATAGAAATTGACGATTTTAGACAATTTTTTGAATCATCTGAAACTACACTGGTGAGCAAAACATTTCATAATTTCATTTCATAATTTGCATTGCCATGCAAACAAAGTAAAATTACAAGGGCTAGCATGGGATTACAAGGGTCCAGTTACTTTGTTGTGATAGATATTCATATTTGTTGTGATAGATTCATGTGACAAATATTATCTTTAACAAGTACATTTGGGGTTATTCATCACTCCATCAATTGAAAAGCTCCAATTGAGCAGTTTTGTTGAAGGTGAACAACCTAGCTTCACCCAAGACCTCATGTATCGTTGACTATCCCTTCCTGCCTTCCATAACTTATACCAAATAAATTTTATTCCTAATGTATATGAGTCTATTTTAGATTTCGTTTTCTCTAATGTGTCTTCTTCTTCTTCTTTCAAATAGGCCTACTTTGGACCACGCTTGTTCAACTGTTGGGCTTTGACCTTTGCCCAGTATTGTCGCATCTTCTGCCGGTGTAACTCCTTTCTCTCTTCTGTCCAGGGGGTACCTTTCCTTCGAGGTTTTTCCTGAAATCCACGGACTTCCTTTAGGGTGCATCTCACAGACTGTCTGTTTTTGAGATCTGTTATTCCCAGTTCTTTAATATCTTTCTCGGTCTCTGTCAACCAAGTGGTACGAAGCTTCTTGTTTTGCCAGAAGGTGAACAGACGGTTGGTTAGTAGGTTTGGAGGCAATCTTGCAATGTGGCCATAGAAAGCTACCCTTCTTTTCCTTGCACAGTCAGAGAGCATCTCAATATATTTGTAGAGCACAGAGTTATGCCGTCTTCGGAATCTCCCATCTTCCTTTAACGGTTCTAGGATCTCCTGAGGATTCTCCTCTCTCTGATTTCCAATTTCTCTATTAGACCCTTTTGGATCAAGGAAAGACACTCCATGGCATATAGGGCTTCTGGTCGTAAGACTGATGTGTAGTGCTTAAGTTTCAGGTTGCGTGACAGGCATTTCTTATTGTAAGTGTTCTTAGTCAGCCGATAGGCTAGTTCTAACTTGCTGACCCTCTTGGATAATGATGCTCTTTCTAATAAGTTGGGTTCAATCCATTGGCCGAGATACTTAAATTTCTCAGTCCTCTTGATGTTTCCCTGTTCTAGTAACATCTCTCTGTTTGCTTCTCTAATGTTGGTGAAGAATTCTGTTTTCTCCAGCGACACTGGAAGACCCACTTTGGCTGCTTGTTTTCTGAGACAGTTTACCTGCATTGTTGCCATCTCAAGAGAAACAGCAAACAGTGCCATGTCATCTGCAAAGGCCAGGCAATCTACAACCAGTCCATCGTTCTTACGTCCCAGGTAGATTCCACTCTGAGCACCAAAATTGTTCAGTTCCTTGCGCCATTCTCTCATAACCTTTTCAAGGACACAGTTGAAGAGAAGTGGGGAAAGTCCATCTCCTTGTCTCACTCCAGTTTTTATTTCGAAGCTTTCTGAAATCTCGCCTCTAAATTTAACCTTGGAATGGGTGTTGGTCAAAGTTTGTAGGATTAGTCTGTGGGTTTTGTTGTCTAGTGCTAGTTCCTGCAGTACTTTGTTAAGCGTTTCTCTATCGATGGAATCGTAGGCCTTCCTAAAATCAACAAAGGTGACAACCACCTTGCGGTTTCTCATCTTGGAGTATGCAAGTACAGTTTTAAGGTTGAGGATCTGTTCAACACAGGATCGGTTCTTCCTAAAGCCCCCCTGGTATTCTCCCAGTTGACTATCCAACTGATTTTCTGCCCTTGTTTGTAACGCCTTCGAGAGAATCTTGTATGTTACCGGGACGAGAGAAATTCCACGATAGTTGTTTAGATCCGTAAAATCTCCCTTTTTGTGAAGCGGATGGATCAGAGCAGATTTCCAATCGGGTGGTAATTTCTCTGTTTCCCAGATGTCCTGGAGGATCTCGGTTAGCTTGCGCTCGGCATTGTTTCCAGCACCTTTTGACAGTTCAGCAACGATAGAGTCCTCTCCAGCTGCCTTATTATTCTTAAGTTGAATGATCTGGCCAACTTCTTCCAATGAAGGGGGAAGCGAGTCCGGGTTAGGTGTGGTTTGTTTATAGTCGAAGTCTTTGCTGGGTGGGTCACAGTTGAGTAGATTTTTAAAGTACTGAGCCAAAAGGTGGCAGTTGTCGTTATAAGCCAGTTTGCCTTGTGAGTCTCTGAAGTGGAGGCTTGTGGAGCGTATTTTCTGAGTAACTGCTTAAAGGTTCCAAAGAAATCTCTGGAATTATTCTTAGCAAAGCTCCCTTCGATTTGGGTTAGTTGGTTTTGTGTGAAGGTTCGTTTGGTTCCTCGAATTATCTTGGCTGTAACCTTTCTTTTCTGTTAACCGGTCTTTTTAGAATTCCACTTCAGCCAGGCTATCTGTCTTTGGGCTATTGCATTGTCACAGTCTTCAGTCCACCATGGATGCTTCCTTCTTCTAGCGAGAGGGGCGAGTTCATTGGCCGCCTTGACAAGAGTCTCCTTCAGTTGGTCCCAGTTGTTCAGACTTAGTTCTTGACTGAGTCGCTCGACGTCAAATTTTACCATTTTGGAGGTTCTGTGTAATCTAGTGTTTCTAGGCTGGAGTCTTATTTTGATCTTTGAGAGGTAGTGGTCTGAGTCCAGATTGGCGCTTCTTAGTACCTTCACGTTTTGTATTTCCTTTTGAGATTTGCGTGAAATGGCCACCACATGATCTATCTGGAATTCACCCAGATGGGTATTAGGTGAAATCCAAGTCTTCTGCTTCCTTGGCAAGTGTTTGAAGGCTGTAGACTTCATGACCAACCCAAAAGTCCTACATAGATCCACCAATCGTTCTCCGTTGCGGTTGGTTATGTGTTTTATATTTATATTCTAATGTGTCTGATTTTATAGTTCACGTATGTGATAATAGTACATTTTGCAACTAGGGCGGTAAGTTGTCAATTGCCCACGAGAGCGAAATTGGGCGCACGAACGAAGTGAGTGTGCTCATTCGCTTGAGGGCAATTGACAATACCGCACGAGTTGCAGATCTCTATTACTCATGCGAGGGGACGTATCTTACAAGTTTCGGGTCCATGGACCATAAAAAAAAATAAGAACAAAAAATGAAGAATTTGCTTTTTCAATTGTCTCCGGTGATGTGGATTCGTCATAAGAACTCTCATCAGTCTCCATTATCACCATAGAATTTACACTAATTTTAAAACTTTTTCTTTAATTTTAATTTTGTAATGAAAAAAAAATTCAACTTTTCATGTCACTTTTTTAATATTGAGATATTGATTGTGTTTATTTTATTTACTCGATCTTTTTTTTTTAATGTAACTTAGCAATTTTTATTGAATATTTGCGTGCGTTACCCAGATTATGTGGTAATACAGCATAAAACAGCCATTTGTCCCACTAAAAAACGAGCGCCAAGATGGTCCTTATCCCGCATCAGTAATAAAATACATTGTTACGATGTGATAAATACCATCCAGCTATATATTTTAATATTATGTTGTATGAGTATGAATATAATAATTTTAAGTTAGCAAATTATGCTGAAATGAATTATTTTCTTTCAAGTGTTGATTGGCAGATCGCAATCAACACTTGAAAGAAAATTATTCATTCTCAATATCAGTGAGATTAACTAAGCTTTAAGCAATTTTTATAGCATTATAAATCCTGTATTGATATTTATTTACAAAAAATGATATCTAAAAATAAAACATTACCTCACTGGTATAGTAGAGAAATAAAATCACTGATTACTTTTTTAAGAAGAAATTTATTATATATTTTAAAGAAGATGCACTCTACTGCTTTTTATGCCATCTACTGCTCTACTAACACTTATCTACATGCATTAGAAGAACTTTGCTTCAAGTCGTTTAACCCTTTCGCTACTATGGAGCAGTTCAATTGATTTGACGCCCAGGTGCTATGGACTGTTATAGTAGTCCAAGTGATGGGGTTCAGATGCTATGGACTTCTATAGCAGTCTACAGACTTCATGAATTCATTGTGGCTTTTTTAAACATAACAAAGAGATTAATAAATACAAACACTCATTGGAGCGTAGCGTTACCCCAGGTGAAAGATTCTGGACTCACCCCTGCACCTATAGTCCATTTTTTTAAGAATGCAGTACAGGGAAGATAGGGCTTATTTGACATTGTTCTCTGATTGGCTTAAATCGAGGAGAAGTTCACACCGACGATATTTACTTCTCCATCTCAACCTGTTTTCTCTCTTTCTGTTCACATACATTAGCAGCTGTTAGTTGTCAATGGCTGCCATGTCAATTCACAATTGTCATCTGATCTGTTTGAATCATTTAGATTTTTTGCGTTTTTCTCCATTTATTTGATTGTATTTTATAACTATTCTTGCCATTTGATGTACTTAATCTATATTTTTCAATACAAATAATAATAGTTTTCGTTCTTTCTAATTTTGTTGTTTTATCTCATTGAAGAAAGTGTTCACAGTCGTGTAATTTTGATTTTTATACTACCATGGCTGATAACGAGGTGCCCAGTACTTAAAAAGGTTTAAAGAAAATTCCGAAGGGAAAACTTTTAAAAAGTCGACAAAAATTAATGGCCAACAACAGTTATTTGGTCCAGTTATTTGTTCCATAAAAGTAAGGGAGCAATGAAAACTCAAGATGTGGCACTCACTGCAGCAGCTGTTGCTCAATTTATGTGCAATTCTTATAATAAGTTATTCAATATTAATAAGATATTCGATGAAACCATTAATAAATTACCAATTTTATATTCAAGTAACTATATTTGAATTTAGCGCCAAATTTTGTAACTAGATTGAACATTTATCATTGTAAATCAGGTTTCTAGTTACTGCATTCTTAATAAAAATGGACTATAGGGTCTTATCGCTGGTAAGATGAATTTTCACAATTCCCAAACTATGTGGATAGCCATATATTTATTTTTTAATTTTTTTTATGTCTAGTCTTGTCTAATCTTGTCTAGTCATATCTAGTCTTCTCTAGTCAGTCTTGTCAAATCTTGTTTAGTCTTGTCTAGTCTTGTCTAGTCTAGTCTTGTCTAGTCTTGTCTAGTCTTGTCTAGTCTTGTCTAGTCTTGTCTAATCTTGTCCAGGCTTGTCTAGACTTGTCCAGTCTTATCCAGTCCCGTCTAGTCTTGTCTCCTTCTTGTCTTTATGTAGTCTTGTCTCTTTCTTGTCTTGTCTATGTAGTCTACTAGATTAAAATGTAGTTAAAATAATGAATTCTCTACAATGCTAACTGAATTGGACTAGATGTATTAGATTGTGCTTTCATGGTCCACTTAATTATTATAAATTAGTAGTTTAATTAAAGTTCAAAATGAAGTTGTTGCAACTTGAAGTTGTCGCATTACGAAACCGCAAAATGAAGTTGTCGCAATATAAAGTGGCTTCAACATGAAGTTGTCGCAACTGGTTTCAACATGAAGTTGTCGAAACATGAAGTTGTTTGAACGTGAATTTGTAGATGAAATATGGATTCGAGGTGAAAATCTCTTCTTATAGCTGAAACTATATATTATAGTCTTATTGCAAATTATTTTGACATGTTCGTCCAATTTTGACACAAAACAAATTAATTTTTCAAAGCTTGTTCACTTGAATCAACAAAAAAACAAAATTTGCTTCAAATAGATTTTGGTTTTAGAAAATTTGGCAATTTTTGCAAATTATTTTGTCGTTTTCGTTCAATTTTGACATAAAACAAAAGAATTTTTCAAAGTGTGTCCACTCAAATAAACAAAAATTTGTTTCAAATTGAGATTTTGGTTTTAGAAAATTTGGCAATTTTTGAAAATTATTTTGAAGTTTTCGTCCAATTTGACATGAAACAAAAGAATTTTTGATAGAGTGTCCACTCAAATTAACAAAAAAAAAACAAAATTTGTTTCGAATAAAGATTTTGGTTTTAGAATATTTGGCAATTTTTGGAAATTATTTTGTCGATTTCGTTCAATTTTGACATAAAAAAAAAAAAAAAATCAAAGTGCGGCCACTCAAATCAACAAAAAAAAACAAAATTTGCTTCAAATAAAGATTTTGGTTTTACAAAATTTAACAATTTTTGGAAATTGCAAAATTGAAACAAAATTGGGCTATTTTTAGAAATTATTTTGACGTTTTCGTCAAATTTTGACATAAAACAAAATAATTTTTCAAGTGCGTCCACTCAAATCAACAAAAAAACAGAATTTGCTTCGAATAGAGATTTTGGTTTCACAAAATTTGACAATTTTTGGAAATTGCAAAATTGAAACAAAATTTGGCAATTTCTGGAAATTATTTTGACGTTTTTGTCCAATTTTAACATAAAACAAATGAATTTTTCAAAGTGTGTCCACTTAAATCAGCAAAAAACGGAATTTGCTTTTAATAGAGAATTTATTTTAGAAAATCTGGCAATTTTTTGAAATTATTTTGACGTTTTCGTCCAATTTTGACACAAAACAAAAGAATTTTGCAAGGTTTGTCCATTTTGCTTTGCATAGATTCTTTAGAGAATAGTTTTAGAGAATTTGACAATTTTTGGAAATTATTTTGATGTTTTCGTCCAATTTGACTTAAAACAAAAGAATTTGGAAAGAGTGTCCACTCAAATTAACAAAAAAACAAAATTTGCTTCGAATAGAGATTTTGGTTTTATAAAATTTGACAATTTTTGGAAACTGCAAAATTGAAACAAAATTAGGCAATTTTTCGAAATTATTTTGACGTTTTCGTCAAATTTTGACATAAAGCAAAAGAATTTTTGAAAGTGTGTCCACTCAAATCAACAAAAAAACAAAGTTTGCTTCAAAAAGAGATTTTGGTTTTGGAAAATTTGCCAATTTTTGGAAATTATTTTGATGTTTTCGTCCAATTTTGACACAAAACATAAGAATTTTTGAAAGAGTGTCTACTCAAATTAACAAGAAAACAGAATTTGCTTCAAATAGAGATTTTGGTTTTAGAAAATTTGGCAATTTTTGGAAATTATTTTGTCGTTTTCGTTCAATTTTGACATAAAACTAACAAAAATTTTAAAGTGTATCCACTCAAATTAACAAAAAACAGAATTTGCTTCGAATAGAGATTTTGGTTTTATAAAATTTGACAATTTTTGGAAACTGCAAAATTGAAACAAAATTAGGCAATTTTTCGAAATTATTTTGACGTTTTCGTCAAATTTTGACATAAAGCAAAAGAATTTTTCAAAGTGTGTCCACTCAAATCAACAAAAAAACAAAGTTTGCTTCAAAAAGAGATTTTGGTTTTGGAAAATTTGCCAATTTTTGGAAATTATTTTGATGTTTTCGTCCAATTTTGACACAAAACATAAGAATTTTTGAAAGAGTGTCTACTCAAATTAACAAGAAAACAGAATTTGCTTCAAATAGAGATTTTGGTTTTAGAAAATTTGGCAATTTTTGAAAATTATTTTGTCGTTTTCGTTCAATTTTGACATAAAAAAAAAAAAAAAAAATTCAAAGTGCGTCCACTCAAATCAACAAAAAAACAAAGTTTGCTTCAAAAAGAGATTTTGGTTTTGGAAAATTTGCCAATTTTTGGAAATTATTTTGATGTTTTCGTCCAATTTTGACACAAAACATAAGAATTTTTGAAAGAGTGTCTACTCAAATTAACAAGAAAAAAGAATTTGCTTCAAATAGAGATTTAGGTTTTAGAAAATTTGGCAATTTTTGGAAATTATTTTGTCGTTTTCGTTCAATTTTGACATAAAAAGAAAAAATTCAAAGTGTGTCCACTCAAATCGACAAAAAAACAGAATTTGCTTCGAATAGAGATTTTGGTTTCACAAAATTTGGCAATTTTTGAAAATTATATTGTCGTTTTCGTTCAATTTTGACATAAAACAAATGAATTTTTCAAAGTGTGTCCACTCAAATCAGCAAAAAACGGAATTTGCTTTTAATAGAGATTTTGTTTTTAGAAAATCTGGCAATTTTTGGAAATTATTTTGACGTTTTCGTCCAATTTTGACACAAAACAAAAGAATTTTGCAAGGTTTGTCCATTTTGCTTTGAATAGATTCTGGTTTTAGAGAATTTGACAATTTTTGGAAATTATTTTGATGTTTTCGTCCAATTTGACATAAAACAAAAGAATTTTGCAAGGTTTGTCTATTTTGCTTTGAATAGATTTTGGTTTTAGAGAATTTGACAATTTTTGGAAATTATTTTGATTTTTTCGTCCAATTTGACAAAAAACAAAAGAATTTTGAAAAGAGTGTTGACTCAACTTAACAAAGAAAACAAATTTTACTTCGAATAGAGTTTTTGGTTTTAGAATATTTGGCAATTTTTGGAAATTATTATGTCGTTCTCGTTCAATTTTGACATAAAACTAAAAAAAAATTCAAAGTGTATCTACTCAAATCAACAAAAAACGGTATTTGCTTCGAATAGAGATTTTGGTTTTATAAAATTTGACAATTTCTGGAAATTGCAAAATTGAAACAAAATTAGGCAATTTTTGGAAATAATTTTGAAGTTTTCGTCAAATTTTGACATAAAACAAAAGAATTTTTCAAAGTGTGTCCACTCAAATCAACAAAAAAACAAAATTTGTTTCAAATAGAGATTTTGGTTTTGGAAAATTTGCCAATTTTTGGAAATTATTTTGATGTTTTCGTCCAATTTTGACACAAAACAATAGAATTTTGCATTTTGAATTTTTGAAAGAGTGTCTACTCAAATTAACAAGAAAACAGAATTTGCTTCAAATAGAGATTTTGGTTTAAGAAAATTTGACAATTTTTGGAAATTATTTTGTCGTTTTCGTTAAATTTTGACATTAAAAAAAAAAACAAATTCAAAGTGTGTCCACTCAAATCAACAAAAAAAAACAGAATTTGCTTCGAATAGAGATTTTGGTTTTACAAAATTTGGCAATTTTTGGAAATTGCAAAATTGAAACAAAATTTGTCAATTTCTGGAAATTATTTTGACGTTCTCGTCCAATTTTGACACAAAACAATAGAATTTTGCAAGCTTTGTCTATTCAAATTAACAAAAATAAATTTTGTTTTTCCACTCAAATCAACAAAAAAACAGAATTTGCATTGAATAGAGATTTTGGTTTTTGAAAATTTGGCAATTTTTAGAAATTATTTTGACGTTTTCGTCCAATTTTGACACAAAACAAAAGACTTTTGCAAGGTTTGTCCATTCAAATCAACAAAAAAACAAAATTAGCTTTGAATAGAGATTTTGGTTTTTGAAAATTTGACAATACAGTGCAATATCGATAATATGAACACGCGTTAAAATGAACAGCTCACCAACGTGAACATTAAATGTAGTAATATTATTGGGGTAACCCCAATAATAAGAACGATATGTTATAAATTCATAAATATGTAATTGCACAGTTCATATATTCCTGCATATTCTTCTTTTCCGAGGCTGTCTATTTCTATCAGTTAGAGATAGTGGTCTGTTATTATTGCAATGCCGAAAATTCAAAGGATGTGCTTGTCTTTGAGTGAAAAGGCTAGAGTTCTAGAAGAACATAGTAAAATGTATGTCAACGCCTTATATAAAAAATAAGGGATTGCAAAATTTACTGTTTATTCTCTTAAAATAAACAAGCAATTATTAATGTGGTCAGAAATACGCTGAAGTCATCTAAGAAATGTACTCTAAAAAGTTCGGAAAATCCAGAATTAGAACTACAATAAAACTGGTTTCTCAAGCAATGGGAGAACCATTTACCTGTATCAGGAGAAATGCCTAACCAAAAACCATTATTGCTGGGCAAGAGTTTAAACACCCCTGCCTTCACTGGTAGCGATGGTTGGTTGCAACGCAACGTTTAAATTTTAGACAAGGCACACGATTTTTGAAAATTACGGGCGAGAAGTTATCATCTAATCCCAAATTGATTGACCCGTTCAAAGAAGAGTTTATTCAAATGTTTGAAGCACCAAGTTTATAACGCCGACGAAACCGGCTTATACTAGCAGTTATTGCCAGATAAAACCTACATTTCCAATAATGAAAAGACTGCTTCGGGGATGAAAACATCAAAAAAGAGGATAGCTTCTTTAGGCTGTCGAAATGCTTCTGGACTGCATGACCTGAAACCACTAATAATTGGAAAATCAAAAACTCCAAGATGTTTCAGAAGTTTCAAGATTACTCTAATATACAGAAACACAACAAACGCCTGGATGACAAGTAAAATTTTTAGAGAGGACAAGATTGGTTCTTTAAAAACTTTGTCGCGGAGGTAAAACATTCACAGCAAGTCCTGATTGTTATGAACATAATGCAGTTATTTTAGGTTATTTTATATACAACTAGGGATAGCAGGATTTTCGTAAAGTTCCTTCCATCCAATGTAACCACTTTATTACAACCGATAGATCAGAACATCCAAGTCTCGCAAAATTTTACTATAGGTATAGCTTGTAAGTTGTATCGCTGCAAGTGAGGAATCAATAGGAGCAGCACTCATAAACATTACATTGAGAGATGCAGTTCTTCATTTGTCATCTGCTTGGGATAAAATAACACCAGAAACCATTAGAAAATGCTGGAATATTATAATGCTTAAAGCTGGCATAGCTAATAATGAGGGGTGAATGCAGATGATGATCCAGATGACGATGTACCTCTGACTCTTTTGCAACAAAGATGGGGGAACGAAAAGGCTAACGAAATTGAGTGTCAAAACGGATACAATTTCAAAGGTAGAAGAAGTAGCACCTCTAAGTGCAGTTGTATGTGACATGTAGGACACCTCCTTTACTGTGAACAATCTTGATAATGTGTATGGCCACCGGGATTATTCTATTCACATTATCGAGATTGCACTGTATTTGCAAATTTTTGCAAATATTACAAAGTTATAAAAGTATTCCGCACAGGCTATAATGTAATGTTCAGAATATTGAGCACACAATCACATCAGTTCAAAATTAATTCGCAGCGAAAGGGTTAAACAGTTCACTCCTTTGCCAAGTGTATGTTTGATTAGTCAGTAATTAATATGAAGGATGTAGATTTCTCAGCCATAAGCACCAAGTTCAAATCCCAGGGGCACAAGTATGGAAATAAGCCTCCTCTTCTGCATGGCTCTTGTAAAGTCATCACAGTAATCTGTCACAAAATCTCCCCTAAAATAGTTGTTCGCCACCCCTCTTAAAAACTGTAAGGGCCCCCATACTTGTGTCAAATATCTAGACACCAAGCACAAGTGTATGCAGAGGGAGAAGATCAAGGTCCAATAGGACTGTACTACCACAAAAAAAGAAGTCTATAATTAACAAATGGGGTGTAAAGCTAGTTTGCCTCCTTGTGGTGCACCCTGGGTAATGCTAAATGGACTAGCACATATTCACAGTCAGATAATCTAAGGATCTCCTGACAATATGACACACTAAACCATTGACAAATGTGCTTTACTTACTGGAATTTCCTAATACAAATGTATAGTTGAAAGGAAATTCCCTAGTATGAATATTTAGCTCTAACTGGAATTGGTAAAGATAAGAATATTTATCACAAACAAAATGAATCACAACAAATGAAAAAAATGTAAAACCCCATAAGTGGAAAAAGGTCAAGTACCCACAGTGTAAAAATATCACAATCTCTAAACATGTTAGTGATAAGTTTAACGTTATGTTATGTTGTAAAGCTATAATAAAATCTTGTGTAATATTTACCTGTAGAAAAGTACACCACAAATCTAAGAATTTAAATTTCCCTTTGAGTACAATATTCCAATAAGCTATCGCCATGTCTAAATCTAAACCTTTTTGTCCAGGATTTTTGGCATAATTGAAAGTAAAATGATAAAAGTCTTTGAATTTGAACGGATCCTTCAGATCGTTCTCTAAATTAGGCAATCGGGTTTTAAGTTTATCAATGTTATCACATCCCAATTCTGTCATTCCATTAATAAACTCCTCCCTGGAGAATTCACACTGGGTCGCGGCTTTGAACTTCCAAGCGATAATCAAAACGAGTTTCGATTCGGGCGAAAGACAAAGGTCATCAAGGAACTTCATGATTCCTTCGGGGGTGATTTTGTCATTTTCGTTGGGGTCCTTGTAGCGCATGTACAGGGATTCCAGTTTCTTTTTGTCGACGTTCCTAGGTTCTCGGTAGTAAACATCTGGATTTTGAAAGTAGTTGTCACTGGCTAGGTCTAGCTTCCAATCGTTCTGGGTCAGGCAGAATATGGCTGTGTTCTCACCAGTTTGTGTGAAGGAGATAAACTTTTTCACTTTGTCCCTCTGTGATGATTTTAATTTATGCTGGAATTGTTTTTTAAATGCAGTTTGTAAGGTAGGCTGGTTTTGTCAAAATAAAGGATTTGACAGGTGAGAGAAATTTCAGAAATTAATGATTAATCAGCGGGCAAATTTCCGCTAAAGTTTGAGATTCTTACTTACCATGGTTTTATAAAATCGTCTAACTAAAAATTTTGGTAATTTACTAATGCATTTGTTCAAAATAAGTCTGTTTTTCCTGGTGTTGTGAAAAATAACCTTACAAATTACTTATTTACACTGTTGCCACACATGTTGTGTTTCCTCCGCTCCAAGAAAGTGAAACTAAAAGGTGATCAATTTCACCAAATATAGAGAAAGTGTTTGCACGACTTACATAAACGAGCGCTTTTACTTTTCCCCAGCAATTTTCAGCAAACGATTCGTTTTATATTCGGAAATACGATTCGTTTCTGCACCTAGTCTTAATATCCACATCCAATCAACAATTTCATCTAAATCAGTTTCATCCAATCTTTAATATCACCACAACATCTATCACCAATTTTACAGAAAAATAAATAATTACAAACTATTTGAATTTTTTGCTTTATACTTCAGTCTAAGTATTTCTGGTAGCCTACATTCAATAAACTTCAATTCTTTTTTTCTTGAAAGTCAGCTACAGTATTCGCCAAAACTAACGGATCATGGCAAAATTGATCATAACGGAACATTCATCGCGGAGAATGAAGATATAATATTTTAAAAAAATGTTTTCAAACTCGAAATAAATAAATTGTGCAAATCTCAATGCATTTCTACTTCACCAGTGATTCTCAATCTATGTGCCGCGACACTTCCGAGATTATTGAATTGTGACGTCAATATACGTTTACAATGGCATGCATATTAAGGTGGAGCACGGATGTATGCAAAAATATATTTTTTGAGATTTAAAGTTGTAATAGTGGGGGATTGGTGCATTATCTTAAAGTTAAAATTAATATAATTTTTGAATAAATTTGATGAATATCTTCTGCCTCCGCACTGACCTCAAAAATTTAAATTTAATGATAAAAGTCTAGTATAGTTATGGCCAAAAATTAAGCTAAATTTAATGATAAGTGGGTGATAAATAATACGTAATATATAATTCAGATATATATTAATCACCTTTAATCAAAAATACAAAATTTTTTTATAAAAATATTAAAAAAAAAACAATTAATTTGCTCGAAAATCTCTTTTTGTCTCAAATTTAGGCATTACGTTTCGTGATTCCAATTTGGCTCTTATTGCACCTAATCGTGACATTTTTATGCATTGAGAAGTGGCAGCTATCGTCGTCAATTTTACAGCCTGATCAACAGCTTGAGTTGGCATGGAGGCCTTAAAAACAACACTTCACTTTCAACACCTGATTAAACGATAGACTGAATTTCTTGGTCAGTAAAGTTTTTCATAATCGGTGCTGTGGTTCACTTAATATTTTTTGCCAATTTATTACATCAATATAGACGACGCAATCGCTGCAGCTGCTCTATCTGATACACCATAGCTGTCGCAGGTCTTCGATAAAGTAGGAAAATCGACGCATACTTTTTTTTCGGAAAGCTTTTGTTTATGGTGTTAGTGGAATTATCTGAACTACTACGACTTACGACTTTCAGACGCTGACGATAAAGGAGAAGTAACTTCTATAACAGATAACGAAGTATTTAAGGCTGTAGTTGGGCGGTTTTCTCATTCCTGTTTCCTCTTTAGGGTCTTTTTCAACTTCTTCGTAACACTTACGTCGATTCCACCTATTATCATACTTCGAGAGGTTCTTTGATCAATTAAAAAAGTATGTTCTTGTTTGGGAACTTTTTTATCCTTGCGACAGATACATTGAGGGAAATTTTTACATTTGCTTGCTGCAATATCAAAAAGTACCTTTTGTCGAAAACTTTTCTAGCTCTAACTTTTCCGGAGAGAGCCTTTTGATAGACTTGAGTAGGTTTTTGCATTTTAAATGGTATGCTTTTAAGATCAGTATGACCCTTGTTCGTGTTACTATCAGAATAGATGCAGTTTTCCATATATTTTCAATTCTGGATGTCTGCTATTATCTACTATATCTGCTATTTCTGAAAATGTCGGCTCTTTTGCAGTTTCCAATTGCAACTTTAGTTGATGTCTTGTCCATTCATATTATTTTATTACATCTTCGTAAGTAGGTAGAATATTGTCTTTTATCTCACAAATGTCACCAAAAAATAGGGCATTTCAAGACACTTCGTGTTCTATGCATGTTTTTTTTATGAAACAAAATTGACGTTAGGTTACTTGTTAAATAACTAGCCCAAGTCCAATTCGAGCCAAAACCAATAGTCCACTGACGACGCGACAAGTGTTCTAATTGTCCCCTCCTTCGCTCCCTCACTTCCCTTATTTTATATTATAAACTTAAGATCATGCATTTTTTTGTTTTGTGTAGAAAATAAACTGTAGTTATAAAAATTTCTGGGAATAAAATACGTCTGTTCATTAAAATTTCAATTAGTCTAAAAACCATATTTTTTCAAAAGTTCAATGACGTTGCGAAGGCTATTAAGACAAATCAAATCAAACAATATTTTGCATGGATTAATTTGAGTCTAAAAGGCACCAATTTTTTACTATTAAATCACTCACAACCCAAAAATAATATTTCGCTCCACCCTAATGCATATATAACTTCTTGTGTGAATCAACAATTTAATTCGCTCTGAGTGCAACAGAATAGCGCCAAAGGTGACACTTTTAAGAACTTCATGACCAGTTACGTCATTATTTATCATTTATTTGCATATATTGACATGTATTTTGTTAAATAAAAAAGTGTTTTATTATTTTACATAAATTAATAAAGTGCATACATTGAGAATGGATCAGGGGCGCGTTTACAATACTTGTGGCCCTAGGCGCAGGGTGACTACGTGGCCCTAGTCTACGGAGATCCAATTCTCAATTTGCGAGATTATAGTAATACCACATTAAAAATACATTTATAAAAAAGTCATAATTTGATAAATGTCAAGCATGACTTAATCAATGAAACGTATCAACATTTCAATCGCGAATTATTATGACATTTTATTATGTCATTTATTATGTCATTACGCTGTCAATGCGGTAAAGTATTTCCTAACTGGTGTCAATGTCGTAATTTGTCATATTAGATTGTGATTTTAGAACATTTTCTACATTTCATCTTATCAATTTTCAAACTTATCAATAACAGCGTTGAAATCACATATCGTTGTTTCAACTGATTCAATATGTAGAATTGCTAAATTTCCAAGCTTTTGTTTATCGAAATTGCTTAGATGTGTTTCTATTCGCTTTAGTGCCGAAAAGGGACGTTCTCCTGCGCATTTCTTATTGTTAAATAAATGCGAATTAGTGTTTCTACTTTGGGGAAATTCGATTTTAATCCACGTATTAACGCCTACATTTCTGTTGGTCACTGAAGCATTTTTCATTGGCATATGCCCAGAACTGAATTAATTCGTCCCGAGCCAAGTCCCGAGTTATCTACATATAAAGACGATATTAATGATATCTTCTTTAAATATAGATAATAGTTCATTAAATCATTAAATTTAGTTAGTCATGAGACAAATCATTATTAATAAAAAATAATCCAATTTTTTTATTAATTTCCATATATAGGTTTTCATTCTACTATCAAGTTCTACTGTGAGTGTATCACAAATAATATTAACAGTGTTTACAACAAATTTTGTCTTCCAGTCAAAATAATTTCATTTTCTTTATTTTCATCATAAAACTACTTACGAAACTTCTTTCGTCGATGTTAATCTCGGTAAGTACATTTATCATCAATTAGTACTCCAGCTTCCTCGCCTATGGTGCTGAAACGCTTTCTTACTTGATCATTTATGAAAGACTTTAGAGACTGCCAAAACTGTCGTAAGGTCTATTTCCCACCTATTGATATTTTCAACAATGACTTCTTCCAAATTCCCGGAAGTTTGAGAATAAATGTCAATAAAGGAAAAAAATCTCTCCCTAATTTGACCATCAGGAAGTAAGTATCTCAAAACTAAAGAAAGTTGATCAACAATCAACAATCAAAGAAAATATGTCGCACTTTTCACTTCCTCGATAAAGGTATTTTTTAGTTTGTCACCCATTATATTAATATATTCATCACATATTGTGTTTGATAAATAACTCACAGAACCTTGTTCTTGATTTCCATATTTATCTAAATGATTAGCTATAAAAGGGTCAAATTCTGCAAGATACTCTAAACAACCAAAATAATTTCCTCTGCTTTCAATATGTCCATGAAATGCCAATCCGTGAGTAGAAAGAAATTTCACGGTTGAAACCACTCTCTTTTTGAGACCATTTCTTCAATTCGGTTTTTCATTTTCAATTTGTTTAACCATTTCGGTTTCAATCCGATCTTCAATCTGTGAAAGTTTGGAGAAAATGCACATAGAATACCTATGATCCTTTGAATTTTCATGTTCGGAAATTTTGATAGATATATTTTTACAGTCGTGGCATCCTTCTAAAGACAATTGGGGTTTTTTTTTTAGAAAACATTGTGCAAATGTAGCAATAAACACTGGAACTTGCTTCGCTAAAAATAAGCCATTCGCGTTTTTCTTTAGAACTTCATTAGATTTAATTCTATAAAAGTTATTTTTTGGCGATTTTCTCAGAAAATTTTTGGGAAAATATTCGGTTCAAATGCTCAAAATACTCAAGATATAGGTTATATCTTGCGTATTCCTAACTCTATAAACCCGAAAATCGTTTTCAGCACTTCGATTTCAATCGGGCAACCAAATAAAAAATCGTGACGAAATTTTCCAAATTATTCGTCAATTTTTTTTTCCATATTTTGGTCGAAAAAAATGTGCTTTTTTGGTTTTCTTCAATTTTATCAAGAACGGTAAACAGCAACGAAATCATTTTCGGCACACAGAAACTACTTGACAAGACGAACAAGTTTCAAAGAACTTTCTAACTAAAATTTTACAAATCTTGATTTTCAAAGTCGATATCTCAGAAACGGTTACAGATAATCAAAAATGGATTGCGGCATCGTATTCAGACGGCTATTTTGCTATTAACACAGTCAGATTATCCGCGGGGAATTCATTACTTTACAAGATCTCTACTCGATCGCCGAAATTTCTTAAAATTTTCCTCAATTTTAAGAGGCGAGAGTAAACGGAAAGAACAAGCAACATATAATTTACATATCTATAATCAGCAGCAAAAATTCTTTCAGAAACGTTTTTAAATTTTGCAGTAACTCAAAAAATAACGATTCTGACAAAATCGATTTTCTCGCAATTTATCGTTTCCGCGGTCTAGACTCCCCGTATCGATGGTACTTCTTAACTGAAAGCTTCCCAGGGAGTATTATATATGCTTTCCGGCTAATTTTGTGACGCTGAATCGATTGGTGAAGACTAGAAATCTTTGTGGTGAGCCGTTCAAAAGTTATCACAGCGTGAAATCAGTCGGAAATGCGAGATGGTGTACAGCGAAAAAATATATAAAACTTGTTTGTTTGTAACTTTAGAGCTAAATAAACTGGAAAACCGTTTTCAGAACTCCTATTTCCTTCGGGTAACCCAAAAAAATCACGAGAAAAATTTCCAAAAAAAATTTCAACAAAAATTTCGTCGAAATCATTTCATTCGAAAAATATGTGCTTTTTTGTTTTTTTTCGATTTTATCGAGAACAGTAAAAAGCAGCGAAATCATTTTCGGCACACAGAAACTACACGACGAGACGAACAAGTCGATGTGTAAATTGTCCGGAACGATTCAATAATTCGTAGAAAAATTTAAAGCTGTAATTTACCCGATTCTCGATTTGCTAAGTAGATGTCTCGGAAACGGTTGCAGATAATAAAAAACGGATTGCGGCATCGTTTTCAGAAGGTCATTGTCCTGTTGATAAACTAAGACTGTCCGCGAGAAATTCACGACTTTCCGAGATCTCTACTCGAGCGCCGAAATTTCTTAAAAATTTCTTCAATTGCTTGCCTGCAAGAGGCGATAGTTAAGGGAAAGAGGTAGCGATATATAATTTGCATAACTGTAATCAGTAGCAAAAATGCTTTCAGAAACCTTTTTAAATTTTGCTGCAACTAAAAAAATAACGATTTTGACGAAATTCGATTTTCTCGCATTTCGTCGTTAACGCGGTTTAGACTCCCCGTGTCAATGATATTTCTTAACTGAAAGCTTCCTAGGGAATATTATATACGTTTTCGGACTAATTTTGGGACGCTGAATCAATTGGTGAAGACTATAAGTCTCTGGGGTGAGCCGTTGAAAAGTTATGGCAGCGTGTAATCAGTCGGAATTGCGAGATGCTGTACAGCGAAAATATATATAAAACTTGTTTATTTGTAACTTTAGGGCGAAATAAACTGGAAAACCGTTTTCAGCACTTCGATTTACTTTGGGTAACCAAAAAAAAAATCACGAGAAAATTTTCTAACAAAATTTTCAACCAAATTTTCCATCCTTTCGTTCGAAAAATATGTGCTTTTTCGTTTTTTTTCGATTTTCTCGAGAACGGTGAAAAGTAGCGAAATTATTTTCGGCATACAGAAACTACAAGACAAGATGAACAAGTCGATATGTAAATTGTCCGGAAAGTTTCAATAATTCGTCCAGAAATTTCAAACTGAAATTTATCCGATTCTTGATTTGCTAAGTAGATGTCTCGAAAACTGTTACAGATAATCCAAAACGGACTGCTGCATCGTTTTCGGAAGGTCATTTTCCTGTTAATGCACTAAGAATGTCCGCGGGAAATTCACGACTTTCCGAGATCTCTACTCGAGCGCGGAAATTTCTTAAAAATTTCGTCAATTCTCGCAGGCTATAATTTAGGGAAAGAGCTAGCGATATATAATTTGCATATCTGTAATCAGCAGAAAAAATGCTTTCAGAAACGTTTTTAAATTTTGCTATAACTCATAAAATAACGATTTTGACAAAATCGACTTTCTCGCAATTCGTCATTTCCGCGGTCTAGACTCTCCTTGTCAATGGTATTTATTAACTGAAAGCTTGCTAGGAAATATTATATTCGCTTTCCGACTAATTTTGTGACGCTGAATGGATTGGTGAAGACTTAGAAGTCTCTGTGGTGAGCCGTTTAAAAGTTATGACAGCGTGAAATCAGTCGGTAATGCGAGATGGTGTACAGCGAAAAATATATAAAACTTGTTTATTTGTAACTTTAGAGCGAAATATACTGGAAAACCATGTTCAGCACTTCGATTTCCTTTTGGTAATCCTTGAAAAGATTTTCCAAAAAAAATCATTTCGTTCGAAAAATATGTGCTTTTTCGGTTTTTGTCGATTTTTTTAGAGAACGGTAAAAAGCAGCGAAATTATTTTCGGCACACAGAAACTACAAGACAAGATAAACAAGTCGATGTGTAAATTGTCTGTATCGATTCAATAATTCGTCAAAAAATTTCAAACTGAAATTTACCCGATTCTCGATTTCCTAAGTATCTTGACTAGAAGTCTCTGTGGTGAACCGTTCAAAAGTTATGACAGCGTGAAATCAGTCGCAAATGCGACATGGTGTACAGCGAAAAAACAAATAAAACTTGTTTATTTGTAACTTTAGAGGGAAATAAACTGGTAAACCGTTTATCAGCACTTCGATTTACTTCGGATAACAAAAAAAAATCACAAAAAAAATTTACAAAAATATTTTCAACAATTTTTCATCACTTCGTTCGAGAAAAATATGCTTTTTCGGTTTTTTTCGATTTTCTCGAGAATGGTAAAAAGCAGCGAAATTATTTTTGGCACGCAGAAACTACAAGACAAGATAAACAAGTCGATGTGTAAATTGTCTGGATCGATTCAATAATTCGGCGATAAATTTCAAACTGAAATTTACCCGATTCTCGAATTGCTAAATAGATGTCTCGGAAATGATTGCAGATAATCAAAAACGGATTGCGGCATCGTTTTCAGAAGATCATTTTGTTGTTGATTAACTAAGACTGTCCGCGAGAAATTCACGACTTTCCGAGATCTCCACTCGAGCGCCGAAATTTCTTAAAAATTTCTTCAATTCTTGCAGGCGATAACTGCGATATAGGAGATATATATAGGCGATATATATATAGGCAATAATTTACATATCTGTAATCAGCAGCAAAAATTATTTAAGAAACATTTTTAAATTTTGTTGTTACTCAAAAAAATAACGATTTTGACAAAATTGATTTTCTCGCATTTCGTCGTTACCGCGGTCTAGACTCCCCGTGCCGATGGTATTTCTTAACTAAAAGCTTCCTAGTGAATATTCTATACGTTTTACTACTAATTTTTGAACTCTGAATCGTTGGGTCAAGCCTAGAAGTCTCTGTGGTGAACCGTGCAAAATGGTTTACAGCGAAAATATATATAAAACTTGTTTATTTGTAATTTTAGACCGAAGTAAATTGGAAAACCGGTTTAAGCACATCGATTTCCTTCGAAGACTAGGAGTCTCTGTGGTGAGCGGTTCAAAGGTTATAACAGCATGAAATCTGCCGGAAATGAGAAATAGTCCAGTTTTGTTGGTGAATGTGCCAGGTATTTTCGAATTTAACTGCAGCAACATTTATAAACAATGGGTTTGTTTTTTGGTTTGAAGAAATTTGATTTAAAATTGGTGGAAAAGTAATAGATTGAAAAATCATAAAATTCTGTTAATAAATAAAGAAATCCACTAAATCAGATTTAAACGAAAATTTGAGATTTCTGATTTTTTTTGCAAAATTGTTATCCAGGAAAACCAGGAAAAACACGTCTAAAATAATTAGAAGAACCAAAAGGAATTTTGATAAAGACATAACAGAGAGGATAGAAGATAGCTTTAAGAAAAACAAAACCAGATGCTATTACAGCACATTTAGTTACTCAATCCAAAAATACCAGACACCGAACATATGTTTTCGGAAACCAGGCGGCAAAATAGCAGTTAACAATATAGAAATATGTGATATACATACATACATACAAGTGGGCGTTCTACAGCTTAAATCACCCTGGATTGCTATATCTCTCATCGTTTGCACAATTCCGCTTATCCAAGTAGAGATATATTATCTTATCCGCTTGTCTTCCACGTTTTCTCTTGTTTTCTGGGTGATTCGGTAGCCCGTTTGGGCCATCTCTTCTCGTTCATGCGTTGCACGTGCCCATATTATATTAACTGTCGAGTTTCTATTCTTTCTGAGGTTTTATGAATTCTATTTGTTCTCCGTCTGATTTCATTATTTGGAATGTGCTCTCTCCTTGATGTGCGACAGGCTCCTGTTAGGTAGTCCATCTCCACACAGTCTATCTTTCATTTTGTCTTTTCTGTCATTTGCCAGCATTCTGTCCCATACGTTAGGATAGACTCTGCAACTGCTGTGTAGATTGTCATCTTAGTTCTTAAACTAATTTGGTTGGACCAAAGTAATACATTGAGGATATGTATCGTTCTCTGACCCTGTTGCGCTTTGTGTTTTATGTCACGTTCTGAAGATCCTTTGTTCCAGATTAGGCTTCCCAAATATTTATATTCCTCGCACTTTTTTATTTTTCGCAATTCTAAGTCTTGATCTTCGTCCCGTCTCCTACTCGCATATACTCCGTTTTTGTCATGTTCATGCTCACACCCCATTTTTTGTATTCTTCATGCAGTAATGTTTGACAAAAAATACTTGTACACTTTTCACATATAATTTATTAATGATGTAGTTTCCTAAGCATGTAATTCCTATGTATGTAGAAATCTGTGAACTATTAGCAAAACACTTCGAGGAAATCCTCAACTGTGAAGCAGCTGAAGGTTTCTCAACAAGCTGGATAACAACCAAAACGAGTCCTACTCTAAACCACCGGATAGAAATGAAATCAAACTAATAATTGCAGACTTCAAAAACAACAAAGCACCAGGGGAGGATTCCATCACAGCGGCAATTCTAAAAACATGCAACCCGAGGATGGTAGAAAACATATGTAGCATGCTCAAGAAGTCTTGGGGGGAAGAAGAGATCCCAGGGAAGGGGAAATAAGCAATAATACAACCGATACATAAGAAAGGAGACAAAAAAAATGTTAATAACTATGGAGGAATCTCTCTACTACCGGTAGTGTATAAGATACTATCCAAAGCAATATTAAAAAGGGCAGAGACCCAACTAGTTGGCCAAAAAGGTTATACACCGAGCGAATAGAACTCATATATTGTCAAGAAAACAATATGACAAAAAGGTACTTACGTATTAACACCACCACCGCTATACGTGGTCTGTTAGAAAAGTATCCGACCTTTAGCCGATAAAAAAAAACTGGCATACATGGAGGGTTGGAAACTTAATCACAATCAAAGTAGTCTCCTTGGTACTCCACACACTTCTCCCAGCGGTGCCGCCATTGTTGGAAGCATTCTAAAAAGGCCTCTTTCGGAATCGACTTTAGCTCGGCTGTCGTTGCAGCCATAATATAATATCTTGTCTGAAATCGCCTTCCTTTCAATGGCCTCTTGACTTTGGGGAATAGCCAGAAGTCGTAGTATCAGGAGAGTAAGGAGCCTGTCCAGCCAGAGGAGTCTGGTTTTTCGCCAAAAAATTCTGAACCAAGTGCGAAGAATGTGCTGGAGCATTGTCGTGATGGAGTCGCCAATTTCCTGATGACCACAAGTCCAGTCGCTTGCGTCGCACAGCATCACGTAGGAGACGTAGGTATCCCTCATTTCACTTGTTGTCATTTTAATTGTATTGAAAAACCGACAAGAGCACTACACACTACGTTATTCGAACACTGCTCGACAGCAACTGACGCTATCTTCAGGCGGGAAAAAATTCACGCATGCGCACGAAGGTTCAAGGTCGGCTCATGCAGGCGCGCTTGATTCAAATCCATCAGGTTTTCAAAATAAAAAATAAGGTCGGGTACTTTTCTAACAGACCACGTATATTGGATCGAGAGTTCGCTCTGCCGCGCTGATGTTGACTTCATTTATCTCTCCGCTTCGCGGCGGACAACCTAATCTAACCGGGGTTAAAAAATAATTTTAAGTATTTTGAGCTTAGAAAATGTTTTAATTTTAAATAAAATGTTTAATTTTATGATTTATCATAAAAATTTTAGGTGTAGTTTGGTGGCATTTAAAAATGTAGCGGTGGTGGCGTTAATACGTAAGTACCGACCAAAAGCTTAACTATCTCTTCTTTTCATTCTGCGTTCTTTTGCGAGAACCACAGTTGATGAAAACTGAACTGATCAGATGAAATTCGCATATTTGATTCGATTCGATTGGATGTGGAAGTTAAGACCAGTTGCATAATAAAATAAACGAATCGGTTTTCTATAAATATAAACCCTCCCTTGTGATAATGAAATATCATTGAAGTGTCTGAACGAAGTGTCGGTATTGCGTCAACGCAAGGTCGTCAAAGTGTTAGGGAAGTGGCTTTTGGAACACTGAAATTTCACAGAATTGATTTTCTGTGAAGTGTCGTGAAAGTGTAGATATTATCTTCTGAAGTATCGTTGAACTGATTTATTGTGAAGTCATTTCTCGACACATTGACGACAATTCACAATAAAACAGTGGGTTGATATTTGTGCTCGTGTGTCTCGGAAAGATTTCGTTGCACTTCGATGACACTTCGTTCGTCTTAGAAACACTTCGTTGCGCTTTGAGGACATTTCATACGACACTGCATTTTTACCAAGGCTTCCAAATTCGAAATAACAACTACAGCAGCAACCACAGTCAAGATTTTATTCGACAGACCAAAACATTACTTCTTTCTCTTCCGGAAATACAAAAAGGATAACTCGTACAAATTTGGCATCACACGATAATATTTCAACATGACATGCGTCAGCCACGCGCACAAACACCGCAAATTTTCGTTCTTCACCACCGCGATCAACGCACCCTTCGTACTCGTATGCTGATGCGAATCAACCAAAGTCACCTAAAAACAAACCAAATAAAGCCAGTCGGATGTGCAACTAGATGGAACGACTTACCGTTTTCTGGATGTCGTCGATAATAAACAAAACGCTTCTGGAATCTGATATCAGTATTACGTATAAATCACTGTGCTTTCGGCTATGGACGCTCTTCTTCCATTCGTTCCAATGAGTGTTGAGATTTGTAAATAGACTCGCGTTCAATAATTGCATATAAAGTACACTTTTCTAAAAAGAAAAGAAAATTATTATTGGTAAAACCATAATACTTTATAGATAATCAAATAAACTTAATAAAGTCGGAACACAGCCTGAATATATAAATATATTCAACTTTTCCGGAGCTCTATAATATTATTGATTCTTTTTTAGGACTACCACTGTGGGTTTAGGACTGGTCATAAAAAGACTCAATAATATTATAGAGCTCCGGAAAGGTTGAATATATTTATATATTCAGGCTGTGTTTCGACTTCAAATTTAAGAATAATCTCCAGTCTCCCCAAAAGTTTAAAATAATATAAATAACAAACACATCAATGGTAAATCCCGTCTACTTCCTGCTTCTACAGCCAAAACTTTGTTGTTGAAACATGTTAACCGAAAGTTAACCACTAGTCTAACTATGGATTATTTAGACACCTAAACCAATTCAATTTCCAGATTACATCCAGAATCTTCTGAAGAATTGTGAAGTGTATATTGCTACACAAGAAACTTTAAAAACTTATCTAATTTGCTGTTTGGTCTTCTCTGGTGTTGTCTGGTCTTACGTACGACCTCGAGGTTTCCCTGGATAGTGTGGGACTCCCTATCCAGATGGTCGGGATAGGTTTACTCACTAAAAACCCCTCCTCGGTTACATGGAAATCAGTGGAATTGCCTTGAAGCATAACTACGCTGAGATCCACAAATTCTTTCATCATTTTTCATTCTTCATTTTCCTTTCTTCGTCCTCCTTCTTTCGGATTATTTCCTTGATTGCTCCTTCTACGGCATCGCATTTATCCTCGCTTTCTAACATTAGCTTTATTATGTTGTTCTTTGTGAGTTGTTCTCCTATTTTGTCTACGGCTTCTTCTCTTATAGTCTGCCACCTATAACACCACAGGACCGTGTGCTCCGGCGTATCTCGTTGACCGCAGTATCTGCACTCTTCGCTTGGGACTAATTTGAATCTTAATGGGTAGCTATTAAAACAGCCATGTCCGCTAAAGAACTGGGTAAGGTGGTATCCCACTTCTCCGTGTTCCCTTTGAATCCATGGCCTTAGTTCGGGAATTAATTTCTTCGTCCACTTAGCGGTAGTACTATCCTGCGAACATTCTTCTTCCCACTTATTTAGAGTAGCCTCCTTAGTCTTTATTTTTTCTTCTTTTTAGTTTCCTGTTTTATTGTAGGTGCGCTCTAGTACCAGCAGATGGATTGGTGTCGTGCATGCAATTACCTGTATGGCTTTTGTGGATACCGTCCTATAGGAACACGCAATCTTAAGGGCTGCTTTTCGTTGGGTCTTTTCTAGGATTCTTCTACATTTCGTTTTAGTGGCCCACTCACGCCACGCCGGTGTTCCGTAGAGGAGTATAGAGTTTACCACGCTGTATATCACTTTCCTAGATCCCTGTTTTGCACCTCTTGTGTTTGGCGTTATTCGTGCCAGTGCGGCTATAGTTCTATCTGCCTTCTCCGTTACTCTTGTGATGTGGGCTCCCATATTCATGTTATGTCCAAAGGTGACACCTAGAAATTGTAGCGTGGGTTTGTTGCTTATCGTTGTCTCGCCTACTGTTATGGAGATGGTCTTCAGTTTTTTCTTGTCGGCCAGTATTCTGTCTTCTGCGGTGCCAGTTGTAGTTTCCTACCTTCCATCCAACTTTGTATCTTTTTTATAGCTAGCTCTGTATCTCTTTCCATATTTGCTTTGTTGTCTCCACTCACCACAAGTGCCAGGTCATCTGCGTATCCTATCAGTGTGGCTTCGTATGGCATTAGTCTTCTAAGTATATCCTGTGGAACCCCGCATGTCATTTCCAGGCTATGCTGCTCACCTACAAGTATTCTCCGGTTACCGAAATAGCTACATATCACTTTCACCAGGTAGGGTGATATCAGTCATTCTTGTAGCGTTCTGATGATGTCCGACCAGGAGGCCGAGTTAAAAGCATTTTGTACGTCTAGTGTTACCAGGGTGACGTATTTTGTATTCGGTTTTTTCCTCTTTTCCTTGACCAGATCCTGCACCAGTTTCAGCGCGTCTATGGTGGAGCGCCCTCTCCGAAAACCAAATTGGGTCGGTGCGAGGCCCCCGTTTTCTTCGATCTCGTCTACTAGCCTCTTGTTAAATATTTGTTCATATAGCTTTGCCGCCGTATTTAGTAAGCATATTGGTCTATATTTCTTATTTTCCCCTACTGCGTTAGGTTTTTCGATTAAGGTAAGCTTCATCTCTTTCCATTCTTCTGGGAACATCCCTATTTAATATCCATATCCTTCTTGGGTGGTTCGGAAAGAGAGCAAGAAGTCTCTCTTTCCGAACCACCCAAGAAGGATATGGATATTAAATAGGGATGTTTATTGCTAGCTGCTCATCATCTGTTAGGGTTATTGCTCTTCGGATTCCTATTTTCCCAGTGAAAATTTTGTAGCCCATCCCCCATTTGTCATTGTCTATTTCCTGGCATAGTGCGATCCATGCTTTCTTTGTTTCTACTTTTATCAGCTTTTTAAGAGTTCTTCGCTTTTACTATTATTACTATATGTATATTTCGATGATCGCTAAGGTTTTCTTCATCGCTCACTGCCCAGTTCTTGATGTGTTTTTTAGGTTATTCGTGCATATTGTTATATCAATATAGGAGTTGAATGTCGGGGTGCCGCCGGTGTTTAGGATTACATAGTCCTTCCCACTGATCCATTCTGATAATACATTTCCTCTTCTATCTTCTACCGGGGAGCCCCAGCTGCGCGCCTTCGCGTTGAGATCTCCACCAATTAGGTTGGATTTTTGGTGGTGTCTAGTGTCTCGGTCTAAGGCTGTCAGGTATCATTCGAAGTTTTCTAGATTTAGTGCGGGTGAAATGTAACATGCATAGAATACAATGTTCTGGCATTCAATCCATACAAATCCGTCTCCGTATCCCGTTTTATAGATGTTTGTCCTATTCTGTGCTATATATATGACTACGTCAATATTGGAGTCGGCTATCCATCTTGGGTTTCCATTTACCATATGTTGGTTGGGTTCTGAGACTAGTGCGATGTTCAAATTGTCTTCAGCGCATTTCTGCCTTAGCAGGTCCATCGCTCTTTTTCGCCTGCCAAGGTTTGTTTGAAATATTGCGTGATTATCCATTTGCAATACTGTTCCCTCCTCCTCGCCTTTGCCAGAGACTTTCTGAATGCTGGGCATTTTCCGGTTCCTTGACGGTGTCCCTCCTCTTGGCATATGGGGCATTTCCTTTGCAATCCTTTTTCGTATGGCCCTCCTCTCTACAGTTAAAACATGTTTTTGTCCTTTCAGGGCCATTACAGTCGTTTTGGCTGTGTTAATACATCTGGTCATCTGTATCCATTTTTCCACCCCGCACCGAACTAGGCCTACTTTAATGTATTTTTTCAGAAGAATTTTTTCAGCGTCCGTTTTATTTATGGTGAGCGTTGCTGATCTAGTGTAGTGTAGTAGTGCTGATCCTTCTTGTCCGATTCTTCGATGTTTTCTCGGATGGCCTTTTCAACTTCGTCTCTGTCAGTAAGAGCGTCGATGCCTTTTATATGCAGAGACACCTTTCCCATTTTGTCCTCCAGACTCCAGACCTTGGTCCCATCGTTTGCGCCTTGGTTCTGTAATATATGATGTAGTTTGTCCAGTGCCGTTTTATTCTTTTCCATTGTAATAAGAACCTTGCCCTCCTTCGTACTTCTTATATCTAGAATGCTGTCGTTTTCGTCTTTTCCTTCCAGTGCCGATTTTACTGTCTGTAGATTGTCCTGGTAGCTTCTGTCCTTGTTTTCCCCAACAATGGTGTAAGTTCTACGTTCTTGTTTAATCTCACTTCTTCTTGTTTTATCACCACTTGTGTAGATTTCTATATTTGTTGTAGACTTGTGGAGCCTATGCCAGTTTTCTGAAGGTTTCCGTGTCAAAACCTTCCGGCTGGTCGCATATATTCGTCGCCTTCAGTTTCCATTTTGAGTTGCAGCAGTAGCGAGAAGATTTTCTTCTCCGTCAGTTCAGGTGTTATTTTAAATATCTTTTGTATCGCTGTTTGTCCTGTTTTTTGTGTCTTAATTTTGCTTTCGCGTTCCAGCATGCCGAAATCCTCATAAATATCAGTAAGTTTAGGATATATTTCCTTAAAAGCCTTCTGGATCGCTCTATTCATGTTCATGTCGTTGTTATTAACCCAGACTGTCATTACTTTATCAATGTTGTTCCTTGTGTTTACTATGGGATTTCCACTCAGAACTTTTGTATTTTTGTGAGTTTCGTCTGTCCATCTATGATTTTCGAGCAATCGATAAGGTTCGTAGCATTTGCAGGGCTCAAACTCCAACAGGTCATTTTCTTCTATTGTCTGGGTTCCGGCGTCGTTGCCCTTGTATGGGTCGGTCTGTATGTCCACGTCAAAAATCATTTTTTCCAACCTCTCCTACTTATTTTCTTTTATCCAATTTTGTATGACAGGGGAACTCAGGCAGCTTATTTGTCTAAATAGTCTCTTTGTGATTTCTTTGATCTCACGTTTGGTGTTCTGTTCGATATTCTCCTCGAGTTCCAGTCCGAACTTAGTCGTTATCATTGAAATTGCCTCTTCTAACACAAATGCACTTGAGCTTTGTTTCCTGTTTATGCTGAGGTTTTTTCTTCCTTTTCCATTGAGGTGTCTGCTACCTTCCTTTTCTTCAAAGCCTCGATACAGGTACTGATAGAATTGCTTCTAGCCTTTACCGTGCCGAAGGATAAGCGAGTCGTCTGTTTGCTCCCGCCAGAATCCTTGGAGCGGCCCGAGTTTAAATCGGGGTGGGATTCCGGACCATTGGCCCTACCCACCTGGGGTACTATATTTTTAACAACCGACATTTCATATTTTATGGCTGACACGCCTAGACCCGCACCACTGGGTCTAGGGAACTTTTTTTGTGGAGGATTTTCCCCTCTGTGCAATCTGGGACGGACTTGGTGAAATATAGGAAGGATAAATTTCAGTTTTTGGTAGGATTAGATTAGGACATGGTTACCTCCCGGAATTTGTGAGTGGGAGAGAAACCAAGGCTCGCGTGGGCAGGGTCGCATCCCTGAAATAGGTCTATCCCTGCAGGGCCCGCAGGGATTACCTACCCGCTACCTGTGTTGTCTAGTCTTGTCTGACCATGTTTGCTCTTGTCTCGTCTTCTCTGGTTTTGTCTGGTCTGGCCTGGTTTTGTCTGATCATGTCTGGACCAAACAGCAAATTAGAGAAGTTTTAATTACTATCGTCCAACAAGTACTCGAAGTATAAGAACCTAATTTTAGTTCCTCGTATTGACAAACCCATACTTACGCGATGAAGACCTCACGTGTAAATTAGCAAACTCGAATATTAACTAAGATTAAAAGCATTCATGTTGTGTGTATCTAGCGTACTATTTAGCGAATCACTAACCCATTCTTTAATGCCGGAGACTCTCTTCCCCGAGTACTTCACAGCTTCGGGAACGGTTAAATTTATATTCGAGAGAGTGCCAGTTTCCTTCAGGTTCGCGTGGATGTCGTTGCCATCAATGATCGCCTTCCCCAGCGATTTGATCATCACATAACTGATGCGTCTGTTCGGACCAAAACACTACAACATCATCAAAATTGACGCAATGAATACGCAATTGACGCAAATTGATACGCATTGAAAGTATTAGGATTGATTGATAAGGTCTCCAATCATAGCAGTTGATACATTGAAAGTGTTAGGATTGATTAATAAGGTCTCCGACCATATCAGTTGATACATTGAAAGTATTAGGATTGATTGATGAGGTCACCGACCATGTAGAATAAGTTTCTGCCAATGTATAACATTGAATGTAGTATGGAGTTGAAGAAAATTACTTGCTCTTTGAGATTAAACCTTTGTTATTTCAATTTACCCATTGGTTAGTAGTTCCCATTTACCATAACCAAATTTAGCAAAATTAACTTTTTCGCCCGATAAAGAAACTTTGGTGGAGGATTTGGTGATGAATACCTACTAGGTGCATCAAAACTTGGGCAACTTTTGACTTACGTTATCGAGAACCTAGATTGCTTTCCTGGTCATAATTTTGAACCTAGGAATTCTTACAGCAAAATTGTAGGTAATCCATTTATATTTTGAATGATGGAGACCTTTTTCAATGAAGAAATTGTAACTATTTGATTACTCTGATTTTTTCTTTGTGGCAGGTGGCGGCGACGAGGAGGGCGATGATGGTGCAGGCGTTGCTACCGGAGATTTTCTTTTCGAAATTGTAGCGGGACTGCGAGAAGTCGACCTCGAACCAGGTGATGCGCAGCTTTTCCTGGCATATCGCTTCGCTGTCGAAGCGCGGGAAGAACGGTAGCTCTGTGGTTTCTTCACAGTTGGATTCGCTATCCATTGCGCGACAAATTTAGACGGGGGATCACAAAATAATACATCATGTTTCGGACAGGTCGGACAATCCCATGACGGACGCGTCAATGTGACACCGTTGGCTTTGTTTTCAGAAATATTTTTGATTGTTCATTGAATATCGAAATTATTTTATATTTTAAGGTAAGTCAAAAATTATCCGTAATGTTGACATAACTCTTCTTACATTGTACCTCGTATGTTTTATTATTTTGCTGTTGTTTCTCTGCTATGGAATTGTAATCTTATTTGTTCCATCGTCAAGTTTGAGTTCCATTCATTTCATCAAGTTCCATTCGTTCCATCCTCTCCAATCTTCTCCTCATATCATTTAGTTATCCCTGTTAAGTAATTCTTTCTTGATGCTATCTACAACTATTAATATATTCATAATTATTCACCATAACACCCATTCACACATTCACCATAACATTTTCAACTTTCACGAGTCGTTTTATCATCGTGAATGTGCTTGCACTGTGCATCGACGCACGAATAATGCGTTTATAATTACTTTTAGATTTGTCAGGAAGAGGTGTTTTTGCATTTAAACGTCAAGGACGAGGAAGAACTGTACGACGCCGTTTTGAATTGGGTGAGGTGCGACGAGGACACGCGACACATGAAAGTGGAAATTGTGGAAAGTTGGAAAGTGGAAAGTGATATTTTGAGCGCCAGTTCTTAGTCAGACGCCCATTCTTAACTCCTAAGTTCCTTAATGACCAAATGACCAATTGTGATGTTTTAAAGAAAACCATATAAGACCAGACAAAACCATATCAGACCAAACAAGACCAGACGAGACCAAACAAGACCAGATAAGACCAGACAAAACCAGACAAGACCAAGCAAGTTCAGACAAGAACAGGCAAGACTAGACATGACCAAACAAGGTAAGACAAGACAAATAAAAAACAACAGAGAGAAGATCAAACAAGACGAGACAAGACCAGACGAGACCAAGCAAAATCAGACTAGACCAGGCAAGGCCAGACAAGACCAAACAAGGTCAAACAAGACCAGACAACACCAGAGAAGACCAAGACTAGCAAGACCAAGACGACACCAACAAGACGAGACAAGACCAGACATGGCCAGACATGACAAGACCTTCCTACCAAGAATGTAGTGACACATCGTCTGCAAATTAGTCATGGTTTAGCCTACCAAATCATTAACAACAGACTTGGGTTTTAAAAAGTTTGTTGCAAGATGGCTTTCAAAATAACTGGGAGTTGTTTTTGAACCCATTTTGCACAGACTCTATTTTGTATAGCAAGATCACAACAGCATAGCAATAACAACTGTGAGTTGTTCTCGAACCCATCTTGCACAGGCTTTATGAAACTCAAGACTTTTTTGGATGATTTCGTTAACAGAACCTTGCCTGATTTGTAGACCATGTGCTACTTCATTTTTTGTAGAATTTGTGGTCTGAAGATATATCGTCTGATAGAACTTTCGTACACAAAAACCGGTTCACTGTTGTTCCTTACTTTACTTTTTCGTGTCCGGAAACTATAATTTCTGGCTGTGTCCAATGCTTGATGGTTGTGTGTCCATAAATCGTCGAGGGTAGAACTGTGTGCAGTTAGGGCAGGTAAACAGGTGTTCCAAGTCCCGTATGGCTCAACTCTTGTCTCAAGCACTTGTCGTCATTTCTATCCAATAGGTCCCAACTGATGAGGTTGGCCTTGACGGGGGCCACGCCAGTTCTAATGCGAACCAGCATTCGTCATGTTGTCCAGTCCAGATATTGGGTAATAGGCAGGAGGTTTGTCTAGTGGAGTGTTCATCAAACGCTTTCTTGATTTAAGTCTGCCTCGGTGTGCTTCATTGCTGAACAGTGGGTGGCGCTCGTCGAGGGTCTGTCTGGTCCTCTTTGTGAATTCATACTCTGTTCTACTTGAGTCAGGGTCTGATAGACCTGAAGCTTTATACAGTTTGTCCAGTGGGTTGCCTTCATGCACCCTATTATAAGGCTGCATGTTTCGTTCAGGCTAGTGTTTACTCTTTTGTCGTGGCTGGATCTGTTCCACACTGGACAGACACACTGCGCAGTTGAAAAACATAACGCCTGCGCAGACGTTCTCAGCACTGTCGGTTTGCGCCCCACTTGCTGTTGCTGAGTTTTCTCAGAAGGCTGTTCGCGCTTCCACTTTCTTCCGGGTTTTTTCGCAATGGGACCTGTATGTTAAGGAACGATCCAGTATAACTCCGAGGTATGTAGGTTTTTCAGTGTGCTCTAGGGTGCTGTTATTCCAGGTAATGTTGAGTTTTCTGTCTGCCCGAAGGGAGTGAAGATGGAACGCTGACTTGCTTGAGTCTTAGACGGATTTCGCATCAGGGAGTTGCTTTAATAGTAGGTAGACATCAAGCTCAGGGCAGCTTCTAGTTTTTGTTCTACTTCTTCAAAATTTGAGTCTTGAGCTGTGATACCAAGGTAGGGTTTCTGAATATCCGCACTTTTTCAAAATCGCGGTTTTCGGTTTTTGAAAATTATAAACCGCGGTTTCGGTTTCGGGTTCGGTTTTTAAGAACTTTTGGTAGTAGTGTCTGATATTCAAATGAGATATTAGTTTTGTATAAAAGTTTAGACGATTAGTGAAAGTGATCTTTAGGCGTAATTGTAGACAGTGCTTAAAGCAAAATATTTAATCATTTTATTCTCTCAGAAGTACTTTTATATTTAGCGTTTCATAGAATTAGGATAGCGATTTGTTTGCATATAATTATTTTTGTTTAATGTTTCTTGAATAGCTTTTGAACTTCATCTTTCAAGAAATAGTTTGGATTGGTCACTTCTTCTAATTCTTCTGAATTTTCCGAACATTCACATTCGACTTTAACCTTATGGTTGTCTGGATAAAGTCGTCCAAAAAGATTTTCGGCCAATATTAAAACATACTTTGAAAACCTGTAATTTAAACAATTACAGGATTTCACGGGTCTTCAAACGTTCCATGATATTTTTCATTGAAGCTTTGTTTATATCAGAACCAATTAATTTCTTTTACAAGAATCCTACACCTATAATATTACACCTTATGTCTTGAATATGTTCGAATCATCGCGGCTTAATGTTGTTACTGCTACGCTTACTGGAGATAAAGTTTCATATCAATTTAAAATTAACATTTACAATTAAATTTAATTATGTTATAATCTGTAATATTATGACTTTCAGAAGAATACATTTTTCTTACATTGGTTCAATTGGTTCAATTTGGTTGGAACATTGGTTCAATAGAAGTTGGTCACCTGACAGAGTCCACAGTGACAATGTCCATTGCTAATTCAATTTCCTTTTCAAAAAGAACTTTTACCTTTCGGTGTAGGAAACTGATTTTGTCGGAGATAAACGAAAAATTGTACAAGTTTTCTTACCATTTGTAAATTACTTTTAATTCCCTCATCTTCTTCGGCGTAATACTCATTATCCACATCTTCTTCGTGCGACTCTTCATAAAATAAATCCTGATTTTCACTTCACTTCAGCAGTTTTCTACTTGAGATGATTTTTTGTAAAAAGTGTCGCAAACAGCGAGATGAATTGTATGGTTAATGCAAATTTGTAGTTCAGCAGAAAATCTGTAGCATTTTTTTAATTACCCGGGCACTATCATGTGTAGTTCCCACAATATCATTTCTGAAGCTGATACTAAATGATTCTAAATGTTTTTCAACACTTATTACAATATTATTTGCAGAATAATTTCCTTGAATTCGCAAAAAGCCTAAATTAAAAAAAAATCTCCATGAATAGTATCTTCGGCCTCCCAAACTAGTCCACTTATCTAGCTTAATGCTAATTTTTGTTCATTTGCTTTTAATTCTTGAAGCTTAAAAATCATTTCTTTTTTCGTATTCCTTTTGAATTAAGTTCATAAGACCTGAAGGTCATTTTGGCAAGATTTGGTTGGAAAACCGGGCAGCTTTTGCTTTCCGAATAAATACAGATTTTGAAATTGCTCGAACGGATACACCGTCGATGATTGCCATTTTCGCAACAACAGTTTGCAATGTGTGAAAGAGCACTAATTTTATATATATTTTTTTTAATTTAATTTTAGGTAAAACCGAAAACCGCGGTTCTTTATGACGGTTATGCGGTTTCGGTTTTTGCACATAAAACCGCGGTTTTGCGGTTCGGATATATCCGAACCAGAAACCCTATACCAAGGTCATCTGCGTATACAAAATTCCTGGTGAAAGCTGGTGTGGGCTGGTCGTTGGTGTAGAGATTGAAGAAAATTGGTGTACACTGCAGTACACTGCACTGAGCCAAGCCGTTCTTTAGGGTTCGTTATCGTTTTTTTTCCCTTCAAGATTTACGTGGAATTGTCTGTTCTGTAGCAGGGATTCTATTATTTAAACGAGTTGGTAGTCTTTCAGTGTGTTATAGACTTTATACAGCAAGCTTCTGTGATTGACGGTGTCGTACGCAGAGCTAAGATCGTCGAGGGCTATGCCTGTTATTTGCTTTTCTCGAATTCATCTTCGAAGTGTCAGTTAATACTAGAATCTGGCTAGTGCAAGACTTCCCAGGTCCCAAGCCTCATGTGGGATAATTTTTGAGTCAACAATCGTCTCTATTCGATGCAGAATTAGTCTTTCATATAGGTGACAGAGAAGCGATATAGGGCGGTTGCTCGATAATAGGTCGGGGTTTTTGCCAGGCTTTAGTAGTACTGCAACCTTTCATTTCCTCCATAGTTTTGGGATCTGGAATGTGACCCCACATCTATTAAAGAGTTTAAAGATACAGTTTTTTGGCGAAATGTTTGATTTGCTCGACACCGATATCGTCTATGCCTGCTGCTTTGCCATTTTTTAGAGAGTTTAGTCCTTTATTAAGATCTTTGATAGTAAGGGGCGCATCAAAATGCTTTTTATTGGTTGTTGGCATCCGACTGATGTATATATTCTGATATTTTTTGTTTGGTTTGCCGTTGGTTTGGTGGAAAGAAGAGCTACTATCTGGTGAGCTACCTGGTTGGGAGTTACGTTTGAGGGAGCTTTACTCTGCTTTGAGTCCCCATTAAGTTTTTTTCCTAGGTTCCGGGCGGTCATGCTGCTGTGAGACATGTTCATTCGTTCCAGGTTTTCAATCCATTTTCATCATTCTGTCATAAGTGTGTTGCCGTAAGCTATGGTATTGGCTTTCCTGAGACTAAACAGGAACAAGCTTAGAATTATGACAGGTGTCCTGACGAGATACTGCAGACTTAGAAAACACCTCAAGCCCCTAGGCCTAGAGCAGGGGTCGGCAAACTTTATAATCTTAAGAGCCAATTTTTTATTAAAAATGATTTCAAAGTGGATCAAGAGCCACGGATGATTTGTTTTCATAAAGTCATATTTTTACATTTTTTTCATAATTGGCGATGATTAAGGGCCTTTGCGATAATATTATTGGTAGCCTTGACTTTACCAATATCTTCTGGAAATGTTGCGCAAAGTGCTTTCAGGTGAATTATGCAATGGAAAGATAACACGTCATGATCGATTTTTTCTTTTCAAATTGTGACAAATACTTTTTTATTCCCCACCATACTTTTAGCTCCATCTGTTGCAATTGACACAATTTTAGTAAGTGGGATGTGAGTTTTCTTCAGACTTTCAGACATTCGGTCATTGCATTTTCAACATCTTCTCCTCGTGTTTGATCCTTCTGTGCAAATAATCCTAGGAGTTCTTCTTTAGGGCCATCTGATGAAATATAGCGAGCAAAGACAACTTGTGCAGTATCCTTTATGTCACAAGACCGCTTTTACCCAATACCGCGCATCGACGCCTATTGATATGGCCGATGCTAATTATACGTCCTCAACTTGTCGTTTGCATGCATTTTTAACGACATTTTGTTTGTCCTTTCTGTTACAGTTTTGGCAGACAATGGTAAGCTTTTGATTTTATTCATAATATCTGCTTTATCGTTAAAATTGTGAAACAGTGTGTTAGCCACATTTATAAAACAACTCTTTATGTACTCACCATCAGTGAATAGTTTTCCGTTTTTGACAATTTCGTCATTCACGACAAAGTTCGCCAAGTTAGCATTATTTGCAGACTGCATCCAACAGTTAAAAGAGGAAAATGTCTTTTTAAAATTGTTCTGAAGTTTTCAATTGCTTTCTTTCTTACATCACCGAAGGGATAATTCCTTGCAAATGCGAAGAGGAATTTAGAGTTTCAGAATTATGTTCAAAAAAGCACAATTTTGAACAATGCAATGTCTTGATGGCGAGACACAATATCTAAAAGAAATAACCAAGATCCGCGCTGTGACTGTGAGTTATGTCGCGACGGTGGTGGTAGGACTTCCGAAAAGGGACAGTTCTGTTTCTTTTTTTGAGATTTTTTGTTTGGTTTCAATGTATTTGTGAAGAGCCATAAGCTAACACCAAAGAGCCACATGTGGCTCGCGAGCCACATTTTGCCGACCTCTGGCCTAGAGGAAGATGACAGATGCAGATTCTGTGGTTCAGCAGAGGAAACCTCCATACATCTGCTCAAATACTGCGGAGCACTACTCCGCAAGAGACAAATGTAACTGGGGGCCCACTGCTTGAACGCAGGGGAGTTACAGTCCTAGAATCCCACTCATAACCAGTAATTCCTAAAGGAATCAGGACTAGAGGAGGCGCTCTAAATGAGTAAGTATAACAACGCTTAGAGGAAGAGAGTGGGGTGCAACAGATCTATAAAATCAAATCAAATCAAAAGATATTTATTTCATTAGTAAAGTAGTTTATACAAAAGTGAATAAAAATACTAAATGAAATGTGTCAGTAAAACATATACCATGATAATGCAAGTAACAAGAGCAATATCATGGTATTAAATACAGATTAAGTACTGCTAATAAGTACAAACAATAATACACTAATACATATAAATAAATAAATTAAAATAAATAAATTAAATGCAGAGGTAAAAGATACAAATTGGCATTACATTTTTCCTGATTTTTGGCCGGATTGAAACATAAAAAACTCCTCCATTGTGTAAGGTTCCATGTTGTTGATATATTCAAATACCTTATGTTTATAATTTCTTAACCCCATTACGAATCTGATCTCTCTAGGCAATGCATTGAAGAGCTTTATACCGGTATATGTAGGGTTTTTCTCAGTCAACGTCAACTTAAGGTGGGGTATGTTGTAGGCTAGATGAACTTGTCTGGTGTTTTGACTGTGTGAGACTAAATAATTTTCAAAATACTTTCGGTGTTTATATATGAAAACCAGTAGTTCATAGATGTAGGTTCCAACAACTGTCAGGATTTTCGCGATTTTAAATTTCCCACGACAAGATGTCCTGTATTCTAGATTATATAATATTCTGATAGCTTGCTTTTGAATTCTAAATAGACATTTAATATCCTTACCGGTGCCCCAAAATATAATACCATAGCGGTGATGGGAATGGAAATTGGCAAAATATACAATACGTAAGACTTCTAAGCCCACGGAGGCTTGGAGGATTCTTAGTGCATAACTGGCTTTATTTAATTTGCACATTAATGCTAAAATATGGTTTCCCCAGGCTAATGTATTATCAACTATCACTCCTAGAAGTCTTACATATTGTTTTGCAGCAAACAGATCGTTCCCTATGGCAATATTTTCAGGATAAAGTTTCAAACTTCTTTTTGTTTTAAATATAATGATGTTGGTTTTGGCCTTGTTAATTACTAAACGGTTTGAATTGAACCAGTTTATCAACCGGTTCATTACCAATGTTGAATTAGTATGAACTTCTTCCACGCTACGGTTTTTGAGAAGGAGACTAGTGTCGTCCGCGTAGTTAACCATCAGAGCTGATGTATTGTCTATTGCTGTAGGCAGATCGTTGACATAAATAGTAAATAGGATAGGGCCCAAGATACTCCCTTGAGGTATCCCCGTCCTGACTGTTCTCGTTGTAGATGTTACAAAGCCGTAAGGTGTTTCAATTTTCGTGATCTGCTTACGGTTGGATAAGTAAGACTTCACCCATTCTAGCGCTGTCCCTCTGATTCCATACTTTTCATTTTATTTAGAAGAATATTGTGGTCAACAGTATCATAAGCCTTCGATAAATCGACGAGAATACCGGAAGGGATGTCTTGGTTATCAAGTTGCTTGTAGACATTATCAATATATTGGAAACAAGCCGTTTCTACACTTTTTCCTTTGATAAAACCATGCTGGCAGACGCTAATGGTATTATTTTTCTGTAGAAAGGATACTATTCTTACTTGAAAGATCTTCTCTACAACCTTTGCAAAAGAGGATAATATACTGATAGGTCTATAGTTCGCCATGTCATTTTTATCTCCCTTCTTAAATATAGGAATAATTGTAGAAGTTTTAAGGACTTCTGGAAAAATACCAGATACTATGGAGTTGTTCGCTATATACATTAGTGGGTCTGCTATTTCCCAAAAGCTCTCTTTGATAACTTGAATGGGTATGTCGTCGCTACCGGCACATTTTTTGTTTTTCATATTCATAGTGATATTGTAAAGCTCCGTTGCAGTAAGAGGGTCTACCACCATTAACCTGTTTGTTTCCGGGATGTAACTATAGAAAGGGACAGATGGGAGATGTTTTGTTATTTCTTCAGCGTTATCTGTGAAGAAATTGTTTAAATTTTCCGCTGAAATTGTTGGGACATTGTTTGCATTTTCGATTAATTGTAAAGGTCTAGGGTTTAATTGAGTGATTTTTTTTACTTACGTCCCAAGTTGTTCTGCTGATGTTGTCAGTATGTTTTAGTTGGTTTTCAAATTTAATTTTCTTTTGCGTTCTCAGTAGAGCAGTATAAACTCTACGTAATTTATTGTAGGCTTTTTTGTACTCTGGCTTGAAATTTGATACAATTTGTAAAATATCAAGACGTTTTCTTACCATGTATATTTGGCGAGTGTTAAAGTTACTATGATTTCTCTTCCTTGTATCTTTAGGGACTCGAGGAAAACATTCATTAAAATATAAAATGAAAACGTTCATGAAAGTATTCCACTGGCTGTTGATATCCAATTCGTCACACTGCAGAATTTCTGTCCATGATTCCTCACTTAGACGTTGTCTAAAAGCTGCTACATTGGCCTGCGGGAAGAGTCGTATGAATTTAGACGTTGAAGGTTGTTTGCACCTTTCAAAGGTAATCAGTTGAGCGTTGTGGTCGGAGATATGGTAGTTAATGGTTGTAGTTTGAAATATTGAACCGGATTTTATTATAAAATTATCGATACAGGTTCCTGTCGACGGGTAACTCGTATCTTTGAATGCCAAAGTGCACTGAAAGGAGTCCAGGAGTGATATAAGTTGCTGATTCATATTTGTCGTTTTTGAAATATCTATATTAAAATCCCCTGCAATGAAAAATTCCTTTTCTTCTTTATTTAATTTCAGTAGGAGGTTATGAAGTTTATCCATAAAAGGTTTATGTGACGCGAGAGACGATCTGTAAATGGTTATTATGATTATGGACTTGGTGTCGAGGAGCATCTCCGTTGCTGCGCATTCAAATACAACTTCTTCTGCTAGATTGTTTATATCATTCCTACTTTTTTGGTATAGAGTTTCTTTACAAAAAATAGCAACTCCGCCGTGCTTGCCCTTTCCTCTGCAATAATGAGAGGTCAGTCTAAAATCTTTAATTTTGTACAGTTGTAATTGATCTGCACTTTTCCAGTGTTCAGTCATTGCAAGACACTGACAGTGTGGATTATCCTCTAACATATATTCAATCTTGTTTATACAATTGCCAATGGATTGAACATTCTGGTTAATTAAACTAATTTTTGAACGAGGGTTAAGCTTTATATTTGTTTTTCTCTCACCATGTAGGCTGTGTGGTATGATTGCAGGTTGCGTAGTTTTTGATGAATTTATTCGAGGGGTTGTAGTAGTAACTCGGTTTATTTCAATTTCTCCGTTGTATTCTCCAACCTCAGTAAAAAACGGTTTATACACGTGATCTCGGTCACGTCTCCGGTTTCATTATGTTCTCTAGATGTTCTATCGGCACCGTTACCTTGAACGACGAATATTCGTTGGGGTGTTTGGAAATTAACTTTTTACAAGTTACGTTGCTGAAGTTTTTATCATTGAGATAATTAGTAACGTTATCAATTGAGAGTTTCGGATCTAGCCGGTAAACATGTAAATGACAATATCTTGCTGCTTTTATGACAGTAGTATCATCGTTGGTTCCAATTATGTTCGAGTTTCTGGTTCTCCTTTTTCTATACCGCTGAGTTTCCCATTTGCTATGGTTTTCATTTAAATTTGTTGAATTTTCCTCGCCAACCGTTTCAATTCGATTGTTATTGTTTTTTCCAGCATGCCGATCCACAACAGGGATTATCTTATTTCTTTCTTCTTTTTTTTTCCATTTTTTTCTTCTTTATCTTCTTCTTTATCTGGCTGTACAGCGGGACCGTTATCACTAAAATTTGTCGCAGCATTCTCCTTCAGGAACGACTTTTGCGATTTTAATGGTTTTTCCCGCACATTAGTATCCACTGAATTTAATAACACTTTATTTTGATCCAGTAGCTCTTTCGCCTGATTTGATAAATCTGCGATTGCAATATGCAGCGGCTCCACTTGTTTTTTAACTATACCAGCTAGAAGTTTTTCAAAATTCGGGCTCTCCAGGAAAGAGGTTAAAATTTCGAATTGTTTATCCGATGGGATGTTGGACCGCAATTCCCGCATTATTAAGCTAAACACTTTATAACTACGTAAGTTCAGAACAATATTAATAAGTTAGAAAATCTTATATATAATCTATATTTAATATAATCTATAAAAGTCGCAGTACAAGTCGTCACCACCAAATCTACAATCTACAAGCTATGGTTTCTTTGTTAAACGGATCTTCGTTAAAAAGTTCTTCGTATTTGTTTAAGGTCTCTTTAGTAGCCTCTGAGTTGTTCCTATTTGGTGCAAACTTCTAATGAAACTGACCATGATCGATCTGATCTATCTAGTAAAAAAGAAAGACAATTAGGATCGAAATTCCATTGCAGGACTACACACTGTGAATGTTACATACACAAATATGGACAATAAGGTGAAGGATGCGGTGCAAGTCTGTCTCGCTGTTTAGCCGAGTACTTCGTTATCTGAGGGCATCAGAAAGTTTGTGCAACGATGGAAATGCGTTGAAAAGCGGAAAGAAAAGGGGACAATATTGATAAACGATGTTAAGTTCAGTTTCCTATTTGTATTGCAATAAAATTTTTAGCTACATTGCAGATAATTTTCGATTTTGATTTTAGTTTATTAATTGTACTTTTATTAGTAGTAAATCTGGTTAATCTGAGTTAATCCTATATCTATGAAGCCCCATACTTCATAGATATAGGCAACCCAATGTACGCATGGTGCGCATGCAAGACACAACAAAACACATTGGCGTAAGGAAAATAAATTTGAAGGGGGTATATAAAAATTGTTTAAAATAGTTTCAACTATTGAATTTTTTTCTTCTTTCGGATTGAGAGGTCGCGCTACCGCGCGATATGTGGTCTTGGTTTATCTTCTCCTAATATAAACTAATCTAACCATAATCTAACCATCCATTTTGTTCAAATCTGTAGCTACGGTAGCTACGCGTCACTGGAGGTTTAATGTCAATTTCCATTAGTGTGAATTGTGGGACAGGGGGCGCTGAACGTATGATGCACCATATCTCAGATTAACCGTAAATTTGTAGCTTGAGAACGGATATAATAGTTTGTGATACAAGAGTGTGAAGAAGGACTTTGTGTTTACAAAAGCTTTTCACACACGTGTGTCATACATTATTTTATCTGCGATGCATCTTAAAATACTGTTGAATCTACAAAAAAATATTGTTTCTTACCGATAATATTGGAAAAATTGTAATTTTGTCCTACAACATACTTCAAATCACTGACATAATAAGGTTAGAAAGTTCAGCGCCTCCGTGGAAAAATTGTTAACCAATAAAAACGCACAGTAACGGGAACACTACTTTGTCCATGAGTCGGGAAAGATGGTTCCTTTTAGGCCCTCCACTTGACACTTCCGGTTTTGGCTTCTCGTTTCCATTTTGAATTTTCCCGCCTGAGTCTAATTTTGAATTTTCCCGCCTGCGTCAAATTTTGAATTTTCCCGCCCCCACCGAATTTTGAATTTTCCCGCGCACAGAACAGGAACAGGAAATGGGGCGGCCGGATGTGGGAAACCGGAGGTGGGTAACCGGCAACGGAAGTCGAAACGAGATTTCATCCTGCGTGGGGTTACATAGACCTCGCACGTGGAACTACATAGACCTCACACCCAGCCTGGGGTTACATAGACCTCACACTCTCATCTGTAGAAAACCGGAAGTGGGAAACCGGAAACGGAAGTTGAAACGAAGTAGAAACCGGAAGTTGAAACGCAAGTCAAAACCGGAAGTTGAAACGGAAGTCGAAACCGCAAGTGCCACGATCAATGGAGGTGGAGGGCCAGAAGCAACTATCTTTTCCTACTTCGAAGTAATCTAGGTCAACCTAGATTTAATCTAGATTACATTGTAGTTAGGTTATGTTATATTAGAGCCAGAAAAATCCAGACTGAGAGGCCAATACTTCTTGATTCTAAATTAAAAAAATTAATTCAGTTATAAAATACGTCAGAAAATTTATTTTCACTACGTCTATGTTTTTTGTTTAGTGACGCGAGTTGTTGCCATAGTAACAACAAACAGAAATCGTTTAATAATGATTTGGATACTTTTCCACACACACGATTATAATAATGGCATCCTTCGCATGCAATAATGTATTTATTAATGTGTTCATTTTGGTGTGTGAGTAAACAAAAGTGTTTCTTATGATTAACATCCTTTTTGTTACACGATTTACCCAATTACTTGTACATAAAGAATACTTAATTCCTTCACCCAATTCGTTACATAACGAACAACACTCATTATTAAATTTTGCACGTTAATGCCAATTCGTTAACGTGTTCTAAGGTTCGTGCAAGCAACCATTCAGCATCTGCCACCTCTGGCACAACCGATTTGTCAGCAGTGATTGTCATCTTAAAGTTTCCTCCATAGCTTACAATCGATGCATGTATTCCTGAAAGTTAAAAACAAATATTAATTAACTAGTCTAGTCTAGATTAGACAAAACTCCTAATCTAGTACTTCTAATCTAATTTTGTCTTGTTTGGTGTCGTATAGCCTTGTTCATGGCCATGGATTTGTTTCAAGGATAATAATCTTGTTTTGTTTGGTATCGTCTAGCATTGTTCATGCTCATGGACTTGTATCACGGATTACTGAAAACACATGTTTTATGCCACGTATGGATAAAACTGGATAATACTAGGCAAGGCAAAATGTTTTAGTCCGGAAATACTAATATGAAACCCCTTCTTGAGGCTTCATTAGTTCATGGTGATCAAAGTGAACAAACTTGCGCAAGTACAAGGTGAGTGAAACTCAATATCTCAGCTCTATTATAAGAAAAGCAAAAACGAAAGAAAAAAATCTGATAAGAGGTTCTTAAATGGAATTTAGTTTCGTCCATTTTAAACTGAATTCGCATATTTTTCCATATTTTGAAAATGAAGTATTGGCGCCATCGAATGTTATTTTCCCAAAAACATACCTACTTTTGGCATATTTGAAAAGAGCTAATTTCTCCGAACAAATTTGGGGTACTTACGTATAACCCGCGTAACTTAACGCGTAACCCCTGCGGGGGAAGATGTAACCCCTACCAGGCGCGTCCCCGGGTGGCGGATACGGGATTGCACACGCGGACCAACACCATTGCACGGTAACCATGCTTCGACACGAGATTACCAGTTTCCTCTTATCTTTCCTTCTTTGATCTTTCGACCTCCCTTGGTCAACTCTTCGGTCTACTCATGACCACCTTTCAACTCCTGATGCTAGTAGGTATCGAGGGCTAGGGAGTTAAACTTCTTTCTTCTTCAATCTATTACTCCTAATCCTACGGTGGTGGACCTTACCCGTGCCAAGAGGATGCATGGCCAGCAGGAGGTCAGTCTGGTCCCTAACGAAAGGAAACCTGGCAAAAGGTATAAATTGCACCCCCCCTCAATGGATAGTGCAAACCGAGGTAACAACCACCAGGTGGGTACGGGCAACAGCTCGGAATCCCACCCTGCGCAAGCAGGCCGCCCAATCGGATCTGGTGTGGGCAACAATCCATTCCCGGAACGTGAGTTCTCCAAAAAGTCCACCCGTAAAGGGAGACTCCCGTCCTCTAAGGACAACACAAGTAGCAGGCTAACGAAACCCGGGCCTAGCACTAGTAATGATGCAGAGCTGAATAAAGCGACATCTAGCAAAAAAGAGGTGAAACCGTCCGTCAGAGCCTACAGGGATAGAAGGGCGGCTTACAAACTCCTCGATAAATTTAAGGGCATCCCGGAGGAAAAGCGGTCTGATCAAGACAAGGCGAAACTCGAGTGGGCCCTTAAAGTTACGAAAGAGCATGAGTCGGCGGCAACCCAGGGATCGTCCAAAAGAAAGGACAGATCGATGGACGAATCCCCGCTCATAGGGAAAAAAAGGGCACGACTGGGTCCTTCGCCACAGTCCAACAAAAAGGGACTCCCGAAGCGCTCATACAGTGAGATCATGAAATATCATCTGGTATGGGCGGTCATTGACAGAGGTCACCGGGATGGGAGTATCGCGCCAGCCAAATGGGGACTGGTGGAAGCGGCTCTCTTGGGCAAATACCTGGACATTCTCCAGAAGAATCCAGGCCCAGCTCCTTGCTGCAGAGACGCAGGTTGGCATCAAGGACATATCAAGCTGGTGGCTTGTGCAGATCAACGATCAGCGGACCTGTACAAGCAAGCCATCGGCGGAAGTCTGGCCAGGCGCCCGAATCGAGGCTGTCTCAAGGGACAAGATCCCGAGCAGACCGAGATCGAGAGCCTGGATCCCGACGGAACCCTCTGACCCGAGGACAATTCTGAAGATAATTCAGACCAGCAACCCCACGCTTCCAACTGAGGATTGGAGCGTTATCAAAGTTAGCGAGGCAGCGGGTATGAGAAGGCAAGTAATTGTCATCTTAAACGAAGCATCTCTAGCGCCACTGGCAGAAAGTAAGGGAGTGATCAGCTTCGGCTTCGGCTCCACTACCCTGAATGTTTACAAGAGTGACCAGAGAACCCCAATCCCCTCGAGGGAAGGGGAGCCTCGGTCACATTCAGACAGTGAGATGTCAGATATGGGGGTCACGAATATGTTCGGACCTCTCCATCTAGATGAGATTAGCGAAGCAGAGGAGAATCTGGCGCTAATCTCTGTCACCGAAGACGACAACGACGTAACGATCGTCGCGGTGCCAGAAAACTCTCTTAGCGATGGTGGGGGTAATACAATGTAACCTCCACCACTCCAAAGCAGCCTCGGCTGCTCTGCTCCTCCAACTATCAAAGGGATGAGTCGACATAGCCCTAATCCAAGAACCCTGGGTCGTGGGTACCAAGATCTGTGGACTGGGCTCTGACAAGTACAGGTTACTGTACGTAAAAAACGCAGGTAAGCCACGCTCGTGCGTCCGAAAAATTTTATCTAAGGATCCGGCAGTCCAAAGCTTCATACAGAAGCAAGATGGAAACTGGACAACCTCATGTACAGAAACGCTGGAGCTACTCATGGAAACACACTTTCCAGACAATGGAATAAGTGTAGTGGACTCTACCATAACTGCTCCACCTCGGTATCTGGCTGACAGAATTGTAGGTGGAGATAAGCTAACCTGGAGCATCAAAAGCTTCAATCCCTTTAAGTCACCTGGACCTGACGGGATCAGTCCAGTTGAGCTGCAAGAGGCCATAGATATAGTTACACCTTGGTTGGAGACTATGTTTAAGGCATGTATCAACCTCTCATACATCCCAAAAATATGGAGAGAGGTCGAAGCGGTCTTCATCCCAAAAGGAGGAAAGGCCTCACACACCTCCCCAAAGACCTGAGACCAATCAGCTTATCATCGTTCCTGCTAAAGATACTTGAAAGACTGATTGACTTGCACATGAAGGAGGCATTACACCCTGAAATGCTGTCAATGTCTCAGCACGCATACACAAAGGGGAAATCCGTGGAAACAGCACTCCACGCCTTGGTAAACCAGATAGAGAGCTCGATGAGGCATAAGGAGTTCACGATGGTTGTCTTCCTCGATATAGAAGGGGCATTTAACAACGTGAAGCCTGAAGCCATAGAATCAGCTTTAACTGGACTAGCCATGGACAATGCTCTATGTCACCTGATCGGAAAAATGCTCCGTGAAAGGAACATTAGGGCCACAATGGGAGAATCCCATATAAGAAGGAAGGTGAGTAGGGGAACCCCACAAGGAGGCGTCCTCTCACCATTGCTTTGGAACATCACGCTAAATGAGCTGCTCCTCCAACTTAGGAAATCCGGCTGCAGGGTCGTCGCCTATGCGGATGACGTAGCAATAGCGGCCTCAGGGAAACACCTCAATACAATGTCGCAACTTGTTGAAGGGGCCCTATCGAAACTAGCGCAATGGTGCAAAAGGTGTGGCGTAGATGTCAACCCGGCGAAAACCTAGCTAGTCGTTTTCACAAGGAAACACAACATCCCAGAATTCAGGCTCCCAATGCTAAAGGGCACTGAACTGGCGATCAAGGAGAGCGCCAAGTACTTAGGTCTCATACTAGACCGAAAGTTATCTTGGAAGCTCAACATAAACGAAAGAGTACGGAAAGCAACGGTGGCGCTGTACTCTTGCAAGAGAGCGGTGGGGAAGTCTTGGGGCCTCAACCCCAAGATTACCTTCTGGCTATACAGAGCCGTAGTTACACCAATACTCTACTACGGCGTTTTCATATGGTGGCCAGCACTTAATAAAAGAGTCCATCAAATGGCGCTTACAAAAGTGCAGAGAATGGCGGCGCTCATGATAACGGGAGCCATGAGAACGACGCCTACGAAAGCCTTGGAGACAATCCTGGACATAGCCCCGGTCGATTTAATGGGTAAGCAACTTGCCATTACCACAGCACTTAGACTAAAGTCAGTGCGAATGTTGACATCGGACTATCGTGGACACGCCGGAATAATCAATGAATTTAAAGGGGTGCCCAAAAACATAGACCGATGTCTAGCAACACCTGCTTTTGGTAACAACTTCTCATACCACATACCCTCTAAAGAGGAGTGGATGGAAAAGAAAGAGGTACCAGCAGGACACACGCAGGTCTTTACAGACGGCTCACGGAGGGAGGACAAAGTAGGCAGCGGAGTTTTCTCCAACGACCTCAACCTCAGAATTAGCTTACGCCTGCCGGACTACTGCAGCGTTCTACAGGCGGAGGTAACCGCCATAAAAGGGGCAGCAGAGTGGCTGATGGTAAATGGGGACCCTGGTGAACAGATCCACATTTACACCGATAGTCAAGCTGCTCTCCGGGCAGTTACTAGCGTGTGCACCAACTCAGCAGTGGTCTCTGGCTGTCGGAGAAAGCTGAAGTGAGCTCGCAGCACACACAAACGTGAGACTCACGTGGGTACCAAGCCACAGCGGGATCTCAGGTAACGCAAAAGCGGATGAGCTTGCAAAGAACGGCACAAGCCTGCACTCAACCGAAATATTACAGGATATTGGTATTCCATTTGCCTCGTACAAGGAGACCATAGCCGAAATAACCTCGAACCTAGCGGAGCGAAGGTGGAGGGATGAAGAAACCTGCGAGGTAACCAGGCAAATATGGCCTCACCGAAACAGGAAAAAAAGCACCAACATCGTCTCTCTAAAAAGAAACGATATCAGACTGGCAGTGGGAGTCATCACGGGACACTGTCCCATTGGCAAGCACGCTGAGAGACTGGGCATAGCGAAGCGGGACTACTGCAGAGGCTGCCTGGACGAGGAGGAAGAGGAGAGTGTTCAGCATTACCTATGCCAATGCCCCTCTCTGACCGCAACACGATTGCTCTTCTTAGGCCGACCTTTCTTGGATGATCTCTCTGACCTCGCATCACTAGATGCGCAGACTCTCATGAGGTTCATCCACGGCTCGAAATGGTTTGACAAAATCCCCTGAGGAGGGTTGTACTGCAAGTACCGTGGTAACACAACGGGCACATCTGAGGCCTATGTGAGCATTAGCTGCCACTTAAACCTAACCTAACCTAACCTACGTATTAACGCCACCACCGCTATATATTGCATCGAGAGTTCGCGCTGCCGCGCGTATGTAGTCTTGATTCATCTGCCCGCTTCGCGGCGGACAACCAAATCTAACCTTGTTAAAAAGTTTTTTGAGTTTTAAAAATGTTTTAATTTCTAATAAAATGTTTTATTTTATAATTTATCATAAAAAATTTAGATGTAGATTGGAGGCATTTAAAAATATAGCGCAGGTGGCGTTAATATGTAAGTACCAAATTTTGTTAGGAAAACATTTTTTTATCTTTTTCCGTTCAAAAAATATAAATCATTTTATGTTGGATTATGCATACGTGGCATTATAGTATTGATTATCACCAAGAACTAATGAAGCCTGAAGAAGGGGTCTCATAACAGTATTTCCGGACTAAAACAATTTGTCTTGCCTAGCATTATCCAGTTTTATCCATTCTCGTTTTGTCCAGTCTTGTTCAATTTAATAAAAGCTTGTTCGGTTCTGTCCACTCTGGTTCAGTTTCTTGAATATCTTCCAAAATCGCAAACTTTCAATAATGTTTTACCCATTCTTGGAGAATTTGGTGCAAAGGCAATGAAGTCCTTGACGCGTCCTTCCTGTCCAAAAAACGAGATTTCATGCGGGCCTGGCAAACTGCTCACACCAACTCCTAGATGCACCTGGCCAATCAATTTGTTTGTTATTACTTCGGGAAGCAAGGAGCACACGAATTTCAACATGAAGTAACTGAGCTAAAACAGGAATAAATCAAAATACGCGTCAAAAGTAATTATTACATATATTGTGAAAAACAGGAAACAACTTTATAAAATTAGAACAATGTGAGGAATTTAGATTTTTTGTTGGCACGAAAATATTGAAGGTACAGTGAGAAGAAGACTTAGAGTTTTTTTTTTATTGTAAGTATACCGGTTCGATAGAATTAATCTGTCATTCACAGTAGTGTTAACAATTAATTATTTTGATTTTGGTACTTAGCGCAAGCCGGCTTTGTCCGCTGAGAGTTCAAATGTTGGTAATTTGTCACTGTTTAAATCACTATCACTGTTTAATTACTTTCGCTGTTTTCTGAGTCGGGATCGGTGATGTCCTGTGAGAGTTTTCTTTTGAGTCTGGTGTGGATGTTACGTTGTCCGAGTCGGTAGAGATGGCACTAGGACATTGGAGGATTTAAAAAAAAAATTGACTGTTGTTTTTGTAAAATACTCCTTGATGGTGGGTACATTTAATTCCTGATGTATCTGCTTGTTTCTGATAAACCAAGGGGCATTTAGGATTATTCGTAGAGCTTTATTCTGAACTGTCTGCACTTTTTTGAAATTGGTTTTGGATGTGGTGCAATAAATTGGGCATGCGGATGTTATTAAGGGTCTTATAAAAGATTTATAGAGCAGTAAAGAAGATTTTGTTGTAGGGCTGATTTTCTATCGCATAAAATTTATTCATCCAATATTCGATTACAAGTATACAAAACTCAACATACAATAAATGGATGAAGTTCTACAATAAATAGTTGGATAAATACAAAAATAAATTAATCAATCCAAAATTCGGTTACTTCGTACAAAATAAATTACTTCATCCAAAAAAAGGTTACTTCATCCAAAATAAAATGAAATCATCCAATAATTGATTTTTTCTTACAAACTATGATTTTTCCTTACAATAATCGATTGAATCGTTCAACATACTTTTATTTTACTTAGTAAGTGCAAAATGCAAATTTACGAGTATATTTAATAATCTTCACACTTTTATTAAATGCATAAAAATACTGAAAGAAAAAAACTGTTCACCTTATTGATGAGTGGATTAGCTCGGAATTAAAATGCATTATTCTGCTTATATATAGTATATAGTGCTTTTTATATATAGTGCATCTATCTTCTTCTTCTTCTTCTTGTTTCCAATAGCCCTACTTTGGACCACGCTTGTTCAACTATTGGGCTTTGATCTTTGCCCAGTACTGTCGCATCTTCTGCCGGTGTAGCTTCTTTCCCTCTTCTTTCCAGGGGGTACCTTTCCTTCGGGGTTTTTCCTGAAATCCACGGACTTGCTTCAGGATGCATCTCACAGAAGACTGTCTGTTTTGGAGATCTGTTATTCCCACTTCTTTAATATCCTTCTCGGTTTCTGTCAAACAAGTGGTACGAACCTTTTTGTTTTACCAGATTGTAAACAGACTGTTGGTTAGTCGGTTTGGAGTCAATCTTCCAACGTGGCCATAGAAAGCTACCCTTCTTTTCCTTGAACAGTCAGAGAGCCTCTCAGAGTTATGTCGTCTTCGGAATTCCCCATCTTCCTTTACCGGGAATGCCTAGGATCTTCCTGATGATTCTCCTCTCTCTGATTTCCAATTTCTCTACCAGACCTCTTCAGTTCAAGGAAAGACACTCCATGGCATACAGTGCTTCTGGTCGTAAGACTGATGTGTTTGCGCTCTCTCTTTCGTTACACGCCGCGTTAGTTAGAAATAAAATTTGAAGGAATTAAGTCCTTGCTTGTAAAATTCGTTTATTGTGAAGATATAATTGTATTTTGTATAAAAAAATTGTTTATAAAGAGCAATCAAATTTTGGATGGATCAACCTTTTTTGTACAGTTAAACCTTTTTTTGGGTGAATTGCTTTTTTTTTGTACATATCTATCAATTATTGTACTAAACCATTATTATTTGTAAGATTCAATCGATCTTTGGGCGTTTATATTTTATTTTGGACGAAGTAACCTTTTTTTGGATGAAGTAATCTCTTTTTGTAAGAATAAACCGAATTTTGTATTTTTGCAACTATCTTTTTGTAAAAAAACATCTACTTATTGTACGCAAAAAATCCAAGCCATTTTCTATTTATTAGAGAGTATAATTGAGACAGTCCGCCGTATGCTTGGTTGATGTTTTTATTTGTGTGAAGGCTCCATGTTAGGCGAGTATCTAGATGTACACCCAGGTATTTTACGGCTGCTTGGTTATATTTAATTACATTTCCTCTTTTATCTCACTGAATACTTTTATCTCACTTTTAGTACAGTTTATTATGTTATTACATTATATTTATTACAGTTATATTATGCGCCATTGAGAAAACCAGTCGTTGATGAAGTTGAAAGCTAATTGGAATTGTTCTGCTGCGGCTTCACGGTCGTGGTGTTGGGTTATAATAGCTGTATCGTCTGCATAGATAAAGATTAGCGCTTGAGGAGGAACTAGAATATCGTGCATGTATATATTAAATAAAGTTGGGCCAATAATGCTTCCCTGTGGGACCCCTGCTTTAAAGGTTCTGGCATCTGATAGTTCAGCGTGGTTTTTTACTGCGAAGGTTCTGTCTGTGAGAAAGGAATATAATAATTTTAGTAGATAGCTTGGTAGATTTAGCTGTTTAAGCTTGTATTTTAAGACGTCGATCCACACTCTATCGGCTGCTTAAACTACGTCTATAAATGCCACAGTGGTGTAATTCTTGTCCACAAATCCTTTCTCAATAGTTTCAGTTAGGCGAAGGAGGATGGCTCGTTGAGTGTGATTTCCGGAATCCAAACTGGAAGGGTGGCAAAATGTTATTCTCTTCCAGGAATTCATTGATTCTCTGAAGGATCGTTATTTCAATCATCTTAGATATAGTAGGCAGGAGGCTTATAGGTCTATAGCTTTCCACTTTTTCCTTTTCTTTGCCAGGTTTGTGAAACATGAGTACATGTGCATGTTTCCAGTTTTTCCGAAAATAGCCTTCTCTAAAGCTAGCGTTGAGTATATTGGATATGTATGCTATAGCTTTGTCGGTTAGGTGTATTAGTACTAGATTTGGAAAAAGGTCGCGTCCGGGCGTTTTTTGGTATGGAAGATTTTTAATACTGCTCTTAATTTCGGTGGGTGTTGTTTAATTGATTTCAGAGTTATAGTCAGTTATATTTTTCAATTCGTTCGAGCGGTTTTCGACTTCTGTGGATGGATGTGTCATGAATACCTTTTCTGATTTGAAGACATCTTAATTAATTGGAGATACCTGAGTTAATTGGAGACGCCTTAGTCAATTGGCGATACCTATGTTGATTGGAGACACTTTAGTTAATTGGAGACACCTGAGTTAATAGGAGACACCTTAGTTAATTGGAGATACCTATGTTAATTGTAGACACTTCAGTTAATTGGAAATCGCTATGTTAATTGGAGACACTTTAGTTAATTGGAGACACCTGAGTTAATAGGAGACACCTTAGTTAATTGGAGATACCTATGTTAATTGTAGATACTTCATTCATTCATTTTGGTTCGTCATGGAAGCTAGCTATAGCCAAGTCGTTTTGATTATTTTTCGGAAGAATTTTTATTTATTTAAATTTTTATGTATATCATCTACAACTCCTTATCTACATGCACCTCATGAAGGAGTTTAGTTTAGAACTTGTTTAATTGGTGTTTTTCACAGGAGACTTCAGCGGCTCACAACTTGTGTGCACGGGCATGGCACGCCCGAGGTGCCCTAGCTAGGCTTACACTTTTTACTTCTACTAGTCCTGGGTGTGATCTCTTACTATAATCTTCACTATCAGTCTTCCTTGACTAACTCTTGTTCCTCTCCGATCCCGATGCAATTAGATTAATCGAGGGCCAGGAGCTGAAAAACCGAAAAGCACTAGGGAAAGACAGAGTTACAGCGGAAATGCGGAAGATGGGGGGAAACTTTCTAGAGAAGGCACTACACATCCTCTTAAACAAGTCTGTAAGAGCAACGAGTATCAGCGTCATGGAGGAACGCTGAAGTAATTCTACTCTTTAAGAAGGGCGATAGTGCATATATGGAGAACTATAAACCAATCAGTTTACTGTCCGTTTTCTATAAGCTGTAGACGCATAGTCACAGACCTAACAAGCAAAGTTTGACTTTCGAAAAAGCAGGATTTCGCAAAGGCTATAGCACAACAGACCATATCCAGGTTATGCACACGCTTATCCAGAAGACTACAGAATACAATATCCCACTACATCTGGTCTTCGTAGACTACCAGAATGCGTTTGACACTATTGAAACATGGGCGGTGTTGGCAACTATCAATAAGGCGAGAATTGGTTCTTACAAAGGTGTAGAAGACTAGGATGGAGAGCGGTGTACACCAGGGATACACAATTCCTCCTAAGCTATTTAGCTCTAGAAAACGTTTTCAAAACGTTAGTCTGGTAGGGAAAAGGTTTTAATATCAACACATACCTCAATCACCTAAAATTTTCCGACTAAGACGACGAGAAATAGCTCGAGAACATCGTCCAGTGGAGGCCCAGAATAACCAAACGAGGTGTGGGAAGGCCGCAACTAAGGTGGATGGATGATATCCGGAAGATTTCGGGTAAAAACTGGCTGCAAGCAGCAAAAAACGAACTGAGTGGAAAAGTAGGGAAGAGCCCTATATCAAGAAGTGCATAACGACAGACTGAAGAAGAAAAGAAAAAAAAAGGAAGTTTTCCAAATACATTAATTTTGTCCATAACTGAACATTTTTAGATTCATAATTTTATAAAAATACTTCTGTGAACTTCTGTGTTCATTTTTCATTTTCTAGGTTTAGTTATATCTATCTATCTGATTATATATTGAGGCAGACTTACGTGTATATCAATGCTCTTTAGAACGTCGAGGTGTTCCTGTTCGATCAAACGTAATCTCGCGACGACCGGAATCGTTTGAAGCTCGTCTTTCATCTTTATGGGCAACTCGAGGCCAACGGCCGTGCATGTATTTCCCAGCTCCCTATACATATTTCCATAGTCGAAAACGACTGGCTTGGGTAGATAAACCACGCCAGATACTACTTTCTCCGGGATATCAACCTGACGCTAAAAAACAACAAAAATAGTTAATTGAAAGAGGTGTGGATGGATTGAGAAGAATATACAGATGATGATAAAATTGTCAAGACCTAGGAAATACAATATAAGAGACAAGACTAGGGATGGAAAACTATATATACATGAGGAAAAAACTGGATGACAATAAATTAAAAGCCTTCCTATCTGCTACTTTAGAAACAACCTAGGTATGGCTTTACTATATCATAGTTCCATCAGGCGTTGGTGCGGATAGAATTATAGAGATTTTATGGAGGAAATGTTCTGGTCTCAATGATTAATTGTTTTCAATATTGTACTAAGCTTCTAACGGAAGGAAGATTTTGTTTCATTCAAACATTTTATAACATTTCGTCCAAAATATGATATATGAATGAAGAGCAAGATAGATTAAACATAAAATATCTAACAACCATGTCATTTTGAATCACTTATTTGCAAACGCTAGGAACCAGATTGAAGACCATTTAGATAAACTAACCAGTTGTTTCCTCCCAACATTCTCCGTCTACATTGTTTAGGACAATTAGCCGAAATTGGAGCCTGTGTGCAAAATGAACAGTACTAAGTCACATGATAAATGAGAGTGGTTAAAACTGACAGAGTAACAAAATTTCTTTTACCTTTTGGTAATATTCGTGCAAAGCAGTGGCGAAACACGCGTTGATAACGCTTACAAAAGCTGTGTTATAAAACTTTCTAATCCTGTTAATTTTCGCTAGAACATCGCGCTGGAATTCACTGTACCAAACGAACTGTTTATCCCCGAGAGAATCGAACATCTGCAAGGCATTTTTGACTAGCACCTGCGACACGTCCGACTTCACCTCCGTGGACGCAGTGACCAACTTCATCTCCAACAGTTTATCCTTCACTTGATCCACGAACGTGATTGTCTCCCTCGGCATATCCTTCCCGAGGAATTGACTGCAGATCACATTTAAAATGGACACGCCATCGCCGAGGCAGTGGTGCAAGCGGAAGATAACGGGGTACGTTGGTTTAGTAGTAAACGGCTCAAAGTTTACGACTTGTTGGCCAACAACAATTTCTATTAAACCTGTGTTGTTGCAAGGCATGGGACGTTGATCTTCGATTTGCAAAGCAGCCATACACGCCTTTTTATCAAACGCTTTGAAGTGCATTTTCTGCATTGGTGTCACAATCTCGCTGGGCTTAAATTCGTGCCGCAAGTAATAATTGAATCCAAGGAAAGAGTTTTTAACGAAAAAAAGTTTTTCTTGGATCTTTCTGTCGCTAATGTCTTGGAATCGTGTTCGGAAAGCTTCTATCAATCCTTCGGATCCCCCGCTGTGTTCGATGAAGCTTATTATGTTGACCACGCATTTTTGTTCTCTTGCGATCATTGAGTCCATTCCATCTAGTAATCCTCGGTACTTGCCTCCGAATTTTCTTAAGAGAATTAGATTTACAATTTGTTTGTAAGAAATAAGGAGGATTATGATTGGGTAAATTATAATTAGGACGAGGAGCGTTAATAATACGGTTAGGAAATGGTTGTTGATTAGGTTCGGCTTCGTTTTAATTTTGAACTAAAAGAACATTAAAGATTATTATATTTCGTAAGTTTTTGTGAAATGGATAAAATACCTTTACTAGTGCATATGCAAACACTGGGAGTTTGAGGAAATCCATTTTCTTGTTTACTGTAATAAAAAGAAAACCAAATCAAGCTTGCAACACATACACACATATATATATATATATATATATATATATATATATATATATATATATATATATATATATATATATATATATATATATATATATATATATATATGTATATATATATATATATATAAATATATATATTTACATGTTTATACATATTTACCAACTAAGTGAAATTATGTCATAATCAAATTATTTCTCTATTTCTTTAATTTTTCTTACAGGAAGGAAGTTAATTGTGTGTGCTAATAACACTCAATCGAGCTGCAAGGATGTATCCATCGCTGTGCCTCAAGGTTCTGTTCTGGGCCCGCTTCTATATCTGTTGTTTGTAAATGATCTTCCACTTCACGTAAGCGAGGAAACTATTCTGTTTGCAGATGACATGAATGTGGCGGTATCCGCAACCAATTTAGATGAATTGGCAACTAAGATCGGAATTGTTGTTGAGGAGGTCAAGAGCTGGTGTAGAACTAATCATCTTATATTAAACTCCGAAAAAACAATCTGTACATATTTCTCTAAACTGAAGAAACTTCCACCCGTTTTTAAAATAATTATTGATGACAAAGAGAAAAACCTTGCGGCATGTACTAACTTTCTGGGAGTACGGATGGACTCCACACTTAGCTGTTCTAGCCATATAGACCATGTCTGTAAAAAATTATCTAGTGCATACTTTGCAATTCTGCAATTAATGAAATCAATGCACCACGACTCAATAATTAGCCTATACTATGCACTTGTCTACTCTCACTTATCCCTCCACATTTTGCTCTGGGGTCAGGCTCCTAATGTAAAGCGATGCTTTATCATGCAAAAAAGGATTTTACGTCTTATTTTCAGACTTAAAACCGAGACAAGCTGTAAACAGTGCTTTAGGGATAATAGCATACTAACACTACCTGCAATATATATATATATATATATATATATATATATATATATATATATATATATATATATATATATATATACTCAAAGCATTATGTTATATAAAACAAAACATTCAAGAATTTGATACACTTGCTGAGTCCCATTCCCACAATACTAGATTTGGTCTTTATCGATTCCTAAGCATAATACTGCTCTCTATGAGAAATCCTTTATTTATACTGGAATAAAACTGTATAATAAGTTAGATTCGAAGATCAAAACTAAAAACTATACGCAATTTAAATGTGAATTAAAGCAAATACTTTTACGGGGAGCATACTATTCTATTACCGAATTCTTGTGTAGTTACAATGTGTAATCTGTTATTTTCTTACCTACATGTGTTTTTACTCTGTTTTATTTAATTACATTGACCATCACATCCACAGCATGATATTTATATCAAATTATTTACTACTTGTTTTTATTTATTTTTATATTGTCATGTGGCTAAGTGAATAAATATATTATTATTATTATTATTAATACTCGGCCATATCGTATGATTCCATATCAATTAATATATTCCGTGTGTCCTATAAAAGTTTATTTGAATTTGTTGTACATTTTATTCTCTTCGGTAGTGTGTTTTATAGTTTAATATCAATATATGGAGGAAATCATAATAAGCTGGGGTCCCTTTTCGATCAGTGTCAGTCAATCTGTGCATAGGTTTTGTATAGTTCTTATTGTTAGTTCTTGAATTTATGTAAAAATTCCTATGCTTTTCAAATAGGTGTTTGTATTTGAAGGTAAATACCAGTGTTTCATATACGTGTAATGCTGTTATTGTTAAAACTCGTGCTGTTTTCCTCTACATATTTCTTTTCTTTTCATATTTAATTTCAAGTTTTCTAGTATTCTTAGGACTTTATTCTTCGTTTCCGAATTTTAAAAAATTTCTTAATATCACTTCCTCCTCCTTAGAACACTATGCAAAATTTTGCGAGGACCTCTCAAAGTAAACTATGATTAGAAGTGATTGCTATTATAAAATGTATTATAGTAAATCTTCGAATTACGCGATTAATTGGTTCCGAAGGTTTTTGCGTAAGTCTCGAAATCATGTAAGTAGAGGAAAGCAAACATTTTTTGGCAAAAACTATGTTTTAATTTGCACAAGTCGCAGATTCAGGACCTTGACCATCTAATACATCCCGGATCATATTTACATCTTAAAGAGAAAATATTGTATCTTTTAATAAAAGTGTATTCAGCTTCTTCTTGAAGTTTTTCCCTAACTCTTAATCCCTGATGTAATTAGGCAGCTTGTTGTAGATGGAAAGTCCAAGGACAGTCGGGGATTTACTCCAACATTGCAAGTTGCATTTAGGGGTATATATTTTCATTCTTCCTCTTATATAATGGTGGTGGATTTCCGCCAAAAGAATTTAAGTTAAACCCTTTCAAACCTCGCAATCGTCAAAATCAAATGTTTTATGTTTCCTTTCTAATTTTTTTTTATCGCAGACAGGCCAACAAGGACCACGCAAATATCATATCTTTGTAGGTCTAGTTTCCTTCTTTCTCTTCCAGAAGTCTTCCATCTTGGTCGACTGCGCAGCTCTTTTTTCAGCAGTCCATTCTCCTCTGTTGAGATTCTTCTTCTCCCCGACAAGAATTTTGAGGCCAATTTTTTTCTATTCGGTTTAGACAATCTTTTTCAGTAATTTTGAATTTTTGAAGTTCTTCCTTCATTTGTTTTACATAGCCTCCTTGCCCTTTATAGTTCCAGATTGTATCAAAAATTTGTTTGTTTAACCTTGAGCAATCCATGCGGATCATATGTCCGTAGAACTGAAGTCGCCGCATTCTGATCATCATTTCAAGGTTGTCAATTTTACTATAAATTTCTGCATTGGATCTCGGTCTATAACCTTCCTGTGTTTTCCTAAGTCCATAAATCCTTCTTAAAATTCTTCTTTCTATCTTGAGCAAATTCTCCATTCCGGTTATATTTGTAGTTTCCATGCCGTACAAGATGAATGGTCTAATAGCTGTATTAAAATGTCGTAATTTTGCATAGATAGACAGGTTCTTTTTATTGTATATATTTTTTGTACAAAAATTTAATCTTTCCAATTTCCCTTTTTTGTTCTCAATTGCCAATTTATCCGTCCCATTGCTACTAATTATTTCTCCAAGATATTTAAATCGGTCAGTGACCCTGATGCTCCCATAATTTGTTTTTATCATTTTCCTATTATATTTCTGATCACTTGTCATCATCTCTGTTTTTACCAGCGAAATCTGTAAGCCCGCTTTTTCTGCCGTATCTTTTAACTGATTAATTTGGTTAATTAATAGCTTCTTGTTCAGATTCAGCAAACAGCGCTATGTCGTCAGCAAATGCTAAACCTTTGACTTTGAGGTTCTGATTCTTTCTACCAATGCTAGCACTTGAATCGTTCTTCTCCCAAAACGTCCTCATGACTTTATCTAAGACCAAATTGAAAAGCAGTGGTGATAGACTGTCCCCTTGTCTTAGCCCTGTTTTAACCTCGAAGGGCTCGCTAACTTCACTTAAAAATTTGACTCTGGAAATCGTATTAGTTAACGTGAGTTTTATTAAATTTTTGGTTTTTTGATCAACTTGATATTCCTTCAATGTGTCAAAAACAGTATCCATATCCACTGAGTCATACGCTTTCTGAAAATCAACCAATGAGATAAAGATATTCTTTGGCCTGTTGTTGTAATATTTTAATATCAATTTTAAACTAAGAATTTGTTCTGCACACGATCTATTCCTTCTGAAACCACCTTGGAACTGACCAAGCTGTGGTTCGATCTGTGGTTCAAGTCTGTTTAGAAGTAATTTGGCAAATATTTTATATGTGACAGACAACAATGAGATCCCCCTATAACTATTGACATCAATTTTTGAGCCTTTTTTATGTAGTGGATGAATTAAGGTGATTAACCAGTCTTCTGGAATTGCTTCCTCAATCCAAATTTTCTGGAATAGATTTGTCGTCGCTATTAAAAATTGTCTGTCGGTTTTGGACAGTTTAACTTCTGAAAATACGCAGCCAGGATATCACAATTTTCCTTGTTGTTTAATGCTATCGCACCATCATCTCTTTTGAAGTTTAAACTCGGCGATGAATATCCAGTGATTTCATTCTTAAATGCTCTATAAAATAATCGTGTCATTTTTCTTAAAATTGTCGTCCATTTCCATTATTTGGTCCTTCATATATTTTCTTCTAATCGTCCTTAAAGTCTGGTGGGCCACTTTCCTTAATCTTTGTACTTCCTCTAAATTTTCTGGAGTTTTGTTCTCGTTCCACTTGTGCAAAGCACAATGTCTTTCTTTGATCACTCTTTCACATTGTACATTCCACCAAGCATGCTTCCTATAAAAGTTCAACGGTGCAATTTCCTGAGCGGGTTCAAGAAGGTTATTAGTAACATCATTCCAATTGGTTGGTGTTTTAAGATTTCCTTGAAATTCTATCCTTTTTTCATTTGTAAGAACCTCTCTATTAATTTTTGGAATTTTAATTCTAGTTGTATTTTGTTTGCGTGTAAAAGGAATAAAATTCATATTGATTTGAGAAATGTAATTATCTGGAGTTACATTAATGGATTTTTTGACCTTAACATTTTGGATTTCTTTGTAACAATTTCGAGAAATAGCTACATGGTCTAATTAAAACTCACCCAGAAACGCATTTGGGGAGACCCACGTTTTCTTTTTACTTGGTTTTGCTTTAAAATGTGTGGACATAATCTTTAAATTTAGATGTTCACAGAGTATAACCAATCTCTCACCATTCCTGTTGGTTCTATTATGAGCGTGATATTTACCTATTATATCAGAAAATTTTCTCTCAGATCCAAGCTGAGCATTGAAGTCTCCAAGTAAAATTTTTACATGAGTAGAAGGAATTTTGAGAATTTCGGGTTCTAACTCATCCCAAAATTCATCAACTTTCTCTGGATTCGTTTTATTGTCCTTATTTATAGGAGCATGGGCGTTGATTAGCGTGTATCTCTTATTGAGAGATTTTATAGTTAGGGAAGATAGTCTGACATTCACACTTCTAAAAGCGATAACTGCGTCCAAAAATTTTTTGTTCACCATAAAAGCTGTTCCCAGATGTGGCATGTTCTTCATCACTCTCTTCCCAACTTTTCCTTGAAAATTCGGTAGTTGTCAGATTCAAAGGTGTCCTCATCCAAGAAACTGGTCTCTTGAAGGGCTAATATTGTAATGTGATGTCTATGAAGTTCTGTTGTTAGTTGTTTTAATTTTCTAACCTGAATTAAGGAATTCACATTGCATGTTCCAAAAAAATATTTTCTCATTTTCTTGAATCTTGAACTGTTCTTGTGGTGCTCCGATTTACGCCTAGCATTCAAATCTTATTATTGCTTTCTAATATTACAAAAGGAAAGAAATAATTAATTGAACAGGTGAAAAAAGCAGTTCATGGTTTTTGGAGGAACGTATCTACCATGTAAATCAAGGGATGATTGTATGTATATATTTTTTGCATGTTAACAAAATGGATTACCATCAGTGACGATTTTCCGACGTTACCTAATATCAAATTCCCAATCAGTTTCTGAAAGTGTTTTTGAAGAGTGTTTTTAAATTTCAATACATTACTTGTATGAATTAAGAACAATTAAACAAGAATTTTTGGCTGGTTCGGTGAGATTTTTTAATTGAAAGCTATACGGGAACATAATATATTTTTCCCGACTAATTTTGGGACGCTGAATCGATTGGCGCAAATTAGATAGGCGTCTCTGCGATAAGCCGTTTAAAAATTTTGATATCGAGAAATCCGCGGAAAATGCGAGAAAATGTATTTGCTCAAAATCATTATTTATCAAGTGAATTGAAAATGTCAAAGTATGTCTGAAAGTGTTTTCCCTGCTGGTTGTAAATATACAAATTGCATTTTTTGCTAGCCGCCTCCGTTCGCGAGATATGACTTGATTTAATTGGCAAAATCGAGCGAAATTTCGCGATATTTGGGCGCTCGAGCACAGACAAAGGAAACTATTTAATATTTTCAAGGAAATCTAAAGGTACCCGAAGGGAAATGACCTGCTGAAGACGATGCCGTAATCTGTTTTTAATTATCTGCAGCGGTTCTCAAGATATAGACTTATGAAGTCGAAATTTTGGAAAATTTGAATTCAGAATTTCAGAATGAAAAATCTTAAATCTTGAAGAATCTTTGAAAAAAATTTACATATCGATTTTATCATCTTGTCGTCTAGTTTTTAAACGATTTCGCTGGGATTTGTAATTTTAAAAAGATTTTTAGTAGGGAAGGATGTCACGTTCTAAATCCTCCACCTCCACAGTCATGCGCATGCGCGATGACCTTTGGCACCTAACCTAACCTCGACCTTGACCCTAACCTTGACCTTGGAACTTCCGGCTTCGACTTCCGGTTTCGACTTCCGGTTTCGACTTCCGGTTTCTGGTTTCGACTTCCGGCCGCCATTTTCGGAACTTCCAGATGCGCGGGAAAATTCCAAAAATAGACGAGAGGCGGGGAAATTCAAAATTAGACCCTGTTGAGACAAATGAGGTGTGAAGTTGGTTGCATACATCAACGGGGCTAAAATACATGAGACTAGATAGACGGGATTAGATACTTGGGGTCTAGATACATGAGGCTAGATAGACGAGGCTAGATACATGAGACCAGATACATGAAACTAGATACATGGAGCCAGACAGACGAAGCTAAATACATGAGACTAGACAGACGGGGCTAGATACATGAGACTAGATAGACGGGGCTAGATACATCAACGGGACTAAATACATGAGACTAGACAGACTAGACTAAACCATTTTAAACCATTTGATGAGAAAAATCAAATCTGGTGTCAGAACGGCTCTAGCATGTGCCTTAAGCGAGATACCGCCCGACCGCCTACCCCACAGTTGATGACCCCCACAGTTGATGTCATCCGCCGCGGCAGATATTGCTAAACTAATTACCTCGATGCTGATTGGCTGATTAACGAATAAATAATTACAGTTGACCTTTTTCCTCAATTTATATGTAATGGACAAGACTGGACAGACAAGACTAGACAGACAAGACTAGACGAGACTAGTTAGATGAAGCTAGACAGATGGGGGCTAAATACATGAGATTAGACAGATCAAGCTAAATACATGAAACTAGATTTGACTGAACTAAAATATATAAGGGATTGTTTGATTAAAATAAAATATATTTTCGATTGTTTTTCTTATAATTGTTAATAATGTTTATATTATTACTTTCATTTTGTTATCTATGTTTTTTTTTTATTTACGGCTTGTTGATTAGACGCAACCGGATGTTTGTCAGTCATAACACCAGGCAAGAATAGAGGGACTAGACTAGACAGACTAGATTAGACAGACAGACAAGCGGAGAAAATTCAAAATGAGTTGCGGATGGGTAGCGGACAATCCTGTATGCATACATAATTGAATGCAAACATATTACGGATTGATTCAAATGAGATTATTAGTTTTAAGCCGGACAAGATCGGACAATACCGAAGAAAGTCGAACAAGAACAGACAAGACTATACAGACCTTATATTTATCCGAATAATTTCCTGAGTAAGCGAAATTTCTTAAACTTGTCTGTGAACCAGATCGTATTAATGTTTTTCATTTATATAAATACCAAAGAGTTCAATTTTCTGGCATCCACTTTTCATTTACTTGCATCCACTTTTCATCTACTTGCATCCACTTTTCATCACGCCAAACAGGGTGTGAGGTCTATGTGACCCCACGCCAAACAGGGTGTGAGGTCTATGTGACCCCACGCTAAACAGGGTGTGAGGTCTATGTGACCCCACGCTAAACAGGGTGTGAGGTCTATATGACCCCACGCTAAACAGGGTGTGAGGTCTATGTAACCCCACGCTAAACTCCGTCCACTTTCCGTCCACCCCATCCACTTTCCGTCCACTTTTCATTCTTTCAGCTTTAATCTCATTGGGTTAGTTGGGTTAGCATTAGGTTAGGTTAGCATTAGGTTAGGTTACGGGATGTTAGGAATGAAGCGCACTTCATTCCCAACGTCCCGTAACCTAACCTAATGCTAACCTAACCCAATGCTAACCCAACTAACCCAATGAGATTAAAGCTGAAAGAATGAAAAGTGGACGGAAAGTGGATGGGGTTTAGCGTGGGGTTACATAGACCTCACACCCTGTTTAGCGTGGGGTCATATAGACCTCAGACCCTGTTTAGCGTGGGGTCACATAGACCTCACACCCTGTTTAGCGTGGAGTCATATAGACCTCACACCCTGTTTGGCGTGGGGTCACATAGACCTCACACCCTGTTTAGCGTGGGGTCACATAGACCTCACACCCTGTTTAGCGTGGGGTCATATAGACCTCACACCCTGTTTAGCGTGGGGTCACATAGACCTCACACCCTGTTTAGCGTGGGGTCACATAGACCTCACACCCTGTTTGGCGTGGGGTCACATAGACCTCACACCCTGTTTAGCGTGGGGTCACATAGACCTCACACCCTGTTTGGCGTGATGAAAAGTGGATGCAAGTAGATGAAAAGTGGATGCAAGTAAATGAAAAGTGGATGCAAGTAGATGAAAAGTGGATGCCAGAAAATTGAACTCTTTGGTATTTATATAAATGAAAAACTTTAATACGATCTGGTTCACAGACAAGTTTAAGAAATTTCGCTTACTCAGGAAATTATTCGGATAAATATAAGGTCTGTATAGTCTTGTCTGTTCTTGTTCGACTTTCTTCGGTATTGTCCGATCTTGTCCGGCCTAAAACCAATAATCTCATTTGAATCAATCCGTAATATGTTTGCATTCAATTATGTATGCATACAGGATTGTCCGCTACCCATCCGCAACTCATTTTGAATTTTCTCCGCTTGTCTGTCTGTCTAATCTAGTCTGTCTAGTCTAGTCCCTCTATTCTTGCCTGGTGTTATGACTGACAAACATCCGGTTGCGTCTAATCAACAAGCCGTAAATAAAAAAAAAACGTAGATAACAAAATGAAAGTAATAATATAAACATTATTAACAATTATAAGAAAAACAATCGAAAATATATTTTATTTAAATTAAACAATCCCTTATATATTTTAGTTCAGTCTAATCTAGTTTCATGTATTTAGCTTGGTCTGTCTAATCTCATGTATTTAGCCCCCATCTGTCTAGCTTCATCTAACTAGTCTCGTCTAGTCTTGTCTGTCTAGTCTTGTCTGTCCAGTCTTGTCCATTACATATAAATTGAGGAAAAAGGTCAACTGTAATTATTTATTCGTTAATCAGCCAATCAGCATCGAGGTAATTAGTTTAGCAATATCTGCCGCGGCGGATGACATCAACTGTGGGGGTCATCAACTGTGGGGTAGGCGGTCGGGCGGTATCTCGCTTAAGGCACATGCTAGAGCCGTTCTGACACCAGATTTGATTTTTCTCATCAAATGGTTTAAAATGGTTTAGTCTAGTCTGTCTTGTCTCATGTATTTAGCATCGTCTGTCTGGCTCTATGTATCTAGTTTCATGTATCTAGTCTCATGTATCTAGCCTCGTCTATCGAGCCTCATGTATCTAGCCCCCATGTATCTAATCCCGTCTATCTAGTCTCATGTATTTTAGCCCCGTTGATGTATGCAACCAACTTCACACCTCATTTGTCTCAACAGGGTCTAATTTTGAATTTCCCCGCCTCGCGTCTATTTTTTTGTATTTTCCCGCTCATCTGGAAGTTCCGAAAATGGCGGCCGGAAGTCGAAACCGGAAGTGCCAAGGTCAAGGTTAGGGGTCAAGGTCGAGGTTAGGTTAGGGGTCAAAGGTCATCGCGCATGCGCATGACTGTGGAGGTGGAGGATTTAGAACGTGACATCTTTCTCTACTATTTTTCAAAAAACCAAAAACGGACTATTTTTCTGATCAAAACGATGGATTTTTTGGACGGATTTTTCAACAAAATTTAGGGCTTTTTTTATTTTCTTTATTTTATACGATGATATGATTTTCCAGTGTATTTCGTTTAAAGGCTCAAGATGTCCGAAATATAGGCTATTTTCAAATTTTTGTAAATTGACTGAATTGCAAGTTTTTCAATGTGAATAATTTAACCGGATTCTTTACGCATCTTACGAGACCAAATTTGTGGAAATCAGTTGAAAATTTCCCGAGCAGTGAATTCAAATGTTAGAGTCCTCCAACGGATCGATGGCTGGTTCGGTGGGATTTTTTAATTGAAAGCTTCCCAGGAATATGATATATGTTTTCCGACTAATTTTGGGACACCGAGTCGATTGACGCAAACTAGAAGTATATGTGATAAGCCGTTCAAAAGTTATGACATCGTAGAATCTACGGATAATACGAGAATTTTTTTTTCATTTTTATTATTAATGTTCCCCTTTTCTTTGTAATTATTGTAGACTATGTCGCTACAGAGATTTTACATGAGTCATTATTCTAAATCTACCGATTATAATTGTTCTAACTGTAGAATGACACGTTTTAAAAAACCTATCGTTTGTTTTTAATCGCGTAAGTACAGAATCATATAAGTTGAAATCGCGTAATTCGAAATCGCGTAAGTCGAGGACTGACTGTATTATACTTATAACAAATGTATTGTGGTATTAATGCAAGTAATACGTTGTTTAAGGTTACCAGAAAAACGATAAAATTCTAGGACGTTAATTGAATAATTTGAAAACTAATGGAAATAAACAACAATATGTATTTTCGGTTTTCTATTACCTTAACGCAATAATAGTGGATAAAAAAACTACAGATAACAAACCCGATTGTAATGTCGTTATGCTGTATCAACATGTTTCTACCTTGAATTTTATTTTATTTATTTTTAATTTATGAATGAAGTTAGTTTGTTCAATTTAGATAGTTTCAGTTGCATCTTAGATAAGATCTTAGATTAAATTTTAGAGTTAAGAGCTAGTTTAAATTAGGTCTATAAAGCTCCTCCACGTCCACCTTTGATAATGAATTTGATAACACCAGAATTATGTGCTCTTTATGTGCTAATTATCAATCGCGATTTTTGTGCTCGAAGTATTCAATGAAAAAATGAAATTCTACTAGTGGGGGTGCTAACTTACAGTCAAGCTAGCACCCACCGATCTGAAAAATTGGGACACCGATACCAAATAAGCACTACAATAATTATGTGCTCTTTATGTGCTTTTCAACTATCCCGGAGCGAATTCGCTAACTCAACCCCTTGTGCAAAAAACTCACCCCGAACGGAGTGAGCCACAATAGGTGAAATCTTTTATGACAAAGTAGAAATATTTTAACCAAAGCGAAAACGTTGCAATAATTATCTACTCTTAAGATATCCTATTCGCGATTTTTGATCGCACCCTTGTACAAAAAATTCACCGCGAACTGTATGAGCCATGAGAGGTGAAACAGAAATTTGAAATGACGAAAAATTGTTGCAATTTTTGCTCTCCATATATGCTATTTAAAAGTTTTGTGCTCTGTTTATCGTTTCCATTTTGCGGTATTGTTTATATTACTAGTGCGATGAATTTAGTTATAAATTAGTAATATTATTGAGTAAGTGCAAAAGTGAAGAGCCGTTAAAGTTAAATCACATTTTAAATAAATTTGCGTTGTATTGCGTTCAATATATGTTCAAAAACAATTGGTAATCTTAAGGAAAGATCCTACAAGCTACATACAATGTGTACATACCTTCAGGGTAGACAGTCGGTCTATGTTGTGAAGTCGCAAATACACTTCTGCAATTTGTTTGCTAGAAGCAAAATTCGTGGTCGTCCGACAAATGTCTAAAAACTAGTGGTCGTTTGATGACGATAACCATGCGACGTGCAGATTCGCTACAACTCGTTTAGACCGGTTCTGAACGACAAGGAAACGATTTTACCAAAATTGGTTTCTAAAGTTATTTAAACAAAATGAATATATTATTTATATAAAATGAGCTGCCCGGAAAGCCTTGGCCTTGGTAATAGGCAATCAATCAAATCCTATCAAATCGTCTATTCCATATCAGGGCAATTCGAAGCGCTAAAACGGATATATCGATATTTTTGCTACGATATCCTAGAGTCTCCAACAAAGCCCAAATGACAAAGGCATTAGAACAGCGCCAGCGGTGGCGAATCTATGGCACGCGTGTCACAGTTGCCATGTAGAAACAATGTTCTGGCACATGGGAGAAATAATTACTTTTCGAAAAAAGCATAAATTATTTATATTATTATATTAATAATTATATAATATATAATTATACAAATATTAAAACAAATACAAATGAACAAATATAAATGTGTTTTATTCTAATGAAATACCAGACAAAAAGGAAATACAAAACGTGAAGGTGCTAAGAAGCGCGATCTGGACCAGGCCACTACCTCTCAAAGATCAAAATAAGACTCCAGCCTAGAAACACTAGATTACACAGAACCTCCAAAATGGTAAGATTTGACGTCGAGCGACTCAAGAACAGCCAAGAACTAAGTCAGAGACTGAAAAACACAGACCTAAACAACTGGGACCACGTGAAGTAGACTCTTGTCAAGGCGGCCAATGAACTCGCCCTTCTCGCTAGAAGAAGAAAGCATCCGTGGTGCACTGAAGACTGTGACAATGCAATAGCCCCAAGACAGATAGCCTGGGTGAAGAGGAATTCTAAAAAGACCAAGGAAAATTGGCTTCAATTTTTGGAACAAAGAAAGGTTACAGCCAAGATAATTTGAGGAACCAAACGAACCTTCACACAAAACCAACTAACCCAAATCGAAGAGAGCTTTGCTAAGAATAATTCCTGAGATTTCTTTGGAACCTTTAAGCAGGCACTCAGAAAATACGCTCCGCCAAGCCTCCACTTCAGAGACTCACAAGGCAAACTGGCTTATAACGACAAGGACAACTACCACCTTTTGGCGCAGTACTTTAAAAATCTACTCAACTGTGACCCACCCAGCGAAGACTTCGACTATAAACAAACCACACCAAACCCGGACTCGCTTCCCCCTTTATTGGAAGAAGTTGACCAGATCATTCAACTTCTTAAGAATTATAAGGCAGCTGGAGAGGACTCTATCGTTGCTGAACTGTGGAAAGGTGCTTGTAACAATGCCGTGCGCAAGCTAACCGAGATCATCCAGGACATCTGGGAAACAGAGAAATTACCACCCGATTGGAAATCTGCTCTGATCCATCCGCTTCAAAAAAAAAACCGGCCAAGTGCGAGTTGTGACTCGCGCACCGAGGGTTCCGTACAAACTTGTAAGTAAGGTATCTTTTTTTTGTGGAGGACGTAGCAAGCAAATTCAGTTAACTTGACAAGTGGCCCTCCTGAAATCACGACCATCTTAGTACCGCTGCAAGCATAACCTCAAGATGTCGCTGTCGTACGATGGAATTCTACCCTATATTTTATTACCACACATCCCCCATTCACTATGAGTGTTTAGGGGTTCTGGAACTTCACAATTTGTTTTTACTGCTCAATTTTGCCTGTATACCTATATACCCCGTATAAAGGTATACAGGGTATTTTTTTATAAATAACGCGAATATTTTTAAACTTATAAAAATAAAACTTTATTTTAGTATTACACTTATTCACTAACTTATATTAAGATCTAACTATTTCTAGATCTAATATAAACTAATATATTAACTATTTCTAGGTCTATTTCGATACTCTTAACATTCAGTTGTTCAATTGACTGCTTTTTGGGCAATTGACTACCAAAAAATATAGGGCGTAAGTGATTTAAGTATATGTAGATTATAAATATGTATATAGAGCTTACGTTATGAAATGCATAACGAATATAAACAAAGAAAATTCAGAATAAACAGCTTTGTGCCAACACATACTTTTTAACCTTCGGACCTAACCGAGTAGGACCTAACTGTATGCAACCCATATGCTTCCGTAGCCTGACAATACCACTACGACAACATTAGTGTATTTTCATAAGTTTCTAATAGTAAATTCGCATTTTTCTTGTAATTAAACTATATATTTACGGTTTTCAGATTTTTCCCTTTACATGTGCTGTAAGACGCCGCCTCTTGCCAAATTTCATGATTCTAGGTCAACAGGAAGTACCCTATAGGTTTTGATTCCCTTGTGAAATCGCAAAATATGCGACATAAACGGTCATATCTTTTGATCGCGTTGACTTACAAGTTTGATTTTTTCACAACTGAAAGAGACGGCAGACCCGAGTATTTGATACCAATTTCAACTTGTTACCTCTACCCGTTCCTGAGAAAAATGGTCTTGACAGACAGACAGACGGACAGACAGACAGATGGAAACAAAGCGATCCTATAAGGGTTCCGTTTTCGGTACGGAACCCTAAAAAGGAAGATTTTACTGTTCTAAACAACTACCGTGGAATTTCTCTCGTCCCGGTAACATACAAGATTCTCTCGAAGGCGTTACAAACAAGGGCAGAAAATCAGTTTGATATTCAACTGGGAGAATACCAGGGGGGCTTCAGGAGGATCCGATCCTGTGTTAAACAGATCCTGAATCTTAAAACTGTACTTGCATTCTCCAAGATGAGAAACCGCAAGGTGGTCGTCACCTTTGTTGATTTTAGGAAGGCCTACGATTCCATTAATAGAGAAATGCTTAACAAAGTAGGACTCATCTCCAAAACCCATCTCCAGGAACTAGCACTAGACAACAAAACCCGCAGACTCATCCTAGAAACTTTGACCAACACCCATTCCAAGGTTAAATTTAGAGGCGAGATTTCAGAAAGCTTCGAAATAAAAACTGGAGTGAGACAAGGAGATGGACTTTCCCCACTTCTCTTCAACTGTGTCCTTGAAAAGGTTATGAGAGAATGGCGCAAGGAACTGAAAAATTTGGGTGCTCAGAGTGGTATCTACCTGGGACGTAAACGTATGCCTGTCACGCAACCTAAAACTTAAGCACTACACATCAGTCTTCCGACCAGAAGCCCTGTATGCCATGGAGTGTCTTTCCTTGAACCGAAGGGGTCTAATAGAGAAATTGGAAATCAGAGAGAGGAGAATCCTCAGGAAGATCCTAGGCCCGGTTAAGGAAGATGGGGAATCCCGAAGGCGGCATAACTCTGAGCTCTACGAACATATTGAGATGCTCTCTGACTGTGCAAGGAAAAGAAGTGTAGCTTTCTATGGCCACGTTGCAAGATTGCCTCAAAAACGACTAACCAACCATCTGTTTACCTTCTGGCAAAACAAGAAGCTTCGTACCACTGGGTTAACAGAGACCGAGAAGGATAATAAAGAACTGGGAATAACAGATCTCAAAAATAGACAGTCTGTGAGACGCACCCTGAAGGCTTGAGCGTTAAGACGCAGTTGAACAAGCGTGGTCCAAAGTAGGCCTATTCGAAAGAAGAAGAAGAAGAAGAAAGACCAGACAAGACCAGACTAGACAAGACAATCCAGACAAGACCAGACAAGAGCAGACTAGACCAGACAAGACCGACAAGACCAGATAAGATCAGAAAAGACCAGACAAGACGAAACGAGACCAGACATTTCCAGACAAGACTAGATAAGAAAGACTGGAAAAAAAGCCAGACAAGTAAGACAATACCAGACAAGACCAGATATACAAGATCCTACAAAAACAGACAAGACCTGACAAAACCAGACAAGAACAGACAAGACCAGACTATTGCCAGAAGGCAAGGTGGAGAAGGCCGAAGCCCGCAGACACCTGCAACACAGTTGACAGGCAAGGTGGGAAACGGAAACAGGGAGGTCTACATGGACCAAGCGCTTGATTCCTGATCTGCGTCCGTGGGTCAACAGAGAGCACGGCGTAAGATCCTACCACGTAAGCCAGATGATTAGCGGTATACACAAGTTCAAGGTCACTGAGACAGAGGAGTGCTGCTTCTGTGGCCAGCCAGATGCCGCTGAACACACTTTCTTCTCCTGCAAGTGATGGGAAAACGACAGACGCCTGGCAACTTCAGAAATAGGAGAATTGACCCCCGATAACTGGGTTAGGTTAGGTTAGAAATGCTTTAGAAATGTTAGTTTAAAATGCTTATATTTTCAGCAAAATTCAATTTCATCGTTAGCATTATCACCCAGAAAGAGGCCGAAGAACGCGCTGCCCACGCAGATACCTACCTAGCTAAATCTCAAGAGCAGAAGCAGAATCAAAACTCTCAAAAAAAACTAGAGCGTTAACAGCTGACCGGGCTGCCCATCCTGAAGGAATGCGCAAGCTATAACGTGATGGTCTCTAAAGCAAAGTGGAAGAAGAGGTTTAGTGAGTGAGAGCCTCACATGCAGGTTGGTAGAGCTTCCCCCAAAACACAATTAAAAAAAAGACTAGACCAGACTAGACCAGACAAGATCAGACGAAATCAGACAAGACCAGACAAGACCAAACAAGACCAGACAAGACCAGATAAGAGCAGGGAAGACCAGGGAAGACCAGACTAGAGTAGACAAGACCAGACAAGACCAAAGAAGACTAGGCAAGACCAGACGACACCAGGCAAGACCAGACGAGAACAGACGAGACCAGACAAAACTAGTCTTGCCCAGACTGGCGGTTTGTCCGAAAATCAATATGGGTTTAGAGAAGGTAGATCCACCATCATTGCCTTACGCGCTGTCCTGGAGATCGCAGAAAAGGCTAAAAGCGGAACTCAGAGAAAACTAATTTTTTAGAAGGGCCATTACTCCAAGGGTTACTCCGAGGTTACTTTGCGGGTCAAGAGTGTACGGATGCGATTCCAAGGGAGCCCCAAATTATTTTCATAAGGCCAGCTACGCCCAATATGAAAAAAACTAGATCAGACTATACCAGACTAGAGCAGTCAAGACCATAGAAAACCGGACAAGAACAAACTAGGCCATACAAGATCTGACAACACCATAGAAGACCAAACAAGACGAGACAAGACGAGACAAGACCAGACATGACCTGGCATGACAAGACCTTCCTACCAAAAATGAAGTGATACATCGTCTGCAAATTAGTCCTGGTTTTGTTACCGAATCATCCACAACATACTTGTGTTTTAAAACGTTTGTGCAAGAAGGGTTTCAAAATAACTGTTAGTTGTTGTTGAACCCATTTTACACAGACCTTATTTTGTATATCAGGACGACACAATAACAGCTGCGAGTTGTTTTGGAACCCATCTTGCACAGTCTTTATGAAACCCAAGTCTGTTTTGAATGATTTCGTTAACAGAACCTTGCCTGGTTTATAGACGATGTGTCATTTAATTTGTGGCCGGAAGATCCAACACCACATACGCCTTCCGCACATAAAAACCGGATCGCTGTTAGTTGTTCCTATTTGGTGCAAACCGCTAATGGAACCGGCCATGAACTATCTGCAAAAAAAAGATAATTAGGATCGAAATTCAATTGCAGGACTTACTACACACTGTGAGTGTTGCATAAACAAATATGGACCAAGAGGTGAAGGATGCGGTGCATGTCTATCTCGCTGCTCAGCGGAGAACTTCGTTTTCTGAGGGCATCAGGAAGCCTGTGCAACGACATAAAAGCGGCACTATATTGAAAATGATTTGAAGTTCAGGTTCCCATTTGTATTGCAATAAAAGTTTTAGCTGCATTGCGGATAATTTTCGATTTTGATTTTAGTTTATTAATTGTACTTTCATCGTAATAAATTTGTAACTTACAAACGAATAAAGTATGTATCTTATGATTAACTTCCTTTTTATTACACGATTTACCCAATTTCTTGTACATAAAGAATACTTAATTCCTTCACCCAATTCGTTATAAAGGGTTTTTCAATAGTGACATAACAATTTTGTTTTATAATACGGACCATAACCTACAAACTTTTGTATGATCTGTCAATGTCAAAACATCAGACAAGGCTTATATTTTTATTATGGTGAAGTTGACGAACAAGCAACGTTTGGAAATCGTTAAAACTTACTATCAGAATTCTGACAGCGCTAAATTCACTTTAAGAGCGCTTACTCCATTTTTTCGTAGCAATAATCGTCCTAGCAGACAACCTGAGCCTGGGATGGTGATTACATTTTAATCGACATATCCACTATTGAATGTTCCTGAACCAGTGAGACAACACACCGGTCAAAGTACTGAAAATATTGCAGCCGTAAGATCTTCAGTTCAAAATGAACCAAACAATTCGATTCCAGGCCGTTTACAAGAATTGAGAATTTCTCTGTCCAAATTAAGGCGAATTTTACGTAAAGATCTCCAGCTACACGCTTACAAGATCAAATTAATCCAAAAACTGAAATCTCTGGACCATTTAAAGCGCCAAAATTTATCAGATTTTGTTCTGCAAACATTTGGAAAAAAATCTTCTCTTGGCACGTGCAAAAGGTTGCCGAAATTTTACTAAAACATTAAAAGTCTTTAAAAGACGGCGAAATATGGAAGGAGGATTTTATTAAAGTTTAACTTCATCGAAAAATTATCTTTAGCGATGAAGCTCATTTTTGGCTGAATGGTTTTATCATTTAATTTTACGGAGGAACATCTGTGTCAATCCGAAGAAGCGTACGGCAGGGCTGTATATTGTCACCTCTCCTATTCAACACCTATTCGGAGGAAATTTTCAAAGAAGCTTTAGCGGAAGACATGGGAGGTATCAAAATAAGTGCAGTAAGTATCACCAATATCAGATACGCAGACGGCACCGTAGTCCTTGCCGATAACATATCAGACCTACAAAATATGATGAATAGAATAACTAAATATAGTGAGCATCATGGATTGGACATAAATATATCAAAGACCAAACTACTAGTCTTCTCCAAGAGACCCACTGCTGAAACAATTTTGATTAACGGCAATCAGATTGAACAAGTTTGCTGTTTTAAATATCTGGGTACCATAGTCAACGCGTTGTGCGATCCGAAACGAGAGATCCGTTCCAGAATCGAACAAGCCAGGAAAACATTCATAAACATGAGAAGATTTTTGACTAGTCCTGATCTGAGTTTGGAGCTCAGCGTTCGCATGATTAGATGTTATGTCTCAAGTGTGTTGCTGTACGGATGTGAATGCTGGATCCTGGACCCTGCAACTGAAAAGAAAATTGAGGCGTTTGAAATGTACTTATTTCGCCGTATGCTCCGCATCTCACGAGTCCAACTAATTACGAATGAAGAAGTGCTTAGACGAATCAAGTAGCCGATAGACCTAATGGCCCTCATTAAATAAAGAAAAACTACATACATAGGCCACATTATGAGAGGCAATAAGTATGAACTGCTGAGACTAATAATTGAAGGAAAGATTCAAGGGAAAAGATCTGTTGGTAGACGTCAGAACTCCTGGTTGAAAGACCTCAGAAGATGGTTTGGGTGCACTTCCAATGAAATTTTTCGAGCTGCTGTGTCCAGAACAATGTTAGCTATGTGGATCGCCAACCTTCGAAAGGAGAAGGCGTCATAAGAAGAAGAAGGTTTTATCATTAAGCAGAATATGCGTTATTCCTCTAACCTCAACCAAAACAAAAAACACATATGTGCTTCTTGAAATTACATTCCATCCACAAAAAATAAACGTGTGGTGTGGATTTCATGCCGCAGGTGTGCGCTCATGCGATTTGATGCCGTTGGATTTCTTCTTGTGGGGTTACCTTATGTCGAAGGTTTATGCCAACAATCCAACAACGTCGGAGGAGCTCAGGAATAATATCGAACGCGAAATTGCCAACATTCCCACTGACATGTGCGAAAGGGTGTATGAAAATTGGATCCATCGCTTTCCTCATGGTCGTGGTGATCATATGAACGACATCTAATTCCATACAAAATTTTAACATGTGTACTACTAAAAAAACCTGGCATAAATTTCAGCCCGATATCTCAATTATTCTGTGTTTTATTTAAATACAAAAATGTTATGTCCTTATTGACTAACCCGGTATATCGAACAATGCGCGTAATTAAATTTTGCACGTTAATGCCAATTCGTTAACGTGTTCTAAGATTCGTGCAAGCAACCATTCAGCATCTGCACTCTCTGGCACAACCGATTTATCAGCAGTGATTGTCATCTTAAAGTTTCCTGCATAGGTTACAATCGCTGCATGTATTCCTGAAAGTTAAAGATCAATATTAATTATTTAGTCTAGTCTAGATTAGACAAAACTCCTAATCTATTACTTCTAATCTAATCTTGTCTTGTTTGGTATGGCCTAGGCTTGTTCATGTCCATGGATTTGTTTCAAGTATAATCTTGTTTTGTTTGGTATCGTCTAGCTTTGTTCATGTACAAGGACTTGTAACATGGATTAGTGAAAACACAAATTCAAAGTTTTATGCCGCGTACGAACTTGCGCGAGTACAGGGTGAGTGAAACTCGATGTCTCAGCTGTATTATAAGAAAAGCAAAAACGAAAGAAAAAGATCTGAAAAGGGGTTCTTAAAAGGGACTATGTAAGGTCCATTTTAAACTGAATTTGCAAATTTGTCCACATTTGGAAAATGAAGTAAAGGTTTGCCCAAAAACATGCCTACTTTTGGCATATTTAAACAGAGCTAATTTTTCTGAACAAATTTTGCTAGGAAAAGAAATTGCTATCTTTTTCCGCTAAAAAATTATAAATAATATTATGTTCGACAATGCATACGCGGCATTATAGTACTAATGATCAACAAGAACTATCACTAAAGCCTCAAGAAAAGGTCTTACTACAGTATTTCCGGACTAAAAGTATTTGTCTAGCCTAGTATCATCCAGTTCTACTCTCGTTTTGTCTTGTCTTGTTCTATTTAATAAAAGCCTGTCCGGTTCTCTCCGCTCTGGTTCAGTTTCTTCAATATCTTCCAAAATCGAAAACTTTGAATAACGTTTTACCCATTCTTGGAGAGTTTGGTGCAAAGATAATGAAGTCCTTCACGCGTCCTTCCTCTCCAAAAAACGAGATTTCATGCGGGCCTGGAAAATTACTCACGCCAACTCCTAGATGCACGGGTCCGATCAATTTGTTTGTTATTACTTCGGGAAACAAGGAGCACACGAATTGCAACATGAAGTAACTGAGCTAAAACAGAAATAATTACAAAATACGCGTCGAAAGTAATTATTACATATTTTGCGAAAAACAGGAACTAGCTTTAGAAAATTAGAACAACGTTCTAAGGGAATTCTTAGGAATTTAGAAAAATTCTTAGAAATTTGGATTTTTTGTGGGTTCAAAAATATTGAAGGTACATTGAGGAGGAGAATTGAAGAGATTTTAAGACAACCAAATTAATTGGGGACACCTGAGTTAATTGGAGACACCTAAGTTAATTGGAGACACCTTAGTTAATTGACGATACCTATGTTAATTAGAGACATTTTAGGTAATTGGAGACACCTGAGTTAATAGGAGACACCTTAGTTAATTGGAGATTCTTTTTAATCAGTAAAAACCTTTGTTACCCTAAGGTGTAAAGGTACTTGTTACAATCTAAATATACCATACCACACCTTAATATACCATACAATAAATCAAATTAAAACTATAAAATAAGATCAACCCATTTCTTGCATAAATAAATTTTGCCCATTCTTTCTTGTTTTTTGCCATCTTCAACCCCTCATTCCAGGATATTTCTCGTTCCTTCAACGAATCTGCCACTGCTTGGTTCCATGTTTTTCTTGGTCTTCCTCTTTGTCTTTTCTGTGTAGATTTTCTAATTCGTTAATTAGTTCCTCCTCCTTTCCCGATAAGCTTCTGACGTTCCATGTTCCTATTCTCCATGACCTTCCTTTCAGTGGAGGCTTTTACTTATCTGTGTTTCTTCATCATCTTTAATAACACTAAGCTCGTATCAATTTTCATTGCCTGGTTTGACTTCGTTAATTTTCCAGTCTTTTTTGTTTGTCGTTAGTTTTTTGCTGCATTCGTAATTTTCTTTAGCTGCTCTTCCAGATCCCGCTTTTTTAAATTCTTCTATTAGTTCTATCTCTTTTCCCAGTAGGTTTCTAATGTTCCATGCTCCTAGTCGTACAGACCTGTTTGTTTGCATTTTCATCTCCATGTTATATTTTTCCGCCATAAGGCTTGTTAGTCGTTTTTTGTAGATTGTTGTACATTCTCGCTTGTTTTCAATAAAACTCCTTTTCCTTTTTTGTCCCATACATATACTTCTACATTACAAATAAATTTTTGATATCCTATTTTAACTTGTTTTCATTTTCTTGGCTATGCTTCTTATTTCTCTTTGGATTTTGTTTTCTTCCCATGTTAACTCGTTCTAAAGGTATGTATAAGTTCTTTTTAATTTGCTTTTCGCCTCCATGACCATTTGCTTTTGTTCCCAGTTCGCTACTTCCACTATTATAATTTCGTTCTCTTTTCCCTTATTTCTAGTATTTATTTTGTTAATGTCTACTTTGAACTTCAGTTGCTCTGAGAATAATTTTCCTATGTCGTCTTCCGTTTTGTAGGCCGTTTTTAGTCCTTCTATTACTGGGTTGTTTTTCTTCTTCTTTTTTTCTTCTATTTCCGCTCTGCTTTCTAGCGTCTCAATTCTAGCTATTAGATCTCTCTTTTTTCCATTCCCCATGCTTCTTCCTTTCTTTCAAATTCTATTTATATTTCTCTTATTTCCTGTTTTAATTCGTTTCTGTTCTGCTTCATTTGTTTTATTATAGTTTGTATCATTATTTCTATTTTTTCCATGTTTTGTCCTACTTCGACCCGTTCTTTACTCAATAAATTATTCGCTGTTTTATTATGCGATTTCTCTTCCCTTTGTCTTAGTTCCGGAGACCTTATTATCTTCTTGCTCTTAGTAAATATGTTTTCGCTATCTTGTTCCTCCACTTCTCTGTCTCTTTAGTGCATAGCACCTGTCTTAGCTGCACTTTATTTAATATTATTTCTAAAGTAACTACTTGGAACTTTTAATTGCTACGCCACAGCTACTAAGCGCCGCCGCACACTGGGACGGATTACGAATTTACGGCGACAAAAATAGAATTTTACAATGTCTCACAATTAAGCAAAACCACTTAAATTGTGTTGTTAGATAACCCATCCATAATACTATAAACAAATAAATGCGAAAAACCAATTACATTGGTTGTGGGAACGTGTTAAACATCGCTCTTCTCCCTTAACCGGTACCAAAAAGGAATTAGTTGCGCTGGATTTTTAACAAAGTAATTACGTCTGCTTTGTGTTTGTGTTAAAAAATCGTGAACTTTTTAAATATGGAGAATATAGCTTCAAGTATGTATTTACATGTAATAATGTCAAATTTGTAGAAAGTTTTAATCAATACGGTTAAAAAAAAAGTTTTGTTAACGACTATCGTAAATTATTTTTTTTTGTAATAAACTGCAATAAATTGATTTTAAAAAAAGTTCCGCATAGTTCCGTTAAATTAAATATTTTGTAAAACAAAACAAACATTGACAATTCTAGAAAAGCAAAAATTCCGTCCAAATCGTTCCACCTTACTGAGAATTACACCTTTTTTCAGGTGGTCGTGATGACCACAAGAGAGATCTTTGAATGGAAATGAACTATTTTTTGTATTAAGAGATGAAAGTTTTAATAAGTTTTCTTCGTTAAAGTGTAATGAACAATTTTGATGATTTTTAAGAAGATCGGTTGTGAATTTGTAAAAATAATGCTTTTTCCAAAAAGTGGTTTTCCAAAAACTCTCCCGGACTTACCCTACTTATAACTCGCTAATATTTGCCCCTCGCACTATAATTCCCGATTTTCGGTTAAATTTTCGGTGTTTGGTGACAAAACGTTGCACTCTCGATCAACTCTCGACTCAAACAAATTGGAGATACCTCAATTGGAAACACTGTAGTTAATTGGAAACCCCTATGTTAATTGAAGACACTTTAGTTAATTGGAGATGTCCATTCATTTTGGTTGGTCATACAAGCTGGCTAGAGTCATGTCATTTTGAATATTTTTGAGAAGAATTTTATTTATATCATCTACTACTGCTTATCTACATGCACCTCACATAGAGACGTTTAGTTTAACTTTTTTTAATTGGTGGCTCACAACTTGTTGTGCATGGCACGCCTGAGGTGCCCTAGCTACACTTACATTTTTACTTCTACTAGTCTTGGATGTGGTCTCTTACTATAACCTTCACTATCAGTCTTCCTTGACTAACTCTTGTTCCCCTCCGATCCCAATGCCAATAGATTAATCGAGGGTCAGGAGATGAAAAACAGAAAAGCACCAGGGGAAGACAGAGTTACGGCGGAAATGCTGAATATGGTAGGGAAACTCTCTAGAGAAGACACTACACATCCTCTTAAACAAGTGTCTGTAAGAGCAACGAGTTTCATCGTCATGGAGGAATGCTGAAGTCATTCTAATGTTTAAGAAGGGCGATAGTGCAGATATGGAGAACTAAAAACCAATTAGTTTACTGTTCGTTTTCTATAAGCTATTGGCCCGCATAATCACAAACCTAATAAGCAAGTTTGACTTTGGAAAAAGCAGGATTTCGCAAAGACTATAGCACAACAGACCATAACCAGGTCATGCATACGCTTATCGAGAAGACAGATACAGTATCCCATTACATCTGGTCTTCATAGACTACCAGAATACGTTTGACTCTATTGAAACGTGAGCGGCATGGACGTAGCTAGGGGGGAGGGTTAGGGGGGACAATGCCCACCATAGAAACTTCTTTGTCCACCCTAGAAAAATCGACAGAATTGAATAATTACTTAGTGTTTAATCGCTTTTTTATTTAAGATTGAATACCAATCCTCGTAAAACTAATGTATCCAAAATCTAGAATAGCAAAGTCGTTTCTTGTTTCTCGTCTCTGTCTCAGTTTGCAAGTAGGTATGCTAGACTTACCACCAGTCTTGGCAACCTGAAAGGTGGCGCAGATCGTTTTCACACGTCGATGTGAAATTATCGTACATTTCAAATAATTAAAAAGTAAAGTAATAAAACCAAATAATTTTTTGGTGAGGTGAGAGTTTGCTCACGAGCGCTAGCGAGTTATCAATCACACCGAACCAAAATAACGCTTTCATCTCGAGTAGTAAATGCAATTTTTTCTACTGATATTCGGTTGCAGAATCCATAATTCGACATTAATAAAACCAATCGTAGCGAACTATCGGTACTGTCAATACAAATTTAATCGTTGGTTTATTCGTTTCCATGGTAATATTGTTGTATTCTCATAGAAGGTGATACTTTTCAAGTCAAAAGTTTTTTAAATAGTTTCAGGCTCGTTTTACATAAAATATTCCATTGAATTTGATGTAATTAATAAGAAAGTCCATGCAAATTTGGTTAGTTTTTTAATCGAAAAAATTATAAATTTAAAATGCTCATTTTCGTCTCTATATGAGAAAATATTTTCATCTCTAGAATGGAAAAATGTCACTTTCATGTAGGGTAAGCCGTGAAAAAATGCCATTTTCCCATATATCAGTAGAAAAAAAATGTTTCTTTCTTGAAGAAAATATTAAATTCATGTTATCGTGAACAAATTTACTTAAATACTTACTGTTACTCAACACTAAATTTTATTAAATTTCTTCAGTTAGTATTTACTCACATTGTCATATATAGTTATATTATATATTACTATTATATTATATTATATTATATATATTATAGTTATATTTATATTAGTTATATTATACATCACATAGTCATATATACCAACATAGTCATAGATTAGTATTATATTTTATGTATTATACACAGCGCTAAATTCCCACATTTAAAAAAGAAAAGAAATAAATAAATAAAATAAAAAGAAGTAAATGTTGCAGAAGTTGGCGAAAACTGCCCTCAGTCGATGACCACAGGTAAATCAGCAGATTTACTTGCAAAACCGAAGCAAACCTGAAGTAGTTAAGCTTAAGGCTTCAGAGTCTGTAGTGAAAACCGAAGAAAATTGAGGACCTTGCAAGACGGACCATCACAGCCCCATATAAATTTTCCAAAAACTAAAATTGGTAATAACTTAAGATCCTTTGTATCTAAATATTATCAACATTACAGCTGGTTGGAGTATAACACTGAAGAAGATATTGTCTACTGTTTTGTATGCATGCATCATCATCATCATCAGCTTTGGCTCCACAACCCATTATGGGTCTTTGCCTCCTCTAGAATTTTTTTCTATTAAAATCTATTCCGGGCCTTAGCTTTCCATCCGGTCACCTGCATTACAGTACAGGTCTTATTGGGCTCCTATAGATTTGACATTTGCTTCTTCTGGATATAGTCTCGGATTTTAGGTGTCGCATTAGTCCATAATATGCTCTATTTGCAAGGTATAATCTTCCTTTTATCTCTTTCTTGCAGCTGTTATTGTTCGCAATTTGGGAGCCCAGGTATATGAATTCCGATTTGCCTTCGATGTTACGTGTCCCGATAGTTACGTTTTGTAGTTGTGCATCCCGCGTAGAAACAAACATGTATTTTGTTTTATCTGTGTTTATTACTAGACCCATTCTTTTTCCTGCTGCTTCAATGGCCGTGAATGCTTGGATCATCTTATTTTTCGAGTTAGTTATTATATCTATATCGTCCGCGTATGCTAGTAGCTGTTCTGACTTGTTGATTATGGTGTCTATTTTGTTTACTCCAGATTCCCTGATTACTTTTTCAAGGGCGATGTTAAATAAGATGCACGATAGGGCGTCTCCTTGTCGTAATCCAGTGTCTGTAGTAAAATATCTTGATACACTATTTTGGATCCTAACTCTGCTTTCCACTCTTGACAGAGGTACCTTCGTAAGAAGTACCAGATGTTGTGGTATGCCTAGTTCAATCATTGCTTCGAATAGTGCTGTTCGATTGACAGTGTCATACACGCTTCGCGTATCATTTGTTCATATATTTGTATGCAGGCACTTATTACAAAATGAATTCTTGATCAAAACGAAAAAATTTTAAAAAAGCATTTTACAACAATTGGAAGAAACTTGGCGAAAGGTTAAAAAAACACGCAGAGTCTTCGCTTCATGTTAAAAGTACACAAAAATATGTATCCTACAAGCAATCTCTACAAAGTGGAGATGTCCATCAACAAGTTTTAAAGCAACAGGAGCAAAATGTTATACAAAATAGAGAATACTTATTGAAACTAATTGATACAATATAGATCCTTGTCCGTCAAGGTTTTCCTTTAAGAGGACATCAAGAGTGCACTTCATCTAAAAATGGAGGTAATTTTTTGGAAATAGCTCAACTTTTCTCAAAATATGACAAAAACTTTTACGCACACTTTAAAAAACATTTTAATTATTGTATTCCAGATATTCAGAATGAAATTGTTGAAATAATGGCATGAAAAAAATGGCAACAAATGAAAGCATGTGGTTTTTTTCCTCCAGTGTCGATAAAGCAAGGTGCTATAAAGAAGAACAGTTGTCTATAATCATTCGATACGTAAATCAATTAACAGCGAAAGAAAGATTTATCGATTTCATCGATTGCTCAATGTCTAGGGACGCTCAAGGATTGGCAATGCTTATTTTGCAAGCACTGAACAAAAACAAACTTTGCAATGCTCCAATTCTTACGCAATCAAATCAAAATCATTTATGATCTCTCATTAAATGACTGGTTGGTTCAGCTGGACGGCTGCTATCAATAAGGCGAGAATTGATTCTCACTAAGGTGGAGAAGACTAGGATAGAGAGCGTTGTACGCCAGGGATACACAATCCCTCCTAAGCTTAGCTCTAGAAAACGTTTTCAAAACGTTAGTCTGGTAGGGAAAAGGTATTAACATCAACGGTAGATGAGTTTACATACCTCAACAACCTAAGAGTTTCCGACTAAGACGACGAGAAATAGCCAAGAAGATTGTCCAGTGGAGGCCCGGAATACCCAAACGAGGTGTGGGAAGCCGTAAACTAAGGTCGATGGATGATATTTGGAAGATTTCGGGTAAAAACTGGCTGCAAGCAGCAAAAACCGAACTGAGTGGAGGAGTAGGGAAGAGCCCTACATCCAGGAGTGGATAACGACAGGCTGAGGAAGAAAAGAAAATTAAAGAAGTTTGCCAAATACATTAATTTTGTCCATAACTGAACATTTTTAGTTTTATTCGTTTCAGAATTTTATAGAAATACTTCTGTAACCTTCTGTGTTCATTTTTCATTTTCTAGGTTTAGTTGTATCTATCTATCTGATTATATCTTTAGGCAGACTTACGTGTATATCGATGCTCTTTAGAACGTCGAGGTGTTCCTGTTCGATCATACGTAATCTCGCGACGACGGGAATCGTTGGATGCTCGTCTTTCAGCTGTATGGGAAAATCGAGACCAACGGCCGTGCATGTATTTCCCAGCTCTCTACACATGTTTCCATAGTCGAAAACGACTGGCTTTGGCATATAAACCACGCCAGATACTACTTTCTCCGGAATGTCAACCTTACGCTAAAAAACGACAAAAGTAGTTAATTGTAGGAGATGAGGATAGTTTGAGAAGAATAAACAGATGATGATAAAATTGTCAAGACCTAGGCAATATAGGAAAAGAGACAAGTCTAGGGATGGAAAACTATACACACATGATGGAAAAACTGTTGCCGATGACAATAAATTAAAAGCCTTCCTATCTGCTACTTTAGAAACAACCTAGGTATGGTTTTACTATATAATGGGTCCACCAGGCGTTAGCGTGGCTAGATTTATAGAGGTTTTGTGGAGGAAATGTTCTGGTCGCATTAATTAATTGTTTTCAATATTGTGCTATGTTTCTAACGGATGGTAGATTTTGTTACATTTCACTTATTTTCATTAACATATTACAACATTTCGTCCAATATATCTGATATATGAATGAAGAGCAAGTTAGATTATACATAAAATATCCAACAACCATGTAATTTTGAATCGCCTTTTTGTAAACGCTGGACAAGATTGAAGACCATTTAGATAATCTAATCAGTCGTTTCCTTCTAACATTCTTGGATCAACATTAACATTGTTTTGGACAATTAGTCGAAATTTGAGCCTGTGTGCAAAATGAATAGTACTAGGTCACATGATAAATGAGAGTAGTTAAAACTGACAGTTTTGACAAAACAGAGTGACAAAAAATATTTTACCTTTTGGTAATATTCGTACAAAGCAGTGGCAAAACACGCGTTGATAACGCTTGCAAAAGCTGTGTTATAAAACTTTCGAATGCTGTTAATTTTCGCTAGAACATCGTGCTGGAATTCACTGTACCAAACGAACTGTTTATCCCCAACAGAATCGAACGTCTGCAAGGCATTTTTGACTAGCATCTGCGACACATCCGACTTCACCTCCGTGGACGCAGTGACCAACTTCATCTCCAACAGTTTATCCTTCACTTGCTCCACGAACGTGATTTTCTTCTTCGGCAAATCTTTCCCGAGGAATTGGCTGCAGATCACGTTCAAAATGGACACGCCGTCGCTGAGGGAGTGGTGAACCCGGAATATAACGGGATAAGTTGGTTTAGTAGTAAACGGTTCGAAGTTTACGACTTGTTGGCCAACAACAATTTCTATTAAACCTGTGTTGTTGCAAGGCATGGGACGTTGATGTTCGATTTGTAAAGCAGCCATACACGCCTTTTTATCAAGCGCTTTGAAGTCCATTTTCTGCATTGGTGTCACGATCTCGCTGGGATTAAACTCGTGCCGCAAGTAATAATTGAACCCCAGGAAGGAGTTTATAACGAAAAAAAGTTTTTCCTGTATCTTTCTGTCGCTGATGTCTTGGAATCTGCTTCGGAAAGCTTCCATCAACTCTTCGGAACCCCCGCTATATTCAATGAAGATTATTGAATGGACCACACATTTTTGTTCCCTTGCGATCATTGAATCCAATCCATCTAGTAATCCTCGGTACTTTCCTCTGAATTTTATTAAGAGCATTAGATTTATAATTTGTTTGTAAGAAATAAGGAGGATTACGATTGGGTAAATTATAATTAGGGCTAGGAGTGTTAATAACACGATTACCAAGTTGTTGTTGATTAGTTTCGGCCTCGTTTTAATTTTGGACTAAAAAAAATTAAGATTATTAGATTGGTAGGTTTTTGTGAAATGGATAAATTACCTTTACTAGTGCATATACAAATACTGGAAGTTTGAGGAAATCCATTTTCTTGTTTGCTGTAATGAAAAGAGGAGTGGTTGCTATTATAAAGTGTATTACAGTAGTTCCTCGAATTACGCGGTTAATAATTCCGAAGGTATTCGCGTAAGTCGAGAAATCACGTAAGTCGAGGAAAACATAAAAGTTTTGGCAAAAACTATGTTTTAATTTGCATACGTCGCAGATGCAGGATCTTGACCAGTTAATCCATGCCGGATCATATTTAAATATTCAACCATCTTTGCAGTTTCAAATTGCTTGGTTGTAGGATTAATTCCTCTTCTTCTGAATTCTTTTGCCTTCTTTAAGTTTAAATCAAATCAAATCAAAATTAAATATTTTACCTATGTCAAAAGAATATCACAACACAAACAGAAAATCAGAAGGACTTATTAAAAAATTCTTGGAGAGAAAATGTTGTTTCTTTTAATAAAAATGTTTTCGGCTTCTTCTGGTAGCATTTCCTTGACACTTAATCCCTACTGCATTTAGCAGCTTGTTGTAGATGGAAACTCCAAGACCAGTTGGGGATTTACTGCAGCATTGCAAGTTGCATTTAGGGGTATATATTTTTATTCGTCCTCTTGTATAATGATGTGAATATTCACCAAAGGGAGTTAAACCCTTTCATACATCGCAATCGTCAATATCACATATTTTATGTTTCCTTTCTAATACACTGCCGAGCATAAAATTAGGGTCACTCCGTAATTTGAAGTTATTTTCAAAATTTTTAGTCTTTTTCGTGTTTTTTCGGTTGTAACAGTTTACTAACTGATTGCTTGAATAAAAGAAAAGGTTTTTCTTTTTCAAAGTTTATTGAAAGTAATGAAAATGAACAATTTTAATTTTATGTGTTAGGTAATGAAAATGAACAAGTTTACTTTGATATGTTTTTGTTGAAACAAAAGAAAGTTTAAGGACAGCATAGCATTTGTTTCTGTAGTGTCATCTGTCTGTTGTAAATTGTTGTCATTGTTAGTGTTTTGCAATGAGCATAAATCCCGTTGTTGCGGCACAAATTGTGGGGGCTTTAGAAGACGGTCGCGGTCAGCGCGAAACTGCGAGAAACGTTGGTGTAGTCTCTCGAGTGCGCAACGAGTATGGCGGCAGTTCGAAGAGACAGGTCTGTTCACTAGAGGACCTTGTTCAGGCCGAGGCAAAACTCCAACAGCTAGGGATGGCCGCTTTCTCGTTTCTAGTGCATTGAAAAACCGAACGATCACCGCAGTTTCCCTCCGAAATCATCTGCAAGAAGTGAGAAATGTAAACATAAGTGAGTGGGCAGTTAGGAGACGAGTTTATCTTGCTGGATTATCTTCTCGAACTAGAGCTACTGGACCGCCGCTTTCCCGTGCACACCGGATTGCGAGGTTGAATTTTGCACGAGAACACTTGACTTGGACAATAGCGGATTGGAGACGCATATTGTTTTTCGACGAACCGCAATTCTGTCTTACGGGCTCAGATAGACATGTAAGAGTGTGGTGACGACAAGGCGAGAGATATGCTCAAGCGTGTATTGCCGAGTGACTACCGTTTGGCAGAGGGTCAGTTATGGCATAGGGAGGCATATCTTTTGACACTCGCACGGAGTTAGTCTTTATCGAGAATGGGACGCTGACTGCGCATAGGTATCTGATAGAGGTTCTAGAAGACCATGTTCTACCATTCATGGGTATTCTTGGAGACGACGCAACATTTATGCATGATAACGCGCGGCCCCACACTGCTCGGATAGTTATTGAGATTTATTGATTTCTAAAATAACTTCAAATTATGGAGTGACCCTAATTTTATGCTCGGCAGTGTATTACAAAATGAAAGAAATAATGAATTCTAACAGGTGAAAAAAGCAGTTCTCTGTTTTTCTAGGAACGTATCTACCATGAAAATCAAGGAAGTGCGTACATATTTTATGCATGTTATCAAAATTGATTACCATAAGTGATGATTTTCCAACGTCTCCTAATATCAAATTCACAGGTTCTAAAAGTGTTTTTGAAGAGTATTTTTCAATTTCAATACTTTACTTGTATGAATTAAGAACATTTTGGCTGGTTCTGTGGGATTTTTTAATTGATAGCTTCCCAGGAATATTATATATGTTTTGCGACTAATTTTGGGACGCTGAATCGACTGGCTCAAACTAAAAGTCGCTGGGATAAGCCGTTCAAAAGTTGTGACATCGTGAAATCTGCGGAAAATGCGAAAAATGTATTTCCATAAAATCAATATTTTGCAAGTGGATGTAAAATTGCAAAGTGTACCTGAAAGTGTTTTCCCTGTTGGTTGCAAATATACACATTGCATTTTATTAAAGTCATCCGCTCGCGAAATATAACTTGATATAATTGGCAAAATCGCAAGTTTGAGCGCAATTTCGTGAAATTTAGTCGCTTGAGCACAGAACTGGGAAACTAATTAATATCCTTAAGAAATGACCTCCTGAAGAGGATGCCGCGTTAAAATCGTGTTAAAATAGCCGAATCCGTGTTAAAATAGCTGCAACCGTTCTCGAAATATTGGCTTCCGAAGTCGAAAATCCGGAAAATTTGAATTCAGAATTTCGCAATAAAATAGTGAATATATATTCGTGGGTGCTGGACGTGTGTGAGAGTGCTCGGTAAAATAATTGCTATTGCGGGTGTTTTAAGCGTGAGGGAAGTGAAAGGCTGTGGGTGGATTGTCTATTTTGTTCAGGCAGTTATTGTCGTCGGGAAAACCTTCGTTGCAAGTAAGTCGTTATCGCAGCAAGCGTGCTAAAAACTTTACGCACGTGGTGATAAGTTGTGTTTGCGTGGTTGCGGCGCGACAGGGTAAGCGCCCAGGCAACGTTTCAAAGGGCATCTGGTGAGGGATAGCGGAATTTGTAGCTAAGACCGGCTTCAACCGCGTAAGGTGTCTTCGCGGGAATGGACGAATGCGAGAGCAGACCGAGAGCGGGCAGTGAGTCGATGAACCCGTTTGAAAGATGTGCTAAACTAAACCGATCACCGATCCAGACGGCTAAGAGGTCGAAAAAAGAGGAGATGTCAGATAAAGGAAGAGGGGAGTGCAGTGCAGGTCAGAGTGATCATTTTGAGAGAATATTGCAGGAGTTAATAGAAATTAAAAAGGAGTTCACGACGGTAGACAGGAAGTTGGATGAAATGAGACGGGAAAACAGAAGATTGGAGAAAAAATTGGAAAGGGTGGTGAAGAGACAAAAGGAGGAGGAAGAAGTGGAAAAGGACTGGAGAAAGGAATTGTTAGCAGAGTTGAGGTCAATAAGAGATGAGAATATGGAAATAAAGAATAAGTTATCGAAACTGGAGGAGGAAGCGGAGGCAGTCATGGAGGAGAAGAGAAGAACCGAGAGTAAGTGGGAGGAGGAACGTCAGGCAATGAGAGAGGAGCTGGCTAAACTAAAAGATACGGAAGAGAGGAGACTAAGGAGGGAATTAAGAAATAACATTGTTATTTATGGAATTGAAGGAGAAGATTGGCGGGAAAAGGCAAAGAACATATTTCGGGAAAAGCTAGGTTTAAACGGAGGTTTCGGGAGTGCATACAAGCTTGGCTCGAATAGGGATAATAGAGAAAGTAAAGGCCCGATTATGTTAAAATTAGAAAGTTGGGAGGTAAAAAAGGACATAATGAGAAATAAACGCAAGCTTAGAGGTACAAACGTATTCATTCAAGATGATTTCTCCCCTAAGGAACAAGGAATCCAGAAAGAACTGTTAAGGAATGCAAAGGTACTCAAGGAAAGGGGCCACCAGATTAAAGTAGGATACCAAAGAATGGAAATAGATGGGAATTGGGTACCATGGGACAAGGTAGCAAAAAACGAATAAACGACCAAAGAAAGAGGGGACAGTTACACAACGACGGAACGGAAAAGGAAAATGTAAAGCTAATGTTTTGGAATGTAGCAGGGCTCAGGAAGAAATTGGATAAGGTGGACGGGTCTTTTATAGAATTCTTGAGGAAATTCGAAATAGTTGGGTTAGTGGAGACCTGGGTTCAAGAGAAGGAATGGGAAGCATGTAAAGAGAGACTCCCCAAAGAGTACAATTGGAGGATACAACCGGCACGGAGAGAGAGTGACTACGGAAGGGCAAAGGGGGGAATAATAACAGGGGTCAGAAGAGGCATCAAGGAATCGGAGAGAATTCTAGAAGAGGTGGAGGGTCTAGTTTTTAGGGAGGTAGAACTGGAGGGGGAGTGGTGGCAGATAGCAACCGTTTATAATAATAAGGGACTGGAAAAAATTAAAGAGGGTATAAAGAGGAATTTAGAAGATATGGTAACGACAAACTTGCTACTAGGAGGTGATTGGAATGTTAGGATAGGAGATGAGCAGGTCAATACGGTGGATAAGAAGGAATTCTAAAGACAAAGGGGTGATGTGATAAGAAGGAATTCTAAAGACAAAATTAAAAATGCAGAGGGAAATGTTTGGTTGGCGTGGGTGTTAGAGAACCAATGGGATATTTTGAATGGGTGTATTGGGGGCGACTGGGAGGGAGAATTTACGTTTGTGGGTGCAATGGGTACCTCAGTTATTGACCCAATAATTACAAATGATGCGGCGAGACGGCAAATAAAACTGATGGAAATCGGAATAAGAAGTGAGTCGGATCATATGCCGGTAGTTGTGTCGTTGAAGCAGCAAAGGGAGAAAGATGTTAAGGCGGAGAAATGGGTGGCCAGATGGGATAAGGAGGCGACAGAAGAATACAGAAGGAAATTAGAAGAGGTAGAGTGGAACGCCATAGAGGATATAGACATGATGGCAAAGAAAATGGAATCTGCACTTGTGAAAAAGAAAATCAAAGAAGCGTTTCCAGGCCGAGCATGGTACGACGGGGAAGTGCGGAACGCAAAGCAAAGGTTTCGAGAAGCTATGAGAGAATGGAGAAAGGGAGAAGGGCTCAAAGTGCACGTGCTGGAAGCGAAAACAGATTTGCAAAAAATGGAGAAGAAGAAAAAGGAGCTTTGGGAGGAGAAGGAGAAGCAGCGGGTACGAGAAATCAAGACGGAAGCTGAGCTGTGGAAATACGTGAGAGAGAATAGGAAAAGGAAGGAAAGATTACCCAAGAGCATTGCGATAGAAGAATGACAAAACCACTTCATGAGTATGCTAGGAGGGGTGGAGATGCGGTCAAAAAGAGATGATAGTTCAGGAGATCGACAGAGAAAGCAGGAAGAGCTCGCCGAGGATATCACCGTGACAGAGGTGGAGGATGTTATTGATTCCCTAAAGCCAAGAAAAGCGGGAGGTTTGGATGGGCTCGGAAATGAAGCGTGGAAAGAAGCACCTGGAATCTGTAAGGAGAAGTTTACGGAGGAATTGAGAAGCATAGGGAGAGGAGAGAAAAGAATACCAGTCAGCTGGAAAGTGGGGATAATTCAACCGGTGTTTAAAAGTGGAACGAGGGACGCGCTAGAAAATTATAGAGTTATAACTTTGATGAACTCCTCATACAAAATATTTGCTAAAATCCTGGATTGTCGCTTGAGGAAGGAAATCAATGAAGGGAAGCTTTTGCCGGAAATACAAGCGGGGTTCAGAGAAGGAAGGAGCACGGTGGAACACCTGGTGACCTTGAGCGTCATCATAGACCAAGGAATAAGAAAGGGATGCCTGTTTGCTTTTTTCATTGATTTGAAATCCGCATATGACTCGGTGAACAGAAGGAGACTTGACGAGTGTTTGGGCAAGCTAGGTATCTCAGAGAGTGTAAGAAGGAACATCAGGAATGTGTATGAGGAAACGGTCTGTAAGGTAGTAGCGAATGAATGGGAATCGGACTATTTTGAGGTGAGGAAGGGCCTGAGACAAGGCTGCCCTTTGAGTCCCACGCTTTTCAATCTGTATGTGGCGGATATGGAAAAGGTTCTACAGGCCGGGCAAGCTGGAGGAGTGGTGATTGGGAAAAAGAATGTGTGGAGCTTGGCATATGCGGATGACATGGTGGTATTTGCAAAGTCGTCTAGTGAGATGAAGGACGTGATTGAAAGGCTCGGCAGGTATTTCGAAAAGAGGGATTTAAAGGTGAATGTTGGTAAAACAAAATGGATTCGGTTTAAAAGGGGTGGGCGATATAAGAAAGAAAGGTTTGAATGGCAGGGTACTGAAATAGAGGAAGTTAGTAAATTTAGGTATTTGGGGTATGTCTTTGGGACTGGATACACTAATAAAGAACACATAGAGTATGTTACAAAGAAGGCATGGGTGGCGGCGGGTCGTATCTGGGAGGTTTGGAAAAGGAACTTTGATGGAAACTTTAGAGCAGCAGAGACCATATGGAAGGCATGTGTGCGAAGCGTGTTACTGTATGGATGCGAGGTCTGGGGAACGAAAGAGGAAGACAAGATCGAAAGGGTGCAGCTAAAGTTTTATAAGAAAGTGTTGAAACTTGATAGGTCGACGCCTGGTCACATTGTGCTTCAGGAAGTGAGTGCTTGTAAGGTGGCGGTAATAGCTGCGGAAAGAGTGATAAAGTTCGAGTATAGGGTGGATGGGTTAGGAGATGAAAGGATAATAAAGACAATCTTTCGAGTAGTGAATAAAGAGGGGTTAAGTGGTAGAAGAGAGAGCGGATGGGGGTTGAATAAAAGGAAACTGTATGAGAGAGGCGGGTTATCATCCGAGGGGTTGGAAACGGAAAAAAGTGCGGGTGCTCAGTGGAAACGGATGCTAAAAGGGATGTTATTAGAAGTGGACTTCCAAGAGCGCCAATCGAAAATAGAGGCTAGTAAATATCACCAAGGCTACAGTCAGATACAAGTGCACGGCCGTGTTCCTGGTTATTTGAGGACAAGTAAAGGGTCGGACGACCAGTCAGTGTTGGCGAGATTTAGGTGTGGCAATGAAGAGCGTGGAAGGAGACATTGAATGAAGGAGGAAAGTAGAAGGTGTTTGGTGTGTGGGTTGAAGGAAGATATGTGGAGTCATTGGTTGGAAGAATGCACGATGGCGGAGTGGACTGACCAGGAGAGAAGGCGAGGAAAGGATTGGAGGGAGTGTATGGACGAGAGCGGGAAGGGACTGTCGTTTTTACACAGAGTGAAAACATGGAAAGAGCGGATGCGACGGGGTAGTTTTTGAGTGTTGCGGTTTAGTTTTTTTTTTTTTTGTGAGCTTATGTCCGATGTACAGGTGTTGAAGTATAGGTTTATAGGGTGGTAAAATTTATTTTTTCTTTTTAATGGGGTTTTAGTTTCACAACTTTTTTTATTATTTTTTTATTTTTTTATTACAAAATTTTAATGAATTTAAATATATTAGTAACAAGTTACTTCAGTATAAAAAGATCAAGTAAAAACCTAACTATTAAGGTAGCTAACTCAATATTTTTGAAAAATGGACTTAGGCCACTTTCAAAATAAACGGCTCAATTATATAAATATTTTCACATTTGGAATTTTTATTTTTATGTACTATTCTATGATTTTTTCGTTCAAATTTCTGATTGTTCCTCTGATACGTAGTGAATATTTCGAAACAATTTACACATTGATTTGCTCGTCTTGTAGTCTAATAGTTTCAGTGTGCAGAAAACGAAGTCACTGGGATTTGTAGTTCCAGATAGGCTGGCAAAAAAACAAAAACGCACTATTTTTCTGATTTTTTCTGAAAACTATGGATTTTTTTGGCTATTTTTTCGGAAAAGTTTAGGGGCTTTTTCCAGTTTATATGAAGGAAATGGAAGTGCTGAACACGATTTTCCAGTTTATTTCGCTCAATTGCTCAAGATGCCCGAGATGTGGGCTATTTTCCGACTTTTTGGCATTTTATTTTACTTAATAAAGCAAGTTTTTCCAGAAGAATAATTTAACCGGATTCCTTTCGAACGCATCTCTCGAGACCAAATTTGTGGTAATCCTTTGAAAATTGCCCGAGTATTGAAATAAATTGTAGGAGTAGCAGAGGGCTCTTTAAAGTTTTTTCATTCACGACCCTATTTATGATTCTGTTTTTCGCAACCCATAAAATATAGAATAAAGATAAATACATGCAGAAGTAAGATAAGTCCAAGTTTAAGAAGAATGTTATTAAAGGACGAAATCGAAATGTTACTAATCGATCAAAAATGTTATCTTGCTACTTTTTTTCAAAATGACCTATGGATATCCAAGCTGATCTATCTATCAGATAATTTTGAGAAATATTTCCGATTTTTCTCGAATATAAAATATTTTGAACGAATTATTTTCTACCCTACTTTTCCAAATCTTTTGATAAAACTTTCAATTTTATCATTCGTAGTAAAATTTTTTTCCTTTAACAGGCAAGTTGAGATCGTTTAATTTCTTAAAAATATCTTATAGATATATATATATATATATATATATATATATATATATATATATATATATAGATAATACAGCTTGTGCAAGATAACATTTTTGTTCCATTAATAATATCTCGATTTCCTCCTTTAGTAACAATAATCTACTTAAACTTTGTCTCTTGATATCCATCTTACTTCTGGAAGTAATAAGGCTGTTAAGAACATGACTCTCAATAAAATTTATAATCTTAACAGCATACTGAAGCACATCGTTCAATTCTAGCGCATTTTTTTTTTTTTGCTGCGAGGGCCTCCCGATGAATAAGGCAGTGCGAAAAAGTTATATGATCATAATGAACAGCTTGAAAAAATGATTTAAAACCAATATTTTGACCTGTCATCGCTTTTGCATACTCCACATCCGTGCATACTCCACAGCAACTTTTACATTCCAACACTTCACTTTTTAAAAATTCGAAAATTTGGTCGCCCTGTTTAAGTTACCCGGATCATGTAAGATAAGTTCTCAGGTTAAATTTAACAGTTAAGAGTTAGTTTAAACATACTATGTGTACATACCAAGACGATCAGAAGGTCTATGTTGTGAAGTGGCCAATTCACTTCTGCAGCAAGTGTTCAAAAAGCAAAATTCGTGGTCGTCCGACGATGTGTAAAAAGTTGTGTTCGTTTGATCGAACGATCTGCAGCGTTGCCACGACTCGTTTAGACCGGTTCAGAACGCCAAAGAAATAAAAAAATTCTCGATTTATGTTTTACATCACCTATGGTTTATAAACTTATTTAAATAAGCTTAATTAATCCTCTTATTTGAATAAAAAGGGCAGCCAGGAAAACCTTAAATATTTGCGACAAATAACTGAAATAACAAAGCTATAATATTGATCATAGTCAATCAATTAAATCCCATTAAATCGTCTATTTCCAAAATTATGGTAATTTGAAACGATTTATCGATATTTTTGGTACGATATCCTAGGGTCCAAAACAAATCTCAAAGGACAAATGATTTAGGATAGCGGTGGTGAATCTATGGCTAGATAAGACCAGAAAAGTCTAGATAAACCAAGATCAGGCAAAACCAGACAAGATCAGACAAGACCAGGCAAGAGCAGACAAGACCAAACAAAACCAGACAATACCAGACAAAAACAAGACTAAAAACGGGACTAGAAGTTCAGTTTCTTAGTGGCATAGGAATAATTTTTGACTCATATTTGGATATTAGTTTATTAATTGTGTTTCATTAGTAGTATATTTGTAACTTACAAACGTATAGAGTATTTATCTTTTGATTAACAAACAACCTTTGTATTACACGATTTACCCAATTGCTTGTACATAAAGAATACTTAAATCCTTCACCCAATTCGTTATGTATCGAACAATACGCGCAATTAAATTTCGCAAGTTAGTGCCAATTCGTTAACGTGTTCTAAGGTCCGTGCAAGCAACCATTCAACATCTGCACTCTGTGGCACAACCGATTTATCAGCAATGATTGACATCTTAACGTTTCCTCCATAGGTTATAATCGCAGAGTGTATTCCTGAAAGTTAAAGACAAATATTAATTATCTAGTCTAGTCTAGATTAAACAAAGCTACCAATCTAGTACTTCTAATCTAATCTTGTCTTGCGTGGTAACGCCTAGCCTTGTCTATCTGTCGATTGACTTGTATAATGGATACTCTGGTTTTGTTTGGTATCGGCTAGCCTTGTTCATGTCCGGGGAATTGTATATCATGGATTACTGAAAACACAAATTTAAACTTTTATGCCGCGTTCAAAGTTGCGAAGATTCAGGGTGAGTAAAACTCGATGTCTCGGCTCTATTCTAATAACAGCAAAAACGAAAGAAAAAATCTAATAAGAGGATTAAGTAACGTCCATTTATACTGAATTCGCATGTTTTTCCATATTTGGAAAATGAGTAAGGGAGTCATCGAATGTTGTTTTCCCTTAGCTACTTTTGGCATTTTTAAAAAGAGCTATTTTTTCTAATCAAATTTCTTTAGGAAAAGAATTTGCTATATTTTTTCGTTAAAAAAATTATAAATAATATTGTGTTCGACATTAATGATCATTAATGATCATCATGATCATCACGAACTACCATTGAAGCCTTAAGAAGAGGTCTTATAACAGTATACAGGCTGGTGGCCGTTATTGTGTACATAGAGATACAAATGCTTACGCGCTTTGCATGTATTGACACCTTGATTATGCATTATTGTGCTTTGATTATGCATTTTAAAATTGTGTTCTGTCAGTTGCTGTATAATATTTGCATTTGAAAGAAAAAGTTTTGGTTAGATAGATAAATACAAATACAAGCTAACTGAAAAAGTACAAATCCGTAAAATGGTTTTATGGGGGAATGTGAATAAAATAAAATTCATTCATGTTCAATGTAGCATTAGAAACTCGCCCCATTCTCTCTGTTGACATTATACATCGAATTATTAAAATTTTTGAAAAACGTGGATGTTTGGGTCGGGTATGCCATAAAAGAAGACTATAAGACCTAATAATGAGCAAGAATTACTTGAATTAAGAATTTGTTGAAGAAAATCCACATATTTCATCTAGAAATATTGCTCGCAATGTTAATCTGCACCATTCTACAGTGTTAAAATTTTTGAAAAAACATGGGTTTATCCGTACGACCAAATTAAACGCATGGAATTTTGTGAAGAGATGATTGAGGTCGAATGATGAAAACTTTTTAAATAACATTATTTACTGCTGAAGTCGCGTTTCCCATCAATGGTCAACACAATCCCTCAGTCGCTCGTTGAATGGACTGTATTGCACGAAAAATTAATTTGGTGGTTGAATCAAATCGGGATGGTCTCGTCACTTACCTTTGGGTTGCTCGCGTCTCCGCCCCGTGGTGGAACGTCCTTCCGTCGCCTATTTAAAGGGAGGAAAATGGGAAAAACAATAAATATCGGGATATAGATGAAGGGATACCCTTAAATTGTGTCGTTCCGGACGAGTAAAGCCGCTGCAGCCTTTTGGACCGTGGTTGCGATCACGGTCCAAAAGGCGGTACCCGTTGTAGATTTAACTTGACATTTATAAATTTGTAATACGTGCACAATGTCGGTCGACGTTGTTCGCCCTTTGATTTGCGTGGTCTCGCTTTCCGCGCTCTAAGCATACTCTAATTGTTGTGAGCTCGACCAATGCTCAAATGATACTGCCGGAAATATAAATTCGCGGCGTATTAATAAATAATCGCGAGATTTCGGCCCAGGTCGACACACCTGTCCCATTCTTTTGGTAGATGCCGAAATCGATTCAAATTTCGATTGAAAATATGGATTTATTAAAATTGACGCGAACACTCGTTGTTGGTCGAGAAATAATCCTCGCCTACATTACATAGTTCGAATAAAACCCAAGAAGGTTTCTAGTTTAAAACCATAGCGGCCTCCTTAATTGTTAACTGACTTTTTGAAATTTTAAAAATAATGCAAAGCAATGTAATGTCGCTACATGCAAAGTGTGGAAACATTTGTCTCTCTATGTTCACATCAACGGACACCAATCTGTATACGGACTAAAATAATTTTTCTTGCCTAGTGTTATCCAGCTTTATCTATTCTCGTTTTGTCCGGTCTTGTTCATCTTCATAAAGGCTTGTCCGTTTCTGTCCAGTGCGGTTCAGTTTTTTCAATTTCTTCTAAAATCGCAAATTTTCATATTTTACCCGTTCTTGGAGAATTTGGTGCAAAGACAATCAAGTCCTTGACGCGTCCTTCCTGTCCAAAAAACGAGATCTCATGCGGGCCTGGCAAACTGCTCACGACAACTGGTAGATGCACCGGTCCAATCAATTTGTTTGTTATCACTTCGGGAAGCAAGGAGCACACGAATTGCATCATGAAGTAACTGAGCTAAAACAGGAAATAGTTGGAATAATTCAAAATGCGCGTTAAAAGTTATTATTATGTATATTAGGAAAACCGGAACTAGCTTTAGAAAAATAGAACAAAGTTTGGAATTTAGATTTTTTTAGCTCGAAAATAGAATTGCTGGTTGCATTATTGAAGGTACATTGAGGAGGAAATTGAGGAGGTACATGAAGGAGGTACATTGTGGAGAATTTGAGACATCTTAGTTAAATGAAGATACATAAGTTAATTGGAGATCTTCAATCATGTTGGTTGGTCATGCAAGCTGCCAAAGGCCAAGTAATTTTTGGTAAAATTTGAAGAATTTTATTTTGCCATCTACTGCTGTACTACCGCGTATCTACATGCACCTCAGAAGAACTTCAAGTTGTTGAAGAAGCTCAAGTTGTTAAATTGACGTTTTTTAAATAAATTAATTTTGTCCATGACCGAAAATTTTTAGTTTTATCCGTTTCAGAATTTTCTAGAAATACTTATTGTTATTGTGGACTTCTGTGTTCATTTTTCATATTCGTTCAGTTATATTTAATTTTTATCCATCTAATTTTCATTGCTTAATTTTATCTATCTAGTGTTACATATCTTCAATTTATATATTTAGGATTGTTACTCTTGATGTAAGTCTAGAACAATCATTTCAGTCTTTAGGCGCTTCAATTTGTCTTGTGTCTTCCCTTAGACTTCGTGCTATTGAATATTTATATTATCGCGACCATTTTAACAGTAAAAATCAAATAGCTATTTTGGAGAAAATCAAGTCCAAGCTTAAATTTATTAAATTTCAATTATCTTCGCCGATTTTAATTAGAATCGACGTGACCTAACAAACAAACGGAAACAAAAATAAACCCGTGTAAAGCTAAGAATGAGACCTTGGTGAATTGAAAGAATCTTGTGGAATAGAAGGAACCTTAGAGGATTGGATCTTAATCAACTATATCAAAAATATTCATTAATAATAATCCAAGCTTCTTTCATCTAAATGATCCAATTATATCTATAGGCAGACTTACTTGTATATCAATGCTCTTTAGAACGTCGAGGTATTCCTGTTCGATCATACGTAATCTCGCGACGACGGGATTCGTTTCAAGCTTGTCTTTCAGCTTTATGGGAAACTCGTGACCAACGGCCGTGCACGTATTTCCCAGTTCCCTACACATCTTTCCATAGTCTAACACGGTTGGCTTGGACAGATGAACCACACCATATACAACTTTCTCCGGAATATCAACTCTACGCTAAAAAACATCAACAATATATGATGATAAAATGGACAAGACCTAAGCAATATAGGCTGGAGTAGTAAAGATTGGGGATAGAACTGATACACAGAGATGATGAAAATAAATTAAAAGCATTTCTATATGCTGCTTTATTATTATACAGTATTCTGCCTAGCGGCAGGTCCTTGTCTTTGTACGGAGAATTTCTGCTTCCAATGTTTCCTGTCCTCAGCTTCTTCCTTTAGCCTGCAACCTTTCTTTCATGTCATCCAGATGTTGTATTCTTCTTCATCCTCGACCTGCAGTTCCTTTAATCTTCCCTTCAATGACGTCATGTATGAGCCCCTCATGTCTAATTATATGTCCGATCCAGTTGGCCTTCCTCTGGAGAATTGTATTTAGAATAATTCTCTTTTCTCCTACCCTTCTTAGTACCTCCTTGTTTGTCACCCTATCTGTCCACTTGATATTTTCTATTCTCCTCCAAGACCACATTTCAAAACTTTCGAGGTATTTTTTCTCCCTTTTCCTCATGGTCCACGTCCTGCTCCGTACAGTGCAATGCTCCAGATGTAGCACTTCACCAGTTTCTTCCTTAGTTCCAAACTCAACTTGCTGGTCAGTAGAGTCCTCTTCTTGTTGAATGCAGCTTTGGCTATGGCGATTCTTGCTCGAATTTCATTTGTGCAGTATGCATCCTTTATCAGCAGGCTTGCCAAGTACTTGCACTGTTTTACATTCTCCAGTTCTTGATTGTCGACTGTTATCTTCAAAGGTTTTTCCCTTTTTGATATCCTCATCATTTTACATTTTTCCTTGTTAATTTCCATGCCATATTTCCTTCCAGTTTCCACCAGCCGGTTCATCATGTGTTGTAGTTGTCTTTGGTTCTTGGCGAGTACTACCAGGTCATCTGCATATTTGATGGTGTTGATGAGGCGTCCCCCTATATTGAAATTTCCACATCCTTTCAAAGCTTCTCTCGCCAGCCATTCACCATACAAATTGAAGAGACTCGGCGATGGACAACATCCTTGTCTGACTCCTCTTCCTATTTCTACTCTGTTTGTTTCTTCGTAGTTCAATTGTACTTTTACTCTTTGTCTCATGTACAGATTGCAAATTAGTCTCCGGTCTCTCCAGTTGACACCAATCTCCTTAAGAATATTCATCAATTTTGTCCAGTTAGCTCTATCGAAGGCCTTCTGCCAATCTACAAAACACACGCAGACTTCTTCGTTAACAGTCAAAACTCTCTCCGACAATATCCTCATCATGCCTATGGCGTCCCTGGTTCCTTTTCTTTTCTTAAATCCAAACTGATCATCTTCTATTACTTCTTCGATTTTATGTTCTATCCGTCCATTGAGTATTTTTGCAATGATCTTTCTTGCTGCTTTAGAAACAACCTAAGTGTGCTGTTACTATATAATGGGTCCACCAGGCACTGGCGTAGCTACAATTTTTTAGCTTTTAGGGAAGAAAGGTTTTGGTCTGCTTGATTAATTCTATTCAATATTGTGCTATGCTCCCAGATGATGGAATATTTTGATGCAACATTTCGTTCAAGTTATCTGATATATGAAGGAAGAGCAAAATTGATAACAACGGATAAAAAAATCCATACACTTCGTAGATTTGAATCACATATTTGTAAACGCTATGGACTATATTGAAGACCTTTTAGGTAAACTAACCAGTTGCTTCCTTCCATCATTCTTCCTCCGCACTGTCTAAATTGTTCTAAAATGTATTCATAGTTGGAGGCTGTGTGCAAAGTGAAAAGTGATAGATCACACGATAAATGAGATTATAGGGGGTCTTCCAATAAGAGGTTTCATTTTCAATAGCCCGCCATTTTAACAGTTGTCATGAGTCAACCTGTAACTACTTGACAAATGACAAGCAAAAACTACGCCATTAATAAAAATGGAACGATATACGCCTCAACAACGCGTTGAAATTATTAAAATTCACTACAAAAATTGTGAAAATTTCGCGGTCACAGTTCGAAAAACTAAAGCATTTTTGGGTCGCCATGGAGCACCTTCTCGGCCAGCAATTGTGAAACTGGTGGAAAAGTTTGAGCTGTTGGGACAACTTAAAGATGAGAAGAACCGAACTCGTGCACGACGCTCAAGAACAACTGAGAATATTGCTGTTGTAGCTCACAGTGTTGAGCAAAACCCAAGTTTGTCCATTTCTCGTCGATCTTTGGTATCGGGCATTCCACAAACGATATTACCCCGTATTTTGCATAAAGACTTAGGTCTTTAGGCTTTTTAAGTTCAGTTAATACAAGAACTCACGCCTACCGACCATCAACAACATCGTCTCTTTGCTGATTGGGATCTTGAAATGCATCAAACTGATCCGGAATTTCATCAAAAATTCATCTTGAGTGATGAGGTCAATTTTCACATCGGAGGCTACGTTAGCAAGCCGAATTCTCTCATTTGGGGCTTTGGAAACCCAAGGATTATTGTTGAATAGCCACTCTATCCTCAACGTGTGATTGTATGGTGCGGTTTTTGATCTGGCGTGGTCATTGGACCTTACTTTTTCGAAAATGAGGCTGGAGCAACTGTTATAGTGAATTGATTGCGCTATTGAACGATGAATAATGATTTTGTATATCCGGAAATGGAAGATATTGATGTGGACGACGTTTATTTTCAACAAGACGGCGCTACATGCGACACAAGTAACGATACCATCCCTATTTTGCGTGAAAAGTTTCCTGATCGTGTGATTTCTCGAACAGGGGATCACAATTGGCCACCGAGATCATGTGATTTATGACCTCCAGACTTTTTTATTTGGGACTAAGTGAAAAATAACGTCTATGGCTTTAGCCCACAATCCATTAAACAGCTCAAAGATAGAATTCGTGAAGTTATCGAGGACATACAGCCGCAAATGTGCGAAATAGTGATGGAAAATTTCATGAAAAGAATATGGTCCTGCAAGCGTAACCTGCACGCGTGACGGCTTTTTGGCTAATATGGTTTTCCATTATTAATGGCATACCCTCCTCTTTACAATTAAATAAACATGCGATGATTTCGCTCAAAAATACTAGTTTTTTTTTGCATACACAAAAGAAACCTCTTATTGGAAGACCCTATACAAATCTAAACAAGCAAGTTTACGCGGACACAATGTCATATTTACGGCAAGAGTTGCATATAATTGCTTTTACCTTTTGGTAATATTCGTACAAAGCAGTGCCGATACACGCGCTGATAACGCTTGCAAAAGCTGTCTTATAAAACTTTTTAATCCTGTTAATTTTCGCTAGAATATCGAGCTCGAATTCGCTATACCAAACGAATTGTTTATCCCCGAGAGAATCGAACGTCTGCAAGACATTTTTGACTAGCATCTGCGACACGTCCGACTTCAGCTCCGTGGACGCAGTGACCAACTTCATCTCCAACAGTTTATCCTTCACTTGATCCCCGAACGTGATTGTCTCCCTCGGCAAATCTTTCCCGAGAAATTGGCTGCAGAACACGTTAAAAATGGACAAGGCGTCGCCGAGGGAGTGGTGAAAGCGGAAGATAACGGGATAAGTTGGTTTAGTAGTGAACGGTTCAAAGTTTGCGACTTGTTGGCCAACAACAATTTCTAGTAAACCTGTGTTGTTGCAAGGCATGGGACGTCGGTCTTCGATTTGTAAAGCAGCCATACACGCCTTTTTATCAAGCGCTTTACCGTCCATTTTCTGCATTAGTGTCACGATCTCGCTGGGCTTAAACTGGTGCCGCAAGTAATAATTGAATCCAAGGAAGGAGTTTTTAACGAAAAAAAGTTTTTCCTGGATCTTTTTGTCGCTGATGTCTTGGAATCGCCTTCGCAAAGCTTCTATCAACGCTTCGGAACCCTCGCTGTATTCGATGAAGCTTAACATGTGGACCACACATTTTCGTTCTCTTGCGATCATTGAGTCCAATCCGTCTAGTAATCCTCGGTACTTGCCTCCGAACTTTCTTAAGAGGATTAAGTTTACAATTTGTTTGTAAGAAAGCAGGAAGATTATGATTGGGTATATTATAATTAGGGCGAGGAGGGTTAATAACACGATTACGATGTTGTTGTTGATTAGGTACGGCTTCGTTTTAATTTTGAACTAAAACAAAATGAAGATTATTAGATTTGGTAAAGTCCAGTTTTTGTGAAATAGATAAATTACCTTTACTAGTGCATATGCAAATACAGGAAGTTTGAGGAAATCCATTTTCTTGTTTGCTGCAATGAAAAGAGAAGTGATTGCAATTATAATGTGTATTACAGTAAGTCTTCGAATTACGCGGTTAATTGGTTCCGAAGGTTTTAGCGTAAGTCGAGAAATCGCGTAAGTCGAAGAAAGCATAAAATTTTTGGCAAAAACTATGTTTTAATTTGCATATGTCACAGATTCAGGATTTTGACCAGCTAATCCATCCTGGATCATATTTAAATATTCACTAATCTTTGCAGTTTGAAATTGCTTGGTTGTTCAATTAATTCCTATTCTTCTGAATTATTTTGCCCTTCTTCAAGTTTAAATCAAATCAAATCAAAATTAAATTTATTATCTATTCGCTGTACTTTAAAATGTATATATGGTAACGTCAAAATAATAATAACATAACACAAACAGAAAATCAGAAGGGTTTAATAAAAAGTCTTGAAGAGAAAATGTTGTTTTGGTTGGATGTTGTTTTGGAAAATGGATAGTTTTTTTTTGAAATTTTTCGGGAAATTTTAGACCCTCTTTTCAGTTTACCCGAATAAAATGCTCGGCAGATATGTACGGGTAGGTGGAAAATGGAAGAAAATGCGAAGAATACAAATATCTAGGTAGTAGTATATCAAACAAAGGCTCATCTGTCCAAGATATACGACGCAGGGCACAACAAGGACTTCTGTTCTGAATCGTGTACTTTGGTCCAATCAAATTGCCTTAAAAACAAAACTGACACCCTACAGAGCAATCGTAGAGCCGATATTAACATACGGGTCAGAATGTTGGTAGTTGACGGAATCGACAAGGAGGAAGACGCCGTAGAAATGGGTTTTCTCAGAAGATCATGCCGAATATCTAGGTTAGAACACATACCAAATGTAGAAGTTTGACGACTTACAAATAGAATACACAAAACAACTGAAAGAATAGAAACAAGGGCAGCTTATATGGTATGGACATATGAAGCGTATGGAAGAACACAGATGGTCAAGAAAGGCCTTTGAATACTCTCCACCGAATAAGAGGAGGACCAGCTACGGCATGGTTAGATGGAGTTATGGCAACGATGAGGAACCGGTCAATCAATGAAGATGTCTGGAGAGATAAAAGCATGTGGTGATCGAAATGCGGGATGCGGCAGAATCCAAAGAAACACCAGCGACTGTACCAAGATTTGGCGGCAGTCTGTTTCCTATGTTAAGGGCGGCTGTTTAAAGATGGAAAACTATAAACCCTTCAGAAGGCAACGGCAAACTACTGAAGCAATATCCCACGAAAAGTCACATGGAAGTTACAACTAACACACGGCCCTCACCGTCTCCGGCTCACCGAGGGTGCTAAGAATCCCCGGAGGTAAAACAAAAAAACACATTCAAATCGGGACATGGAATGTCCGCAGCCTTTACGAAGCAGGTAAACTAGCAAATACCATCAGAGAAATGAGAAGATTGAACATTGACATTCTTGGAGTAAGCGAAACATTCTGGCCAGGTTTTGGTAAATTTCAATCAGAAAACAAAACTTTATATTACTCAGGAAATAATTCTCATAGACATAGAAGAGGTGTTGGTATAATTGTATCAAACTACATAGCTAATCATGGTTGCAGAATCTCAGGGCGTGGTACGGGAAGACTGCGAACGAGCTCTTCAGAATAGCAACCAATAAAGTGAAAATAGTCATGCTCATCGCAAACATCCGAAATCGGATATGCACATGAAGAAGACATAGCTGATTCTATAACTGATTTTATACCAAAACACAGATAGAACAATGCTATTAAAAATAAAGACAAAACCATTCTCTATAAACATCATACAGGTGTATGCTCCAACTTCGGAATCGAGTGAGGCTGAAATCAAAGAATTTTATTCTCAAATCTCCGAATTATTACAACACACAAACTCGCACGAACTGACCATGATTATAGGGGACTTTAACGAGAAAGTTGGATCTGATAAAATATATGGAATAGTTGGTTCGTTTGGAGTAGGAGATAGAAAAGAAAGAGGAGACAGATTGGTAGAGTTCAGCCAGGAAAAGAACTTAAAAATAAGCAATAGTTTGTTCCGCCTTCCGCCTAGAAGAATATACACCTGGAAATCTTCACAAGACAACCAACAACATATCATACGTAACCAAATCGATTACATACTAATAAATAAAAGGTTTGCTTCAGCTATAATCAGTTCCTTCAGATTACACCCTACTGAAAGTAAAACTCAGAATTAAGATTACATGAGAACGCAAAACAGCAACCACAAAACAGCAACAAAAAAATGATCTTGAACAACTGAAAAATTCAAATATACTACAAAATATTTCAAGGAAAATCAATAACAAGTTGGACGAGCTTTCCTGTCATCAGAACATAAGCCATCTTGAATTGAGGAGTCAAACAGCCGAAATTTTAAAAAGCGTTTCAAAAGAACACCCTACTAGAAGATAACAGTTAAAACTAGAACTAGGTAAACGCTAGAATATAAGCGAGTGAACCGGAGAAGTGGAGACAAATATTTAAGCACAACTGCGCGCGGGTTCGAGACCGGGTAGGATCTTTAAACTTTTTGGTAGCAAAGTGAAAATAAATAAATAATAAATAAGACATAGGCAATGGAACACGACAGCAGGCCAAGATCAAACAGTGAGGCTAGAAGTCCTTTTGATCGGTCCGCGAAATTGAGTCGGTCGCCGACACAATTGGCAAAACGTTCCAAAAAAGAGGATTTGGAAAAAAGAGAAATGAGCGTGGATATTTTTGAAGAGCTACGGGAAATAAGAAAGGATTTTAAGGCCGTCGAGAATAAGATGGAAGAAATGAGAAGAGAAAATAAAGAACTCGAAGAAAAATTGGAAAGGGATGTTCCACTAGGAGTGAACAAAAGGAAGTAGAGGAGAAGGAAAGGGTGTGGAAAGAGGAAATGATATCACAATTAAAGGCGATAAGAAACGAAAACACCGATATTAAGGGCAGGATAAAGAAGTTGGAGGACGACTACAGAATAGAGAGAGAAAACTCCGTCAGAAGTGGGGAGAATGGTCAAGACTCACTAAGAGAGGAAGTAAAACAACTGAGAGAAATGGAAGAAAGAAGAGAAAGAAAGGAAATAAAAAATAATATTGTGATTCATGGGATAAAAGGAGAGAGATGGTTAGAAGACGCTAAGAGGTTATTGGAAGAAAGATTTGGAGTAAAAGAAGGGGTAGGAAGCATGTTCAAGATAGGAGACAAAGTTTCGAATCAAGGGCCAATTGTCGCAAAATTGACAAGTTGGGAAGTAAAGAGAAAAATAATGCTAAATAAATATAAGCTGAAGGGGTCTGATATTTTTATCCAAGACGATTTTACTAAGAAAGAACAGGAAATTCAAAAGGATTTGCGACAGAAAGCAAAGATGCTAAAAAATAGAGGGCACAAAGTGAAGATCGCTTATAAGAAGATGGAAGTGGATGGAAATTGGGTAACATGGGAGGAGTCACCGAAAATTATCCCAAAAAAGTAAGTCTGTTTCAAATAAAAGAGAGAGAGATGGCGAGAAGCCACAAGAACAATGATGAACGGTTAACGGAAAATATTAAGATACTCTTTTGGAATGTGGCGGGACTTAAGAGGAAATTGGAAAGCGATAACAGATCTATTATAATGTTTCTCAAGAAATTTCATATAATTGGATTGGTTGAGACCTGGATGCAGGAAAAAGAATGGGAGAGTTGCAAAGGAAAACTTCCCAAAGACTATAGATAAAAATTGCAGCCGGCCCATAGAGAATATAAGTATGGAAGAGCAAAGGGGGGTATACTGGAACTGGAAGAGGCAGAAGGCGTAGTGTGCAGGGAAGTGGAATTAGAAGAAGCCTGGTGGCAAGTGGCCACGGTATACAACAACAATGGACTGGAAGTAATTAAAGAGGCAATAAAAATTAATGGAGAAGGAACGGTAATGGCAAAGTTACTGGTAGGAGGCGATTGGAATGTTAGAATCGGGGAAGAGCAGTTCCACACAATGGATAGTGAAGATAGAGAAATAATAAGGAAAGCCAAGGATAAAGTTAGAAATGCAGAAGGGAGAGGGTGGGCGGAATGGGTAAGGGAAAATCAATGGGACTTCATAAATGGGTGTGTGGTAGGAGACTGGGAGGGAGATTTCACATTTGTGGGGGCAGGAGGACTATCGACTATAGATCTGGTAGTGGCAAATGACCCGGCAAGGCAGGAAATTAAAGAGATGAAGATAGGAGGGAGAATTGATTCAGATCACATGCCAGTGGCAATAAACTTGAAGACGAAAACAATAATTGCATCTAGGCAGGTGAAATGGGTTATCAGATGGGACAACGAAGCGACTGAGAAGTATAGGGCTAGAATGGAAGCAATTAATACATAATAATGTAAGGAATTAAAACATATAGACAAGATTATAGAGAAGATGGAGGCAGGAATGGTAAAGAAGAAAATCACAACAGCATCACCTGGAAGATCATGGGCAGACAAAGAATATACGACGGAGAAACAAAAGTATAGAGAGGTTATGAGAAAGTGGCGAGAGGGCACCAGTAGTAAAGAAGATTGGTTAAAGACGAAAGGCGAATTAAAGGATTTGGAGACGAAGAAAAAACAGGATTGGGAGAGAAGAGAACGTCAGCGCATACTTGAAATCAAAGCAGAAGCACAGCTCTGGAGGTATTTAAAAGAAAGAGGAGCGAGGAAAGAACGAGTTCCAAACAGCATTCCGATGGAAAAGTGGAAAAGTCACTTTATGGTTTTGTTGGAAGGAGTCGAGACACAGGAAGGAGTAGGGAATAGAAGTGTAAGGGAGGAACAAGCTTTGGAGGATTTAGGCCAAGAAGAAATAACGATTGGTGAAGTGGATAAGGTTATAGCAACACTAAAACTAAAAAAAAACGGCAGGCCCTGACGGCGTAGGAAACGAAGCCTGGAAAGCTATCCCGAAAGAGTGAAGGACTAGAATCACCCAAGAATTGAATTTGGTATGGAGGGGAGCAAAGAGTGCACCAAAGAGCTGGAAGGAGGGAATAATTCACCCAATATATAAGAGTGGAGATAGAGAAAATGTAGGAAACTACAGGGGGATTACTCTAGTAAATTCGGCATATAAAATTTTCACCAAAATTTTAGACGAGCGGTTGAGGAGAGAGAGAGGAGAAGTATCTAGTGCCAGAGGTGCAAGCTGGTTTCAGAGAGGGACGGAGTACGATAGAGCATTTAGTAACCCTGCGCTACATAATTGATCAAGAAATAAGCAGAGGGAGCCTGTTTGCTCTTTTCATTGACTTGAAGGCGGCGTATGATTCGGTAGATCGAGGGAAGTTGGTAGAGTGCTTGGGAAAAAAGGGAATCTCAAAGAGTGTGATAAGGAATGTAAGAGAGTTATATAAAGAAACTGTATGTAAGATTAGAGTGAATGGGTGTGAATCTGAGTATTTCGAAGTAAGAAAGGGTCTGAGGCAGGGATGTCCGATGAGTCCCACAATTTTTAATCTCTATGTAGCTGACATGAAGAAAGTGTTGGCAGATGGTCAAGCTGGAGGCGTAGTTATAGGGAGAAGGAAAGTGCGGAGCTTAGCCTACGCGGACGAAATGGTAGTGTTCGCTAAAACCGCAGGAGAAATGAAGGAGTTCATTGAAAGGCTGAGAGGTTATTTTGAAAAGAGAGAGCTAAATGTAAACGTGGGAAAAACTAAATGGATGCGTTTTAAAAGGGGGGGTAAATATAGGAAAGAACGTTTTGAATGGCTAGGAAAGGAAATTGAGGAGGTGCAAAAGTTTAGGTATTTAGGATATGTGTTTGGAACTGGGTACAGTAATAGGGAGCATGTAGATTATGTGTCAAAAATAGCGTGGGTGGCGGCAGAACGCATGTGGAAGGGATAGAGATCTAGTTTTGAAGGGAACTTTAGGGCGGCGGAGGTAATATGGAAAGTGTGTGTGAGAAGTGTTTTGACGTATGGTTCGGAAGTATGGGGGATTAGAGAGGAAGAGAAGATAGAGAGGGTTCAACAAAACTTCTACAGGAAATTCCTAAAGTTGGACAAATCGACACCAGGCTACATAGTTCTGCAAGAGGTGAATGCCTACAAGGTGGCCGTTTTAGCGGCGAACAGGGTGATAAGGTATGAATACAAGGTGAGTGAAATGGGGGATGAAAGAATAATAAAAGAGGTATTTAGAATGGCAAATCGGGAGAGTGAAAGAGGGAAGAATGGGAATGCTTGGGGAATGAATAAAAGGAAATTATATGAAAGAGCAGGGATATCTGGCGAGGGACTAGAAAAACTTAAGAGGGAAGGGGCAAACTGGATGGAAATGCTAGGTGAGCGATTAGTAGAGGTAGAGTTACAGGAACGCCAAGGCCAAATTGCCAACAGTAGATTTTTCAAAGAATATGCAAAGATTCAGGTGCTTGGTCGTCTACCTACCTATCTATACTCAACTAAAGAGGCAGACACGCAGGTCATACTGGCAAGGTTTAGGTGTGGAAGTGAAGAGCGTGGTAAGAAATACTGGATGAGTGAAGAATATCGGAAGTGCACAGTTTGTGGGGATGGAGAGGGTAGATGGAAACATTGGTTAGAAGAATGTACAAGGAATGAATGGAAGGAACAGGAGAAAAGGCTAGCAGAAGAATGGAAGAAGTGTATGGATGAATGGGGAATTGGTTTGGAATTGTTAAGGAGGGTGAAAAAGTGGAAAGAGCAAATAGGCAAAAAGGAATAACCTATTCCTTTAGTATGTAACGTGTAGGTAATATATATGTATAGTATGTAGTTAGGTAAAATATTATGTATTTTGTATATATGCCAATAAAAGGTTTGAAAACTGACGAAATCCTTGAATTAATAGATGAAAGACGAGTCTATAAGAACAAAGATAGTGCAAAGTACAACAGTCCGCAAAGTATCATAAGATCCAAAATTCGATAAGCAAAAAACACCTGGCAACAAGAATGCTCTGAGATAGAAAGGCTCCAAAACTTGTACGATGATTTTAACTTACATAAAAAAGATAAAAGAGGCATAAGGCATATACAAGAAAAAAACACGAATATGCAATTCGATAACCACAACAAATTGATAACTGGTGCTGAAGAGAAGTCTGATGTTTGGGTGCACAACATTAACAAGCTATTTGATGATTAATCAAAAACCATCAACACGGACAACCTAAGTCAAGAAAACTGGATAGGTCTTCCAATAACTAAGGAAGAAATTCAACATTGAATCAAATCAGCGAAGAATAAGAAAGCAAAAAGAAAATAAGAATAAGGAATCATCAAACTGTTTGACTATTAACGATGTGTAATAGCGCCAAGAAATGTAGTGAGTATAGGCTAATCAGTCTAATGAATCACATGTTGAAAATATGTCTTAAAATACTACATAATCGTTCATTCAAAAAATGCGAAGAAATGATGGGAAGAACACAGTTTGGATTCAGAGAGGCTATGGTGACACGAGAAGCTCTTTTCAACCTTCAAATTCTGGTCCAAAATTGTAAAGATGTTCAAAAAGATGTCTTCATTTGTTTTATCGGTTATGAAAAAGCATTTGATCGCGTACAACATGATAAACTCATCACGATCTTAAGAAATATAGGTCTCGACAACAAAGACGTACGACTTATCAAAAACCTACACTGGAATCAAAAAGCTGAAATAAAGTTGGATGATGGACGTGACCGTCGAAAATCTGACAAGCAACAGAGATGTTCGTCCCATTCTCTCCCCTCTTCTGTTCAATATCTACTCTGAAGAAATTTTTAAAGAAGCTACAAACTTTCTTCTTCTTCTTCTCGCGGATGGGTCACTTAGGACCACGCGGAATCAACGTATGCTGAGCCTTCCTCCTTGCCCAATAGCTTTTCATCTTCGTGGATTGTTGTACTTTCTGTTCCTCCGACCATGCACGTCGTGTTGGTTTCTTCAGATCTTCCTCAAATCCCTTTGTATGAACAATATTCCTGATCACATTTCTATTCATGAGATCTGGCGATCCCATCTCCACTAGGTCCCTTTCCACTTGTTTGTACCACTTTGGTCTTGTACGTTTGTTCTGTAGAAATTTGTGGATTCGGTAAGTAAGCTTCGTATGATTCATTCTTTCCAAATGACCCAAAAATTGAATTCGTCTCATTCTCATGGTATCGGTAATTTTTGAATTTTTTTTATATATTTCAGAATTGGGTTAACTTCAAACTTTATATACAAAGACATAAAGGTAAATGGTGTTTACATCAAAAAAATTAGATACGCTGACGACACAACATTGATAGCGGATTGTATAGAAGACTTACAATGTTTAGTAAGTAGAGTAAATTAACAAAGTAAAAAAGCGGGCCTAACTATGAACATCATGAAAACCAAATTCATGATCATCAGTAAAAATCGTCTGCATTATACTGATGCTGTAATTACAGTCGAAAACAAAGCTATCGAACGCGTATCTAATTTCAAATACCTAGGTTGCTGGCTTAATGAAGAATGGGATTCTGATAAAGAAATAAGATGTAGGATAGAGATGGTCAGATCTTTTTTTTTAGAAATTCAAGAAATTGATCTGCAATAGTACAATCAACATCCATCTTCGTATACGTTGCATATAATGTTATGTATGGTCCACTCTATTATATTGTTTGGAGACTTGGACCTTGAAGATTTCCACAATGAACAAAATTGAAGCCTTCGAAATGTGGTGTTACTGCCGTTTGCTGAAAATACCGTGCAGGGCTAGAGTAACGAATGAAGAAGTGCTAAGAAGATTAGGAAAAGAAAGATAGCTTTTAAAAACGGTTAAAGTAAGAAAGGCACAATATCTTGGACATATCATCCGTGGGCAAAAATATGAACTGCTGCAACTAATTGTGGAAGGACGAATTGAAGGCAGAAAAGAAATCAGGGGGTAACAAATGTCTTAGTTGAGAAACATCCGAAACTGGACTGGACTGAGAACAATAGGCTAGAACACTGCTTCTTAAACTATGGGTCGCGACCCCAAATGGGGTCGCGTAGCAAAATCTTGGGGTCGCGAGATTGTAATGTAAAATATTTAAATTCATTTGTGAGAGTTTGAAAATGACGGGCGATTAGTGACGATTCATCAACACTAACTGTAGTTAAAGAAATAAAGAGTAGTTAAAGAAAAAAATCATTTTTAAGCAATGGATAAGTGGCTGAACTTAAGTAAGAGAGGTAATATTGCAGAAGACAATGCAACAAAGTCTTCACAACCAGGATTTATTATTGACAAGCAGGCATCTAATGTACGAAAAAGAAAATAGAACGAGTTTTTTCTTCAATGTGGCTTTAAAAATTGTAATTGTAAAACAACCAATTTGTTAGATCTTAAACGACACTGTCGCGAATAGAATTTCTGAAATTAACAACGATCAATTAGTGCAACTTATCACAATTAGTGCAAATTAATGAAAGCCCAAAATTTTCAATTCAGTTGGACGAAACAACTGATATTACTAAATTAGCTCAGTTGTTAGTATATGTCAGGTATGTTTATAGAGAAAACCTCGAAGAAGAATTGTTATTTTGTCGTCCTTAGAAAGATCATACTTGAGGGAAATACATATATTGTAAAGTTGACGAATTTTTTAAAGCTGAAGGGTTAGAATGGAAAAATTGCTGTGGAGTATGCACGGATGGTGCAAAAGCGACGACGGGCCAAAATATTGCTTTTAAATCATTTTTTCAAGCTGCTCATTATGATCATATAACTTTTACTCACTGCCTTATTCATCGGGAGGTCCTCGCAGCAAAAAAATAGCACCAGAATTGAACGATGTGCTTCAGGATGGTATTAAGATTATAAATTTTATTAAGAGCAATGCTCTTAAACAGCCGCTTATTTTCAAATCTATGTAAGGATACGGATTCCCACTATACAAATTTATTATTACATGCAGAAATAAGATGAATATCAAGAGGTCAAAGGTTAAGAAGATTATTGTTATTAAAGGACGAAATCGAAATATTTTTAACCGAACAAAAATGCGATCTTGCTACTTTTTTTCAAAATGACCTATGGCTATCCATGCTGTGTTATCTATCAGATATTTTCGAGAAATTAAACGATCTAAACTTGTCTCTTCAAGGAAAAAATAGTAATATATTTACTTCGAATGATAAAATTGAAAGTTTTATTAAAAAATCAACATTTGGAAAAGTAAGGTAGAAAAGAATTCGTTCGAAATGTTTTCCAGTATCGATAATTTTATATCCGAGAAAAGTCATTACTAAACTTTTATCGCAAAAATTATTATAGATCACTTAAAAGCGCTAGAAACACAGTTTCGTAAATATTTTACATCCAATATTGATTTTAAAAAGTTATCTTGGATTCAAAAACTATTTTTGATTGTCATTGATCAGATTGACCACCTGCCATATAAAGCGCAAGATGAATTTGCTGATCTTCTGAAGTGACTCAAACCTAAAACTAGATTTTTCAAAAAATCCTTTAACTGAATGTTGGATCGGTGCTAGAACTGAATTTCCCGCAATCTCTGATATGGCATTAAATATTCTTCTACCTTCCAACACCACATATTTATGTGAAATTACTTTTTCAGTTTTAACATACATCAAATCCCAATATCGTTCATCGTTAACAAATGGCAAAAAACAGTGTCAAATATTACACCAAGATTTAGTTTGTTATGCAGTAAAAAACAAGCACATCCGTCTCATTAAAAACTAATTTTCCTTTAATTTTTATATATTTAAACACTTAACGGCTGCGCTCGAATATATTCGAAAGGACTAAGACTCGGAACATTATTGCAAAAAAATGCTGTTATCATGAAAAATAGGTATATAATTTTCGAAACTATAATAAATACATTTTTACAACTTTATGTGCAATTTTTAATTTTTGTATGTTTCAAAACAAATTCTAAAATTATATTGTTACCTAATCAATAAGTCACGTAAAAAAAGGGGTCGCGAAAAAAATCACAATCGTAAATGGGGTCGTGAAAAAAATCACAATCGTAAATGGGGTCGCAAATGAAACAAGTTTAAGAAGCCCTGGGCTAGAACAATAGGCTAGAACAATAGGCTAGAATAATAGGATAACTAGTCCATACCGCAAGAGATAGAACCATGTTTAAAAACATTATATCAAAGGCCCTAGGGGTATAAGCATGATACGGGGTATAAGTGATTCGGCCCCGGAAAGATATTTATATGATACTCGGAATATATGTTGGAACTAATTAAATAATAAGAGCCTGAAAATTTCAGATCGACAACTCAATTGGTTTTCGAGAAAAAGCGAAATGTGTCAAAAACGAATCGGTTATTTAAACGAACGGCTCAATCGATTGATCTAAAAATTTAATATGTTTTGGGGGCCCATAGGAGCTCTTACGAAAAAAATGAACAGCTATATAGCTTCATAAGATTCTTGACAAAATAAACATTTTTTGTTAATTTAAATTTTTTAACCATGGTGCAGTTTTGGTACAATTATGAAACTTTCTTTTTTTCAAGCCTTATATATTACCCTTTATACCCTATTATTTATTATTATATTACCCTATAACTTTATGAGTTTTTCGGATTTTTAGAAATGGTAGGTCATAGCAGAAAAAAATAAAAACCATTTTTGGCTCAAGTAATGCATTTATTTAATATTTCAAGTTTTAATTTCCTTTTTTTTTAATTTCTAATTATTGGAAATAGCACTTTATATTTAAAATAGCAACGATAATTTTATCATCAAAATAAAAAAATAAAACAGTTAAAAATAACTCATCATTATATATTAATTTCAATAAATATATTGAGAACTTTTTTTTATTACAAAGCTCGATTATTATTATATTCTACAAAATTAATTTCATTGATATAACCACTGTTTTTTTGCACATATTTTTTCAATCTATTAAGTTAATTTTCAATAAATAAACAACAGAGAAAAGAATAACAAATACGATATATACAGCAAAAATATAAATGAATAGAATTTTATTAATCTTCATCACTGTCTTCTTCAATCACAACTGAAGTATCGTCTTTATCAAATAGTTTATTTAATATTGCAGCAGGTCTAGGAATTTTTGATAAGTATCTCCAGTGCGACAAAAAATTAACAATCGCTGCAACAATCGTTTTAAGGCCATTTGCACACTCCTAGCTGCGTCTCCTAAAGCTGTTGAATCGGATAGTATTTGGCTTGTAATGAATAAAGCATCTATAAACTTTCCTGCTAATGTGACGTGATTGAACTTGTGATTTTAGTATGTTTGAATGGTCTTTTACATACTGAATGTTGATATCACCCGATTCATCCATCATTTCTGATAAATATCTCTTGTTTAAATTGGTAAGAACCAATTGGTAACCAAAAAACCAAGGAATTGGTAAGAATTGGTGAAAATATTCTTGGTTTTTTATTTATTCTTAGTTTTTTTATCTTTTTCCGTCATTTCTGGAAAATCTTCTAAATCAGGGGTTCCCAACCTTTTTGCACCTGCGTACCACTTGACTTTTGGAGAAATTTTGGCGTACCACCAGACCTAAATATTTTAATAAACGTGTAATATTTACTCTTCTAAAAGTTTTCAAAGGCTTTTTGAATTAAATTCCTGAAAAATCTTCATATTTAATGGTTAAATATTTGTTTATTTATAATAACATGCTTATAATAAAAGAGAAATAAAAAGATTAAAATGGTAATTACCCTATTTGGGTCTAAAAACATACAAATATCATAATACAAATTATACTTTTATAGTCTTTAGTGCGAAACTTGTGGACCTTGTGGTTATTTGCCTGTGATTAAAATATCAACATTAGGAATGGAAATGAACTTATGAAAATGGTAATGGAACTTATCTTCCCTTTTAAGTCATCTTCAACACTTATTCTGCTTGTATGTTTATTTTTTTTGTACAAGAGTTCAGAAAATCCACTCTCACACAAGTAATTCGTAACAAATGGCATCAAAAATAGCAGAGCTTGCCAGAAGATCAAAGGGTACTCAGTTTTACATCCTATCCAGAAGTTAATTAAGATTTCTCTTTAAAATAATCTTTCATGGAACTATCTTCTGTAAGATCGATAAAACTTTCTTTTAGTTCCAATTCATTTGGTGAGGTTCCCGAAAAAGTCCACTTTTGAATAATCTTCAAAGAAATACTTCTTAAAGCTTTTTTGAAGGCCTTCCAAGTGAACAATGATATCTGCAACCACATCTGGCATTGGAGATATTTCATGTTCTTCAAAAAATTATGATAGAGTGGGAAATGCAGATAAATTCTTCTCCTGTATTTGTGAACAAAACAGGACCAGCTTTCTCTTGAAGGAGTTTATTTTGTCAGTGGCTGTGAAGGTTGTTGTGTTTGGTCCCTGAAGTCCCAAGTTCAGTGTGTTGAGTTTGTCAAAAATATCGGCTAGATAAGCCAATCTTCACAACCATTTTTCATCAACAAACAATTTTTTCATGTCATGATTTTTTTCACTTAAAAACATAAAAACTTCTGATCTCAGTTCAAAGAGCCGGTTCAAAATTTTCCCCCAAGATAACCACCTCACTTCTGTATGCAGGAGTAGTCTTGAACTTGCCACCCATTTCTTCACACATCAAGGAGAATAATCTTGTGTTTAGAGCCCTAGCCTTTATTAAGTTAATAACTTTCACAGCATCTGATAGAACGGAGTAAAGATTTTCCGGCATACCTTTAGCAGCTAATGCTTCTCGATGGATGACGCAATGCGTACTTTTGCATTCAGGAGCAACTTCCTTTATTTTGCTGTTAGGCCTGTCAATCTTCCTGACATAGCTTTTGCCCCATCTGTACACAAGTCAATACACTTGGACCAGGGAGTGCCTACTTAGAGCACATATTCATCAATTACCTTAAAAATGAGTTCCGGTGTGGTATTTGATTCAAGTGGTTTGCAGAACAAAAACTCTTCTATCACCTCTTCATTATAATCAAATCTCACGAAAACAAGTAGCTGCGCAATATTAGTAACATCGGTGCTTTCGTCAACTTGAAGTGCAAAATAAGTGCATTCTTGGAGTTTTAAAGCCAGTTGTTCTTAAATATTATTATACATATCGACAATTCGTCTCTTTACTGTGTTATTTGTTAGTGGTATTTTTTTAATTTCTTTGGCTGCCTTTTCTCCTATCACGGCTTGGACCATATCCACAGCGGCCGGCAGTAAAAGCGTCTCACCGATTGTGTAAGGCTTTCCATCTTTTGCAATTCTTAAACTAGCAAGGTATGACGCCTTTATCAACTTAGTATCAGAATTGACAAACTTCGTCAAACATTGGGTTTCTTTCTTGGCTTAGTATTTTGGTGTCGCATCAGTAGATGAAGGCTTCGTGCTTTGTTTCGAACGTGTTTTAAGACATACAACACATTGAGGAATAGGAATGTCACTGGTTTCAGTCCCTGGCTTCACTACAAAACCGTACTGTAAGTAGTAGCTTTCATCGTATTTACGATTGGCCGGTGATTTAGGTTTTTTTAGCACAATCCTTAGAAGTAGAAGAAAATGTCAGAAATCTTTTCATAGTTCAGTTTTCTTATACGAAATCACAACACGCTCAACGAACTGCGAGCAATGAACTTGCACAATCTCTGGCAATATTGTGAGGCGGAAGAATGTAGGCGCAGGGGAAGTTATTAATAGCGTGGGCTGTGGGGGAAGAGGGGTAAGGCAGCTCACGTCGCCCCGCCCCCGGCGCTGTCTCTCCCCCACTCCTGCAGAGACAAGAAGCTGAGTAATGTTTGCGTGCTCACTTCTCATGCGTGCAGAAGCTATCAATAGCATGTTGCTCACATCACTCACGCGTACCACCTGAAACGTTCCCGCGTACCAGCAGTGGTACGCGTACCACAGGTTGGGAACCCCTGTTCTAAATCATCTATCTGAAACGGTAGTTTTTTAAGTTGCCAGCCATTTTGCGTCACTTCATCAGCTAACGTATTTTCCACATCATTTTGGCGTTTCATCATTTCTACAATAGCACCCAGGCACTCGGCATCGGCAGTTAGGCGTTTGCTGTATTTATTATGGAGAACCGACGCGATTCTAAAAAAAGTACCGATTCTAGGAAGCATTTTGTTGTCAATTTTCTGATCCAGCAGATATTTTTGTTTTAACATCCCGTGACTGCTTCCCCTTGCCAACGCAATTTCGTTAAGTTTTTTCGTTACGTTTCTTGACGCATTCGGCTCAGCTGTTAGTTGATTGCGTTTTCCATTTAGTGCTGACATTAATACTTCAAAACTCTTACTTTCTAGGTGCTCTTTAACATCACGCAACCCACGATCAACCACAAATTCATCACCAGCTTTCAATAAATTGCATATACCATTTGGATTATCTATAATATCTCTCATAATATTAGCATTATTTTGGGTAGCATAATACGGTTCTAGCCTAAGTTTTTGGCCTAAGTAGCCATTTATTTAATGTTTCAAGTTTTAATTTCCTTTTTCTTTTAATTTCTAATTATTGGAAATAACACTTTATATTTAAAATAACAACGATAATTTTATCATCAAAATAAAAAATTAAAACAGTTAAAAATAACTCATCATTATATATTAATTTCAATAAATATTTTGAGAACTTTTTTTTATTACAAAGCTCGATTAAATATATTAATTATAAAGAACATATTTTTTCAATTTATTAAGTTAATTTTCAATAAATAAACAACAGAGAAAAGAATAACAAATACGATATATACAGCAAAAATATAGATGAATAGAATTTTATTAATCTTCATCACTGTCTTCTTCAATCACAACTGAAGTATCGTCTTTATCAAATAGTTTATTTAATATTGCAGCAGGTCTAGGAATTTTTGATAAGTATCTCCCGTGCGACAAAAAATTAACAATCGCTGCTACAATCGTTTTAAGGCCATTTGCACACTCCTAGCTGCGTCTTCTAAAGCTGTTGAATCCGATAGTATTTGGCTTGTAATCAATAAAGCATCAGCCAATTTGATTGGCTTGTAATCAAACATTCCTGCTAATGTGACGTGATTGAACTTGTGATTTTAGTATGTTTGAATGGTCTTTTACATACTGAATGTCGATATCACCCGATTCATCCATCATTTCTGATAAATAGGATATCTCTTGTTTAAATTGGTAAGAACCAGTGAAAAATATTCTTGGTTTTTTATTTATTCTTAGTTTTTTTTATCTTTTTCCGTCATTTCTGGAAAATCTTCTAAATCAGGGGTTCCTAACCTTTTTGCACCTGCGTACCACTTGACTTTTGGAGAAATTTTGGCGTACCACAGACCTAAATATTTTAATAAACGTGTAATATTTGCTCTTCTAAAAGTTTTCAAAGGCTTTTTGAATTAAATTCCTGAAAAATCTTCATATTTAATGGTTAAATATTTGTTTATTTATAATAACATGCTTATAATAAAAGAGAAATAAAAAGATTAAAATGGTAATTACCCTATTTGGGTCTAAAAACATACAAATATCATAATACAAATTATACTTTTATAGTCTTTAGTGCGAAACTTGTGGACCTTGTGGTTGTTTGCCTGTGATTAAAATATCAACATTAGGAGTAATGGAACTTATCTTCACTTTTAAGTCATCTTCAACACTTATTCTGCTTGTATGTATATTTCTTTTGTACAAGAGTTCAGAAAATCCACTCTCACACAAGTAATTCGTAACAAATGGCATCAAAAATAGCAGAGCTTGCCAGAAGATCAAAGGGTACTCAGTTTTACATCCTATCCAGAAGTTAATTAAAGATTTCTCTTTAAAATAATCTTTCATGGAACTATCTTCTGTAAGATCGATAAAACTTTCTTTTAGTTCCAATACATTTGGTGAGGTTCCCGAAAAAGTCCACTTTTGAATAATCTTCAAAGAAATACTTCTTAAAGCTTTTTTGAAGGCCTTCCAAGTGAACAATGATATCTGCAACCACATCTGGCATTGGAGATATTTCATGTTCTTCAAAAAATGATGATAGAGTGGGAAATGCAGATAAATTCTTCTCCTGTATTTGTGAACAAAACAGGACCAGCTTTCTCTTGAAGGAGTTTATTTTGTCAGTGGCTGTGAAGGTTGTTGTGTTTGGTCCCTGAAGTCCCAAGTTCAGTGTGTTGAGTTTGTCAAAAATATCGGCTAGATAAGCCAATCTTCACAACCATTTTTTATCTACAAACAATTTTTTCATGTCATGATTTTTTTCACTTAAAAACATAAAAACTTCTGATCTCAGTTCAAAGAGACGGTTCAAAATTTTCCCCCAAGATAACCACCTCACTTCTGTATGCAGGAGTAGTCTTGAACTTGCCACCCATTTCTTCACACATCAAGGAGAATAATCTTGTGTTTAGAGCCCTAGCCTTTATTAAGTTAATAACTTTCACAGCATCTGATAGAACGGAGTAAAGATTTTCCGGCATACCTTTAGCAGCTAATGCTTCTCGATGGATGACACAATGCGTACTTTTGCATTCAGGAGCAACTTCCTTTATTTTGCTGCTAGGCCTGTCAATCTTCCTGACATAGCTTTTGCCCCATCTGTACCCAAGTCAATACACTTGGACCAGGGAGTGCCTACTTAGAGCACATATTCATCAATTACCTTAAAAATGAGTTCCGGTGTGGTATTTGATTCAAGTGGTTTGCAGAACAAAAACTCTTCTATCACCTCTTCATTATAATCAAATCTCACGAAAACAAGTAGCTGCGCAATATTTGTAACATCGGTGCTTTCGTCAACTTGAAGTGCAAAATAAGTGCATTCTTGGAGTTTTAAAGCCAGTTGTTCTTCAATATTATTAGACATATCGACAATTCGTCTCTTTACTGTGTTATTTGATAGTGGTATTTTTATAATTTCTTTGGCTGCCTTTTCTCCTATCACGGCTTGGACCATATCCACAGCGGCCAGCAGTAAAAGCGTCTCACCGATTGTGTGAGGCTTTCCATCTTTTGCGATTCTTAAACTAGCAAGGTATGACGCCTTTATCAACTTAGTATCAGAATTGACAAACTTCGTCAAACATTGGGTTTCTTTCTTGGCTTAGTATTTTGGTGTCGCATCAGTAGATGAAGGCTTTGTGCTTTGGTTCGAAGGTGTTTTAAGACATACAACACATTGAGGAATAGGAATGTCACTGGTTTCAGTCCCTGGCTTCACTACAAAACCGTACTGTAAGTAGTAGCTTTCATCGTATTTACGATTGGCCGGTGATTTAGGTTTTTTTAGCACAATCCTTTGAAGTAGAAGAGAACGTCAGAAATCTTTTCATAGTTCAGTTTTCTTATACGAAATCACAACACGCTCAACGAACTGCGAGCAATGAACTTGCACAATCTCTGGCAATATTGTGAGGCGGAAGAATGTAGGCGCAGGGGAAGTTATTAATAGCGTGGGCTGTGGGGGAAGAGGGGTAAGGCAGCTCACGTCGCCCCGCCCCCGGCGCTGTCTCTCCTCCACTCCTGCAGAGACAAGCAGCTGAGTAATGTTTGCGTGCTCACTTCTCATGCAGAAGCTATCAATAGCATGTTGCTCACATCTCTCACGCGTACCACCTGAAACGTTCCCGCGTACCAGCAGTGGTACGCGTACCACAGGTTGGGAACCCCTGTTCTAAATCATCTATCTGAAACGGTAGTTTTTTAAGTTGCCAGCCATTTTGCGTCACTTCATCAGCTAACGTATTTTCAACATCATTTTGGCATTTCATCATTTCTACAATATCACCCAGGACTCGGCATCGGCAGTTAGGCGTTTGCTGTATTTATTATGGAGAACCGACGCGATTCTAAAAAAAGTACCGATTCTAGGAAGCATTTTGTTGTCAATTTTCTGATCCAGCAGATATTTTTGTTTTAACATCCCGTGACTGCTTCCACTTGCCAACGCAATTTCGTTAAGTTTTTTCGTTACGTTTCTTGACGCATTCGACTCAGCTGTTAGTTAATTGCGTTTTCCATTTAGTGCTGACATTAATACTTCAAAACTCATACTTTCTAGGTGCTCTTTAACATCACGCAACCCACGATCAACCACAAATTCATCACCAGGTTTCAATAAATTGCATATACCATTTGGATTATCTATAATATCTCTCATAATATTAGCATTATTTTGGGTAGCATAATACGGTTCTAGCATATCGATAATGTATCCATCAGTTGTACAAATCGTAAATGGTTTACACAGCGGCACTTTTTTTTGCCCAGAATATAACTTTCTCTGGTACTGATTGTTTGAACTTTTCTCATGACGAGCATACGTCCCATCACAAATAATAATGAGTTTGCCGATGAGATTATTATGTTAAGTTTTTTAGCAACCGCAGATGTATGATTCTGGATGAGATCTTTTCTGGACATTCCATGTAATCCAAAATGAAGAGGTTATATGTCTTGTTCGAAAGATTGAGTCACTTGTTCACGATATTTTGTCATTAACTGCTCTTCTTCGATCTCTAAAATTGTAGATATCAACTTATTTGAATTGCCTGTGCGAAGCTTGACTAAAAATGCAATGAGTTCTTGAGTTATACCTCGACCGCCAGTGCTTCTCATTGATGATGACAAATTCCGCAGTTCAATGTTTTCCCATTTCCCAAGTTTTCCCATTTCAAGTTTCAAGACAAAAATTAAAAGAAATGTTCTTGTATCGTTAATAAAGGGTAATTCATTTTGGATTTCCACATTAAAAATATTAAAAAAAACACGTAGAAGTTGAAAAATATGAAAAAATTATTTGCCCTTTAAGGTTAGTTTCATTACAATTATGTGTGAAAGATTATATCATGTAAATGACCGCCGCGGCTCATGTGACATGACGTAATTCGTTTGTTAAAATTTTCGACTACTCTGCGACACAAATCAGGTTCTATGCCGGCTATTTCGCGTCTGATCTCCTGTTTCAGCTCTGCAATGGTGTTCGGTTTATTCTTGTATACTCTGCTCTTCAGATACCCCCAAAGGAAAAAATCTGCGGGAGTTAAATCACACGATCGCGACGGCCAATTGAAGTCACCGTTACGTGAAATAATGCGACCGGGAAACTTGCCGCGCAGTAATTGTATCGTTTCTCCTGCTGTGTGGCAGGTGGCACCGTCCTGTTGAAACCATAAATCTTCGATATCCATATCTTCCAACTGCTCCCAAAGAAAATCTGTAATCATGTTCCGATAACGAACGCCATTAACCGTAACAGAGTTCTCCGCATGATCCTCGAAAAAAAAATGGGCCAATTACGCCTCCGGACCAAAAGGCACACCAAACAGTGACCTTTTGAGGATGCATTTTCGTTTCAACAATCTCTCTTGGATTTTCCAATCCCCAAATACGACAATTGTGCTTATTTACGAAGCCATCAACGTGGAAATGTGCCTCATCGTTAAAGATAATTTTCATTGAAAAATTTACCCCTTGTTCTCTTATCCATTCGGCAAACACACGGCGCTGTTGATGGTCTCGAGGCTTCAATTCCTGTGTTATTTGGAGTTTGTACGGGTGTAACTTCAAATCTTTTGTTAAAATTCGCTGTGTAGTGGAATACGTAAGGCCCACTTGCTGCGATCGATAACGAATCGATGTGCTTGGATTTTCGGCCACGCTTTCGCGAACAATGGCAATATTTTGTTCCGAACGACCTCTACGAGCACGCTGAGGGGGTTTGATGTTAGCTACGGATCCAGTTTGTTCCAATTTTTGGACCACATTCCAAATTGTCCTCTCACAAGGTCGATTTTGCGCACCACAAACTTCACGTAAAGCACGAAATGCACTTTTCCACGATCGGCCATTTTCATAATATGCTTGGATAATTTTAACACGTTCTTGCGTATATTGCTCCATGACTACTTGTTGTTAAATTTTTTAGGTTAGAAATCACACGCTGCCCTTGACAAATACAGTGGGGTGTCAAAAATATTTTAGATTGTAATGTGGAAACTCAAATTGAATCACCCTTTATATTAAACAATAATCGAGCTTTGTAATAAAAAAAGTTCTCACAATATTTATTGAAATTAATAATAATTAGTTATTTTTAACTTTTTTAATTTTATATTTTGATGAAAACATTATTGTTGTTATTTTAAATATAAAGTGTTATTTGTAATAATTAGAAATAAGCTAAATATGCATAAAAACAAGGAAATTAAAACTTGAAACATTAAATAAATGCATTATTTGAGCCAAAAATGGTTTTCATTTGTTTCTACTGTGGCCTACCTTTTTTAAAAATCTGAAAAACTCATAAAGTTAATGGGTAATATATAAGACTTAAAAAAAAAGTTTCATAATTGTACCAGAACTGTACCATGGTTAAAAAATTAAATGAAAAAAAAATGTTATTTTTTTCAAGAATGTTATGAAGCTAAATTAAGCTGTTATTTTTTTCGTAAGAGCTCCTATTGGCCCCCATAACATATTAAATTTTTAGATAAATCGATTCAGCCGTTACTGAGAAAAAAATGTTTTTTAGATTTTGACACATTTCACTTTTTCTCGAAAACCAATTGAGTTAGCGATCTGAAATTTTCAGGATCTTATTATTTAATTAGTACCAACATATCTTCCGAGTATCATATAAATATCTTTCCGGGGCCGAATCACCATGCTTACACCCCTAGGGCTTTATTGTAATTTAAATGTAATTATATGTAATTGTCTAACATTCAAATTTGAATAAAGAAGAAGTCCTCTAGTGAAATGTTTCCCAAACTTTCGATTCATGTGTACCTTTTAAATTTTTTTTTAAATTCTGGGATATACTATTCTGGGATATACTATTAAAAACTAAAACTGTAAGTACTCTTATTTTTTAAGTAATATGCGGATTGGAGTTTAAAAGATAAGAACATTTCTTATTATTAATTTCAGGAAAATGTTGTTCTTTGTAAGAATTCTTATTAGTCATGCAGTCCGTATAAATACTTGTCCGTATAAACTGCTTTTACAAGTACGTAAAAACAATTCTCAAACCACTGCTGATGACAAAATAAGCAGTATAGAATAAATAAGCCATTGGTTATTTCTAAATTATAATACGAAACATAACAAAATACGTTTTAACTTATTTTTTATTTATATTGTATTAGTTAAATTTAAAGATGCAATCATCTTAATAAGATGCAACAGTTGCAAATTTGCTATATAGGATTTAACAGATATTTTGCAATACCAGTACTCCTTCCTCACTTCTTTCTACCTGCTATACGAACAACTCTCAGGTCAAATTTAAAGTAGCCATTTCTTGAACGGATCGTGTTTTTAAGATTGGAACAAAGCGTTAAAAAAGTTGGCCTTACTTCCGTAGTCACTGTTTACTACAAAACGTTCACAATTTGCAAGAATTTGTACATTATTTCTATGGAAATGATGATGATAAGAAGATCGAAAAAATGATGATGAGAAGATTGTAAGAAAGTTAAAGCGATAGAATGGAGCGATTTATATAGCAATAGCATGCAAATTGTCCATTGTGTAATTCAATATCCTGCGTGGTATTATCCAGGCAAGTAGTTGTTTCAATATGACATTTGTCAAAATCCTAGTAGGACTTAATATTGTAGTGTAGCGAACAGGTAGAATATCAATATATTCAAGCTATATTTCGTTTATTATATTTATTTAAATGTATCTACATCTAGTAGTCTCCTCAATTTTTGGTTTAAATTTAGTTGTAAGTAATAATAGCAATAAAACATCTTTATTGTTATAAATAAATATAAATACAACAATTGGCCATCGACCAGCGGTCTTTCGGTCGGAGATTTAGTTGTAAATTAGTTTAAGGAACCCAGTTTGTGCTAAATAAGTTCGTAAATTCAATAATAGAGTTAAGAGTTATTTCAAATTCAGTTGTAAATTAGGTTCATGAACATTCTTAGATAAATTTACAACATTATATACATTCTTAGATTATATTTTTGAGTTTGACAAAAATATAATCAGAATTTGAAATTTGGCAAAAATTAATGGTTCGCTTAAGTTTAGTTGGATAAATATTTTGTATTTCGTTCCATATATACGTTCAAAAACAATGGTTAATCGTAGGCAAAAGTCCTACAAGTTACATACAATGTGTACATACCAAGAACGCCAGAAGGTCTATGTTGTGAAGTGGTCAATACACTTCTGCAGCAGTAAATTAAAAAAGCAAAATTCGTGGTGTTCCGACAAATGTTTAAACACTAGTGGTGGTTTGATCGAATGATCTGCAGCGTTTCAACGACTCGTTTAGACCGGTTCTGAACGACAAAGAAATTAAAAAATCCTCGATTTACGTTTTATAGCAGCAACATTGGTTTATAAATTTATCAAAATGAAATAAACAGATTATTTAAATACTTTGGCCGAAAGGACGCGATAAATTAGAAACACAGACCAGACGAAACCAGACAAGACCAGACAAGAGCAGGCAAGACCAGGCAAGACCAGACAAGACCAGCCATAACCACACAAACCAGATAAGACCCGACAAGACAGGCAAGGCCAAACAGGACCAGACAAGACCAGGCAAAAATCAGACAAGACCAGGGCTGTTCTTATCAATTTTGACGCCCTGGGCTATAAACCAATTAGCGCCCCAGGGCCTAGGCATTGAAATCCTTAAATATGATTTTTTAATATCTCATTGCAGTTATAAATAAAATTATTTTGTTGAAGAAGCTATATGTATGAAAAGTGCGAGCACGAGCCACGAACGCTACCTCACTCATCGGTCCTACTCGGGGTGCGCATTCATCCTTTCCCGAATTTAATAATTAATATATATATATATATATATATATATATATATATATATATAAAAATTTAAAAATAAAAATATCACAAATCACAAAATAAACTCCAATTTCCTTTATAATACACCTTCTCTGTTACCAGTTTGCTCTTTCCATCTTTTTATCCGTCTCAGCAGTTTCAGACCCTTTCCGCTATCATTCATACATTCCTCCCATTTCTTTCCTTCCCGCCTCTCTCCCTCATTCCATTCACCCCTTGTACACTCTTCCATCCAATGCTCCCAAGTATCCTTAGCTGTCCCACAAACACTACACTTTCTATGCTCCTCACTCATCCAGTATCTTCTTCGACGCTCCTCACATCCACACCTATACCTTGCTAATATGACTTGTGCATCGTCCTCTTGATTTACACTTAAATAGGTTGGTAACCGCCCATGTACCTGTATCTTTACGTACCCTTTATGAAAATTACTACTTTCTATTTTGCTTTGCCGCTCCTGTAGGTCCACTTCTTGCAAACGTTCTACCAACCTATCGGCCCACCCTGCCCTTTCCTGCTTTAGCGTTTCGAGCCCCTCACCAGATATACCACCTCTTTCATACAATTTCCTCTTATTCTTACCCCAGTCACTCCCTTTCATACCGCCTACTCCCACTCGATTTACCATTCTAAAAACCTCTTTTATTAACCTTTCATCTCCCATTTCACTTACCTTATATTCATACCTTATGACCTTTCTTGCAGCCCCAAGACTGCCACCTTGCACGCATTCACCTCCTGGAGGACAATGTAACTAGGTGTCGACCTATCAAGCTTCAGGATTTTTTTGAAAAACTTTAACTGGACTCTCTCTATCCTCTCCTCCTCTCTCGTCCCCCAGACTTCTGAGCCATACAATAAAATGCTCCTCGCACACACCTTTCACACCGTCTCAGCCGCCCTGAAGTTTCCTTCGAATTTATTTCTCCAGTCATTCCAGACTCGCCCAGCTGCCACCCACGCTTTCTTCGCTACATACTCCACATGTTCTCTATTGCTACCTCCATTTCCAAATACATACCCTAGATACTTAAACCTTTGCATCTCCTCGATTTCCCTCCCTCTCCATTCAAACCTCTCTTTCTTGAACTTCCCTCCTCTTTTGAACCGCATCCATTTAGTTTTTCCCACATTCACACTCAAATCTCTCCTTTCAAAAAACCCTCTCACCCTTTCAATTACCTCTCTCAATTCCCCAGCTGTCTTGGCAAATACAACTACATCATCAGCGTATGCTAAACTCCACACCTTTGTTCTCCCTACCACCACTCCTCCAGCTTGTCCGTCTGCCAAAACTCTTTCCAAATCAGCCACATAGAGATTGAAAAGTGTGGGGCTCAGTGGACATCCCTGCCTCAGGTCCTTTTTTATCTCGAAATATTCCGTTAAACACTCATTCACCCTGATCTTACACACCGTTTCCCTATACACCTCCCTTACACCTTACACCTCCTCACCCTCTCCGAAATACCCTTTTTAACCAAACATTCAAACAATCTCCCTCTATCTACGGAATCATACGCTTAATTTCCTGATCAATTGTAAATCTAAGTGTTATGAGTTGTTCGACTGTGCCTCTTCCCTCTCTGAATCCTGCTTGCACCTCTGGTATTAACTGCTTTTCCTCTGCCTCTTTTCTCAACCGCCCTTCTAGAATCTTGGCGAACATTTTGTAGGAAGAGTTCATCAGCATGTTGCCCCTGTAATTCTCCACCCTTTCCTTGTCCCCATTTTTGTGGATTGGCTGTATTATCCCCTCTTTCCAGCTCTCTGGGATACCCTTTGTCCCTTTCCATATCTTGTTGAACTCCTCCGTAAGCTTGTCGAGACATTTATCTGGAACTTACTTCCACGCTTCATTTCCAACTCCGTCCGGTCCCGCCGCTTTCTTCTGCTTTAAGGCTGCAATTACCTGGTGTACTTCCCCGGCAGTAATTTCTTCTTCACCTACTTCTTCAACAGTCTGTTCCCTTCTAACACTGTCTTTCCCTCGATTCACCGTTATCTCCACTCCTTCCAATAGAACCATATAGTGCCTTAACCAGGTTTCCTTAGGTATACTGTCTGGAATTCGCTCCTTCCTCCCGCTCTTCTCCTTTAAATATTTCCACAGCTGCGCTTCAGTTTTAATCTCCAGTATTCGTTGTCGCTCTCTTCTCTCCCACATTTCTTTCTTTCTCCTCTCCAGGTTTCGTAAGTCCGCTCTCGTACTTAACCACAGTTCCTTGTCACCGGTACCCTCTCTCCACCTTCTCGTCACCTCTCTATATTTTTGTTTCTCCCTTATGAATTCCTTATCCGCCCATAATCTTCCCACTGTTCCTTCTGTGACTTTCCTCCTGACCATTGCTGTTTCCATTTCATCTGTTATCATATCTATATCTTTTAAATTATCCCAGTCTATTGCCTCCATTCTTAATTTAAACAGCTCCGTCGCACCGCTATCCCACCTGGTAACCCATTTTTCTTTCCTGGACCCCTCTTCTACCTGCTGCTTTAACGTGATCAGTATGGGCATATGGTCAGATTCACCTTTCACTCCGATCTCCATCCCTCTAATTTCTTGCCTCGCGGAGTCGTCAACAACTGCAGTGTCTATCACCGACACCCCCCCAGCACTCCCAAACGTATACTGTCCCTCCCAGTCCCCTTACACACACCCGTTCAAGACATCCCATTGACTTTCCCTTACCCACTCTGTCCATTCTTTTCCTTCCGCATTCCTCGTTTTGTCCTTAGATTTCCTTCGTAGTACTTTACCAGCTCTATCCACCGTGTTGAACTGCTCCTCTCCTATCCTCACATTCCAATCACCTCCTAGCTGCAAGTTTGTCGATGGCGTACCTTCTATATTACACCTTGTGCACTCTTTAATTATTTCCAGCCCCTTATTGTTATACACCGTAGCTATCTGCCACCAGCCTCCCTTCAGCTCTACCTCCCTGAAAACTATATACCACCTCTTCTTATAATCTCTCCGCTTCCCTGATACCACACTTGATCCCTGTTACTATCCCCCCCCCCCCTTTGTCCTTCCGTAGCCACTCTCGCTCAGGGCCGGTTGAATCTTCCATTTGTACTCCTTCGGAAGTCTCTCTTTACAGTTCTCCCATTCTTTTTCTTGGACCCAGGACTCCACTAGTCCAATTATTTCGAATCCCTTCAAGAAGGCTATGAAAGAGCCGTCCTCCCTTTCCAGTTCTTTCCTAAGCCCAGCCACATTCCAAAATAATATCTTAACATTTTCCCTTTCCGATCCGTCCTTGTGTTTCTGTCCCTTTCTTCTTTGGTCCCTTACTCGTTTTTTCCCCTTCGGACCAAAGTACCCATTTCCCGTCTATTTCAACTCTTTTATAGCCTACTTTGACCCGATGACCCCTTTCCTTGAGCTCCTTTGCCTTCCTTAATATCTCCTTCTGGATTCTCTGCTCCTTCGGGGTGAAATCGTCTTGTATGAAAATATTTGTTCCTTTTAGCTTGTGCTTATTTCTCATTATCTCCCTTTTTGCCTCCCAACATTCTAGCTTTAACAAAATTGGGCCTTTGTTCCCTCCTTTAGAGCCGAGCTGATATGAATTCACGAAACCCCCGTTAATTCCTAACCTTTCCATAAACGTTTTCTTTGCCTCTTCTCGCCATGTTTCTCCTTCAATTTCGTAAATTACGATGTTATTTCTTATCTCCCTCCTTAATCTCCTCTCTTCAATATCCTTTAGGCTAATCAGTTCTTCCCTCAGCGCATGTCGTTCCTCCTCCCACCTACTCTCGGTTCTTTCCTTCTCCTCCTTAACTGATTCCGCTGCATCCTCCAGCTTCGACATCCTATTATTTATTTCCTTATTCTCATCCCTTATTGCCCTCAGCTCCGATAACAATTCTTTTCTCCAGTCCTTTTCTACTTCTTCCTCCTCCTTCTGTCTCTTCACCACTCTTCCCCTCTTTTCTCTCCGTCTCTCCAACTTTTCCCCCAGCCATCTGTTTTCCCTTCTCATTTCTTCCAGCTTTCCGTCTACTGCTGTGAACTCCTTTTTAATTTCTTTTAATTCCTGTAGAATTCTATCCAGTTGCTCACTCTGCACTGTACTACTCTCACCTCTTCCTATATCTTTAAACTCATCTTTTTTCGACCTTATAGCTATCTGAATCGGTGACCGATTTAGCTTTGCGCATCTTTCAAACGGACTCATCGACTCACTGTTCGCTCTCGGTCTGTTCTCGTATTCGTCCATTCTCAAGCTAGAACTATTCACATATGGTGGAGAACACGGCTACTAGTTCAGCTATTCCTCACTAGATGCGCACTGTAGAGCTGAATAGGTGATTACCCTGACGCGCCGCAGCTACCAATAGTATCTTATCACCACGTGTCTTTTATCACAAACATACGCGACCTTTCACTTTCCTCACCACCAAAACAACCACCACCACCAAGAAAAACTAAACCTTTAAAAGGAAACCAATCAAAACAGCTCCCACTAACTAAAGTCAGATACTCGCGCGATAAACCACACTATCTATATTTTAACCGAAAAAAAAGCTTATTAAAATCATCTAGAAATTAATTTATCGAGCACTCTAACGCACGTCTTCACTCGCTGAGACTTCAAACGATACTCCTGTAGCTGTAGCCCAAGCTGTAGCCCAAACAACCGATAGGATTAGTATGGCCCTGGACAACACCAGATAAGACCAGACCAGACCAGGCAAGACCAGACAAGACCAGTGTTCCCTCTATGCTGTGGGCGTGTACGCGCGCACATAAACTTTAAGCATAGCGCACATGAAAAATATTCGCGAGCACAAAATTTTTTTTTAATGCAGAAAATAATGTAATTGAAAATCAATTATTGCCAATTAAAATACTTCACATACGGTTCTAGTAATAAATAACCACATGGCAAAATACCTTCATAAATCTATGCTTAATTTTAAATTTTAAGTATAGAAAATCTGATCAATATAAAACTGTTTTTGGTAGGATAATCCAATTAAGTACATGCGATTCTTCTTCAATTTTTTCTGTTCATTTTACAATTTTATGAAGATGTATTATGAACCAATTGATTTTCAAATGCAGGTTATGTTTACATCTAATGGCGCATCCGTAAAGCTTAGAAACGAAATGGCAGAAAAATGTACCACATTTGGTACAACATTGTGTTCCACTCCGAGAAAATGTATGTATTTCGGATACATGGAAAGAAGTAAAAGCCACAAGAAAAATCGGAACAGTGCCAGTGGTGAGAACTGTTTACTTATACATTATTTTTGAGATCCGCGACGAAAACAAGTAAATTTGGAGAGATTATTGAAGCTTCGCAAAATAAAGATTAATTTATCAATAGATTTCCCGAGCTATTAATGAGGTGAGGTGATTGTCACATTTTGCAAAAAATGCAATTATTACAAATTATGAACCATTAATTGAACATTTTCATCAAGATAAAGATGATCCAATTTCAAATTTTGTTTAAAAAAGTTAAACAATATTGAATTTCAAATAAATTTAGAACTTTTGTCTTCAATTTTAGAGAACTCAGTGCTTTATATCAAATTTTTCAACACCGTGAATTAGCACACATAGATATTTTTATCTATGTACATTGTAACCTGGAATGTAAGAACTCTGAACAAACCTGGAGCTCTACATGGACTCAAACAAGAGATGGAGGAATACAGAATAGGAGTAGCAGCAATTCAAGAGGTCAGATGGAAAGGAAATGGCATCCTAAGGAGTGATAATTACACAATTCTTTATAGTGGAGGAGAGAGTGGAGCAATAGGTGGCACGGGTTTTCTTGTAGATAATAAACATAAAGCAGCAACCCAGTTCTGAACTTCAACCCAGTAAATGAAAGGATATGCACTTTGAGAATGAAGGCTCGTTTCTTCAACATCACTCTTGTATGTGTCTACGCACCTACAGAAGATGCAGAAGATGAAGTGAAAGATGCATTTTATGAACAGCTAGAACAGGAAGTAGAAAACGTCCCACGGTGAAGATAGTGCTGGGGGACTTCAACGCAAAGGTGGGGAAAGAAGAAACCTTTAGAGAAACTGTAGGAAAGGAAAGTCTGCATGATGTGTCTAACAGTAACGGGCAAAGACTTATTGACTTTGCGATGGGCAATGCAATGGTGGTTAAAAGTACATGGTTCCAGAGAAGGAGCATTAGGAAAGCCACATGGCGCTCACCAGATGGAACCACTTTTAATCAAATCGATCATGTAGTAATTGACAGGAGACATGCATCTGATATCCTTGAAGTCGACAGTTGTAGGGGAGCTGATTGCGACTCGGATCATTATATGGTTAGAGTGAAATATAGACAACGTATTGCGGTTTATAGATCTGGAGAAAATTGGAAAGCTCCAAGAAGATACGACGTTGCAAAACTAAAGGAGAAGGAAATATCCCAACAGTATGAAGCAGAACTACAGAGGAAGTTTGAGGCTAAACAAAACTGGGCAGCGGAAAGTATAGAAGGGAAATGGAGTATCATGAGGGATGTCCTACAAGAAACCGCAGAAGAAGTGTTGGGGATGGAAGAAAGGGTTAAAAGGTCAGGATGGTTTGATGAAGATTGTAAAAAGGCAATGACGGAGAGAAATGAGGCAAGGAAGAAAATGCTAAGCAGGTCTACTAGGTATAATACAGAATAATTCAAGAACAAAAGAAAGGAGGCAGATAAAATCTGTAGAAGAAAGAAACGAGAATCAGAGAAGAAATGGATTACTGAACTAGAGAAAGAACATAACACCCAGGAGGTAAGGAAATTCTATAAAAGAATTCAGGAGCTGAAGAAAGGTTTCCAACCACGTGCTGTGTTCTGCAGAGATAAAGAAGGAAATTTTATAGGAGGAGAAGAACAGATTCTAGACCGGTGGGCTGAGTATTTCAGCGAACTGCTGAATGCAACAATAGAGATTGTAGCATCGAAACAAACGGAAACCGACAATGGCCAGCCGTGGCACAGTGTTAGCCAGGACGAAATGCCTGTACCCACACCTACAATATAGGAAGTCAGATTGGCAATCAAAATCTTGAAGAATAATAAGGCCCCAGGAAGCGATAACATTTCAGCAGAGATGATTAAGGGTGGGGGTGAACATTTGACACGTCAGCTAATCGTCGAAGTATGGGAAAAAGAATTGATGCCGGAGGAGTGGAACTTGGCCATTATTTGCCCGATTCATAAGAAGAAGGACAAAGCAAAATGTGAAAACTACCGTGGCATAGCTTTACTTAGTGTTGTGTACAAAGTCTTAGCCAAAGTCATTGCTATGAGACTCACGCCTTTGGCAGAAGAGATTCTAGGAGATTATCAGTGTGGTTTTCGACAGGGTAGATCAACGACCGACCATATCTTCACGATAAGGCAAATAATGGAGAAATACTACGAGTATAATGTGGATAAACATCAGCTCTTTGTGGACTTCAGACAGGCTTATGATAGCGTGAAAAGAAAACAGATGTATCAGACTCTGATGGATGTGGAGTGTCCATATAAGCTAATACGTCTGATACAAATGACCCTCAACAGAACGAAATACCAAGTTAAAGTAGAAGGAAAACTTACGAAGGAATTTGAAGTCAACCAAGGGTTAAGACAGGGCGATGTATTATCCACACTACTTTTCAACATAGTACTGGAGAAAGTGATGAGAAAAGTGGAGACCAACAACCCAGGTGGTACTCTGTTTAACCGCATGAACCAGAATTTGGCGTATGCGGATGATGTGTGTATGCTGTCTCGAAGATTTAAAGAGCTGGACGATGGGTTGTGTAGGTTAGAAAAGGAGGCAGAAGAATTGGGGCTTTGAGTGCACGGCGCCAAAACACAGTATATTTTCTCTTCCAGGAGAAACACAGCGGTGAAAGACAAACTCATAAAGTTGAATGGAGTCAACTATGAGAGTTGTGAGAAGTTTAAGCACTTGGGAGTGTTGGTAACTAATGATAACAGCATAAGTGAAGAAATAAAAGCAAGGATTGCAGCGGGAAACAGAGCATACTGGGCCCTGATTAAGATTCTCAAGTCACGTGGCCTGAGCAGAAAATCGAAGATAACTGTCTATCGAACGGTTATAAGGCCGGTGGTAATGTATGGCTCAGAAACATGGACAATAAGGGTGGCAGAAGAGGAATGTCTGAGAAGATGGGAAAGGAAAATATTAAGAAAGATTTTTGGGGCAGTGAATGACGCAGGGCAATGGAGAATACGGAAAAATAGGGAATTGTAGGAACTATACGGTCATGCTGACATAGTTTTGGACATAAAGAGTAATAGACTAAGATGGTTGGGCCATGTAGAGCGAATGCCAGATGACAGGTCTGTCAAGAAGGTACATAGAGGAAACCCAGGTGGCAGAAGGTGCAAAGGGAGACTACGGAAACGATGGCTGGATGATGTAGAGGATGACTTACGAAAGATGGGAGTCAGAAGATGGAGGAAACGAGCTGAAGATCGCCAGGACTGGGCTACGATCGTCAGAGAGGCCAAGGCCCTTCATGGGCTGTAGCGCCGAGGAGTAAGTAAGTAAGTAAGATATTTTTATAATTTATTTTATTTATTCTAGCTCTACAACCCTGGGTGGGTCTTGGTTGACTGCACTACTTTTTTCCACTTAATATGGTCTTCCATTAATCTGGGGTCAAAGGGAATATTCATCTTTTGGAGATCTGATTTAATGATGTCCCTTCAACGCATTCTAAGACGTCCGAGTGATCACTTTCCTGTTGGAACCTCTTCCCACACCGATCTTACAAGTCTTTCGTCATCAAACCCGTGTAAGTGACCTGCCCTTCTTAGTCGTTGTGATTTAATCTTTTGGACAATATCGCTGTCGTTGTAAAGCTCTTGCACCTCGGCATCCAATCCAAAGATTTTTCTGAGGATTTTTCCATAAGAACGCCTAAGTTTTCCTTCGTTTGCTTTGGTCATTGTCCACGTTTCGCATCCATATGTTATTACTGGCCTAATAATGGTTTTATAAAATTTAATTTTTGATGTTCCTGTTTTTTGATTTCATAAGATTGTTTAGTGCGCATAGGCAGCGGATTGCATATTGGATTCTGCCCTTGGTTTCCTCAGTAGCTCCAAGGTATTTGAAACGTTCTTCCTTTTCGCAATTAAAAGCGTTAACTGTGACGTTTTGCCTATTCTATCTCCCCGTCCCATTGTGTTTATACACATGTATTTGGTTTTCTCTTCATTCACTTTTAGTCCCACTTCACCCGTTGTTTTTTGATCTTGTTAAAAATGTATTTTACGGTTATATTGGAGTCTCCAATGAAATAACAGGAGGTGTCAAAGTCTCCTGATAAGCTTATATTAACAGACATATCAGGTTACAGCACTGTTTTCTATGAAACATACTGGTGGCTTGGATATGTTTCTCAGAAGAATGAAGAACTCGACGAAGTAAAATCTTTTCTTCGTCCAGCCTCAGATCCTTCTCATATCCAAGAAATGCTAATATTCTGTGGGTCTCAGTAATGGATGTTCTGATGAAAGTGAATACAACTCCCACTAGAAGAACCGATGTTCTACTCACATTCAAGTATGTGTCAGAAAAATGAAGCCTTTTCAAAGGACGACAACGGCATAACAATAACAACTGTGAGTTGATTTGGAACCCATGTTACACATGCTTTATAAAACCCAAGTCTGTTTTGGATGATTTCGTTAGAAGAACTTTGCCTGATTTGTAGACGATGTGCCACTTACATTTTGATAGAATTTGTGGTCGGAAGATATATCGCCTGATACCCAGGCGCGTTTTTAAGCTAAGTTTTTGGCGGGGCCCGCTCTCAGAGAAGCCTCCACCTCCTCCTTCTCCTTTTTAGGACATTGTCCTGTTTCTTTACGCATCTCTCGTCTCTTGTGACCTTGAGCTCCATGACTCGTTCCATCGCTTCGGTGGTCTTCCCATGGATCGTTTTGTGTTGGGTTTTGCTACTTTGGCCCATTTTGCCAGTCGTTCTGGGCCCATCCGGTCGACGTGTCTGTTCCACTCTCTTCGTCTGGCTCTGGTTCATCGCACTACGTCCTGTGCGTTCAGATTTTCCCTGATTTCTTTACTTCTTTTTCGATGAATAAGAGTCACGCCTGATATTGCACGTAGTGTCTTCATTTCGGTAGTGCGCATTTGTTGTTTAGTTGGGTTGGTTTCTGCCCTCGTTTCGGCCGCGTATGTTAGAATGGGACGAACACATGTTTTGTAAATTCTGACTTTGCTGTGCGAGGACATATATTTGTTCTTCCAAATGATGTTATGTAGTCCTCCGGATATTTGTGCTGCTTTGGTTGTTGATCTTCTGACCTCCTCTTTAAGTCTTTTGCTGTCCGTTATGTCTACCCCAAGATACTTAAATGTGTTTACTTGTTCTATAATGTTGTTCGCGGACTGCAGCTTGCATCTTATTGGTGTTTTGCTGATGACCATGCATTTTGTTTTTTCGGCTGAAATCTGCATGTTATACTTTGCTGTTGATTGGGAGAACTTATATAGTAGACGCTAGAGATCGTCCTCGTTGTCCGCTAAGAGCACTGCGTCATCAGCGTAACAAATGATGTGTGTAGTTCTGCCGCCCATGCTATAGCTGATGTTTAGTGCATTGATGGTTTGAATAATTTCGTCCATGACTAAGTTGAATAATGTCGGGCTTAGGCTATCGCCTTGGCGGATTCCATCGGCTACGGGTATGTTGCGTGTTGTACCAAGTGCCGTCCTGATCTGTGTCTGATTGTTTGTGTTCAAATTTTTAATAACTTGGCTAATTTTGTGTGAAATTCCTCTTCTTTGCAGCATGAGGATGACATCTCGGATTCTGATCATATCGAAGGCCTTGCTTAGATCTACGAAGCACATGAAAAGCGGTTTGGCATATTCAATTGATTTTTCTACCATTTGCCTTAATATAAAGATGGCGTCTATTGTCGATCTGTTGGCGCAAAAGCCTTGTTGTTCTTCGTTTATGTTGACGTTAGTAGTAATTTTAACGGATATTATTTGTGTGAATCATTTTGCGACCGAGTTTATGAGCGAGATGCACCTATAGTTGTTTGGATCCTTCCTAGAGCCTTTTTTGTGTAATGGAATGGTGATAGTGTGCTTCTAGTCCTCCGGTAATCGCACAGTGTCTACTATTTTTTTGAATAATGCAGTTAGGTTATAGGGGAGATCCTTGTACATTGGGACACCTTGAACCTCAGGACAACCTCATTAAATCAGAAATTTTGCATTGAGAGGTGGTAAGAAACGACATCTGGTAGCTATTTCATTACAACATTCAGAATGGATGCAGTAAAGTCGGCCATTTTGCCTCGTTCCTTAGATATCGTCTGCTGTGTGATTTTTTCGTCCGATTTTTGTTTGCAATTCACATGAATCTTTGTTATAATCGAAATATTTTGACGTGAGTAATTTAATTTTGATACAATTAGTTGTTATCTTCATTCGTAATCACTTATTTTAATATAAATCACTAGATTTCCGTAATTCAGAAATTATAACTACACTTCAAAAAGTGGGCTTTTAAGAAAAAAGTTGAAGTTTGAAGGCTGGATTCAGTATGTCACCTGTCGATTCTGGGTACACGAAGAAATGAAATGCGGCATTCAGTCTAAAGATAACTAGCAGTAATGTTCGTTAACAAGTTTTGTTATAATTTTTGTTTTCCTGAATATCTAAAAAGTGATTATAAATAAGCTTTGTAATGACTTTTGTTTTTTATTACTACAAAATTAAGATTATCTTTCGTTTTCAATGCTTTAACTGAGTGTTTAAGCTGCCCATTCACATCTAAATTTACGGAATATTAAATATTTATCTCAACTGATATAATATAATCTCAACTGAAATAATATTCATCTGCCGGCAGTTTAGTTTTACAAAAATGTGTCCCAAGGTACAAATATTGGTGTCCCAAGGTACAAGCCATGATTGTACCATGGGACAAATATCCTAAAGTAATTATTTGTCATTTTCTCATTGACAAAACATAATGGTTCGGGTGTTGCAAGATAATATTGTGATAATATTGGCTAGTTAACAGAAATTTCAACATTCATGGCCATAGATCAATTTAAACTTAAAATATGGAGGTTTAAAGAAAAGTGTCCCAAAGTACAAGGATCTCCCCTATATTAGTTCATTTCCTCCGCTCTTTATCATCTCATTTGATATATTGTCAGGGCCCGGTGCTTTTCTATTTTTCAGTTTGTTGATGTTTAACGTGACATCTTCTTGAGTAATTATGCAGTCTTCGTTTGTGGTGTGGTTGAATGGTATTCCCTCTGTTTCTTCTTGTTGAGTATTGTTGCTTTCGTATAGTGCTTTGAAGTACGTTGTCCAGCTTTCGGGTGTTATGTTTGTAGTCTGTACGGCTTCATCGACAGGTTTTTTGTACCTTCTTAATAGTTTCCAGACTTTGCGCTGAGCACCATATAGGTCGTGTTCCATCTCAGACGAGAACGTTTCCCAGTATTCTGATTTGCTTTTACTTTGGTGTTGATTCTTTTTCTTACGCTTCTATATTCCGCCATCTCTTCTGCTGTTCTATTGTTGCGGTATTTCTTGAATGCTTGCTGTTTTTCGTTTGTCAAGTTTTTAAGTTCATTATTAAACCATGGTTTATAGTTTGAGCTACGTTGTACGCTGCACTTCCTGATTTCCAATGCTTCTTCTGAGCTTTTTTTGATGTTATGTTGTATTTTTACCCACGCATCGTTAGCGTTGTCGTCATCTTCGATTTTGTTATCTAGTAGTTTGGTTTGCAGTCTTCGTTCAAATAGTACTTTGGTGCTCTCCGTTGTTAATGATTCCACGTTGTATTTATATGTGGCTGGTCGAGTCTGCTTTGGGTTCTGCATAGCATTGTATCTGTATTTGCATAACAGTAGGCTGTGTTCTGTGCCTGCATTAGCTGAAGTTTTTCTTCGTTTGCTTTGGTCATTGTCCACGTTTCGCATCCATATGTTATTACTGGCCATTAAACATACTGGACATTAAAATAATGGTTTTATAAAATTTAATTTTTGTTATGTTTTTTGATTTCATAAGATTGTTTAGTGCGCATAGGCAGCGGATTGCATATTGGATTCTGCCCTTGGTTTCCTCAGTGACTGTAGCTCCAAGGTATTTGAAACGTTCTTCCTTTTCGAAATTAAAAGCGTTAACTGTGACGTTTTGCCTATTCTATCTCTCCGTCCCATTGTGTTTATACACATGTATTTGGTTTTCTCTTCATTCACTTTTAGTCCCACTTCACCCGTTGTTTTTTGATCTTGTTGAAAATGTCTTTTACGGTTATGGTGGAGTTTCCAATGATATAACAGGAGGTGTCAAAGTCTCCTGATAAGCTTATATTAACAGACATATCAGGTTACAGCACTGTTTTCTATGAAACATACTGGTGGCTTGGATATGTTTCTCAGAAGAATGAAGAACTTGATGAAGTAAAATCTTTTCTTCGTCCAGCCTCAGATCCTTCTCATATCCAAGAAATGCTGATATTCTGTGGGTCTCAGTAATGGATGTTCTGATGAAAGTGAATCCAACTCCCACTAGAAGAGCCGATGTTCTACTCACATTCAAGTATGTGTCAGAAAAATGAAGCCTTTTCAAAGGACGACAACGGCATAACAATAACAACTGTGAGTTGATTTGGAACCCATGTTACACATGCTTTATAAAACCCAAGTCTGTTTTGGATGATTTCGTTAGCAGAACTTTTCCTGATTTGTAGACGATGTGCCACTTACATTTTGATAGAATTTGTGGTCGGAAGATATATCGCCTGATACCCAGGGGCGTTTTTAAGCTAAGTTTTTGGCGGGGCCCGCTCTCAGAGAAGCCTCCACCTCCTCCTTCTTCTTTTTAGGACATTGTCCTGTTTCTTTACGCATCTCTCGTCTCTTGTGACCTTGAGCTCCATGACTCGTTCCATCGCTTCGGTGGTCTTCCCATGGGTCGTTTTGTGTTGGGTTTTGCTACTTTGGCCCATTTTGCCAGTCGTTCTGGGCCCATCCGGTCGACGTATCTGTCCCACTCTCTTCGTGTGGCTCTGGTCCATCGCACCACGTCCTGTACGTTCAGATTTTCCCTGATTTCTTTACTTCTTTTTCGATGAATAAGAGTCATGCCTGATATTGCACGTAGTGTCTTCATTTCGGTGGTGCGCATTTGTTGTTTAGTTTGGTTGGTTTCTACCCTCGTTTCGGCCGCGTATGTTAGAATGGGACGAACACATGTTTTGTAAATTCTGACTTTGCTGTGTGAGGACATTTGTTCTTCCAAATGATGTTAGGTAGTTCTGCGGATATTTGAGCTGCTTTGGTTGTTGATCTTCTGATCTACTCTTTAAGTCTTTTGCTGTCCGTTATGTCTACCCCAAGATACTTAAATGTGTTTACTTGTTCTATAATGTTGTTCGCGGACTGCAGCTTGCATCTTATTGGTGTTTTGCTGATGACCATGCATTTTGTTTTATCGGCTGAAATCTGCAAGTTATACTTTGCTGTTGATTGGGAGAACTTATATAGTAGACGCTGGAGATCGTCCTCGTTGTCCGTTAAGAGCACTGCGTCATCAGCGTAACAGATGATGTTTGTAGTTCTGCCGCCCATGCTATAGCCGATGTTTAGTGCTTTGATGGTTTGAATAATTTCGTCCATGACTAAGTTGAATAATGTCGGGCTTAGGCTATCGCCTTGCCGGATTCCATCGGCTACGGGTATGTTGCGTGTTGTACCAAGTGCCGTCTTGATCTGTGTCTGTATGTTTGTTTTCAAATTTTTTAACTTGGCTAATTTTGTGTTAAATTCCTCTTCTTTGCAGCGTGAGGATGACATCTCGGATTCTGATCATATCGAAGGCCTTGCTTAGATCTACCAAGCACATGAAAAGCGGTTTGGCATATTCAATTGATTTTTCTACCATTTGCCTTAATATAAAGATGGCGTCTATTGTCGATCTGTTGGCGCGAAAGCCTTGTTGTTTTTCGTTAATGTTGACGTTAGTAGTAATTTTATTGGATATTATTTTTGTGAATAATTTTGCGACCGAGCTTATGAGCGAGATGCACCTATAGTTGTTTGGATCCTTCCTAGAGCCTTTTTTTGTGTAATGGAATGGTGATAGTGTGCTTCTAGTCCTCCGGTATTCGCTCAGTGTCTACTATTTTTTTGAATAATGCAGTTAGGTTATATATTAGTTCATTTCCTCCGCTCTTTATCATCTCATTTGATATATTGTCAGGGCCCGGTGCTTTTCTATTTTTCAGTTTGTTGATGTTTAACGTGACGTCTTCTTGAGTAATTATGCAGTCTTCGTTTGTGGTGTGGTTGAATGGTATTCCCTCTGTTTCTTCTTGTTGAGTATTGTTGGTTTCGTATAGTGCTTTGAAGTACATTGTCCAGCTTTCGGGTGTTATGTGTGTAGTCTGTACGACTTCATCGACAGGTTTTTTGTACTTTCTTAATAGTTTCCAGACTTTGCGCTGAGCACCATATAGGTCGTGTTCCATCTCAGACGAGAACGTTTCCCAGTATTCTGATTTGCTTTTACTTTGGTGTTGATTCTGTTTCTTACGCTTCTATACTCCGCCATCTCTTCTGCTGTTCTATTGTTGCGGTATTTCTTGAATGCTTGCTGTTTTTCGTTTGTCAAGTTTTTAAGTTCATTATTAAACCATGGTTTATAGTTTGAGCTATGTTGTGCGCTGCACTTCCTGATTTCTAATGCTTCTTCTGAGCTTTTTTTGGATGTTATGTTGTATTTTTACCCATGCATCGTTAGCGTTGTCGTCATCTTCGATTTTGTTTTCTAGTAGTTTGGTTTGCAGTCTTCGTTCAAATAGTACTTTGGTGCTCTCCGTTGTTAATGATTCCACGTTGTATTTATATGCGGCTGGTCGAGTCTGCTTTGGGTTCCGCATAGCTTTATATCTGTATTTGCATAGCAGTAGGCTGTGTTCTGTGCCTGCATTAGCTGATGTGAGTGCTCTCACAACTAGGATCTTGCTTGGGTGAACCATTCTATTCGTTATTATAAAGTCTATTACGGATCTTTGGGCTCTTGTATTTTTGCTGTGGTTTGTATTGAAAGGTGTTATTAATTCTTAATTCTAGTGCGCACATGTTTATTAGTATTTCACCGTTTTCATTAATTGTTTCCTCATTCCAGTGTTGCATTACTCCTGGTATCGGGGTGTTCCCTATCCTTGCGTTAGTATCGCCAATTATGAATATTTTCTCATGTCTGCTGATGAGTAATGACTTCTTCGAATTTGTCGAAGAATTCCTCTCGATCTTCTCTCGGTTTGGTTATATCAGGGGCATATACGCTTATTAGGTGTATCGTGTCGTTGTTAAACTTCAGAATGACCTGAATTATACGATGGTTTATGTAGTGTATTGCTTCGATATTCGAAACATATCTTTTTTGTACCAGAACTCCAACGCCAGAAGTTGCCTTCTCATGATGTTCTTTGCCACTAAAACAGAGTAGATAATCGTCGATTTCCACGTTACCTTTGCCCTATTTCTTTGTTTCAGCTAGTCCACAAATATCTATTTTGTGTCATTTTAATTCAGATATAATTTCGTTATCCTTGCTACTCCATGACGTTACGTTCCAGCATGCAATTCTGACCCCACTCCTCTTCATGTAATTTTTCCATAATCTAGTCCGTTTCCTTGCGTTGTCGTCATCAGTGTTCCGGTTTTCCGAGGCGTTTAGTGCGTTTGTTCGAGCATTAGGTTCTTTTTACAAGGTACAGGCTGCTAACCTCATACCTAAACCCTCCTCTTTTATCCGGGCTTGGGACCGGCTGCGGTGACTGCTGAGCTACTCAATCCACCCAACATTACCACAGGCAAAGTTTCTCAGAGAAGCGAAACGTACATAGAAGAACCATCACCAAGAGCTCTGTTGGACAATTTTTTGGCACACATTGTGGCGTCACGCGGCTAGTTCTGTAAACTCCAAAATCAGATGGCGTTATAAAGTGTTGTATGGCCACGCATTGTAAAGTAACAAATTTAACAAAAGGCATTTATTTTATCGGGGTGAGAACTTATTTGTGATACAGCTTGGAACTAGCCAAACACCTTAATGTTCAGTTGCTCATTACTTTGTCTCCTTACGGAAACATTTGGGTTCAAACGTTCAAATGCTCCCATAAAGATGGTTCTTGTATAGATGTCTTTCATCTTTGCGTCTGACTCCGTAGTGGAGTGACCTAGTCAGTAAAGCTATTAAAAATGCAGCAAATAATACAAAATTCACTGGAAATTTACTTTACTTTTATGTAATCAAAAGTAAGCAATACAGCTTAGACAAATTATTTGAAAAAGATTAAATTTTACTATAAAAATAATTTTGACAATCTACCGTCTCCGGGGGCGGCTGTACCGGTTTTTGAAATTTTTTTACAAATTCGTCGAAAACTCGGACATTTTTCGTTGCACGGATCTGACACCGGCACCGGCGTGTCCGGGACGTTGCGACACGTCCGACCGTCACCTCACTTTTCGACATTTTTGCTTAATTTTTGCGCAACAGCCAAAAAACTAACATTTTTTTGCAGAAATTTCGTCGTTTGCAGAAATCTTTGGACGCCCAAGTGACGCGATCCGGAAGTCGCATCGAAAATTGCCGTACGTGGGATTGTTTGTCTATTTTTTGGCTACAATAATCTCATGCACCGACTCTCTAGGATTAAGGGGGCCGCCGGAGGCGGCCCTTTAGCGGGGGGACCCGGATTCGCAGAAAAATGGGAATAACGTCGCCGATAAAAGTCGCGCAGCGACGAGAGTCGTGTCTGAGGACGCGTCTCAAAGTTTTCTACCGGAATCCTTGCGTAAATTCCATTTTCCGTGGCCATCTTCGCCGTGACCTCCGTAAAAGTGGTAATTTTTTGTGTGCAAAATTTTGGGGTCCGTGTGGGGAAGCGTTCGTTCTGAATCGCCAACTCACGACGGAATCCTAAATTTCCATCGATTCTGAGACGACTGACGTGTGGCGTTTCCCGAATTTCACCTGGGGGACCGCACCACGTGGATTTTAAAAAGCTCAAACTTGGCTTTTTTAAGCCGCCGGAGGCGGCAGATCTTGAGTATTTTAACCGCGCGTCTTTGACGGTTTAACTGAGATTGTCCATTCGTACGTTGTGCATCCCCGAGTTTCGTCCTCCGGCTTACTGCGCCCCTCCGGGGTTCCTAAACCCACCCGAAAATCGACGAATCGGCCCGGCGGAACCGGCGGCGCCGCCGCCAAACGGGATTGTACATTTTGCAGGTGTAGAATAAAGATCCCCGTCGAGCAGTGCCGTTTTCACGACTCGACTCCCCCAGGTTCGGACGCACCAGCCCGAAAACGGAAATCACGATTTTTTTACTTTTGAGGCGCATCTTTGGTCGGATCTCAATTTTTTTTCCGGAACCTCTAGCCGCCGCCGCGCCACGTTTTTAGAGCCCTCGCTCGCCGTCCTGCGACGTCCCGTTCACCTGGTGCGAGAACCAATAATTTTTTTTTTGTGCCGATTTTGCACTCACTTCCACGGACGCCCAGGACTTATTCGAAGGGCTCCAGGTCACCGGCTGTGTTCGTTCGCTTCAGAACACTTGCCCGCAGCCGTTCCGGCAAGAATTTTTCAACTGCTACCACTTTTTGCGAATCTTCGGCTGTTTGAAGAGAGAAATGCTCAAAAAATGCGAAAAACCAGAGGCGTTTTGCGGGGGTACATAGAACTTCGGAACTACTTGACGGATCGGAACCGGCTCGGTGCCGTTAGATCGGCCATAGAAAGTTTTAGTTTGTTTTGGAGTTTAAACCCGATTGCGCCGAAGATGGCGTCGTGACGCCGTAAAAACAACGTTTTTTTGACCTTGCGAAAAACCCTTAAGGAACCGCCAATTTGAGTTCTGCGGGAACGGTTTCGCGCGATTCCCGCAGGCAATTAAATGTTTCATCTTTTCCTGCAAGCGGCATCGCGCTGCGTCGTCTACGAGCGCCGCGACGGCCGCTGAAACTCGCCCTATTGCAGAAAACAAGTGACGTGAGTAAAACGGCTATATTTTTGCAGCGCCCCGATGAAAGGTTTTCATTTTCCCGTGGATTGTAGAACGATCTTTTGGCTTTCGGCAGCCATAATTGGACGTCGCGGAATCGCATCGCGACCCTTACTTATAACTGTTAATCTGCACGGACAAAAACTGGAATGTCGATTTGTGACACCGGGATGTCATTTTTGTGAAATTCCAAGTTGAGCGGCGCGTGGGCCCCGCCGAGACGAGCATTTTGGTACCGGCGCCGCGTCGTTGCAACCACGGAGTCGTCCGCCACACATCTAAACGTATCGGTCCAAACGGCGAAATTCGCGCCGGAAGGTGGGGTCAGTCTGCCCGCCGTAGTTTCGCCGTTTCCGGTCGCAGCGTCTCGAAACTGCGCGCGTTCGATTCGGGAAGGACGCCCGCGCCTCCCTTACATTTACCGGTTCGCGATCCGAGCCTTCCCCGTCGAGCCGCCGACGTCTGAAAATACCACTCTTTTTTTTGCACGGTTTTTTGACGATTACTTCCAAGCCGCACGGCCGAATTCAACTTTACGGCACGGGGCGATGCAGCCCGCCGATACGCGCATTTCGATACCACTCGCGGCTTCCTGCGCCGCCCCCTTCACCCGGTGCTCGCCGAAATGTCGAAAAAAAATCCGCAACCGCCTTTTTGGCCGCCAATCTGCGAGTTTGACGGTTAGCGGCGAGAGTTTGGGTTCACATCGTGCAGGATAGACGCGGGAGTCGAGGAAACCGATCCGCACCTCCGTACGGCCCTCCGGGCCGGAAATACCTCCATAAATGTGCCGGCTGCACTGTAAAAGAAAACTTTCAAGTTTACCGCCGTCTGCGTTCAACGTGCCGCCGGGATTCGCGATTTTTCCGACACAGTTCTTTAGATTGAACCTTTGGCTTTGCGGCAGTGTGATCGGCGCCGCCAGCCGTCGCCGCGCCGCCGAGTTGCAGAGCCACAAAGACGTCGAGATTTTTCGACGTTTTTTTCAACACGACCGCAAACCGCCGAGACGCGGTCCGACCATAAAACCGGCACCTTCACCGTGTAGCCCGGTCTTTTTTCTATGCGGGGTGTGAGTTTGGCCGTTCCGCGGCCCGTAGTTACCACGGGGCGATTTTTCAAATAAACCTCTACAAAAAAAACGGGTCGAGACTTTGAAATTTTTCGACAAATTGTGTGAAATTTCTTAGTAGCCCTCTTCTCCGAAAACAAAATATACCGAAATCAAGATTATTTTTTGTCGATTCTTCTGTTGTGCGTCACGTCGTGATACGTTTAACTTTTTCAAGATTTTTTTGCAATTTAAACATTTCGCAGAAACTCCAGCTCCCGCTTGCGACGCTCAGTGCCAAAAACTACTGTCAGAAAATTTGTCAGTGAAATTTTGACATAAGGAAGCAAAATTTTACGCGATGAAATCGAAATTTCCTCAAGTTTTTGCGGCGGTTTCTCATTGAAAACGGATAAAGTGGTTCATTACTTAGATTTCCTGCAAGTTTCACGCAGCTGCCGGCCGTCGTTTAGACGCTGTGTGAGGAAGAGCCAACCTCTACCCGTACGCCTATCCCTACCGTGTAAATCTCAACGGGCCGTCAAATCGCGACCCGACCGAGTTGGTTTGAGAAAAGTTCGCCCTTTCGGGTCAATTTTCCGGTCGAATATAAAAGTGCGTCCAAAATTAGGCCGATGTGAGTGGAAATGGTTGTGGAAACGGTGATATTTGTGCGAGAAATTAGGAGGTTATGTTTGGTGTGTTTTTGTTCCGATTTTTTTTTACATTTATTTCCCTAATAAACCAGTGCTGTTGTCACAAGCTTATTAACCGATAATTCATTTACCCCATACATGCATTTCTCCTACAAGAATCCTTTTCTTTCACATCTAAACGAATCAATTTAGTAACATGACCGACTTGACATGTTTCTAAATTTGGTTTTTAGCAAGTTCCACACCACGTGGAACGATGGAATTCAACAAGTTTGTAGAGAAAGAATCTTTCTTTGAATTGTCTGTGTTAATTTTGTAAAATATTCCATCTGGGACCGGCTAATTACAAGTTCAAGCTTCATAAAAGGTAAGCCGCAAGACACCCGAATAGCTATCGTTTGAAAACTGTAACAGATCTACTCAAAATTAGTTCAGTTCTGTATAGATTGTCCCTTTTCCAAACAAGTGTGACATTTTAGTATCTTTGTGGTTGATAGGCTCGACACACAATGTTTTTAAATACAAAAATATCTGCTGAAATTTGTCAAATCTTTCTTCTGTCCAACTTTCTCACTTTCTATCAAACATGTTTTTTACACTGTTGAATAGAGCACATTTTCCTCTATAATTTGTGCCATTTGCATCTTTCCGAAGGAACCGGTTTTGGGAAGGAATCATTTTTTCAAGGTTCCGGCACCATTTTTCATTTAAATTGAAGAGCTAAATTCAACAAATGAATACATTTGTAGGGAATTTATCAATCTATGAAATTACTTTCTCACCTTTGTAATGTGTTTTACCTGTCTCGATGGCCACTGTCCCTTAAAGACTCTCTCGAATAGATGGTAATATATTCAGTTAAGTATAGAATGAAAACAGATCTATTCAAAAATCTTTCAGTTTTATGTAGATTGTACATATTTCTTTTGACATTAACATTTTGGTATGTTTGTGGTCGATAGCCTTAATACAGAATTGTGTCGGATTCATTGAAATTTTTTTTCACATCACTTGGAACAATGAAATTCAACACGTTTGTAGAAAAATAATTATTCTATGAATTGTCTGGGTCAATTCTGTAAAATATTCTATGTAGCAGCAGTCCCTCAAAGTGGAAAGCAGAACAAACGGTAAGTTTCTATTCAAAAATCTTTCAGTTTTATATAGAATGTACATGTTTCTATTGAAATTGACATATTTGTGGTCGATAGCCTTGACACAGGATTTTTTTTTATAAAGAAAAACTTGCAAATGTATTTTTTTGTCCAATTTTCCTGAGACTCAGAAACATGCATTTAGCGCTATTTTGTAGAGCAAATTTTCATCTAAAAGTGAGTGTCATTTTCATTTTTCTAATGCGACCCGTTTTACCTGAAGAGCCTATTTAAAACCCGTGTAAATTGAGTGACGAAATTCAGAGAAGGGGTACCCCTTCTAAAATTTTTTCAATTTTATATTTTTTACTTTTGCAACCAAACCGAAGGTTTTTACAAAATTTTCAAAGAATACTTTTTTGTAGCTACCGACGGCTTACATACGGGTATCCCGGTTATAATTTTCCACCTTGAGGCGTTGACGAGTTAACTGCAAATAAGCTGTAATTAAAAAATAATTCTTCACGCTGTCCCCATTGGAGTGGGAGCGTTCAAATTTTGTCAACTCACACCTTTGGTGGATACCCACATTCAGTATAAGTTTCATTGAAATCGTTCAAGGATTAATATATTTTTTCGCAATTTTTGAATATTTTGAAATTTTCGCGTTCGATTTTGATCGGAATTCGTGATTGACATGTCTGGATTTGTTTAAAAAATGAATTTAGTATGTTTCACACAACGTGGAACAATAAAATTTTACACGTTTATAGAGAATTAGTCAGTCTATGATATCCCTCAGTTAGTTCTGCAAAATATTTCATCGGGCGGCGGCCGCCGCCCCTCAAACTCGAACATAACAGAAATTAATAAATTCAAATAGCTATAAAATGAAAATTACAAGAGATATATTGAAATTTCTTACAGATCTATACAGATTATACAATTATCTATTGAAATTGACGTTTTGATATTTTCATGGTCGATAGCCTGGACACATAATTGTTTTAATAAAGAAATATTTATTAATATATCAAAAAATCTTTCGGTTTTATATAGATTGTACATGTTTTTATTGAAATTGATATATTTGTGGTCGATAGCCTTGACACAAGAATTTTTTTTAATAAAGAAATACTTGCAAATATGTTTTTTTGTCCAATTTCCCCGAGTCTAAGAAACATGCATTTAGTGCTATTTTGTAGAGCAGATTTTCATCTAAAAGTGAGTGTTATTTTCATTTTTCCAATGCGAACCGTTTTGCCGGAAGAGGCCATTTGAAACCCGTGTAAATTGAGTGACGAAATTCAGAGAAGGGGGACCCCTTCTAAAATTTTTTCAATTTTATATTTTTTACTTTTGCAACCAAACCGAAGGTTTTTACAAAATTTTCAAAGAATACTTTTTTGTAGCCACCGACGGCTTACATACAAATATCCCAGTTATAATTTTCCAACTTGAGGCGTTGACGAGTTGTCTGCAAATGAGCTGTAATTAAAAAAGAATTCTTCACGCCGTCCCCATTGGAGTGGGAGCGTTCAAATTTTGTCAAGTCACACCTTTGGTGGATACCCACATTCAGTATAAGTTTCATTGAAATCGTTCAAGGATTAATATATTTTTTCGCAATTTTTGAATATTTTGAAATTTTCGCGTTCGATTTTGATCGGAATTCATGATTGACATGTCTGGATTTGTTTAAAAAATGAATTTAGTATGTTTCACACAACGTGGAACAATAAAATTTTACACGTTTGTAGAGAATTAGTCAGTCTATCATATCCCTCAGTTAGTTTTGCAAAATATTTTATCTGGCGGCGACCGCCGCCCCTCAAACTCGAACATAACAGAAATTAATAAATTCAAATAGCTATAAAATGAAAATCACAAGAGATATATTGAAATTTCTTACAGATCTATACAGATTATACAATTATCTATTGAAATTGACGTTTTGGTATTTTCATGGTCGATAGCCTGGACACATAATTGTTTTAATAAAGAAATATTTATTAATATATCAAAAATCTTTCGGTTTTATATAGATTGTACATGTTTCTATTGAAATTGATATATTTGTGGTCGATAGCCTTGACACAAGAATTTAAAAAAAAAAAAATCTTGCAAATGTATTTTTTTGTCCAATTTCCCCGAGTCTCAGAAACATGCATTTAGCGCTATTTTGTAGAGTAGATTTTCATTCAAAAGTGAGTGTCATTTTCATTTTTCCAATGCGAATAGTTTTGCCGGAAGAGCCCATTTAAAACCCGTGTAAATTGAGTGACGAAATTCAAAGAAGGGGTACCCCTTCTAAAAAAATTTCAATTTTATATTTTTTACTTTTGCAACCAAACCGAAGGTTTTTACAAAATTTTCAAAGAATACTTTTTTGTGGAGACCGGCGCCTTACATACGGATATCCCGGTTATAATTTTCCAACTTGAGGCGTTGACGAGTTATCTGCAAATAAGCTGTGATTGAAAAAGAATTCCTCACGCCGTCCCCATTGCAAGGACCGTTGGTTTCACCTTGGTTAGATTAGGTTGTCCGCCGCGAAACGGGAAGATAAATTAAGACAACATACGCGCGTCAGCGCGAACTCTCAGTCCAATGTAGGACAAAGTGGCAAGGACCGTTGGTTTCACTTTGGTTAGATTAGGTTGTCCGCCGCGAAGCGGGAAGATAAATCAAGACAACATACGCGCGTCAGCGCGAACTCTCGGTGCAATGTAGGACAAAGTGGCAAGGACCGGTGGTTTCACCTTGGTTAGATTAGGTTGTCCGCCGCGAAGCGGGAAGATAAATCAAGACAACATACGCGCGGCAGCGCGAACTCTCGATTCAATATAGGACAAAGTGACAAGGACCGGTGGTTTCACTTTGGTTAGATTAGGTTGTCCGCCACTACGCGGGAAGATAAATCAAGACAACATATGCGCGGCAGCGCGAACTCTCGGTCCAATGTAGAACAAATTTAATGGAATTCAACACGCGCGGCAGCGCCGCGCGTAGTATGTTGTGTTGATCAGATAAATCAAAACCACATACTACGCACGGCAGCGCCGCGAAGCGGGAAGATAAATCAAGACAACATACGCGCGGCAGCGCGAACTCTCGGTCCATTGTAGGACAAAGTGGCAAGGACAGTTGGTTTTACCTTGGTTAGATTAGATTGTCCGCCGCGAAGCGGGAAGATAAATCAAGACAATATACGCGCGGCAGCGCGAACTCTCGGTCCAATGTAGCACAAAGTGACAAGGACCGTTGGTTTCACCTTGGTTAGATTAGGTTGTCCGCCGCGCAGCGGGAAGATAAATCAAGACAACATACGCGCCGCAGCGCGAACTCTCGGTCCAATGTAGGACAAAGTGGCAAGGACAGTTGGTTTTACCTTGGTTAAATTAGGTTGTCCGCCGCGAAGCGGGAAGATAAATCAAGACAACATACGCGCGGCAGCGCGAACTCTCGGTCCATTGTAGAACAAAGTGGCAAGGACCGTTGGTTTCACCTTGGTTAGATTAGGTTGTCCGCCGCGAAGCGGGAGGATAAATCAAGACAACATACGCGCGGCAGCGCGAACTCTCGATTCAATATAGGACAAAGTGACAAGGACCGGTGGTTTCACTTTGGTTAGATTAGGTTGTCCGCCGCGAAGCGGGAAGATAAATCAAGACAACATATGCGCGGCAGCGCGAACTCAAGGTCCAATGTAGAACAAATTTAATGGAATTTAACACGCGCGGCAGCGCCGCGCGTAGTATGTTGTGTTGATCAGATAAATCAAAACCACAAAACTCTCGGTCCAATGTGGGACAAAGTTGCAACGACCGGTGGTTTCACCTTGGTTAGATTAGGTTGTCCGCCGCGAAGCGGGAAGATAAATCAAGACAACATACGCGCGGCAGCGCGAACTCTCGGTCCAATGTAGGACAAAGTGGCAAGGACCGTTGGTTTCACCTTGGTTAGATTAGGTTGTCCGCCGCGAAGCGGGAAGATAAATCAAGACAACATACGCGCGGCAGCGCGAACTCTCGGTCCAATGTAGGACAAAGTGGCAAGGACAGTTGGTTTTACCTTGGTTAGATTAGGTTGTCCGCCGCGAAGCGGGAAGATAAATCAAGACAACATACGCGCGGCAGCGCGAACTCTCGGTCCATTGTAGGACAAAGTGGCAAGGATCGTTGGTTTCACCTTGGTTAGATTAGGTTATCCGCCGCGAAGCGTGAAGATAAATCAAGACAACATACGCGCGGCAGCGCGAACTCTCGGTCCAATGTAGGACAAAGTGACAAGGACCGGTGGTTTCACCTTGGTTAGATTAGGTTGTCCGCCGCGAAGCGGGAAGATAAATCAAGACAACATACGCGCGTCAGCGCGAACTCTCGGTCCATTGTAGGACAAAGTTGTAAGGACCGGTGGTTTCACTTTGGTTAGATTAGGTTGTCCGCCGCGAAGCGGGAAGATAAATCAAGACAACATACGCGCGGCAGCGCGAACTCTCGATTCAATATAGGACAAAGTGACAAGGATCGTTGGTTTCACTTTGGTTAGATTAGGTTGTCCGCCGCGAAGCGGGAAGATAAATCAAGACAACATACGCGCGGCAGCGCGAACTCTCGGTCCAATGTGGGACAAAGTGGCAACGACCGTTGGTTTTACCTTGGTTAGATTAGGTTGTCCGCCGCGAAGCGGGAAGATAAATCAAGACAACATACGCGCGGCAGCGCGAACTCGCTGTCCAATGTAAGACAAAGAGGCAAGGATCGTTGGTTTTATCTTGGTAAGAGTAGGTTGTCCGCCGCGAAGCGGGAAGATAAATCAAGACAACATACGCGCGGCAGCGCGAACTCTCGATTTAATATAGGATAAAGTGGCAAGGACCGTTGGTTTTACCTTGGTTAGATTAGGTTGTCCGCCGCGAAGCGGGAAGATAAATCAAGACAACATACGCGCGGTAGCGCGAACTCTCGATTCAATATAGGACAAAGGGGCAAGGACCGTTGGTTTCACCTTGGTTAGATTAGGTTGTCCGCCGCGAAGCGGGAAGATAAATCAAGACAACATACGCGCGGCAGCGCGAACTCTCGATTCAATATAGGACAAATGGGCAAGGACCGTTGGTTTTACCTTGGTTAGATTAGGTTGTCCGCCGCGAAGCGGGAAGATAAATCAAGACAACATACGCGCGGCAGCGCGAACTCTCGATTCAATATAGGACAAAGTGGCAAGGACCGTTGGTTTCACCTTGGTTAGATTAGGTTGTCCGCCGCGAAGCGGGAAGATAAATCAAGACAACATACGCGCGGCAGCGCGAACTCTCGGTCCAATGTAAGACAAAGCGGCAACGACCGGTGGTTTCACCTTGGTTAGATTAGGTTGTCCGCCGCGAAGCTGGAAGATAAATCAAGACAACATACGCGCGGCAGCGCGAACTCTCGGTCCAATGTAAGACAAAGCGGCAATGACCGGTGGTTTCACCTTGGTTAGATTAGGTTGTCCGCCGCGAAGCGGGAATATAAATCAAGACAACATACGCGCGGTAGCGCGAACTCTCGATTCAATATAGAACAAAGTGGCAAGGACCGGTGGTTTTACCTTGGTTAGATTAGGTTGTCCGCCGCGAAGCGGGAAGATAAATCAAGACAACATACGCGCGGCAGCGCGACCTCTCGATTTAATATAGGACAAAGCGGCAAGGACCGTTGGTTTCACTTTGGTTAGATTAGGTTGTCCGCCGCGAAGCGGGAAGATAAATCAAGACAACATACGCGCGTCAGCGCGAACTCTCGGTCCAATGTAGGACAAATTTAATGGAATTTAACACGTGCGGCAGCGCCGCGCGTAGTATGTTGTATTAATCAGATAAATAAAGACCACATATTACGCGCGGCAACGCCGCGCGTAGTATGTGATCTTGATCAGATAAATCAAAATTACATACCACGCGCGGCAGCGCCGCGCGTAGTATGAGGTCTTGATCAGATAAATCAAGATTAAAAAGTTCAAGGCAATGAAGCACAATACATTTTTTATCGAAATATTAAAAGACTCTACCGCCTCCATTCATTTGCATAGTATTATGTGAAATTTAAAAACAAAGCTGGTTTTGAATAGCATATTTTTTCAAAAACTCTATTGCTAGGCAACACTTCTAAAGCGCTTGCATTGGCACAGTCTGGCAGTATATTTACAAATAACCATAGTAACGTGTATCAAGTAACTATGAAAACGCCAGTGGCGTGCACCTTAAAATTTTCCATACAGAGTTGCATACCGCCAAGCGGCAGACCAATTGCCACATAAAAACACCAAATGGTTCCGTCTTCGTCACCAGTGGCGTGCACCTCTAAATTCTCCACATTATTCCATCCTCTTCAACTATTTCACCCTCTTCTACTATTCCACCATACAACAACTATTCCACCCTCATCAACTATTCCATTTTCATCATTATTTCACATAAAAACAAACGATCAATATGTACTAGTTGAAATATACTAATCGAGTAAGGTACCGTCACTGAACTCGAAGGGGGTCAAAAGTCAAGATTTTTTGAAAATTAAGAAAAATTGTCAAAAAATGCGGTTTACGTCTTGAATTTTTTCCAATAAATTGAACAAAAAATTAGGTTTTTTTTGACGAGCCTTTCCAAGTTCCGCCCCCGCAGGGGGCGGCTGTAGGTGCGTTTTAAATTTTTCACTTTTTCCGTAAAAACTCCGTTCCTCTTGCGCGTCCAAACGGGAAATTGTCATTTTCTGTTGTAAAACTGAACGGGCCTTCGACCCGTGTCTGTCTGCCGCTCGCAAGTACCACACGGCGTCCTCCAGGTGCCAAAAACAGGAGATCGTTTCTAGCACTTTTGAGGAGCAATTTTGGTCCGCGGCTCGATTTTTTTACTGCTTCCTCTTGCCGCGTCGATTTCACGTTTTTTGACGTCATGCGGAAAAGTACGCGACCGTCGGTTCACCCGGTGCGGCAGAAAATGTAAGCGAAAAAAAACCGTTTTTTTCATCACATCTGTGGACGCCGTACTCTTGCTTGAAGAGCGCCGTGTCTCCAAACCGGTTCGTTCGATGCGAGATGTTTACCCGCAACGGGTGGTAGAAGATTCTGGGACCTGCGGCATCCTATTCCCGCTCTGGGTCAATTTTAACACAAAAATTGGAAAAACGCGCTGTTTTTTTCACCTAATTTGCGGGGATCCCTCTCCTGGAATACCCAACAGTCGGATCGGGACCGGACCGGCACCAATCGATTCGGAATAGTGTCTTTAAGTTTGTTTTGGAGTTTAATTGCGGTTGCGTGCCGGATGGCGCCGGGAGGCCCGAAAAACCATATTTTGCAGATGTACGCGAGAATCCTCTGGGATTCGCTACATTAAATAGCAGGGCGTCGCGGTGGTGGTTTCTGAATATAGAACGAAAAGGTCTATAAGGCGATAGGAACGACGCATCGCTCGATCGCATTTGGGGGTCTCGACGCCCGTCCAAACTCGAAACGAATTTTTCAAAATTGAGCAAATTGAAACCTTCAATATTCGGTGAAATCTTTTAGAATTGTATTGCTCTTTTCAGGGATTATAGCCCCACGTGTCTACTTTCGAACGACACCAGTCTCGGCGCATTACACCTCTGGGGACGTTCCGCAGGCCCCAATTCGCGAAGTCACTTTTTTTTCACCTCTTCAAACGGAAACGCGAAAAAGAAAATTTACATTTCCAGTCCAACAAGTGCATGCCGGGTGAAAAGGCCAACAGTATTGCCTTTGGATTTCTCTAATCCATCAACGGATTCGCACTCCAGGCCAAAAATACTACGACCATTGCTTGCCGCTGAATCGCCAATTTACACTTACAGCTGATCATTCTGACACTATTTTCGCTCAGGTTATGTGGAAATGTCATAGTTGAAGTTTATCCGTTTATGATTATTCGTGTAATTATGAGAAGATAAAATTTAAAAAAAGAATTTAAATCAAAATTCTAATTTTTCGCTCATTGTTAGGTTGAAATTCAAATCAAATTCAAAGAGATATCTTGAAATCTCTAAATTGCTGATTTCGGCGACTCTGGCTCTTGATTAGCAACACATAGCAACGTCAAAATTCCCATTTTTTCACAAATTTCTACAAGAAAGCAAAGATTTTACACTTTTATTTTATCAGATTCTTAAAATTCAGACCATTTTACATCAGAAACAGTTGCTTCCCTTCACATTTGAATTTAAAAATTTATTTCATAAACCGCAATATTTACGAGTTTTCTTTGAGAATAATTGGAGTTTTTAAATTGAATTTAGATTCCAACGGTACAACACGCGTCTTCCTCGGATGTATAGCAACAGAGTTTTTGGCGAAAAACTTTCAGTATTACCATTTCACTGCGGAAGGAACAGCCTTTCAATATTTATCGGCATTTTCGATTCAAATTCGAATACAACTCATCAAGTTCTATTAAAATATGCTGCATGAATTTTCTGCGGCTGACGGTCCAGACGTGGCCGACGTTTGAAATCTCCCTCCAACTGTTTACTTGATTTTTAAACATTTGCGTTTTTCATTTCCCTACATTTCTAATAAATTCTTCTAGCATGAATCGATATAGTAAACTTTCCTCTACCAGCGGAGCAAATTTTATCATTCCTTTGCAAACCGTTTTACCAGGATTTTTTTTAAATGCAATTCATTTGCCAGGATTCGGGATGGCTAGCAACGGTTGCATAGTTAACTCCTCATTCAGGCCTATTGAAATGTGCTGCATGAACTTAAAAATGTCGTCTACTTTTCTGCTTCGTCTTCGAAAAATCATATGCCTCATTTCCTTGGGTTTGGATGAAATAATTTTAACACAGATCTATAGAGCGCACTTTCTTTTAACAAACGCATAAAGTTTTATGTAGTTTGCATAAGTTTTATATAGAGTGTACATGTTTCTATTGAAATTGACATATTTGTGGTCGATAGATTTGACACAGGATTTTTTTAATAAAGAAATTCTTGCAAATATATTTTTTTGTCCAATTTTCCGGAGTCTAAGAAACATGCATTTAGCGCTATTTTATAGAGCAGATTTTCATCTAAAAGTTGTGTCATTTTTATTTTTCCAAAGCGAACCGTTTTGGCGGAAGAGCCCATTTAAACCCATGTAAATTGAAAAACGAAATTCAGAGAAGGGGTACCCCTTCGATAAATTTTGGGATTTTATATTTTTTGCTTCTACGACTAAACCAAAGGTTTTTACAAAATTTGCAAAGAATACTTTTTTGTAGACACCGACGTCTTACATACGGATATCCCGGTTATTATTTTCCATCTTGAGGCGTTGACGAGATATTTCCATAAAATTGTTTACGAGAAAATCATTCTTCACGACGTCCCAATTGGAGTGGGAGCGTTCTAATTTTGTCAACTCATACCTCTGGTGGATACCCACATTCAGCATAAGTTTCATTGAAATCCTTCAAGGATTAATATATTTTTTCGCAATTTTTGAATATTTTGAAATTTTCGCGTTCGGTTTTGATCGGAATTCCTGTTTGACATGTTTGGATTTGTTGAAAAATTATTTTTGTAAGTTTTACACAACGTGGAACGATAAAATTTCACACATTTGTAGAGAATTAGTCAGTCTATGATATCTCTTAGTTAGTTTTGCAAAATATTTTATCTGGCGGCGGCCGCCGCCCCTCAAACTCGAACATAACAGAAATTAATAAATTCAAATAACTATAAAGTGTAAACTGCAAGAGATATATTGAAATTTTTTTCAGATCTATATAGATTATACGTATTTCTATTGAAATTGACGTTTTGGTATCTTCGTGGCCGATAGCCTGGGCACATAATTGTTTTAATAAAGAAATATTCATTGAAAACTTGCAAATATATTTTTTGTCCAATTTTCCGGAGTATAAGAAACATGCATTTAGCGCTATTTGATAGAGCACATTTTCATTTAAATGTTTTGTCATTTTCATCTTTCCAAAGCGAACCGTTTGGCCGATAATTTTTTTTATAAATGAAAAAAATCAAAAACGAAATTCAGAGAAGGGGAAAATTATTTTAGTAAGTTTCACACAACGTGGAACAATAAAATTTCACACATTTGTAGAGAATTAGTCAGTCTATGATATCCCTCAGTTAGTTTTGCAAAATATTTTATCTGGCGGCAGTCGCCGCCCCTCAAACTCAAAGTCGCACACGAGGTAAGACATTCAAATAACTATAGTTTGAAAACTTGGACAGTTGTATTCAAAATTCTTTCAGTTCGGCGTAGCTTATAGATCTTTCTATTGAAATTTGGTATTCTCGTGGTCGATAGCCTTGACACAGAATTTATTTTTTCTAACCAAGACCACATACCCGCCGCAGCGCGTATGTGGTCTTGATATATCTGGTCTTGACTAATCTGGTTTTGATTCACCCCATCAGATCAGATAAATCAAGACCACATACAGTGTGTGGTCTTGATTTATCTGATGAAGACCAACACGCGCGGCAGCGCGAGATATCGATTCAATATAGGTCAATGTGAAAAAGGACCGTTGGTTTAACCCCCGTAGATTAGGTTTCCCGCCGCGAAGCGGACAGATAAATCAAGACAACATACGCGCGGCAGCGCGACCTGTCGATCCAATATAGGACAGTGTTGCAAGGACCGTTGGTTTAACCCCGGATAGATTAAGTTGCCCGCCGCGAAGCGGATAGATAAATCAAGACAACATACGCGCGGCAGCGCGAACTCTGGATTCAATATAGGTCAATGTGAAAAAGGACCGTTGGTTTAACCCCCGTAGATTAGGTTTCCCGCCATAGAAATCCAGACCACATACGCATCCCTCGAAGTCAAACCGGAACTGATACTAATGGATTCAAATAGCAACAACTCGAAAACTGCAATAGATATAATAAAAACTCTTTCAGATCTATTAAGATCATAGATATTTCTATTGAAACAATTTGACCATTTTGGTATTTTCATGGCCGATAACCTTGATACTGGATTTTTTAAATAAAGAAATACATGAAAATTAAATCAAAGTTGACATTAACGTCAGTTGAGTAATTTATTGGTTATTATTTTTTTTGGTGAAACTTTTAGTAACATAATTTTGCTAAGTGTTGCTAATTGTCTAAAAGCAAACTTACTATAATTGGAGGAGTGATATTGGAAATCAAGAGTTGCCAACCTTCATAAAAGGAGGTTACTATATATGATGAAGTGAAGTTAGTAACTAAGGCTTGCAATTTTGACGAAAAAAAAGACAACAATGTAACTTTAACAAATAGTTGGTGAGATTATGTTTGAGTATGTTGGTAACTCAAAAACACAAGATACATACCAACTTGATTAAAACAATATGTTGGTTATGTTGAACGTCAAAGTTGACAACATCAATGTCACTTAATCAATTTAAAGGTTATGAAAGTTTTAGTGAGATTTTCAGTAACTTTTTACTCCACAGCTGATTTTTTATCGTCCATGTTGTACACCTTAGTAACTAATATCACATCGTTAGATATAGTAACCTTTTTATGAACGTTGGGAACTTTTCATTTCTAATATCACTCCTTAAATTAAAGTCACTTTGATTTCAGACAATTGGTAACATTATATGATTAAGTACACCTCAAAAGTGTTTGATTATATTATTTTACAAACCTGACAGCATTAAAATCATTTGAGACGGATGAATTATTAGTTAATATTCTGTGGAGTAGGAGTTGTACATCTTGCAACTCATACAACCTTAGCTGATGCGCTTTCTACAAGAATCGCGCAGCTCGCAATTCTGATTACTCTTTCATATACAAATGTCAAAATTCATTATACAATTTCACCCTCATCAATTATTCCACCTTTAGCAACTATTCCATTTTTTTCAACTGTTCCATCCACAAAAACTATTCCATTCCGAAAAATACGATCCACATGTACTAGTACACTTCTATCGCAACAAGGGTTATCACGTGAAAAATATATGTCCTGAAATTGTATCATTTGATCTATCAAAATAGTGGAAATAAATTTAAATGTATCACTTAATAATGTACAACTTTCTTCCAAATCTGTTTTTCACTGTTTTTCATGAAGATTGGATTTAGAAAACCTGAAATAATTCTGTAACATCTTCCAGACACTTAATTCTGTCAGACATTTCGTTAACCGTTGCATCTATTACATTAGTTTTAATCGATTACAGAATCTATAACAGGATCGTCTCTGGTGCCCTCATCGTGAAATTTTTTAACTCTTCGAATTCTTTTTCTTTTTAAATGCATGTGTTCGTCGTCCATATCACATTGAAGCCATTTCGACTTGGACGGTTCCAAAATTTGGTTGAAATAAGACTTTGTTGAAATAAGAGTTCTTAGTGAGGCTCTTGAGTTCTTAGTGTTGCCCCTTAGTGAGGCAAGTTCATCTTTAGTTTTTTTCATGCACAAAACGACTTGAAATAAATCAATGTCTTTTTCTGCAATATTTTTTATGTAACATCGATAGTTTGCAGAACATCATTCCAAAAAAATAAAAATCATCACATGAGAAAGTATTTAAAGGTCCTGAGGCCGTAGCCACCTTTATCGTGGTATTGCATTATCTCTACAATTGTTTCTACAAAACTGATTGACTGAGAAAGAAGTGATTTAAAATTTTGTAATAAAGCACTTGTTGCCTTTTCTCTTGCAGACCACCTTGTGTTGGACAGATCTTTGAGTGTGTGTTGTTTTTCCTTTCTTGAAAATACTTCATCTTATTCATTTTCCAAGGGAAATTTCGTTTTAAAAGTTTACTCCTCGGCTTCTTCCATATTATTGGTTCCTCCCTCACTAATTTCAATGTTTTTGCAATGTTTTTTTCAGTTTTTGTAGTATACTTGTCTAAAGATTCTAAAGACACGAACTCAGCGCTAGGTGTAGAATTCAACGATGGTGTAGGTGTGAGAAAAACAGGCAAAGATTTGTTTCCTGACCCTGTGTATTGTAAACCAAGTTTATTGTACATGTATAACAAATATGGATCAAGAGGTGAAGGAAGCGGTGCAGGTCTTCCTCGCTGCTCAGCCGAGAACTTGGTTTTCTGAGGGCATCAGGAAGCTTGTACAATGATGGAAAAGCGTTGAAAATACGGGCGCTATATTGAAACATGATGTTAAGTTCAATTTCCCATTTGTATTGCAATTAAAGTTTTAGCTACATTGCGGATAATTTTCGATATTGTTTTTAGTTTATTAATTGGCCTTTATTATTAGTAAATTAGTAGTTTACAAACGAATAAAGTATTTATCTTATGATTAACATCCTTTTTATTACACGATTTACCCAATTACTTGTACATAAAGAATACGTCCCTCTCCCAATTCGTTATATATCGAACAATACGCGTAATTAAATTTCACAAGTTAATGCCAATTCCTTAACGTGTTCTAAGGTTCGTGCAAGCAACCATTCAGCATCTGCAACCTCTGGCACAACCGATTTATCAGCAATGATTGTCATCTTAAAGTATCCTCCATAGGTTAGAATCGCTGCATGTATTCCTGAAAGTTAAAGACAAATATCAGTTATCTAGTCTAGTCTAGATTAGACAAAACTCATAAACTAATACTTCTAATCTAATCTTTTCTTGTTTGGTATCGCCTAGCCTTGTTATATCCCCGGACTTGTATTATGGATAATCTTGATAAGTTTTGTATCATTCTAATATCTCGATATCAATATGTCTAACTTTGTTCATGTCTTTGTAACATTTGACCATTCGAGGTCTTCTTTCTTGGATTACTGAAAACACAAAATCAAAGTTTTATGCCGCGTACCAACTTGCGCTAGTACAGGGTGAGTGAAACGCGATGTCTCAGCTCCATTATAAGAAAAGCAAAAACTGAAAAGAGGTTCTTAAATGGGGTTACGTAAGGTCTATTTTAAACTGAATTTGCATATTTTGAAAATCCGTATTTGGAAAATGCTTAGCGAAAAGTATTAGCGTCATCTAATGTTGTTTTCCCAAAAACATAACTACTTTTGGCATATTTAAAAAGCGCTAATTTTTCCCAAAAATTTTGAAGCTATGCTAATAATTTTTAAAATAATGCTAAGAAAAGAATTTGCTATATTTTTCCGTTAAAAAATTATAAATAATATTATAATATAAATACTGTGGATCGCCAGGAATTACTAATGAAGCCTCAAGAAGAGGTCTTATAACAGTATTTCTGTACTAAAGATTTTGTCTTGTATAGTATTATCTAGTTTTATCTATTCTCGTTTGGTTCTGTCTTGTTCAATTTAATAAAACCTTGTTCGGTTCTGTCCTCTGTGGTTCAGTTTCTTCAATATTTTATTATTAATAATTTCTCCAAAATCGCAAACTTTCAATAACGATTTACCCATTCTTGGAGAATTTGGTGGAAAGATAATGAAGTCTTTGACGCGTCCCTCCTGTCCAAACAACGAGACTTCATGCGGTCCTGGCAAATTGTTCACGCCAACTCCTAGATGCACCGGTCCAATCAACTTGTTTGTTATCACTTCGGGAAGCAAGGAGCACACGAATTGCAACATGAAGTAACTGAGCTAAAACAGTAAATAGTTCAAAATACGCGTCGAAAGTTATTATTACATATATTGTGAAAACCCGCAACTAGCTTTAGAAAAATAGAACAAATTTTGGAGAACAAAATGTGTTCGCTTGTTTTGCCAAAATATGTCAGGGAGATGAAAGTTTTGTCTGAATTTGAGGTTTTCGGATAAATTTGGGCCATTGCGAATTGGGTTCGTTTATTATTGATAATGTTTTGGATGAGTTTTGTTGGGAAACCATTCTCTGTAGCGATTGAAATGATGGTACTTAATTCTTTGATTCTCTTTTCTGTGGAAAGGGGGATTGAAAAGGCTCGATGTATCATTGAATGATAGGCCGCTAATTTGTGTGTTATCGGGTGAAATGATGAATACGGGATTGTAGAGTTAACATTGGTGGGTTTTCTGTATATATCAAATTCTATTTTGTTGTTTTTGTGAATCAGAGTAAGGTCTAAGAAGTTTATTTTGTAGTCTGTTTCTAACTCGATGGTGAATTTAATTTTGGGATGAACGTTGTTTATTAGGTTGAGAAATTGGTCTAATTGACGTGTTGTACCACTAAAACACGCTATTACGTCATCGACATATCTATACCAAAATGAAATATGTTTTTTGGAGAAATCTAGTTTGAAGATTTTTTCTTCGATAGTTGACATGAATAGATCGGCTAAAAGGGGGCTTAATGGCGATCCCATTGCTAGACCTGATGTTTGCTGATAGTAAGTGTTATTAAATTTGAAGTAATTTTGATTAACACATGTTTCCAGGGCTTCATAAAGTTCAGATTTTATAAGATGATGACAATTAGCTTTATCAATTAAATTTTGTATGATTTCGAGACACTCTTTAGTAGGTATATTAGAAAACATACTACTGACGTCAAAAGATACGAGTTTGGAGTTTATTGGGGTTGTTATTTGTTTGAGGAGTTCCGAAAGGGCGAGTGAATTTTTTACAGAATATTTTGGGGTGAATTTGGTGTATTTTTTGAAAATAGTATTCAGTTTAATTGCCAAAACTCTTGCTACACTGTTAATATGGAGACAACTGGTCTAATGGGAGAATCGGGTTTGTGAGTTTTAATGAAACCATAGAGTCTGGGAGCTGTGGGATTCTGATTTATGATTTTAAATTTCTCAAATTCGGAGAACAAAGTTGTAATATTTTTCAAGAGATTTCTAATTTGAAATTGGAATTTTTGTGTAGGATCCTTTTTCAAGGGAGTTAGTTTTTCTGTTGAAATGAAAGAGTTCATTTTATTAATGTACTGTTCTCTTTCCAGGACGACTATCTAATTGGATTTATCGGCTTTTGTAAGGACTAAAGAATTGGACTCAATTTTTGTTTTTATCGATTTGATCACTGCGGAGTCTGTGGTAGAATTACGGGCGTACGATTTTATATGATCGGCTATTTTGGCTGGGGGTATAAGAGGTTCTTGCACTTTTTTTAGCGCGATTTCTGACTCTACAATTATTGTGGATTTATCGGATTTGTTATTGATGAATGGGGTGTAGTTGGGGTTTTGGGAAAGAAAAGATTGTTCAATAGGACTGAAGATAACTTTTGAGAAGTTGATGAATTTAGACACTAGATTCGGTTTTGACATTACTTTTTGAGGTTCGGACTTTTTGTTCTTTACGAGAACGGATAGTTTCTTATTTAAATTTAAATATTTTAGGTGGTTGACCCTACTTACATTGTCACGAACAAAGTCATCAAAGATCGTGAATTCTACTGGATGTAATTTAAATGTCAACTCTGAATGCAATATCTTGAGATAATGTTGAATAACATCTCTCCTCCGATGAAGATTTTTTATTTCGGATCTAATCCAACTGTTTTGGGCAGATTTTATGGCTGCTATTGCGGCCGAAGACGTGGAGCGGGTTTTAATATTTACATAGTTGGGTACGACTTTGGACCGAAGGCATTCTGAATTGAACCAGATATCCTGTGAAACGAAACGGTATTTTTTCATCAATTTGTTGTACAATTTTGTCTGGGTTGCCGTACAGGCTGATTTTATGAATAGGATGGTTGCGACAGTTACTACGTGGTAATCCATACTTACATTGAATTGAAAAATTCACTTTGTTTTTTACCACACTTATATTATGTAAAAATATTATATAACTTATTATTCACAGTTATATAAATTTCTGCACATATCACGACTCGAGTTTCGACGTTTGACGGTCATTTTCAAGTGACTTAACAAATTGATAAAGTTGAATATATACCCTTATAGTTTTGGTGTATCATTCAATGATACGATGTATCATTCAATGATACATCGAGCCTTTTCAATCCCCCTTTCCACAGAAAAGAGAATCAAAGAATTAAGTACCATCATTTCAATCGCTACAGAGAATGGTTTCCCAACAAAACTCATCCAAAACATTATCAATAATAAACGAACCCAATTCGCAATGGCCCAAATTTATCCGAAAACCTCAAATTCAGACAAAACTTTCATCTCCCTGACATATTTTGGCAAAACAAGCGAACACATCGCAAATGTCCTTCGAAAGCAAAATCTTCAGGTAGCATTTAAACCCTCCTCTAAGTTGTCCAACATATTGTTTAATGCCAAAGACAAAATCGATCACATTAAAAAATCCGGCGTATACGAAATTCATTGTTCCGAATGCAATAGCGTGTACATAGGGCAGACAGGAAGAAGTTTTTCAACACGGTTTTCAGAACATTCTCGCGCTTTTCGTCTGAAAAAAGACACTAGTTCTTTTTCAAACCATTGTCTCGAATTCAATCATAAATTCCCAGAAATAGATAATCTAAAAATCTTGCATAATTGCAACAAAGGCCCGAAACTAAATCTCCTAGAGTCATTAGAAATTTTCAAAAAAACCCGTAATCCCTCAGTTAATCTCCTAAACGAGCAAACTGACCTAATCTTTTCCCAACTTTTTAATCTCACCCAATCTCAAACAGATAAGTCCTCATCTTCGGACAAACACCGCCCTCCCACCCCACCAAAACTATAGTCACTTGAAAATGACCGTCAAACGTCGAAACTCGAGTCGTGATATGTGTAGAAATTTATATAACTGTGAATAATAAGTTATATAATATTTTTACATAATATAAGTGTGGTAAAAAACAAAGTGAATTTTTCAATTCAATGTAAGTATGGATTACCACGTAGTAACTGTCGCAACCATCCTATTCATAAGAAAATTTGAGACATCTTTGTTAATTGGAGACACTTCAGTTAATTGGAGACACTTCAATTGTATTTCAATTGTATATTTCAATTGTGTCAATCAATTGGAGATCTCCATTCATGTTGGTTGGTCATGCAAGCTGGTTATAGCCAAGTCAGTTTTGGGAAAATTTGAAGAATTTTATTTATGCCATTTACTGCTCTACTACCGCTTATCTACATGCACCTCAGAAGAACTTTGGTTCAAGTCCTTTAATTCTTGACATTTTTGAAATAAATTAATTTGGAATATAACGTGAAAATTTTTAATTTTATCCGTTTCAGAATTTTATAGAAATACTCCGACTTCTTATTGTTATTGAGGACTTCTCTGTTCATTGTTCATTTTCGTACAGTCTGGGTTTACTTTATCCATCTAATCTTTATTGCAAAATTTCATCTATCTAGTGTTATATCTCTTCAACTAATATATGTGTCGTTCATTGTAAAAGTGAATTATCTCCTTGAAACTGAATTTTAAAATAACGAGCTTTTTGCGAATTAAAGTGTAGGAAAAAATATACTGGCATTCATTCAATGTTTTATCTTTTATAATGTTTAATACAAATCAAAGATATAATAATTTGAAGTAACGTAGAAAAACAAAATAAAACTAATTTAATAAATGAACTTAAACTTTTTTTTTTGGAGTTCATCACTGTTATAGTGACATGTGTATAGTGTTTTAATCATATGTAATTTCGTCATCAGATGAACGCTCAGCAGCTTTAAGTGTGCTTGAACGATTTGGAATATCTATTGGCAGATTTTTGTAGTAATGGTGGTAAATTGGCGGAGTGTATGGTATCAAGAATATCTTTCTTCTTTGCGTTAGTAACTAGTCGTTAGATGGATAGAGTGGGTCTTGTCGAATATTGTACAAGTGGGCCGGTCGTTCTTGCTTTTTTGCATAAATCTACTTTATATAAGGGTGTGTCGGGATTTAGTGTTTCTTTAAATTGAAATTGTAAATGATAGTTTCGCTCAAATCTCATATATCCGTCTAATCTTTAGCCAATTAAAGTCGTAACCGCAAGTTGTTTTTATCTATTTGTAATAGAATTTTCACAGACAGTGGTACTTAAAAATTAGGTTTTCATTTCAGTAACAACAAAATAAGTTTTTTTTGCGTTTAGCTGTTTTTATAATAGCGACACATTGATCTGGGCTATAAATTTTCCACGGCGGCGAATAGCGCTCTCTATTATTCCAAATTCCCCATCATTTGGAAGATAAGAATGTCCAGATGCCATGAACTTGTAATCTATGGTGTCAATACTAGTGTCAGCGTCTTGTACAAGCTTCAAGAGGGAAAAAAATGTCTTAATATTCCGGTTTTGTCTAGTGCAAGAATCTTAATACATAATGACATGCTTTTCTAAAGTCGCGTTCGAGTTTTTAAGTGCTTAAGAAAAAATGTCTTGAGAACCTCTTCCACCCGGATTCATTAAAATCCTCTAAATCCATCAAAATAAACTATTAAAACACTTATACACACACACAAATATATATTTATTACACTATTAAAATAACTATGGACTTACTTCACTTTTATAATGAATATTTAGAGTTTTAGTTCCCTGTAAAAACAAGTAACGCCTTTTATGTGATTTTAATGAAACTATTGAAGTTGCTTCAATTGTATAATGAAAGATATAACAAAATGTGATACCATTAAGAAAAAAATAAGAATTTTCAAAACATGGAGTTACACCACTTTTACAATCAACGACACATATCTAGGATTGCTACTCATGATGTAAGTCTAGAACTATCTTTTCAGTCTTTAGGCGTTTCAATTTGTTTTGTGTGTTCCTCTAGTCCGGGGATGGCGAACCTATGACCCGCGGGTCAGACAGTGACCCACTCAGGCTTTTTAAGTGACCTAGGTGTTGATTTTAGAACTTTTATTATTTCCTTATTAAAGTTTCTCAACAACAAAAGTATGAATATTAAATATATCAAATGAAATTTCTTCTCCAATTATTGTATTAATAGGGGACTAGAGACTCTCGTATTTTCGCCTTGAAATTAGCCATGTTGATTAACTAGGGATATGTAATCAGGTAGTTTCCCGTTGCTTTCCCGATTCCAATGCCGTTGACTATTTCTTATAGTTCGTTCACCTGCGAGGGCGATTTCTCACTCCCAGGACCATAGAGTGAGTGCCCTTGATTGCTTATACCGGCGCACATTCGGTCTATTACTTATCATTCATATATTATTATATTACTTTTTTTCCCATAAGTCCCATCAAGAAAGAAAAAGAAAATTTGACACTAAAATAATTTGACGTTTCGAAGGATAATTTTCTTGAAACCAAATTCACTTAGTTTTTAACACAATTTTTAACACTAACACCAATCTAAAGTTAACTTTTTGTTTTTTCACTATAAATTTCTCTCTATATAAACTTTATACCATTCAACAAATACATAATTTCAACGAGCAAATTTTTGTTGTGATTCCACACATCACATAACCTCAAAACTATCTCGCTGAAAATTTGACATCACTGACAGCTCTGAATTTCTGTGCCAACTTTCAATAAATTAACAAACTAAAAAAATTACAGCACTCGGCGAGCCATTACCGCACGCATATGAGTTCTGTAATGAGTCCATTACAGACGCAGAAATATGTTTATCTACTCGCACACCAAAATGAACACATTAATAACAAAATTATTTTATGTGAAGGATGCCATTATTAAAATCGCGTAAAAAGTATCCAAATCGTGCGTAAAAGCCCAATGTAAATCAAATGCAGTTTAATTATTAAACGATTTCTGTTTGTTGTCACTATGGCAACAACTCGCGTCACTAAACCAAAAACAGACAAATACAAATTTAACATAACTTAATCTAATCATAACCTAATCTAGATTAAATCTACGTTTACTTAGATTACATCGACAACGACCAAATAGTGTTCGAGTCACTGTACGTTTTTACTAGTTAGCAATTTTTGCCACGGAGGCGCTGAACGTTCTAAGAAACATTCAATATCTTCAGCAGAATATTCCACATCCTCTAATTGGATTTCACTGTATAATACATCAGAAATTTGTATGGACTTTTTTTGACTTCGGACTTTATTGTTTACTCTCCACCAAAGTAGAAGTTGTAAAACAAGAAGGAAACTTGAATTTTGTAAAAGCATTTAAAAGTGAGAACGTCTTCTTGATCGTCGAAAAGTAGTTTTTGACCTACCTCCTCTTTTTCATGTGATGTCACTGGTCTAGTGACCCACGAGCTAGTACGAAAAATATAATGGACAAAATTTGACCCACTACTCAAAAAGGTTCACCATCCCTGCCCTAGTCTAATCATGCTATAGTATATTTATGCTATTGCGACCATTTCAATAATAATCGGTAATAATCTTTTATCGGTAATAATCTAATAGTTATTTGCGAGAAAAGTCCGAGCTTAAATTTCATCAATCATCAATTATCTTCGCAGATTTTAATTAGGATTGACATGATCTAACAAACAATCCGAAACAAAAATAGACCCGTATAAATCTGAGAATGAGACCTTGGTGAATTGGAATGGAAGAATTGGAACTTGGTGAATCCAATTGAATTGGAATTGCTAAAATCTTGTGGAATGGAAGGAACCTTAGAGAAGAGGATCTTAATCAGCTAAATCAAAAATATTCATTAATAATAATCCAAGCTTCATTCATCTTAATGATCTAAATATATCTTTAGGCAAACTTACGTGTATATCAATGCTCTTTAGAACGTCGAGGTGCTCCTGTTCGATCATATGTAATCTCGCGACAACGGGATTCATTTGTAGCTCGTCTTTCAGCTTTATGGGAAAGTTGAGACCAACAGCCGTGCAATCGTTCCCCAGTTCTCTACACATCTTTCCATAGTCTAAAACGGTTGGCTTGGGCAGATAAACCACGCCACATACTACTTTCTCCGGAATATCAACTCTACGCTAAAAAACATCAACAATAGATGATGATAAAATGGACAAAACCTAGTCACTATAGGCTAGAGTAGGAAGGCAAGACTTATGAATGGAACTCTACACAGACATGACGAAAATGAATTACAAGCCTTTCTATGAGCTGCTTTATAAACAACCTAGGTGTGCTGTTACTATATAATGATTCCACCAGGCACTGGCGTAGCTAGAATTTTGGAGCTTTTATGGAAGAAATGTTCTAGTCTGCTGGCTTAATTGTATTCAATATTGTGCTATGTTCTCAGCTGATTGAATATTTTGTTGCAACATTTCGTCCAAATTTTCTGATATATGAAGGAAGAGCAAAATTGATAACAACAGATAAAAAATCCATACACCATGTAGATTTGAATCGTCTATTTGTAAACGCTAAGGACCAGATTGAAGACATTGATACATTTAGTTAAACTAGCCAGTTGTTTCCTTCCATCATTCAGCCGAGTTTACACAGACACACGGTGTTATATACGGCAAGAGTTATAAATATTTTCTTTTACCTTTTGGTAATATTCGTACAAAGCAGAGGCGATACACGCGCTGACCACGCTTGCAAAGGCTGTGTTATAAAACGTTTTAATCCTGTTAATTTTCGGTAGAATATCGTGCTGGAATTCACTGTACCAAACGAATTGTTTATTCCCGATAGAATCGCACGTCTGCAAGGCATTTTTTACTAGCATCTGCGACACGTCCGACTTCACCTCCGTGGACGCAGTGACCAACTTCATCTCCAACAGTTTATCCTTTACTTGATCCCCGAACGAGCTTGTATCCCTCGGCAAATCTTTCCCGAGAAATTGGCTGCAGAACACGTTATAAATGGCTACGGCGTCGCCGAGAGAGTGATGATAGCGGAAGATAACGGGATAAGTTGGTTTAGTAGTAAACGGTTCAAAGTCTACGACTTGTTGGCCAACAATAAACTCTATTAAACCTGTGTTATTGCATGGCATCGGACGTCCGTCTTCGATTTGTAAAGCGGCCATACACGCCTTTTTATCAAGTGCTTTACCGCCCATTTTCTGCATTGGTGTCACGATCTCGCTGGGCTTAAACTCGTGCCGCAAGTAATAATTGAATCCAAGGAAGGATTTTATTACGAAAAACAGTTTTTCCTGTATCTTTCTATCGCTGATGTCTTGTAATCGCCTTTGGAAAGCTTCCATCAACCCTTCGGCACCCCCGCCGTATTCGATGAAGCTTACTATGTGGACCACACATTTTTGCTCCCTTGCGATCAATGAGTCTAATCCATCTAGTAATCCTCGGTACTTGCTTCCGAATTTTCTTAAGAGTATTAGATTTACAATTTGTTTGTAAGAAATAAGGAGGAATATGATTGGGTAAATTATAATTAGGGCGAGTAGGGTTAATAACACGATTACGATGTTGTTGTTGATTAGGTACGGCTTCGTTTTAATTTTGAACTAAAAGAAAATGAAGATTATTAGATTGGTAAGATTTTGTAATGTGGATAAATTACCTTTACTAGTGCATATGCAAATACTGGAAGTTTGAGAAATTCCATTTTCTTGTTTGCTGTAATGAAAAGAGAAGTGTTTGCTATTATAAAGTGTATTACATCCTCGAATTATGCGGTTAATCGGTTCCGAAGGTTTTCGCGCAAGTCGAGAAATCACGTAGCTAATCTAATAATCAAACTTTTATGCTCATATAGCAACAGAACAAGTCCCTAAAGTATCTCATTGTGATGTTATTATGCAGCTTGTTGTAGATGGAAACTCCAAAGGATAGTCGGGGATTTACTACATCATTGCATTAAGGTCATCTTGTATAAAATGAGTTTAACCCTTCAAAAAATCGGTAAGTAAACGGTAGTAGGGAAAGATCCTTCCTTCTTGGCCTACCGCCACCGCTTACAGTGATTTATGAAACAATATTTACGGTGGGTCTAGAAGGAAGGATTTTTCCCTACTAACGGTTGCACACACACAGCACTACGACCCATGAAGAGCCTTGGCTTCTTCGACAAACGCCTTCCATCTGTCTCTATTTACAGCTGTTATAGTCCAGTTCTGTATTCTCAGTAGTCCTCGGGCCAATCCTATGGAACGTGTTATATGACTATGTCATGTCTGTGGATACGGAGGAGGGAGTCGAACTTGTGTGCTATGCGGACGACCTGGCCGTATTGGCGTCAGCAAAAAATCCCGAAGAAATGGTACTCAAGGTGAATGTAACCTTAAACACTATAGACAGGTGGATGAAACGGAACGAATTGAAAGTGGCCGTGAATAAAACCGTGGCAAGAGTCCTAAATATGAAAAAACTACCTCCTATAGAGTTTACCATGGCAGGAGAAGATATCTATCCCGTGCGACAGATAAAATATCTGGGCATGGTAATAGATAGGGGGCCATCGTTCGAGCGACATATCCACTATGCGTGCGAGAAGGCGAAACGTACTATGAAGGCCCTAGGCGGCATACTGCCTAATATTAGAGGTCCAGGACAACAGAAAAGGAAGGTGCTAGCGATGGCAATGGAGTCGATTGTGATGTACGGGGCTCCGCTATGGGTCGGGGCAGCTAGACGTTAAATCTATAGAAAAAAAATCACGTCCACTCAAAGATTAATGGCCTAGAGAGTATGCAGTGCATACCGCCCAACATCTCCAGATGCCGCGCTCGTAGTGGCAGGCCTCGTACCGTTACACCTCCATGACGAAGAGAGAAAACGACTATATGACCTACACAGGATAATAACAATAACAGACCGGAAGGAACAGAGGGAAATGACTTACCAGAAGTGGCAGAAAGAATGGGACAATGGGACAAGTGGCAAGTCGGAAGGTGGACCCACAGGATGATACCGGACATCAGGAAATAATTAGAAAGGAAGCATGCCTAGGTAAATTTTCAGATTACACAGTGCCTTACAGGACAGGGAGTCTTCTGCTCCTACACGGAGAGAATTGGAAAGAGGGGGAATGCAGAATGCCGATACTGTACAGAACAAGTAGATGATACTCTAGAACACACAATATTCCTTTGTGGGAATTGGGACAACGAAAGGGACAATATAAAAAGAAACCTACCTGCGGCAACCATGTCTGAGGAAAGCATAATAGAGGAAATGATCGCGCACAAGGACAGCTGGGAAACTGTGAAGAATTTTGTAGAAGAAATGATGCGGAAAAAGGCAAAGTATGAACTACAAGAACAAAGCAGACAAAGAGGCGACACCTGAGAAAAGGATATTAAGACTAAACCTGTAGGACGTAGGGCTGAAAGGCGGGAACACTACAGGAGAGAAATAAAGAGGAAATAGTTTTAGTGAGTATGACTGCCTTAAAGGGCTGGTGAGCCCCACACTCCCCAAATTGAAACCATAGTTGGGGGTGCGCAAAAACATTTCCGCTCCTCTGTGAGAAAAACTTTAAAGTCTTCTAGTACATTATTTTTCCATCTTGACCGAGGCCGTCCTCTAGGTCGTCTGCCCTCTGGTGTATTTGTGAACACAGATCTGGCTGTTCTTGTGTTCCTTACCAGGCCATCTTATATCTTGCTATTTCCTTTATTGCCTCAAATAATGCGCCGGGTCGATAAAGGCATTAATATGTTTCATGATTCGAAAGTCCAGTCCGTTTTCTGTTGCTTAGGTCGTTTTCGTAAAATCCGTCCATCGTTCCGAGGCTGTTGTCTAGTTTTCGTAACAAAGGTTTTCTTACGGCATGCGGTTGTTTGCCAACATGCTAGCCCTTCTCCTTTACCTGGGATGGGGACGCCGTACTACAACCGTCACGTCCTGGCGGAGTTCAGATAATTAAAAACAGATTACGGCATCGTCTTCGGGAGGTCGGATGCATTTAGATTTCCTTAAAAATATTAAATAGTTTCCCAGTTCTGTGCTCGCGCGCCCAAATTTCGCCAAATTTCGCTCGATTTTGCCAATTATATCATGTCATATCTCGCGAACGGAAGCGGCTAGCAAAACGCAATTTGTATATTTACAATCAGTAGGGAAAACATAGACACACTTTGAAATTTTCCATTCGCTTGATAGATAATGATTTTAAGGAAATATAATTTAAGGAAATAATTTTATAGAAAATAATTTTAAGGATTTTCTCGCATTTTCCGAAGTTTTGCGCCAGTGTTTTTAATTCATACAAGTGAACTATTGAAATTCAAAAACACTTACAGAAACTGTGAATTTGATATTAGGAGTCGTCGGAAAATCGGCACTTATGGTAAACAATTTTGCTAACATGCAAAAAATATATGCATTCATCCCTTGATCTACATTTTACATGATTCCTGGAAAAACCAAGAACTGCCTTTTTCGCCTATTAGAATTCATAATTTCCTTTCATTTTGTTAATATTAGAAAGGATATATAAAATATGTGATTTTGGCGATTGCGATTTTTGGAAGGGTTAAACTAGTATTATACAAGATGAGCTAAATGCAATGATATGGTAAATCCTTTGGAATTTCCATCTACAACAAGCTGCCTAATATCATCACAATGAGTTACTTTAGGGACTTGTTCTGTTGCTATATGAGCATAAAAGTTTATTGCCTCCACAATGTGTTTTACATAAGAAGTAATGTTAATTTTCATAAATCACTGGAAGCGGTGGCGGTGGGATAAGAAGGAAGGATCTTTCCCTACTACCGTTCGCGAGATATCGACTTATGAATTCCAAATTCTGGAAAATTTGAATTCAGAATTTCGCAATAAAAAAATGATTTTTTTCCAAATAATTTACCCACCAATTTGCTCGTCTTGTCGTCTAGTTTCAGTGTGTCGAAAATGATTTTGCTCTGTTTTGAAGTTTCAGACAGATTGATAAAAAACGGAAAACGAACTATATTTCTGATCAAAACGATGGATTTTTTAGGCGATTTTTTCGAAAATGTAAGGGTCTTTTGTTCAGTTTATCCGAAGGAAATAAAAGTTCTCAACACGATTTTCCAGTTTATTTCGTTCAAATGTGCAAGATGCCCGAGATATAGGCATTTTTTAGCCATTTCCTTACTGTAAAAGTTTTACTGTAAGTTTTTCCCAGAGAATAATTTAGCCAGAATCCTTACGCATCTTTCGAGACCAAATTTGTGTAAATCGGCTGAAAATTACCCGAGCAATGAATTAAAATGAGGGAGTCCTCATTGCAGTGAGAGCAGTGTTTCTCAAACTTATTTGTCTCATCGCCCACCTTTGATATGCTAAAGTTAATAGCGCCCCCCAAATCTATCGTATTATATATGTTTTTTTTCTCTTTCTAGAGTAAAAGTATTTTGAATTACCAAGTATTTTATAGGATACTAAAAATTCTTCAGTTGTATCAAAATTTCTATTATAAAACAACGAAATTACTTAAATATTCACAATAAATCTAGCAACGTTGAAAGTTAAATTTATATATCAAGAATACAGGCGCTAGTGAAGACAAGCCGCAATTCCTTGACCTCTGTTAAGTTGACAGGACCAACGAGGAAAAAAAAATTCCGCGACGGCACATTATAATAAGCTTCTTATCCGCAAACGATTGTAAAAAAAATTCCCGCACTTCCCATTTCCCGGGAAAATGGGGTCCCGCTAACTTAACAGAAAGTTAGCGGGACCCACCCTAAAAATAATTATTTTGAGGAAATAAATGCTGCGGAATTTTTTGCGTTCTATCTGCAAACGAATGCCGCGAGAAAAAAAAACGCGCTTTTCATTTCCTGGTAAAATTTGTGAAGTTTTTGTTTTTGCGCGGCCAAATCGCTACATAAGCCGCGCGCATCTCCTGCTTTCTTTATTATTCCTATTGGCCTGTTCAAAGACGCATCGGCGGCGAAATGCTAGGGCCTTTTAAAGATGCGGGTGGCATTCTAGGTCCTTTCAAAGGTGCAAGCGGCATGTTAAGGCACTTTCAAAGACGCAAGCGGCATGCTAGGTCTTTTCAAATATGAAATGTTGGGTTTATGGATATTGGTTGTCATCCTTCCACCTACGGTGGGGTGAGAGGTCAGTGTAGTTAGTGGAGGTATTGTATTGGGTACGCATGTAATATATGCGCATGTAAACAAATTTTGACTGATTTTAATTAAGTTTTTTACTATTTTCTTCGGCTTAGTCAGCAATTTTGCAGCTTTATCATTTAGTAAAGTCTTTAAATGTATTTTTCTCCTCGAATAGAAAATCATCCAATGATGTCGGAACCCATAAAAAAATATTGGATATAGAGAAAGAGAGCGCAGCAAAACACAAAGCCGGAAAATGTACTTTTCCACCGTGGAAAAGCAGACACTAAAAATGATTATTTTAAGGAAAAAATCACCGAAATTAGCCTCTTTTTATCCACAAACAAATTCCGTGGAAAAAGAATTCCCGAATTTTCCCGGGAAATGAAAAGTGCGGATTTTTTTTTGCACTTGGTTTTCGGATAAAAAGCGGAAAATTCCGGTGCATTTATTTCTTCAAAATAATTATTTTTAGGGTGGGTTCCGCTAACTTTCTGTTAAGTTAGCGGGACCCCATTTTTCCGGGGAATGGGAAGTGCGTGATTTTTGTTTGTTACAATCGTTTGCGGATAAAAAGCAGATAATTATGTGCTGTCGCGGATTTTTTTTCCTCGTTGGTCCTGCCAACTTAACAGAGGTAATTTCTTGTAACATCATCATTCAAAATAAATTGTAAGATTAGGTCTGAGAACATATTTAGATTAATAATAAATAAATTCTTAAATAATTAACAACAATAATTGTGATAGTTTTTGAAATATTTCAAATGAAAATTAACATGCGGGGATCCCTGTAGAAAAAAAAAATTCGTGAAAAGAAAGTGAAGGCTTTCTAATTTTTAAGGAAATAAAATTATATAATTTTTTTTCAGAAAAGTTGGCAGATTTTTTTTCAAGGTAGTAGATTTGGCAAGACATTAAAAGGTGGTAGATCGACCAAAAAGTTGGTAGAGTTAGTAACGCTGGCTGTGTGTGTGTGCGTGCGATTATCGATACTCGACCAGCAGCGAATTGTAGACGAGCGTAGCCGGTTGTATAATACTGAACACGGAACAATTTTGTTGAGTAGAAATGTTTTAAATTAACAGAAATGCATTGTATATCTCGTGATACCTACCGCCCCCTATATCGCCCCCTGGCTACCTATCGCCCCCTAGCTATCTACCGCCCCCTATATCGCCCCCTGGCCACCTAGCGACCCCCAAAACGACGTCATCGCCCACTGGGGGGGGGGGTGGGGGCTGGGGCGATATCGCCCACTTTGAGAAACGCTGCTCTAGCGGATCGATCACTGAATCGGTGGGATTTTTTAATTGAAAGCTTCCCCGGAACATAATACATATTTTGGGACTAATTTTGGGACGATGAATCGATTGGCGCAAACTAGAAGTCTCTGTGAAAAGAAATTCAAAACTTATGACATCTGCGGGAAATGAGAGAAAATATATTTCCTCAAATAGTTTCTTCTGTATGAGTATAAGTCTTATTGGAATTTGTTGCTGCATATATTTATCCACTTAATCAGCATTTGTATCATTTCTTCAACCAATGTTCCCCGTTTCTTTGTGATTATTGTACACCACGTCGCAACTAAATCTACCGATTATAATTATTCTAACTGTAGAATTACACGTTTTAAAAAATCTATCGATTTATTTTTAATCGCGTATGTACGAAATCATGTAAGTCCAAATCACGTAAGTTGAAATCGCGTAAGTCGAGGACTGACTGTATTATTCTTATAGCAAATATATTGTGGTATATTAATGCAAGCAATAAGTTGTCTAAGGTTACTAGAAAACAATAAAACGATAAAATACTACGTCGTTAATTGAAGAAACTCATGAAAACATATGAAGAAAAAAAAAACTATGTGTGTTGTGGACTTATTATTTTGACGAAATAATAGTGGATAAAAAAAACAGAGATAACTCGCCCGAAATTGTACTGTCGTTGTGCTGTATCAATGTTTTTTACTTTTAATTTTATTTTCTTTATTTTTAATACATGGATGAAGTTAGTTTGTTAGATTTGAATAGTTAAAGATTCAGTTGCATGTTAGATAAGTTCCTAGATTATATTTTAGAATTAAGAGTTCGTTTAAATTAAGTCGTAAGTTAGTTTAAGTAACCCGGCTCATGTTAGATACATTCTTGGATTATATTTTAGATTTTGGTAAAAATATTATCAGAATTTGGAATTTGGGAAAAATTAACGGTTGGTTTAAGTTTATTTAAATAAATATATACATATATACATGCAAAAACAATTGTTAATTTTAAAGAAATGTTTTAAGTTACATACAATGTGTACATACCAAGAACGCCTGAAGGTCTATGTTGTGAAGTGGTCAATACACTTCTGCAGCAGTAAATTCAAAAAGCAAAATTGCAATCGTCCGATTATAGTGGTTGTTTGATCGAACGATCTGCAGCGTTGCAACAACCCGTTTAGACCGGTTCTGAATGACAAAGAAATTAAAAAATGCTCGATTTACATTTTATCCCACCAAAATTGGTTTTTAAATGTATGAAAATGAAATAAAAAGATTATTTAAAACTCCGAAAGGATGCGAAAAATGAGAAACTGAGACCAGACAAGACCAGACCAGACTGCGTACGAGCAGGTAAGACCAGACAAAACCAAACAAAAGCAGATAAGACTAGGTAGGGCGAGACAAGGTAGGGCTAGACCAGGTAAGACCAGATTGCCCAGAAATATCAGGCAAAACCAGACAAAACCAGACAAGATCAGACAAACATTACGTAAACATTTACCTTAATATTTTTGTACCATACCACATTAGGGATGGCGATCTGAGATCGATTAATTTAATAATTAGATTTTATACATCTCTCTGTATGTAATGCACTTGCACATAGGGTTTGGGAATACCCGGTCTTTTTAGACTCGGCGAGTCCGAGCCGAGTCCGAGTCCAATTTTTCGGGTCCGGGTCCGGGTACGGGTCTAATCTGTCTCGCAATTTAAACAAAAACACGAAAGGATTTTTCATGTTCACGCATATGGTAATGCAAGCGATACTGTACGAACTTGCCGATTAAGTTAAATGGGACTTAGATAAACAAGGGATTTGGAGAATGTTATGGTAAATAGGTAAATAAAACGAAACTCCACAAGAGGCTAAGAGCGGAAGACAAATGGATGAATTCCCTTCTAAATTGTCTAAAGTTAATTCTATTCAAGTCAGAATAATAATCTTCATCTTGATCGCCATCAATACCATCTAGACCATGGTCATCTTCATCTTCCAAGCCGGTGTTATTTTTCTTTTTATATAATACATCACAAACAGAGAAGTGTATAGTGTGATTCAAACAGAAATTATAAAGACTAGAAGATTCTCGTCCAAATTTCATCATTACACTTGCGCCGTCGACAGTTGAACCAACTATTTGTTTTTTAAATTTTATATTAAATGTGTTTAAGTGCTGTTCTACTTTTTCGACTAATTGTATAGTAGTATCATCAGTTACTAATTGTATAGTAGTATCATCATTTTACATCAGTTAAAAATTCTCAATAAACCTAGATCATACACTTCAGAGTCAATTCCATGCAAATTGATATTTAGATATGTTCGAATTTTCATTCTCGTACATTCATCAAGTGTAATTCTAAATCGCCGATCTTCTTTACGACGCGGTGTACTAGACAATGCAAAACATTCAAGACCCGAGACTCGTCGAGTCTTAGATCGGGTATCGGGTACCGGGTATTTACACTTGGACTCGTCGAGTCCGGGTCCGGGTACTCGGACCCGAAAAACCCTACTTGCACAGAGCTGTATGTTGAAGTCAGAGCTTATACGAAATCACAAGCAGTAGTGCACCGGAAATATTAAATTTATCAACCCATTCGCTCAACAGCCAGGAAACACATGGGTATTGTTGGATCATCTGTACCATGTGAACGGATTCCATTCCCGGCAACATCGCAACTAATGAGCGGAATAGTTTAGAACACAGTAGACTGGACATACTTTTATTTCTCAAAAGCTTCTATTTGGACATGAAATATTGGAAATTATAAATCTGTACCTAGGTAGAAAAGGGCCAATGTCCATTTTTTAAGATTTCGAGGTAAGTCTATGATTAAACTCAAAATAAGTCAATTGTGTAAGTATTTGTGAAAATAATCAATTGAGTAAATAGAAAAAGGATCAATGTCCTGTTACAACAGGAAATTGGCCCTTTTTCTGCTAACGCAATTGAATTCTGAGTTCAATTGTAAACGAACTTGCAATTCTAAAAAATGAACATGGGCCAATTTTTCTACCAAGGTATTGAAATATTTCATTCCAAAGAGTGGGCCATCTAACTTTTGGAATTTGAAACGGTTTTAAAAAAAAACTTTATGAGTTTATTAGATAGGTTGGACATTTTCATTTACGAATGAAACACATCATTCAAATGACTGGCACGATTGACTTGACAGTACATTATTCGTAAGGATCACTTGGATTTTCCTATTGCTTCATCAGTGCCGTTGAGAAAATGCATGGTGGACAAAGTAGCAGTTTTTTTGGTGAGTTGGATAATAATGTTTTGTTGCAGTTATACACAAATAATGAAGATTCAGCTGTTGCTTTGACAAGTCATTCTTTAGGGATTTCCTTTTTATTTTTCCTCATTGATCCTAAAATGGTTAGTTTGTCTTGAATTAACATCGTATGTGCCATCGTTACGTAACCGACTCAAACCATTGTTATATTACGATAACTCTTGTATTTGAGTAATTCAACAGGCCTTCCTGTCCTACATTGTTTTTGCATATACCGAACCGAATTTATTTATTATTAGCTTGGGCTGCATATGGGAAACTGAAACATATATTTAAGTGAAACTTACCAACCTGTTTGAAACGTAGAGTCTTCGATCAATGCGTTCTCCCCGTCTTAACATACGGTGCAGAGACATCAACGCTAACAAAGAAGGTAATCAATAAGAACAAGGTAACACAACATGCAATGGAGAGATCCATGTTGGCATTATCCCTTACAGACCGAATCCCTAACACCGAAATCCGGAAAAGATCGGGAGTAGCAGATGCGATAAAACGAATAACAACCTTGAAGTGGAACTGGGCAGGGCACATTGCGAGAATGAAGGACAACCGATGAACCAGACGAATAATGGAATGGAGACCAAGACATGAAGCTCTCCGAAGCAGAGTACGGCCACCTGCAAGATGGTCCGATGATATTAAACGTATCCATACAAATTGGATGCAAGCAGCGCAAGACCGACAGATGAGGAAGCAGTCACGGGAGGCCTACGTCAAGCAGTGAACTACGATAGGCTAATTGATGATGAATAAAGATAAAATCGCTAAAAGATCTTTTTTTTCTTTTCTGTTTAAAACTCAAAAAGAAGAATCGAATTGTGAGAAATCGATCATACAGACTTCGATATTTTTATGAATCGATTGTTTAGACATCGATTAAAATCGATTAAAAAATCGATCTTTTTAAGAAGAATCCCCATCTCTAACCACACCACAACACTACCTTTGTTTTTTTCCTTTGGATCTATGGAGCTGCCTGGATAGCTAGAATCGTATCGAATCGCTTCTCTTTTGATTCGGGGGAACAAAAAGAAATCGCTGGGAGCTAGGTTGGGGCTGTAGGGTGACTGACAGGGATGCTACGATGAACTTGACCAAACTTGACCTTCTCCGGCGGCGAGCGACGTGTGAGAGGAAGCGTTGTAGTGGTGGAGAACCCAATCGTCTCTGATCTCCGGGCGGACGCGGCGTACTCGATCCTTCAAACTAGAGATAAGCATGGGACGAGTTTCTCGTTCCAGATTCCATCGCGTAGACGGATCCCTGGCACTGTCTTATTATTATATTACATTTATATATTACATTATTATATTATTATATTACAATATAATAATTGTACTTTATCCCATCCCATCTCGATCGCGGGGCCCGTCCCATTCATCCCATTGCCTACATAGTGAACACAGAATTCTCGAAATAAGTAACAATCTATTTCCGGCTATTAAGTGATTCTAAAGAATTTGTATGTACGTTAGAATCGTTAGGCATGGTTTTTCAAAAGTATGCTTTAGAACTGTGTGTAAAATATGGTGGCTCAATCTATGCGATGGTCACCTCGTGAAGCTTTAATAACATTTTCACCCTTATCTGTAGCTAAAACACAATTTTCCAAACGGTAGATGAAATGTTATAGGAATTCAATGTCTTAACCAGCATATTTCTAAAGGCCGGTCCAGACACTACGTTTTGCACAACCTTTTGTCTGCACAGTTCAACACGTTGCAGATGAAACGTTGCGTGTAGATAGGAAAAGTGCGCAGTTTTGAAAACGGCGCAAAGACGGTACAGTTGCAGCGATAACTGAGCTAGAGAGCATATATATCCATGAACTGTGCAGACAAGTCGGCGCATGTAGACGGTAGCTCCGTTTTCCGATTCATTTTGTTCAAAAATGACCAGACTAGTACCTCCTCCATGACGATTTCACTAAAACTGTAACGAAACTGTAACGAACGCTCTAAAAATTGCAACGTTTTCATTTTGTCCTAAGACTACGCAAACAAAAGGTTGTGCAAAACGTAACGTCTGGATAGGCCTTTATATTATCGCCGGTCTTTTTTTCATAAAATTCTTAAATTTCCAATACCCGATAATTTAACTAAAAATTTTCTATGATGCAATGAACTCTAGGCCGGTCCTTTACAACGGTACACAACCTTTTGCCTGCACAGTGCAACACGTTGCTGATAAAACGTTGCGTGTAAATAGTTAAAGTGCGCAGTTTTGAAACATTACCTACAGTTGCAGCGATAACTGAGTTAGAGAGCATAGTTATCCTTGAACTGTGCGGACAAGATTCATTTTGTTCCTCAGTTTCTTTGTATGTGTTTGTTACTTTGAGCGACAATGGTTGATTTTCGACAATGTTCTCGGGAGTTTCTCACATAATTTATTACGCCGTACCCAGTGAAGCGCCTGCTACTCCTGTTTCCAAAGCATCAACTCCCTGTTCTAGCAATAGAACATTGTCCCGTAATAATAAGATCTCACTATTCAACCCGTAAGAGAAATGGAGTTCAAAATGATGATGGCACAACTGACGTTATGAAATTGGTGGGAAAGAAACTGGAGTCGCTATAGGCAGAGGTTGCTTTTCAGGTGTTTGGAAAACATGTGGCTAATAAACTCAGAGACGTCCCTAGTTAATTTCCGACGTTTTATTCGAAGTGGAGTTTGGTACGCTTACCAGAAATTTTCAGCCAGCGACAAAATGATATCGGTTTAGTGAATGGACGGAATTGGCGTCAACAGAATATGCCAAAAAATTGAGAATGCCGCATACTCTTTCTTCACAAGTTAGACAATACAACTCCTTCTCGCAGCCTATGCCAGGATAACAACGTCCCAGAATAACTTAAGGAGTTAAGTGAAACACTCAGGAGTGTGAAACAATTGGGCAAATTCCAGCAGTTTCACGCATCATCCCACAGCAAGGTGAACAAGATCAACAAACACACGCCCATCAAGTCCTTGCCCCCTCTTCCACTGCAAACTGCTTGTCAACATTTCAACCAAACTGAAGTACTTACATGCATTTTCATTCTGCTTAGCCTTTTTTTTGTGAAACACTGATGTTACTTTTAAGGTTCATATAAATAAAAATATTTTATAGACAAGCATTATTACTTACCTAGAAGTATTCATTCTTTAGCACCGTGAAGATAGCTTCACATGATTCGAGAATGATTTCACTTAACGATTGTTTCGATATAATTGTTGTGAATTCTAGGTCTTCGTAACTTCTGCCAATTGCCAAAAATCTTAAAGCTGCTCTTAGCCTTTCATGTGGTGATTTTGCTGTTCTCATACAAGTTTTTTCATTGATGATGCGATGTCACTAATTCCAATAAATAAGTATAGGTGTCCATTCTCAAGTAGTTCATCCAATCATTAGGTTCATAGCGTAATTCACGCAGTAATCTAATATGGGAAAAGTGCTGCCTTTGTAGAAGCCACTTCCGCGACCACTTTGAACGCCAGGTACTTCTGAGACGTTCCAACCTATTATTTTTCTTAACAAGACAGCATGCTAAAATTGACCAGAGTGGTACCTCCTCCATGACGATGTCACTAAAACTGTGCGAAATATACAACAATATATCAATATATATCTCTGCACTATGTAGACGTAGACGCTCTAAAAATTGCAACGTTTTCATTCCGTCCTAAGACAGCGCTAACAAAAGGTTGTGCAATAGGGAACGTTTGGTCCGGCCTTAAGCCTCCATTTGTAAAAAAAATCACAAACTGAGAAGAAATCTGCTGTCTTAATTCAGCAACCTTTTCATCAACAACTGTAGTACGAAGAGGTAAAGCATCAGTAATATTAATACTGCGACCCAATTTAGCAGCCATCTCCACGAGTACCTATTCGTGCAAAATGCATTTCGTTCAATGGTCAAAAATGCACGCATATATTTGGCAACAAAGTATACACACGGATCTTTTAGTTTCATCTTCGTTGAATTCGTAACTATTTCTACTTTTTTGAGAGAAATCCTACAAAAAGGCAATAAACAAAGAGGTAAGATGAGAAACTTACGTTTGATTTGTTGAAATTACTTGTTTAACCTGAATTTTTTGTGGTCCAATAGCTACCTGACATTCATGCCGAAACCACTCGTACGACTTTCGTTTTTGAATGTATACGTGGTCTGTTAGAAAAGTATCCGACCTTTAGCTGGTAAAAAAACTGGCGTACCTGAAGCGGTGGAAACCTAATCACCCTCAAAGTAATCTCCTTGCGACTCCACACACTTCTCCCAGCGGTGCCGCTATTGTTGGAAGCATTCCGAAAAAGCCTCTTGCGGAATCGATTTTAGGTCGGCTGTCGTTGCAGCCATAATGTCCTCTCTTGTCTGAAATCGCGTTCCTTTCAATGGCCTCTTGACTTTGGAGAATAGCCAGAAGTCGCAGGGGGGCATATCAGGAGAGTAAGGAGCCTGTCGAACCAGATGAGTCTGTTTTTTCGCCAAAAAATTGTGAACCAAGTGCGAAGAATGTGCTGGAGCATTGTCGTGATAGAGTCGCCAATTTCCTGATGACCACAACTCCAGTCGCTTGCGCCGCACAACATCACGTAGGGGACGTAGGACATCCCTCATTTCACTTGTCGTCATTTTACTTGCATTGAAAAACCGACGAAAGCACTACACACTACGTCACTCGAACACTGCTCGACAACAACTGACGCTATCTACAGGCAAAAAATTCACGCATGCGCAGGAAGGTTCAAGGTCGGCTCATGCAAGCGCGCTTGATTCAAATCCATTAGGTTTTTAAAATAAAAAATTAGGTCGGATACTTTTCTAACAGACCACGTAAGTTTTTGGACAGCTGTTAGAAGGAACAATACCTAGAGGTTCGCTGTCTCTTAAGAAATTTTTCCCATAAAGCAGATTTTCTTTTCGGTTTTTCTAACGATAATTCCTTCGTACTGAATTTTTCTGCAATTTATTTATCTGAGAATTAATAATTCTTTTTCGTCGCAAACAGATCGGAAGTTATTTCAGCTTACACAAAGAGTATATACTCTGCAGAAAAAAAACAAAATCTAGGCATAGCTAAAAAAATACAGTGATTTGTATTTTGAAGGGTACGTATGTCTACAAACAAATGAAAATTAAGAGCTACTTATATGATCTTATATGAAAGTAATTAATTATGCACAAAATTCAAAACTCGTCCCACTCCGTCGCATATAAAATTATCGACCCATTCCAACCCATCCCACGCGACGTATGGGTACGTATGGGTATAAGCTGTATATGTCCGGTAATTTATACCACTCATCCCATCCCATGAGACGATGGGATGGTATGGGAGGGGACGATGGAATCCCATGCTCATCTAGACTTCAAACGGCGGAGCACTTCAGCGTAAAACTGACCTGTGAGTCTTTCCGGCAACAACATACTTTTTGTAGAACACTGCTATGGTATTAAAGAATGGGCATGCTTTCACAGGTGCCTTGCTCATGCGAGCTTTCTTGGGCTTAGAAGATGAAGCGGTGTACCAGTCCGCACTTTGCCGCTTTGTTTCAGGATCGTACTGGTAGACCCAGCTCTTATCACCAGTAACCCCTTTATCCAAAAATTGGTATCGACTTAGAAACGTTGTTTTTGACAAATGCTTGAACGATAATAGGGAAAGATCCTATGTTCTGGCGCCTCCACCTCCACTGTCATGCGCATGCGCGATGACCTTTGACCCCTAACCTAACCTTGACCATGACCCCTAACCTAACCTTGACCTTGGAACTTCCGCTTCCGACTTCCGGTTTCGACTTCCTGTTTCCGGTTCCGACTTCCGGTTTCCGGTTCCGACTTCCTGCCGCCATTTTCGTAACTTCCAGATGCGCGGGAAAATTCAAAAAATAGACGCGAGGCGGGGAAATTCAAAATTAGATCCTGTTTAGACAAATGAGGTGTGAAGTTGGTTGCATACATCAACGGGGCTAAAATACATGAGATTAGATAGACGGGATTAGATACATGGGGGCTAGATACATGAGGCTAGATAGACGAGGCTAGATACATGAGACTAGATACATGAAACTAGATACATGGAGCCAGACAGACGAAGCTAAATACATGAGACTAGACAGACGGGGCTAGATACATGAGACTAGATAGACGGGGCTAGATACATCAACGGGACTAAATACATGAGACTAGACAGACTAGACTAAACCATTTTAAACCATTTGATGAGAAAAATCAAATCTGGTGTCAGAACGGCTCTAGCATGTGCCTTAAGCGAGATACCGCCCGACCGCCTACCCCACAGTTGATGACGTCATCCGCCGCGGCAGATATTGCTAAACTAATTACCTCGATGCTGATTGGCTGATTAACGAATAAATAATTACAGTTGACCTTTTCCCTCAATTTATATGTAATGGACAAGACTGGACAGACAAGACTAGACAGACAAGACTAGACGAGACTAGTTAGATGAAGCTAGACAGATGGGGGCTAAATACATGAGATTAGACAGACCAAGCTAAATACATAAAACTAGATTAGACTAAAACTAAAATATCTAAGGGATTGTTTAATTCAACTAAAATATATTTTCGATTGTTTTTCTTACAATTGTTAAAAATGTTTATATTTTTACTTTCATTGTGTTATCTACGTTTTATTTTGATTTACGGCTTGTTGATTAGACGCAACCGGATGTTTGTCAGTCATAACACCAGGCAAGAATAGAGGGACTAGACTAGACAGACTAGATTAGACAGACAGACAAGCGGAGAAAATTCAAAATGAGTTGCAGATGGGTAGCGGACAATCGTGTATGCATACATAATTGATTGCAAACATATTACGGATTGTTTCAAATGAGATTATTGGTTTTAGACCGGACAAGATCGGACAATACCGAACAAGGTCGAACAAGAACGGACAAGACTATACAGACCTTATATTTATCCGAATAATTTCCTATGAGTAAGCGAAATTTCTTAAACTTGTCTGTGAACCAGATCGTATTAATGTTTTTCATTTATATAAATAAAAAAGAGTTCAATTTTTTGGCATCCACTTTTCATCACGCTAAACAGGGTGTGAGGTCTATGTAACCCCACGCTAAATAGGGTGTGAGGTCTATGTAACCCCACGCTAAACTCCGTCCACTTTCCGTCCACCCTATCCACTTTCCGTTCACTTTTCATTCTTTCAGCTTAAATCTCATTGGGTTAGTTGGGTTAGCATTGGGTTAGGTTAGCATTAGGTTAGGTTACGGGATGTTAGGAATGAAGCGCACTTCATTCCCAACCTCCCGTAACCTAACCTAATGCTAACCTAACCCAATGCTAACCCAACTAACCCAATGAGATTAAAGCTGAAAGAATGAAAAGTGGACGGAAAGTGGATGGGGTGGACGGAAAGTGGACGGAGTTTAGCGTGGAGTAACATAGACCTCACACCCTGTTTAGCGTGGGGTTACATAGACCTCACACCCTGTTTAGCCTGGGGTTACATAGACCTCACACCCTGTTTAGCGTGGGGTCACATAGACCTCACACCCTGTTTAGCGTGGGGTCACATAAACCTCAAACCCTGTTTGGCGTGGGGTCACATAGACCTCACACCCTGTTTAGCGTGATGAAAAGTGGATGCAAGTAGATGAAAAGTGGATGCAAGTAAATGAAAAGTGGATGCAAGTAGATGAAAAGTGGATGCCAGAAAATTGAACTCTTTGGTATTTATATAAATGAAAAACATTAATACGATCTTCTTCACAGACAAGTTTAAGAAATTTCGCTTACTCATAGGAAATTATTCGGATAAATATAAGGTCTGTATAGTCTTGTCCGTTCTTGTTCGACCTTGTTCGGTATTGTCCGATCTTGTCCGGTCTAAAACCAATAATCTCATTTGAATCAATCCGTAATATGTTTGCAATCAATTATGTATGCATACACGATTGTCCGCTACCCATCTGCAACTCATTTTGAATTTTCTCCGCTTGTCTGTCTGTCTAATCTAGTCTGTCTAGTCTAGTCCCTCTATTCTTGCCTGGTGTTATGACTGACAAACATCCGGTTGCGTCTAATCAACAAGCCGTAAATCAAAATAAAAAGTAGATAACACAATGAAAGTAAAAATACAAACTGTATTAACAATTATAAGAAAAACAATCGAAAATATATTTTAGTAGAATTAAACAATCCCTTAGATATTTTAGTTTTAGTCTAATCTAGTTTTATGTATTTAGCTTGGTCTGTCTAATCTCATGTATTTAGCCCCCATCTGTCTAGCTTCATCTAACTAGTCTCGTCTAGTCTTGTCTGTCTAGTCTTGTCTGTCCAGTCTTGTCCATTACATATAAATTGAGGAAAAAGGTCAACTGTAATTATTTATTCGTTAATCAGCCAATCAGCATCGAGGTAATTTGTTTAGCAATATCTGCCGCGGCGGATGACGTCATCAACTGTGGGGTAGGCGGTCGGGCGGTACCTCGCTTAAGGCACATGCTAGAGCCGTTCTGACACCAGATTTGATTTTTCTCATCAAATGGTTTAAAATGGTTTAGTCTAGTCTGTCTAGTCTCATGTATTTAGTCCCGTTGATGTATCTAGCCCCGTCTATCTAGTCTCATGTATCTAGCCCCGTCTGTCTAGTCTCATGTATTTAGCTTCATCTGTCTGGCTCCATGTATCTAGTTTCATGTATCTAGTCTCATGTATCTAGCCTCGTCTATCTAGCCTCATGTATCTAGCCCCCATGTATCTAATCCCGTCTATCTAGTCTCATATATTTTAGCCCCGTTGATGTATGCAACCAACTTCACACCTCATTTGTCTCAACATAATCTAATTTTGAATTTCCCCGCCTCGCGTCTATTTTTTGAATTTTCCCGCGCATCTGGAAGTTCCGAAAATGGCGGCCGGAAGTCGAAAACGGAAACCGGAAGTCGAAACCGGAAACAGGAAGTCGAAACCGGAAGTCGGGACCGGAAGTTCCACGGTCAAGGTTAGGTTAGGGGTCATGGTCAAGGTTAGGTTAGGGGTCAAAGGTCATCGCGCATGCGCATGACAGTGGAGGTGGAGGCGCCAGAACATAGGATCTTTCACTACTAACGATCTTTGATCTTGAGCTTGTTCTTTGAATTGTGTTAAATTATTTTCTCATAGTAATGTTATTTATTTTAAAACACACTATAGTTAATAAACTTTGAAATTTAATTGTTTTTTATTTAAACCTGCAACATTATAAACCGCAGCTTCTAAAATACCTAAAAAAATTAAATAAATGTATTTTGTGCAAGTCGTTCTGTTTTATAAGTCGCATTCCACTATAAGCTGCAGTTTAAAAAAACGTTCTAGTAAGCCGCGGCTTGCAATGAAACAACAGGGTAGTTTTGTTCAAAAGTGTAATTAATATATGGTACGTCTTATACGGTAACTGAGTTTCATAATCAGATTTGTTTTTTCATTTATTGAAAGATTGGGAACCATTGGATATCTCTTGGTATTGCCAAGAACTGGAATTCTTTTTTTTTACAATTTTTCAAACTGTTTTTCTCACTGTAGGAATATAGGTCGCCTAATGTCAACTTTGACACTTTTATTAAAACTTTGAAACGATTACTCTGAAAATGAAACACTGAAAAGATACCTCTCGTTTGATCACTTTTACAACTAACTCACCCTTAGGTCTATATAACCTTCATAATTACACATATGATATTAACTGGGATTTTATTAACTCGAACGTAGACGGTTATAGAAAGATTTGCTACTGCATTACGAGATTCATTGCGACTATGGCTGTATATGTCGTAGTCATATAGTGAAATCCGTCAGATTTTGTAAAACCGAGTCATTGCAGGATCTGTTGACAGTTCGTGTATTATATTTGAAATACCTACTCGATATGACTAGCTAGTTCGTGAAACCATCTCAAATATGTTTCATTATTTATCTCTGTATTAATAGGTCTGATAATTAACTATACTATCAGGCTTTATACTATCAGATGACAGCACTTAGGCATTTCTGGAAATTCTGGTAATTGCGGACATGCCGCCAATAGAGCTGCTAGTCATAGAGAGGCTAAACATATACTCACAGATTCAGTTGCAGTAGTCAACAAAACAGAAATAAAAAAGACGGCAAGAAGAGACCTATTCCGGACATGGTAGAAGAAAGCTGGGAAGCAAGCACCAAGGGACAGTGGACTAAACTCCTGATAAATGACGTGGAAAAATATATCACCAGGAAGCACGGAGAAGTAAATTACCACCTCACTCAGGCACTCAGTGGCCATTGGTGTTTCCGGGACTATCTCCACAAAATAGGCAGAGCCTCTGACAGCCTGTACGAGTACTGCGGGGAGGAAGACAGTAAGGCACACACTATATACTCGTGCTATAGGTGGGACACCGAGAGCACCCTAGCAAAAGATATTGAACCGCAAACGACAGTACCCTACATGCTGCAGTCTGAAGACAATTGGGAAAACGTTCAAAATATTATACGTAATATAATCACCTATAAGGAGCAAGACGAGAGAACCAGGCAGAAAATAGAAAAAGAACGACAAAACCCGAACCCCTAATCAGCATGACTGGATAGGGGAAGTAAGGTACGTGCCTAAATATATTAATACACCAGCATCCTGAAGTCATGCGAGGAGCAGTACCAGGATGCCAGGGTTTCCGGGGGGCACTTGTCAAGTTAACCCAGCTGTGCTTCCTACGCCCCCTATAAAAAAGAGGCATTTCTCGAAACGTCGAATCGGTAACTAGGTAAGTAAGATAGTGCAAATCCCAGTTAAACAAGTGCCTCATAAAATTGCCGATTTCATGAGCTACACGAATTAGATAAACTACACAAACGGACGACAGATCATGTAATGGCTCAGTTTTACACAATCTGAGTGATTTCACTATATGACTACGACATATACATTCCTTCCAACGAGAAACGAATTTGTGTCTTCCCATTAGATACAATGAAGTTGTGGAATTAAGTAATACATGGGAAAGCGGCTTAAGTCGTGCTTGATCCTTGTAAATCCCTCGTTCCCTCGAAGACCAGACCTCCCGAGAAAACTAGACTTCTCTAGTTCCTGTTTATTTATATTTAATATAATAATTGTACTTTATTAATAATAACTTTCTAGAATATAATCATATAATACATAAATATCTATTTTAGTTTAATTTAGCTAAATGTAAATGTTAGTGTTCCCACTCGATTTGTTAAATAACCCCGCATCGTCAAACTTTGCAAGCTGCTGCCAATTCATTCACGTGTTCTAATGTGCGTACAAGTAACCACTCAGCATCAGCATCCTCCGGAATAACCGCTTTATCAACTGTGATGGTCATCTTAAAGTTTCCCTCATAAGTTGTAATCGCTGTATGTATTCCTAAACCAAAATACAAACATAATGAATAGTGCAAATACGTAATCTAGTGTGTCTGGTCTTATATGGTCTTGTCTGACCTTGTCTGATCTTGTCTGGCCTTGTCTGATCTTGTCTGGTCTTGTCTGATCTTATCCTGCCTTGTCTGATCTTGTCTGGTCTTGTTTGGTCTTGTCTGGTCTAGACTGATCTTGTCTGCTCTTGCCTGGTATTGGTTGTTCTTGTCTACTTTGATCTGGCCTTATATGGTTGTGCCTAGTATTGCCAGTTATTATATTGTTTCTTCCTGCCTAAGCCTTTTCTGTTCTTGTTTTGTCGTTGTTGTTCTCCATGGATTTGAAGAACCGGACCAGGTTTCTTGCATTCTTTTTGTTACTAATTTACCTGTTCCTGTAGAATTAGGTGAAAAAGGAATGAAATCCTTGACGTATCCTTCCTCTCCGAAATACGAAAATCCATCGCCGCCCGGCAAACTGCTTAATCCCATTGTAATGCCGACAAATCTGAACAAAAAATTTGTTAGAAAATCGGGAAATAAGGAGCACAGATATTGCCCAAGAAAGTAACTCCACTGAAACAAAAACAAAATAAAACGAATGTTTAGAAATGGTGATAACTTTGAAGAATTTGAAGAATGAGGAGAAGCTTGAGGTATTTGAAGGAATCATTGAGAAATTGGAAGATTTAGGAATCCTCAAAAATGTAGGAATGGGAAGAACCTTCGAGGAAACAAATGTTTAGAAACGGCGAGAACATTGAAGAATATGAGGAATGGGAAGAAGGTTGAGGTATTTGGAAGATTTAGGAATCCCCAAACATGTAAGAATGCAAAGAACCTTCGAGAAATGAAAGGGAAAGAACTGCATTGTCCACGTTTGTGTACTTACTTGTATCTCAATGCTATTCATAACCTTGAGGTGTTCTTGTTGGATCATCTGTAATCTCGCAACGACGGGATTAGGATGAATCTTATCTTTCAGCTTAATTGGGAATTCTAGACAAACCGCTGTAAACATGTTCCTAAAACCCATACTCGCCTTTCCATATTCTATAGTCACTGGTTTCGGTAGATAAACCACTCCACAATGTATTTTCTCCGGAATGTCGTCCGTATGCTAATTCAAAACAAAATATTAGATAACTAGGCCAGAAAAGATTAAACATTAGGCGGATAAGTTCACTTACCTTTTGATAATATTCATACAAAGTGGTGGCCAAACAGGCGTTCATAACACTTGCGTAACTCGTGTTGTGGTACTTTCTGATTTTCTTAACCTTGGTGAGGATGTCTGGCTTGAATTCGCTATACCAAACGAAATGTTTGTCTTCGAGCAAATCGTACGTCTGCAAGATGTTTCTGTCTTGAATCCTCGTAAAGTCCGACTTGATCTCGGTAGTAGCGGTGGCTAATTTAAACTCCATCAGTTTGTCGTTGACTTGATCCATGAACGTGATTTTCATCGCCGGAAGATCTTTGCCGTTAAGTTGGCTGCAGAAGACGGTGAAAATGGAGATTCCATCACCGAGGGAATGGTGGATGCGGTAAAGGACGGGGTAAGTTGTTTTTGTTGTGAACGGCTCAAAGGTCAAGGCTTGTTGGCCAACAACTATTTCTATTAAACCAGCGTTGTTGCAGGGCAAAGGATGTTGATCCTCGATTTGTAAAGCGGTCTGCATGGTTTTTTTATCAAACTTTTTGTCCATCTTCTGCATTGGTCTGATCAAATCGCTGGGTTTAAACTCGTGCCGCAAATAATAATTTAAACCGAGAAAGGATTTTCTAACGAAAAACAGTTTTTCTTGGGACTTTTTATCGATTATTTCTTGTAATCTCCTGCTGAGAGCTTCCAGTAATTCCTCGGAAGTTCCATTGTATTCGACGAAGTTTATTATGTTGACCACAGATTTCTTTTCTCTTGCGCATATTGCGTCTATTCCATTGAGTAATCCTCTGTATTTGCTTCCATGCGTCAGCAATAGGATTAGATTTATGCTTTGTTTGTAGAGAATGAGAAGGATTATGACTGGTAAAATTACAATTAAGGCGAGGACGGTTGATATCAGAGTTAGAACTCTTAGGGCCAGTTCGTTGTTTTTGTTTAAGTTCAGATTCGTTTTGATTTGATACTGAAAATAAGTGAGGATTATTATTATAAGAAAATAAGTGTAGTAAGTAAAGTACCTTGATCTGTGCATATGTAAATATTGGAATTTTTATGAAATCCATTTTATATTTTCCTGCAACAAAATTAAAAGTTAAAGAATAAATTGTGTTAATCACAGATTAAATAATAAATTAGTTAATTAACAAAGCCAAGCAGATTCGAAAATATTGAAGCTAGAGTAGCGTCAACAGTCTGTAAAGATTTGTCTGTTTAGTCGTGTTTTCTTTTCTAGTATAACCTTGAGAACCTAGACTTTCGTATGACACCATTAAGCTAATCAACAAAATCTGCTATTGGCCAGTGGTAACCAGTTTCAGTTACCGGGTGTTTTTACATAAGGGCAAGAATTTATTACGAAAAAACTTTAAATAAAACATATTCATAGAAACACATATGCAAATACAAACATAACGTAAATTCAAATACAACACAATAGTATATTTTGCAACTAGGGCGGTAAGTTGTCAATTGGTAACGAAATTAGTCGCACGAAGTTTGGCATCATCAAAAAAAAAATAGAATCAAAAATGAACAATTAGCTTTTGCAATTGACTCCGGTGGTGTGGGTTCGACATAAGAACTCTCATCAGTCTCCGGTATCACCATAGAATTTAATCTCATTTTAAAACGTTTTCTTTAATATTTATTTTTATTTGGTAATGAAAAAAAAAATTCTCTCACTTTCCCGTCACTATTTTAATATTGAGGCCTTGATTGTGTTTATTTTATTGTTTTTTTTTTTTAATGTAACTTAGCGATATTGAATATTTGCGTGCGTTAATCAAGTTATGTGGTAATACAAAAATTAACAATGGCATTTGTCGCACTAAAAACCGTGCGCCAAGATAGTACTTTTAACGCATGAGTAAATAAAATAATAATGAAAAATAAATAAATATAAAAAATTATGGTTATAAATCATATTCATCAAAAACTGCTTCCATAGGTTAACAAGACGGATATTTTCTGGGAGATGATTTGTTTACATAGTTGGTCCAGGATGTATCAGTTTTTTGACCTGTTCTTTAAACTTTTGCTGTAGTATGTCAAGTCTGTCAAGGATTGGAGTGATATTAGTTCTTTGGTATAGGAGTGTAGTATTGGAGGGATTGTGTATAGGGTTGTTTGGATGACGAAATTTTGTGATAGTTTATAGTGTATTTCGGCTATTTCTATGGTACGTCGAGTCGTTTTGTTCGTGATCGTCCAAATAATGTGTCCATAGTCCAATATCGGTCTGCAAATGGTCTTGTAAATTGTCATCGCAGGAAATCACCTGATTACGGAAGGTCAATGACCGAAAGTGTTTTTTGATTATTTGATTTTGATCAAAAAAATCAGAGAATTCAGCACATAGTCTCACAAAAACTAATCCATTAGATCAGGGGTCTCCAAACTACGGCCCGAGGGCCACATCCGGCCCGCGGACAGATTTTGTCCGGCCCGCGGAGAGCTAGCATACTTGAAAACTCCTTTTAGAGAACATATTTTTTATAGCAAATTAAATTTAGTTTACTGAAGTATTCTAATTTTATGTTGAATAATTATTAATATGACATCTACATTGATATGGTCATGGGCTAACTACTCATAACATTGTTGTAGGCTTATTGTTATTGTTTTTGTGATAAGTTGGATAAAGAAACACAAAATTGTAATGAGTAAAGACATGTATAATATGCAGAAAATTTAACTTCAGTATATAATAACTAACAAATTATTGAAATGAATCCAACTAACATTTTACACATTTTAAATAAAAACATAACTTATAACAAGCATAATGACATATGAAATACTAATGAGATTTATGTAATTGAGATTTTCCACTGACAATGGTTTGTAGTTGTGGACTAATTTTACTTGTACCAATTATTAGAAGAGATTTAAGATGCTCATCAGTTAATTTAGGTCTGTAAACATTTTTTGTGTACTTCATTTTGGAGAAGGTCTTCTCACACAAATAAGTAGTACCAAAAACAGAAAACAGCCCACGAGCAAATTTATGCAAATTATCAAATTGTGTCAGTGGAAGACTCTTATAAAATTCCAACAAAGATGAGTTTTGATATTTGTTCTTAATTATATCACTGCACTGTAGATCAATCACTTCCATTTGAAGTTCCAGGGCTAGGGTTTCAATGTCAGTATCAAAAGGATTCTGAAAAATCTTAATTTGATTCGCAATGGCATCAAAGTCCGAGAAACGAGTATCAAAATTTATTTTCAAAGCACTCAAAGTTTCGATTGCAAAATCGATAGGAAACTCAGTCTCAGTGGTGTGGCTGAATATTTCACATGTTTTAAAATGTGAAAAAAATTTACTTCGTAGTTGTGATTGAAACAGTATCAATTTCTTCCGGAATGATTTGATATTAGTGTAAAAAATCAACTTTTGTCAAATCAACATAGAATGCTAACTTCCACAGCCATGCGTTGTTTTGTAATTCAGTAAGAGGGCGATGCTTTTCATTCAAAAAAATTTCGATCACTGCTCGAAGTTCAAAAAAGCGCTGAAGGAGTATGATAAGGAAAGTCATTTTCTCCAATCTCTTCAATAAATTGTCGGAATTGTCGGTGATTCAGCCCAAAAGATCTGATAAAATTAACAGTTGATGTGACTGGTTTCAGAACTTCAGACATATCCAAACATTTTCCGCACAAAGACTGTTGATGAATGATACAATGTAAGACTAATGGTTTTGAATCACCGTGATTTTCTACAGCCTTTGACACAAGAGCGACCACTCCTTTATCTTTCCCACTCATGTTTTTGCCTCCATCAGTTGTAATACATTTGAAGTTTTTCCATCGAAGGATCTTTTGATTAATGGCCATTTCAACTCCTTTAAAAATATCTGTACCAGTAGTTGTGCCATGAATACTATACATATCAAGAAGTTCTTCATGCACTTCATAGCTTTTATCTACTCCTCGAATATAAATCAACACCTGAGCAGTATCTGACACATCCGTTGACTCATCCAAGGCCAAAGAAAACCACTCAACATGTCCATTTTTGTCGAACAGTTGAGAGGATATATTTTCAGCGATGTTTTCTACCCTTCGAGCCACAGTGTTTGCTGACATACTGACAGTTTTTAATAAATTTACCTTTTCAGGGCACATTTCTTCGGCTACTGCAATTATGCATTCTTTGATCATTTCTCCATCGGTGAATGGTTTTCCACGTTTTGCAATTTCAAGAGCCACACGAAAGCTGGCACGAGTTGCAGCCGCTTGTTCAGTTTTGAATTTTGTAAATGAAGATTGATGCGATTTCAATCCGCGCTTCATAGCTTCGAATTTTTCTGTCCGCAAACTTCCTGTATATTTTGAGTAATTTTGAAAATGTTTTGTTTCATAATGACGTTTAATTTTATATTCCTTGAGAACGGCTATGCTTTCATTGCAAATCAAACATAGCGCCTTGTTACTGGACTCAATTACGAAATACTGAATGTTCCACTGATCTTTGAATTTTCTGCATTCACTATCAATTTTTCGCTTCTTTTCCATACTACTAAATCACACACAAAAGCAACAATTCAAATCAAAATACTGTTACAAAGATGTCTTAAACTTAAACACGCACAAACACGTTTTAAGGAGGTACGCACTATTTTATTTCACAACAGTGTCATAGGAACTGACTTGTGGTTGCGCCACTAGCCTTCTTATATATTCCAATTACTGCCATCTAGAAGTGACTGGAAGACACCAGAACTTTCTCGAACCAACGAGATTATTCTGTACGTGCTATTAGCGCCATCTGTTAGCGATAGAAGGTACTACCTATTTCCGCTTGTGTCCACCAGATGTCGTGTCACGTTACTCCTCATGTCTCGTACTCTACGACTAATCTAGAAATTACAGATAATGACAGGAAAATTAATAATATGCAGTGTTGCCGTTTTGCGGACTTTAGTCCGATTTGTAGCCTTTTTTGAACGTTGCGTACTTTTTCGGACTTTTTTTTCATCCGCGGACTATTTCACTTTTTACCACCGGCAACAATGATAATATGGTTTTGGCCCTCGGAACTTACTGGAGTAATCAGTATGGCCCTAAGGCTGGAAAGTTTGGAGACCCCTGCATTAGATCATCAATTTCTTATGTAATTAGTAGTCAAATAGAGTAATTGAGTTGAAAATTATGTAAGAATCCAAGCAAATGGAAACATTGTGACTTGTTTGTGACAATGAAAAATTTTCTGGGGTCCAAAAGGGGTCCCAAGTCCCGAGGGTCTTTATATAGTTTTAAGTCCATTTCCATTAATGTTTTTGATAAGAAATCGTGCGAGACAGTATTAATTATCGATTAAAAATAATTAGATTGATTGACAATAAATAGTTGTTTAGAGATAAATTGTTTAGTTGTTTACTTTATAAAAGGAATATTTATGTTAATCGACTTTTTTCTTTTTGTTTTTGATTGTTTTTGAATTTTATTTTTGATTGCTAATTAGCTGCCTATTTTGATTGGTATTATTTTTCATAAAAGATTTTGAACAAAAAACTTGCAATGACGTCAACAAACAAGTCTATTGTGTACTTTTTAGTTTGTTAAATCGCATTCATAGGAAAATGGTGTTCTGAAGACGATGCCGCAATCCGTTTTTAATAATCTGTAACCGTCCTGCAGATAGGCCCGATATCTGTTGCCCAATAAGTTGCACAAATATATTTTTAATTTACCACTGAAAAACCTTATTCTGAATTAAACCATCGATTTATTCATCTTATTGGGAGTTTTCTGTCTACCAGAAATTATTTTGTAGCGACGTGTATTTGGACGAAAACTGGGAGGACAACGCTCAACGTCGCTAACATGATGAAAATTCGATTTTTTTGGGAAGTGCTGAAAACGAATTTCAACTATATTTTGCTCTGCAGTTTTAAATAATAGAACAACAAATTGGTAATTTTGCATCCTAGATACTTCTTTAACATATTGAGCATTTACGTCAGAATCCACAAGATCCTCACAAATTTGGAGGTCTTGGTCTTGGTGTGCTCTAATTCTCAATTTATCTCTAAACAACTTATTTATTGTCAATCAATCTAATTATTTTTAATCGATAATTAATACTGTCTCGCACGATTTATTATCAAAAACATTAATGGAAATGGACTTAAAACTATATAAAGACCCTCGGGACTTGGGACCCCTTTTTGGACCCCTGGAAATTTTTCATTGTCACAAACAAGTCACAATGTTTCCATTTGCTTGGATTCTTACATAATTTTCAACTCAATTACTCTATTTGACTACTAATTAAATAAGAAATTGATGATCAAATGGATTAATTTTGTCTGCCCTTGTCTGGTCTCGCTTGGCCTTGTCTGGCCTTGTATGGTCTTATCTGGTCTTATCTGATCTTATCTGGTCTTGTCTGGTCTTGTCTGGTATTTTCTGATCGTGTCTAATCTCATCTGGTCTTGTCTAATATTGTCTAATCTTGTCTGGTCTTGTCTAATATTGTCTTGAACTGGTCTTGTCTGGTCTTCTCTGGTCTTGCCTGATCTTATATGATCTTGTCTGGTCTTTATAAACAAAATCTGATTTTGTTTGATTTTGTCGGATCTTGAATAGACTTGTCTGGTCTTGTCTGTTCCTGTCTCGCCTAGCCTAATCTTATATGTTCTTCTATCGTCTTGTTTGAACTTGTCTCATTTTGTCTGGTCTTGTCTCATCATTTCTATGGTTATCTAGTCTTCTTTGTATCTTGTTTTCAAGTTTGTCTGGTCTGTTTTGTCTCATGGTAGTCTGTGTTGTCTTTTGCTCTGCGGTATTTAATATTAGAACAAATGGGTAATTTTACACACATTTTTTTGACAATTCTTTAAGCGTTTTCCTCTAACGTACCAAGTTAACGTACCTTTTTTATATTTTTAGAATCATTTAAAGACATTTTTCACGCGTCATTTAGCACCAAAATTATGAAAACCAAAAATGATTGAGGCAGCAAATTTGCAATCTGCAAAATCTCCAAAAATTACTGACTGTGTCCATACATTGTTAAAGATTTGACGCTACTAATAATTTAAACTAATTTTAACAAGCTGAATCTAACACTGTGAAACCCAGAAGACGCTACAATAAGCCGTTCCAAAGTTCCTTTTGAATAACAAGACCTCAAACATCGATAACTGTGACCAGATATTTTTAACCCTAAAGCTGGCCATACACTATCGCTCCATTTGGATGACATCCAAATGGATGACATCCAAAATCCTAGCACATACACCAACACTCCAATCATCCAGTCATCCACGCACATAGTGAACGCAACAGTTTTTTTCAGAACTGTTTCTCTGTTTGCATTAATGTTTTTGTCCTAAATAGCATTAATAATTGGTCAAGAGCCAAATTTCTCTTTATTTTGTTATAGAAGTCTGTGTGAATAACTTGCCTATAAACATGGAAAATCTCGATATTTTTGAATCACTTGTACCACAAAATTATGTCCACTCGTCATTATGTTTAATTAACATTAAATAAATGAAATAAAAATAAATTTTAATAATGTAAATAATAAAATAAAACAAAGTAAATAGTTTGCAAATAAAAAAAATGTTGTGCAATCACAATGGTTGACAATGTGAACGGCAGGACGGTCGCGGAGAGAATGATGCCTATTTGGACCACGTTATTACCACACATGATAAGATCGGAGCGATGATTTAATGTTACTCCACGTGGTTTTCCCCACATACCATCAGATGGATGAAGTGGATGACGGGCCAAACTGATGGATTTTAAACTGACCGAATATCCAACTCATCCTGTCACCCCACATCATCCACCTGTTTTTCTGTCAGTTTTTGGAGCGACGGCGCTCCATTTGCACTGATGGAGCGATAGTGTATGGACAGCTTAACAGCTACTCTCCTTCTAGGTATGCCTGGGACATTTAGTTCTCTTTGACACAGTGCAGAAGGCGTTCACCAATTCGTTAAAGGCGAGTAATTAATTAATTAGCAAAAGCCACTACGTCTCGGAGGCGTAGGTGTTACTGATACGTAAATTTTTTGTACGCTTGCCAGGCGTACATGTGTCTCAAGCGCATATTTTTTACACGTCTCTCAGACGTAGATGGTAGTATAAGGTGTTTTTTGTGCACAATTTTTGTTAATTTATTTTATCTATTATTTTAATAGGTATTTTTTTAACAATCAGCAACAAAATGGCTGAAGGAGAGCTAACATATGATCAGATTTTGGAGTGTCTGGGGGAACTTGAAAATTATGATGAAGATGATTCTTATGTAGAAGATATTGAAGTCGATTATGATTCTGATGATTCAGTTGAAGACCCAAATAATGATCCTACAATTGACCTAGAATATGACGATCAAGAATTAAACAGAATTGTGATGGGAAATGTTTCTCCTTCTGTATGTATCAGGCATGATCTGGTAGAGGTGAATACACAACATCAAAAAGAAAACGGGTCAGAAAGTCACTGCCCAAAAAATCGAAAAAGAGTAAAACTTCAATAAATTACCAAAATATTCTACCATATGTTCAAGAGATCATATACATGGAAGGACGGAACAAAATGGAATACACAACCAATAAAACGCTGTATACGCTATACCTCTGTAAAAACGCCGAACAAAAATATAGTACACAAAAAGGTAAAAACGCTGCATAAAGCTGCTGAAGTTTACGAGCCTAGTGACTGTTTTCGAGCTTTTTTTGGTGATCACATTCTTGAAATATTAAAATGAAGAAATCACACTAAAAAGAGAAAAAAATAGTGAAAAATAAGGAAAAATAAACATCAAGTACGTGCGAATTTGGGCCTACATACATTGTGTGTACAAGTGCTACAAAAAAAATCACATGCCCATGATAAGACCATGATTTGACACATGATTTGACAAACTATATGCGGAGAAAGATTCCTTTCAACAATGTTACGTAATCGTTTTACATTTTTAAATGGTTGTGTAAGGTTCGATTGCCGAGATACAAGAGAAGAAAGAAAAAAAAAAAATGATAAATTTTCCCCCAATCGGGAAATTTGGGATATTTTTATTAGTAATTGCAAAACTAACTATGAACCAAGTTTGTATCTCACAATTGATGAGCAGGTGCTCCTTCAAAATGTATATACCATCAAAACCAAACAAATACGGAATTAAAATCATAATGTTGTGTGATACAGCAACTAAATACATGTTGAATGCCATACCGTATTTGGGAAAAGGCTCCGTACCTCAAGGAATTGCCGCCTGAATTTATTTTACTGAACAACTTATATTACCAGTATCTGGATCGTGCCGAAATTTAACTGGAGATAATTGGTTCACTTCAATACAACTGGCAGATATTTTACTACAAAATCATAAAATAACATATATAGGGACGATAAAGAAGAATAAGCGGCAACTTCCTGAAGAGTTTACCAACATTAAATTTCAAAATCGAGAAATAGACAGCTCCTTATTTATTTTTAAACCAAATATGACTGCTGTTTCATATAAACCAAAAGAGAATAAAATCGTTACCTTAATTTCCACTCTCCATGATGATGATGCAGTGAATGAAAAAAGTGGGGAACCGGAGATTTTTTTGAATTATAATGAAACAAAGGGGGCTGTCGATACTTTTGATCAGCTGTGTCAAGGATCTAACTGTGGTTGAAAAACATTCCGCTGGTCATCGTGCATTTTTTATAACATGATCAATATTGCCTGCATAAATTCGTACGTAGTGTACCTACACAACTTTCATAAAAAAAAAATTAATACCAAAAATCCTGAAAAACCACTCACCCGATTCGAATTTATGATCACGCTAAGTGAACAGCTCACATCACATGAAAAATAGACTAAACAGACCTTCAACCTCACAATTGCGAGAAAATGTTTGAAAGATACGACACAAAGAGAGGAAGATAGGCTAACTCCTCCATCCACACCCAACAGCAGGAAATATTGAAAATTTTGCCATTATTCAAGAAAAAGGGTGTCTAAAATGAAGTGCGACATTTGTCAAACACCCGTGTGTGGAGAACATTATAAAAAAGTTTGTCCTTCTTGCAAATAATTTTTTGGCGACTATTTTAATATTTTAGATTTTTTCATTGATCTTTTTTAAAATCAATAATAAACACTATTGTATTAATATTAGAAAAACTTATTTTTAACAAACTCTTGGCAAACTGAGATTGTCAATTTTGATGTTAGTATCTACATACTCTTAGATTTGTGTATAACATCAAAGCATTTCCGTTTGGTTTTTGAATAAATATATTCATTTTTTTAATAATTAAAGACAACTAATTGTAAAATAAACTTTCATTTTAATATAAGTTGCATTCATATAATTTATTGGGTCATAAAATGGATTAAATCGTGAAAAATCTGTCTGAGAGGCGTACATGTGTATGTAGCGTCATGAAAATCAGGTGTGGCTGTCAGGGTTAAAGCCTGTCCATTAAACTTGATATGTTTTCCAAATAATTTCAAAAGGTTGACCCTATCGGTGAAAACCAGAAGATGCTATGATGATAAAGCGTTCCAAAGTTGCGTTTGAAAAAGATCTCCAAAAATCGATAACTGTGACCAGATAATTTTAAAGCCTGTCCGAAAACTTGATATGTTTTCCAACTAATTTCAACAGGCTGAATCTAGCGGTGAAACCCGGAAGATGCTACGATAAACCGTTCCAAAGTTGCGTTTAAAAAAGATCTTCAAAAATCGATGACTGCGTCCAAATAATTTTAAAGATTTAACGTCCCCCCCCAAAACTTGATATGTCTTCCAATTAATTTTAACTTGCTATATCTAATTTTCTAGAAAACCGTTCCAAAGTTGCGTTTGAGAAAAATCTCCAAACATAGATGACTGTGTCTAGATAATTTTCAAGATTTGACGCCTTTTCGCAAAACTTGATATGTTTTCCAACTAATGGTTGGTATAATAATAAAATTTTCGCTCTAAAGGTGAAACCCAGAAGACGCTACAATAAACCGTTCCAAAGTTGCGTTTGAATAACAAGACCTCAAAAATCGATAACTGTGGCCAAATATTTTTAAAGCCAGTCCATTAAACTTGATATGTTTTCCAACTAATTTCAACGGGCTGAATCTAACGGTGAAAACCAGAAGATGCTACGATAAACCGTTCCAAAGTTGCGTTTGAAAAAGATCTCCAAAAATCGAGAATAGTGACCAAATAATTTTAAAGTCTGTCCGAAAAACTTGATATGTTTTCCAACCAATTTCAACAGGCTGAATCTAACGGCACTACTATTCGTGTCGGGATCACACTATGTCCTTCCAAAAGTTTGCGGCTCTGATGGCCTTGTCATTTGCTAAAATTAGGTCGTTCCCTGTGCAGCTCTGTCCCATGTCGGTGCAGATTAACAGGTGTGGAGGATTCTGGATTTTTCCGCAGGAACACTGAGGATTTTCGTCCTCTGGTAGCATTCCCCAGTTTTACAGGTTTTCTCTGCACCTCGAGACTCCTGTGCGAAGTCTGTTGAGCGTTCTCCAGATTGGGTATGGGAGGAAATGTCCAGGTGCCAGCTCCTCTTTTTGTTGGGTGATTGGGTCTTGGACCTCAGCGCGCCATTTCTGGAGCCTTCTGGCTTCCTGAGAGACTTGCAAAGGTGTTGTTCCGGTAAAAAAAGCTGTGGCGGGATCGGAGTCTGGATCTAGATGCTTGATGGGGGTAGAGCGGGTGCCTTAGGTCGGTGTCTAGTCGCCCCCTTTCTGCCTCAGCGACTACCTCTCTCCTGATGTGAGGCGGTGCTATCCCAGCGAGAGAGTATACCTGATGAAGCGTTACATCTGTTATTAGGCGGACTGCTTGATTCAAAGGGACGTCGATTTGCTTTGCGTTAGTGGATGCACACCATACTGGAGCGGCGTATTCGGCTGCAGAAAAGCTTCTATGCAAGGGCTGAGGTTCTCAATGTTGCTGACTGTGCTCCCCATGACCAACAAGTCAGTTTCTGGAGAAGGTTGTTTCTTGTTGCTACCTTTTTTCTGGTGTTGAGGCAGTGCCTCTTATATTTGAGAGCTCGATCTAGTGTTACCCCGAGGTATTTTGGAGTTGGGCAGTGTTCTAACTGTTGGCCACACCACACTATATTCATCTGTTTCCTTGCCTCCCTGTTACGAAGGTGGAAGGCGCACACTTGAGTTTTTGCTGGATATGGTCGGAGGACATTGTGCTCGTAGTAAGCGGAAAGGTCATTCAGGGCATTGTCAGTTTTCTCTCTACCTCATGGAAGCTATTTCTTTGGGCTTCTAGCGCTGTATCGTCAGCATATATAAAGTGCCTTATCTCCCGCCGTATGGGTTGGTCGTTGGTATAGATATTGTACAGTAATGGGGCCAGTACACTGCCCTGCAGAAGTCGGTTCCTCTGTAGGCGCCATCTACTATTTTTCCATAACAGGCGGACAAAGAAACGGCGCTTTTGGAGGAACGCTCCGACAATCGACGTGATGAGGAAATCATTTGTCATTTCATACAGTTTGCATAGCCATTTTCCGTGTTTGACCGTATCATATGCGGCAGATAGGTCAATGAAGGCGCCCCGCCCCTTTGATCTTCGATGTATTAAACAATGTTTAGGACCTGTCCGCCACAAGATTTTTCCGGTCTAAAGCTAGCCTGTTCCGGTATTAGCTTCTCATCGATAGTTGCTGATTCTGTTCAGAATCATTCGCTACATTATCTTAAACGTCTGGCATAAGAGGGAGACTGGTCGGAAGTTTTTAGGTTCATTTAGGCTCAACACCGGATCAGCGAAAAACAAAAATCTAACGATGAAAACCAGAAGACGCTGCGATAAGCCGTTCCAAAGTTGCGTTTGAATAAATCAGCGAAATGGCAAATATATTTTTTTTCCAGAACAGGTATTTACTTAAAAAAAAACAGGTAAAATTATTTGATAATTTATTACACATACTAATAACCTACCATTTTACGACATAAACTAAACTTTTTTGCTATCTAACGGGCTACAAGCGAGTTTTTTTTAATCTTAATTGAAAATTATTCAAGCTTCATTAATTAAATATTTGATTTACTATCCACACGAGAAGACGTAATCAATTTAATTATGTCAAGTTCGACTGCAATCTGGTGTTTGTTATTAAAAAAAAAATTATCGAATCTATTTTTAATCTGTAACACTTTTTGCCATTGCAACTTCGTGATGCCGATGACAATATTTATATCAAACATTAACAACGTTATTAAAGTTTCTTTCATCTAGACTTGTCTTGTCTGGTTGCCATCGACTTGTTTGAGTCCTGTCAGGTCTCTCTAGACTTATCACTCGTCTCTTGATAAAGAAATCAATAGTTCTAAAAATAAATCGATAAAACGTGAATGAATATATGAATATTCTCATATCTGATTTTATTAAGGTTTTGAGGACACAAATCCTGTTACATCTCAAGAACAAAATTGTATAAAACTTTAACCGTTAAAGCAAAGGCAATTCCAATTAATTTTACAGATTTATGAAAATATCTCGTCTGATCGTGTCTGGTATTGCCTGGTTTTATCTGATCTTGTCTGGTCGTGTCTAGCATGGTCTGGTCTTGCTTGATCCTGTCTACTCTTGTCTGGTCTTCTCTTGTTATGTCTAGTCTTGTTTAGACTTGTCTAGTCATGCCTAATCTTGTATGGTCTTGTCTGACAAGTGGCCCCCTGAAATAAAACGATCATCTTGGTACCGCCTCATACAGCTTCAAGATGACGTTGTCTATTTATTAGTTTCTAAAGGTGTCTGCAGTTTGGGTCAATTTAAGGCCTTTTTCTCGTAATATGTCGGTAGCCATGGTCACCGTTGTTATCCAGTCCTGCTCCGACCTTAACATCATGCCCGTAAGTGTTTTAACTTCCAGTGTTGCTTGGGTTATGTCTGCCCATTTGTCTCTTTCTGGTGTACACCTGGGGCAATCGAAGATTGTGTGTTGCACACTGTTCATTTCCCCACATTAGACACACGAGTCGTCTGAGGCTCGTAAAATGCCGCACATGTACTGTCTGAAGCACCCGTGGCCGGACAGTAATTGTGTCATTGTATGGTCTTGTCTAGTATTGTCTCTTCTTGTCTGGTCTAGTCTAGCACAGTATTGTCTTGTATTGTCTCATATTTTCTAGTCTGGTCTAGTCTGGTCTTGTCTGGTCTGGTCTGTTCTGGTCTCTCTGTTCCCTGGTCTGGTCTGGTGTTCTCTGGTATTGTCTGATCTTGTCTGGTCTTGTCTGGTTTTGTAAGCTCTTGTCTGGTCTTGTCTGGTTTTGTCTGGTCTTGTCTGGTCTTGCCTGGTCTTGTTTAGTCACCTGTCTGCTCTTGTCTAGCCTAGCCTAATCTTATCGCCTCTTCTCCAGCCATGTTACGACTTTTCTCATTTTATTTGTTCTTCTCTGATCTTGCTTCACCTCATATGTGGTTATCTTGTCTTGTTAATTGTTTTCAAGTAGTGTCTACGCTGTTTTGTCTTGAGTCGTCTTCTGTTTTGTCTTTAAAATATGTTTGAGTCAAATGGTAACGTGACATTAAATGCAGTTACATGGTAAACGCATTACAAGCCATAATTATATAATAGATATATAATTAAAAAAAATTCTTAAAAATATTCACATTATCACATATTGTTTATGTTCAACTAAAAGCGAAATAATGTAAACACCAGCCAACAAATGTATTCTTTAAACTTGAAAGCCTTGAGCGATAACAATAATATGCCAAGTAAGATAAAATAATATAATACATGCCAAGACATGACCGAACACAATCAGACAAGGCCAAAGAAGGCGCAGATATCGATGATTATTTAATATTTGACGAGAAGAAATTATTATTATTTTTAATTTTAAAAATGTTAATATTAAACCTATTGAATGTAACTGGAGTAGAAGTTGTTGAAATAAAATTATCTAGTGTACGATCTAATTATTGCATAATTTAATTAATAAAGTCGTGTAAAGTAATCAGCATAAATTTAATTTGCGGAGATTGTGAGAGCAAATTATAAATTTAAATTTCAAAAAAGCATGTGATTTAAATACGAAAGAAAACCTCGATAATTGATTTCTCATTTATTCCTGAGTTATCACATGATTCTGTTAACTTTTCGTTCACGTCTTTTTGCCGAAATTTGCATAAATACCAAAAACTAAACGTGTTGATGTTGCTGATGTAATAAGAGAATAATCAATTACAAACGTGTTATTTAAATAAATCTTTGCAACTTTTAACCAAGGAAACAAAAGGATAAGACAAGATTTTTTTGTCGAAATTTGAAAGTCAAATATTATAAAATTTGTTAAACAATTCTACCACTTCTATCACAGGGCTGTATAATAGGACCATTTGATTCAATCAATTTCCCATTTTTTGGTTAAACAAATAACAACCTTATTTAGGATCAATATTATTTTACTGCGGGGCTCTATAATCAGACAATAGTAGACAGACAAGACTAGATAGACAAGACTAGACAGACAAGAGTAGACAGACTATTATTATTATAACCTTTTATTGGCACATATACAAAATATTTTACATAAATACATTAGCATACTATACATTATATATTACACGTTACATATTAAAGGAATAAGTCTTCCTTGGTACCTATTTGCTCTTTCCACTTTTTCACCCTCCTTAACAATTCCAAACCATTTCCCCTTTCATTCATACACTCCTTCCATTCTTGTCCTAGCCTTTTCTCCTGTTCCTTCCATTCATTCCTAGTACATTCTTCCATCCAATGTTTTTCCAATCTTCTCCAGTCCCACATACTGTGCACTTCCGATATTCTTCACTCATCCAATATTTCCTACTACGCTCTTCACTTCCACACCTAAACCTTGTCAGAATGACCTGCGCGTCAGACTCTTTAGTTGAGTTTAAATAGGTGGGTAAACGACCAAGCACCTGAATCTTTGCATATTCTTTGAAAAATCTACTATTTTCAATTTGGCCTTGGCGTTCCTGCAATTCTGCCTCTACTAGTCGCTCACCTATCATTTCCACCCAGTTCTCCCCTTCCCTCTTAAGTTTTTGTAGTCCCTCGCCAGATATCCCTCCTCTTTCATATAATTTCCTTTTATTCATTCCCCACGCATTCCCTTTCTTCCCTCTTTCACCCTCCCGATTCGCCATTCTAAATACCTCTTTCATTATTCTTTCATCCCCCATTTCACTCACCTTGCATTCATAAGGTATGAATGGTCAACAATAGTATGAAAAGGTCACCCTTTTTGCCGCTAAAACTGCCACCTTGTAGGCATTCACCTCTTGAAGAACTATGTAGCCTGGTGTCGACTTGTCCAACTTAAGGAATTTCTTCTTTTAGGAAGAAGTTTTGTTGAACCATCTCTATCTTCTCTTCCTCTCTAGTCTCCCATACTTCCGAACCATACGCTAAAACACTTCTCACAAACACTTTCTATATTACTTCAGCCGCCCTAAAGTTCCCTTCAAATTTCCATCCATTCCACATACGTTCTGCAGCCGCAAGACTAGACGGACAAGGCTAAACAGACAAGACTAGACAGAAAACACTAGACAGACAAGACTAGACAGACAAGACTAGACAGACAAGACCAGACAGACAAGACTAGACAGACAAGACTAGACAGACAACACTAGACAGACAAGAGTAGACAGATAAGATTTTTTTTGAGAGGCGTAGCTGTAGGTTGTACATACAAGTGGTCCCCCCGGAAACCAACTAGGTGCTCCGGAAACGCTTGGCGCATGGCTTCGGAGTGCTAGTTGTATGTGACTTGCTAATTTTAATCTATTTGTTTCTCTATACTTTGTTTAGCGACTGATTCTTTGGTCGATAGTTTGCAGTCGATAGTATTGATAGTATTGTTTGTACTTTGGTCGATAGTATTGTTTGTATAAATTTCTGTACCCTCTCCCAATTTTGTTTATCCTCTAGCACAGTGGTTCTCAACCGGGGGTACATGTACCCCTGGGGGTACAATCGTAAATCGAAGGGGTACAATTAACTTTCATTATAAAATGGCGAATGCTAATCAATCTGCTGTCCACGTATGTGGAAAAACCTTGTGTCATTGATATTTGTCAAACACTATTCGGTCCTAAAGAAGTGACAAATATAAAACAATGGCCACTTTCTAATGATACCGTAAAAAGGCGAATTTCACGTTGTGCAAACGATCTTCTTAATGAACTTCTGCGGAGAATCAAGTTGTCTGCCTATTTTACTTTACAGTCAGATGAAAGCACCGACGCCAGCGGATTGGCAGTACTTTTAGTTTTTGTGAAATATCAGTACAATGATGAGCTTTGCGAAGATTTGTTAATGTGCGACGACCTAAATAATACAACTACGGGTTGTGATATTTTCAATAAAATTGATGATTTTATTCGAAGTAATGAAAAAGATAGGAAAAATGCATTGATATCTGCACTGATGGAGCTAAAGCTTTGCAAGGTCCGGTTTCTATTTTAGTCGTAAGAATTAAAGAAGTGGCACATCCATCTTGTTCAACTAGCCACTGTATTCTCCACAGAGAAAATTTAGTGGTTAAAAACATTCCTCAGTCTTTAAAAGAAATTTTTAAGGCACTAACAAATATAGTTAACTTTGTAAAAAACAGTGTGTTAAATACTAGACTTTTGAGACAGGTTTGTACTGAAATGGGCAGTGATTACGACTGTTTACTATTTTATACAGAAGTACGTTGGTTGAGCCGAGGAAAAGTATTGACGAGGATATATGAATTACGTTCTGAAGTATTAGCATTTCTATACGAACGCAGGAGTGAAGTAATCAACTAAGGAAAAAATACAACTACATATTGATTTTATGATTTCCGACTACACTTTACAAGGTGTAGCATATTTATGTGACATATTTGATAAACTTAACGCATTAAATTTATCACTGCAAGGGAAAAATAATAATATTTTCACTGCCAATGACAAAATTTCTGCATTCAAGATGAAAATTTCAATGTGGAAGAAAAGAGCAGTCAGGAGAATTTTAAACTTTTGATAAATTGAGTTATTATCTGTTAGAAAAGAAGATTCTCGTTCATTCTGATTTAAAAAAAGCTATAACTCAACATCTTGATGATAATGAAATTGAAAATTATATGTGGATAGTAAATCCTTTTTTTCTACAAATAAAAAAATATATAGCTTGTCAACAACAGAAGAGCAACTGATTGACATTTCTACTGACACGATATATAAAGAATTGTTTTCTACTGTATCTTTATCGTCATTTTGGACTGGTCTAGTTAAAGTTTATCCAAACATAGCCGATAAAGCTATAAGAAAACTATTACCATTTGTAACAACGTATTTGTGTGAATGCGGGTTTGCCAAATACTGTGACACAAAAACTAAAAAAAGAAACAGGCTTGAAGCATCAGCAGACATACGTTATCAGTTAACAACGTGGGAAACAAATTTTGAAAACATTGCTGAAGATTTATCGCAACAAATATCCCATTAATTTTTGTTAAAAATATTTGTAGAATAATTTGAATAGGTAATTTGGATGTTAAAAATGTAATTTATGCTTATATTGAAACTTCTGTGATTTTATATAATATACTTATCAAATAATAATAAATAAATAATATATACCTGATTTAATTTGTTATTATTTATGTAATATAAGTAATCCACTTCTAGTTATAATTACTTAGTTAGAGTTTCTTATGGCGCTCAAGCCCTAGTAGTAAGTATTAAATTTACATACAAACATATAAAGGGTAGGGTGGGGTTGTGTACCCTCAACTATAGGGAGTACTTTAGAAACAACTAACGGGCTAAAGGGGTACATCAACAAAAAAGGTTGAGAAGCACTGCTCTAGCATATGTCCAATGATTGTTTCTTGCATTTAATGGAGTATCTATGTTTTTCACAACTTCGTCCCTTTCATTCTCCCATCTATAACAATCAAAAATTGTATGGTGTACTGTGTGTGTTTCTCCATAGTATTCACACAGGCTATCCGCTGCTCTTCCGATCAGGTGTAAAAAGTCTCTGAATCAACCGTGACCGGTTAGGAATTGTGTCAGGTGGTAACTGACTTCTCCGTGTTCTCGCTTAGTCCATTTATTTATGTCGGGAATGAATAGCCTAGTCCACTGTCCTCTCTCCGTATTTGTTCATCTTTGTTGTCATTGTTGTAGTAGGCTTGTTCTTGCTTTCTTTCTAGCATATAAGTTGTTTCCCGATTTTTTTATCGCTCTCCTCTCTTTCACCAGCAAATCAATAGGTGCAATTTCCGCGATAACTTTTGCTGCCTCTCCGGACACAGTACGATATGCATGCACACCCTCAATGCAGTTTTCCTTTAGACGGATGCTATTTTATCCAGGTTACTGGGTTCTTGCTTCCAATTTATTTGCCCACAATGGTGCACCATATAACATAGCTGATTGCGCTACAGTGCCCAGTAACTTGCCTTTAGAGTTTCTAGCTCTTCCTACGTTTGGAAATATTTGCTCCATTGCTGCGAGAGTTTTTAGACCTTTTCCTGCAGCCTAAGTAAGTTGCCCAGCGAATGTTAGCCCTTTATCCATTATAAAACCCAGGTATTTAATATGTAGTTTGGGGACTATTTCTTTGCTTCCTACTTTAAATTTTATTGGTCTTAGTTTTCTTTGCCCTGTCAGTAGCACTGCCTCCGTTTTCTCGGGCGCTAATTTTAGCTTCTTAGTCACAATCCACTATGATACTGTGCCTATTGCACGATTTGCTGTACTAATTATTGCTTGTTCGGTTTTGGCAGTTACAACAAGCGCCAAGTTGTCTGCGAATCCAATTAATTAATGGCAGTTTAGATCCTAGGATGCTGTCGTATAAGAGATTCCCCAGTGTAGGACCCAATATAGAGCCCTAAGGAATCCCACAACTTACTTCTATTTCGCTGTCTCATTTTGGGCTTGCAGCACTAATTTCCTGTTGAGTAGAAAACTTTTTTATCATCTGTAACACCCATCTGTTTGTTAGTTCACCCATTATTATTTCCCAATTGGCTGTATTAAACGCATTGCGCATATCAAAAGTTATTAAAGCGCAAATTTTTCTTGTTCTTTTTGTGCCCGTTCCAGCTTTTTCTGCGATCTTTAAAACTGCATCGACTGCATCTATAGTTGACCTGCCTTTTCTAAAACCGTACTGCCTGTCGAATAACCCCAATCCTGCGTCCAGCTCCTTTTGTAGTCTCGGTAGTAGGAGTGTTTCAAGCAATTTCCTTGACACGTCTAGTATACATAGAGGCATGTATGACGATGGTTCCCCAATTGGTTTCTCTCCCTTCTTAATGAGAACTAGTCTTGAACGTTTCCATTTGTCTGGAAAGTTTGCAGTAGTTAGGAGAACGTACATATACTGAAAGAGTTTACTTCAAGAGTAAACGTAGGGTGATGCTGGGCGATCATCTTGATCACTTCTAGTGGCACGCCGTCTAGTCCTGGTGCTGTTCCGTTACGTATACGATTTATTGCGTTAACCAATTCCTCTTCGTTGAATAGTGGTGTTTCCATTACTTCAGGTTGTTTCCAAAGGAAGGGCTCCTGGCGTGGGAAGAGAGCTTCAAGCACCTGAAGCATTCCCTCCATCGTCATTTGTACATTTGGGGCTTTGTTTTTGATGGGGCTTTGATTTTAAGCTTTTTTTACAGATTTGGAAGGCGTTTCCTCATATATTATTGCAGAGTTTCTTCCAGTGGTCCCGTTTTGACTAGTTTATTAGGTCGCGCAAATCCTTTCTTGATTTCTTGTACTTGAGTTTTTTCAGGTCTTGGGCATCTTCTTCGTTTTTAATTCATTTGCGCAGGAATTTCCTTCTTACAGCGAAACATGCAGCCCTCATGCTAGCAATTTCATCATTCCACCAATATACCAATGATATTCTTCTTGATGGTCCTCTTTTCTTTATTAGAGTGGCATCACATGCCTTCGTCATTACGTCTACTAGCGTATCCGAGCCTCGTTTGTTTGTTCGTGCTATTTCTATTGCAAGATCTGTTGCCATTTTCTCCTTATCAAGATTCTTTATATTCCATCCTATAATTCTTCCCTGAAGTATCTGTTTTGTGCCTTCTTCTACGCTGTACAGAATGTATCGATGATCACTTAGACTTTCTCTCTCGAGCACTCTCCAGTCTTGAATCATTTTTGATAGGCGTATTGTTGAGAAAGGTAGGTCTATTATGGATTGCGAATTTCCTCTAACGAACGTGCACGCAGTTCCTTTATTTTGTAAAACAAGGTTTATGCAGATAAGACAACAAGACTTGTGAGACTAGACAGACAAGACTAGACAGACAAGACTAGACAGACAAAACTAGACAGACAAGACTAGACAAACAAGACTAGACAGATAGGACTAGACAGACAAGACCAAACAGACAAAACTAGGCAGACAAGACTAGACAGATAAGACTAGATAGGCAAGATTAGACAGACAAGACTAGACAGGTAAGACTAGACCGACAAGACTAGACAGATAAGGCTAGACAGAGAAGAATAGACAAGCAAAACTAGACAGACAAGACTAGAAAGGCAAGACTAGAGAGACAAGACTAGACTGGCTAGAAAAAACTGATTGACTAGACTAGCAATACTAGACTGGAATAGACTAGAATACTAGAATAGACTGGTAAGAGCAGACGAGCAAGAGTAGATTGGCAAGGCTGGACAGGCAAGACTAAACTTTCAAGACGAGACTGATAAGACTAGACAGTCAAGACTAGTCTAACAACCTTTACATGACATTAGTCTTCTAGTTTTGCCCAACTTATTCAGACGTTTTCAGTCTGTTTGAATCTTGTTTTTCTTAGTCCAGCCTTCTCCAAACTTGTCTAGTCTTATTTAGTTCCATCCAGTCTTTTACAGTTTTATCTACACTTCCTGATTTTGCTTTCTTTAAATGGACTAGATAGCAAATACACAAATGTTACCTAGTTCTAACTATTCTTGTTTACTGTAAATATACAATATTATACATTCAAAGCTAATCTAGAAATGTTCTTGCATAACATTGTAATTTCTAACACATATGTTTATTAATATTATCTTATCTAATCTTTTTAATGTTCATTTAATTTAATTAATTTAAAAAATAATTAAATGCAAAAATAAACAATTTTGATTAAAAGTTGATTCCCCAAAAATGCATGCAAATAAAGTTAAATATATTTCTTCAAATTCCAGCGATTGTAATATATAATATGAAATGTTAATCGATAATTGCACTTTAATTAAATCTTTTACATTTCGAATTGAAAGAAAAATAATTAGAAAAAATATTCACCAATTTTCGTTATTATTGATTAAAACAAATTTAAACCCTTTTTCTATCCTTGCATCGCCTGTAAGTAGGTCTCCCTTAGCATTTTCCAATTGTCACTGTTATGAGTCTTTTTTGCTATATAAGTCCTGCGTACTTTACGTTTCCACCTCGTTTTGTTATAATAATAGCTTCCAATATAATTTCTTTAACTAATTTAATTCCTGATTCAAAAAATAAATCATTCTAATATTATCCCCTAGAAATAAATACATTTTCTAGGGTATATTACATTTTCTAGGGGTTATTAGATTAGGGGATATATTAGAATGATTTATTTTTTGCACAAAGTTCATTAAAATTAAGTTTTCCACATTTGTGAAAACAACGTTCCCTAAATAAAAAAAAATCCACTTACTTACCAAACCATAAAAATTACAATCAAAAACAAATTGATTATGTTTTTTTTCGAAACTAGCGCTGACACTGAAACACAATTGGCGCAGGCACTGCATCACAATCCGCCACCGGCAATGAATACCAATTCGAGTTACATATACAATTTATACGTACCAAGAAAACCAAAAACCTGTCGCAATTGTCAAGTGGGACAATACACACCAATTGCACCAATATGTTCGGTGTCACGGCTCAAATCCGACTGATTGATTCGTAAATACGCCGACTACCGCTCGACACATCTAATATCACAAGAAATTAAATACAAACTGATAATAATAATCGAATTCGCTTTAGGTATTCTCATCTACCACCAGTTTGAAGAATATTAATCCAAGGACACATACTAAATTTTCATTATTTTAAATTTATTATTTATTATCTTACAATTAATATATGCACAATAATTTAGAATCTAGAATAACACACATAATCTAGAATAACGCACAAATTCTAGATAATGCCGATTATATTATAATCTATAAATACATTCCAAATAATTAATTATTTATCGTGGAGAGTCTACGTTGGACGGACTAATTGATTCATTCAGCTAAGAGAAAAATGCCAAGTTTAATCAAATGAAAGTGAAATTTTATGTTTTGGGATTTAATAGGTCAATGTTCAGCCTATGTCAACTTAAATATATATATTTATTTATAAAAATAATTACAACTACATTGTTCAATCGTTGCTAATTTGTAAAACAACCATTCGCCCAAATTTTTGGTAACTCAACATCACAACATTTGATTGTTACTATCAAGTTTACAACCACAGTATCCAACCACTCCATTTACGCATCGGGTTCATAAATACAAATCAGATTAAATTACAAGTAATCACAGATTCGCCATTCCGAGATTGAGATTTTTTGTATTCAATTTCTAATACAATTCATAATACACGGACGGCGTACAGTATATGCCAAACTCATTATTTGTATATTGTCTATAGTTCTAATTTATTACAATGTAAAGTAGGAGTTGAGCGATCCTTCAGATGAAAATGACGAGAATCGAATGGACTCGACGTCTGGTCTTGCGTGCGCTAGCCTTAAGTGATTTAGTTTTATTGTAAAAGGCTTGTTTACAAATTAAATTCGAATGTAGATCAAATTTATTGCGTAAACATTTTCTAGCTTTTTTAATCTATTTTCTTGGTAGCTAATAACAAATGCTATCTATGATTTCTTTTAATTTAAAACTTCCAATTAAACAAATTAAAATGTAAATAATTAGTCTATTTGCCCTTGGTCGAAAATTAAAACCAGATTTAATTATTTGTGTTACAGGCAAGACAAATAACACTGCGCAGACAAGATTAGACGTCATCCAGATAACATCCAAGATGAAAAAAAAATACCTGGGAGGTGTACCGCAAGGTTCGGTCCTCGGGCCAACCCTATGGAACGTGTTGTATGACGATGTCATGTCTGTGGATACGGAGGAGGGAATCGAACTTGTGTGCTATGCGGACGACCTGGCCGTATTTTCGTCTGCAAAAATCCCGAAGAACTGGTACTTAAGGTGAATGTAACGTTAAACACTATAGACAGTTGGATGAAACGGAACGAATTGAAAGTGGCCGTGAATAAAACCGTGGCAATAGTCTTAAATAAGAAAAAACTACCTCCTATAAAGTTTACCATGGCAGGAGAAGATATCTATCCCGTGCGACAGATAAAATATCTGGGCATGATAATAGATATGGGACTATCGTTCGGGCGACTTCGCGTTATGCGTGCGAGAAGGCGAAACGTAAAATGAAGGCCCTAGGCAGCATACTGCCTAATATTAGAGGTCCAGGGCAAAATAAAAAGTGCTAGCGATGGCAATAGAGTCGATAGTGAAGTACGGGGCTCCGCTATGGATCGGGGCAGCACATCAGGATCAAACCTATCGGAAAAAAATCACGTCCACCCAAAGGTTAATGGCCTTGAGAGTATGCAATGCATACCGCACAACATCTGCAGATGCCGCGCTCGTGGTGGCAGGCCTCGTACCGTTACACCTCCTTTCCGAAGAGAGAAAGTGACTATATGACCTACACAGGACAATAACAATAACAGACCGGAAGGAACAGAGGGAAATGACTTACCAGAAGTGGCAGACAGAATGGGACCTCTCTAAAGTCAGAAGGTGAACCCACAGGATGATACCGGACATGAAGAAATGGGTAGAGAGGAAGCATGGGTCGGTAAATTTCCACATTACACAGTGCCTTACAGGACACGGAGTCTTCTGCTCCTACACGGAGAGAATTGGAAAGAGGGGAAGTGCAGGGGAAGTGGGAATTTGGATAACGAAAGGGACAATAAAAAAAAACCAACCTGCGGCAGCCATGTCCCCGGAAAGAATAATAGAGGAAATGATCGCTCATAAGGACAGCTGGGAAACTGTGAAGAATTTTGTAGAAGAAGGAAAAAGGCAAAAGATCAATTAGAAGAACAGAGCAGAGAAAGAGGCGACACCTGAGAAAAGGATATTAAGACCAAACCTGTAAGATGTAAGGCTGAAAGGCGGGAACACTACAGGAGAGAAATAAAGAGGAGTTGGTTTTAGTGGGTATGACTGCCTTAGAGGGCTGGTTAGTTCCACACTCCCCAAAATTGAAACCGTATTTGGGGGTGCGTAAAAGCATTTCCTCTCCTCTGTGAAAAAAGGCAAGATTAGACAGACAAGGCTAAACAAACAAGTCTAGACAGACAATAGTTGACAAACAAGACTAGACCGACAAGACTAGACAGACATGACTAGACAGACATGACTAGACAGACAAGACTAGACAGACAAGACTAGACAGACAAGACTAGACAGACAAGACTAGACAGACAAGACTAGACAGACAAGACTAGACATACAATACTAGACAGACAAGACTAGACAGACAAGACTAAAGAGACAAGACTAGACAGACAAGACTAGACAGACAAGACTAGACAGACAAGACTAGACAGGCAAGACTAGACAGACGAGATTTTCTTTTGGGGACGTAACAAGCACCTTTCAGTTAACTTGAACAAACGACATTAAAGTATTATCTCAGGATGGTGGCATCTCACATTCTGTGTTTCGACTGGTTAGAACTATAAATAGCCTTAGATCCCCCATCCACGCAATGTGATTAGGGGTTCAGGTGTACTGTATGTGCTATATATCTCTCTTGGTTCTGTTTACTTCCTGTCTGATTCGCGCGTCTGTTTCCTTTTTGCTTATGATATTTATAATCATGCTTCCCGTAGCAAGCCAGTCTTCTTCAGACCTAAGTGTCACGTCGGTCATTGTAGTTGTTTGAAGTCTTTCATTCGTCTTGGTTGTCCATAAGTGTATCTATGTCATCCATCTATCGCATACAAAAACTATATGTAGAGCACTATCCGCAACGTCGCAAGAATCACAGCCATTGTCTGGGGCCCTGCCGATATTCTTTAGAGCACCCGTTCCTAGTTAGCGCCTGAGGGAGATGATAACCTACTTATCCGTGCTTTCGATTCACACATGGTAACAGATCTGGTATCTTTGCCACATTTCGATCATCTGGCACTTGGCTTTCCCTCTTATTTCCCCAGTCACCGTGATTTTGTGCGTTCTACAGGTACGTCCTTTCCTCGACTATGAACTCTATGGGCGATATGCCCGCGATCACCAAGGCGTCGTCCCGCGACTCTGTCCGGTACATACTGTACACCCATTTTTGTTTTTACTGTAACAAGCTACTGTCTTATGCTTGCATTTTGTATCGCTTTATCCCACACATGAACCACATACAGCATTGCTGAGTGCGCAACCGCGCATATTAGTTTCTTCTTACTACTTGTTGGACCACGAGCATTTGGCATTATTCTGCGCAGTGCTGCTATCGTACTTCACCGCGGCTAGTGTTACGTGTTTATTAAATGATTGTTTTTTTATCGTTGGTAGCTTCTAGATTTTAATCGAATCTTTAGGTGGTCTTTAGGTGTTAATCAAAGTGAAAAATAAGGCAGTTGCCTTATTTTTCACTTTGAATACAATTGGGCCTATGTGCCTTCCTGCGGTAAACAGCACCGCTTCGGTATTTTCTGGCGCCAGCCTTAGCCTGTTTTTCTTGTGACCACGAGTTCACGAGTTCTATGACTTTGTTGGCTCTTAGCATTACTTCTCGTTCGTTTTTGCCCGTTACAACAAGAGCCAAGTCATCGGCAAAGCAGACAGAGAAGACTAAACAGACACACTTTTCCACGACACGGTTTCTCACGAAACCGTGCTTCCTTGTACATGACGCGGCAAAACCATCGGACGAGACAACGGCCAGATGTGAGTTTGGCTGAGATGCGTTTTATCTGATCAAGCTGCAGGACGTGCTTCATGAATCCTTATAATAAAATAATTATTATTGCTTATTACATGTATAGGAAACTCAAAAACCACTTCTTCAAATAAGGGCTGCAAATGAATAAAGATTTCTTTCCATACATCATATTTTAGCCGCTTATTTTTATATTGCTCCATAGCCTTATCCCATATTATAGGCCTATCCTGAATTAATGTAATCAATAGTTCTTGATTTATGTTCATTTTAAACAAAACCGTGAAAATGTCCGGCGCCGCCGACAAACTCCCATAGACTGCAATACTGATGAAAATCTGTTGGGGTATTTAACCCAATATAAACAAACACACCACTTTGGTTCAAACGAAAACTAACTTTAATAAAATGAAAAACAATAAACAGAACATACAATAACAAGACACTTGATTGACAACTACTAAGAAATCTATTAACATTACTAAAAACAAGTTAGCTCGGTTTATGAAATAAATCTCCAACAAATTCACACCGTGCGTAGACTGATACGGTGCATACCGCGGCGGCGCCGTACCGTAGTTCCGCCGTGTATGTAAATAAGCTTCCACTGTGATCCATGCAACACTGACGACCGTGCCTACACTAGGCGAATTTACCGTAAATTTTTACGGCAAAAAACCGTGTGTGTACAAGAGACCTTAGACTTACAGTCTGTCTCTTACTCTTAAACAAATTATGACACACTCTTAAACACACGACACGACATACTCTTAAACAAATTATGTTCATATAGAATTAGAGGAAAAACTGGAGAAACCGTGAACTGGATCACGGGTGTGCAGTACGTTGGTTCATATCTTACTTGAGCAATAGACAAAGATGCGTTAAAATTGAAATTAACGAAAGTACTGGAATGTCATCGAGAACAGTGGTAAAAATAGATGTTCCCCAGGAAGTATTATGGGCCCGCTCTCTTTTATCGCTTCACAACAGACTTGGTTGACTTTATCTTGACTGTACCATGATTGCCGATGATACAAGTATTATAATTTCGGAGGATTCCTTGGTGAAAAATGAACATAAGGCAAATGTAACGACTTTATAGATGGTTTTGTGCAAATAAATTGTTCTTAAATCCGAAAAAAATTACTATATGTAAAGAAAAATATAATTTTCTTTAATATAACTCCGCTTAAAAACAGCATCATAGTAGTCCGAGACAACGGACAACCTAGGCAACGGATACTATTTGTTATTTTATTTATGTTATAATTTTGTTAAACTAGTTTAGTGAATTGGGAATCGACATTACAAAAACAAAACATTAATTGTCGTTTCTTTTCTTATAGGTAAGATTTTGTTATTAGAATTTATAATATTGTTTTTAAAATTTGTTTAATATTGTTCATAAATAAATTCTTTTCTTATAGAGCAACTCAAGATTGTTTTAAATTGACTGTGTCGACCCAGTCAGTACAAAATACCATTATAAAACGACAATTTTTGTCAGAAAATGGAAAAGTTGACAGACGAAAAGTCAAACCATATAGATATAAACTCAATTGTCACACAAGATGATTAAATTTTCCTGATTCCTGAGGAGTTTCAAGCAGCATCAACTCACAAACTTATCTACGCCTCTAAAGCTTATGCTACAGTAAAAAATACATTGAAAAAAGACATCAAACTAGAAGTGTATGGATAAAAATGACAGAACATATACTAAAAACATATGTGGATAAGGATGGAAACATGATTTTTCAAGACCAATTTTTAGAGGAAATTACAGACTATGAAACTGAAACAAGAAAAACTGACTATTGCCAATGAAGGTAATTCAGAAGATCCAATAGTGAAAAATTAGTTGAAAATCAGCACAAGAAAGAAAAACAAAGTATAAAAAAGTTAGCAGATAGGTTGTACTTGAAAAATTTGATGGAAAAAATATAATTGGATATTATTGGATGGAAATATTTGAAAAATAATGCGAAGGGTTTGATATTGTAAGAGACGAAGAAAAAAATGAAATCTTTAGATTATTTCTGGAAAAATCAGGTACAGACTGGTATTCATCCATAATGATCAAGTTTAGTTTACATTCAGAATGGTTAGAATGGAAATCAATTTTTTTACAAACTTATGCCCATAAGGGTTGGACTGTAAGCAAATATGATTTATTTTTTAAGTATCAATCAGGATCTTTGTTAGAATATGCCATAAAAAAAGAAAAACTCTTACTTGAAGTAAGAAAAACAATTGATCAGGGGACCTTAATCGATATAATTTAGTCTGCAAATCGGAAACTACTGATTACATCGACTGCAAGAGAACGTCAAGTTTTAGAAATATTTTTGGAACACTTAACGTGGAAACTTACAGCAGACTACATCATGCGCAAACTAAATAGCAAAGCGCATCTTTTGAGAAAGAGCCGGGATACGGTTGGCAAAAAAAACCTATTGAACGTGCACCATGCAAAGATCCATTATATGCTGAATATCCTCATTTACATATAGGGTTCTTATAGCTCAAAAGAGAATTATAAGAGCAAAAACTGGAATAACCATTACAACATCCTGCAGCCATTTTTTTCAGGAACTGGAAATTGTAAGCGTGACGTCCGTCTATACACGGTGTTAGATAAACATGCGGCAAAAATTCAAGAGGTTATTCCTTGGCCAATTCTAGGAATATTTTGTCCTATGATGATTTCTGAAAAACCCTGTGTTTCGAAGATACAGAGTGAACAAAATTTGCGACAGTAACGACATTTTATTATCAAAAAGTACATGTAAAGTTGCTACAACAAATGTTCGAAATGACTTCCTCTAGCCTGGAGAGTAGCATTCAATATTCTCGTCATTGAGTGCCGAACTTCAAACACACCAGGGTTGTTTCTAATTCAGTTACACCCAGCAATTTTCCGATTTCGCAATTCGTTCAAATTCTTCACTGGAGTAGCGTAAAATAATGACTTCAAATAACCCCATTAGAAATAATCCAGGGGCTTTAAGTCTGGGGATCGAGCACCTCGACCCACATCGGCCAATCCAGCGATTTCCGTATGCTGTTAAGAAATCACGAGCAACCAAACTGAAATGTGGTGGTGCACCATCGTGCATGAACCACATTGCAATTCTTGTCTCCAATGGTACATTCTACAGAAACTCGGGCAGTGTTTCTTCCAAAAAGTTGCGGTACATCTCGCCAGTAAGTCTTGCTAGTAAAAATACCGGTCTAATTGTGCATGCCTCTACTATTTTCTCTATGTATTGATTCCATGTTGTCTTTGGTCTTTCTCTACTTTTAGCTTCCTACACTCTCCTGACTGGTATTTTGTCCTCCATTTGCTTCAGGTGTCCATACCATCTCAGTTGGCAGTTCTCGATCCGCTTTGCTACTGGTTGCACCTTTAACTGTTCTCTGATGGTGCCATTTCTTATGCGATCTCGTCTTGAGACTCCTAACTATCTTCTAATGTATTTCATTTCCATACTTTGGATTTTGCTCTTCAATCTCTTCGTTACCACCCAGCTTTCGCATCTAAACGCTAGTATAGGTACGGACACAGTTCTGTATATATTCATTTTTGCTTTTAGTAAAACTTCTCTCTTTCCCAGAAAACTATTCCTGATTCGGCTTCAACTGGTTTATGTCGTACTACTGTGCCATGTTTTCAAAGGCTGTAGTTAGTTTATTCTCGACTTCTTCGAAGATTTTCCCCTATGCGGCGATGGCTGTGTCATCCGCATAGATGAAACGACGTGTCTGTTGGTCGGTTGATTTGGTTTTAGGTTCTGCAGGATCCTTTCTCGGTTTCAACAGCGCGACTACTCGAGCCTTCCTCTACATTTTTGGAATTTGCGACTAACTATTCAGACACGTCAGACAGCCAAACGTTAAACAACAGCGACCGATACAGGTGATCACTGACGAGATCACGTATTCAAATGAAATCCACTTGTACGTTAGTACATAAAGCAACCGTTCCAAGTTATCGTCACCAATTTTTTGTACTTGATAAACTCATTGGCGTACGCCATACTTTTATTGACATTAATTATTTCAACAAATATCGAATATGTTTTCGCAAATTTTGTTCACCCTTCGAAACAAACGGTTTTTCAGAAATCATCGTAAGACAAAATATTCTTAGCTTAGGCCAAGGAATATCCCTATGAATTGTTGAAGCAAATTTACCTATCACCCTGTATGTGGGAAATAACGGGCCATGTGTTTAAAAATATGCAATTATTTTCAGGAAGCCTCACCATGCTAACGTCACCAGGAAAAGTAAAAATCTGAAAGATTGAATATATTTATATATTCAGGCTGTGTTCCGACTTTATTAAGATTATATGATTATCTATAATGTAGTATGGTTTCACCAATTCTAAATTTATCATTTAAATCAATAACCTGCTAAGTTCATGTCTCTCTCGCAAAATTTCAAATAAAAAATATCTAACCCTAATCACACATGGGTTTCAAGTAAGTGGTTTACAAATTGTAGTTCATAAAAGCAAAGCTGTACTAATGAGAGATAAATCTCGAAACGCGTCTACAGATGGCTATCCACTTAAGGTATCGGAAAGACATGATCTTAAAAACAATGTTGTTTTTATGGTTTTTGTTGAGTGCCACGAAGGTGGACTGAAAGCTATAAAATAACTGACAAATTTCACATGACATTTGTTTTTGGTTGTCTTAAAAAGACTCATTATTGTTATAGAGCTCCGGAAAGGTTGATTACATTTATATATTTAGGCTGTGTTCCGACTTACAAATACTTGTTGATTAAATTACAAGTTAATTACTTGTTAATTAAATTTATAAAAAACTACGGTCTCTAAGAAGAATTCTAAATCTGTGCCAAGGGACCCTAAATCGGATAGGTATACACATATTCAATCAAATACCTTTAGCGATCAAGACTCACAGTACTTACAAATATTTTTTATTACTCATGAGGGATAAGACCTATCTTGGCGCCCGTTTTTTAGTGCGACAAATGTCTGTTTGTCAATTCAATTATTACCACATAACTTAAGCGCATTGGAAATATTCATTTGCGTGCGGCAAGAATACATTTAAAAAGGCATCTGATAGAAAGGTTACTCACGTTGGTGTTACACCAACGAAAAGGTGTTATTACACAAGTGAATTTTTCGAAAATGGACAACAATATTTTCATATGTATTTCTATTTTTACTTTTATTTTATCTATTTGCGGCATTAATCTAAAGTGTTCATCAATTTGTTTTTTTTTTCTTCTTCTTTCTTTATGACTTGTCCAATATGCAATATATTTACTACATCTGGGGATAAATATATTTTTTTAATTTTTTTAGAGAAGATAATTATTTGTGTCAATAAGCTGTTTAAATAAAACTCTTTTTAATAACAGAGCTATATAAAAATATTAATATAAAACTAACCTTTTAAACCCGTTCTGGAAGCTTTGAATGTACGTTGAAACCTTTAGCGAACTCGTTCGGGCCGCTTGGGCAACTGTGGCCAAGTCTGCTCGGTGAGGTGAACTTGTTAAACGGATTTTGCGTCTGACACAATCTTCAGAAATCCATTTGGCATAACCTTGATCGATGGTCAACATTCAAAACTTTGTCACAATTATCGGGTTGGTAAGGGAATAAATGTTGGAAGGAGTGATATCTATGTCTAATTAGTTTCTAAATGTTAGTAGATCTTAATAATAGTATAAAACTATTTTTTTTTAATACTCTCTATTTTGCTGAAACGATCTTTGAATGGAAATGAAAAAAAATATATATTGTGGTTTTTGACTTGTTGTTTAGTAGATTTTTGCAGAAAAAAATTCAAAATGTTGAATGAATTTATTTATAGATTATAGTTAAAAATTAGTTTTTTATTCACGTTTTTCTTTACTCTAATTTTGTGTCTTGTTTATTAATGAAATATTGTTTCCAAATAAAAAAATATGCAAATTACACTGTTTTTTGACATTGATTTTTAATGTTTATGCTTAAATTAATTTTAATTACTAATCGCGTTTTTTGCCGATGTCAATCGCGCAATCGACCAATTTGTAGTTTAATTTATGGCAATCAAATTATCCGAATCCAAAATAACAACAACTTGTTGTTTTCCTTTTTCCTTTTAACAAATTAAATGCTCTCCGATAAAATTGGCTATTGAACTGACCACAAATAAAGCCAAGGTTAACCCAGGAAACTTAAGGTAAACCCAAAACAATAAGTAGCCTTGCACAACCATTTTCATACATTTTCCTCTGAATATAAAAATACCTGGTATTTCTCTACGTGATTTGTATTACGTAATGTATTCAGTGGTTCCCAAATTGAGACTTAGAGAAACTCAGACAACAAATCTAAATTTAATCAACTTCTACAAATTCCAACGGATCATATACAAATATTCATACAAAAATAAACTCTCTTAATCTTCCTTGTGAGAAGCTAAGTCGTGGTTTCGGACGAATCGATCTCGTACAGATCACACAGCTCGTCCAAATATTGTATCATTTTGTCCACAATTTCCTGCGCGTCCTCGTATGTTGGAATCACACTCTTATCAGCAGTCAAACAAATTCGCAAATACCCATTATAAGTATAAATTACTATATGCAAACCTAAAAAAATAACATATTAGTAGTTGATTTAAGACTAAACAGATAAACAATAGTATATTACGTAATGAGAGTTGTAAGAAACATATTACGTACGAGGAGAACAGTTAAATAATTAAGTTAAGTAATTCCAGTAAATCCGCGAGTACGTAATTGCCTTACAACTCGAATTATGTACTATACTTTATCTACGATCACACTAATTTGTTTCTATTTAATAAGAAAAATATGTTTGATGTAAATGATATAGTGATTCATAATAGGCAACACAATATAGGCAACACAATGTACCCAATGTCAATGTCAAATGAATGTCAAATGATTGTTTTGTATGTAAAATTTTACCATTGTACAAATTTTTATTACGAGTTATGGAAAAATTCGAGATAAGGAAAATTCATGTTATTGAAGTTAATTTAGGTTGTAAAATGCTATCTAAACGTATGAATTTCTAAAAATATTCGAGTTGTAGAGAAGTTGGAGTTACAGAAGTTCGACTTATGAAAGTTCGACTGTATTTATAATTATTTATTTAATTTTTTGATTATAATTTATAGTAACGGAACAACTGAAAAATATTAATGTTTAATGGATTATTATCGACATCATTTGAGATATTAGTTGAATTATGAGTACTTGAAGTCGTATTCCATGATGTACTTGCATTTGTCGAAGTGAAATTATTGTTTATCGCTGTAGAAATTTTTGTCGCAATATCATTTTGATTTTTCTTGGAGCAGTCTATATAGATTTATGCTACTGCAGACGAACGCCAGCCACCATGCCTTTTTAGTAACAATAAATCACCACCGGAATCCACAAGAATGGTGGCTGACAACCGTCTGAAACAAGGTGCTGTATAAAGATTTGCTTCCGGCAAATGAAGATAATTAGCGATTTGTTTAGGAATAAAGACAATTTTATTTATTCCAACACATTGTTTAGTGCATTTCTCATTTTGATAATTTAGAAAAAAGGCTGATCATTGTCCATTTTTTGTGGGCGTAGGTTAATGTATTTTTTGCAGGTTTGGTAAAATTCTTTAGGTACCACAAAAGATCTTTGAATTTTTGTTTTAGAATCAGGAATTTTAACGATCAAAGATGTTCCGGTGTCTTCTATGTGGCAGGATTTGATATTTCGTAGTTCTTGTTTTCTGCAAGCACCACTAATGCCAATGATAGGAATAACTTAAAATTATATCAAAAATATGTCATTATGCCCATTAGAGAGCATTATAAGCAAAACAAGAGTAATGAATAACTTCATCAATAAATATTTGTTATCCGGCGAATTATTGAGGAAACTGTTAATTTCTTGATTGGTGAAAATTTTTGATTTCTTGCTTATAAATCCATCAAATTTTCTCTTTAGTAAAGCTACTTTAAATGTTTTGAAATGTCGATGTCGTGCTTTATGTTAATTGTAGTCCGAACCATTGAATACATTGCCCAAAGTGAAGATGGTTTTATTGTTTGAGATAATTCATCAAAGTATGATAACACAACATTTAACTTTATGCTCCATTCTCCAGTCCATAAATTTTCTATATGCATCCTCGTATCGATTTAATCGGTAACAAATTATGGGCAGCTTGTTTCACATTTTCAACAATTTCGGGCGGAGTGCTATTTTCTTTTTCACATTCACTGGACATTATTTTAATTGAAATTGTTTTAATTAAAAAAAAATATAGTGTTTATATTATATTAGTTTGACGTTTAATAATTGTTTGACAAATAACGGAATGCTTTGGGTTGCCTATATTAAACGATAGTAGCAGCTCTCAACCAATCAACGGATCGTAAACCAAATGCACTAGTGTTTTATTGAATCATTAAATAACATTAATCTCGGACTGTTATATACGTGTGTTGTATGATGTATTTACATATTCCAGGAACTGTACAATATTGGGCAATTACAATAGTGGTCGTAGATAAAATTAGATAAAGGCTTTGTAAACCAAATAATCAAAAAATGAAACAGGTTTTATTTAGTGATCTTTGCATATCCTATAAAATTAAATATTTATTCAAATTTATTTGAATAGATGTTAAGACAAGGGTCTTATAAACCAAATTTATAAAAATACCAAAGTTTTGAATAGGTGATTTTTATGTATTCAATAAAATTAAATTTTTATTCAAAATTATGTGAATGGATGTTGAGAAATTGTGAATTCGAAAATGGGACAGGAAAAGTTTTGCGCGAAGTCGCAATAATCCGTTGCGACATATGTTTGTAATTTATTTGCGGCGAAATCTCTTTTACATATATTCCAAATGTTGATTAAATGTTAATGTGTTGTTATACCGCATACAGAAATCGGTTAAATCTGCATTAACCAAAGTGAAGAAATTTGCAAACAAGAAGTGAAACTTGTTGAGAACCCTAAAAAAACAATTTGTTTTCAGCGAAACAATTCTAGTTTGTCATAGAAATGTGACTTGTCAGTCAGAGAAACAAGTGTTATCTGTCAAATAGACGAGTCTTGTCTGTAAGAGAAATGAGTCTTGTCTGATAAAGAAATAAGTCTTGTCTCAGAGAGAAACGAGTCTTGTCTGATAAAAAAATAAGTCTTGTCTCTCAGAAAATTAGGACCGATTTTTCATTCCTCAGATAAACAACCAGATAAGCTTTATTCGATGAATATTAATATTCTTGGTTTTTCAATGGTCAGATAGTCATTAACTGTCGAATAAAGCCTCTAACGGAGAAATAAAGTTACCTGCTACTTTAAGCGGCAATTAGGGTTTTATCTCTCCGATAAGTGTCATGTTTTGGGTTATGTTTGACAGTTTCGTTTCGTTTTGTGCGTTTTGGTAAAACGACATAGTTGCGCACCTACGTCGATTTATTATGATGGATGTGTTTGAAACAATTGAAAACTTAGTAATCGAGGAAGATCGTGAAATCCTTAATTATTTTAACCCACTCGAAAGAAAAAAAAGAGTTTTACGAGAGAGGCCTGATAATCTTAACACATGGAACGATAATGAATTTTGGAGCCAAATTTCAGGAACCGCAAAGGATACTTCACTTTAAATGTTCAAGCTATGTGCAATGCAGATTTATTTGTCGACATTGTTACACGATGGCCAGGTTCAACTCACGACAGTCTAATATTTTCAAATTCAGCTGCCAAATATCAGTGTGATTATGGTGCTTCTGGTAATGGAATTGTACTTGGTGATAGCAGATACTTTTTGAATTATTTGTTGACACCAATCTGGCGGTTAAAAATATAAATATAAATAAACACCTTGAGTACTGTATCTGTGCATCTCGCTTGAACATGATATAGTGTGAAGTTGGCTAGTATACACCACTGATAGCTATTCGCTAGATTATACGATTGAAAAAATGAGAATATTTATTCGTCTGATAAACAGACAGATAATATTACACTCCAGGTAGTTATTCGACGACTTAACTGAGGATTTAAAAATCGGCCCTCAGAAAAACGAGTCTTGTCTGTCAGAGAAACGAGTCTTGTCTGTCAGAGAAACAAGTCGTTTGTGATAAAGAAATGAAACTTGTCTATCAGAGAAACGAAACTTGTCGGTCAGAGAAACGAGTCTTGTATGTCAGCGAAATAAGCCGTGTCTGTCAAAGAATCGAGTCTTGCCTATCAAAGGAATCAAATTCAAAATACTTTATTCCCATTAAGATACAAATTATTTGTACGGGCATTCACAAAGATAAATTATTGGTAGAAGTCGCTTAGCTTGTAGAAGTTTTTTTCTAGTAAAAGTTGCTTTAATCCCCTTCTGAATTTCATTCAACATTTTTATAATGCCTTTCTTACTTTAAATACGAAGGTAGCTGCTTGTAAATCTTTATTCCGGTATTATATGGTCCTGTGCTGAGGCTTAGGTTAGTTTTTCCTACATATAAAAGATCTCTTGTACTTGTAGGGTAGTTGTATATATCTTTATTCTTGTGTTTATTTTTAAATATTAAGCAGGTCATCTCTAATATGTATAAACCTGGAAGCGTGAGAATATCTTGTGGTGGAAACGCGGTAGAATAAATGTATCACTCACAGTTTGCAGAGGAATTTATTAACATTGACGATGTATACAAAAGATACAAACACTGTTGAGTGGAACTTAGATATAACTTGAAGAAACCCGCACTGGACTGGACTGAGTGGAGCTGGACTCGACTGGTCTGCTTGACTGACTGCTGGCTGAGTCTGGTTGAACTGGCTGTGCTTGTCTGACTTGGTCCACTGCCTGGACTGAACTGACTTAGTCCACTGACTGGACTGGTGTGTGTGTGTGAGTCCACTGGCGGGACTGACTTGACTTAGTCTACTGGCTGGACTGGTGTGTCTGAGTCCACTGGCTGGACTGACTTGTTTATATATGGGATCCTTAGTTCAATGGCGGTTTTGGGCGCGAGCCCGTCCTTCCGCCGTCGTTGGTTTTGTGTTCAGTTGTTGTTTTGTTTTTTCTGTTGTTGTCGTCTGTTTTTGTTTGTCCTTGGTTTTTTTTTTTTTTTCTGTGAGTTTTTCATTTCATTTCCTCCTTGGTTTCCTTCGGTGAGCTGTGTTGGGTTCTGCTTGGCTGCGGGTGGGTCTTGTTTTCTTAGCTGATTCTAGCTCCTTTGTCTTTCAGTCTTGATTTTATTTGTGCTGGTAGTTTTCTCTTTCTCTTCGTCTGGTTGCGCATCGGGCGGTTTCTTTTGGGGGCTTCGGTCGTATTTTTGGGGGTGGCATCGGTGGTCGTATTTTTGGGGGCGGCATCGGTGGTCGTATTTTTGGGGGCGGCATCGGTGGTTGTATTTTTGGGGGCGGCATCGGTGGTTATATTTTTGGGGGCGGCATCGGTGGTTGTATTTTTGGGGGCGGCGTCGGTGGTTGAATTTTTGGGGGCGGCGTCGGTGGTTGAATTTTTGGGGGCGGCATCGGTGGAATCCTCGGTGGCGGTTAAGGTGGTCTTCTTGGCGGCGGATTCAGTGGGGTATTCGGCGGCGGTTTCGGTGGAATCTTCGGCGGCTTCGGTGAAATCTTCGGCGGCTTCGGTGAAATCTTCGGCGGCTTCGGTGAAATCTTCGGCGGCTTCGGTGAGATCTTCGGCGGCTTCGGTGAAATCTTCTGCGGCGGTTTCGGTGGTATCTTCGGCGGTTTCGGTGGTATCTTCGGCGGTTTCGGTGGTATCTTCGGCGGTTTCGGTGGTATCTTCGGCGGCTTCGGTGAAATCTTCGGCGGCATCGGTGCAATCTTCGGCGGCGGTTTAGGTGGTGTCTTTGGCGGCGCTTTTTTTCTTCAGCAGAAGCGTTATATAGTCCATCATTTCGGCGAGGACGCTGTCGTCCACGGTGTCCAAGTAGTCGGGGTCGTAATACTTTGCCACGAGGGCTTCGTTGGGGTTTGTCGTTGTAACGGTGGTCATCTTGCGGCTGCGACGGTCGCTGAGACTATGATGATGACTTGTTTATTCGGGAGCCACAGTATTTATATTATGTCCAGGTATACTTGCCCCTCATCTGGGGGTAATTATTTTTCACTATCCGGTTATTTGTCGCTTTGGTGATTACCGATTCTCTGGAGAAAAACATCCTGTTGTCGTGTAATCCCGAGGATTACACTCATAAAATGTTTCCGGAAATTCGTCCGAACGTATTAGGGTAATTACTGTAATGCCCTCGTCTAACTAAAAATTAAACGTGTTTCTTGATCTGCTCGAGGATTACACTATCGACCCCTCATGAAATATTTTCGGAAATTGTCCGAAAATATTTGGGAAATTATTGTAATGCCCTCGTAAAACTAAATAATATTGGAACGGCTCGTTGCCGCCACACTCCAATTGTTGGAAAAGAGGTTTGCATGAGGTAGTGGTAGCCATACCTTATATTGATGTTCACTCTGTTTTGTGCTAAACGCATTGTCTTTGTTAGACCCCCACACAGTTATACCTTACAGTAGTGTAGAACCTCGGAAAGTACACTATGTTCAACAGAGGAACTAAATCTGGAAAGCATGAATTCGGAACAGCATTCTTCATATCAAAGGAATGTGTTGAAACAGTAATAAAATTTGAAGCAATCAATGAAAGGATGAGCTACATACTAGTGAAACGTCGATGGTTTAATATATGCATTATCAATGTACATGCACCTACAAATAATAAAGAGGACTCTGTGAAGGATAGCTTTTATGAACTACTGGAGAGAGTGTATGAAGGCCTGCCACAACATTACATAAATATTATACTAGCAGACTTTAATGCCAAAGTAGGAAAAGTGAAACACCTGCAACCCGCAATAGTTAATGAAAGCCTTCATGAAGAAACCTCTGAAAATTGGCTTAGAATGATCTCATTCGCAGAATCAGATAGCATGAATGTCATGAGTACGACTTTCCCACACAAAGATGAACACCATGAAACATGGTATTCAGCAAATGGAAAGGCAGCAAACCAAATTGAACACGTACTAATGTCAAACCGACGCAGAAGCGCAAATACTGTTTAAACCTATTGGGGAGCTGACGTAGGCTCTGACCACAATTTGGTGGTTCCATCCATGGATGTGAATCTGAAAACACACCACAAATAACAAGGGCACGCAATGCAATATGATCTATAAGCATTAAAGGAAAATCCTGAAACTTGTCAAAATCAAGTGGAAGTGAGCAACAGATTTAACGTACTTGATGAAGCAGAAGAAGTGGATGAAAGTGAAACTACAGATATTGATAGACTGTGGAAGGATGTCAAGGAGGTGATTCAAAAATCAGCTAAAACCACAAAACTAATTACCCAAAGTTGAACATCAAGAAGAAGAAATGGTTCAAGGACACATGCAGAACAGCAATAGAAGCTAGCATCACAGCAAGGAAAACATGGCTACAGGACAGGAAAAATGAATAATTAGAGCAGCACTACAGGGAGACACAAAGAGAAACAAGCATAACCTTACGAAAGGAGAAAAAACTCTACCTGAAACACACATTAGAAAGCATTGAGAATGACCAGAAAGAGAACAGCATCCGTAAAGTACACGAGACACTAAATAACACTAGCAAAGGATATCAACCGCGATCATCAGTTCTTCACGACAACTATGGTAACATCATCGCAGAAACAACCCATATTTTACAGGCATGGAAAAAGTACTTTGACAACTTACTAAACTACCCTGAACCAGAGAACAAGCTAGAGAAAAATATCCGTTCAACGGTAGAACCTTTCACCAACGATCCCTCGTATGAAGAGGTAACAAGCAATCTGAAGAAACTGACAAACCACAAAGCTACTGGTTCTGATGGTATACCAGTTGAATTACTGAAATATGGGCGTGAGAAGCTCCATAAGAAATTGCATCAGCTTATCCTGAAAATATGGCTAGAGGAACAAATACCGAATGAATGGAAGGAAGCAATTATTGTGCCAATACATAAGAAGGGAGATAAGCGAAACTGCAGAAATTACAGAGGAATATCCGTACATGTCACAGCTTACAAATTACTGTACCAGATTATATAACGAAAACTAATTCCATACGCCGAAGACATAATAGGAGACTATCAGAATGGTTTCCGTATAAGCAGATCTACAACAGACGACATATTTTGTATCAAGACAATCAATGAAAAAATTTGGGAATACAACAAAAACATCCATTACCTATTCATTGATTTCCAAAAGGCCTACGACTCAGTCCACAGAGAAACAGCGTGGGAAATAATGGCTGAATACGGAATCCCACAGAAACTAATCAGCTTGGTCAAAATGTGTATGGAGAAGATAGTGAGGTTTTTGGTTGTGGCTCCATATCAAACGGTTTTTATTGATATGGTCTAAATTGATCTAAAAAACGCCAACATCTCACCGACAGACATCGAAAGTCGAAAAATTTTCAGGCATAAGGTCTAGAGCTGGGAAATTATATCATATGGAGAACCCAAAATAACAAGAGGAAAATAGACAGATGAACGTCGAGCTAATCATAGCGAGATGATGAAACAATTCTGGAAGAACAAGAAAAATAACAGCAACAGGTGAGATAATTTGCTTTAAGTCATCCCCTGTGAGTCTAAACAATGTAAATAAACAAATAAATCAATCAAACAAATGAGTCTTGTTTTTACAAGAAACGAGTTATGTCTATCAAGGAAATAAGTATGTCTGCCAGTAAAGCGAATCTTGTCAGTCAGAGACACGTGTCTTGTCTGTCAGAGAAATGAGTCTTGTCTCTCCAAGAAACAAGTATTGTCTATCAAAGAAATGAGACCTGTCTGTCAGAGAAATGAGACCGGTCTGTCAGAGAAATGAGACCTGTCTGTCAGAGAAACGAGTCTTGTCTGACAGAGAACTTGTCTGTCAGAGAAATGAGTCTTGTCTGCCAGAGAAATAAGTCTTGTCTGTCAGAGAAACGAGTCTTGACTATCAGAAAAGGGAGTCTTGTCAATCAAAGAAATGAGTATTGTCAGTTACAGAATCGAGTCTTGTCTGTCAAGGAAATAAGTCGAATCTTGTCAGTCAGAGAAACGTGTCTTGTCGAGACAGCAGTAATCATGTCTAAATGTTATTAATTTACATTTATTTAAATAATAAGTAATCATAAGACAATGTATTTTGTAATAATGTAAATTGTATAATGTAATTTGATAAGGTGACAGCGAAACTAGTACTACTATTATTTACAGAGTAGCCAGTAGCAAGTCTTATCTGTCTTGTCTGTAAGAGAAACGAGTCTTGTCTATCTAAGAAACAAGTCCTGTCAGTCAGAGAAATCAGAGAGTCTCATCTGTCAAAGAAATGAGTATTGTCTGATAAAGAAATCAGTCTTGTCTGATTTTCTAATAGACAAGTGCTGAAAACACCGTACGAACGAGTTTTTTATAGTATTTTTTCTATTTTGCGCCCTTTTATGCCATTTTATGCCATTTCTAAATTAAAAAATCTCCCATACATATTTAGAGAATTTTATGGTGGTTGGTGACACTGATAATTGGCATTTCACTGACACTTTTTCACTGACACACAAATTAATTTAAAGATTAAAATTAAAATGCGTGAGAAATTATCTTGTACTCCAACTGAAAATCAGGAAATTGCTTTTAATACGCTTCCTTAAAAAATAAAATTTAAGTGTTGACAATGCTTAGGTCTGAACAAGCAAATATCAACTTACCTGGATGTTCTTCTAATGCCCCACAGTTGCAATTTGATAGCAATAGTAATAGTAGCACTATATATAATGTCCCTGGTGTGAGTGTTACTGCTCAAGAATCATACAATGTCACTTTAAATGTTTTTAATAATTGTACCATTGATGGACAGAATTTAAATTAAATATGTGTTATATCGCTTATTACCATTAATTAATTAAATTTGTATATTCGCGATTTCCACACATCACATAATCTCAAAACTATCTCGCCGAAAATTTGACACTGACAGATCTAAATTTCAGTGCAAACCTTAAAAAATTAACTCATAACATCACTCGGCGAGTCATAACCGCACACATATGAGTGCTGTTATGAGTCCATTACAGACGCAAAATAGGAAAACGAGTCTTGTATATCAGATAAACGAGTTTTGTCTGTCAAAGAAATGAGTTGTTTGTCAGAGAAACGAGTGTGCTCTGTTAAAGAAACGAGTCTTGTCTGTCAGAGAAATGAGTCCTGTCTGTCAGAGAAACTTGTCTTGTCTATCACAGAAACGAGTCTTGTATGTCAGGCAAACGAGTCTTGTCTATCACAGAAACAAATCTTGTATATCACAGATAGATATCACAGGCAGAGAAACTTGTCTTGTCTATCACAGAAACGAGTCTTGTATGTCAAAGAAACGAGTCTTGTCTGTCACAGAAACAAATCTTGTCTATCACAGATACATACATGAATGTGACTTCCAGAGAAACGAGTCTTGTTTATCACAGAAACGAATCTTGTCTGTCAGAAAAACGAGTCTTGTTTGTCACAGAAACGAGTCTTGTCTATCACCGAAACGAGTCTTGTCTGTCAGAGAAACGTGTCTTGTTTGTCCCAGAAACAAGTCTTGTCTATCACAGAAACGTGACTTGTTTGTCAGAGGAACGAGTTTTGTGTATCACAGTAACGAGCCATCTATGTCAGAGAAACGAGTCGTGTTTGTTAGAGAAACTAATCTTGTCTATCACAGAAACAAATCTTGTTTCCCATATATCTCTTTTTATCCTATTAGTCCGAATCCTATTAATTTAGATTTATTTCGAATATATTATGGTGCGTCCACATGTTTGCCACACGCCGAAAACTCCAAACCTTGAGTAAACACAAGCGTTTGGATAAGGTAACAAACGCTCGATTAAACAGTCGACCGAATCGAGTCGACGAATCGGTCGCAAACGCTTGCAAACCAAGACAAATGTTTACCAAACGTTTGGATTCGTGGTTTGGATTTGTGAGTTCGCCAAGCGTGTGGACGCAGCATAACAGGTATTTTACAGAATCTGGAAACCCGAAATATACTATTCTGAATTGTATTAGACTTCTCGAAAGCGTATGACACAGTCAATCATCAAATATTATTTAAAAACGATTTAGACAAAGAATAAGGGACTGGATAACATCATATTTAGCAAACAAATTTCCGAAATTATTACCGCGGATGGCTTGAAGATCCCATCGTCTACCAAAACAATTAATATCGGGATACCAGAGGGTAGCATTATTGGACCATTGCTTTTCACCCTATACATTAACGACTAAGGTAAAGGAGATACCCCACACTAAGATAAATTACGCAGATGACGCCAGATCCTTGCGATAAATAAAACACCTGAAGATATGCAGACAGATTTAAACTGGACAATGGCCACGTTAACAGCCTGGTTTTTAGCAAACAAATTGATTGTAAGCAAGGAAAAAACCAATCATTATATTTTAAACGAAGATTAACACAAGAGTTTATCCGACGTAAATATCAAAAATGTAAAATATGCAGATACAAACAGACGTAATACTACTATTAAGTCTATATATTTACCAGCATCTTTATTGGACCTCACATATAAACCATCTTAGAAAAAAACTAAATAAATCTATTTTCGCTTTAAGGATCCATAAAAAATATACGAATAAGACAATATTAAAAATAGTTTATTTTGCATCTTCCACAGCCACCACGCATATAAAGTATCGTACCACGTACTTTATAGTACCGCGCATATAAAGTAAATATGTAAAGAACAGAAACAAGCAATCAGAATTATTAACGCATATGTAGAGGGGAATTTACGAAGACCGAGATTCCCACGATCACAGGAACATATATTCTAGAAACGATAATGTTCATAATTAAACACAAAGACTTGTTTGAGAAATATATGAAAATATAATGAACATATAATGTTCATATAATGAACAGAAGAAAATATAATGAAAATATAATGAACATATAATGTTCATATAATGAACAGAAGATAAACACAACAGAAGAAACAGAAGATAAAGATGTTCATATAATGAACAGAAGAAAACATTCTCTTATAGATAGAACCATAGGGATATAACCATAGGGATGACAAGCCAGTAGGGTCATAGGGATCATAACTTCCAAAAATCTTCAAATAATCAGAAATTATAAAACAATAGGGAATATGCATGTTTTTTTTAATTCACTGTTTACATCGTTATAACATAGTACAAAATATAAATTCTGCTTAAAAAGACTGTAATTAAGTTTTAAAAAATATCTAAAATTTTGAGCTGTTTTCGCGCGGACTGTTGATGACGTCAATTACCAGTGACAGTTCAGTCCATTGATTACTACAACTGTACTCATTTTTAACCTAACGTTTTTGACGTTTGTTCTCTAACCAAAAGACTGCAATGACAGACAAATCTGAACAAAACGAACTTGTTTACATGGTATGTCACGTCACTTTCGTTTTAACCAATGGTTATGTTTTACAAATTTGAATTTCCCTCACTTCATTTGCACATTTATTTATTAATTTTAGGTATTTAAAAAGATATTAATTACAAAAATAATGGTTTAGTTCAAATGTCCGGTCACAATAAAGATTCTGAAAGAAATATTTTAACCAAATTTAAATTTCATGCAAATTCCCTATTAGTAATTTGATAAGGTGTTATTTGAATCGTAATTCTTCAGTTACTTCGCGCTTAAGTATGCAACAATTGTTTTAAGAATTTTATGGTGTTGGTAATAACGTTGCTTCAAGTTCAAAGTGGAATATTTACTTGAGGGTTGCTCAACGGTCGATTGTATTGCAACGAATGCAGTTGAAAATGAATTTGAATATCTTGTGAAATTCTTTGGAAATTCCCGACCGGTTTATTACAGTTTGATTAATAAATTTAGAATGTTGTATGGAAACAAGTTGCGCATTTTGCATGTAAATGAAACAGGTTTGATTATTTTACGAGTTTTGATCGGTAGATATTAATCAAGTGATAATAAAATTGAGAAATTCGGAATTTATATTAATAAACAATCGCAGAAAAGGAATATTTTCATTTTAAAAAATTATTTGCTTAGTTAAAAGCGCACTTTTATAATCAGGTCTAAAAGTATTCATTTTTATGCAGGGTATATATATATATAACCAATTATCCCTTACTCATAATATATTACTCAAATTTAATCAAAAAAATCAGGAGAATAGGAAATGGAGAATAAGGAATAGAGAATAGGGAAGGATCCTATGTTCTAGATCGCCTGCTCCTGCCATGTAATTTCCCATAAGCCGGCAAGAGCAAAACTAAAAAGCCCTTAAATCTGTTTATTAGTTGATTAAACCTGACAATCTGAATAAAGTACCCGTTTATAAAATATTACAAAAATCTGTTAATTAGATAATTAAACCTGTTTAGGCAGGTTAAATATAGGTTTGATCAGGTGTTAATCAGATATAATCAGGAGTAACTGTTCCGGAATATTGAACAAATTTTCCAAATATTTTAATATTTATTTCAGCAAATATTGCAGTTTTTAGATGTTGGTTATTATCATCCCTATTATTCATCATTTTTTTATAAATTATTATCCCATTCCCAATAATATATAAAAAATGATTGCAGTTTTTGTAAATTCCACTTTGAAAACCAAATTTGTAAACATTGAAATTTTCAAACTTAATTTTCTCAAAAAATAATTTGGGGATATGTTTCAAATTTTTTGAATATGTTGATAGAACTGTTCCGGAATATTTAGCAAAATTTTCCCAATATATTAATATTTATTTCAGCAAATATTGCAGTTTTTTGTAAATTCCACCTTGAAAATCAAATTTGTAAACATTGAAATATTCAAACTTAATTTTCTCAAAAACTTGGGGAGTTGTTTCAAATTTTGTGGAGATGTTGGTGGAACTGTTTCGGAATATTTAGCAAATGTTCCCAATATTTTAATACTTATTTCAGAAAATACTGCTTTTTGTACATTCCACCTAGAAAATGAATTTTGTAAACATTAAAATTTTCAAATTTAATTTTCTCAAAAAATAATTTGGGGATTTGTTTCAAATTTTGTGGAGCTGTTGGAAGAACTGTTCCGGCATATTTAGCAAATTTTCCCAATTTTTAAATATTTACTTCAGAAAATATTGCAGTTTTTTTTGTAAATTCCGCCTTGAAAATCAAATTTGTAAACATTGAAATTTTCACACTTAATTTTCTCAAAAACTTCTTTGGGGATTTGTTTCAAATTTTGTGGAGATGTTAGTAGAACTGTTCCGAAATATTTAGCAAATTTTCCCAATATTTTAATGTTTATTTCAACAAATATTGCAGTTTTTTGTAAATTCCACCTTGGAAATGAAATTTATAAACATTGAAATTTTCAAACTTAATTTTCTCAAACACTAATTTGGGGATTTGTTTCAAATTTTCTGGAGTTGTTGGAATATGTAGCAAATTTTCCCAATTTTTAAATATTTATTTCAGCAAATACAGTCAAACTTCCATAACTCAAACTTCTGTAACTCCAATTTTTCTATAACTCGAATATTTTTAGAAATACATACGTTTAGATAGCATTTTACATATAAATTACCTTCCATAACTCCAATTTTCCCTAACTCGAATTTTTCCATAACTCGTAGTAAAAATTTGTACAATGGTAAAACTTTACATTCAAAATAATCTCTATAACTCCAATTTTTTAACCGCCGCGTATTTTCCAATATTTATGATGCTGGATATTAACTACCATAATCCGTCGATAGTGGAATCCTCGGGCAGATTACATCGACATTTTATTTTTCATATTTTTTTTTATTCAAGTTTGGTCCAATGTGTATACCCTTCAAACACTGCGGCCCAATGGCCTATTGTATTTTGCCCAAAATTTTTCTCTTATAGGCCCAGAAACCTAGATGTTATTATAAATTGCACTAATTAATTTCACATTTGTCTTCTGGTACAAATGCGGCCGACACTGGGCATAGAACTCGGGACCTCCAGACTTTTTAGTTAGCGCTCTAACATGAGACCACTCGTGTCACTACTACACCACTCGTGCCGACAATAATATGATCAACTAATAACTACCCTAGTTGGGCAAAATTTTCAGATCTTTATTATATGTTTAATTGTTTCATTAGTAATGCAAAAAAATAAGTTTTTCTTAAATACTTAATCTGGGGGTCGATATGAAGGCAAATATTCTATGAAGAGGTCGACGGGATAAAAAGTTTGGGGACCCCTGGTCTAGACTAGTCTGGTTATTAATCCAACCACAGAAATCAAAACTGTTCACAGTATTGACTACTTATTAATCCAACAGCAATAAAAACTAAATCAGCAATAAAAACTACTCCAATCATGAATTAGCTATAGACTATAGCTTATGGACTAGACCAGTGGTGCGCAAACTTTTTTCATTGGCGACCCCCCATTTTGTGTAAAATTTTGACGCGACCCCTAGATCGATAGTAGCCGTTTTTTAATCGTTAACATATGTAAACTGATTTTTTTTTTAGATTTGCGTTTACAGAGCGTTTTTACAGGAGTTTTGGTGACGTCATTAATTAAAATACAGCCTTTCTAAAATAGGGCAGAAAACTTACAAATAGGGCAAAAAATTACATAGGACAGAAGACTATCATAAAAATGCCATAAAAATTATTAAAGAAACTAAAAATGTTTTTTAAAGAAAAATACTTAAAAAAAACCTTACATGCTTACATAATAAGAATTCAATGTGAAGTATGCATTTGCAACGAACTTATGATTGCTCCCATGTTCGGTTTTATATTGAAAATCGCAAGCCTTAAATCATCCTCGGGATCCAATTAAGTTCGATATTATGTTTTAATAGCAAATAATTTAATTTAAAAATTTACCAAACTTAATTTGCTCAAAAACTACTTGGGGATTTCTTTCAACTTTTGTCGAGATATTGGTAGAACTGCTTGGGAATTACAATTATCTTTCTTCTATACAGGGGTCGCGATAAAATTTTATAGAAAATATTGGGTCGCAAATGAAAATAGTTTTGCGCACAACTTATCTAGAACATAGGATCTTTCCCTACTGAATTTATTTTGAAAATGTTTTTGTGAAATATTGTTTTTTGTGAATTTTGGAATTATTTTTCAAAATGTTAAGATTTTCTTGATAATTAACAACTTTAATGCAAGAAAACGTTCCGGAAAATTTAATTTTTGTTTTCACCTTGACTCATTGGAGTGATAATGTTGTGATAACCCACCACATTAAATAAATAACTGTTTTCTATTCATCCGACAAAAACCTTCGATAAAAGTACTAAATGTTGCAATAATAATCAAATTTGTCCAAATATTATTAAAGTTATTTATTAAATTAAATCGTTCTTTCGTTTTAATGCTTAAATTAACGCTTAAATTGCGCCTTCGGCGAGCTTCTCCTTCTTCTCAAATATAACATTTAAAACATAATTTAAAATTATAATTTCATTCAAACTAGATTCATTCATTCAAACATTCAGATATTTGTTCGCTAATTAATAATTTAATCAAAAATTTGTTTACTCACCCGTTCCGGGCGAATTCGGCGATAAAATTATGTAGTCCTTGACTTCACATCCACCAAAAAACGTAAACTTATCACAGCCAGGAATACTACTGATGCCAATTGTGACTTGCAAAAGCTTCGATAGAAATTTTATTAACGGCAAAGGCACCACATCGATTATATACTGGGTAATCCAATAGGAAAACTGCAAAAATTAAAGAAACCGGGTGATATGGCGCACAAATTTCCCATTTAATATACTTCTTGAAAACAATTGTCTGACGGGAAAATTTCATGCGTTTTTCATTTCAAGAACTTCTGTTTATATTTCTGCTGCACATTAATCCCAACAATGTTACAACCAAACAAAAAATCTTTATATAAACACATTCGTTAGATTTAGACAAAACTGATACAGTTCGAACTCGAACTTATTAGAAATGGATACTTGCCTGAATGTCGAAAGATTTAATCAACTTCTCGTAATCCTTTTGTATGTATTGCAATCTCGCCGCTAATTTGTTGCTGTCGGTGGAAATGTTGACGGGTATGTTCAAGGAGGCAGCGCAGAATTTGTTCTCCAAAACGAAGTTCTCACTCCCGTAGGAACTATAATTAGCAACCCCTGTTGACAGGGCCACACCGCCAATTATACTCCGCGGAATATTCCCACCAATCTAAAAGCAATAACGCATCCATCGTCTTACATTTTCTAAGAATATCATTCGTTTATTAAGTCTTTTTAATATTCAAGGGAGCGTGACCGCTTTCTTCCCTTACACGAGCGGTCGTGCTGTTGTATCGTTTGCAGTTTAGCGTTTAAAACCGGAATAGCTTGTTTATTGTCAAAAATAGATGTTTCTATATATAACTTGTAGTTGATTGCCAGCCAAGTCTTGTCTGTGTAGTCTTGTCTGTCTAGTCTTGTCTGTCTAGTCTTGTCTGTGTACTCTTGTCTATCTACTCTTGTCTGTCTAGTCTTGTCTGTCTAGTCTTGTCTGTCTAGTCTTGTCTGTCTAGTCTTGTCTGTCTAGTCTTGTCTGTCTAGTGTTGTCTGTCTAGTGTTGTCTGTCTAGTCTTGTCTGTCTAGTCTTGTCTGTCTAGTCTTGTCTGTCTAGTCTTGTCTGTCTAGTCTTGTCTGTCTAGTCTTGTCTGTCTAGTCTTGTCTGTCTAGTCTTGTCTGTCTAGTCTTGTCTGTCTAGTCTTGTCTGTCTAGTCTTGTCTGTCTAGTCTTGTCTGTCTAGTCTTGTCTGTCTAGTCTTGTCTGTCTAGTCTTGTCTGTCTAGTCTTGTCTGTCTAGTCTTGTCTGTCTAGTCTTGTCTGTCTAGTCTTGTCTGTCTAGTCTTGTCTGTCTAGTCTTGTCTGTCTAGTCTTGTCTGTCTAGTCTTGTCTGTCTAGTCTTGTCTGTCTAGTCTTGTCTGTCTAGTCTTGTCTGTCTAGTCTTGTCTGTCTAGTCTTGTCTGTCTAGTCTTGTCTGTCTAGTCTTGTCTGTCTAGTCTTGTCTGTCTAGTCTTGTCTGTCTAGTCTTGTCTGTCTAGTCTTGTCTGTCTAGTCTTGTCTGTCTAGTCTTGTCTGTCTAGTCTTGTCTGTCTAGTCTTGTCTGTCTAGTCTTGTCTGTCTAGTCTTGTCTGTCTAGTCTTGTCTGTCTAGTCTTGTCTGTCTAGTCTTGTCTGTCTAGTCTTGTCTGTCTAGTCTTGTCTGTCTAGTCTTGTCTGTCTAGTCTTGTCTGTCTAGTCTTGTCTGTCTAGTCTTGTCTGTCTAGTCTTGTCTGTCTAGTCTTGTCTGTCTAGTCTTGTCTGTCTAGTCTTGTCTGTCTAGTCTTGTCTGTCTAGTCTTGTCTGTCTAGTCTTGTCTGTCTAGTCTTGTCTGTCTAGTCTTGTCTGTCTAGTCTTGTCTGTCTAGTCTTGTCTGTCTAGTCTTGTCTGTCTAGTCTTGTCTGTCTAGTCTTGTCTGTCTAGTCTTGTCTGTCTAGTCTTGTCTGTCTAGTCTTGTCTGTCTAGTCTTGTCTGTCTAGTCTTGTCTGTCTAGTCTTGTCTGTCTAGTCTTGTCTGTCTAGTCTTGTCTGTCTAGTCTTGTCTGTCTAGTCTTGTCTGTCTAGTCTTGTCTGTCTAGTCTTGTCTGTCTAGTCTTGTCTGTCTAGTCTTGTCTGTCTAGTCTTGTCTGTCTAGTCTTGTCTGTCTAGTCTTGTCTGTCTAGTCTTGTCTGTCTAGTCTTGTCTGTCTAGTCTTGTCTGTCTAGTCTTGTCTGTCTAGTCTTGTCTGTCTAGTCTTGTCTGTCTAGTCTTGTCTGTCTAGTCTTGTCTGTCTAGTCTTGTCTGTCTAGTCTTGTCTGTCTAGTCTTGTCTGTCTAGTCTTGTCTGTCTAGTCTTGTCTGTCTAGTCTTGTCTGTCTAGTCTTGTCTGTCTAGTCTTGTCTGTCTAGTCTTGTCTGTCTAGTCTTGTCTGTCTAGTCTTGTCTGTCTAGTCTTGTCTGTCTAGTCTTGTCTGTCTAGTCTTGTCTGTCTAGTCTTGTCTGTCTAGTCTTGTCTGTCTAGTCTTGTCTGTCTAGTCTTGTCTGTCTAGTCTTGTCTGTCTAGTCTTGTCTGTCTAGTCTTGTCTGTCTAGTCTTGTCTGTCTAGTCTTGTCTGTCTAGTCTTGTCTGTCTAGTCTTGTCTGTCTAGTCTTGTCTGTCTAGTCTTGTCTGTCTAGTCTTGTCTGTCTAGTCTTGTCTGTCTAGTCTTGTCTGTCTAGTCTTGTCTGTCTAGTCTTGTCTGTCTAGTCTTGTCTGTCTAGTCTTGTCTGTCTAGTCTTGTCTGTCTAGTCTTGTCTGTCTAGTCTTGTCTGTCTAGTCTTGTCTGTCTAGTCTTGTCTGTCTAGTCTTGTCTGTCTAGTCTTGTCTGTCTAGTCTTGTCTGTCTAGTCTTGTCTGTCTAGTCTTGTCTGTCTAGTCTTGTCTGTCTAGTCTTGTCTGTCTAGTCTTGTCTGTCTAGTCTTGTCTGTCTAGTCTTGTCTGTCTAGTCTTGTCTGTCTAGTCTTGTCTGTCTAGTCTTGTCTGTCTAGTCTTGTCTGTCTAGTCTTGTCTGTCTAGTCTTGTCTGTCTAGTCTTGTCTGTCTAGTCTTGTCTGTCTAGTCTTGTCTGTCTAGTCTTGTCTGTCTAGTCTTGTCTGTCTAGTCTTGTCTGTCTAGTCTTGTCTGTCTAGTCTTGTCTGTCTAGTCTTGTCTGTCTAGTCTTGTCTGTCTAGTCTTGTCTGTCTAGTCTTGTCTGTCTAGTCTTGTCTGTCTAGTCTTGTCTGTCTAGTCTTGTCTGTCTAGTCTTGTCTGTCTAGTCTTGTCTGTCTAGTCTTGTCTGTCTAGTCTTGTCTGTCTAGTCTTGTCTGTCTAGTCTTGTCTGTCTAGTCTTGTCTGTCTAGTCTTGTCTGTCTAGTCTTGTCTGTCTAGTCTTGTCTGTCTAGTCTTGTCTGTCTAGTCTTGTCTGTCTAGTCTTGTCTGTCTAGTCTTGTCTGTCTAGTCTTGTCTGTCTAGTCTTGTCTGTCTAGTCTTGTCTGTCTAGTCTTGTCTGTCTAGTCTTGTCTGTCTAGTCTTGTCTGTCTAGTCTTGTCTGTCTAGTCTTGTCTGTCTAGTCTTGTCTGTCTAGTCTTGTCTGTCTAGTCTTGTCTGTCTAGTCTTGTCTGTCTAGTCTTGTCTGTCTAGTCTTGTCTGTCTAGTCTTGTCTGTCTAGTCTTGTCTGTCTAGTCTTGTCTGTCTAGTCTTGTCTGTCTAGTCTTGTCTGTCTAGTCTTGTCTGTCTAGTCTTGTCTGTCTAGTCTTGTCTGTCTAGTCTTGTCTGTCTAGTCTTGTCTGTCTAGTCTTGTCTGTCTAGTCTTGTCTGTCTAGTCTTGTCTGTCTAGTCTTGTCTGTCTAGTCTTGTCTGTCTAGTCTTGTCTGTCTAGTCTTGTCTGTCTAGTCTTGTCTGTCTAGTCTTGTCTGTCTAGTCTTGTCTGTCTAGTCTTGTCTGTCTAGTCTTGTCTGTCTAGTCTTGTCTGTCTAGTCTTGTCTGTCTAGTCTTGTCTGTCTAGTCTTGTCTGTCTAGTCTTGTCTGTCTAGTCTTGTCTGTCTAGTCTTGTCTGTCTAGTCTTGTCTGTCTAGTCTTGTCTGTCTAGTCTTGTCTGTCTAGTCTTGTCTGTCTAGTCTTGTCTGTCTAGTCTTGTCTGTCTAGTCTTGTCTGTCTAGTCTTGTCTGTCTAGTCTTGTCTGTCTAGTCTTGTCTGTCTAGTCTTGTCTGTCTAGTCTTGTCTGTCTAGTCTTGTCTGTCTAGTCTTGTCTGTCTAGTCTTGTCTGTCTAGTCTTGTCTGTCTAGTCTTGTCTGTCTAGTCTTGTCTGTCTAGTCTTGTCTGTCTAGTCTTGTCTGTCTAGTCTTGTCTGTCTAGTCTTGTCTGTCTAGTCTTGTCTGTCTAGTCTTGTCTGTCTAGTCTTGTCTGTCTAGTCTTGTCTGTCTAGTCTTGTCTGTCTAGTCTTGTCTGTCTAGTCTTGTCTGTCTAGTCTTGTCTGTCTAGTTTTGTCTGTCTAGTCTTGTCTGTCTAGTCTTGTCTGTCTAGTCTTCTCTATCTAGTATTCTCTGTCTAGTCTTGTCTGTCTAGCCTTGTCTGTCTAGTCTTGTCTGTCTATTCTTATCTGTCTCTTCTTGTCTGCCTAGGCTTGTCTGCCACGTCTTATCTGTTTAATCTTGCCTTTCTAGTCTTGCATGTCCAGTCTTGTCTGTCTAGACATGTCTCTCTAGTAATTGACACAAATGTAGCGTCAAAGGTTGTTGACTTAAATGACCGATGGTTGTGGCTATGACTGATAAAGCTTGCAAATATGGTATGTAGACATAGATTCCTAGTGGGTATAGTTTATTTATATTGTTAGTCTAATTTGTAAATATAAATATTAAAACAGGTTTAAAATATTTACAATCATAACAAATATTTAGAATGTTTACCACATGTCTCATACAAAATAGAAATCCTTCAAAATTCGCCCAAAGCTATTTGGCAGAGAGTTTAATAGGCCTAAAGATCGCACGTGTTAGAGATCTTATGATTTGTACGAATATATTAAAAATAGTATTCGATTCGTTTAAGAATAATTATGTATACATTGAATAAAATAATTCTTATTCAGGTTGTTTACGTGTTAATTTGCAAAAATCATTTAACGAGTGGTTTAAGTAAAACTCTATAACGGTGATGGCACGGAAATATATAAGCAGACTATATACTTTACTCAATGTTATTCCCTTGCGGGGAAATATCCCCCATAGACGCCCCCTATGGGGGCCCCCAGGTGGGTTGATAGGGTAATGCCCGGTAGATCTATCACAAGGATAGATCTACCGTGATCTCTATCACAAGGATATCTATCAGCCTCCTATCCACATATCTATCTACCACCTACCCATATATTCCCCTATCAGCCACCTGGGGACGCACCCCATAGACATGTCTCCCACGGAACAACATATCTGTTAATGGGCACCAGTATTACCAGTACCGTACAGAAGACTACTGAAAAATGATTTCTTTAAAGGCTCTTGTTTCGGAAAGCTACGATCGCAGCTGTAAGTCAGCATTATCGGCTAAAGTACTGCGGTGCAGAAAGGAGAAACTACCGCACAATAACTCTCAAGTCAAACAATCATGACGAGAAACCAAATAGAGCTGGGCCCTGGTCCGTGTCAGACCTTAAATGGTCAAGGTGTGCGAAGAATACCCGCGATGAATAAGGATCGGACCCACCCGAAAGTGAAAACTAATGGAGAAATTCCTATAAAAATCGGTACATGGAATGCATAAAGTATGTAAATGCCCGCAAGAAATCATAATACAAACAAAGAGAGAAGTCTAGGTCTTCTAATCTATCAACGTTCTGGGAATTAGCGACATGAGATGGCCTGGTGCGGGAAAAACCTGTATAGACGACTCTATGGTATATTTTTCTGGCAATGACGGACGAATTTTTCTGGCAGACCACTCAAATGGCGTTGGGATATTACTAGACAAAAACGCAAACAAATCAGTCTCGAACTATGTACCGTACTCGGACAGATACAACTAAAAGCAAACACCAAAAACATTAATATCATATAAGTCCATGCGCCAACAGCTGACAAACCGGAGTCAGAAATATCAGATTTCTATGCGCAATTAAACGAACTAAAATCACATGAAAGAAGAAAAACGAAATTACCATAATTATAGGAGATTTCAATGCGAAAGTGGGCAAAGGAAAAATCGCTGATGTTGACGATAACCATGGCCTAGGTCAGGGCTGGCGAACCTTTTTGAGTAGTGGGTCAAATTTTGTTCATTATATTTTTCGTACTTTCTCGTGAGTCACCAGTGGCATCACTTGAAAAGGAGGAGGTAGGCCAAAGACTACTTTTCGACGTTCTAACTTTTAAAGGTGTTTACAAAATTCAATGAATAGGATGGTTGCGACAGTTACTATGTGGTAATCCATACTTACATTGAATTGAAAAAATCACTTTGTTTTTTACCACACTTATGACCTTATTACTTGAAAATGGCCGTCAAACGTCGAAACTCGAGTCGTGATATGTGTAGAAATTTATATAACTGTAAATAATAAGTTATATAAACATTTTTACAAAATTCAAGTTTTCTTCCCATAAAAATTTCTAATGTATTATACAATTAAATCCAATTAGAGGATGTGGAATATTCTGCTTAAGATACTGAATGTCTCTTAGAACGTTCAGCGCCTCCGTGGCAAAAATTGCTAACTGGTTCTCACTTTTAAAGGCTTTTACAAAATTGAAGTTTCCTTCTTGTTTTACAACTTGTACTTTGGAAGTGGAGAGCAAAAAATAAAGGCCGAAGTCAAAAAAAGTCCATACAAATTTCTGATGTATTATTCAATGAAATCCAATTAGATGATGTGGAATATGTTGCTTAAGATATTGAATGTTTCTTAGAACGTTCAGTGCCTCCGTGGCAAAAAATTGCTAACTAGTTCTCACTTTTAAAGTCTTTTACTAAATTCAAGTTTATTTCTTGTTTTACAACTTGTACTTGGGAAATGGAGAGCAAAAAATAAAGGTCGAAGTCAAAAAAATCCATAAAAATTTCTGATGTATTATACAATAAAATCCAATTAGAGGATGTGGAATATTCTGCTGAAGATATTGAATATTTCTTGGAACGTTCAGCGCTTCCGTGGCAAAAATTGCTAACTAGTAAAAACGCATAGTGGCGGGAACACTATTTGGTCGTTGTCGATGTAATCTAAGTAAACGTAGATTTAATCTAGATTAGGTTATGGTTAGAAGTAAGTTGTGTGAGAGCCAGACAAATTCAGGCTGAGGGACCGACACAAAAATTATACGTATAGTATACTAAACTACGTCTATGTTTTTAGTTTAGTAACGCGAGTTGTTGCCATAGTGACAAGAAACAGAAATCGTTTAATAATGAAACTCCATTTGATTTACATTGGACGGCACGATTTGGATTCTTTTATACACGATTATAATAATGACATCCTTCACATACAATTTACTTATTAATGTGTTCATTTTGGTGTGCGAGTAGATAAACATATTTAAAATACAATAATAAGAGAAGAAATTTCTTTTTTGATGTACATAATTTTCATACCTTTGTGGTTGAGAAACTTTAATAAGGAAATAATAAAAGTTCTAAAATCAACGCCTGGGTCACTTAAAAATCCTGCGTGGGTCACTGTCTGACCCGCGGGTCATAGGTTCGCCATCCCTGGCATAGGTGATAGAAATGCAGAGGTGACTTGCTGGTGCAATTTTGCCTTATGATTAGTAACACTTGGTTCCAACTACCTAATGGACGACTCTACATTTGGTCATCCCCACAACATCAGCCATAGCACATAATACGAAATCAAATAGACTTTATGCTAGTCGACAAGAGATATCGCAATGGTGTACTTAGAGTGAGAACGTATCCGAGGGCGGACATTGGGTCAGATCATAATCCTGTAATAGCTCAAGTAAGATTCCGCCTTAAAAAGATAAAGCGTAAAATCAATAGAAGGCCAAACATGGATACACTCAAAGATCCAAAACTACAAGAGAATTAACAACGAAGCTCAACTAAAATAAAAGAGACTTATTCGTCAGAAGAGCAAGCGGTGGAGGCTGTACGGGATAGACTTACGCAAATATTTAAAAATATCCAAGAAACATTGAAAACACCAAAGACTGACAAAAGAAAACAGTGGATGACAGAAGAAATCATGAATTTAATGGATGAACCAAGAAAATACAGAAATTTGGTACAACAGAAATATAATGAAATTATACATACTCAAATATAAGAAGAAACATTAGAAAAGCAAAAAAAAATGGATGGAAGAAAGATGCCAAGAACTTGAAGAACTACAAGACAAACATGATCTGTTCAACATCCACAAAAAGGTGAAAGAAATATCTGGATATACCAGAAGCCACCTACCATCCAGATTAGTAAATTAGGACAAATTCTGACAAATTAAGAAGAAATGGAACAAGAGTGGACAAAGCATATCCAAAATTTGTTCGATGGCGAAACCAATTTACCACATCCAAATCAATTAGGAGACACTGACCCGAACATCATGAAATCAGAAGTTATTAAAGCTATAAAATCTATCAAATCAGATAAAGCTGCAGGACCGGAAGACATCTACAGGGTGAGCAAAACTCGATGACTCGGCTCTATTACAAGAAAACGAAAAACGATAGAAAAAATAAGAAAAGAGGTTCTTAAATGGGATTGAGTAAGGACCATTTTAAGGCAAATTTACATATGACGATTTACATATGATGGAGTAATGACGTCATCGAATTTTGTTTTCCCAGAACCATACCTATATTTGAAAAAAGCTAATTTTTCTGAACAAATTTTGTAAAGAAAAAAATTTGCTATCTTTTCCCGGTAAACATTTATAAGCAAATTTGTAAAAAAAATATTATCAAAAATTCCCGCATTAACCCCCTATTATCCCTAATTCCATTAGAAATACATTAGATCGTCTCAATTACCGGTATTCGTAACTAAAAAAAAATTAAAAAAAGCATTTAACCAAAGATTATACGTTAGTATATTGATAATCTTAAGTTTTCATTTTTTTCACATTTTAAAATTAGGAGCTTAGGCAACCTCTCGCGCATACTTGTGGAACGCATCATCCACTAATATACGGGACCTAGCAGTTTATCGCCGGTTTCGAACGGCACTAGTTGAGAATAAATAATACTAACTAAAAAATTTCAAATTATTGACAGATGCGACTTTGCCATTTGTTTCCAAAGGATACTCTTTAAATCGTGATGATTGCGACTTAGTGATATTACTTTTTACTTCGTTAATTACTTTATACAAATTTGCTTATATTTTTTTAACGGAAAAAGATAGCAATTTTTTTTCTTTACAACATTTGTTCAGAAAAATTATCTGTTTTCAAATATGCAAAAATATTGGTATGGTTCTGAGAAAACAAAATTCAATGACGTCATTACTCCAGTTTCCAAATATGGAGAAATATGAAAAATTGGCTTAAAATGGTCCTTAATCAATCCCATTTAAGAACCTCTTTTCAGATTTTTTCTATCGTTTTCTTATAATAGAGCTGAGACATCGAGTTTTGCTCACCCTGTACATAGAAATCTTAAAGCTTATACAAGAGGAAAATATCGACATTCTTTAATAAAATATATGAATCCGCAAACATATCGAAAGACTGTCTGAAATCAATATTCATTGCCCTACCAAAGAAACCAAACGCAAACAAGTGCGACCAATTCCGACTGATAAGCTTGATGAGCCAAGTATTAAAAGTATTCCTAAAAATCCTACATAATAGAATACGTAAGAAATGAGAAGAAGACCTAAGCAAGGAACAGTTTGGTTTCAGAAATGGACTTGGAACAAGAGAAGCGTTGTTTGGGCTGTCAGTTCTCATGCAAAAATGTAGAGACCAAAAAAAGAACGTGTACCTCTGTTTTCTTGATTATGCAAAGACATTTGACTGTTTAAAACACGACGTCCAAATTAGCATTCTGATGACCAAAGACCTCGACCAAAAAGATATCTCCTTCATAGAAAAAATGTACGAATACCAGACTGCTGCAGTACGACTCAAAGACGACACGACCAGCGATATACCTATTAAACGTGTAGTACGTCAGGGCTGTGTACAATCACCATTGTTGTCCAGTATCTAGTCGGAACAGATATTCCTGAAAGCCTTGGAAACTCTACAGGTGGAATCAAGATCAATGGTGAACTATGAAACAACATAAGGTACGCGGACAATACGGTTATATTTGCAGACAGTGCAACTGGCTTACAACGTTTGATGGACCAAATAATAGCAGAAGGCGATGCGCTTGGGCTAAAAGTAAATACGGCCAAAACGGTAACAATGGTTATCAGCGGAACACCAGATATCCAAGCCAATTTGCAAGTATACAATAAGCAAATAGAGCAGGCGGCTAAATTTAAATACTTAGGCAGCTGGATCGTTGAAGACCTGGAAGTAAGACGCATCGAAATAGCCAGAACAACGTTCCTTAAGATGAAAAAAGTATTTTGCGATAAAAGCCTAAAACTAAAACTAAGATACCCGTTCATTAAGTGCTACATTCACTCGGTACTGTTGTATGGTGTTGAGGCTTGGACGTTGAAGATCAATACTATGAACAAAATTTGAGATGTGGATCTTTCGAAGAATGCAGAGAGGATATTCTCGGAACGGAACATATCACGAATAATGAGGTTCTTAGACGCATGGACAGAGACAGAGAGCTATTGGTTATTGTGAAGAAGCGCAAGACAGCGTACCTAGGACATATCCTCAGAAATACAAAATATAGCCTTCTAAAATTAATAACTGAGGGCAAGATAGAGGGGCGCCGTGGTCCCGGACGAAGGAAGTGCTCCTGATTAAAGAACATAAGAGACCGGCCTGGTCTAGACTCCCACTCATTTTTCAGAGCGCCACAAGACCATCAGAGCGCCATGATTGTGCCAACCTCATTAATGGAGAAGGCACCTGAAGAAGAAGAAAGTTACTTCCCTCAGTAAAAAGGTCTGAGTAATTCTCGAGTCACGCTTAAAGTAGTTTTACATCGTTATTTCAATGTTGAGAAACTACACAAAGTTGCTACTATTAAAGAGCGATATCCATTTAGATATGACCCTATGTATGTCCCTATATATGACCCCATGTAGATATTACCCTCAGTTAGTCAACATCATTTCCGATTTAAAAAAAGATGAAAATTGTCAAGAACAGAACTACATAAGCAGAATATAGACTAAGACAGATCTCCAAAGCCTTACGCCCTTACTCTCAAGAATTACTCCCAAGCCGCGCCAAAAAAGTTTTACTTCAAAAATATTAAAGCATGTCCCAGAGTTATGGAAAACTGCAGAAGTGATAATAATTAGCAAAACCTGAAAAGCCTCCACACGAAGCTGTTTCTTACAGACCCATATCGCTACCTCCTAACATGTCTAAACTATTTGAAAAACTTTTCATAAAGCCTCTTATTCCTATAATAGAAAAATATAACATAATACCAGACCATTAGTTTGGATTTGGACAAAAACATTCCACCATTGATTAAGTTGATCGGATAACTGCAGTTATAGAAAAAACTCTCGAAGATAGAAAGTTTGTGCTGCTCTATTTCTCGACGTAGCACGGCTTGTGCTACGTCGCTAGGGCTTGTGCTTTGATAAGGTATGAATGGCATGATGGTCTTATACGTGGTCTGTTAGAAAAGTATCCGACCTTTAGCCGGTAAAAAAAAACTGGCATACCTGGAGCGTTAGAAACCTAATCACCCTCATAGTAGTCTCCTTGGGACTCCACACACTTCTCCCAGCGCTGCCGCCATTGTTGGAAGCATTCCGAAAAAGCTTCTTTCGGAATCGACTTTAGCTCGGCTTTCGTTGCAGCCATAATGTCCTCTCTTGTCTGCAATCGCGTTTCTTTCAATGGCCTCTTGACTTTGGATACTAGCGAGAGAATAGAAGAGTAAGGAGCCTGTCGAATCCGATGAGCCTGGTTTTTCACCAAAAAAATGGAACCAAGTATGAACCAAGTTCGAAGAATGTGCTGGAGCATTGTCGTGATGAAGTCGCCAATTTCCTGATGACCACAACTCCAGTCGCTTGCGCCGCACAGCATCACGTAGGCGACGTAGGACATCCCTCATTTCACTTGTCGTCATTTTACTTGCATTGAAAAACCTACGAGAGCACAACACACTGCGTCACTCGAACACTGCTCGACAGCAACTGACGCTATCTACAGGCGGGAAATTATTCATGCATGCGCACGAAGGTTCAAGGTCGGCTCAACGGTCGGCTGATTCAAATTCATCAGGTTTTCAAAATTAAAAATAAGTCGGATACTTTTCTAACAGACCACGTATATAAACTTAGATAAATATTACCAAAACAGTTCTCTGATCTTCGGATTTCATACGTATCAAATATAACTTTTAGAATAAGGCAGGAAGATACCTACTCAGAAATCAACGAAATTAAAGCTGGTGTACCACAAGGAAGCGTTTTGGGTCCTACGCTATATTTACTTTACACTTGTGACATTCCACAACTAGAACACAATACTATGGCGACCTTCGCTGATGATATCGCTATTCTAGCTATTGGGGAAACTCGACAAGCAGCAACAGAGAAAATACAACCTTCCGTGAACTATATCCACGAGTGAACAAAAAAATGGCGAATTAAATTAAATGAATCTAAATCAGCCCATGTGAATTTCACAAATAAAGAGCCAAAGTACCATCCACTTACCATAAATAATAACCAATTACCGCAAATACTGCATGACGAGTATCTTGGCATTACGAATATCTTGGCATGACTCTCGATGCAAAGTTGCGCTGGAAGGCACATATCAAAAAGCAAAAGGAAACCTTGGAAATTTTATATAAAAAAATTTATTGGCGTAATAGGTAGGAATGCAGTACTATCGATACAAAATAAACTTCTCCTAGACAATCAAATACTAAAACCCATATGGACCTATGGTATACAACTTTGGGGGTGTGCCAAACAAAGTAACATCCAAATCATACAAAGGTTTCAGAATAAAGTACTAAGGAACATAGTCAAGGCACCATGGTACGTCAGAAATTGTGATATCCATAGGGACTTACATATGGATACTGTGGATAATATTATTAAAAAACACGCTGCAGCTCACGAGCGGAGACTCGATCGCCATATGAATGTTGCGGCAGCTACTAGGAAACACGGGCCTATTGAGAAGACTCGAAACAACTAAACCCTTCGAGTTTAATGAATAGTGCCAATGTTACAAACTAAGAACACATAAACGAAGTGATTCGACTTTACGGATTCTAAGATGATGTCTATGGACAAAATCTTAGTTTTTTTTTTCTAGTAATTTAGGTTAAAGTAAAATTACTTATTAGTCTAAAGCTGGGATGGGCAACCTACGCCCCTCGGGCCAACTGCGACCCGAGAAAGTGCTTAATGCGGCCCGCGAAAATCTGTTTCAAATACATAATAAATGGCCCGCAGATCGTAGAACTCAATATAACTTTTAATTTTGGTATCGATTCTTGAGACAAATTGGCAAATTCTTAAAAACATTCGAAAAAGTTAAAATGTTTAATATTTAGCATTTGCGATATTTCAACGACTGTTAAGGATTTGTAAAATAGCTGACTTTCGGAAAGGGTCGAGGCTTGACGCAAACACTAATACGCTCAAGCACGTGAATGCGCAAGCTTGCATCGTAGGTGCGTGCAGAAAAAAAAAATTGGCCCGCGTCAGCTAGTACGAACTCTGACTGGCCCATCACCTAAAAAGGTTGCCCACCCCTGGTCTAAAGAGTAGATTGTAATCAAATAAAAAAAAATTCAAAAATATTTGGAGCTTAATATTTTTTCAAAATTCTAATTTCACACTGCAATACGCGTAGCAAAACGCGTAGTATTTTTCAATTGTTGATTTTCAAATAGAAACAGCTACCTAATATTGCATTGAAAGATCAAATTGACTCACCTTTTGATAATAATCGTACAAACTCGATCCCAAACACGTGTTAACGATATCCAAGAACTTAATCCCCTTCAAAGTCTTCCTCAGCTTCTTGATCTTGGCCAAATATTTCGAACTGGAGTCACTGAACCACACGAAAAACTTATCCTCCGTTAAATTGTAACCGCGCAAAATATTTTGATCGCACTGCGAAAACGGCAAGTCCTTAATCTGCACTCCACTTAGAAAGTCTAAGATTCCTTCCACAGAAACTTTATTTTCAACGGGAGGTACAACAACACTTTTCTCACAAATTTCCTTAGCATCAGCAAACACTCCTTTGAAGAGGTGGATCAAGGATCTTGCATCACCAATTACATGGTGCAAACGATAAGTTATGGCGTAAATATTCTTGTTTTCAGGATCTTGATCTAACTTAACCGGTTGGGGACAAATTACTACTTGGAATAAAGCTCGGTTGTTCATGGGCAGTGGAGCTTGATCGTAGATAGCTATATTCCTTGCGAATTGCTTCCTCGTCAAAATTTCTTCTTGGGTTCGATCCATGACCACGACGAAATCCTCAGGTCTGACATGGGTTCTGTAGAAGTAATTGTAACCGAATAAGCTTCCCCTGAAATAAAACAACTTCTCATGTTTGGTTCGCATCGTTCTGGCGATCTGTTCCTCGACGGAATCTTTTAGCTGTTTGATTTCGCCGTGGAATTCCACGAAAGCGACCAGAATAGGCACGCAATTTACGCAACTCATAAACACGCACTCTATACCTTCCATCATCCCTCGGTAGTTCTCCTCCCAAACTTGCAGAAGGATCAAGTTCACGAAGTACTTGAACACAGCAAACATCAAGTAAACTTGGAAGTAAATCGGAGTCACTATTAATGTTAAGAAGAGCGCAAGTGGAATTAGGATTTCCCGTCGCAGTTTCGTAATCGCCAAAGATTCCTGAAGTTGAAAAAGTTATTTAGCAATTTGAGCTTTGGTTAGTTTTGTTTGACTTGCCTTAATTCCTGCGTATAGGTACAGTGGTAACTTCAATATCTCCATTCTGAAGATCTGGAAAATGTCAATTAGATTCTCAGAACGGGGTCACAGACCGTACAAGAAAACAAGCGGCACTGAAAGGTTACATTCGGCTCATTCAAGCATATTCAAACATATTTTTGTTCTTCAGCGGCCTCAGTTGCACAACTGAAACTGGTTTGTCCAGTTCCGAATATACACAGAAATTATTAAATTGGCAAGACTAGACAGACAATACAGACTAGACAGACAAGACTAGACGGACAAGACTGGACGGACAAGACTGGACGGACAAGACTGGACTGACAAGACTGGACGGACAAGACTAGACGGACAAGACTAGACGTACAATACTAGACGAACAAAACTAGACCTACAAGACTAGACGAACAAAACTAGATGCACAAGAATAGACGAACAAGACTAGACGGACAAGACTAGACGCACAAGACTAGACGGACAAGACTAGACGGACTAGACTAGACGAACAAAACTAAAAGGACATGACTAGACGCACAAGACTAGACGGACAAGACTAAACAGAAAAGACTAGAGACAGAGAAGACTAGACAGACAAGACTAGACAGACAAGACTAAACAGACAAGACTAGACAAACAAGACAAGACTAGACAGTATAATCTCTGTCTAGACTTAGAATCTAGAAAACTCTAGAACTGTCTTGTCCTGTTTCTTGTCGTCAAGTCGTCGACACATAAAACTAATTTATTCTCACCTTACTAAAACCCGCAATATCACGCAGTCTATTAACTAAAACAAACTTAATGTACTAAAAACATTATCGCTAGATGGAAGTTTCTAATACTACAACATTTTGTAAGCAAATATAAATGCAACCAAGAGATAATTACGAATAAATTCCAAATTTATGTAATCCTGCGTCTTATCGCGATTACCCATTTGCAATGCGAAAGGACTTATAATAATAATTTACTGTTGGATGTGTTTTCTTTTACCTTTTTGTCCATGTCAGCGAAATGACATCAAAATAAGGCAATTAAACTGAAGCTAATTAACTGCACGAATAAAAACTTTCATTGCGGACAGTGGTTAATCTCGACTGCGAATTCTCGCGTTTGCTTAAATTTTTGCAAACCCAAACTGGATTGGAATAAAAATAATACTAAATAAAATGCTAATACCTAGCGGGAGCTGGCTATATTTAAAGTCAAAGTCACAAATTCTAAATTTAAAGGAATTCGTCTGTGCGTGTTGCAACCGCTGTTTCTTTCCTCTGTAGACAAGAACTGATTCTTGCACATTAAACCCCGACGCAATTTTTGTCGGCAATTCAATTCCTTTCAACAACACATTTTACAACCAAATTGTTTTATTTTCTCCATAGAACATAAAAAATATATTTAACATGTGATGCAAATAGTTTGAGAAAGAGACTATTATTAGGCTTCGTCTAATTATATATCATAATCTAAAATTGGCAAGAATAAATAGACAAAATTTAACAGACGAGATTAGATAGACTAGAGAGTAGAAGTAACATAAACAATGTATTGTTAAACAATAGCCTTATGATTCATAAATGTATGTAATAATCGTATGTTTATTAAATAAGTTTTTCATTGAAGTATCCTTATAAATAAGTGTAGAATTGATTCAAACCTGACTCGAATATACTTCATATTGTTGATTATTAAACATGCGATGTTTGAAATTCTTTGCGCATATTAGTCGTTGTCGCCAATTTCGGTCACAATACATACGATAATGGTTTTATAATGAAATTGATATATCCACTACATTGTAATAATCAGTTCAAAAACAAACTTGGGTGGCTGCTTGGACAAGTGGAAGATTGAGGAATCCTTTATGATACTTCAAACATGCCATTTTTGTATTAGTTATAATTATTATTATATTAACTTCTCGATTATTATTAAATTATGGAACTTTGTAACAATGCAACTTATATACACAATACATGATTATAAAAAAACACAAGCTGAATTGCAATTTTAGTTTTATCTCACAATTAGTTAACTTAAGTTAATACATGTTAATAAAAATCTCGACTGGGTAGAGAATAGGCAACTAAATTAACAGTGTTTGAATGCGTTTAATAATATTATTTATAATGGAAAAAGTATGATACACGTGTATGAAAGACTTTTGTGCATTCAATACGATTACGCATTCAATACGATTACACATCATTCATTCACACACTCCTTCTCGTACTCGACTCGTACTTTAAACTCATGCACAAAAGCCCTACTTCACGCACTTGTGTCAAAAACTACTAATTTTTGTAACATAATAAGTTGCTTACCGAATGCATTTAATTAATTAGTTTTTTACCTTGATTTGTATGAGAATCTTGAGCAGACTAACAAATTTTAGAAATCGACGATTGCATTTATATATTTTGAAAATAATTTCAAGAACGAATCGATTCGTGTTTACTGTTAAATTTCGCGGAGGAAAGTTCCATTCAAAAGATAATAAATTTGAGTAATTTTAACGTAATCCGTAATCCGGAACGGTTTTATTACCTTAAGACGTATATTTGTATAAGTATATTTGGGAGATTTTCAGGGTAATGTGAATCTGAGCTGCTATAAATGTTTATTTGATCTTGAATGATGTTAAAAAAGTGATTTAAAAAAACATGTTGCTGTTTTATTTTCGTTTCAATTGCCAGAGTAGACAAGACCAGACAAAATCAAGCAAGACCTGAAAATACCAAAGAATACGGGGCAAGCCCAGGCAATACCAATCATAGCCAGACAAGACCAGATAATAGAAATCAAGGCTATAGAAGACCAGACAAGATCAGACAAGACCAGGCAAGTCCAGACTAGACCTGACAAGATCAAACAAGACCAGGCAAGACCATATAAGACCAGAAAAGTCCAGAAAAATAATCCTTAAATCGCAAAGGTGAGCGGTGATTTTACTAATAACCTATCAAATCTAACTTCCGAACAATAGGTAACCCCATACGGTTAATCCATACTATACATTTTTTTCTATCTGTGTTCTACCCACTGGGTATAAGCTCCTTTTATTTTTGACGGTTTTGTGCTGTTTGGTACCAGTTTAGCCCTGCGTGGAGTTTAATATCGTCACTCCATCTTATTAATGGGCGTCCCGCATTCCGTTTCTGAGTCCATGGCCTCCATCGTACTATCTCGGCGCTCCATCTGTTTGTAGCTCTGCCCACATGTCCTGCCCAATTCGATTTCAGGTTGGCAATATGTTTGCTGATGTTCCGCACGTCTGTCTGCTCTTTAATCCACTTATTGGTCTTACGGTCTTATGATATCCCCAATATTCTGCGTTCTATACCTCTTTGCTGCACACGTAGCTGTTCAATATGGTGTTCTTGAGAGTCCATGTTTGTGCACCATACGTGTTAGCCATAATTGGAAATTGTATTCGGTTGCTTTTTCTATCAGAACTCTCATTGTTTGAAGGTGCTTTGTAGTGCTGAAACCTTCTCTAAATGCTGCTTGTTCTTTTGGTTGATAGTAATCAAGCCTAATACTGATGCGATTTGTAATTATTTTTGAGAACAGTTTGTAAGTTTTTGAGAGCAGACTGATTGGTCTTCCGTGTCCCTTTCCTTATGCAACAGTAATACAAGGGAGTTTGTCAGCGATGTCTTCAGATTCGATATATTTGCTTAATAGGATTATTAGTTCGTTTTCTAGTTCTATGCCTCCAGTCTTAAGCATTTCAGTCAGTATTCCGTCTATGCCGTCCAATTTTCCGTTCTTCGTTTTTGTAAGTGCAGCTTGGTTTTCGTTGATAGGAGGTATATGTCTTCAGAGTTCATATTGAGAACTTTTCTTTCCTTTTCTTCGTGCGGTATGTCGCATTCTGTTTTTGATTTGTATGTTCTAAGTTGACTAGTAAAAATGTTCTACCGTTTCGATAATGTTGCTTCTATTAGTAACCTTATTACCGTTGGCGTCCATTATTGCTACCATTTCCGTTTCGGAGCTATTCGTTTTCCGTCTGAATACCTTAGGGCCCCTGTGTTGTTCTAATATTCTTTGAGCAATGTCTATTTTGTACCTTCTTATATCTATCTTTGCCATTTTTCTGACTGCTTTATTCAGCTCTGCAAAACTCCCCAGTATCTCTTCTTCTTGATCACTAGCAGCTAGCGACGTTTTTTGAGCATATTGTCTCGCTTAGTTTGTTATCGCTACCAGATTTTTCGGTACGTATCTTTCCCCTGCTTCCCTTTTCGTGTTTGTAATTTTGTCATTAATTTGGTTTATGCTATCCGTCTTAACTCGCCGGTTTTTTAATTTTTGATCTACATATGTTTGGAATTCTGTTGGTTCCAACAATATAGTTGTGTTTACTGATTTTGATCTTTTCAACTGCATCTTTTTTTGTCTTTCTAGCTTTCTGTCTATCACAATGTCTCGATGAGATTCCTAAAGGAATCAGGATTAGAGGAGGCGCTCTAAATGGGTAAGTACACCAACACTTGGAGGAGGAGGGTGGGATACAATAGATCTATAAAGGTCGCAGTACAAGTCGTCACCACCATATCTACAATCTAGTCTAAATCACAATGTCTGCTCTGACTAGACGGTGGTCGGTTCCGGTGTTAAAGCTATTGAGTACCTACAGATACATTTTGTATTGCTCTAATATTATTTGTCAGGATGTAATCGATTTGATTGTGTTTTACAATCTGGACCATGGGCGTACCCAGATTTTGGCCAAAAGGGGGGCAAATCAGAAATTTCTAAACCGGGTTCCCCGCTTATGTTTTACCTTATACACTACACCAGTGGTTCTCAACCGGGGGTACATGTACCCCTTGGGGTACAATCGTAAATCGAAGGGGTACATTTAACTTTCATTATAAAATGGCGAATGCTAATAAATTTGCTGTAAATTATTACCACAAGAAATGACAAAAACTTTCTCAGTGAGATGGGGCTGCCTACTAGCCAAGACACTCGACTACTGGTATTTTGAATAACGATGCCTGGATCGTACCCCACCATGCATTGCGTGTCACTTCAACCGCGCATTCATCTTGATACTTAGCAAAACCGTTGCGCTTGTTAGTAAAATTGAAAGATTCTTGTATTGTTCTGCACGTTATAAACTAGCAGGTCAGTATACAATTATATATTAATATTATATCTCTATTTAACTCTTCGTTTGGTACGGGGTATTTTTAGAGCTCGTTTTTAGTTTGTATTGATAGTTAGGTTATAATAATTGTAATTCTAGGTTCACAAAATAAAAACCTTTACAGATTAGTCGGAAGAAAGTAAGTTTGGCTGAAGTGTTTCAATAAATTCAGTTTTTCAGTAGCCGTTCAGTAATGTTTTTTATTATTATCTCGAGGTGAATCAATATTTTTTTCTAAAACATAATTTTATACTCCTATTTTAGAGCTTCAATTTGTAAAATAATAAAGTAAACTAAAATTCGAAAAATAAAATTATGGATAAGTTTGTGATAAGAGGAGGAAAAAGAACTACCGGTTAAAATGTGCTATAACCAATCACTTGAAATGACATTTATAGGCAACCCACCGTACGCTTTCTGCGCATGCGCATTGATGGGTGATTTCCAACGGAAATTGACATAAAACCTCCAGTTGCGCGTAAACCGTTGGGTACGTATTTTTATTTAAGGTTACGAATTCCAAGTTTAGTTTACTTTATTATTTTACAAATCGAAACACGCATTATTTAAGGTCAGGTTAGGTTAGGTTTTTTAGTTTTAGTTTAGGTTAAGTTTAAGGAGTTTAAGGAGGTTGGTTTTACCTTGGTTAGATTAGGTTGTCCGCCGCGAAGCGGGAAGATAAATCAAGACAACATACGCGCGGCAGCGCGAACTCTTGGTCCAATGTAGGACAAAGTGGCAAGGACCGTTGGTTTTACTTTGGTTAGATTAGGTTGTCCGCCGCGAAGCGGGAAGATACATCAAGACAACATACGCGCGGCAGCGAGAACTCTCGATTCAATATAGGACAAAGTGGCAAGGACCGTTGGTTTAACTCTGGTTAGGTTAGAGTTGTTGGGGGTTTATTATCATTTTAAAGAATTTTTATATACCCCCTTCAAATTTATTTTCCCTACGCCTTTGTGTTTTGCCCCCTATGCGCATGCGCAAAATGCGTACGGTGGGTTGCCTATACATGTTATTTCAAGTGATTGGTTATAGCACATTTTAACCAGAACTACCGGTAAACAATCTGAACCTTCCGAGCATTCTGAACCAAAATTCCAAAAATGCGAAATACCAATCGCAAGTACTAGCAGTCAATTAGTTTCATCCAAAAATTCTTCAAAACGCCGTTGCTATCAACCCGAATATTTGAATTTTGTTTTTTATTTCTGCTGCAAGGGATCAAATCAATTGCCTCTATGCTTAATACGAGAGCAAACGTTTAGCAACAACTCAATGAAACCCTCTCTGGTAAAAAGACATTTAGAAAATGCTCATTTCCATTTTAAAGATAAACCACTTAGTTATTTTGAAGAAAAAAAGAAAATTTATTTAAATAAGTCTAAAATAATGAAATCAACATATACAACCCCTCGCAAAAGAATTACTACAAGCTTCATTGAAAGTTAGCTATCGCATTGCTCAGCAAAGTAAAGCTCATACTATTGGTGAAAATTTAATAAAACCTTGTGTCATTGATATTTGTCAAACACTATTAGGTCCTAAAGAAGTGACAAATATAAAACAATTGCCACTTTCTAATGATTATAATAATGACCGTAAAAAGGCGAATTGCACTTTGTGCAAACGATCTTCTTAAAGAACTTCTGCGGAGAATCAAGTTGTCTGCCTATTTTACTTTACAGTCAGACGAAAGCACCGACGTCAGCGGATTGGCAGTACTTTTAGTTTTTGTAAATATCAGTACAATGATGAGCTTTGCGAAGATTTGTTAATGTGCGACGACCTAAATAATACAACTACGGGTTGTGATATTTTCAATAAAATTGATGATTTTATTCGAAGTAATGAAAAAGATAGGAAAAAGTGCATTGATATCTGCACTGATGGAGCTAAAGCTTTGCAAGGTCCAGTTTCTATTGTAGTCGTAAGAATTAAAGAAGTGGCACATCCATCTTGTGTGGCACATCCTTCAACTAGCCACTGTATTCTCCACAGAGAAAATTTAGTGGTTAAAAACATTCCTCAGTCTTTAAAAGAAATTTTTAAGGCACTAACAAATATAGTTAACTTTGTAAAAAACAGTGCGTTAAATACTAGACTTTTGAGGCAGGTTTGTACTGAAATGGGCAGTGATTACGACTGTTTACTATTTTATACAGAAGTACGTTGGTTGAGCCGAGGAAAAGTATTGACGAGGATATATGAGTTACGTTCTGAAGTATTAGCATTTCTATACGAACGCAGGAGTGAAGTTCAGAAGAAATCAACTAAGGAAAAAATACAACTACATATTGATTTTATGATTTCCGACTACACTTTACAAGTTGTAGCATATTTATGTGACATATTTGATAAACTTAACGCATTAAATTTATCACTGCAAGGGAAAAATAATAATATTTTCACTGCCAATGACAAAATTTCTGCATTCAAGATGAAAATTTCAATGTGGAAGAAAAGAGCAAAGTCAGGAGAATTTTACACTTTTGATAAATTGAGTTATTATCTGTTAGAAAAGAAGATTCTCGTTCATTCTGATCTAAAAAAAGCTATAATTCAACATCTTGAGGATCTGTTGGCTTCATTTAACAATTATTTCCCTGATGATAATGAAATTGAAAATGTGGATAGTAAATCCTTTTTCTACAAATAAAAAAATATATAGCTTGTCATCAACACAAAAATATATAGCTTGTTTGTTATATAGCTTGTTAGAAGAAGAGCAACTGATTGACATTTCTACTGACACGATATATAAAGAATTGTTTTCTACTATATCTTTATCGTCATTTTGGGCTGGTCTAGTTAAAGTTTATCCAAACATAGCCGATAAAGCTATAATAATAATAATAATAAAACTTTATTCACTTTGCTGCTTACTATTATATAGAAATTATAAAAAATAAAAAATAATATACATATATAATTTGCAGATGTGATTGTCAACATTCGAAAAAAAGAAAATTGTAAAATAAATTGCGAAAAAAACAAATACACAAGCAATATATGAAAAAGACAATAAATACAAAATAATTACATACATTTGAATACATTCAAAATTTTAAATCTCAACATATCTACTTGTAGGAATTTTTCACTCGTTGAATGATATCGTTTAATCAATTTGCTGTTCTAAGTATTCATCAATTCCATAAAATGTACCAGCTATTAATTTTTCTTTTATTGATTTTTTAAACTTATTGTATGATTGAGTGCTTATTTCTGACGATATATTATTGAATAATTTAACCCCAATACAGAAAAAAGAATTTGCATATAAGGTAGTGTGATGTTTTTCAGTTTGTAATAATTTGCCATTTCTTGTGTTGTATGTGTGCATGTTAGAGGATATAGAGTAATTCTGAGTATTTTTTTTGATATAACACAGACATTTATAAATGAAAATAGAAGGTACGGTTAACAATTTGTTATTCCTAAAACAATTTCTGCAGCTCTGTCGACGCTTTAAATTAAATATTAGTCTTAAATTCTTTTCTGCATAACGAAACATTTGTGGCTATGTCTTGAATTACCCCAAATTAAAATATTAAAAGATATATGTGAATAGACAATAGCATAGTACAGGCTTAACAAGGTACTTGTATGCATAGACTTTTTCAATTGAGATATTGCAAAATAAGCTCTTGCTATTTTTTTGCAAACTAACTCTGTGTGGTTCGACCACGTAAGTTTCGAATCAACTAATACCCCAAGAAATCTTGCAGAGTTGGATATTTTATAGCGTTGGTTGTCTACAACAATCTGAAAATAGGTTGGTAAAGTTCTTCTTTTGCCCATGTATTAACACAGTTTTTTTCGCTATTCAAGATTAGTTTGTTTTTTGTACACCAATTATTAAATTGTACGATTGTTTCCACTACCTTTGCATGTAATTCTTCAAAACTATTTGCACATACCACAATTGTGGTGTCATCCGCAAACAAGATGGTTTTAGCGTCTATGTACCCTGGAAGATCATTTATAAATAAAAGAAACAGAAGAGGGCCAAGAACAGATCCCTGTGGTATACCTATTGTTACGCTCTTTTTATTCGAAAGTGTGGAGTTAATTTTGACAATTAAATGTCGGTTGCTTAGAAAGGATCCAAAAAGATCCAAAAAAATTCCACGAAATTCATAGAATTCTAATTTTTCCATTAGATAGCCTATATTAACGGTATCGAATGCTTTAGACAAATCAAAAAACAGTCCCATGACGTGTTCTCCTTTATCCAGTTTCTCTGATGTATATTTCGCAAAGCTGGCGGGAGCAGTTTCCACCGATATTTTGATCTAAAACCATGTTGACATTCAGATAATAAGTCATTTTTAAGGAGATATGCCATCATTCTACGGTATATTAATCGCTCAAATATCTTTGAGAAAATAGATACTAAAGATATAGGTAGAAAATAGATACTAAAGATATATATATATATATAAAGATATAGTTGTCCAAAATCTGAGGGTCAGATTTTTTATGTAGTGGCACTACCAATGCCACTTTTAACGCCGATGGATATACTCCTTCTTCAATGGCTTTATTGAATAGCTGCGTTAGTGGAAGAGCCAAAGTTTTAATATTGTGTTTCAAAATTTTGATTGAAATGCCATCGGTTCCTGTGGAGTTTTTTGAGGCTATACTGGAGACAGCGTGTTGTAGATCAGTATTATAGACATGTAGAAAGAATATGCATGTCTAGTTTTTGGCAGAATACATTGAAGCAAAGAGGGTGATGGGAAAAAAGCATCTAATGTTTTTAAAGCAATGGTCGAAAAATAGTTAGCAAATTCATTAGCAACCTGACTTGAATTTGAAATCAATATTCCATTTACTTTTAAAGAAATATGGTTAGGTTTTTTATAATTATTCATAGAGTTGTTAATTATTCTCCATGCTTCTCTACTTTTATTACTAGCATTATTAATGCGGTTAGTGTAATACATTCTTTTAGCTTTCGATATATTAATAGAATGTTGCTTTTTCATAGTTTTATATGTGTTGTAGAGATGTGAGCTTCCTGCCTTGCATAATGTCCAATACATATTCCGTAATGACGTAATGACCATCATTTATGATGGCATTCGATATCCAAGTGTTGATAGGTTTGGAAACTATTTTCCTGAGTTCTAAAGGAAGAAATCGGTCCAAACTATTTGTTAAGATATTAAGGAATTCTTTAAAGCCTAGCTCCACATCGCTCGCAGATATAAATGAAAAGTCTGTTTTTAAGAGACAGTGATGCAATTTTAGGATGTTGTCTTCAGAGTATGTCCTACTTAGTTTATATATACATCATCCTATTGTTTTTTGATTTGGAATATGATGAATCTAGATGAAATATTTGACTTAGATGGTCTGCTAGAATTGGTTCCACCAAACTGCTCTTAAATGCATTTCTGTCTAAGTTGGTGACCAAGTAATCGATGGCTGTTATAGAATGTGTCCCATCTGGTCTTCTACCTATTCTTGTTGGTCCCATGTTAATAGTGGATAGATTGAATTGAAGAAAAGTATTAAGCAACATACTTCTTTCTTTGGAGTCTTTTAAATTGTCTATGTTAAGATCACCGCACAATAATACTGGGTTTTGAGATTTAAGAACTTCAACTAACATGTCATTTAGTCCATCAAAGAACTAATTAAAATTTCCTAAAATAGATCTATAAATACATATCAATGCAATACAAAAATTTTCAAATAACAGGTTGGTACCACAAACTTCAAAATCAACTTCTTTAGAAAAGTTTTCAAGATTTAGTTTAGAAGTATGTATATCGTCACGTACAAATATGGCCACGCCACCATGCTTGTATGTACCTCTACAATAATTCGAAACTACAGTGAAGTTGTTAATAGAAACAATGTCTAGCTCAGGTTGGGTGCACCAATGTTCACCAATACACAATATTTTAATATTTTGTCTTTTAATGAACAGTTCAACTAGTTCCAGCTTATTTTTTACAGACTGAACATTCACATGTGCTTTATTAAAACACTTCGTTTGTTTCGGATATTTTTCGGTTGATACTGTTGTTATGTTTTCACTGTTATTCTTTCGAGTCTTAACAAAAAACGGTTTACGCAGGCGTTTCTCGGCCAAGTTTCTGGTTTCGATATATTTTCCAGATCCTCAACGGGCACCGAAACTTTGAATGATGAGTACTCATCTGGATGTTTGGACTGAATTTTCGGACATATAACCTGATTGAATTTTTTATTCTTTAGATATTGCTGTAAATCATTTGCTGAAAGTTTTGGATCAAGTTTAAATGCATGAACATGTGAGTAACGTGTGGCAGCTTTTATTTGATTAGATTCGTCGTTAGTACCAAGGATAATATTTGATTTCCTAGTTTTTCTTGATTTTCGCCTTTGGGTTTCCCATTTTTCGTTATTTACACTTTCAGTATGTTGGACGACTGTATTTTGTGAATCGGTTTGAATATTTACGTTTGGAATCGGTTGGACCACTATGTTTTCTAATTCGATTGTTTTGGTTGTGTTTTTTGCACCAGCTCGCAAATCTGTGCGGGAATTAACTTTTTCATTCTTATCTTCCAAGTTTTTCGGTACACTATCGCTGACTTTGCTTGTCCCTGCGCGTTCTTGAGAATTTTGTGAAGTTGTAGGTTTTACCAGCACATTAGAAATTACGGAATTTGACAACTTCACGTTCACTTCGGACAAATATGTTACTTTATTAGATAGGTCGGTGATCAAAACTAGTAACGGATCAACATGTTTTTTAATTATATTTGTCATAAGCATTTCAAAATCCGAACTTAAACGTAAAAACGTTTGTAATATATCAAATTGTTTTTCGGAAGGAACATTGGACCTTAATTCCATCGGCATTATAACTTAAATAATGTTTCACAGTATATATAACATAAACTTTACTTTTCACAATTTTAATTTTTATTGAATTTAACATTAAATACTCTCGCACGTCCACTCTCGTTGAACGCAAACTCACGAATGATAAGTGAATGTGAAAAAACTATTACCATGAAAGTGAATGATAAGAAAACTATTGCCATTTGTAACAACGTATTTGAGTGAATGCGGTTTTGCCAAATACTGTGACACAAAAACTAAAAAAAGAAACAGGCTTGAAGCATCAGCAGACATACGTTGTCAGTTAACAACGTGGGAACCACATTTTGAAAACATTGCTGAAGATTTATCGCAACAAATATCCCATTAAATTTTGTTAAAAATATTTGTAGAATAATTTGAGTAGGTAATTTGGATGTTAAAAATGCAATTTTTGCTTATATTGAAACTTCTGTGATTTTATATAATATACTTATCAAATAAAAATAAATAAATAATATATACCTGATTTAATTTGTTATTATTTATGTAATATAAGTAATCCACTTCTAGTTATAATTACTTAGTTAAAGTTTCTTATGGCGCTCAAGCCCCAGTAGTAAGTATTAAATTTACATACAAACATATAAGCGGTAGGGTAGGGTAGGTTAGGGTACACAACTATAGGGGGTACTTTAGAAACAACTAACGGGCTAAAGGGATACATCAACAAAAAAGGTTGAGAAGCACTGCACTACACGAAACATAAGCTAGGTGTATGTAGTGTCTAGGGAAAACACCAGCAGGAGATACAGCTTTTTTTGGTGGTAAAATGAATGAACAAATATAGGTGGTTGGTTATACATTTATTTAATTTAAATTGTTTAATTTGACATCTATTTCAAAAGTAATTTTCTAGGATCTCTCGCAGCCCATGTCTCATGCATTTGTTAACATCAATGTTAAATATATCCATTACTATATCCCTCCGACAAATTTCATGAAAAGACGATTTTCTGAATGTAATGTAAATAACTTTAAACAGATTTTATCTAATGAGAGGTGGGAAGAGGTATATAATGAGAAAGATTGTGCAAAAAAGCATTTCATAACACCTTCGGCTACTATTTCAACTGTGCTTTTCCCTTAACCAGCGTTGTAAATCGCACACAGACTCGACCTAAAAATAAACCTTGGCTAACACCACAGCTTATAGATGAGGGTAAAAACTTAAGAGAGTTTCATATATATTATTCAATTTTTGATGATATTGAACTTAAAAACAAATACAAGAAACTAAAAAGAAAACATAGAATAAGTATCAATACTGTTAAAAAGAACTACCAGGGTAACTTATTAACCAATGCAACTAACAAAAATAAAACAGCATGGCAAATTATTAATGACAATATTACCCTAAAAACTTCACAATCTAATCCAACTAAACTCGTTTATGATACTGGAGCTTGTATCGACGATGACCAGGAAGTGGCTAACAGATTCAATCGCTATTTTCATGAGTCTATAGTAAAACTGGTTGGTACTCAGGTACCACCAAGCATCTCTATGTCACCTAGCTCCAAGTCAAATGAAAATTCTATGTTTCTACATAGTACGACTGATGATGAAGTTTATTACATACTGAAACATCTTGCAAAGAAGAAGTCCTCAGGTTACGACGAAATTCCTTCCAATATTCCTTTCCAAGTAGCCGAACATATAGACACACCTTTGAGCTATTTAGTTAATGACTCCTTCATAAATGGTTACTTCCCTGATCAGCTGAAGTTATCGGTAATAGTCCCAGTGTATACAAAACTGGAAAAGAATAAAGTTGAGAACTATAGACCTATATCACTCTTTTCTGTTTTCTCTAAAGTATATGAGATATTACTTTTTAGAAGGTTAACAGCATTTGTTCAGATACACTGCTTAATTTCTAGAACCCAGTTTGAATTCAAAAAAATGAAAAACACCGAAGAAGCTGTCTTCTGCTTTTGTAATCAAGTTCTTAGTAAATTGAATGAGAAATGTTTGAATTGAATTAGGCATTTTGTTTAATTTGAGCCGAGCCTTCGACACTATAAATCATCATCTTTTGTGTAACAAGCCGGAGACCTACGGTGTTAGAGGCTGTGTACTATCTTGGCTAAAATCATATCTTTCTGATAGGAAACAAATGGTAAAAATAAAAAATAATTTAAATCACACTGCCTTTTCAGATATAATGTGTCAAATATTGGTGCCCCACAGGGTTCTACTCTGGGACCGCTGCTATTTATTTTGTTTATTAATGACATCTGTGGCAGTGTTAAGGATTTGGTATTATTTGCTGATGATAGTTCCAGCGTGGTCTCAGTCAAAAATGAGTCGCAGTTACAAAGGTATGCAAATCTTCGAATAAATGAAGTCTCCAACTGGTGTAGTAAAAATGGCCTAATATTAAACTCAAGTAAAACGGAACTAATTCAATTTTCCAATATTCACAATAAACTAAATTATAGTTTACTGATAAGAGGGTTATCTGGCACTATCCAGCCCTGTTTAAATACCAAATACTTGGGAATTGTCATTGATCGATACTTGACCTGGGAACATCACATCAATTACATCGCTTCAAAATTGACTAAATGCTGTTACTGCATGTTACAGCTCAGAAATGTTGTCAACTTGGAAACATTGCTAATATTTTACCATGCATCTGTAGGCTCGGTACTTAATTACGGTATCCTTTGTTGGGGTAACTCAGCTCACGTAAAAAGGTTATTTACATTGCAAACGAGAATCGTTAGAACTATAGCCACTGTACCATTTCCGGAGACGTGTAAACCATTATTTCTTAGGTACAGAATTCTAACTATATATAGTATGTATATACTAAACTGTATATGTTATATTAAACGACACCTGGAAGAGTATGTGAGATTTGGAGGTGTCAACTATTATACAACGCGTAATTCTGATAAGCTATATGTACCAAATTTCAGTACCTCCCAGATGGGGTGTAGCTCTTATGTCATAGCCATAAAGCTTTATAATGTACTTCCTGGTAACATAAGGCGATTGTTAATTATAATAAATTTAAAACCACTGTCAAAGATATGCTTCTCAAGAAATCTGTGTACTCTTTGAACGAATTTTTTTGAATAATTTTTAATTTTTAACATTGTTTTAATAATAAAATGCGACGTGATCTAAATGTTTAAATCCAATAGTTTATTTATGTGTATTGTTATGTAATGATGTTAATTAATGACATCAGTTTATAAATCTTGACATTTGTTATATCATTGTTGTGATCCAAAGCATGAAATTAAATAAATAAATAAATGCATTGATCAATTCAATAATTGCAGCAGCTTTTCTTTCTCGACAAAACCTATAAATTCTTAATTAACATTTGTTTCGCTTTGGTCATAATATCTAATCCCTATTGATAAGTTGCTCCTGTTGTGATATATCAGATGACTGTAGGCATGCTGTAGGCACTTGGTGCTTTGACATTATCGACCAAATTTTCCTTTATTAGGACTCCACATAAGTTTAAAATATAATCTTGAATTTTTGGAGACGTATATTACGTACGACTAGGGCTTCACACGAGAATGATATTTTTCTCGTCTCGTCTCGTAAAAGCGAGACGAGAACGAGACTAGACCGCATGTGGTCTCACTCTCGCGAGAGCGAGGATGTATGTGGTCTCGCTCTCGCGAGAGCGAGAGCGCATGTGGTCTCGCTCTCGCGAGAGCAAGAGCACAAGTGGTCTCGTTCTCGCGAGACACGAGAGTCTCTTTTCTGATCCCGGTCATACTTCTTCAATCTTTGATTCTAATACGGGCAGCCGTAATATTTTCTTGAATAAATTTGAACTGAGAGCTCGGGCATGTTACATTTCATTATATAACAATTAAAAGAGTAGATTTCGTAATATGAAATAGATGTCGTAGACAATTTCAAATTATGTTCGTTTTTATTATTAATTTTAAATTGTCAACAAAATAGAAGGTTTATATAAACAGACATTTATGGTATTCATCGGAACAAAGCGAATTTAGAAGATATTAATAGTAACCAAATATAAAATTTATGTAAAGAGACATTGATTAGTTTACAATGAAATGAATGATTACCTCGTTTTGGACTATCTTAACAATAAGTTCTAGCAAGAATGATATTTGGCGAGATTAGACGAGACAAGACACACGGTAACGAGAGCGAGACGAAACAAACTGTTACGAGAGCGAGACGAGACTAACGGTTACGAGAGCGAGAGCGAGACGAGACTAACGGTTCCTAGAGCGAGAGCGAGACTGGGACGAGAGTAATTTTTTACACAACAAACGAGAGCGAGACGAGATTTTTGAAACACGCGCCCTATCTCGTCTCGTGTGAAGCCGTACGACATTCTTCTAAGTTTTTCCTCAAAATGTCATCACCGGAATCAATTTTTAATATAAACAAATCTTGAAATCCCGGGGTGGCGGCAGCTTGACTTTCTCATTTAGTTCACTCACGAGCCACACTATTTCGCTCATTCACTCTCAAAAATTAATAATTTTAAAACTTAAAAATGATTCAAACTAAAAATATAAATAAAAAAATTTCTTATTAGGTACATAATATTTTGACTTACAAATTCAATAAACTTTAAAGCTACTGACCTGGTCTCCTGTTTTTCTTTCTTCATTGTTCCTTCTTGACACACGCGCCGAACAATCTGGATCGTTCGGTTTCTGCAACACGACAAAGCAGAAAGCGCAAACTAAATACTAATCAGACACGATTTCTAGATCGAATCTGCTTAGTCCTAGGAAATCTAGCTGACGATGCCTGTTAGACTCTGGAAGAGGATATTTTGAAACGGTCGAAATATTTACGTTTTCTAACTTGGTATGATTCTTGGAACAAATTCTTGTAGTAAATGAATTGGTGTAATCGTTTCACTTGTAATGCAAAAACTATTTGAAAATGTGACAAATTCACGGAAAACTTATTTCCATAGCTTCACCGCATATTCAACCAAAAAATGAAATTACCATTTCAAATTGCATTTTCCAGATCGGCCTAAACAGTCATTTAAATTCCCCACGGACGTTCGAGAACTTCGACCTCTCAAAACCCAATCCGAATCTTGAGCGCCAAAGTCCTATCGGAGCATTTGCGACCGCGATTAATAAACTTCAACAATCACCCACTAGTTCACATCTTGGTGTTCAATCTCTGGTAGAACCTACCTTTGTGCAGTGGACGGCAGCCTGCACTTTTCTGAGACTCTAAACAGCTGGCGTCCTTCCCGCCCTACAGGCGTCTCCTGCAGTCTGCGCCGCTCCCCCAACCATATCCACCAGCCATTGACAGGATCCATCACTACCCTAACCACGGGTTTTATTTGTTTACTCGCGAAACACTGTGTCTTTGTTTACGGCAGAATTTTATTTGCAAAAATTTTCGGAAACTTTCCCTATACATTTTAATTCACGCGGAACTAACGCTCCCCACTTTACACTCGCGTACTACATGAATTTTCGGCACTTAACGATTTAATTTTACACGAAATGAAAACTTTTTTTAATTATTTAACCTCCTCAGTATCTGCGCACATTGTAATGTATTTATTTCTTTATTGCCTTTCTAAGCCATTTTTTTAATTCATTATCAGCACTCGAGTCCAACTATGCATTCAAATGTAGGTACATGTTCTGAAAAATAAAAAAGTCTTAAAATAAAGTGAATGTAGGTATGTATATTTATGAGTATGTATGTATATGTAGAGTGTATATATATATATGTATATATATATATATATATATATATATATATATATATATATATATATATATATATATATATATATATATATATATATATATTTATATATATATATATATATATATATATATATGTGTTGTATTTGAGGTTTTCGCGGATAGATACCTGTGTTGTATTGTTTTCTCGGGGATTCCGCGTTGATGCTGAGGGTTGGCTCTGAAAAGAACCGGATTCTCGACGTTTCGGCGAACTAACATTCGCCATTCTCAAGAGATATATGCGTCCGTGCGGGTCAACCGTTAGACGCATACTGTACGCGTCTAACGGTTGACCCGCACGGACGCATATATCTCTTGAGAATGGCGAATGTTAGTTCGCCGAAACGTCGAGAATCCGGTTCTTTTCAGAGCCAACCCTCAGCATCAACGCGGAATCCCCGAGAAAACAATACAACACAACATATATATATATATATATATATATATATATATATATATATATATATATATATATATTTATATTTATTATTACTATTACTATCGTAAATCCCTTTAAAGAGAGCGTGTAAACTTAAACAAAAATTATGTCAACTCAGTCATGCGGCGACGTTCTTCCCAAATCCTCTTCATTCGTGCACTATGTTCTTTCTTCCCTTCGTCCGTCCACTTTTTTCCTGGTATCTTTGGGAGCAGTTCTTTATCAAATGTATGGTGCATTATGGTGTTTCTAAATTTAACCCGATCATTCATGTCGTGTATCGTGATGTTTAGCTGCTTGAGGTCTTCTTCAGTTTCCTGTATCCATTTGGACCTATTTTTACTCTTAAAGGTAATTTTGAAAATTGGTTTCGTAATTCTGTTCTGGTCCATTCTGTATATGTGACCAAAAAATTTAGCTCGTCTCTTTCTGAAAGTGTCAGTGATAGGTTCTACGGTTTTAAATATTTCTGACGATGGTCTCTTAATCCAAATTCCCTCTTTATTCACCGGCCCAAAAATTTTTCGGAGAATTTTACGTTCTTGTTTCTCTATTTCTTTGATTTTTGAGTGACCATGAATTAATGTTGTTTCTGCGGCATAAAGTGCTTCAAGAAGAACGACTGTTTTGTAGTGTTGTAATTTTGCATTAAGAGATATTGATTTTTTGTTATAATGATTCCAAGTAAGTCGGTAGGATCCCTGTAATTTTTTTACTCGTTCTTGATTTGCTATTATATTTAGGCCGGACGGTTGGATGATTTCTCCTAAGTATTTAAACTGGGAAACTCTGGATACAGAACCATATTGTGTCTTGATGGGGAGATTGTTGGACGGGGATCGTTCTAAATACTGTGTTTTTTCATAAGATATCAGCCTTTTGTGAAATTTCGTGTAATTTTTCAAGTGCATGCTTTGCTTCTTCTCTGGTATTCGATAATATTGCAAGATCATCAGCAAACGCCAAACATTTGATATTAGCTCTATAATCTCATCTCTTACCAATGTTTATTCCCTCAAATGCGTGTGTATAAGTGCACATTTCCATTCTGGGGGGATTTGTTCGGTCACCCAAATATCACATATTATATTGTGTATTCTGTGAATGAGGTTGTCGTCAGCAAGTTTCCATAACTCGGCAATGATTCCATCTTCCCCAGGGGCTTTGTCGTTTTTCAATGTGGATAGGATTCAATTTTCAAGTCAATTCAATCAAAATTCAAGGACAATCTGGATCGGGGTCACAGTTGAGAAGATTGTTGAAGTACTCAGCTAAAATTTGACAATTCGCATTGGTGTTTGTCTCCATTGAACCATCAGATCGACGAAAGCATAGGCTGGATGCTCGATATCCCGTCAGGTTCTCTTTAAAAATTCTGTAAAAACTCCTAGTATTATTCTTTGTAAATTCTTGTTCTATTTCCTCCAGTCTTGTTTTTTCATAGCTACGTCTTTCTTTTCTAATTAGTTTTGATGATTGTTTCTGAATGTACAGGAACTCCTGCCATTTGTCTGGCATCTTGTTGCTATGAAATTTTTTCCAAGCGTTAAGTCTGTCTTCTATTGCTTGGTCGCATATACTGTTATGTACTACTGTTATGTGTTGTGTAACATCCGATAATTCTGTCCAGTTTAACGAGTTTGTTTCGTGGATTCCTTGCAAAATACTGTCCCTGTTTATTTTTAAATATTCAGGGTCAGGCTTAAAAATTCGTGGTTGTCGTGGTCTTCTCCTGTTGGGTTGGAGTTTAATTTTAATTTGTAACAAGTAGTGATCAGAATCGAAGAAATCTTTGCTTGTTTTTACATTAAGGACCTCCTTTTGGTTTGTATGAGAGATGGCAACATGGTCGATTTGAAATTCACCCATATTGATGTTGGGTGCCCTCCACGTGCAAAGCTTTTGTCTGGGTTTTCTAAATTATGTTGACATGATTTTAAGTTGGAAATTTTCACAAACAGTTATTAGTCTTTCACCATTTTTATTTGTTCTTTTATGTGCTGTGTGAATACCTGTTGTTTTCCTAAATTGTTTCTCTATACCCAACTGGGCGTTAAAATCGAATAACAGAATCTTGACGTGGTGCGGTGGAATTTGGTTGGTGACCTCTTCTAACTGTTCCCAGAAGGTATCCGATGTTTTAGGATCTTTCTTATTATAGTCGTTTGTGGGAGCGTGTGCGTTGATGAGAGTATACGCTTTGTTCACCGATTTCAGTGATAGAGTGGAGATGCGTTCCGATGTAGACGTAAAGTCAATGAGTGAGTCTACAACTCATTTGTGGATGGCAAACGCTGTACCAAACTGCCTGGGGCCCGTCCTAATTTTTATAGAGGGTTTCCCTTTGTATATCCGATAATCATCCATGTCAAAGTGGTATTCATCAAGGAAACGAGTTTCTTGAATTGCAAGGATTTTTATATTAAATTTGTCCATTGTGTTTACAAGCTGTTTAATTTTAGCAACTTTTAGAAGAGTGTTCGAGTTGAGCGTGCCAATAAAGTACTTACGCTTCGCGCGTAGAAGATTCGAGAAGGGGAATTTAAAATAAAATATATATATATATATATATATATATATATATATATATATATATATGATGAAACCACCGCAGATGAAGCCTCCTCTATAGGAGAAATGTAGGGGAGATAGGGGAGGAGCAGTCGGGAGACATGGGCACCCCCTCGTAATTCCAATTAAATTGTAGTTTTTATTTTATCTTTAGGTTGGTAGTTAATTTTGTTCACTGGTAACTCTGTTTATCCATATACTATTTGAGATTTCGTTCAATTGTCGCGTTCAAACGCTTTATAAGATTAGGTTTTTCAAGGTCAAGGTCAATGTAAATATTTGGTTGTGGTTTCGCAGTTAATAAACGAAGAGCCAGCGAAAGGTATATGATTTTTTTTATTTTCTTTCTATTGTATATTTATTAACGTATAAATTAACCCGTAAGTCACGCCAAAATATCTAACAAAAAAACTTTAAGACAGAGTTAAGTTGAAAAAGTATGCAGAGGGAGCAATGGGCAGTTATTTTGAGGGAGGTTTGGGCATGTCCAATGCTCCCATCTTTAATTACCTGATTTAATTAAAATGTTCAGATTAATTAAAATTGCAGAAAAACGCCGTTCGTCTATAAAAATAAGAGTAAGCGATGCGAAATTCCAAAAGACATTATATTAAGTGCCATGGAAGAAGTGGCAAAACGTGGTAAGAAAAAGACAACTGCTGATAAATATGATATCCCTGATCAAACTTGCAACTTCCAAAAATCAACATTGTTGATTACGTTTGTGATTTATACACTATATAAGATTATTTAACTTTTTATTTTTGGTTTATATCATGGATATTGGGTGTTTTAAACACCATGCCCAAACCTCCCACAGGGGGTGCCTGAACCTCCCTACCATTGGTAGCATTGGGCACAATTGACATGTTTCAGAAATTCTTTTGTAACTTTGAGACTGATTATAATTTGTAGACTGTTATTTGTAAACAATCTTGCCAAATGTGTGGTGCACTTGACCTAGGCAATACATATTTCATATATTAAAAAAGTGATTCTTTATTGAATATTATGTGAATAAGTGACCATCTCTCCCCTACCTCCCCTATATGTTTTATAGTACACATATAAAAGTTACAGATTCAAATAGTAGCAGCGGCCTTACGAATTTGAAACTGTAAAAACTACAATGAGAGTATCATGGTACAAACTACTTTTTGTTAAAATTAGATTTTCAGATATTAAATTAATTTTTTTTACTCTAACGTTTCACTTTAATAAAAATGATTTATAAAGTACAGTATCGAGATGTAATATTTAGGGGTTCGTTTCTCAATCTCAACGAGTAATAGCTCAAACTGTAATTTTTAGTTTGAAAATAAATAAGAAATATTATATTATGAAGTAATACCTGTGATTAATAATTTATACAAATAATTCCCACTTTTAGTTACTGCGGCACGCACTGCATCCCATAATCACCTCCTCGTTCTCTCGCAGCTGCAATACGTTAACACCTCCTCTCGCTGTTACACTAATACAAATACGCTCTAGCGATCGCTGCGTTGAGTCTCCCCCCCCCTCTAAGGATCCACTCACACTCCTCGCCCCACTCAGGAGACTAGAGGCTCTCCATCAGGAGACTAGAATTTCAATTTAATTAAAAAAGAATCTAGTATGTAGGTATGTTTATTGGAAATAAATTAAATCAGATTAAATCAAAACAAATCAGATCAAACCATACCAAACCAGACTCAGCCAATCCAAACCAGACCAAACCGGACCTAACTAGACCAAACCAGACCAAGCCAGACCAAACCAGATCAAACCAAATCAAACCAAACCAAACCAGGCAAAAACCAGTCCAAACCGGAACAAACCAGGCCAAACCAAACCAAAGCAAAACAGACCAAACCACATGAAACCAAACTAAACCAGACCCAACTAGTCCAAACCAGACAAAACCAGACCAAACAAAACCAAACCAAACCAGAATAAACCAGAACATACTGGACCAAACTAGACCTAACCGGACCAAACCAAACCAAACCAGACCAAACCAGATCAAACCAGACGAAACTAGATTAAACCAAACTAAACCAGACCCAACCAGTCCAAACCAGAACAAACCTGGCCAAACCAGATCGAACCAAATCAAACCAGACCAAACCAGTCCAAACCAGACAAAACCAGAACAAACCAGACCAAAACAAAACCAAACGTAGTTTGTTCAACTACGCCCAGTTATAATAAAGTTCCCTGACGACTTAAGTACACTACAACATGGTCTCTATAAAATCGCTTTTATTTGCTCTCCACATTATCTTTTTTTTTGGAGGGGAAATGCTTTATTGGACACTGGGGCCATCGAACCCGTGTAGGTACCCGTGGGGTTCTCTGATCGAATTCTTCAGGACCAGTATATCCACTAAAACCCCTCCTACCTCTGTCTCTTCACTACACTCCACCTGGAACCGCGTGAGCATTACTTCAGGTGGGTGGTGGTGTTTGTTCTATTTATTCCGTTTTATTCTTCTTGTTGTCCTTCCGTCATCTCGTTGTCGACTTTTGTCTTCTGTCGTATTAGCTATGTAGTCGTGTATTTACCAATTTTTTTCGTCTTTTCGTCTCATGTCTAGTTGTCCATATTACCTTCCTTGTGAGTAGTGAGCTACTATGATCGACTTCCAATGTCTCTCAACTTGCTCTTTTCCCATCATGATTCCGGTTACGTTAGCTTGTATGACTTCCCATTTATGCTCACTTTCTAACATAACTTCCATGATGTTCTGTTCTTCTAGTCTAATATCTACCTAATATCCCCACGAGTCGAGTTCTTTCATTCTCTGATTCTGTAAACATGAAGATAGTGTGTTGTGTGACGTCTGGGATACGATTGTGTTTCTTTTTCTGGTATACGAGAGTGTTTCTTTTTTTGAACCGTTTGAGGTATGAGTTATGGCACCCATAGCCAGTGAGCGCCTCTGTAAGATGATAACTCATATGTCCGTGGGACCTGTCGCACTATGCTGTCACGTTAGAGATAAGGATGTGTGTCCACCGTCCACTAGTGTCGCTATCCCATCTTGTCTGCCATCGGTCCATGAATTTTTTACACGCTCTCTCATTGGCGGTCTCCATCTCATGTTTTACTTCGTTTTTCGCTATGTGCTGCTGTAGTTCTTCGTAGACTTCTTGTTTCTCGAGAATCAGTAGGTCTATTGGGGGCGTTGAGGGCTATTCTGTAGGCGTTCTCAGCTTCTCCTCTGTAATCCTGTAAGTTATTTACTCGCTCCTACCGTTTTCGTTACGTTGGCACTTATTTCCGCCGCGTAGAGAATTTTTGAGTGTACCACATTATTGAGTACTTTCCGTCTCAATTCCCTCGGCCCTCCAATGTTCGACATCAACCGCACCAAAGCTGTCACTGTATACGCTGCCTTTTTCGCTGTTTTGGTAATGTGGTCTGCATACCGCAGGCCGCTGTCGAGTTTCACGCCAATGATAAGGGGATATTTTGCCCTTCCAGAACGAGTTTCGATGGTGTGAATAGCCTCTTGTCCGCGATAAGTATCGCTTCTGTTTTATGAACTGCCATTGTTAGACCCTGCTGTTTTAACCAATTATTTGCCCGCCGGAGGGTTTCGTTAGTTGCTAGTTCCAATGTGCTTATTTCCTTTGTAGTCACCACCACTGCGGCGGACCCGGATGACTCGGCACTTCCAAATCGGCACCGGATAAGTCGGCACCGGACAACTCGGCACCGGTAAAATTCGGCACCGGATAAGTCTGCACCGGACAAATCGGCACAAATCGGCATATGATTTTGAAGAAAATTTAAGTATTTATTTCTCAATAAATCAGAGATCAGGATCAGGTTTTTTCTCACAGTTTTTATTCAGAGTATATTCGATTTGACCTGAATTTCATGCAGTTCCGCTATCAAAATCCACAATTGGCTCGAAAAATCATAAGTCGCTTACAAAACGTGAGGTGGACATTATATTTACATAGAAGAGGCGAAAAAAGAAAAAAGAGGCGAAAGAGAGCTAAGAAAAATACAAAAAACTTTTGACGCCGATTACGAGCGCTTCGTCGCGGGCTGCGAAGCACCCCGAAACAGAAGACGCTACGAAGAGGCGGATGTGCGAATACTGCAAAAAGTAAATTCATACAACAGGGATAACATGTTGGAGTATCTGAGAGGATTGTCCCACAATTATGAAATGTAAATTCTAAATTTAAAAAACTTAAAAGTTATTTATGTTTTATTATTAGTTTTTAATTTAACGCTGTTTTCATATCAACATGAATTCTAATGTAGGCTAGAAGGTGACTATATAAATAGTTTATAATTTCCTTTATCTGCAAGGGGCGTGTGTTACATTCTTCAATTATAAAAAGATTTCTTTGGTTTTTGATATTACCAAAACCTATGTTATATTACAAAATTTATATATTCATACTATGATGACTGGTGCCGATTTGCCCGGTGCTGACTTATCCGGTGCCGAATTTTCAGGGTGCCGAGTGGTCCGGTGCCGAGTTGGAAGTGCCGAGTCGTCCGGTGACGATATATCATGTGCCGACTTATCATGTACCGCACTGCGGCGACATCTGCGAACCCAACTGTTCTCGCTGTTCTAGGCAAGTCTAGGTTTAGTAAACCGTCGCACATAATGTTCCACGAGAATGGTGCAAGGACCGATCCATGTAGGACAGCCGCCGTTACCTCATACTCCACTTCCCCTTCGTCCGTGTAGTATACCAAACGTCGGTCGCTCAAGTAGCTGTCTATCATCTTTCTCAAGTATTCTGGTGTCTGTCTTGATGCTTATGATTACATCCCACCTGGCTGAATTAAAAGCGTTTTTTACGTCACTAATGCTCAGTAACCTTTCGATTGCCGTGTACGAGTTTTTACCTTTTCTGTTGTCTTTATTACTTCAGCAATTGCGTCCACGGTTGATCGACCCTTTAGAGAACAATACTGCCATTGGGCCAGACCTCCGTTGTTTTCGATGTATGTCTCGAGTCTCCTAAGTAATAGTGTTTCAAGAAGTTTCCATATGTTGTCCAGGAGGCATATCAGTCGGTATTACGATGGTTCTTCCAATGGTTTGTCCCCTTTTCTCGATGTTTTGTCTTTTCCATTGCGCAGCAAAAATTCTCTTTTCGAAGGCACGTATTGTAAGTTTCCAGCAACAACTCTAGCCACATTTCCACCATTTCTGCGATGATCTCATATGGTCTGGACCAAGTGCTTTCCCTGATAGTAATCGTTTCCTAGCCTCAACGATCTCCTCTACGCTGAAAGGTGTCATGAGCGTCTCAGTGGTTTGCCATTTTTCTGCCGGTCTTCGTTCCTGAACTGGAAATAACGTGGTAACTATTCCTCTCATCCTTTGTGGGCATATTTAATCTAAATTAAACTATCAATAGAGAACTTAGATAACTTTTCTATCAATAGAGTTTTTTCGTACCAATCCGATATGGGAGACCCCATGGGTCTTCATTTATGGATCGGCAGTTCGAGCCAGCATTTCTGTTTGCTACTTTCGATGGCCGTCCGCAATTCTTTTCTCGCTTACTTTCTTCAGGGGCGCGTTTACATTACTTTTGTCCCTAGGCGCAATGTGACTATGTGGCCCTAGTCTAGGTCTAGTCCCAATTCTCAATATGCGAGATTACGGTAAAATCACATTAAAAAATAACAATTAGGTAGATAAGAGTAGTTTACGGTACGTGTATCGTACAAAGTTTTACCTACAATATAAATTAATGATTTACTTACATTTATAAAAAAAGTAATAATTTTTTAAATGTCAAGCATGACTTAATAAATTAATCAATGAAACGTAAACATTTCAATCGAGAATTGTTATGACATTTTTTCTATTTTGCGTCTGTAATGGACTCATAACAGCACTCATATGCGTGCGGTTATGGCTCGCCGAGTGCATTTTTTTCAAGGCACTGATATTCAGAGCTGTCAGTGTGAAATTTTTGGCATGATAGTTTTGAGGTTATGCGGTTTTTGCATTTTTGCAGATATTTACCCAGAATATTCTACCTATGCGTTGATGCAGACTACCACAGATATACAGATTGAATAAAATCAAAATATAAAGTCGCAGTAAGTCAAATTCTGCTGCAGTATTAGCAACCAAATTTAGACTGTGACTGGCACAAGGAATATATTCTGCTTAAGGGCTGTGTTGCTAGATTCGATATTGTAAACTGGAATATTTTTCCGACATATTAGATGCATTGTCGTAACTTTCTCCACAAATTTTTAAGGTCTATTTCCCAACTATTGAGATTTTCTACAATGACTTCTTCCAAAATCACGGAATTATGAAAATAAATGCCAATGGAAAAAAATCTCTCCTTGATTTGACCATCGGGAAGTATGTGTCTCAAACCTAAAGAAATTTGATCGACGTGACTAATATCAGCTGTGGAATCAACAATCAAAGAAAAATATGTCGCACGGTATTTCTTATTTTGTCACCCACTATCTTAATAAATTCATCACATATTGTGTGACAAATAACTCACAGATCCTTGTGATTAGCTATAAATGGGTAAAATTCTGCAAGACCCTCTAAACAACCAAAATAATTTCCGTTGCTTTGAAGATGTCGACGAAATGACAATCCGTGAGTAGAAAGAAATTTCACGGTTGCCACCACTCTTTTGAGAACATTTCTCCAATACTGTTTTTCATTTTCAATTTGTTCGACCATTTCGTTATCAATCCGACCTTCAATCTGTAAACGGTTGGAGAAAATGCACAAGGCAATACCCTATGATCCGTTGAATTTTCATGCTCGGTAATTTTGATAGATTATTATATTTTGATAGAATATATCGCGTTCCTTAACTAAAATTCCTGTTTTTACAGGATTGCCAATATTTTTTTGTTTTTCGTTTATAATTTGATTCTGCATTCTTTCTGTTAGGATTTCTGGCCATAAAGCAAGTCCAATAAATTATTATGCACTTGAAGAGATTCGTAATTGATTTCTACATTCATGAAGTAGCTGCAGTAGTTGTCTGATTTTCAACTACTGCAATTATATTGGACTCTGATGACGACGTGGTGGAACGGACATCAGCTAAATTCTTTGGAGTTGAATCCTCTGTAAGACATCGTTCGGCCTCGTCGGCTACATTTTTAATATATGTATATAGAATATATACTAATATATGTATAATAGATTACTTCATACTTGAAGTAGATGCAGTATAAGTCTGATTTTCATCTACTGCGTCCATATTTGACTGATACATTACGACATGCAAGGGACATGAACTACATTTTTTTAGGTTAAATTTTCTTTGGGCAAAAGAAATGCTTCTAAAGATCTCCTATGTTGAACATTTATTTCTTTTCTTTTTCGTTGTTTCTTGCGCTTTCCTGCACCAGATCATTTGACAACAGTCACATGACAACAGGTATGTGATTAATTTTCTTTTATTTAATTAATTAATTTTCAATAACAATTAAAAAAATAACAACAATGCAATGATTCAGGTACTTCTTTAGTTTTTTTTCTGAATATTTTTTTCAGTATTAACCACCGCATAGTGCCAATTCATTCACCACACCTGTCAAATTTTGCCGCTTATTGTCGTCAACCGCTAAAAGTTGGTTTGACCTTGCTTAGATTGCAATTTATGGCCCCCAACAATCGGAGGCCCTATGCCTAAAAGCGCCACTGACTCTCTTCCACATTATCTAGCGGAGGTGCTGCGTCGGTACTTACCACCTCCGGTACGGTAAAATCCATATTGCAGCCGACTTTTTCCTGACCGTACGTTTCAGGACCTCATACTTGATCTTCAATGTTTTGGTCGACCTGAACATGCTTCCAGATCGAGCATTGAACTCGTTTTGGATGCTTTCCCAAGTGGCTTGTTTCTTCTTCTATGTGGAAGAATCGCTTTGTTTATTTTCAAGCACAGTTAGGTTAGGTTATTAGGTTTTTAGTTCTCATATAAAGAAAAGTCTTTTTAATAAATAGAAATGACGTTTAACGAGTAACATTGACGTATCAATGTATGAATGTGACGTTGATTTGTAACGTTATTCACTGAACCAGTAAGTTGTTACTCGAAGATTTATTTTTGTTTGTGAAATTAACAAAAGAGTAACATTTATTTGCCGATTAAAGTCGCGCGACATCGCCTGTCAAATAATGATTTCATTGTTTTAAATGGCCACGTTCTCACTGTGGCTCACTGCAGCTGTCGCGCTGCTACAAGTCGCTATGCCGCGCGCTGTCGCTGAGATTATTTCGAGAGCATTCTTTTACGTTCTGTAGCTCGACGTCGCATGACGTTTGACCAAACAAACAAGTCGTTTGTGATTTTAATGGCGGATTGTTAAAAACGGCGTGTTGTTGAAAATTAGTGGAATGAACCACGAAAAATCAGAGGAATAGATCGCTCTTGTTAGAATTATGTAGAATTGTATATGACTTACAAAATAAATTCATCCTCTTGCAATTGTTTGAAGAGAGTATGGAATTCTCCTTTTACTAGTCTCTTTTTAAGATCTGATGCCACCCAATATTTTCTTTTCGTCTTCTTTTCTTTTAATTTCTCAATTTCATCACACATGGCTAAGACGAAAAAATCATCTTGGGAACTTGACATTTTGAAAATATAGCTTAACCTGCAATGTAGAGAAGCTGCAAATTTGACACTTGAAGCAAAGAATCGCGTAGCGACACCTAGGAGCGACACGACAATCCGCGACACTTCATCGCGTAGCTGAGTGTCGCGTATCTGAGAATCGGCCTTATCATTAACTAGGAAGTAACTAATCAACGGTTTACTTGGAGATGGTGAACGAGGCTCTAAATGCCTAAAATTCACTCAATAATTTTGGTTGACTTGACATTTTATTTGAAATTAAAAATAAATAAAAATGGTCCCTTATTGACCAATTGGAGAAGGAGGAACGAAGCTCATTCGTTAAGTGAGGTAATACCATATATATAGTACTGTATATATGGGTAAAACATGTTCATTTTATTGACGTTGACTTTCAAAAACTATTGTAGTTTGGGTGCCATACTGTATTCCCGCCACTGTGTATTTAAAGTTAGTTGTAATTTCTACCAGTGGCGCTGAAACTGAAGTAAACTCTATCTCTATCTGCGAGTGATCCCCAATTTCAACTACAATTGAATATAAATATTAACAAAGAATGTACAAATCATTGTTGTCAAAATTTTCCAAGTTGAACACACTGAGCAGATTTTATTCGGGCACGAAACGGTCTGTGATTCTAGGCATCGAAACGTCTTGTGATGACACTGGTTGTGCCATAGTCGATTCCGAAGGAAACATACTAGGAGAAGCCTTAAATTCACAACAATTGGTTCACTTAAAGTAAATCCAGCAAATAATTGTACCTCCCTGTTTAGTGATTAATACGTTTCAGTAATGGGGGTATAATTCCACCGATAGCTCAAAACCTTCACAGAGAAAACATTGAGAGTGTCGTGGCCAAAGCTCTAAAGCAAGCAGCGATTGATATTCGTAGTGTCGATGCAATTGCAACAACCGTTAAACCAGGTAAACACAATGATTTTCAATTTCGTCTTACAAAATAAATATCCGTAGGTTTGCTATTATCCTTGATGATTGGTATGAAATATGGAAGACACTTATGCAGACTTAACCAAAAGCCCTTTATTCCTATCCATCATATGGAAGCACATGCCCTTACATGTCGCATGCATAATCGGAATATTGACTATCCTTTTCTGGTACTACTTATAAGTGGAGGACACTGTCTACTTGCCATTGCACAAAGCGTTGATAAGTTCTTACTGCTGGGTGAAAGTTTGGACGATGCACCAGGAGAAGCATTCGACAAAGTAAGAATCAAAATTGTGAACAAATTCAATAGTTTGGGTTCAAGTATTTTTGTGAAAATGTTTCCAGATGGCTAGGAGAATGAAATTGAGGAACCTCCCTGAATTCGCGAATTTGTCCGGTGGCCAAGCAATAGAATTAGCAGCATCCAGAGCGACAAACCCGTTACAATTTGAGTTAACCACACCGTTGCTACAATACAGAGACTGCAATTTCAGCATGGCTGGTATTAAGAACCAAGTTTGGAGAGTCATTGTGCAAGAGGAAAAAGTCCACAGTATTGCGTTCCCGTAAAGTATTAAGGTTCCCTTTTAAAATGCAATATTTTTAGACGTGATTGCAGATGCAGTCATTCCCGATGTTTATAATCTGTGTGCAGGCTTTCAGTTATGTGTTGCAAAGCATTTGTGCCACAGGGTTCAAAGAGCCATGGAATATGTATGGATTAAGGAATTAATACCCAATGACAAACAAACTTTGGTATGTTAAAGTTGGACTAAACTAATTGTATAGATAATAATAGAAGATAAACTATTAGTATTGCATCTTGTCTGTCTAGTCTTTTCTATCTTTTTTTTGGTGGGGGACATAGCAAGCACTTTCATTAACTTGACAAGTGGCCCCCCTGAAACCACGTACATGCCAGAACCGCTCTTCGCATATCTTCGTGATGTCACTGTAAATTTGAAAAGGTTTTTCCAAATCTGAATTTCTTATTTACAGCATCCGTTATATCCCCCGTTCACTTTTTGTGTTTGGGGGTTCAGGGAGTTTCAGTTTGCCAAAGTTTACTGTATATTTCGTTGTATTTGGCGCGTGTCTTGCGCTGTTCGTTCGTCCTGTTCTTTTTGTCTTAAAATAATTACATTTTGTCCTTGTCCTGCAGCATTTCCGTTACCAGTGAGTATTCGTTGAGTGTCTATACATGTTGAGTGTATATCCGTTTTTGTCTTGTTGGTCCATATGTTCCGTTCGTCAGTGCATCTCTCGCATGGAAATAATGTGTGTGACACACTGTCGGTGTCCCCACAGTAGACGCATCTGTCATCTTCAGCTCTGCCTATGTGGAACAGGTACTCTTTGAAGCACCCGTGTCCACTTAGCACCTGGGTGTGATAGTAATTTATCTCACCGTGTTTCCGTGTAACCCACGGGATTATGTCAGGTATCATTTTGTAGGTCCACCTTCCTTTTGATGCTGCGTTCCAGCTGCTCTGCCACTTCTTCAGCAGCTTTTCCCTTGCACGTTTTTTAATTTGAACTATGTTTAGCCCAACCGATTTGTTTTTGTCCCAGTAGACTAGGGTCCTTTCTTCAGCCAAGAGCTCTATTGGAGGAATGCTGCCAATTACCAGTACTGCGTCCCACTGGAGGCTTTTCTATCTAGCCTTGTCTACTTATCCAGTCTTGTCTATCTAGACGTGGAAGTCTTGTCTATTTAGTCTCTATAATCTTGTCTATGTAGTTTCTCTATTCTTGTCTATTTAGTTTCTCTATTCTTGTCTTGTCTATTTAGTTTCTCTATTCTTGTCTTGTCTATTTAGTTTTTCTATTCTTGTCTTGTCTATTTAGTTTCTCTAATCTTGTCTTGCCTATTTAGTCTGTCTAATCTTTCCTGTGATATTTTCAGGTTGTATCTGGAGGAGCAGCATGCAATAACTTTATCCACAAAGCCCTAAAGATAGTTTGCGATGAATTGGGTTATAAATTAGAACGCCCTCCGCCGAAACTGTGCACCGACAATGGAGTCATGATTGCATGGAATGGAGTGGAAAGGTTGAATATTTGGCTAGATATTTTTCTGAGCTATTTTCATGTGTCGTTTTTAGGTGGAATAGTAATTTGGGTGTGACCACAGATTATGATTCAATCGATGTTGAAAAGAAATCTCCGTTGGGCGTTAGGGTGATCGATGATGTGTCCGCTGCTAATGTGAAATGTAAATGGGTTAAATTGGCGTCGTTAACGAAGGTGGAAAATGTTCAAATGGAAGCAGTTGGAGCGTAAATCAAACAACTTGTTCCACTGGAGTAACATTTTTGGAGAAGACATTGGATGAATCCCTGCATTGGTTTAATGTGATAAATAAACCAGCCATCACTACTAATATTGGAGTATAAACAACATTGGTTTTGTTATTTAATAAATTGTCGTTAATAGATTTTATGGGAGAGAAGATAAAAGAGATAAAAATAGATTTATTTCAATCACAGATTATAACAATGAGTTATACTAACCTAGGGCCCCTTTCAGCCATTTCTTCTTTCATCTTCTCCAGCAGTTGCACGTTTAGTTTCTCCTGCTCTTCCCGTTCGATTTCGGCGTGTACATCTAGCAGCGACCTCAGCTTACCTTTTACCTTCTCCACGTCCTCCTCGTTTTCCTTGGCCGAAATTGCCATAATATCGCTGAACTTTAACGCGTTTTCAGGCCGTAACTCCTCTGGATAATTATCAAAAATGTCTATAATCAAAGAAAAATAACTGAAATATCTAGAATTAGATCTATATTAATTATAATAGATATGACCCACAGATAGGTGTGTTATCGCCACTGATGAGAAGTCTGGTAGTTGATGAATTACGAATGAAACGCTGAATAACCTAGACATTAAATGTCAAGGTTATGCTGGTGAGAGTGTCATTATAGCCAGAGCAGAGTTTGAGGGAGCATTCTGTAAAATCATACAGAGGCCTCAAAGTAACTAATAGACACTGCCCTGTATCAGCTGACAAATGAAATAGAAGCAGCACTAGATACAAAGGAGGTAGTGATATGTGCCTTCTTGGTCATAGAAGGAGCCTTTGACAACACCTCGCACGAGGCTGCTAAAGCAGCTCTTGATTATTATTTATTTATCGTATGGATTTACAAGAAAAACTAACATTAGGAACAATGAAACAACGTATTCGGCTACCAAGTAGCCCAAGCCAAACGCCGTTGTTCGGAGTGGAGAAGCACACTCTGAATGAATAATTCTGAATAATGTTTTTTAGCTTTCCAGCGGTTTTATTCATATGCATTTTATATGTTAGTCATCTGTCCAGAGTAACCCTCAGATACTTAGGGTTTGGATTATGAACCAGCAATGTGTCGTTGAACCTCACCAAGAGTTTCGCATTCGCTAACCTGGAGCACAAGTGGAAGCAGCATACTTCCGTTTTCTGCATACTTGGAAGTAGGCGCCATTGCTTGAAGTAGGTCCACATTGTTTCTGTCAGTATTGAGTACGTGTTCGGTTGATGCAATTTCTTTACGTTGCACTGCAATCGCCATATCGTCTGCGTATGCGAATTTTCTGAACACCGTCGATGGTAGATCATGTATATAAAGGTTAAACAGGAGTGGTGCGACAACTGAGTCTTGCGGACGGTCGTTGCTTAATTTTCTTCTAGTGCTTATATCATCTTTCAGATTTACTGGAAATAATCGATTGGAAAGCATCTTGTTTATGAGCTGTGTTATCTTGCGACAAGGGATCACCTTAATAAATTTATACAGAAGTCCCTCTCTACAAACCGTATCATAGGCAGCAGTCAAGTCGATGAATGCAACTAATGTCTTCATCTTTCTCTCAAAACCAGACTCGATATGGGTTGTGAGAGATAGTACTTGGTCTGCACAGCTACGGCCCGCACGAAAGCCAGCTTGTTCAATTGGAACACTTGCGTTGACAATGCCGCGGATTCGATTATAGGTGAGACGTTCCAGCAGTTTATAGTAGACACTGAGTAAGGCGATTTGGCGGTAGCTCTCGGGTTTATCAAGCGGCTTAGCCAAAGCGATAGTTTTGTTAATGTTATACAACTTTGGCAATTTTCCAGTATGCAATTTTTCTGAGAAGAAAGCAGCCAGCCAACGCTTTGTGTTATCATCATACCCTCTATACCCTTCATCTGTTCATCATACCATTTATGCCATCATACCCTTTATGCAGCTTTACTATTCTTGGTCATTTTAATTGCAGCTCCTACTTCACCGGTTGAGAAAGCTTCAGAGAAACTGGAATGTGCATTGTTGTTCTTTTTCACAGTGGTGTTTATCAGATGAAGCACGGGCCACTTCTTGAATTCGGTTCGCTATCATATCTGCCTGCATGTTGGAATTACCAGTTTTCTTGATGCTAGACTCGCCAAGTTTCCGCAGAAGGCTCCATGCTTTGCGGCTAGAATGTGTAAAAGCGAGATTCTGCATGGTCATATCCCATTTTTCTAGCCGGGTTTTGTTTAACGATCTTAGCAGGTTTTTTCGGCAATGTCCAGGCTACCACTTCGTTCAAACTCTGCAAACAAGCGAGTACTTTCTGCGCTCCACCCTCGTACATAGTCTTCCTGTACCCCCAGGGATGTGCTTTTTGCTGTTGGGATTATAAGTTTCACGAAGCGGTCGTAATGGATAGCTTTTGCTGGGATGAACCTTACACCGGCATCCAATTCCTTTTCGAATATTCTCCAGGCGGCTTTAGCAAAATTCCAGCGAGGACGTGGGGTAGATTGAACCAATGGGATCTGTATACCAATATCGATAACGATTGGACGGTGTTGATTATCTGAGAAGTCTGCGAATATGGTTTTAGTTGTAGGGACGATTTTTCTGGCTGGAAGACACAAAACATAGATCCCCGTTGCTTAGCATCAAAAACCAAATGCAAACTATTCATGTCGGTCCGTTCCATTAGTTTATCTCCATTTTCATCGTTTTCTTGGTACCGCCATAGTTCATGATGACGGATGAGTATGGAGTATGGTTTTAGTTGTAGGGAGTGGACGATTGTTCTGACTGGAGGACACAAAACATAGAACAGTGTTGTAGTCCTTGTTCCATCTTCTGAAGTGAAACGATCCCCGTTGCTTAGCATCAAAAACCAAATGCAAACTGTTCGGTCCATTCTTAGTACCGCCATAGGTGATGATGGCTGTTAAAATCCAACAAGTACACAGTGGGTTCAGCATAAACAGGCAGGCGGTCAGGTGGTATTTGGTGGTTTATACACAGTCGCTATGTTTAGCCCATTTATATTTATCGCTACCATAAATATGTCGTTGAGAGATTGAGACGCATTTGCAATGGGGTTTCGGACATATGTAGCTGTTCCATAGGCATCATGATAAGTAGCTCCGACCAATAAAAACCCCGGTATGGCACCTCTAGCCTTCAAATTTGCCTCCGATCCAGCATGAGTTTCTTGTAAGACAACTAAGTCAATTTCACTTTCTTGTAATATTTTGGACAGATGTTCGAATTGGATCTGTTAATGCCTTCAGTGTTTAGTTAACATATTCGAACTGATGGTCCAATACGTCTCGTCAGTGGACTCTGAGAAGGGCCATCTTGTACAGGAGACATTCTAGGAGTTCCTGATTGTGTGTTTTGCGTTTCCGTATCTCGATATACACTTGTCTGTATTCTTTGTCGTGTTGTGTTCGTTTTCTTTAGTTCGTTTTCTTTACGAGGATGTATACCATTCAATGATATATCGAATCGAATGTCTGCCTCCTCGTGGTGCAAACTGGATAACGCTAAATAGTGTACAACATTGGAAGCGGCTCTTGAATGAAGGAATATCAACAGCATAACCTCAAAGTGGATGGGAGAAATGCTGAGAACTAGAACGGCGGACGCACAAGTGGGAAAAGACACCAACAAGATCTCTACAACTCGAGGATGCCCATAGGGAAGTGTGTTATCACCACTGATGTGGAGTCTGGTAGTTGATGAATTACTGACTAGGCTGAACGACCTACACATCAAATGTCAAGGTTACGCCGATGAAGTAGTCATTAGCCAGAGGGAAGTTTGGGGGAACGCTCTGTGAAATGGTACAGAAAGGCCTCAAAGCAACTAGTAGATGGTGTCAAACAGTGAAACTGAAGCTCAATCTGAGCAAAACCACGGTGATACCATTTACTAGAAAGAGAAGACTAAACTGCCTACAGTGCATACTGTTAGATGGGAGGGCAGTAGAATACAAACAGGAGATAAGCTATCTGGGTATTACACTTAGCTAACTCCTATGGAACAGGCACGCTCAAGAAGTGGTATGAAAAGCCAAATGCCCCCACCAAAACGAGGGGTTGTAACCTCACAATCCTGCGATGGATGTACACCATGATAGTGAGACCTGCTATCACTCACAGGCCAGTTGCGTGAGGAAGTAGAGCCAAGCTGGTCTCTATGAGGAAGCAGATTGAGAAGATTCAAAAACTGGCGTGTGTCTGCATCACGGAGGCGATGGGGTCATGCCCGACAACAGCAATGGAACTTCTACTGGGGCTGACTCCGTCGCACCTTGTCGTGGAGGGAACCGCCAAAATGGCTATTGTAAGGTGGAATAGGCAGCGGTAAAATAATCCGGAGTAGAGACTGGGACAGTCTCGCTGCCAAGGTCCCCTGGCTGGAAGTACCAAAAGATGAAATGGTATGCAAATACAATTTAGAGAAAAACTAGATAGCAATGTGTAGCATTAAACCGAATGGAGCGACGAATCCTCAGCATACCACTCACACTTTAAACAGATATGGAGTCCCACTACTGGTCTGTGCACAGTTAAGATTGCATTTATAGCTCAAAAATGTTAGAATTCCTCATAGTCGTATTGATCTCCTTGTATAGATATTTACCTGAAATCTTGTTGATTTGATCTTTGATTTCATTGAATTTCTCCATAGCTCCATCAGTATCCATTTTATTGATTATTACCATTGCCGGCTTTTTCAACAGATCCTTATTATACATTTCTAATTCCTAAAAAAATTTAAATTAAATCACTTTTCATCCATATGTCAAACATAATAAAAATAAATCTTTATTATACTAAATGTATGAAGGGCTTTTCGACCTTTGATTTTTGACCTGGTCTTTCAACTTTTGTCGTAGTATCTTATAGTTTGGCAAAGATTGCAGTAATTTTAGTTCTTTCGTATAGGAGTGTATTAGAGGGATTGAGTAGAGGGTTGTTTGAATATCGAATTTTTGTGATAGTTCGCAGTGCGGTTCTTTCGCCAATTTATATGGTACGACGAGTCGCTTTGTTCATGTTCGTTCAAATAATGTGTCCATAGGCCAAGATCAATCTGCAAATGGTCTTGTAAATTGTCGTATTCGTGGAAATCCCCTGATTACGGAAGGTTAGTGACTTTAAGTATTTTTGATCTTTAGGTGTTTGCGATGTTTTACAGGAGTGTTAATTTTAATGCTCCGTCGAATGTGATGCCCAAATATTTGATTGTAGGTGTGGGGTTAACTATATAGCAAGGCCAACCTTAATACATGGAAAGTTAATAGAGATCTGGTGGAAGGGTAAAAGGAGTTGACATTTGGAAGGGTTAGGGCCCAGTCTCCATTTGTTAAAACAATTGATTATATAATTGGTAAGTGATTGTAAGTTAATGATTGCTTTTGAAAGACATTTGGCACGTGAAATGAGAGCCGCGTCGTCGGCATATTGTAGAATGTATGAAAGGTTTATGAGATTGGGAGAATAGAGGTCCATATTAAAGATGTCCTGACAGATCGAATTGTAAAGTAGGAGTGATAATGGTCAAGCTTGGGGAAAACTGTGAAGAGAGGGAAAAAAGTAACAGAAAATCCCCCGCAAGGCCGTCGAAAAGACTGTACAAAGACCCGAGTGTGCTTCATTGGTTTTAATAGATAACTTTCTGTAGCGTAGGAAGTCTTCTATCATGAAAAGAAGATATGATGTGACGTTTAATTTGTGTAGATTGAAAAGCAGTCCGTCATGCCAAACTGTGTCAAAAGCTCTGTTTATGTCGAGCAAAAACCCGACAGAGTGTTGATTAAAAAGGTGAGAGGTTTGTATATTGTTTGTTTGAGGATAAAAAGTAGATGTATAGATTCTTCTTTTTACAGCCTAGGTCTCAAGATGGCGAACCTATGACCCGCGGGTCAGACAGTGACCCACGCAGGCTTTTTAAGTGACCCAGGCGTAGATTTTAGAATTATTCCCTTATTAAAATTTATCAACCACAAAGGTATGAATATTAAATATTTCAAAAACAAATTTCTTCTCCAATTATTGTTTTTTAAATATGTTTATCTACTCGCACACCAAAATGTACACATTAATAAGTAAATTATTGTAGGTGAAGGATGCCATTATTATAATCATGTATAAACGTATAAAAATCGTGCTTAAAAGTCCAATGTAAATCAAATGGAGTTTCATTATTAAACGATTTCTGTTTGTTGTCACTATGGCAACAACTCGCGTCACTAAACCAAAAACATAGACGTGAAAATAAATTTTCTGATGTATATTAAAATTGAATAAATTTTTCTTATTCAAGAAGTCTTGGTCCCTCAGTCTGAATTTGTCTGTCTCTAACATAACCTAATATAACCATAACCTAATCTAGATTAAATCTACGTTTACTTAGATTACACCGACAGCGACCAAATAGTGTTACGTCTCTGCGTTTTTACTAGTTAGCAATTTTTGTAGGGTGGCTCTAATTGCCACATCCTCTAATTAGATAATACATCAGAAATTGTTATGGCCTTTTTTGACTTCGGCCTTTATTTTTTGCTCTCCACTTCCAAAGTAGTTGTAAAACAAGTATGAAACTTGAATTTTGTAAAAGCCTTTAAAAGTGAGAACGTCTTCAACAACGTCGAAAAGTAATCATTGGCCTACCTCCTCTTTTTCAAGTGATGCTACTGGCCTGGTGACCCACGAGCTAGTACGAAAAATATAATGAACTAAATTTGACCTACTACTCAAAAAGGTTCGCCATACCAGGTTCGCCATTCGCCAGACCATCCATGGCCTAGGTCCATCCACTACTGAAGAGACGCCTCTTTCAATTCTTTCCACACCGTTTTATCTCGAGCTTTCTTCACCCAGTTCCGACCAGCGGTTGTTTTTATGTTATCGCGCCATCGTTTTTGGGGACGCCAGTGAGGAATTTTATTGGACCACCTATCCTGTCACGCCACGTCGCTAGCCCATTGCCACTTGAGTTGACCGATATGTTGGGCAATATCGGTAACCTCCGATCTTTTCCGTATATCTTTTATATTCTGTCTCTCAAGCCTACTCCTAGCATGGCTCGTTCCATAGCCCTCTGGGTCGTTTTGAGTATATTTAGGTATTTTTGTGTTACTACCATGGTTTCTAAACCGTATGTAGCTACTGGCGTGACGCATGAGCAGGCCCGGACTTGAGACCCATGGCCCCTAGGCACTTAACATTTGTCAAAGTCAAAAAAGCCTTATTCCGATAAATATTTGTAAAGCTTCAATGACGATAACTGCACAACTTCATCATTCGACGACAAATGAGCTTGCAGGTGCAGACACTCGTTTTTCAAAGTCCTATCCAAATCCTCTGGATAAAAAATTATAAGGTTTCTGGCTCCCTCGGGGATGTCTTTAGATTCCAAACGATGTAGTTTTGTAAGAAAGTCAAACTTTTTAGTTAACTCCTCATAAGCAGATACGCGTCTCCGTATTTCTTTAATTAGTCTTTCTATAATGACGTTAAAAATGGTAACTCTGAATCTGTCCGTGCCAAAGAGTTCGCTCTCGTTTCCTTTTACTTCGTTGAACTGGACTTTACGCTTACGTTTCCTCAGCATTTCATATGCATAGCTATTTTCACCGGATTTTTCAATAATTTTCGACTCATAATGATTAAAGGTATGTTACCAAAGACATACAGTTCTGCGATCGTACCAGGGTGGAAGTTAACAGATTGGAGAGGCTTACTTTGTTGAACCTTTCCAAGCTGTCATTCCAAAGAAGTGACAAAAAGCAAGTTTCCATTGAGTCTAATGAATTCAGAAGACCTGTCCTCCTGACCCTCAGAGCGCGTAGATGGTTTTTCATTTGCATCATTGGCAATTATCTGAAGAGCCATTGGCCATGATCTCATCCCATCAACAATCTCAGATTGTTGAATTTGACATCAGTTTCGCCACCAGGCCCCTAGGCTGGCTGGGCCCCTAGGCCGGGGCTTTGTAGGTCTAAGCATAAATCCGGTAATGCGCATGAGTGGTATACCTTCCACTTGGGGTTTCTGGGGATCTTATAGTATAGTGGAATGGGAAAGTTTAAAGCCAAATTGTAAGCAAGGAATCTGATTTTTCAAACAAGTCCATATGCGGCCTTTAAGGATTTCTTGAAAGTTTTTACCCAGAACAGGAAGTGGGGTGATTGCATTATAACTTTTGGTAACGGTTTTGTCTTGACCGGATTTTAATAGTGTGATGATAGTACCGGATTTCCAAGAAACACGCAATAGACAAAAATTATATAATTTGATTAAGTGATGGTGAATTTTGTCGTTTAGATTAGAGATGAGCATGGGACGAGTTTCTCGTTCCAGATCCCATCCCATGGGACGGATCCCAGTCACTGTCCCATCCCATCACATTTTCGCCCCACTGTCCCATCCCAAAAACCTAAAATTTTCGTCCCATCCCATCCCGGTCGCATCCCATTCATCCCATTTTTCCCATAAAGCGACTTTCTTTTCGGTTCAGACTTTCTTAATGATAATTCTTTGAAATTTATTTTTCAGTAATTACTTTAGCTGACAGTGAGTAATCCTTTTTCGTCGCAAACGGCTCGTAAGACGGAACTACCTCGTTTTCACAGAAATCTACTGGACTGGATATATTATGGAAAATGTGCGTATTGGCACGATAAGCAATTAATTATGCACGAACTAGATTTACTAGATTATCAAAACTTGTCCCACTCCGTCCCACAGAAATCATCCCATTCCATCCCACGCAACGTTAATACTACTCATCCCATCCCATGGGACGATGGGATGTGATGGGTCGATGGGATCCCATGCTCATCTCTAGTATAGATGTCTGATAAGTAGTTTATATCTCAGACATTTTTATCAAATATTTACATTATGTAAAGACATAACTTTATGGGAAAGCTTTACATGTGGACAAGGGTACACCAGGAATACAAACACAAGACAACTTTGAACAAGTGAACGACTTCAAGTATTTGGGCGCCAACATCAATAGCAAACGCCTGGAAGACTAGGAAATTTGAGCCAGAGTGATGATGGCAAATAAAGCTATTTATCACTGGCGAATGTACTCAAGTCCAATGTGATACACAGAGACACAAAAATTATGGTGTACAAAACAATCATCCGACCAATACTCACGTACGGCTGCTAAGTGTGGATCCTCTCCGTAAAGAACGAAGCAAAAATCGACGTGTTCGAGAGGAAAATATTAAGAAGGATCCTAGGACCAGTACGGGAAAATGAAGAATATAGGAGGCGATACAACAAGGAAGTATATCAGGCCCTTAAAGACCAACCGGTGGGCAGGTCACATTATAAGAATGGCCAAAAGAATCCTGAACGGGCGAATGGAGGGGAAGAGGTCGATAGGAAGACCAAGAAAAAGATGGGAGGATGAAATAGACCAGGACGCCAGACGAATCCTTAAACTAGGAAGATGGAAGGAAGTGGCCCAGGAAGGAGAGGAATAGAGGAGGAAGCTGGGGAGGCCAAGATTCAAATTAAGCTGTAGCGCCAAAGGAAGAAGAAGAAAAACATAACTTATTGTTAGTTAAAAACGCTGGCAATATTCAATTATACACGTTTCGTTATAAGCTTTATGAGTAACAATTTGTACAACTATGTATTCTTCTTCCCATGGTACTACAGTTCTACTGGATCATGACCTCCTTCCTCTGCCTAAATCTATTCTTAAACAATATTTCTAAAATTATTTTACCTTATTAAGTAATACTATAGTATCCAAACAACTTCTGAAATCATGTTGTGGACTTAACTGGAACCCATTAATATCGACCACCAAGAGCAACAATTTAGTCCTCTCAACGTGTTTTAAAAACTTGTGTCCCATCCCTCTATTACAGTGAGCGCCTTCGATTAACCCCGGCAAGTCTGCCATGGATATCTGCCTGAGATCCTTATACATAATTATTCCAATATTAGGTTTTATTGTTGTGAAGGGATAACTCGCGATTTTCGGTTTGGCGTGGGAAACGGCTTTCAGTAGGGTGCTTTTGCCAGCGTTTGGGAAACCGACTAAGCCGATGTCAGCTATTAGTTTTAGGTCTAGGCGTACGGACCGTGCTTGCCCTGTTATACCCAAAAAGCCATTTTTCGGATGTCCACCCTGACCACCTCTCGCTACTAAAATTTTGTCACCCTCAGAATTTAATTCACCTAAAAAAATTTACATTAAAATATTTATACAAAAATTACATCCATTTTCTATTAAATAATTTATTTTGTCTCTCCGAATGTGCCCTGCTTAAACATTCCTATTGGGAAAGGTTAAATCCTATAGGCTTTTTCAGAATTTGTATAGGAAACATCATATTTGAATAGGAAAAGTTAAGAAACTTCTGGCAACCAGAAAATGCCTAATAGGATTATACAAATCTGAATAGGAAATAAAATGATGATCGTTAATAGGATTTAGAGCTTTCCTATTGACACAACTGAATAGGATTATGATGATTTTAGAAGGAAGTTAGCGATTCTACAGGAAATGAAGAGTTTTTATAGGAAATGAAAGTAGAGATCTAAATAGGAAACCAAGTGATTCAATAGGATAATGCGACTATGCGTAATCGCGTAAATGCGTAATTGCGGCATCGTTTTCAGAAGGTCATTTTCCTGTTAATACACTAAGATTGTCCACGAGAAATTCACGACTCAAATCAAAACCGGATCAAAAACGGATTGCGGCATCGTTTTCAGAAGGCCATTTTCCTGTTAATACACTAAGATTGTCCACGGGAAATTCACGACTTTCCGAGATCTCTACTCGAGCGCCGAAATTCCTTAAAAATTTCTTTATTCTTGCAGACAATAATGAACGGAAAGAGTTAGCGAAATATAATTTGCATATCAGCAATCAGCAGCAAAAATGCTTTCAGAAACGTTTTTAAATTTTGCTGTAACTAAAAAAATAACGCTTTTGACAAAATCGATTTTCTCGCATTTCGAAGTTTCCGCGGTCTATACTCCCCGTGTCGATAGTATTTCTTAAATGAAAGCTTCCTAGGGAATATTATATACATTTTCTGGGACGCTTAATCGATTGGTGAAGACTAGAAGTCTCTGTCGTGAGCCGTTCAAAAGTTATGACAGCGTGAAATCAGTCGGAAATGCGAGATGGTGTACAGCGAAAAAATATACAAAACTTGTTTGTTTGTAACTTTAGAGCGAATAAACTGGAAAACCGTTTTCAGCACTTCGATTTCCTTCGGCTAACCGAAAAAAAATCACGAAAAAATTTTCCAAAAAATTTTTCAACAAAAATTTTCCATCATTTCGTTCGAAAAATATGAGCTTTTTCGGTTTTTTCGATTTTCTAGAGAACGGTAAAAGGCAGCGAAATCATTTTTGGCACACAGAAACTACACGACAAGACAAACAAATTAATGTGTAAATTGTCCGAAAAGATTCAATAATTTGTCCAAAAATTTCAAACTGAAATTTACTCGATTCTCGATTTGCTAGGTAAATATCTCGGAAACGGTTGCAGGTAATCAAAAACGGATTGCGGCATCGTTTTCAGAAGGCCATTTTCCTGTTGATACACTAAGATTTTCGGCGGGAAATTCACGACTTTCCGAGATCTCTACTCGAGGGCCGAAATTCCTTAAAAATTTCTTCAATTCTTGCAGGCAATAGTGAACGGAAAGAGCTAGCGAAATATAATTTCCATATCAGCAATCAGCAGCAAAAATTCTTTCTGACACGTTTTTAAATTTTGTTGTAACTCAAAAAATAACGATTTTGACAATATCGATTTTCTCTCATTTCGTCGTTTTCGCGGTCTAGACTCCCCGTGTCGATGGTATTTCTTAACTGAAACCCTCCTAGGAAATATTATATACGCTTTGCGTCTAATTTTGGGACGCTGAATCGATTGGTGAAGACTAGAAGTATCTGTGGTGTGCCGTTCAAAAGTTATGACAGCGTGAAATCAGTCGGAAATGCGAGATGTTGCACACTATCCTACCTGATAACAAGGACCATATCGAAATTCCACACAGTTTCGGTATTCGAGGACGGCGAAGCTTATAGAATTCATTGGAGCCGCGAAATTTCTGCGAATGATGAAATTCTTGCAGTAGGTACTACAATACGTCGAAAATTTTGAAACACCATCACTACACCCGGATCGCGTTCAAATATTTGCTGACTGTTCCTGCTTTTCTACACAGCGTGACTGGAATATACCTGGTCGTCTAACGAATCAAATTCGACCCGCACAGAAATCAGCAAACGTCATCCCTATACCTATTTAACTGTACAGGTAAACAGATCAAAACAGAATTTGGAACCATCAAAATCTAAACTGTTAGCAGCAATAGTTTTCCTTTACACTTGCTTTCCTTTTTACTACTAAGGCTTGAAGTATACGATGATGCTGGTGAAATGCATCGTCGCTTAAACATAATAGGTGATATATAACATAATAGGAGAATAGGTGATATTGGACAAGGCTTACTTTTAAAATTTGCTTGTAGAAATGTAAAATTCTATCTTAAACTGCGACCTTAGATATCTACTCATCCTCTTCCTACAATCATTGGTGTAGCAACATTTACATTTCCTCTTCCTTTTCCAATTCTTTCAAGAAATGCTAAATCTTGAAGTTCCTTTCATAAGTAAAATTCTATCTTAAACTGTGACCTTAGATATCTTCTCATCCTCTTCCTATAATCATTGGTGTGGAACAAATTACAATTCCTCTTCCTTCCAATTCTCTCAAGAAAAGCAGTTGTAAATCTTGTTCCTTCCATTAGGTAGCCACCTTGATATAGCTTCCTCTTTCAGATCAATGCCTTTGAAAAGATATACCTCATTCCTGCAATCTTCATCTTCTACCAAACCTGGGACATTGGGATATTTAATGCAGCAGAAGAATGGATTCACATGGAGGAAAGAAGTCATTGTGAGTTTTTTCAAATAAATATCCTGGACAATTTCCTAGACCCGAAGGTTTCGTCCTGGATTCTCTTTGGCTCAAAACTTCTTCCTGGACTCTCCTGACCTACAGCTTCAGTTGCAAAGCTTGCAGTTCCATCCATAAGGCAGGCACCTTGATATACCTTCATCTTTCAGATCAATGTTTCTGTTTCACCTTCTTCCAAAGTTAAGTCATTAGGATATTTCATGCAGCAGAAGGATGGATTCACATAGCGGAAAGAAGTCATTGCTTTTGAAACAGCCCAGGGAGTTTTTTCAAATAAATTTCCTGCACCCCAAGATTTCGTCCTGGATTCTGTTTGGCTCAAAACTTCTTCCTGGACTCTCCTGACCCACAGCTTCATCTTGTCATTTGGAATTTCCTGGACGTCAAGTTTTCTTCCTGGATTCTCTTTGGCTCAAAACTTCTTCCTGGACTCTCCTGACCCACAGGTTCTTTCTGTAATCTCTTTGTTCAAAACAATTTTTGAGGGGAAAGCTGTCATTGTTGATGTAAGAGGCAGCGGAAGTTTCTTTCGCATTTACGCATTCAAAACGCAAATCGAAAATTTATCTTTATTTCCTAATTTCGCAATGGGATTCTGCATTATTCAATAGGTTTGGCTTGTCCAATAGGAGATGAATAGTTAGTTGTCAATAGGGAAATACGACTTAGAAATTATTTTTATTTTACATTGATCCTCAATAGGATTTAGCATTATTCAATAGGATTGACTCCTCCAACATCCAATAAGAGATGAATAGATCAATAAGGAAATACGACTTAGAAATTATTTATATTTTTAAATAAACCTCAATAGGATTCTTTCATATTCAATAGGTTTGGTTTTACCAACATCTAAAACATCTGGACAACATCCAAATTTCAACTTACTAGTAGTTTATGAATACTAAAAATTCTCTAAATTAATACATACAGCTTGACATTATTCAATGGGAAAATTATAATCTGAGAAGTCCTATTCAAGTTATTAAAATCCAACTGAACAATCAAATAGGATTCTGGATTATTCTATAGGAAATTCTGAGACTGCAATATTCCCATTGAATAGTATCAAATCCTATTGGAGCATCTAAAAGGAATTGCTACTTTTCAATAGGGGAATTATATTATGAGAAGTCCTATTCAATTTATTAAAATCCTATTGAAGAATCGAATAGGATTATGGATTATGCTATAGGAAATTCTCAGATCACAATATTCCTATTTAATAGTATCAAATCCTATTGGGAAATCGAATAGGATTTAGCGTATCTCAATAGGACAACTGAATAGGATTCAGGAGATTTCTATAGGAAAATACACCTTCAATAGGAAATTTCCGATGGAACTTTCCCATTGAACTTACCTCTCCCAATAGGATTGTTTAAGCAGGGTGGATACTGGGTTATTTCTGTGGCCAAATATATTTTTTATTACTGATGCGTTAGAAGTACTATCTTGGCGCACGTTTTTTAGTGCGACAAATGCCATTTTTGGTTGTATTACCACATAACTTGGGTAAAGCACGCAAATATTCAAGTTAATTAGTTACTAAAAAAAACAAAATAAATAAATAATATAAACGCAAGCAAGACTATCAAGAATATTAAAAAAGTGACGTGAAATGACGTGCAATTTTTTTTTTCATTACAAGAAAACGTTTTAAAATGTAAATTCTATGGTGATACCGGAGACTGATGAGAATTCTTAAGGAGACAATTGGAAAAGCAAACTTCATTTTTGATTCTATATTTTTTGGATGGCCCCTGGATCCCAAACTTGTAAGATATTTGCATGAGTATTAAAAAGTATTATTTGCAACACAGGGGTATTGTTAATTGCCCTCTCGAGCGAATGTGCGCACTCAGTTCATTCGTGCGCCCTATTTTGCTCTTGTGAGCAATTGACAACTTACTGCCCTAGTTGAAAAATATACTATTTTCCACATTTTCGATGTTGTTCTTTTGCAGAGAGAATGGTGAATGAGACATATGACAGTTGCTACCCCCTTTGCAATGTTAGTTCAGAAATTATCTTGCCCCATTTATCATTTCTAATGATATGGTTTGGAAAGGAATTGTTATGGATAATGGTTTGGAAGATTACTTTTTTACCCTTGTCACAGCTTTACAATATAGCACCAGTACAAGGATCTTCGATATGAAACCATTACTGCCTCCAACAATAATATGCTATTAGTAGAAGTACTGTACTGGCACTGTATTTATCATTTTCTTCCTCTCTTTTTGTTGTCTATGATTTGGTACCAAGATTACAAGCTACCTATCATTGTTAGGTAACGTTTATTATATAGTTTTACTATTTTTCTTTAAGTTATATCGGATTTATAAAGTCTGTAAATGTTTTCCATTGCCTCTTCTAACAGGAAATTTGTTCCAGAATACTCACACAAATGAACAATTTGAAGAACGACAATGATTATAATTGAATATTCTCATAAAATTTATTACATTACCTAGTTTTTTGCCTTCGTCTGTATAAACTGTAATTCCAACAGGTACTTCAATTTCAACGTTTTCTCCTGGTGGACCTAAAATAAAGTTGTGACTGCTATTTCTGCCACTCTTCGCAGAAACCCTCTTGGTTTTGTGGTTCCTCAAAACATCCTCCAACATTAGAGATTCGTTGGCAATCACCGACACACATCCTCCTTGCCCTCCAATCCCGCCAAATCTAAATAATGAGTATTTACCAATGCTGCATTAATTAAAGTAATAATAGTATACTTGGGCAATCCATTTCCTCCTGCTCCTCCTTTAACAAACAATCTGAGGGAATCAATAAAGCCTGTTTGCAAATATTTCCGAGGAACTTTTTTAACTTTGGCATAGCATAGAATTCTTGTAACAAAAACCATTTTGTGCAGAAACTTTTATTTAAATGTGCAATCTAAATGATTTTGTGTTGTTTACATTCATTTGCTTTTTGAATTGCAACGATTCAAAATATCTTAATAGGTTATAATTCCTTGAGGTTATATTTACATTCGTACTAGTGCCATCTGGTAATGCTAAACAAGAATTGTCCAAACTAGTTAGACAAGACTAGACAGAGAGCACTAGCATTGGAATCCAGACACATAATACTAGATAGATAAGTCCAAAGACAAGTATCTAAAGATAAGTCCAGCATAACTCTTGACAGAGCTATAAACAAAGCAGGAGAGTACTGGGAAACGTGCAAGAAAATTGACGATACCTGGGACAATGCTTATGCAATACCCACTCTAATAGAAATCTGAAAGTCAGACACCCTATTACGAAAATAACTAGACTAGAAAAACTACTAGACTAGAAGAAATAAAAGAGTTGGTTGGCAATTTTTTTCATTTGCATCATTGCCAAATATCTGAAGAGCCATTAGCCATGATCTCATCCCAGGAGCAATATAGACTTCGACAGGCGTCAGCTCGAGCAGACCATCTTGTCTGAGAAAGACTCTTCACGATTGTGATTTGACTTCAGTTTCGCCACCAGGCCCCTAGGCTGGCTGGGCCACTGTTCTCCATACATCAAGAGCCCGGATGGAAGCAGCCGCTAGTATCGGAGATATTAGAATCCACACAAGACGAAATGGCTTTTGTGAGCGCCTCAATGACGAAAGAGTCCCAGGAGCAGAAGAAATTCCACCGGAGGTGTTAAAAATTGTCATCGGAAATGCTCCCGAGTATGTTCTTAGAGTAATGGACAATCTACTCACAAGAGGTATCTTTCCAGCACAATGGAAAAAGGTTAAACTAGACCTCTTGAGAAAAGCAGATAAGCCCTTTAATGAACCTACTTCGTACAGGCCACTATGTCTTCTAGACTTCCTTTTTGAAACAATATGTATTCAGAGAAAGATCCACTGCCGACACCATTAAGATGGTCCTCGAAACTGCAGAGGAAGTTAGGGCTGGCACCAGGGCCGTTTCCAGCCAACTGGTCTAGGGGAGGGTAATTAAAAAAAAGAGTTTTCATAAAAAAAAAAAATTGAAGAAATGGCTTGATGCTGACACCTACTTTTTAAACTAATATCTAGTCGACAAACATCTTTGGAAAAATGGTAAAATAAAGGAGTAAAATGTTTGAATATCGGTAATTTTTAACAATAAAAATGAATAAACGAAAAATTCTTAGGGTGGGTGATTACGCCCTTGGGGAGGGGGTCCCCTTGAAACCGCCACTGGCAGGCACACATAGAAAGGCACACGTAGTGTGCAGAAAGATTTGTGCCCTGGTAACATATAATTCGGCGTGTTGGCAAAACATCCTCGACGAGCCGACACCAAGAGGTTTCCCTCCATACCTACTGCGTATGATAAGCAGCTACCGGTCTGAGAGAAAAATTTTCATGGAAGGGGACAATAAATTAGTGAAGCGTGAAGTCTTCAGCAATGTCCCACAGGGCTCAGTGATGCAATTACGCTCGTGGTGTGTGGAAAACTGAAAAGGAACTAAGACATATGAGGCTATAAGAATAGTGGATGAGTGGATGGGGGAGACGCAACTGCAGCTGGCCCCCGAGAAAACGAAGACTGTAATTCTGATGCGGAATAGGCATATTAAAGCAACTAACCCCAAAAGATTACTTAAAATACCTAGGCGTTGTAATCGACAAGAGCACATCTTTCAAGCAGATTTTTTTAGCAGTTTCTTCTTTGTAGCTTAAGTAGAGACAAACAAACTTAGCTAGACTTTTACGCTTAGTCTTAGTTTTTAGATTAAGATCTAATCTTGAGTTTAAGACTAAATTTGTATTCGTAACTAGTCTAGTTCGCAAGATATAAATATTCAAAGCTAGCTTAGTCTACTTCACAAACGTCCATGTTTGTTACTTTAATTCAAGCAGCAAACATTCTAGTTATAGCTTAAGTACAAACAAAAACGAACGTACCTAGACTAGAATAGTTAGTACAGTTATAAAGACTAAGAAGTAATCTTGAGTTTTCAAGTAAGTAAATCTTTGTGGCTTAGATGCTTTTATAAGTTATGGACAGTCAAAGTCAACTTAGACCAATTTTTGGTAGTTTCTTCTTTGTAACTTAAGTAGAGAAAAACTCACTCAGCTAGACTTTTACACTTGGTTTATAGATTAAGATCTAATCTTGAGTTTAAGACTAAATTTGTATTTGCAGCTAGCATAGTTCGCAAGGTATAAATTTGAAAAGCTAGCTTAGTCTATTTCACAAACGTCGCTGTTTGTTACTTTAATTCAAACAGCAAACGTTTTAGTTCTAGCTTAATTACAAACAAACTAACTTACTTGGACTAGACTAGTTAGTACAGATTTAATGACCAAGAGTCTATCTTAAGTTTAAAACTAAGTAAATCGTTGTAGCTTAGATGTTATGTAAGTTATGGACAGTCAAAGTCAACTTAGTCAAATTTTGGTAGTTTTTTCTTTATGCCTTAAGCAGAGGCTTCACACGAGAGTCTCGATCCGGTTCCGGGCAACTGTAACATTTTCTTCAAAAATTTGAACCCGAGCAACCCGAACTTGCCTGAGCCCACAACGAGCAGTTTTATGAAGAAAATGTTACGGCTGTCCTTGTCAGAATGAAAGATTGAAGACAAGATCAGAAACGAGATTCTCGTGTGAAGCCCTAGCCAGAGTTGTTGCTGGAAACTTACAATGCGTGTCTTCGAAAAGGTATTTTCGCTGCGCAATGGAAAAGACAAAAACTCGTCCTACTGAGAAAAGGGGACAAACCATTGGTAGAATCATCGTCATACCGACCGATATGGCTCCTGGACAACATAGAGAAACTTCTTGAAAGGCTATTGCTTAGGAGACTCGAAGCATACATCGAAAACAATGGAGGACTATCCCAATGGCAATATGGTTTTTGAGAAGCTCGATCAACCGTGGAGGCTATTGCTGAAGTAATAAAGGCAGCAGAAAAGGTCAAAACTGGTACACGGCAATCGAAAGGTTACTGTCACATTAGTGACCTTTGACGTAAAAAAATGCCTTTAATTCAGCCAGGTGGGATGTAAGCCATTAGCATCAAGACAGACACCAGAATACTTGAAAAAGATAATAGGCAGTTACTTGAGCGACCGACGGTTAATATACTACACGGACGAAGGGGAAGTAGAGTATGAGGTAACTCCGGATGTCCCACAAGGATCGGTCCTGGCACCATTTTTGTGGAACATTATGTACGATGGCTTGCTAAATCTAGACTTGCCTAGAACAGCGAGAATAGTTGGGTTCGCAGATGACGCCACAGTGGTGGTGACTGCAAAGGAAATAAGCACATTCGAACTAGCAACTAACTCTCCGACGGGCAAATAATTGGTTAAAAGAGCAGGGTCTAATAATGGCAGTTCATAAAACAGAAGCGATACTTTCACGGATAAGAGGCTATTCACACCACCGAAGCTCGTTCTGGAAGGGCAAAATATACCCTTATCATAATCATTGATGTACCTTGGCGTGCAACTCGACAGACAACTACTCAACAATATGGTACACTCAAAAATTCTCTACGCGACGGAAATATGGGCCGACGTAACGAAAAGGGTGGGAGCGAGAAAACAACATTCAGGACAAAACTTTCCGCCTACAGAACGGTTTCGGAGGCAGCGGCACTTGTATTTGCAAGCACGCCCCTAATAGACTTACTGATTCGCGAGAAACTAGAAGTCTACGAAGAACTACATCAGCACAGAGCGAAAAAGGAAGTAAAGCATGAGAGGGCGGCCGCCAAGGAGAGAGCGCGTAAGAGACTCATGGACCGGTGGCAGACAATATGGGATACCGACACTAATGGACGGTAGACACACAGCCTTATCCCTAAAGGGACAGCATGGTACGACAGGTCACACGGACATATGAGTTACCTGTTTCAACGCATACCTCAACCGGTTCAAAAAAGCGACACTGCGTGCCTCTACTGCGGTCATATCCCAGACGACGCACAACATACTATCTTCATGGGTACAGAATCAGGAAATGAAAGGACTCGACTCGTGGAGATATTAGGCGGTACAAGACTTGAAGAACAAAACATCATGGAAGTTATGTTGTTAGAAAGTGAGCATAACTGGGATGCGGTACACCAGCTTACATAACCAGAATCATGAAGGGAAAAGTAGAGACCATAGTAGAGCACGACACACAAGGAATGTAACATGGACGACTAGACATGCGATGAAAAGGCGAAAAACAGTTAAATACTCCACTACATAGCTAATACGACAGGAGACAAAAGATGAAAATGAGATGAGGGTAGGACAACAAGAAGAAGAAAAAGGAAGTAGACAGAGAAAACACCACCACCCACCTGAAGTAATGCTCACATGGTTCCAGGTGTAGTGTAGTGAAAAGACAGAGGAGGGGTTTTAGTGGGTATGCTGGTCTCGAAACTATGAACACCTAAAACATCAGAAACAAAAAATACTAAATTAGAAACTCCCAAGACAGAAAATTTTCAAGAACATTGTAGAACAACTCAAAGGCATGACACCTCTACAGACCCCAACACTCTATGGATGTCCACGAAGAACTGGATAAAAGCTGCAGCAAAATCTTGCACATCCGATAACATACCAATTAATACAAAAAATCACTGGATATCCAATGACACAATAAAATTGATAGACCAAAGAAGACAAATTAACAACTCAAACATGCAAGAAGATGAAAAAAGACAAGTAATTAAACATCTTAACAAACGAATCAAACAGGAATGTAGACGGGGCAAAAACAACCATTTAAAAAATATCTGCACGGAACTACAACACCACGCCCAGCACGGAGAGTCTCGCGATCTGTATGATAAAGTACGATATCTAGCTAGAGAATTTAAACCACGAACACAAATTATAAAGGACAAAAACGAGAAGGTTATAGTAGATCCAATTATTATAGCGGAAGTATGGAGACAATACTGCAAAGATTTATATAAGTCAGTTAGCCCGACAACATCCTTAAAATCAGAAGTAGAAAAAGCTATAAAAACACTCAAAAATAGGAAGGCAACTGGGGCAGACGGCATCACAGCTGAAATACTGAATAGTTGAAATACTTAAAGCCATGGGACACTATGGAACAGATGTAATGCACGCGTTATGCTCTAAAATATGGGAAACTGGAAATTGGGCAAATGGCCAATGGAATGGTGCGAATCTATATTCATCCCCATCCATAAAAAAGGATCACCGATGGAATGTAATAACTACAGAACAGTAACTCTCATTTCACACGCAAGCAAAGTATTACTCCACATCATTAATGAACGCTTGCAAACATTTCTACTCTCACAAATATCGGACGAGCAGAGAGGGTTCATACCAGGTAAAGTACACGAGAGCAGCTACTCAATGCCCGACAGATCATTGAAAAAGCGAGGGAACACAACTTAAAATTATATTTGTGTTTTGTGGACTATACGAAAGCGTTCGACTCAGTGAACTGGTCACTTCTGTGGAAAGTGATGGGTGAAATGTGTGTTCCAACACATCTGATATTTTTAATTAAGAGACTCTACCAACACAATAACGCCAAGGTCAGAACAGGACAAACAGTGTCCCGAGCTTTTAAGATAGAGGCCGGTGTCAGACAAGGATGCATACTCTCGCCCCTCCTTTACAACATATATAGCGAATACATCATGAGAAAAGTCCTTAACGATTGGGAAGGTGGAATATCAATCGGAGGAAGAAAAATAAGTAACCTGCGGTATGCGGACGCCACCTTGATTATTGCAGCAGACGAAGAACAACTGATAAACATAATGAACAAATTAGAGAACTATAGTAGAGAATATGGTTTAAAATCAACAAAACAAAAACCAAAGTAATGATCATCGATCGATCCAATGACTCATCCAATATCAAAATCGTAGCGAAATATGATGTGGTGGACAAGTTTGTATACCTGGGATCATTGTTAACCAAAGATGGAGGCTGCTCAGAGGAAATAAAGAGAAGATTGGCAATGGCCAGATCAGCCACCACTAAACTCATAAAAGTATGGAGAGATCAAACCATTACAAAAACAGTGAAAGTAATGCTGGCCAATTCCTTGATCTTCCCAATTGCTGTTTACTCCGCTGAAACATGGACACTAAAGAAAACAGATCAAAAAAGAATTGAAGCCTTCGAATTATGGGTGTATAGACGAATCCTAAGTGTCATGGGTGGAACACAGAACAAACGCCTCTGTTCTAGAAGAGAGCATCAATAGAGCATATCTCAGTTACTTTGGCCACATAGCTAGAAGAACAGGTGAGATGGAAAACCTTGTGATGGAGGGAAAAGTTGAGGGAAAAAGACCTAGAGGACGGTTTCCAATGAGATGGACCGACAGATTAAAAGAAATGACGGGACACTCAATGCATGAAGCAATACATCTAGCACAAAATAGAACCGCATGGAAACAAAAAATTCAACACATTCACTACACCCTCCAGAGGGTAGAAGGACTGAGAAGAGAGAGCTGGTCTCGAAGAACTCGATCAGAGAGCCCTACACTACGCGGGTACGATGGCCCTGGTGTGCAATAATGCATAATGTATAATAAATAATGCTCCCTCCGAAAAAAAGGCTAGACTAGGCAGACAAGTCTAAACAGAAAATAACTTTCAGGTGTCCAGAGAAGAAGTGCTCTAAGAGTAATTTCCGCCAACAGAAAGGTATCAGAGGCCGCGGTGCTGGTACTTGCAAGCACGCCCCAATACACTAGTGATTCGCGAAAAACAATCATGAAGGGAAAAGAGTAAATGGAGAGCGAATGGAAGGCGCACATAGTAGCGCACGACTTGAAAGGAACGCACCATGGACAGCTAGACATGTGACGAAAGGACCGAAATAGTTCGGCGATTACAGTACTAATGAAACAGAAGACGAAAAAGAGATGTTGAAAGGAAGATGGAAGTAAATAGACCAAACAACCACCACCCACCTAAAGCAATTCTTACTCGGTTCCGGGTGGAGTGAAGTGAAGAACCAGAGGGGTTTTAGTGGGTATACTGGTCACGAACAACTCGATCAGAGAGACCCACACTACACTGGAACGAAGCCCCCGGTGTGTACTAATGCATTTCCCCTCCAACCGGGAAATAGAAAAAAAGACTAGACTAGACAGATAGAACTACACTGACAAGATTAGACAAACTTGACAGGTCACAAATTACTCGACAAATCTATACAGACAAGACTAGACAGACAAGATAACCAAGAATAGACAAACAAAACTAAACAAACAAGACTAGACAGACAATACTCAATTAGTTCAACAGACTAGATTACAAAAGTTAAATACAATTATTTAAATTAATTAAATTATTAAAATTGTGACCCAAAAACATGATTGAATATCTTTCATCGAGTTTTATTTGCATCTACAGTATTCTCGAAATAAATAAATATTGTATATACAGACCAATTAAAATTTCAGGTAATTATAAATACGTAATTGTAAATAGGATAAATCAGTTGGCGTGAGCCTAATTATGCATTTATTGCAGTGGGGAGTTAGAAAATATCACTAATAATAGTTTTTGTTTTAAGGTATAGACTAACAAACTACAATAATTAAAAGAATTCAATGCACAAAACATTCTTTTTGAACTAAAACGTTAAATAATATCTTACTGTAGCTCATTTGGTCTACACAAGAATTGAATTAATATACTAAGACCTTATTTCTTTTTAACATTTTTTTTATAATATTTTACAATCTCATTTTCTTTTTCTTGAACAACTAACATTACAAAAGATAAGCTAAAAAATAGCAGATATACTAACTAATAAACCAAGCGTAGGAAGTAAACACCAACCGTTCTTATTGTTATGTTAGTTATTCTACAATAGGCCACTTCAAATCGATAATTTGTAAAAAAAAATATAAATCCACTGACCTATAAAATCCTTTTATAATTAAAAATCAGTTCTACTGTAAAGGCAATGTGGTCGAATCTACAGTCTGCTTAGTTATGTTTTCATCTTATTTCATAATCGACTATCAACTAAATTAAAAACAAAAACGTCTGGAATTAATAAAATTTAAAAAAAAAACATAATAAAGGGATTTATAAATAGGAGGTCCCAAAAAGATTTGGCGTTATTAAAATTGTGCAACTTAAGCTAACTTTCGCGAAATAACGATTAGAACTTGATCTTATTTAAAAACAAAATTATTGTCAACAAATTCCTACTTATAATCCCTGTTACATTTAAAGCACTGTGTATTGATTGTAACAACGTTAGCTTTAAGTTTCACCTTTCTTAAATGAACTCGAATTAGGCCAAGTATTCATACAATTGCGAATGCAAATTTGAAATGTTAGTTATATCTTGGGAGCCTCCCATTTACAACTAACAAAAAAAAGACAACACTACAAAACTAAGAGTGAATTTTTTTTAAGTACGGAGTGCATTTTCTTATGGAAACTGAAAAATTATAACCAATTCCTTTTCTGTTTGTTTCGCTGATGTGTACAAATATCATCTATTTTTGTAATTGGAAGGGGCGGGCAATATATGTCGCAACATACATCTCGGGTATAAGATATGAGAGTACAGGGGCTGGTAGTAGATGCAAACTCAGTCGGTGATCGAGATCTGGGCGAAACCAATTAGCGCTTTATCATCCGGCGACTCATTAGTACTACATCCAGACACCTGCAAACAAAAAAATACAAAATTACATCAAGAATAACACAGATCAATAAAATTTTCTTCTTCATTTCAGGTTTTAGGCACTTAGCCTGTTAAGATTCCCATTTTTTTCTCGGCCTTTCGATATCTCTTCTTCCAGTTCAACAAAATGAAAATCCAAAGCTATACATTTTATTGGACTGTGAAATCTATAAAGTTGTTAACACTATAAAGAGGGCGGATTACAAAGATGAGCTTCGCCATAAGCCGCCCCCCACCCTTTTAATGCCCGCCATACACGCTACGGTCTACCGGAGAGGTAACATGTGCAGGTTTGCCTGCGCAGGTCAACCATCCGCAAAAAAACTCCACAAGTCTATTCACACACACGCTCCGGTCTACCTGCGCAGGCAAACCTGCACAGGTAGACCTCTCTGGTGGACCGTAGTGTGTATGGCGGGCATAAGAGTGAATAAAAGTTTTTTTATAACAATTTTTTTTAAATTAAAGTTTAAAAAAGAATTTCAAAAAAGGAAAATCGGAAAGTTGAATTTTCCGGTTCAAAATACGGTTACTTTTTAGAAGACAAAGAACATATGGCAAAATTTCAAGAAATTTTTTGTTCCTCTGGTCAGGATCTAAATCAAAAATCCGACCATCAACAGTTCCCAAACACTAATTTCCTTCCTAGTTTTGCGATTTGCTGTCGAATTTTTTCGGAAAATTCGTCAGTTTCGCAAGGTTCCTTCCATGATCATAGCTGTAGTTTTACAAAAAAGGAATTAGGAATTTTCCGACAATTTCTTCATTTCTTTCTTCGTCTCCCATGATCCAAATTCTACATCAATTTTTCCAAAAAATCGAGAGCAAATTGTTCCAAAGACTTTTTCAGTTTCCCAAGATGTCTCCACGTCTTCACAAAATTTCACCTTCCTTAGTTTGGTCCAAAATCAAGGCAAAACTTTCCAATAACCTATTTCAATGTTTCTCATTTTTTTCTCTCATCTGTAACCAGCGATTGAGGAGGGGTCGTCCTCGCAACCAATACGCTGCTGTCGGTGCCGCAGCATTTCTTGTTCCATTTACGATACGTTTCCACCCTTTCCGATCGATTACGATGTCGTTGGCTTGATGAGTATCCAGTCTTTGGTTTCCCAGATCTTCTTCCACTTGTTTCAACCATGTCTTCTTTGGTGCGTTTCTTTGTATTCTCCAGTCTGGCGGTCGCTCCCGCCAAAGAAGTTTGCGTGGAAGCCGGGTGTTATTCATCCGGCAGACGTGGCCAAACCAACGTAGTCTTCGTTTTGGTATTCCTTCTTCGATCGGTGTCTGTTGATCGCAGCTTTCTCTAATCGTCGGAATCGGTTGCGGATGGAGACACGGAGTATTTGTCTCAAGCATCGCATTTGGAAGACCTTGAGCTTGTTTAGGTTTGAGCAGTGTCCACGTTTCAGATCCTTAAAGAAGAATAGGAAGGATTAATGTTCGGTATAGGCGTATTTTGGTTTTGATGGTGATATTCGTCCGCTTCCATATGCAATACTTGATCGAGGCGAATGTTGCTGTTGCTTGACGGATCCGGCTATGAACATCGGCCGCCGACGCCAATTCCTTCTCTGTCACAAGAAATCCCAAATACTCGAACTGTGGTACCTGTTCGATTTGGGTTTCACCGAAGTAAACCGTCGCTTCCGATCCGTCAACAAAATGTATGTTGCTTCCCCTTCCGTGACGGCGCAGACGGCGCTGTCGTCGGCGAACATCAGATCAGATCCGGTTATGAAGTGTTCGTCCCCGTCGCCGTATCGGACTCCATGTCGTTCATCGAATACTTTCCGCATAATCACGTCAACCACAACGTTAAAAAGTAGTGGCGAGGCGACGTCTCCTTGTCGTACTCCAATTCGAATCGGAAACTCCTCGGATAAGTCATTTCGGATACGAACACTGCTGGTTGAGCTGTCGTAGAAGAAGTTGAATGATTTTCAGCGGCACTGTGTTCGGTCTCCAGGCCTCTCCAAAAACTGGACCAGTCGATGCAATCAAAGGCGGATTTGCAGTCGATGAAGACGATGACGATTCGTTTGGAGCATCGAATTCTTTCTACCGTTATCTGACGGAGAGCGAATATCTGATCGATTCATCCTCGATGTGGTCTAAATGCAGCTGGATCTTCCCGGGTAGTTTGATCTCGATGTTTCTTGAGTTTTCCACGGTAGTTCTTGACTGTTTCCTTTCTTCAGAATAGGTACAACGATCGCTTTCTTCCACACCGACTGGATACGATCAGAATGCCATATATTCGTTATGAGAACGAAAGTTGTTGCAATAAGACTTTTTCTCCGGCCTTTTAGCATATCGGCCGTTACTTGATCTCCTCCTGGCGCTTTTACCGTTTTCGGCGATTTTATTGCCGTCTTCACCCCGGTAATTGTTGGTTCGATGTCGGGGAACTGATTCGTAGGCTGCTCGATAATCGGTGATTCGGGCGCTGAGCGTTGTGGCAGATCGTGGTTGTACAGTTGATGGTAGAATTCTCTCCAGCGCTGCAGGCGCTCGTGGGGAGACGTCACGAAGGTTCCGTCCGATTTTTTATGTTGTCGTTCATTGATCTTGTTTTGTCGCCTAGCCGTGGGATTGTCTGGGAATCGTCCGGTACTCGTGCCTCGACGCTGCTTCTACCATTTCGGCTGCGACGTTATTCGCTTCCCGTTCCGACTTCATTTTCTGTCGTACTTCTTTGTTTACGCTGGTTAACGAGGTCCAGACAGTCGTCCGAAATCCACGGATGTGTCCGCCGACGGATGGGCGGGCATAACTCCGTTGCGCACTCCAGAACGGACCCCGATAATTGCTTCTCTTCTACGTCGATATCGTCCGATAATGCGTGTGCTGCGAATTTGTTGGATAATGCGATTTTAAATTCTCGGCCGGTTTCCGGGTCTCGTAGACAAGCTCAGTTCTTCCTGATTGGTGGTAGCGCCGTTTTCTTTGCTCTTTGTAATAACACTTGTAATTTCGCGGGGACAAGGTAGTGATCCGGTCCACATTCGGGTCCACGCACCGTACGCGCTTCTTTTAGTGTCGATCGGAATCTGTTATTGATCAATACGTACTCCAGCATTGCCGAGTATTTGCCGGCTGGATTTCGCCACGTGAGTTGATGTTTGAGGCGGCGACGAAAGATGCTGTTGTCAAGTTGTTCAACGCTGAATGATAGGATGCGTTCGTGAATGTTCCTCATGGTCTGGTTCAAACTGTAAGTATAGTTTTTTGGAAAATCTCCAAACGTTTTCAGTTCCTCATGGTCTGGATCAAAGCCATAATAACAGTTTCCTCAAAAACAAAAAAGATGGTCTTTCCTTGGAAAAATCAAAAACTTTTCTATACAAAAATTTAAAACCCCAGGAAACCTAAAACCATTTTCCATTTTCTTTTCTTCTAACGATTCGAGACGGGAACTGCCAAAAGTCCTTCAGTCAGCTTTATTCCGGGAAAGGTTTTAAATAAATAAAAATGTACTCGTACGTCAACGGCTCCAATACTTGATTTTAAATTGACGTATCACTACGTCGTCGGCTTCATAATTTTAAATTAAAAAACGTATTAATACGTCAACGGACTGCAATGTGTTAATGTAAAATTGGTTTATATATTAGTACAAGATTATATTTACCAATGGAAAGGTGACGACTTTTATGGCTTCCCTCGTGTCTATCAGCTTTTGCAAATTTGTGGTAATTGCATAGATATCTTTGCTATCTACTAAACCAGCCCCGACTAACTCGCTGGCAATTCCTTCTGACGAATCCTTACCAACAGCAAACTCAAATCTTATATCGTTCAATTCCCTTTTCGCATTCCTACAAAAAAAAAACAATACATATATGCATGGCCGTAACCAGTCAGGGGCACATTCCAAGGGCCAAGACGGAAGGGGGCCCAAAAAGGTCTAGAAAATTCGAAATAAATTAAATGTGCGTCTTTCAGCAGCTTTTTGGAAATCTGTCCGAAAATAGTAGTAGCTTTATTCAATTAATAAAACTTAGTGCAGGAGGGGCCCAGTAATGAGGTCTTGTCCAGGGCCCCAAAAAAGCTAATTACGGCCCTAGCTATATGTATTTAGTTAAAAAACATGCCCTGGGAAATAAAAAAGCCTATAGATGATTAGATTAGGAATGTAGGATATGCAGTCTTAAGAAATTCAATGGCTGACAAGTTCACAGTTTAAATTGAAGCATGTATGGAGCATTTAAAGGTCGATTCCCATATGAGCGACACTCGGCTACGCGACGCCGTGCGACATCGCCTGTCAAATAATGATTACATTGTTTTAAATGGGCACGTCGCGTAGCTATAGTGAGAACGTGCCCATTTAAGACCGATTCTCATATACGCTACACTCAGCTACGCGACGTCGAGCGACATCGCCTGGCTAATAACGATTACATTGTTTTAAATGGGCACGTTCTCACTATGGCTACGCGACGTGCACATTTAAAACAATGTAATCATTGTAATCAATAATTGACAGGCGATGTCGCACGACGTCGCGTAGCTGAGTGTCGCGCATATGGGAATCGACCTTTAAAACAATGTAATCATATTTTGACAGGCGATGTCGCACGACGTCGCGTAGCTGAGTGTCGCGCATATGGAATCGACCTTTAAAACAATGTAATCATTATTTGACAGGTGATGTCGCGTAGCTGAGTGTCGCATATGAGAATCGGCCTTAAGACAAAAATAACCACACAATACTTCTAAATGGAAAGTTTAGTTATTCTAAAAAGATTAATATGAAAAAAAAACAATTAAATTTATATTTGTCTGATAAGGATTTAGTTATGCTGATCTGTTAATATATAATTAATTTTCTAATAATTTAATGTTGTCCTTACCTCATTCTAAGGACAAGATTAACAGGTGGTGCCTCGCCCTCGCTGCTATCCTCGTGCTCGGAGTCCGAGCCTTGAGATGCGGCTAGAGTATTCATAGGTCTCGAATCAGGTATATCACTGTCGCTGCCGCTGCCGCCACTGCCGTCCTCGTCCTCGCTGGACCAAACCCATTCTCCAGTTTCTTTCCTGTGGAGGCGACCACTAGCACCCGGTTGCCTTTTACTTGCCTATAAATAAACCATGAATGGTCATCGATTCTATTTATTTCAACATGATTTTCAGTGTAAAAAAATGTCTTACTTTTTGTACTCTAGTTTCTAAGCTTGGTCCGATAGCAACCAACGTCGTCTGCAGATACTTTTTATCTTTGGCCTTTTTAAAGAACGGATGTTTTAACAGTTCCGATGCTGTGGGTCTTTTACTTGGCTCCTTTTGTAAGCAGTCCACAATCATTTTCCTAAATGTTTTACCATAGGCCTATAAACAAAAAATTAATAAAAGAAATACTCAAATATCGTATTCAATAAAATTACGACTATGACAATAATAATACGACTATGACAATAATAATACAACTATGACAATAATAATACGACTATGAATTTAATAATACGACTATGACAATAATAATAGACCTTTTTACGGTTAGTTGAGCGCATGCGCGTCTGCCTTGTTTCAAAGGCGGGAATATTAAAGTTTCGGGCACATTTTGTTATTTTCACTGGTTATACGTAAAAAAGTGCCCTAAAACATGTAGGAAATTGACGCATGCGCATAAAAAAAATTAAACTACGAAAAGGTCTATTAATTCAGGTTTGGCATTTGTCTAGTCTCTTGTCTAGCCACACGTGGCCTTGTCTGATCATGTCTGGTTTTGTCTTATCTTGTCTAATATCGTCTAGTCTTGTCCAGTATTGTCTGTGAAAATGTCTATTATTTCAGGTTCGACATTTCTAAATAAAACTGAAAAACTAAATAAGAACAAACGAGACAAGATAATAAAAGGTGAGATTATGTTTTAAAAGCCTTGCCTAGTCTTGTTAACCATTTCCTAATGTCTAATCATATCTGGCATTTTTTTGTCTTCACTAGTCATGCCTGGCCTTCTCTAATCATGTCTGGTTTTGTCTTGTCTTGTCTAATATCGTCTAGCCTTGTCCAGTGTTGTCTGGTCTTGTCTCATCTTGTCTGGTCGTGTCTGGACTTGTCTGGCCTCGTTTAGTCTTCTCAAGAAATCTTGTAGTGGACTAAATTAGAAAAGAAATCGCTGGGTTCTGAAAGTTCGGAGTCTTATCTACTCTAGTTTTGTTTAGTCCGGACTAATCTAATCTTGTTTAGTCTTGATTACTGGTATATTCTTGTCTAGTCTAATAGACCTTTTTACGGTTAATTAATCGCATGCGCATCTGCCACGTTTAAAAGGCGGGAATATGAAAGTTTCCGGCACATTTTGTTATTTTCACTGGTTATACGTCAAAAAAACATGGCGGAAATTGACGCATGCGCACAAACAAATTTCAACTATAAAAAAGCCTAATTATAAAGATCTGTGTTTATATAAAAAGCCGAAAATGAAAGATGAGTGGTTAGTATTTGTAGGAAGAACATTTTTTTAAAAGTGCTTTTGGGGGAAGCTCTCACTTAACCCCTACTCCACTTTGGCTCTTAGTATGCGCCACCGCGATATCGCATATTTCGCATTCATTAAAAAAACGCCCTAGTTGTTGCCTCCTCAAGCGGGAATAGAACCCGGGTCTCCCTGTAGGAAAAACATTGTAAGATTATAAAGGGTGTACCTTATATTGGTCTTTTTCTTCAGCGCCTGTGTCTAGATTTGGTGGGTCATTTTGAAGGGTCAACATTAAAACCTTCATTGGAGGATATTTGTGATATGGTGCAGTGCCTGTAGCCATCTCAATAGCTGTTATGCCAAACGACCAAATGTCCGCCTTGAAATCATATCCGTGGTCCTACAAAATAAAGCGGAAGTAAATTTAAGATAATGCAGAATTTTGTTGCATTACAATTAGAAATAGTCGTAGTGATTGTGCTCATTAAAAATTGAAATATAAAAAAATGAATAAATGAAAAAATAATAAAAATGCAATTAAAAATTGCCACAAAGACTAATTATTTACGGTAACTCGCAGTTAATTTATATATTTAATATATTATTTATATATAAATAAGATCATTATAATAGAGCTAATTGTGTTTTCGAATTCCATTCAGGGATGAAATAATTTAACCGGTTTGCTCAAATCCGAGAAACCTATGAAACTCGAATTGAAATTTCAAATAGGAAGCAAAATAAGTCTAATTCGCCAGTCTGATGGCGGGGTTACGATGAACTTAACGTAACGGGACGCGACGCGACATGAAGTGACTTGACGTAAACTTAACCGTAAGGTATGTTTGTGAAATTACGATCGCCGTACCGTGCCGCAAAACAGCTTGCATTGACGGCAATTTGACGGTATTTGTGACGGCGGCATTGACTGAGTAAAAAAGATATTTGTATCTTAAACTGTAGAAGTGGAAACGAGTACGAACCGTCGGTGTGAGAGAAATTTTTCGGAGAAGAATCCGGTTTGGTGACGGCTATAACTTGCTAGAAGAACTCCGTTTCTGTGATCCGCATTTTTTTTTATTTACACAAGGATGAATAGACCTGTTACGGTTAGTTAAGCGCATGCGCATCCGCCAAGTTTGAAAGGCGGGAATATGAAAGGTTCGGGCACATATATAGTTATACGTCAAAAAGTTCGGGCACGTATAACATGGCGGAAATTGACACATGCGCAAAAAAAGGTCTATTAAACATACATGTCCCTTGTCATATAATCCTGGGCCGTACACACTAAACCAATAAAGTGTTAATCGACATTTTATTTTTTTTCTGTTGTAGTTGCTGCCTATTGCACAATATAAATGCCACAACACAATATCGAATGTCACTTTTGAATTCGAGTGCATGCGCGTAGGAATAGAGAGCGTTGATTGGCTGAAAGAGTCACGTAAAACTTGAGGCCAGAAGGTATGAGAAAGATTTGACGCTGGCTAAGGACAAAAGCTTTTTTTACTCCTACATTAATAGATCCTTAAAGTCCAAAGTGTCTCGACTTTTCACAAAAAGACGGAGCTACTGGTGAAATTCTATACAAACAACACTTGGTGTCTCAAATGTTAGCACAGCAGCTTGACGATGTATTTACGAAGGAACCAGACGGAGTCCTGCCGGCCCTTCCAGCAAATACTCGAAATCCTAACTCCCTGGACCAATTGATTTCACAGAAGAAAAGGTTCAAGGTGCAATTGCCCCACTAAAGAACAACTCATCACCCGGTATCGACGGCATACCGCCTATCTTTATGAAGAACTGCTCTGGGATAAAAAACGCCCCACAGGCTGCATCGATGTCCCGAGCCCTTGCCAATGGATATGTAACGAAAATGTGGTCTCATGCCGTAGCTACGCCCATCTTTAAAAAAGAGGACAGATACCAACCCCAAAATTACCGACCAATTAGTCTGATATCGACCCTGTCAAAGTGCATGGAGAAGATCATTATAATAGAGCTAAGTAACTTCCTTCTCCAAAACAACATCATTCCAATCAATCAGCATGGTTTCCTACCCAAACGGTCAATTGACATCAATCTTTTCTCCTGACTCAATGGACATTCTCATCTTCACGACTCATCCCTCGACAAAGTCCCTCTTAGACGTCTGCTGCACAAGCTGGAGCACTATGGGAGTGAGGGGTACCTTGCTTCGTTGGAAAACTGTTGACACCAATCTTCTCTCCTGCCTTAATGATTGGACTCATCTTCACTCCAAGGTCGCCCTGTCGACACTATCTACTTGGACTTCGAGAAGGCATTCGACAAAGTCCCTCTTAGACGTCTGCTGCTCAAGCTGGAGTAGTATGGAGTGAGGGGTTCCTTGATACGCTGGATAACTGGCTTTCTCTTCGAACGCAGATTTCAAGTCGGAGTTGGTGGATCGTTGTCAGATATCAGAGCAGTTAAGAGCGAAGTGCCGCAAGGTCCGTCAACGGCTCCCTGCTATTCCTGGTCTACGTCAGCGACATGTCAGTCAACATCAAGTCAAATATTTGTTTTTTGCAGATTGCACGAAAGTATACTGAAACTCGCTAGAAAGTGCTGTAACACTTCCGGAAGATCTTACTTCAATCGAGAGATGGACTGACATGTAGCTCATATCTCTGAATGTGGGTTGTGTGGCTAAGTGCACACACAACCACATTGGACCCAATAACCCCAACACTATCTACATCCTGGTGCGTTAAGACCTGGGTGTTACAATGACCCAGGCCCTCAAATGGAAGTGCCACTTCGCCAATCAAGTAAAAAGGGCAAATTCCTTGATTTAGCTTATCCGAAGGGCTTTTAAAGACCACTCTGCGGGTACTATAGTTCACCTATTCAAAGAATTCATAAGGCCGGTACTGGAGTTCGCAGTTAGCTGCTGGAATCCCTATTTTGCTAAAGACATTTTACAACTTGAACAAGTACAACGACGTATCACCAGAATCCCTCCCAAACTGAGAGATTTTCCCTATAAAGTTTGTTGCATCAAACTGGGTCTACTATCTCTGCGAGAGCACCGCCAGAGAGAACATCTTATACTGGTTGACAGAATTCAACGTTCCACTCAATTTTGTTCACATCAGTGACCAAAATCATCTCAGTGGGCATGTGTAGGAAACTCTCCAAAGAAAGATGTTCCAAGATATGTCGTAGAAATTTCCTTAACAACAGAGTAGTGTATATCTGGAATCAACTGGACCAGGACACCGTCGACTCCTTCAAAAACCGCCTAGATAACCACCTACAGAGCATAAATCGGGAACTGGTGCACTACCCTTCATAGTAAAACCCGACTAGGAACAGGACAGTCTCATCGGTTTCCGTCTTCTGTCGCATGAAATAATAATAATAATAAAACAGCTTGACTTAACGTAATGTGACACGAAGATTGAACATTGGCAGCTTTCACGTTACGTTAAGTTCTGATACGTCACATCGCGTCGATCATAATGAGCCGCATATAAAACAATGTGTTTAAGTTTTCCCGACATAAAGACTCGATAACTCGAAGCTTCCGAATAAAATTAAAATCGTTTATAAAACCCGTGAGAGACTATTCATAGAAATGAAACATCCAGCCAGGACAAACGTAGACTTTATATGGGGTATATGGCGTAGACAAGACCTGCGCAAATGGTGGCCCGCGGGCTTCATGCGGCATTTTGTGCGGCCCGCGAAGCATTTTATAAATTAGTTTAATTACAAAAAATATCTACGTGTAATAAAACAAAAAAAAAGTTGGTTTTGTGATTGGGTCCCACCAAAATATTATTTCAGTGAGAAAGTAATTACAAATTATTTATACATAGCAGCCACAATTAATGATCTTAATACGTATTCCAACATAAAAAAATTACATATAAGCAACATAAACATACAATGCCTAAAGCATGACTATGACATGCTTCGCATGGAATTAGAGGAAAGATAGATCGCTGGTTCAAGTATTATCTCTGTAATAGAAAACAATGTGTTAAAACTGAAAATACAGAAAGAACAGGACTATCAGAAATCAGACTCATAAAAATTGTGGTTCCGCAAGGAAGCATTTTAGCACCCATTTTATACACTCTGTATACGGCTGATCAAGTTCATCAAGTTGGTGGAAATCATTGTACAGTGTATGCTGACTAAACCAGCATCTTGATTTCGAAAGGCCTCTCAACAACAAACAATAGACCAAGCAAATAAAACATTGGATGCCCTATATGGCTGGTTTTGCGTCCATCTAAATTTAAGACCAGTTATATGGTCTTCCAGTGTCGAAGAAGGAAACCCTCCGAAAATCTCCCACTAAAAATCGGAAATGTACAGGTGAAAAGAGTCAAGGCAGTAAAGTTCTTAGGCGTGCATTTAGAGGAGCACTTGTCGTGGAAAGTAATGACGGATCTCATCATCAAGAAACTAAATAGCAAGACTTTCCTAATTAGAAAAGTGCGTGATACGGTGGGTAAGGAGGTCCTTCTGACTATCTACCATGCCAAAATTCAATCCGAAATCCAGTTATTATGTTATATTTTATTATATTATGTTATATATTATGTTTACCAGGCCTGATATTTACTGTATTTCGTTTAGAAAATATTTCGCTTTACAAACATCTATTTATTGTCCACTATAACAGAACCTAACAATATTGTTCTATCTAGACGAGTATATACGCAGCAGTTGTGGTATACAAATAACTATTAAAATAGAAAAATGTTTAATGCGGCCTGCGGGCAAATTTTCGTATGTAATGTGGCCCGATACACACAAGATGTGCTCACCCCTGATGTAGACTATATAATTCACCGGTCAGAAGACTTGATAACTCGAAATTTTCAGAAATGAAAAGTATGAGGAAGATGAACTAATGTAAGTGTATTCCATTTATAATTCAAAAGAGCAAAGCTGCACTGATGAAAAGAATGTTGAAAAAAAACAATTTTGTTTATCTAGTGTCTTGTTTTAGTGCCACGGAAGTGAACTGAGTCCTAGTGAATAAAACAAATATCTGTTGTCTTTCAACATGAGATTTATTTTATGGACTTAAAAAGACTTAATGATATTATAGTGCTTCAGAAAGGTTGAATATATTTATATATTCAAGCTGTGTTCCGCTGTAATTAATTGGTATGAAGAAATTTCGTATCAACATTATCACTACATATGAAAAACTAGTAGAAAATTGGTCAACCTTAAAATAGATCTCTGCAATTTCGAGTTATCGAAGTAATATTGTTATTACTACTAAGTAATATTTTTTATGTTTTATGGAAATATATTAAAATACAAATTTGTGAAATAGCACGTCAATTCCCATTACGCTAAAAAACATTCAATGAACTCTGTGCTCATAAATATGCAGTTGCAAGAACAAACAAGAAAATAACGCGAAGTATACACGAAGGTTATTTGCATATTACCCAATTGCATGTAATTACTAATCAACGCGAATTTAGAATTAGTTAAGACACCGCAAGCCAAATTAATTCAAATTGAAAAAGTACTGTAACGTAGATCTTTATTTTTTTTGAACAAAACCTATTTATTTTCTACTACAAAAACTAGTGATAAATTTACACCGATTTCAGTTAAAAACCGCAAATGGAAACCACAAAAAGAAAATAAATAACCTTCGTAACCTTGTGGAATTATTTATAAATAAAACACAGTTTAGATAAAAGAATAGAACAAAACGCATTTATAAACAATTTTACATCCGTGTGAAATTACATCAAAATTATATGATACAACAATAATGGACGTAATGCAATAATAGAATATTAGAAACAATAAATGCGACAACTTAGGAGAAAGATTAAAATGTCATTACTATTTAAGAAAAAACAAGGCGAAGAGATAACTTCCTTATATATCATCCAAGCTGAAAAACCTCAAGGCAGTGCTATGGGTCTACCTATGGGTCTAAACAACGCTCTACCTGCTTTCATAAATCTAGTTGCGGACTGGACTATATTCCAAGCCGTTTAATTAAGGATCTGCAAAATGAAATTATCGAGCCTATTACCGCCAGTATAAACTATTCCATTTAACAAAAAAAGTGCCGGATATTTTTAAATTATCAAAAATTGTGCCCATTTTTAAGAAAGAAGATAGCACAGACAGGAATAATTATCATCATCATCAATCAGCGACTGTGGACACAAATGCTGGATATAGGCCTCCCTTAGATGTCTCAATTTCTCCCTATTTTGTGCCTTATGCCGCCCCCGACACAATGGTCCCATAATATTAAGCGCATCCCTGGAAACTGGATGCGGGCAGTTTCCAGTGATGCGCATAATATCGTCGGACCATCGTGTCGGGGGCGTCCTCTGCTGCTGAATGCAAGTTGTCTGGGACGACATTCGAGTATCCGTTTCGTCATCAGCTATCCTGGCAATGTATCCGGCCCAGTTACATTTCAGTGTTGTAATTCTTTTCGCTGCATATGTTCTTTGTCGTATTGTTAGATTTGAGACTTTATCTCGTAGTGATATTAATAACATTGGCTTCTCCAAAGCTCTTTGGCAGACTTGTATTTTTCTGATTGACTTTCGTGTTAGTGTCAGCGTTTCTGCCCCATACGTCATTACAGGCAATACACGTTCGTTGTATACCTTCCGTTTAAGGCATATCGGAAGGTCGTATTCAACCTTTATCGGACGAATGTTACATATATGTAGCATTTAAAAAACGTTACTTAATACGTAAAATACGTTTACTATCGATCAGAAAATCAGTATGATAAAGCTTAAAGATATTTCTCAGTTTACCAAACGCGGCCCACTAATTATTCTGGTGATCTCGGTCGTTTGATTATCGCGGCTTATTCGAATTTCGTGGCCAAGGTATTTGTAGGAGGGCATCTGTCTAATTTCTCTATCGTTTACTGAGATATTACCGCTGCGACGAGATTGGTCATGAATTGAGTTTTGTTCATCTTGAGTCCAACCTTGCGGGAGGATGTGTATAGCATCTCCAGCATCCGTGTAGCCTCGCCTAGTTACTCCGCTATTATGGCGATGTCGTCTGAAAATTTTAGATGGCTCAGTTTTTCGCCGTTTATATTGATGCCTTTTGTTTCCCAGTCCAATTCCTTACTCATCGACTCTAATAACGCCGTGAATAGTTTTGGGGAGATTGTATCTCCTTGGCGTACTCCGCATTTTACTCTGAACTTGTAGGTATTTATTAGTCTCATCGCTGTCAAAAATCTTAGAATATTGTATGGGATACAGACTTGTGCCATTTATTTTCAAATATAAACTAATAACGACGACCGCATTAATTGAGTTCTACCAGAATATTATTAACGAGGTGGATGATGGAAAGTTTCCTGTGGGTATCTTTTGCGACCTTTCCAGAGCTTTTGACTGTGTCGCTCACGATAAATTATTAGAAAAGTTATATTCGTATGGAATAAGAGGAAAGACAGGTCTCTGGTTCGTCATATCTCTGCAATAGAAAACAATGTGTTAACATTGAAAATACAGACAGGACTATATATACAGAAATCAGACCGGTAAAAATTGGGGTTCCGCAAGGAAGAATTTTAGCTCCCGTTTTATACACTCTGTATACGGCTGATCGAGTTCAACATATCAAATAGATATCTTTGAGAGGAAAGTATTGCGTAGAATACTCGGGTCAGTCCAAGACGAAAATGGGTACAGAATACGATACAATAATGAGCTGAACCAGACCTTGCAGGACCCGCCAGTATCCGCATATGCAAAGATACAGAGGTTGCGATGGGCAGGCCAGGTCACAAGAATGGATGAGGAAGAACTGCCAAAACCAATAATCCAAGGCAAAATGGTAGGGAAGAGACCGAGGGGCATACCACGGAAACGATGGTTGGACGCGGTACAAGAAGATGCCAGAGGGTTGTTAAGGATTAGAGGCTAACTAAGGAAGACGGTAGCAATGGACAGCAGCGCCTGGAGGAACAAATTGAGGGAGGCCAGGGCCCAACCTTGGGCTGTAGAGCCATAGGAGATAGAGAGAGAGTTCAACATATTGGTGGAAATCATTGTACCTGCTGACGATACCAGCATCTTGATCTCGAAGGCCTCTCAACAACAAACAATAGTCGAAGCAAATAAAACATTGGATGCGTTATATGGCTGATTTTGCTCAAATAACCTCCATGTAAATTTGGCAAAGACCTTTATATGGTCTTCCAATGTCGAAGAAGGAAACCCACCGAAGATCTCCCACTAAAAATCGGAAATGTACAACTGAAGAGAGTCAAAACAGTAAAGTTCTTAGGAGTGCATTTGACGTGGAAAATAATGACGGATGGCATCATCAAGAAACTAAATAGCACGGCTTTCCTAATTAGAAAAGTGCGTGATACGGTGGGTAAGTAGATCCTTCTGACTGTCTACCATGACGAAATTCAATCCGTCTTAACCCATGGCATTTTAGTCTGGGGAGCCTCATCATACACAAACAATGTTTTCCTGGCGCAAAAACGGATCATAAGACCTTTAGATCTTTAGCTAGGATCAAAGTCTCCAAATCATGTAGACCATTGTTTCAAAATTCAACATTTTAACGGTACCCTTCATAGAAATGTGAACTATAGTGCCCCGTATTCAAAAACAAAAACAAACTTGTAGTGACAGAGGAACCTCATACACACAAAACCAGATATTGTCAAAATCTGAGACCAATTAGGAGCAACCTAATAATATGCAAAAGTGCACAAAATAGATACAAATTTTGGAGGATACACATTTTTGATTGCATTCCAACGGCAATCCGTGGAGAATATAGTAAAATTAATACTTAAACCAATAATATATGTACAGTGGTACCTCGAGATACGAGTGCCCTAACATACGAGTTATTTGAGATACAAGCTATCCAGCGAGCGAAGTTTTGTTTTGAAATACGAGGAACAGCCAGCTGCGACGCTGCACACGTCCCACCAGATTACTGCGCCTGCGCCTCGTAGATTATCTCCAGCTCCCTTTATATTTCTTTCCCGTATCCAAATTCTCACCCACATCCGTTTTTCTTTCACGTCCTGCACGTATTCCTCCAGTGTGCTTGTTTACCTCGCTGTCGAAGCATCGTTGCAAGTTTTTCTACGGCTTTGCGCATTTACATACTTTATCACATTTCTTTTTATAACCATGGGTCCGAAGAAAGTGAGTGGAAAGGACAGTGCTCAGAAAAAGACGATGTCTATTGTATTAAGGCGTGAAATCATAGAAAAAAAAATAGTAAGGCGAGGCAGTATGGGCGCAGTACTTCAACTATATGCACTCTGCTTAAACAGAAAGAGTCAATAAAGGGTATAACGCCAGCTAAGGGCGTAAAAATTTCTCAGCTCCGAAGCTCTCTCCATGAAAAGATGGACAAACTGCTGATGGTTTGGGTGACGGAGAAGCAGCTAAAAGGCGATACCTTAACACAAGGCATCATATGCGAGAAGGCACGAGCGATTTATGGTGATTTGCTGAATCAGACCCCGCGCACTTCCACGGACGAGGCATCGGAAGACTCGTTTAAAGCCAGTCGAGGCTTGTTTGACAACTTTAGGAAAAGAACCGGCATTCACTCCGTTGTCAGGCATGGTAAAGCATCGTATGTATTCATAAATGTGTAATACATTGCCAGCTCTCCGCTTTAGCACTGAGCCGCGGCATGTTGAGACAGCAAGTTCGGATGTGAGGATTATCTCCCAACTTTTTTTTGTGATTTATAATTTTAAAAACCGCACACTAAGCACCAGTTCCGGCGCTGCTTCGAGGTGACAGAGAACACAAACCTCACCCTTCGAGAGTACTGGAAGGACCACTTTAACATCGTGATATGCCTCAGAAATGCCTCAGAAGCTGTGACCTGAGTATGTAGCCGAAAGGACCTTCGAAGGATTCGAATCCGAAATTCCAGTGGCGGATATTGTGTGTCTGGGAAAATGAGAGAGACGTGCATTCGGTGGTTCTGCAAGAAATTGGTTTCGAGGAAGAGTCAGAGGTGGAGGAGGTTATCTCTACAAGTGATATAAAAGAGATCTTGGGAATATGGGAGAGAGTTGCAACTGGTCGTGCATCGGAGCTATTTAATGACACCTTTTTGAAAACAGAAATTTTCAGGCTGCGTCCACACGCTTGGCAAACTCACAAATCCAAACGTTTGGTAAACATTTGCCTTGGTTTGCAAGCGCTTGTCACCGATTCGATCGAGTGTTGTTTAACCGAGCGTTTGTTGCCTTATCCACACGCTTGTGTTTATTCAAGGGTTGAAGTTTGCGGAAAACGTTTGGCAAACGTGTGGACGCAGCATCAATAATTGAAAACGTAAATAGAATGAAAACATTCTCTTTGATATGTTGAGACGTATACAAATGATCAACCGACATTACTTTTACACTGTCTCATTCAAGTTTTTTAAAGTAAAACTTCTTTAAGCTTGATTAACTCAGATCTTCTTTCAATCAAAAATAACGTTGACTGACGGAAATAAGGTTAGGTTAACTCATATCAACTCTCTTAAACAACATAACAAAGTCTCTTTAACAGTTCCAACGTTTTAACATTTGAAAAATTGGACTAGAACTACTTTAGGTGCGACTTGAGAGCAACTTACAATTAGATCAACTTTTTTCTAACGGAAATAACGTTAACTTAAAGTCTATATTCTGCTTAGAAGTTCAAAGTTCGTTTTTGACAATTTTCTAGAAATAGAAAATTATCAAATACGGAAACTTTTAAATTTTTTAGAAATTGATCATATCTTCCCTACCATGTCAAATTGTCGAATAGAGAGCAAAAAAAAACTGATTGAATAGTTCATCCAAAATCAGAGCATTACCAAAATAACAATTTGGATTATTTTTTATATGTATTTTTTTATGCTTTTGTGGGTAGTACTAGGATTAAGCTGTTCACTACGTCTTAATAATTAATTAATCATATTCGTTTGATGGTGTGATATATTGAAAATTCTTCATATTCGATACTTTATCAAAGACATTTCCAGCGCTCCTTTAGGGGCTACAGATTCGAGGTTTTGCCACAAGGCGAATCATCCCCAATGCAAGAGCAGGGTATTGCATATGAAAAAACGACTTTTTCACATTCGATAGTTTGACATGGTAGGGACGATATATAATAGTAGCCGAAAAATTTAAATGTGTTTGATAAGTAAAACTAAAACTCTTCTTCATCAAGCTTATTAAGACACATATATGCTTGAATTTATTTCTATTCTGTTTTTATTCTGTTTATCTTCTTTCTAAAAGTTTCTTCTTACTAAAAATTTAATCTTTGTAGTAATTCGGACCAAGACCCCAGAAAAAGTTTTACTTCACACTATGTTTTTTTAATCCTTTTTTGTGTTCGTAAAATTGCGTTTGAAATTTCCACACGTTTGTAACGCTAAACATGCGCTTTTAAACACACGCTGTTTCGTTTTACTTCAAAATAACAGGTGCAAAACGTGACGTTTGTTCCACTACATTCAAATTCAGTTATTTAATTTAACTGTAATTCCGGAAAACATTGCCCGCTTTTAATAACTAAACATTGCGATTATCAAATTAAAATCTTATTTAGAAATATATTTAGAAAAAAAAATGCAATTTAGAGAAATTTGGAACAGCTGCCGTGAGATAATTAACATTTTATTTATTAAAATAACAACGCGTGCAACATAAATCTTACTAGAAAATAAAAATAAATATTTACTGAATGTATAAAGGACGAAACGTTCAACAGCTCATAAATGTTTCTTTTTTAAATTTAACTTTCTAAAAATCTTTTCCAGCATAAAATAAACAATAATATTTATTTTATTTAAATATTAAATAACTTTATCGCTGCGTTTATTGCCCACAAAAATATAATTGTTTGTTCGGTAAAGCAATAAAATATAAGCATGGTTCGGTAAATAAAGATATATTGTTTTATAATTTACAATAAAATACGTAATTAGGAATCATTCTTGTGAAAATTTTATTTGACTAGATTTATTAGATTATTAGATATGAGGCGCTGGTGGCCAAGTAGTCAAGGTGTCAGATTACTAAACCGCAAGTGCCGGGTTCAAATCCTGGGTATGGAATAATAAGCTAACTATGGAGGCCCCAGGCCTCCTGTGCATGGCTGTGGAAAAGTCATCACATTGAAAATCTGCCACAAAACCTCCCCTAATAGTGGCTCGCCAACCACGTTAAAAACTGTAAGGGCTCCCTACAATTGTATCTAAGATCAAGACACCAAGCACAAATGTAGGCTGTGGGAGGAGGTCCAGGTCCTACTTAGGACTGTAACATACTTAGAGAGAGAGAGAGAGAGAGAGAGGGAGGGAGGTAGGTAGAGAGTGAGAGGGAGAGAGGGAGGTAGAGAGAGAGAGAGAGAGAGAGGGAGAGAGAGAGAGAGAGATTTGCTTCATTCAGACTAGATAGACAAAGACTAGACTAGCTTTAATTAGACTTATAGTTTTAATAAAGCTTGCAAAATTAAAGATTGCAAAGTTGAAATGCCATTTTGCCCGGTTCACATTATTCCAGTCCAGTAATCCAGCAAATCAATCCAATGCAGTGCTGGACTGGATTTTATCGTCTACATTATTCCAGTCTTTCAAAAGCTGTTGAATTGGTAACACTATAGTGACAATGATTTCAAGAAAGGAGTTCGAAAATTGTTTTAAAACTGTTCAAATACCACTGTTATAGGAAATAAGTGATATTTTGGAAGAAGAACTAAAGAAATAAAAACGGATTTGAGTGAGAAATTGGATACGCGAATGACAAAGTAGACCATCAATACAGTAACTCACTGGAATGTACCCATCCAGTGCCAGTTTACTTTATTCCAGTGGCATTCTAGCGCTGGATTAACGCTGGATAGACTGGAATACTGCTGGAATAATGTGAACCAGGCTTTTTTTATTTTTTTTTTATTTTGTATAAGTTTATTCGCTCCGAGCGCAACAGCATGGGTACATTCCAGTGCCGGTTTACATTATTCCAGTGGCATTCTTGCGCTGGACTAGAATACTGCAAGAATAATGTGAACAGGGCATTAATCCTAAGTTTATTCGCTCCGAGCCAAACAGCACTAGCGCCAATGGTGACACTTTTAAGAACTTCAAGACCAGTAACGTCATTCTTTAGCATTTATTTGTATATATTGACATATATTTTGATAAATAGAAACGTGTTTTATTATTTTACATAAACTAATAAAGTGCATAAATTGAGAATGGATTCAAGGCCAAAATAAAGCCTATATCTTGTAACTTTAGTGCGAAATAAACTAGAAAACCGTTTTCAGCACTTCGATTTCCTTCGGGTAAACAAAAAAAATGACGAAAAATTTTTCCAAAAGAAAAATTCAACAAAAAATTTCCATCATTTCGTTCGAAAAATATGTGCTTTTTCGATTATGCCGAGAACGGTAAAAAGCAGCAATCATTTTGAGCACACATAAACTACACAAGACGAACAAGTCGATAAGTAAATTGTACGGAAATATTCAATAATTCGTAGTGAAATTTCAAACTGAAATTTACCCGATTCTCGATTTGCTAAGTAGATATCTCGGAAACGGTTGCAGATAATTAAAAACGGATTGCGGCATCGTTTTCAGAAGGTCATTTTCCTATGGAGACACTAAGATTGTCCGCGGGAAATTCACGACTTTCCGAGATCTCCACTAGAGCGCCGAAATTTCATAAAAATTTGTTCAATTTTTGCAGGCGAAAGTGAACCGAAAGAGCTAGCGAAATATAATTTGCATATCTGTAATCAGCAGCAAAAATTCTTCAAGAAACGGTTTTAAATTTTGCTGTGACTCAAAAAATAACGATTTTGAAATCGATTTTCAATTTTCTCGCATTTCGTCGTTTCCGCGGTGTAGACTTCCCGAGTCGATAGCATTTCTTAACTGAAAGCTTCCCAAGGAATATTATATACGTTCTCCGACTAATTTTGGGACGCTGAATCGATTAGTGAAGACTAGAAGTCTCTGTGGTGAGCGGTTCAAAAGTTATGACAGCGTCAAATCAGTAGGAAATGTGTGATTGTGTACAGCGAAAAAAATATATCAAATTTGTTTATTTGTAACTTTAGAGCGAAATAAACTGGAAAACCGTTTTCAGGACTTCGATTTCCTTCGTGTAACCAAAAAAAATCACGAAAAAAAATTGCAAGAAATTTTCGACAAAATATTTCGTTCGAAAAATACATGATTTTTCAGTTTTTTCGAAAACGGTAAAGAGCAGCGAAATCATTTTTGGCACACAGAAACTACACGACAAGACGAACAAGTCGATGTGTAAATTGTCCGGAAATATTCAATAATTCGTCGATAAATTTCAAACTGAAATTTACCCGATTCTCGATTAGAATTTCTCGAAGTAGATGTCACGGAAACGGTTGCAGATAAACAAAAACGGATTGCGGCATCGTTTTCGGAAGGTCATTTTCCTGTTAAGACACTAAGATTGTCCGATGGAAATTGACGACTTTCCAAGATCTCTACTCGAGCGCAGAAATTTCTTAAAAATTTCCTCAATTCTTGCAAGCGATAGTGAACGGAAAGAGCTAGCGAAATATAATTTGCATATCTGTAATCACCTGCAAAAATGCTTTAAGAAACGTTTTTAAATTTTGCTGTATCTCAAAAAATAACGATGTTGACAAAATCGCTTTTCTCGCATTTCGTCGTTTCCGCGGTCTAGACTCCACGTGTCGATGGTATTTCTTAACTGAAAGCTTCATAGGGAATATTATGTACGTTTTCCCACTAATTTTGGGACGATTGGTGAAGACTAGCAGTCTCTGTCGTGAGCCGATCAAAAGTTATGACAGCGTGAAATCAGTCGAATATGCGAGATGGTATACAACGAAAAAATATATAAAACTTGTTTATTTGTAACTTCAGAGCAAAATAAACCGGAAAACTGTTTTCAGCACTTCGATTTCCTTCGGCTAACCAAAAAAAAAATCAGGAAAAAATTTTAAAAAAAATTCAACAAAAGTTTTCCTGCCAGAAATGCGAGATAGTGTATTTTTGCCTGTTTTTTATTGGAGACGAAGTTATCTTTTTGGCCACTGGTGGTGCAACGCGCGGTTATGCATTCAGCGAATACACTGTTCGTAAAGTAAAATTACTTTTTATTCTCTCATTAGTTGTATTATCAACTACAATCTAAACCAAAATGTCATAATGTTGAAACACCTGAAATTTCAAGATTTATTTATAATTCAGTCTTTTCAACTTATTTATCACCCGATCTGACACACAATTAGTTTTATCTTTCATTTTGAGAAAAAAAAATCTATCCGAACAAGCCAAAAGTTGACTAGATAGTTTATATTTTGTTGAACATCTACCATCTCCATTGTGACTTAATTTCGAAGAATAATGCATTACGTAAAAATTATACATTTTATGCCTAGGCAGTAAAAGTTGATATTCCGTTGAACATCTATATCCCCGTTGTTACTTAATTTCCAAAGTAAATGCATCACTTAAAAGTAATTAATATTGTTGCTAGACAGTAAAAGATAAAAAAAATAAGAGCTATATCCCCATTGTGACTTAACATCCCAGGCAAATCCTTTATTTAAAAGTGATTAATCTTATGCCTAGACGGTAAAAGTTTAAATAAACTTAATAAAGTCGGAACAAAGCTTGATTATATAAATATACTCAACCTTTCCGGAGCTCTATAATACTAATGGGTAGTCCTAAAAAGACTCATTAGTATTATAGAGCTCCGGAAAGGTTGAGTATATTTATATATTCAAGCTTTGTTCCGACTTTATTAAGTTTATATGATTATCTATAATGTTGTATGGTTTTACCAATTTAAAAGTTTAAATGTTATTGAATATCTATATTCCCATTGTGACTTAATTTTAGAAACTTAGGTGTTATTACGATTGGCGTTAATTAATTTCACATTACTATTCTAGTACAAATGCTTCCCACACTCGCTCCTGAGATCGAACACGGGACCTCCAGATTTGTTAGTTAACGTTCTGTAACTTAACTCTGTAGTCTACGAGTCCGACACTTAAGCCGAGGCCGCACTACGTTTTTTTACAACGAGCGGTTAGCCGCTATAACTGCTCGAGAAGAACACACTACTACTCTTTTAAAATCAATCGCGGGAAAAAAACGCAAGTGAGGCTGCTTATATTAGCTTACTTAACTCATAAAATCACACGATTAAGAACCGCTGCGGTTTAGCCGTAGTGTAGCCTAAGTCGAAATGTGTCATTGATCACAAGGCCGACATTTAATGTGAAAAATCACTTTTAAGACTGAGCAAATAACTTACGCTTTTAGCTTGCCAGCCAAGTCATAAAAGAGCCTATTTTTATGACGCTTAAAAATATATTAATTAATCTACAAAAACATTAGGAGAAATTCTAATGTTTTTGTAGATTAAGGTTTTGCAATCATTTGCACGTTTTCGTTATGTAAATAGTATTTCATAATTCAAATTTATCTTATCTGGATTTATAAATTATTTGATAAAAGATTTATTAGAAAAAGTATATAGTCTGAGGTAAAGGTGCATTTATAAATAATCGCAGTGATTACACAACCTATGAATTTTTGTGAATAAAATCAATCAACTATTAATTCGTTTCAATTCGATGATTCACATTTGTGTGGTATCTCAAGTCTCAATTAGAGCGAGATCTAAATCAGCAATCTAAAATTCTACACCACGTTTATCACGTAATTAAAAAACAATTAAGTATTAATTAAAATTTTAGTTTTAATTTCAACGAAGTTATTGTGAATGTTTCAACGAGATTTTTTACCTGTTCCATAACTTCTGGTGCCATCCAGCATGGTGTCCCGACAAAAGTGTGCCTAACTTTTTGCCTAGATAAGTCCCTGCCTGTTGCCAGCCAAGCAGAAACACCAAAATCGGCAATTTGAACTGTCCCATCCTCACCCAATAAAATATTTCCAGCTTTCACGTCTCTAAAAAAAATCACACAAAAATAAACCAATTTATTATAATATTTGCTTTTTAAGTTGTAATCACCTGTGAATTTGACCGTTATTGTGGAAATATTCCAAACCTTTCAAGACTTCTCGCAAAACAGTGGCTATTGTCGCCTCATCAAACACACCGGGTTTACAATTTGATGCTCGGATTTTGTGTTTTATTATATCCAAAAGACTTCCACCTGTAAAAAAATAAGTGTGCAGTGTAAGTAAAAGTCTTTGGTGGTCGTGACAGGGTTAAAAGTTCATAATTTAACAATTTATTGAAAAAAATTGTTTCATTGTCAGATTCTTTTTTCTGTTACAAATATGCAAATTGTATTTGCCAGCTGCTTCCAATCGCAAGATACGACTTGATAAGATTAGTAAAATCGAGTAAAATTTTGTCACCCGGACAGAAAACTGGAAAAACTTTTTTCAAGGACAATCTAAATGCATTTTTTGAACTTACATCCTTAAAACGATACCGTAATCCATATCCGCAACCGTTCTCGAGATATCGATTTATGAATTCATGAACAATTTTCGGAAAAAATCGCCAAAAATTGTTCATGAATTCATAAATCGATATCTCGAGAACACCATTTTCGAGTTTATTTTGCAGGATTCAAATTAACGAGATGTCTTCGTTGATCGACGTTCTTTCAATTTTTCGAAGGTTTCTGGCTGATTTAAGCCATTTCCTCTAACTTTTTACGCCTTTTTTTTAAGTTTCCGCCTAATTTATCGGAATTCGTTTCAATCATGTTTTAAGACTAACTTCATGGAAATCGGTCAAAAGTTTCTCGAGAAAATCAAAGGATCTCAGCGATTTAATAAATATTAATGTCCATAGGAAATCGTTATATGTTTACAAACTAATTTTCGGGATGCTGAATCGATTGGTGAAAACTAGAAGTCTCTGTGAAAAAGCTATGGCATCGTCGGAAAATGCGAGAAAATTAATTTCTTATATAATATTAATTATCTTATTTCGGTTTGTTGAACCAATTGCAAACTCAGTTAATTGCGACAACGAACGCTAAAAATAACCGATTTGCAAAAAAGCAACCTATACACTTAAAATATTACAAAATCGCAACAAACAAACCTCTGTCAGCGTGTATCTGTTCGTAATTGACAGGACTTAATAGTCTATTAATCCAATATATTTGATGACTGTTGATATAAACGTGATAGATCAATAAAAACCTTTATCGACGGAATATTCTTGCGGTTAATGAATTGACCTAATTGAATTTATGGTTGCTGTTTGACTTCGGCGTTAGAAAATTAGAATGCGGAGAGAAATTGGGCACATTGTCATCGCCCGGAATATTGTAGGCAAATAAACGTAATTTGCATTAATCAGTACCAATTCAAGAAACAAATTTAGAAATATTTCTTTTTTTGGCGGTGGGTGCAACAAAAGAAGGTTTAAATTATATTTAACGCACCATTCGCATGTTAAGGCCGGTCCAGACGCTCCGTTTTGCACAACGCTTTGCCTGCGCAGTTCAACACGTTAATAAAACGTTGCGTGTGGACTGGAAAACTCCGCAGTTTTGAGAACTGCGCGGAGACGCCCAGTGGGACGAAATCCCAAAAAGCTTTAAAATTAAAATAAATTAAATTTATAATAATTATGTATGTGATATGGACAAAGGAATGATTTGTCTGAAAATGAACGTAAAATTGCAACGGAAAATTATAAAAACAGAAAAGTTATGTTTGTAAAATATGTTTGTAAAATATGTTTGTAAAATTATAAAAACAGAAAAGTTATGTGCACACCATTGTTTAACTGCCGGATATTTTCTAGCTTGCAGATTAATCTATTGTTTAATGAAAACAACAAGAAAATCTTGCGATTTTATGCGCCACCGATAATGGTGCCAGTTTTTGAACTTAAAAGCATTTTTTTTTAATTTTGAATAATTCAAACACATAAACTATGAAAAATTAGTTCAGATAAAAGTTGTATGGTTTTAAAAGATCTATCCAGGGGTGTACTCACATAGTGGTCCCAGTGCCCCAGATGGGCCTGGTGAGGCCCAAATCGATTTTTTTCTCATTGCCCTCATTTTTTAAAGCAGATTTATATTCCACGCGTTAAACAATAAATATTTTTTCTAAACCCTAAGTCAATTTTGCTAAGCCCTTTCCAAGAGGCTTAATTATTTTTTTTTCGTGTATTTTATCCATTCATTTTACGATGCATCATTCGTGTGACGTCCTGGCTATCTCGATAGAATCGTAATAATTCGCTTTCATGAATAATTCAGGAATTATGAATGACTAGAATAATATTGAGGAAAAAATTAATAATAATTTGTAAGGTTGAATATGTAATTGCCTATTTATATGTATTAAACTCGGACATTTCAGAATCGGCTGCCGTATCTGGTTTATCCAGGAAGGATATTTTCCTCCTCGTCAGGAAGAAACTGTATGATGGTGCAGCTACAGCGTACGTGGAACTTGAAAAGGCCATGACCGAAAAATTACAATGTCCTTTCACGCTATCCGTCAACGTGAAATGTCTCATACGAAATTTGTTGATGAAATTCAATGATAAATGGAAAATCGTTTCGAGGCACGAGGACAATTTTTTTGAGAAGTTTTCCGAATGGCTGAGTGTGTTCGTTCCCTTGGAATAAACTCCAGAAGCTTCAAAGAAGTCCAACAACATGGGTCGGCCTTCTTTAGAATTTTCCGAAGCTAGTTAGCGTACAAAGAAGAATTGGCTTATGCGACTGAAGCTTCGAGCATCTGGCAAAATAGATGCTGCAAAAGTTGTCAAAGATATACCTACAAGGTATAGAGAATCTATCGGATCGATTTCGGAAACAACTCTTTCTCCTGATGCTGCTCTGTCGGTTATACTTGAAACAAATTTATCAAAATCACAGTACCAGAAAGTTCGTAATGCAAGCAGAGAAAAAAATGGCTCCACATTATTTCCGTCGTACAATAAAGTACATCAAACGAAGCTTAAATGATACCCAACGAAATCAGATATTTCTGTAATGGAATGTAGTGCCGAAGTGAAACTGCAGGTTTGTTTGCATGTAGGATACAAACTTGACCTCAAAAAGTTTCAAGCGCGTAGTCCACATGATAAAGAAAGAGTTAAAATCAGAAAAGAAAGCATACAAAAAGGTTGCCGTTTGCGATTGGGACTGATAGTCGATCAACCGAAACCTTTTGGTAGCTCTTTTGAATTGGTAGCTCGAATGATGGTAATACCGCTCGACCATTTTTTTAAAACACTACCACTTCTGCTTCTATCACAGGGGTCAATGAAGATCTAATCAAACGTTTTCATGTTATACTGCAGGCACTTTCGATTGGCCATGAAATTAATCCGATTAGATTTCAAGATTATGCCCTACAAACAGCTCGCGACTTCGTACACTTGTACCCGTGGTATTGTATGCCAACTTCAGTGCATAAGGTTTTAATCCATGGCACGGAAATAATAAATTCTGCACTATTACCAATCGGACAAATGTCTGAAGATGCTCAAGAGTGTAGTAACAAGTACATTAAGAAGTTCAGAACAGATTTTACCAGAAAATGTTCCCGTGTAAAAACTATGGAAGACCTATTTTCACGGCTTCTATTATCATCTGACCCATATATTTCTAGCTTGCGCAAATTACCTTGCAAAAAATTCAAATCATTGCTGGCAGAAGCAGTACAGTTATTAACTGTGCCAAGTTGTTTAACATGTGAGGGAAGCTCAAGCGATTTTCCAGTTGAATCTACCGACTGTGAATCAAGCGTTTCTTCTGACGATTACTAAAGTTGTATGTAACCAACCAGATGATGTAATGAATTAACATTTTCGAATTTTATGTTTCCTATAATTTCCTTATTTCAGAAACCTAATATTAACCTAATATTAAGCAAATCATTATTTTACTACAAATAAAACGTTTTTTCCATATAAGTCGTGTATATTGGATCCACTATTTTTTTTTTAAATTTATACTTCAAATTCATTATCAGCGACCCCAAAAACCCCCGAGTACAGACTTTCACCCTAATCAAATACGTTTTTGAAGAAATTCTCCGCCATATTGGATCCGCCATTTTGATTTTCTAAATTTTGACCTCAAATTCGTAATCAGCGACCCCGATAACCCGCGAGTACAGACTTTCACCCTAATCAAATACGTTTTTGAAGAAATTCTCTGCCATATTGAATCCGCCATTTTTTTGGCGAATTCGTAATCAGCTACCCCGAAAACCCCCGAGTGCAGACTTTCACTGAAATCAAATACGTTTTTGAAGAAATTCTCCGCCATATTGGATCCGCCATTTTTTTTCTGAATTTTGACTTCGATTTCGTGATCAGCGACCCCGAAAACCCCCAAGTAGAGATTTTCACCCGAATCAAATACTTTTTCGACTTTTGGCCAGCTTTTTGGGATTTCGGCCCACTGTGAGACGGTACAATTGCAGCGATAACTGAGCATAGATAATCCATGAACTGTGCAGACAAGTCGGCGCATGTGGACGGTAGCTCCGTTTTCCGATTCATTTTGTTCCTCAGTTTCTTTGTACGTGTTTATTTAATATATTATTATTAATATATTATATCTCTATAAAGAGCAACTTATATTATTATTAATAAATTATCTCTGTGATAAGACCCAACAATTTTATTTTATTTGGTCTTAAAACTGTATTATTATTAAAGTTATAAAAGAATGATCTAGATATTTCTACAATCCATTATTTGGTTACACATCGAACCATATATCTTGTGAACTTGCAAAGAAGACTTCTATTGGGTATTAGAAAAATATCTACAGGGTGTTCTATCTAAAATAACTAGATAGACAAGAAACAACAATAAATAGCCTAGACTTGATAGACCAGACTAGATAAATCTAACTAGATAGGCCTAAAAATATCTACAGAGAGTTCTATTTAAAATAACTAAATTGGCAAGACTAGATAAATAACAATAAATAGCCTAGACTAGAGAGGCCAGACTAGATAAATCTAACTATACTCGGACCGCCGCGAGAATGCAGCTGTACTGCGCCGAGGTATGAGGGGCAAGGGATGCGAAGAGGTACGCGCAGATTAGTTTGAGTTAAGAAATATGCGTTTTTCAAATACGGACATCTAAACACCGCGCACTTGATATAAAGTGGAGGCATGAGCAGAACAATGCTAAACTCGTCGAAACGAGATGAATTCTATCGCCGGTACGAGTATAGATAGGCCTGACTATATTGGCCAGACTAGATAGGTCAGACCAGATAGAGCATACTAGATATGCATGACTAGATAGGCCAAACTAGATGAGTCAAATTAGACAGGCCACGGCTTTTTTGTACGGATCACTGAAATTAGAGATTACAAATAAAAAAGTCTTATCTCAATAGATTAGAATTAAATAGCTATTATTAGTGAAGTTATAAAAGAATGATCCAGATGCTTTTTCAATCCATTATTTGGTTACACACCGAACCATATATAAAGTGAACACATGTCCCGATTTTGGCGGGACAGTTCCGCTTTTTGGAGGACAGTCCCGCGTCCCGCCGATTTTTAAAAATGTCCCGCTTTTTAGAAAATATCTGCAATTTTTATTTTAAATGTACTGTAATATATAAAATAAGATTTTTTCACATATTTCCATAAAATCTCCTTTTTTTAGTGTCACCCAATGAAATTTTTTAATATCCTCCAATTGAACTGTCCATTCTTTAAGATATTCCAAGCAGTTATTATAAAAAAATCATGGTTCTTTTAGAAAATCCGGTGTTTAATGGTTTAATTTTTCTCTCATCAGTACAGCTTAGCTTTTATGAACAAGTGAATGGTTTAAAAATTGTTGTTCATAAAAGCAAAGCTGTACTGATGAGAGATAAATTTCGAAACGCGTGTACAGGTACATCCACTTAAGGTATCGGAAAGAAATGATCTTAAAAAACAATCTTATTTTTCTGTTTTTTGTTGAGTACCACGAAGGTATAAAGATTCATTACTGTTATAGAGCTGCGGAAAGGTTGAATATATTTATATATTCAGAATTATCAAATTCAAAATTACATATTATCAAATGCAGCAACAAAAAGTGTTTTTTTGGCATCCTGAATTGTAAAGCTAGCTTTGACATCGTGTATACGTCCAGCGAAACTAGATTTTTACGTACAATGTTGCGAAGTACGGCTACGATGCGGTAAAGTGACCAGTAAATTTTAACCTTTCAAGGACACTTACAAAATAAATTAAGCATAAGACAATAAAATCTAATTAAAAAATCGCTACTTTACACCACATTTGTCACGATAATGTAGAAAATAAGAGTGATTTTTTAAATTTTACTGTGCGTCTGACATTTGGAAAAATGACATAACCAAACTAATAAATTTGAATTAGTAAAAATGTCAAAGTTTGTGAGTACTAACATTAAAAAATTAAATAGTTTCCAATATTGTAATTAATCTAAATCTATTTGTTTCTTAAATAATAATTGTTGGCCCAAAAATCTTATACAAATTTCGTGCGGAAATGATTTTACAATGCTCCAGGAAATGGGGAACCCAAACGAGCTGTTGCATTGTAAAATGAATGTTTCCACACTCTAATGTAAATAACTATTTCTAGTATCAATAAAATATGGACAACTGAAAAAACGCGTTAAAAATAATTTGACCTATTCATGTGAGAAATTTCACATTTTAATAAATGATCCTAGTATTCTATCGGATCAAAAATTTGACCGTGAAAGAAAATCATATTATTTTTTTTATAAAAAATTAAATTAATTAAAAATCATAATTTTCAAATTATTATTTTTTACAAATATTTTTATAGTTACCAATAATTAATAAATAACAAGTATATGACTATATACAATAATAGTAGTTTATTATACGTATATATGATACGTATGGTAGGATAAGTGTGTGAGGAAGTCTTTTATGCATGAGGTGCGAGTTTTATGTAATCGCAATGAGTGCAGGTCAGAAAATTTATTTCTACTACATCTGTTTTTTGTTTAGTGACGCAAGTTGTTGCCATAGTAATAACAAACAGAAATCGTTTAATAATGAAACTCCATTTGATTTACATTGGATTTTTACGGACGATTTGGTTACTTTTACACACGATTATAATAATGGCATCCCTCACATACAATAGTATTAGAGTGTTCATTTTGGTGGGTGATTAGATAAAATATATTTTTTTGAATTATTGTTCTACTTTCATAACTAAATTATAATTCTCATTACATCCCATTTGTCCCGCTTTGTCTAAATGAAAATGTGTTCACTTTAACCATATATTAACTATTAATTTATCACTATTAACCATCATATGAACTTGTAAAGAAGCAATCTATTAAGCATTAAAAAAATATCTACAGGGTGTTCTATTTAAAATAATTAGATAGGCAAGATTAGACAAACAAGAATGTCCTTCTCGGTAGTGTAGTGGACATATCCGCCTGACAAGCGGGAGACCGGGGTTCGATTCCCCGGCGATGCAGAGGCATTTTCAGCCAGGGCGGCACTAACCGCCCATCTTAAGGAATGCGAAATAAACGATACCGGGGTGGCTCCGCCATAGACGGTCCCAAGCCCGGTTTGCGAAAGGAGGAGGGTAGACACCCTGAATGGCCAGAAACACCAGTGCGTCTCAGGAAGTAGGCTAAGGACGGATAGAGTTGGACTCGCGGCATAGCTGTGAGAACTCCAACATATCCCACCCAGCTGAAAATTGTCAAGCCGTGTCTGTGCGGTTGAGTACACAGACCTGAGCCTCCAGATTGGGGGTTGGGCGATGGGCTAACAACCTATTCCCGGAAAAAAAAACTTGTTAAGGAACCTGATGCTTCGCCTCGGATTGGACAGATTCAACGGAAACGACCTGGCAAACGGAAATTTGATCACTCTTTCGGAACCTGGAATGTACGATCCTTGTTCAAACCTGGAGCTCTAAAATCACTCCTAGAACAAATTGATAAATTTAACATTGATGTTATTGCACTCCAGGAAACTAAATGGCTTGGCAGCGAGATAACCGACATGAGGTCGCACACAATATTTAAAAGTGGAAAACTATCGGGAAGCCGTGAGTTTGGAGTAGCTTTTGTCGTCAGCAAAGCTTTTAAACAGCATATTACCAACTTCAAACCCATTAACGAAAGATTGTGTGCACTTCGCATAAAGACAACATTTTTCAACATCTGGCTCATTAATGTTCACGCCCCAACGGAGGATAAGGACGAGGCCACTAAGGACGAGTTCTATAGTCATCTTGAATCAATTTATGACTCATTGCCCTCAAATGACATCAAGATCATACTAGGTGACTTCAACGCGAAGGTTGGGAAGGAGGAGACACAAAGAGGAACAACCGGAGGGCACAGTCTCCACGACAATAACAATGACAACGGCCATCGTCTAGTTGATTTCGCCTGCAGTAGAAACGTAATAGTAAGCTCAACGTGCTTCCCGCATCGAAGCATTCACAAAAGAACCTGGGCGTCACCTGATGGAAGGACGTATAACCAGATAGACCACGTTCTTATTGATAAAAGGGCAGCCTCCAGCCTCTTAGATGTAAGAACCTACAGAGGGGCTAACTGCGACTCTGACCACTATTTGGTCAAAGCCTCATTCCGGTGTCGAATCGCAAACAGAAGACTTGCAAAATTCCAACCGACACTCAAATTCGACATCGAGAAGCTGAAAGACGAGTCAACCGCAGGCGCATACGCATCAGCTTTAAACAGACATTTTGACCAAATATCCAACCATCACGAAATGCCAATAGAGCAGTTATGGCTCTCCATCAAAAATGGCATTAAGTCTGTCGCAGAGGAGGTTATAGGCCACCAGTCCCGGCGAAAGAAAAACGATTGGTTCGATGATGAATGCCGAGATGCAATAGACAAAAAGAATGTAGCTTACAAACAATTCACCGAACGACCGACAAGAGCCAAGAGAGACATATTTGACGAACTCAGACGATCTGCAAACAAAATTTGTAGAAAGAAGAAAATAAAGTACCTGAATGACGAGCTATGCAAAATGGACGAACATTTTAAGTCAAATAACACAAAAGCGGCATATGCAATAGTTAAAAACCAAAAACGAGGGTTTCAACCAAGTACGAGCCTATGCAAGGACGCTGCAGGAGGCATTATTAGCAGCACAGAGGAGATAAAGACGAGATGGGGGCAATATTTCCAACAGTTGCTTAACCCGAATTCACCACCGTCCACTACCGTAACTGACAACTTGACCGAGGCAGCTACTGACGAAAATATAGTGAGCCTCCCTACAGTAGAAGAAGTAAAAGATGCCCTCAACAAATTAAAAAACAACAAGGCGCCGGGCATAGACGACATTCCAGCCGAACTCCTGAAGAGCGGTGGTGAATGCGTAGCTACAAAAATTCACACCTTGCTGCTACAAATATGGACACAGGAAACACTACCTGACGATTGGCGAAAAAGCATTATATGTCCGATATACAAAAAGGGTGACAAACTGTGCTGCGAAAACTATAGAGGGATTTCATTGCTGTGCACATGCTATAAAATCTTGACGAAGATCATTGAGTCTCGAATTAAACCCTATGCCGAAAATATAATTGGAGAATACCAAGGAGGATTCAGAGCCGGACGATCAACTACGGATCAAATTTTCTCAGTAAAGCAGGTGCTAGAGAAATGCTGGGAATATAACATCGATGTGCACCAGATATTCGTAGATTTTAAACAAGCTTATGACAGTATCGACAGAAGTGTACTGTACACGATAATGCTGGAACTGGGAATACCAGCGAAACTCGTTCGACTGACAAGGCTTACAATGACCAACTCAACATGCCAAGTAAGAATCCAGAACGAGCTGACAACAAGCTTCCTAACGCTCTCAGGGCTGAAGCAAGGAGATGGCCTTGCACCCACACTGTTTAATCTGGCTTTGGAATATGTCGTACGAAAACTCCCTGTTGACACCAGAGGGACGCTATTATTTAAATCAACCCAAATAGTAGCTTACGCAGATGACATAAACATAATGGCGCGCTCAAAACTAGACGCCAAGGAAGTATTCGTTAATCTTGACACGGCAGCACTAGAAGTAGGGTTACGCATGAATGAAAACAAAACGAAAGTTATGGTACAATCACGAAGAAACACGCCAATCAGACAAAATCTAACGATAGCAAACTATAACATAGAAAATGTGGACAATTTCATATATCTGGGAGCCAATCTCTCCAAAGACGGCAATGAAATCAGCGAAATAAAAAGACGCATAATGATAGCAAACAAGACATATTATTCGGTACTTCCTATAATCAAATGTAAAGACGTGCACAGAAAAACGAAGCTGCGAATCTACAAAACAATAATAAGACCTGTACTCTGCTATGGCAGTGAAACGTGGACCTTTATACAGGCATCAGAAAAAATGGTCAATGCTTTTGAAAGAAAGGTATTGCGACGAATCCTCGGACCGGTGAGAGAACAAGGCGCATGGCGAATTCGGTACAATAAGGAATTGTATGCTATTTTTGAGGACCCAGAAGTCTCCACTCTCATCAAACTCCGAAAGCTACAGTGGGCTGGTCATGTACAGCGAATGGAAGACGGAAGAATACCCAAGCGAGTACAAAAAGGAAAAGCGGAAGGAAAAAGACCAGTCGGAAAACCAAGAAAACGCTGGGAGGATTCCATTGACGAAGACAGCAGATCGCTTCTGAAATTTGCAACGTGGAGGACGCGGTCATTGGACCGAGAAAACTGGAGACGGAGCATTCAGGAGGCCAAGGCTCGACTCGGGCTGTAGCGCCATTGATGATGATGATGGGGTGGCGCATACTAAAAAGCCAAGCGGAAAAGGGGGTTTAGTGAGTTTGTTTATTTTTCATATTCCCCCCTGGCGATGTGTTAACCCTTTTCAGCCTATTGGGAGCTCTATAACCCATCTATCTACAATGACTTTTGGGTTGTTGTTATTCCATTATCGTTTGAGTGGGACAAATATATCCCAGTGTCAGCATCAGTATCTAGTGCAGAAGCACGGTATGTGCAAAATTAAACATTGAAGTAATCAATTAAATTAAACAAGAGCAAAATAGTTATAAACCCTTACTAATTTTGAAAACAATTCGACTTGAAATGGTTAATACCCAAACTAGAAAATTAATTGATAAATTAAATAAATCTCAATAGAATTACTAATTCAATCGAGTTTTATTGTAGCTTCCTAGTGTTTGCTGATTTTATAGTCATAAACAATTACATACAATTGCAAAGAATAGTGAATAAAGATAAACCATCAAACAATTTACATAGTTTGAAACGCAATAAAACTAAAAACAACATAAAACTCTCTTAAATTATACATGCGATAAAACTAAATATCATAAACGGCGTAATAAGTACTCAATTTGTTTATAACTTATACCAATATTGGGATTTATCTAAATCCTGTATTGTAGCACCCGGTATTCATTTCATGTATTTGTTCTTTAGTCTAATATTTTATGCAATATTTAATATTATTATTTTTATTATTTGTTATTTTATATTAAATTACAATGCTCAAGATTTTAGCGGTTTGTAAAACAAGCTTTTCTTTAATTCACAAAACACCATTTTACCAAATAATCGTCATAACTAGGGCAACCAAAAATATGCAAATGCATATATTTTCCCATTCTACTTATGAAAGAATGTATGAAAGCCAGAAAGAACTTATGAAAGCCAGAAATGTGTTTCTGACTAAACTATGAATTTAGAGCCCTATTTGTAAGGACATATTTTTGCATATTTCACCAATAAGAGCATAAATTGCATATTGGATATGATAAGACATATTTCGAAATAACTGCATATTTTTAGTGCATATTATGCTCAAGTTGGGTATTATATTTATATTCATTGATCTGCTATTTGAAGCAAAAATCTCTCTCTTTGAAGGAAATCTCAAGGCGCGTATTAAATACGGCAGTGCTAGACAAGGCAAATCGCACTATTATTGCAAGACTGATGATTCAATAAAAAATCTGGGGAAAAGTTTCAAACGAAATTCGATTTTACTCTTTATATCAGATGCCGCTGTATAAATGGTAAAAGCAGCTCAGGCCATACAAACCAAAAACTTTTTAGCCAAAAATGACACATCTGACTTGCCTTGCACAGAGACTTCATGAGTTCAGAGTTTGTGAACAAATTCGAGGAATTTATACTAACGTCGATCGTCCAATAACCAATGTAAAAAAGTATTTTTTAAATCACCGTCAAGGGTAACGATTTTTAACGATTTGACTAAATGACGGTGAAATAAAATTTTACTTAATTTTCATTGCCTCAAATTATGGATTCCTTAGCCCATCAATAAACTCGCTTGAAACGTCTGGGCTACTGCTTGCTAAACAGATTGAGGTAATAGAACATCCTCAGGATGTAATTAATGGCGTTAATGGTGAAGCAGCTAACTTTGTGAAAAAACTTGTTATTTAAAAAAATTATAGTTTTCCATTATGAAGCAAATTCCAATAAAATTGTCTAGGTCCAGAGGTTTGTCTAGAGGTTCTACAACAATAGACAATAAATATAGTATTACTGAAGCAATAGCATTTAAATTTGCGCCTATAACTTCGATTGTTGTGGAACGAAGTTTTTCAATGTACAAAAATGTCCTACGATCAAACGGGAATAGATTTCTTAGAGAACTTAAATGAGATATTTGTCATTTATTGTAATTGAAATTAAAAAAATTGAAATTTAAAAAAAATATGAAATTTAAATTATTTTGAAGTATTTTTCTTTTGTATTTATGTTTTCGTACCTAGAATTTAACATTTTTTCATATACACTGCCGAGCATAAAAATAGGGTCACTCTATAATTTGAAGTTATTTTAGAAATGTTTAGTTTTTTAGTTGTTTTTTTCGGTTGTAACAGTTTACTAATTGATTGCTTGAATAAAGCAAAAGATTTTTGTTGTTCAAAGTTTATTGAAAGTGATGAAAATGAATAATTTTAATTTGATATGCTAAGTAATGAAAATGAACAACTTTACACTGATATGCTTTTGTTGAAACAAAAGAAAGTTTAAAGAGTTCAGTAGTGAGTATTCCCTTCTCTGGCAGTGACAACAGCTTGCAAACAACGTGTCATGCTCTGGATCAGATTTTGGATCACGTTCTGGGGAAGATTGTCCCATTCTTGCACCAGTTTGTCGCGAAGTCCTCTAGAATTTCTGGGGGCCGGCACATGTCTCCGTAAATGTTTTCTCATCTCATACCAAATATGGTCAATTGGATTTCAACCTGGACTGCTAGCTGTCCAAACAAATCGCGTGATTTTACACTCGTCAAGATGCTTAGTAACTATCCGAGCAGTGTGGGGCCGTGCGTTATCATGCATAAATGTTGCGTCGTCTCCAAGAATAACCATGAATGGTAAAACATGGTCTTCTAGAACCTCGTCAGATACCTATGCGCAGTCAACGTCCCATTCTCGATAAACACTAACTCCGTGCGAGTGTCAAAAGATATGCCTCCCTATGCCATAACTGATCCTCCGCCAAATGGTAGTCGCTCGGCAATACACGCTTGAGCATATCTCTCGCCTTGTCGTCACCACACTCTTACATGTCTATCTGAGCCCGTAAGACAGAATCGCGGTTCATCGAAAAACAATACGCGTCTCCAATCCGCTATTGTCAAGTCAAGTGTTCTCGTGCAAAATTCAACCTCGCAATCCGGTGTGCACGGGAAAGCGGCGGTCCAGTAGCTCTAGTTCGAGAAGATAATCCAGCAGCATAGAGTCGTCTCCTAACTGCCCACTCACTTATGTTTACATTTCTCACTTCTTGCAGATGATTTCGAAGGGAAACTGCCGTAACCGTTCGGTTTCTCAAAGCACTAGAAAGGAGAAAGCGGTCATCCCTAGCTGTTGGAGTTTTGCCTCGGCCTGAATAAGGTCCTCCAGTGAGCAGACCTCTTGAACGTGAGTCTCTTCGAACCGCCGCCATTCTCGTTGCACACTCGAGCGACTTACACCAACGTTTCACGCAGTTCGCGCTGACCGCGATCGTCTTCTAAAGCCGCCATAATTTGCGCCGCAACAACGGGATTTATTGGCTCCCTTATTTGGCTCATTGCAAAACTCATTGCCTCCCTTATTTGGCTCATTGCAAAACACTAACAATGACAACAATTTACAACAGACAGATAACACCACAGAAACAAATGCTATGCTGTCCTTAAACTTTCTTTTGTTTCAACAAAAACATATCAAAGTAAACTTGTTCATTTTAATTACTTCGCACATAAAATTAAAATTGTTCATTTTCATTACTTTCAATACACTTTCAAGAAGAAAAACCTTTTCTTTTATTCGAGCGATCAGTTAGTAAACTGCTACAACCGAAAAAACACGTAAAAAACTAAAAAAAATTAAAATATCTTCAAATTACGGAGTGACCCTAATTTTATGCTCGGCAGTGTATTTTATTTCAGATTTAAGAGCATATATTTTTTTAAATGCATATTTTTAATTTTATAGAGCATATTTTCATTTTTATAGATCATATTTTCATCTTTATGTAGCATATTTTCATCTTTATAGGGTATATTTTCAATTGGTAAAACCATACAACATTATAGATAATCAGATAAACTTAATAAAGACGGAACAAAGCTTCAATATATAAATATACTCAATCTTTCCGGAACTCTATAATACTAATGAGTCTTTTTAGGACTACCAAAAACAAATCTCGTATGAAATTTGTCAGTTATTCTATAGCTTTCAGTCCACCTTCCGTTGAGTGCCACGAAGCTTTTTCAAGCTTTGTTCCGGCATATTTTCATTTTTATAAAGCATATTTTAAGCGCTTAAAGTACTTTTTCAAGAGCATATTTTTGGTTGCCCTAGTTATAACAAAATAGACCAATATGTAGAGACTGTGATCTTGGTGGCCGAGTTATTCCCCAAGGATCCACATTTATAGCGGAACCGTCCAAATTAACGTCGAGTAAACCGACCATAGCACCAGTAGGTTTGTCTTGAGTTGAAAATCTTGCTGACTTTGACTCAAAGCAAATTGTAATCTAACATCGTCCGATTTTAGATTCTGCTCCACTTGATCGGCCTCCTCCATGGACATAGCCAAGGCTAATTGCAGTTGTAATTCTTCTTCGGCAGCGGTTTGAGGTCGTGCAACCTTTAAATCCCTCGGTAACTCAACTGAATCGCGACTACTATTCCATTCGCTTTCTCTGAACGGACTGGGACTAGTGGGCGTGTCAAGTCCTCCATCACTTCCGAAAGCACTTGTACGTTGGGCCAAACGCTCATTAGCCTTTAGGGCTCTTGCTCGTTCGTTCTTTAACCGTTCATCGTGCTTTAATCAATTAACCAATTGCTTCGCTTTTTCTCGAACGTTTTTAATACGCAATCTATAGTCTGTTTTCGTACTCGGAGGAGCGTTTTCGCGCTAATTAATGCTTGTGATTGGTTCATTGGATCCTGTCCACAAACGCCAATAAAAAAAATTATACAAGTTCTTCAAATATTTGCTCTATTTAACAAATATTACTCCTTGCTCTATTTAACTTTTGCAGTAGAACTGCGTTAAATTGTCCTTTTATTTAAATTTGTCGCAAATTGTCTTGTGGTCCTGTTTTTATTGTAAAACAAGACATTGTTCCGATTGATACAACGCAAAAAACGCAACGCAAAAAACATACAACGCAATTCATATTATTCGGTACTATATTGTTCGGTACTACACTCGCGAGCAAAAAAAATAGGTCACTTAAGAAATTGCTAAACTAAGACAACTAAGCAACTAAGACTGGCCTGATAAGCAGAAGACCCGGATCCGGGCGAAAACGAGTCACCACCCAAAAAGATGATCGTTTCTTGGTGTCCGCAAGTTTGCAAAATAGAATATGCAGAATATGCTATTTGCAGTATGCTGTATACTATATGCAGGTTATGCTACGAAATCATATTCAAGAAGTTAGAGATGTCAATGTTAGTGAATGGACCGTTAGAAGAAGGCTTCATGCTGCTGGATTATCTTGTAGAAGGATGGCTACAGGCCCACCATTACAATGCCAGTATCGAATGGCAACATTGGCTTTGTCAGAAATCACTTGGCATGGAATAATGATGACTGGAGCAACGTTTTATTTTCAGATGAGTCGCGTTTTTTGCCTCACTAGGCCAGACGGACGTCGACGAGTTACGAAGGAATGCTCCAGTTTGCATTGTCAAGCGACTTGGCGGTGGCTCGGTTATGGTTTGGGCAGGAATTTCTTCACGAGCACGAACTGAATTAATCTTCATACAGAACGGTTCTCTGACAGCTCACATATACATTACTGAGGTTCTAGACGATCATGTTATGGCTTTCGTGGTCACTATGGATGAGCATTTTCTTGCAAGATAATGCTAAACTTCACACAGCCAGATTTGTCATAGAATATCTGGACAAGGTGGAAATTAGGTGGTTTGAATGGCCAGCACTCAGTCCAGACGTGAACCCCATCGAACAAGTCTGGGATGAGTTGGGACGACGTATCCGAAGGCACCAGCTCCAAGAACTGCCCAGGAGCTAAGAGCGTTGCTATTGTAGGAATGGAAAAACTTTGACCAAAATTTAATTCTTAATTTAATTGAAAGTATGCCTCGTCACTATTAACGTTATTAACGATTATCCTTTTTAAATAATGTTAAGTTTCTTTTTAATTTTCTTAGTTCCTCATAACTACAAATCGAACTACATTTTAAATGTTTTCATGCATTTTCATAGTAAATCATAAACCAAAAAATACGCTTTTCAGTTCAATACAGCCAGAGAGAATACAGCCAGCGTGCCCTTGTGGGATTGCTAGTCCTCCATCGGGCGCCTCCCTAGGTGGCGGAAAGGGGAATGCCTACTAGATATAGGTGATACCGGGGAAATAAAATTCCCTGGGCGGACCAAAACTAGCACAAGCATCGCAGCGTCTGTCTTAGATTAAGCGGCTGCAAGCAAACCTAGACCGCGTTTGTACCCAAAATGAGCGGCGGTCAACAGCGTCTGCACGCAAAATGGGCGACTGAAACCAAAACTCGCCAACCCGCCTGGCAAGCGTGGCGTATAAATGTCGTATACCTTCCAACATGACATGTCGAACTTTGAAACACTTATACCCCAGGCAAGTAGAGCCAGTAGCTCAGAATCTTGCCCTGATGGAACAGACAGCCTCATGGATCTGGGGGAGGCGAAAGTTCGAATAATAATCACCAACAACAACGAATACTGAAAAGAAAAGAAAAACTTGACATTGCAACATACAAAATCCGAACACTAAGACTTGAACATATGGAAAGGCTCGATCAGGAACTCCAGCATATAAAATGGGACGTCTTGACCTTAAATGAAACTAGATTGAAAGGAGAACTAAGCACATCTTTAAAGTCCGGACATCTACTCTACCAAAACAATTCAGAAACAAACCATCACGTAGAGGGAGTTGCTCCATTGATAAATAAACGTCTAAAAAATCTAGATACAAGAACGAAATCAATATCAACCCGAGTCATATACATCATGATACAAATTAACAACAGATATAGCCTACAAATAATACAGGTCTATGCGCCGACCAGCACAATAGAGGATCAAGAAGCGGAACAGCTATATGCGGTGAACATATCAACCGCGAAAAATAACGAGAAAGCCAAATTCGTCATAATTATGGGAGATTACAATTCCAAAATTGGGCAAAACATAGACAAGAATATACCGAACATCGGAAAATTTGGACTGGGTCAAATGAACAGCATAGGAGAAATGTTAACTAACTACTACAGAAGCGAAAACCTTTTATGTATGAACTCCTTTTTCCAGAAACCTCCACAAAGACGATGGACATGAAAAAGTCCAAACGGCACCACCAAAAATGAAATCGACTATATCTTAACCAACAGAAAGAATATATGCCAGGATGTAACCGTCCTCAACCGATTCGATACTAACAGTGATCACCGTATATTCCGAGCAACCATACAAATCAACACAAATTTCGAGAGGAAAAAACTAATCCATAGACAAAAATACCCAACGTTAGAAGAACTGAGCAACAACAGAGACACAGTCCAGAGCACTCTAAAATCTAAACTAGGAGAACCCAGAGCACTAATAAACCTAGGAATCGACGAACTCTCTGAACACATAGCAGAAAGCATTCAAGTTGCAACAAAGAAAATATGCTCCGAGAAAAAAGAAAGCTCGAGGAAGATCAGCGCACGAACAAGAGACCTAATAGAAATAAAGAGGGGAATGAATCGGGTAGCACAAGGGTATAAGGAAATCAATAGAACTATAAATAAAAACATCCGGGAAGACCTGAGAGATCACAAAAACAAGATGATTATGAATACAATCGAAGATAACAAAAATATGAGGGTTCTCAGATCTAAACAATCGAACGGAAGGCCGAAACTTACAAAAATAAAGAACAAAGAGGTTATTATAGTCAGCAATATAAAAGAGATCACAGAAGCTATCCAGCAATTCTACAAAAACTTATACACTTCCACATCTCTAGGTAACCAATATCAGAAATATAACATTCCAAAGGATCGGAAGAAATTCCCGAGATAGACCCGGAAGAAATGATGGCAGCACTAAATCAGATTCAAGACATCATTTTGAAGACTGATTAGAAACCATCGAAATGATCAAAAGGGGCGGAGAAGACCTCCTACAAAGCGTACGATTGCTACTGAATAAGTGTCTTCTGGAAGGAAAAATCCCAAACAAATGGCAAATTGCAGAAAGTATAATGTACAAAAAAGGAGACAGAAACAACATTGAAAATTACCGGCCTATAAGCTTGTTATCGCACTTATACAAGCTACTAATAAAGATTATAACTAACCGGCTAACACACAAAATGGACTCATATCAACCATGCGAACAAGCAGGATTTGGTACCACAGACCACTTGCAAACACTTCGCACTCTCATCGAAAAAAGTACGGATTATAACAAATCAATTCATATAGCCTTTGTAGACTACCACAAGGCTTTGTAGACTACCACAAGACTGCGTCGAAACATGGGCAATATTAAGATCCCTCGATAATGCGAGAATCGACTCCAGGTACTCAAACCTCATCAAGCAGATCTACGAAAACGCGACCATCCACGTGAAAATTGACGAAGATTCAAAAACAGATTATCTCAACAGTACATCTCAACAGTATATCTCAACCAAAAGAGGAGTGAGACACGGAGACACGATCTCGCCGAAACTATTCACACTCGCCTTGGCGTATGTCTTCAAAAACTTATACTGGAATGAAAAGGGAATAAACATCGACGGAGTACACATTAATCATCTGCGATTTGCAGACGATATTATAGTCATCAGCAGTACCGCAGAAGACCTCACAAGCATGCTGCGAGAACTTCAAGAATCAGTAAAAGTCGGACTCGAAATGAAACTAACAAAGACAAAGATAATGAGCCCGGAGAATATCGACTTGACTATTAATAACCAGCAAATCGAAAAAGTATCACACTACATTTACCTGGGCCACAACATTCAATTTGGTAAAGCAAACCAAACTCTAGAGGTGTCACGAAGAATAAGCCTCTCCTGGGCCGCTTTTGGTAAATGAACTAGCTACAAGTCCAGGGAGTTTCCGATAAACCTTCGAAGGAAAGTATTCGAATCGTGTGTACAGCCAGTCCTTACCAATGGCCTCGAAACAATGGCGTGCACTCGGAAAACATCGAATAGGCTACAAACCACACAGTGCTATGGTGAAGTCTATGCTTGCAATTACCCTCAGGGACAGAGTTCGAAACGAAGAGGTCCGGAAAAGAACTGGTACGACGGATGTGCTAGTGAGAGTAGCGCAACTTAAGTGGAGATGGGCCGGTAACATTGCGAGGCAAGACCCGGACTGATGGACAAAGAGAATCTCTACATGGAGCCCGAAAGAGACCAAACGGAGCGCGGGCAGACCTCAGACACGATGGCGAGACAGTATAGAAAAGATTGCAGGAAAAAACTGGATCCAAACTGCAACAAACAGGAAGACGTGGAAATCCTTGGAAGAGGCCTACATCCGGAAGTGGATAAACGAAGGCTGAGAAGAAGAAAAAAGGAGAGTTCAATACTGCATATTTAATTTAGCCCACGAATTTATTAATTTTTAATATATTTAGCCTTACAAACAGAAAATTCCTCGAAAACATCAAATTATTTGCAATTTCTTAAGTGACCTAATTTTTTTGCTCGCCAGTGTATATTTGATTACTCCTTGCTCTATTTAACTTGTGTTAAATCATACTTTTATTTAAATTTGTGGCAAATTGTCTTGTTTTGATTGTAAAACAAGACAATGTTCCGATTTATACAAGATTGATATAACCAACTCGTCCAAAGAGAAATGTGCAAAAAACATACAACGCAATTCATATTATTCGGTACTAATACAATATTTATATAACACGGCAAAGATTAAACAGACGTAGAAGCTTATGAGCAAACAGTTCCAATTAGAACGTTTCACAAATCTCCCAATTAAGCGCTCACGTTGCATAAGCCTTTTATATATTAAATACCATCACCCTTAAAAGGATCGTACGTCTTGTTCGACTTACTTTAAAATGATTTATATTTCAAATGCGTCGTTCGGAATATTAAATGGAAATCAACAGTTAAATTAATGTTTCTTCAAGTTCAAGTTGTATTCCAGATCCGATTGATACGAGATTGAATCAAAGGTCAATTATTCATTTGAATAATAAAAAGAGCGTTTTCAAATGTACGTTTTGGCTTTAATTGTAATACGTTGATTTATTGGTATTTTTTCGTAGTTTAAATATTTGGAATGAGTTAATTTATTTATGGAAGCGGCAAATATTTATTTAGAAATAAATTTATTGTTTTGCACCAGATTTGAAATATTTTTAAAGCGTTTTTATTAAATCTTGTAGCGATTTGAAAAACTGAATATTGGTGAAACCATACTAATTATCGATACAATCATATAAACTTATTAAAGACGAAATGTAGCTTGAATATTTAAATATAATCAACCTGTTCGTAGCTCTATAATATTAAGTCTTATTTAGACTTGGCAAATCTCATGTTGAAACAACTATTTCTTTGACTAATACCGCGTACCCACGATATTGAATTATATAACAGACATTTGCATGTTATTACTAGTACCAGTTATTAACAAGCACTAGATACATAACTTTGTTTTTAAAATCATGTATTTCTATTTAAATTAAGTGCATAGCCATCTGCAGACGCGTTTCGAGATTTTCTCTCATCAGTGCAGCTTTGCTTTTTTTGAATTACAAATTTGAATACACTTACTCTTGTATAACGCGCACCATTTTTCCAAAAAATTTCTTCTAAAACATAGGTCCGCGTTATAGGCGCATAAAAAGTAAGTTAAATTTTAGGGTGTGCCTTATGCACCGGCAAATACCATATTTATAGTAAGTTGATTAAACTTAATAGTTATAAACACATTTTTTCTATTGTGGTGCCATTCATTAGACAGATTCATCATGATGTCTGTCATAAATATAAGACTTGTTAGCATGCTCAAATATCTAATTGTTGTGATCTCACTAGATTAAGAAAAGTTTATTTTGTTAGATTTAATAAAGTTAAATACTAAAATTCTATCTATGAAATTTAACTAGTTAGTTATCTACACTGTACTAGATTTTTAATTGTTTGACAAATTATAAATATGGGTCTGCGTGTGTGTGTGTAAACTCCGTTATAGTACACTCACTCGAATATCCTGGAGGGACATCCGGGAGAACAGAAAATTATCCTGATCGGATTAACCGAGTTTCCATCAATGCGGCCGGATCCGGTCGGATCGATGAAAATACGGCAGGATCCGACCGGATTTAAAATGACACCAGATTGCAATCCCTAGTTCTGTTAGAATAGTGTTGTAGCTAAATCCGGGTTAAGTTATATCAAATTAAATCCAACTTTAAATTTTCAAAAAAGTTTGTAACATATTATTACAGGTTATTAAGTAATTCAACGTTTAAATAAGGAAGAAGCTTAGATTATGTTGAGTCGCTTAATAAATATAAATAATAAAACAGCGATGGTTTGATTAGTTTGTAATGTTTGAGTATTTATTCGTTGTTAACGACTCATCTGATGCAGGTAATTTTCAGTTTTTTTCTTTTTGTTGAACGCACGTATTATATGCGATTGGAATTTTTAAATTGAATTTAATATTATAGTTAGAAAAGTTTAGTACTATAATCTTTAGTTTGATAGACTAGTAGTGCCCTAGGAGTGCCCTAGACACGTGCCCCTGTTTCAGCCTAGTTTAAAAATTCTATTAAACTCATCATCATTTGTGTTCTGCTATGTGCAGGTTCCATTCGGCCTCCTTCACTCAACTCTATTCATAGCCTTTCTCTTCATATCCACGTATTATTTCCCTTCTTTCAAATAGTAACCATTTTCACTCTTCTTCTACCTCTATTCCCCACACCCTCCACAGTTCCCCCGATTACCTTTCTCAACAAACAACTCCCTCTCAACACATGCCCAAACCACAATCTTTTTCTTTTCAAAATAGTCTCATATAAAGATCTTCCTTCCCCTATTCTTAAAAAAACCTGCTCATTTCTGATGTTGTCTGTCCACATCTCCATAGTCTCTATCCTTTTCATATCCTTCTTTAAAATTGTCCATGTCTCACATACGTACAACATAACACGCAATACAAAGATCTTTGCTATTCTTTTTCTTATAAAAGCTTATTTAGTCATTCCCATTCGTGTTTTTATTTCTTTCCAGCTTCTCCAGTTATTCGTTATAGTGGTACCTAGATATTTATAGTTGTCAACCTGTTTCAGCATTTCACCTTTCACAATCACTTGCATATCTTCAGCTTCCACGATCTTCATAACCTTCGCCTTTTTCTGATTTATCGCTAATCCGTATTCCCCTTCCATATTTTCGAGTTGCTTGACTAGTACCTTAAGATCTTCTGTACTTTCTGCGAACAGGAGTGCGTCATCAGCAAACCTCGCTTCTATTTAACACTCGCAACAATATTTTCGATGCATGTCCTATTAGACTGATGGTTCTGTGCTCACCGTACTTCTGTGTGCCTATCTTTTTAGGCAGGTATCAACAGCGTCATCAGGAAGTCATATATCTACTGGAATTCCATCCACTGCAGCAGATATTCCTGCTATCATGTATTTCATTGATCTTTCTACATTTGCGATCATAATGCCGGATCCCATATTGTCTGAACAGACCGAGTCTTCTCTTTCCAATTACTGTACCCTTGGCTTTTCATCCGTTTTATACAGGTCTTTCATGTATTCTTCCTATTTATTAAGAATTTCTTTCTCGTCTTTCAACACTTTTCCGTTCTGATCTTCTACTTTATTACTACAAACTGCTCTTGATGTTTTATCCTATGCAATCTCTTTTATTTTGATGTAAACAATGTCACGCCTGCCTAATCTATTAAACTACGTAGCTCGAATTCTCGAAGCTGCGTCTTGGCTAGTTATAAACATTGAAATAACAACTGAGCACTTAGTTACTCTTAACTACGCTGTCTAGAATGAATTGGCAAAACCCAAGGGGATTACGACTCGATCATTAGGGAAAAATGTGGGAGTGCCTAAAGCAGAAAAAGATATCGAGTCCAGTTAGGGAAAGTATTAGGAGCTTCACTTATTGTAGAGTGAAAGTTGAGGAGAATGTGTCTGAATGCTGTAAGGTTTCGCAAGGGCTACGGCAGGGATGTCCACTAAGTCCTCTGCTATTAAACATATACATAGCAGATTTGGAGGAAGTGTTACGCAAGGTGGTGTAATTATTGGAAAAAAAGTGTGGAGTCTGGCCTTCGCTGACGACATCGTTGTCTTAGCAAGCACGTACGCAGAAATGAGAGAGTGATTTGAAGGGTGAAAAGGTTCTTTGTGAAAGGAAAGCTGGTGGTGAATGTGAAGAAGACGAAAATGGTTGTTTTTCAAAAGAGGGCAAAATAAAGGGAGTGAAAAGTTTAATGTAATTAAATTGATGTGTAAATGTAATAAAGCAAGTTAGCAGCTTCAAATAACTTGGATTCATGTTTAGTCATTACGGTTCTTTTAAGGCGGCTACACACGATCCGGCAGGCCTGCCAATTCGAACTGAACAGTCCTAAAGGCTACAAAGGCTACAAGGCTATAGCCTAAAGGCCGGTCGCCGGGTGTACTGACGACCCTCCAAAAATGAAATCTGAAATGTTTGTCAGTTATCATCATGGTTTCCACTGACGACGACGTCTTAGCCCTCTTCGGATTAGCAGTCGCTCCTTTGGGTAAACATCTGGGTCACTTTCAGGCGGCCGGCCTTCAGGCGGACTGTTTAGTTTGAACTGGCAGGCATGCCGGATCGTGTGTAGCCGCGTTTAAGGGGCATATAAATTACATATACAAGGAAATCCTGGATGGTTGCTAACAGGTTCTACACTCCAGAACCTGACAGGGTGAATACAAGGAAAACTTCAGAGCAAAAAATGGTGATATGTAATATAAATACATTAATAATGATTCAGAAGTGTGAGGTGGTACATAGTGATTCAAGAAACAAATGCAGTTAAAATTACGCGTCTGGCTGCAGCGCGGTTTTCGAGGTACGAATGTAAGGTAGAAAGAATGGGAGATGAGAGGATCGTAAAGAAGTGTTTAAAGCTGCTGGGAAAGAAGGAACGGGTAATGCTAGGATAATTAAATGTGGGAGTGAGGAAGAAAATGTATAAAAGGTGTGGCTGGTCAGGGGTGGAAGTGGATAGAACGATTAAGAGAGGAATGAATTGAAAAAGTATGGTAGGAGAAAGGATGTTGGAGATAGAAGAAAACGTTGAAGTGATAGGAGAGGGAACTCACAACCCTGAATATCGAAATATACTCGTATTTGGAAAGTTGCCTGATTACCTCCGAAAATCCGACGTTCCCCAAATAGTCATCGCCAGGTTCAGGTACGGTAGCGAAGAAAAGGGCAGGAGGTACTGGATGACGCCTAATGAAAGAACCTGCCGCATATGTGGGACGTGTAAAGAATCGTGGAAACATTGGGTTGAAAGCTGCAGTGGTTGTGTGTGGAGTGTGACGGAGAAGAAAGAGCTGAGAAAAGGGTGGAAAGCGTTGATGGATGAAAGCGGTCAGGGTTGACCGCTCATGGTAAAAATGGTTAATTTGAAAGGCGGTAGATTAGGTTAGGTTAGTGGTTAGGTTTGATCAGGGTAGTGTTGTCGTTTAAAATTGTCGAGAAATTTAATGATACAATGTAGCATAAAAATGTCGATTGTCGATTGTAAGTTATTTTAATGTTTAATGCCAATAAAGGTTTATATATGGGAATTTCTCCCATAATTTTACTTCTCGTGTCGCTGGACTATAAAGAATTTATTTGTTAAGCGATATTAAAAAATTAATTCTAGTTGAAATTTTTGAAGGACAAACTATTAATTTAATCATTTAAAGTAAAGATTTATTTTAAAGTAAAGATTAAAAAGTAAAGATTCGGAAACGGGGTGTGTTTTCGAATAATCACAACTTGAACATGCTGAAATTCCTGACCGTCCCTATGTCGCAAATATATTTTTAGACTTATCATTATAAGGGTCAAAAGTTAACTGAAACAAATACTTACAATCTAACTTATGCTTATATCTAAAAATACATGAAATCTTTAATAATTCTCTAATAATATCTTTAAATCTTCTTATGATATTCATTTGGAATCCTTCTTTGGAAGGTCACTGTAATGGACCAGGTAGTAAAATTTGCTTATGTGACGTCCACATTTGTCAGTAAAGCTAAGAAAACATGAGCCACGAATGTGTGCTTGTGTAGTGGCGAATTCTAGTGAAAATATAGGTAATAATTTCTGTCCGTATTTTAATTATCTTCAAAACCGTCCCTAGCAATATTTGATGTTTTAATATTCTTTGTTTAAGAGTAATTACAGTAATTTCTTTCCCATATTGTCTGTTTACAAAATCAAATTTGTAAACATTGAAATTTTTAAACTTAATTTTCTCAAAAACAAATTTGGAGAATTGTTTCAAATTTTGTGGAGATGTTGGTAGAACTGTAACAAATTTTCCCAATTTTTTAATGTTTATTTCAGTAAATATTGTGCTGTTTTTTTTTGTAAATTGAATCCACCTTGAATTCAAATTTGTAATCATTGGAATTTTCAAACTTAATTTTCTCAAAAACTGATTTTGGTCTACTTTTCTACTTTGTCTACTTTTAACCTACTTTTGAATGATGAATTTTACCTACTAAATTTGCTAAAAACAATCGCGTTTTCCAGACCGTCCCCTTTCCTCGTCCCTCTGCAAAATGCTTAAACAGACAGTGGAAAGAAAAATGAAAATTTTACCAAAGAAAAATTAAAATAGTTTAAAAATACAAAAATTCACATTATTGATAATGTAATTATTAAACCCTTATCAAATGAGAATGAAAATAGCAGAACAAATGTTAATTATAAAATATTAATAATATATTAATATAAACACAGAAATAAACCAAGTCGAAACGTCAAGGTAATAGAAAAATTCAAAATAAAGTACAAAAATCAACAACAAAATTAACAGAAACTCTTGCAATCTAAGAAGAAAGAAAAAACAATTTTAACAAAATTCTCATCACCACTTGCTCTATCTGGTACAGCAGTGGTGCGCAAACTATTATCATTCGCGACCCACCCAATTTTCTGTAAAATTTTATCACGACCCTGGATAGAAGTAACATGAACATTGTAATTCCCAAACAGTTCTATCAACATCTCCACAAAAGTTGAAACAAATCCCCAAAACAGTTTTTGAGAAAATTAAGTTTGAAAATTCCAATGATTACAAATTTGAATTCAAGGTGGAATTTACAAAAAAAAAACTGCAATATTTACTGAAATAAACATTAAAAAATTGGGAAAATTTGCTAAATATTCCGGAACAGTTCTACCAACATCTCCACAAAATTTGAAACAATTCTCCAAATTAGTTTTTGAGAAAATTAAGTTTGAAAATTTCAATGTTTACAAATTTGATTTTCAATGTGGAATTTACAAAAAAAAAACAGCAAAAAAAACAGCTGAAATAAACATTTTGTTGAATGAAACAAAAAAAAAAACAAATTGCTGAATATTCCGGTATACAGTTCTAACAGTATAACAGTTCTGCCAACATCTACACAAAATTTGGAACAAATGCCCAATTTTTTTTTGAGAAAATTAAGTTTGAAAATTTCCACGTATTTACATATTTGCATCTCAAGGTGGAATTTACAAAAAAAACTGCAATATTTGCTGAAATAAACATTAAAAAGTTGGGAAAATTTGATAAATATTCCAGAACAATTCTACCAACATGTCCATGACAAAATGACATGACAAAATTTCAAACAACTCTCAAAATTAGTTTTAGAGAAAATTAAGTTTGAAAATTTCAGCGTTTACAAATTTGATTTTCAAGGTGGAATTTACAAAAAACGCAATATTTGCTGAAATAAATATTAAAATATTGGGAAAATTTAGTAAAAATTCTGCAACAGTTCTACCAACATCTCCACAAAATTTTAAACAAATCCCCCATTAGTTTTTGAGAAAATTATGTTTGAAAATATCAATATTTTTTAAATTCCTTTTTATTGACATTTCACTATTTACTGCTACCCAAATACTTACACACGAAATGCCTCAAATATTTTTTGAATTCGACGACCCAAAAAGATTCTCTATCGACCCCTTTGGGGGTCGACCCAATAGTATCATTCATTTAAAACACGTTCCTTTAATTTCAAGTGCATTTTATATCAAGTTTTTTTAATGATTTTTTCCATGTTAAATATATATTCAAAAATTAAAAAGATGTTTAGAAATATCTGTTTTCTTAACAGTTCCACACTGATCCTTTATTCAGGATCGTCCCCAAGTTTTCCACGACCGTCCCCTTGCAAAAAAGCGTAAGTAAGTCTAAGATTTAGCATTACATAACATATTTAATGCAAAGCAACCAAAGTAAATGCTATATACTTCTATATAATATTTACTTGCAAATGTATTCAAATGATTCAACTATTCTAAACTCAGCAATAATAATGGAGGGCACGGAAGGAGCCTCAACGAGTGCATTTTCTCCTGTATATGCAGAACATACCGGCGCCCCCTGGTAACACTGACCCTCCAGACAGTGGCCAATCCTTCCACCACCGGAAACCACCGGATACGAAAAAGAAAAGCAATAATAATAAAAATACAAGTTTTAATCAATTTAATACGTAGAATTGCTAAAATCATACTACTTTATAATCATATAAACTTAATAAATTCGGAACACAGCCTGAGTATATAAATATTTCAACCTTTGCGGAGCTCTATATACCGAAGCTCGACAAATTTCACAGGAGATTTGTTTTTGGTAGTCCTTAAAAGACTAATTAGTTTTATAGAGCTCCGGAAAGGTTGTACATATTTATATATTCAGGCTGTGTTCCGACTTTATCATTGAATATTTTCTTTTTCGAGGCTAGGTAACTTATTTTTTTGGGAGACGCGGTTGGTACACCTACTCAAAAAAATAAAAATATGACCCTACACCATGTTTTCTAACAGATAAGTTGATTACTAGATGAGGGACGGTCAGGAAATTAAGCAAGAGTTTGATGGCTTTGAAAGCTTGTACGTTTTATAAGGCTTAATATGGTTTTACCCTTAAAGTTTTAACTAGTTTATATATCCTTGAACCGGAAATAAATTACCAAATCTTGATATTAGTTTTTTATATTTTTGTATATATGTAATTTGAAAAGGTTTTATGTAAAAATATGTTTCTTAGTAAAAAACACGTCGTAGGTCGAGATTAAACGATATATAAACAAATCCACTCGACTTTTAAGTATATACAAAAATGAATTGGGGTTTGGCAATATCCCAAGCGACTACTTATGTCTGGGTATCACGCTAGTGTAAGGGTTTAAATATTTGCTTGGCCTAAAAATATTGAAATTTACAAGCTTCGTAAAATTTCCATTTCACTGCTGAATAAAATATAAAAATGTTGAAAATCTCAAATATATTACGAGCAATAAAAACCGTAATGAAAATAAAATTTGCAAACGAATATGCATGAAATTTAAATTTGGTTCAAATTTTTTTTTTTACCGAATCTTTATTGACTGGACATTTGAACTAAACCATTATTTTCATAATTAATATCTTTTTAAATAGTTCAAATTAATAAATAAAAGTGCAAATTAAGCGAGAGAAATTCAAATTTGTAAAACGCAACCATTGGTTAAAATAAAAGTGACGTAACATACCATGTGAACAAGTCCGTATTTTTTACATTTGTATATCAATGCAGTCTTTTGGTTAGAAAACAAACGTCAAAAACGTGAAGTTGAAAATGAAAACAGCTGTAGTAAACAATGAACTGAACTGTCAGTGGTAATTGACGTCAGCAACAGACCGCGCGAAAATGGCGGCGTTTAAACAGATCAGATTTTTTCTCTATTTTAAATCTTTTTAAACATAATTACAGCATTTTTAAACAGTATTTATATTTTTTTCTATGTTATAACGATGTATGTTATGTTATATAACGGCTATGTTATAACGATTTTTTACTATATTATAAACAGTGAATTAAAAATATATAAAAAACATGCATATTCCCTATTGCACTGAAGGTATTCCATAAAGCAAGCAGCACGACATATTTACCTTCCAAAAGTCTCAAAACAAGCCACAGTTCTTCCCTGACAACGAAACTGGTATAATAAGTTACGACGTTCTCGTGGTTGCAGCTGGACATCGCCTGGATTTCCTTCAGCAGCTCGTCCATGGACGTGTTCCATTTCTCCAAATTTATCCGCTTTATCGCGCATTTCTCGCTACGCGATTTACAAAACGCTTCGTGCACAACAGCGGTTGCACCAACACCTGTAAAGAAGAAAACCAATTACGAATTATAGCAGCAAACACATTAATCAGGAAAGAATAAATGTGAAATATTAAGAAATGAAAAAGCTATTCCAGTTTAATGACCTAGTGAGTTTTGGACCAGTATTTACAATATAAGTACGCATTAAAAATGTTTTTTGTTAGGAAACCATCATCCAATAAGTGGACAGTTTTTTATGTTTCCTGTAAAATCTGGCCTGTTTTTACCCGATTCCAATAAAACCGATAAAAAAAAGCGCACACAGCATGAATGAATGAGTGGCGTGCACTCCGCGTGTCAATGAACTTAATTGCTTTACAAATAAACAAATCCATAAGGAAAGTACAATAAATATCAATTAGCTCAATCAAAATCAGGTCACGCCTATCAATTGCTCTTCAATTATGTATGTAAACATATTAATCAATAGCCGCGAGCCGTTTATTTTAAAAGGACTGTTTATAAATACGCTTTTCTTGAAAGATAAGCAAAAAACATACGTTTTATCCAATTTAATCATTCCTCAACATAAAATATATTTGCAGTAATACAACACGAAATTATTTTTTTTAATTCAACTTTTCTTATTTGGGTCTCAAAGCCTTGTTAATGATACCTTCTCGGAAAGTAATCAATAATATATTTGTAGGTAGTATAATATACATGACAGGTATATCCTGTATTGCTATTTATATCAAGGTTTCATATAACAAATATAGTTGTACGCAGAACTAGGTGTTTGTCGGACAATATTTGTTCTGTAAATTAAACACTGTCTTGCGTAACAATGATTTCATAATATACATTTGAAGAATGGATTTGATATGAAAATGAATAACGATTGTCTAAATGATGCAAATAGAATATGAATAGAGTTAGAACTAGAGATGAGCATGCGACGAGTTTCTCCTTCTAGATCCCATTCCATGCGACGGATCTCTGTCACTGTCCCATTCCATCAAATTTTCGTCCCACTATTCCATCCCACAAATCTAAAATTTTCGTCCCATCCCATCCCATTCATCCCGTCCCATCCCGTTGCCCACAAACTTGCACAGTACATAAAATGTCATATATTTTATTACATGTTTTTCAAAACAAGCGGAGTGAAATTGTGTTAATTGTTTTCAGAGTACAACCATTATAACAAAAAAATGTAATGTAACATTATTTTTAATCCAAGTTGTATTTTTAATCCAATTTTAAAACCCAAAAGCGGTTGATTTTTGTCATGTTCGGGTAAACGTTCGAAAATTTTTTCGGGTGAGCAGAATGATCGAAATAAGTAACAACTTCTGTGCAGTCCTTAATTAATTCTAAAGAATCTTTATGTACATTAGGAACGTTAGGCATGATTTGGGAATTTTCGAAAGAATACTTTAGAACTGTGTGTAAAATATGGCGCTATCTATGCGATGGTCACCTCGTAAAGCGTTAATTTGCACCCCTATCTGAAGCATAATAGTATATTACGTAATGAGAGTTGTAAGAAGCATATTACGTACCTGCTGAACAGTCAGAGAGTAATTCAGCGAGTACGTAATTGCCTTACAACTCGAATTATGTACTATACTTTATCTACGACCACACTAATTTGTTTCTGTTTAATAAGAAAAATATGTTTGATGTAACACCTTCGACCGTATTTAACTTGTAACTTTATTTGTAAACCAAACAAGTAAGTGTTATTTTGAATTATTAAATAACATTAATCGCGGATTGTTACATATGTGTGTTGTATGATGTATTTACATAAACCACGAACTGTACAATATTGGGCAATTACAATAATGGTCGTAGATAAACACAATTTTCCAAAACTGTAGATGAAATGTTATAGTAATTAAACATCTCATCCAGCATATTCTTTATGTTATCGCCGGTCTTTTTTCATAAATTCTTGTTTCCAACAATTTAGAATTTGATCATTTTTTGTAATGTAACGATGAATGAAAATGAAAATGAAATAATGAAACTGTAAGGTTTATATAATCAATTTTGCCGCAATCTTCCGACTAGATTTGTAAGATTTTTCACAAACTGAGGAGAAATTTGTTTTCTTAGTTCAGCAACCTTTTCATCAACGCATCAGTTTTGATGATGATCAGTAGGGCAACAAAAAATATGCTCTTAAAAAAGTACTTTAAGCGCTTAAAATATGCTCTATAAAAATGAAAATATACTCTATAAAATTAAAAATATGCATTCAAATAAATATATTCTAGTAAATTATATAAATTCTAGTTACGAATACATAAATATAAAAGAAAAATACAGCTAAACTTCAAAATAATTTAAATAGCAAATCTTTTTTAATATGCAATTTTTTTAATTTTTATTACAATAAATGACAAATATCTCATTTAAGTTCTTAAAAAGAAAACTATTCCTGTTTGATCGTAGGACAATTTTGTACATTGAAAAACTTCGTTCCACTTCAACCGATGTATAGGCGCAAATTTAAATGCCATTGCTTCAATAATCCTATATTTAATGTTTGTATTGTATATGTATTGTTGTATATCCTCTAGACAAAACCTCTAGACCTAGACAATTTTATTGGAATTTCCTTCATAATGGAAAACCATTTTTTTTTTCACATAGTTAGCTGCATTTTTTTAACGCCATTAATTACATCCTAAGACCAGCATGTTCTATTACCTCAATCTGTTTAGCAAGCAGTAGCCCAGACGTTTCAAGCGAATTTATTGATGGGCTAAAGGATCCATAATTTGAGGCAATGCAAATTAAATCAAATTTTATTTCACCGTCATTTAGTAGCTCTTTTGAAATTAGTAGCTCTTTTGATTGATGCGGCCTCTTCTTCGTCCAGTACATTGAACACTTTCACAATTATTTCGAAGTTGGTTTCATAGTACACTGCGGTATCAATCCATGTTACCCATCTAGTAGTTATTGGTTGCGGAGAAAGTACGATGCCAGGTGCCAAATCATTAAAAATCGTTACCCTTGACGGTGATTTCAAAAATACTTTTTTACATTGGCTATTAGACGATCGACGTTAGTATAAATCCCTCGAAATTTTTCACGGACTCTCAACTCATGAGAGTCTGTGCAAGTCAAGTTAGATGTGTCACTTTTGGCTAAAAAGTTTGGCTGGTTTGTATGGCCTGAGCTGCTTTTACCATTTATACAGCGGCATCTGATATAAAGAGATTGAATCAAACCTCGATTGAAACTTTCATCCAGAATTTGTATTGAATCATCAGTCTTGCAATAGTGCTATGATTTGCCTTGTCTAGCACAGCAGTAATAAATACTCGTCTTGAGATTTCCGTCAAAAAGCGGATCAATGAATATAAATCTATAAACCAAATTGAGCGTAATAGGCACTAAAAATATGCAGTTATTTCGAAATATGTCTTATCATAGCCAATATGCAATTTATGCTCTTATTGGTGAAATATGCAAAAATATGCCCTTACGAATAGGGCTCTAAATTCATAGTTTAATATGAACACACATTTCTGGCTAGTCCATTCTTTTATATGTAGAATGGGAAAATATATGCATTTGCATATTTTTGGTTGCCCTAATGATCAGTTTTTCACAAGTTTTTGAACAGATGTTACAACGAACATTACCGAAAGGTTCAGCGTCTCTTAAGACTACGGAAAATTTTTAAAAACAGATTTTCTTTTCGGTTTTATATTTCAGCAACTCTTCAGCAAATAATTTCATTGAAAATATAGAGCGTTTTATATCACAGCAATAAATTGTGCACGAACTTGATTATCCAAACTCGTCCCACTTCGACGCATTGAAAATTATCGTCCCATCCCATCCCAAGCGACGTTCATACCACTCATCCCATCCCATGGGACGATGGGATCCCATTCTCATCTCTAGTTAGAACTAGATCAGGAACGTGTTCATTGAACGCAAGACCATTAGATTGTTAGTAAACGTGAATACACTTTAGATTTACAATTTATAGACACATACATGTTAGATAGGTTCGTCAGATTGGATTGTCTAAATGCGTGATATTTTAGACTATAAATAGGAATTAAAAAAAGATACCGCTAGATCAGGAACATGTTCCTTGAACTCAAGACCATTAGAGTGTTCATCATCATCAAGCCTTCGACGTCCACTGCTGGACATAGGCCTACCTTATGGCTTTCCATTGTTGTCTCTCTTGACCCGCCTGAGTCCAGTTGGTTTCAATTCTTTTAGGTGGTCGGTCCAGCGTGTAGGTGGTCTTCCCCTGTTTCGCTTATCAGGGCGTGGTCTCCATTCCAACAATCTTTTCTTCCACCTTTCGTCCTTCATTCTGGCCACGTGGCGGGCCCAATTACATTTCGATGTCTCTATTGTTTTTATAATGTCTGTCACCCCGGCCCTCTGTCGTAGGCCCTGATTCGTAACGTGGTCTCTTCAACCTAAACCTAGCATTGAACTCTCCATTTTTCGTTGTGCGACTCTATGCTTTCTCGCTGATGATATCGCTAGGGTTAAGGTCTCCGCTCCATACGTGAGTACGGGCAGAACACAAACCTAGTATTAATCTCTCTAGCCTAGCATTGATCTCTCCATTTTTCGTTGTGCCACTCTATGCTTTCTCGCTGATGATATCATCATTTATTCATAATCTTGGCCTCATGTACCGTTAAGTGTTGAAGTTTCATACATTTCATTTAGGTTAATTTCCTTGTTCATTCACTTTTTGTCTCCAGGTGTTCCTGTCTTTTGCCAGTACTTCCGATTCTCTTGTGCTTAAGCCTTTTTTTTTAGTAATTCCTCCAATTCTTCATCCCACTATTTCCTAGGTCTTCCTCTTCGTCTATTGCCACTTTTCTTTGCTTCCCATACTTTCATGACTTGCTGGTTTCTGTCTAGGCTTTTTAGATGCCCCCACCATCTCAGTTATGTCTTTTGTATGTATTTCCTCGCACTTTCTACTTTTAGGTCCTCCCGTATTCATTCGTTTCTTATCATGTCGAGTAGTGACATTTACTGTTCTCAGATATTTCATTTCAGCTGCTTGTATTTTCGTTTGTATTTTTTCTGTTGTTACCCATGATTCAAATCCCTAGAATAAGATTTGCATGTAGATTCTTTTATATACCGCGAGTTTTGTTCTAACACTTATTTGTTGTAGGTTTATAAAACCATTTCTCATGCTGTGATAGTTTGGTCGTGTTTGCTATTCTACTACTAATTTCTGTTTCATAGCTCCCTGCGTGGTTAATTGTTATTCCTAAGTATTTGATGTTATCTACTTGTTCTATCATTTTTCCTTTTAATTCCGCGTTGATTTGTTTTGGTTTTTTTCCTAAATTTTCTTCTAATGCTTTTGCCCATGTTTCTACATTGTGTTGTAATGCCTCTTCACTCTTTGCAATTACTACGATGTCGTCAGCAAATACACATTCGCTGATGTTTATAGATTGCATTCTGTTGTATCCTGCACTTACTTTTCTGGTTTTATTACTGCATTCTTTTATTATTTCGTTTGGATATAGGATGAATAACAGTGGACTGACCACCCCTCCTTGTGTGGTAATGAATTTATCTGATTCTTCGTTTATTACTCTCATAATATTTGAACTATTTTTAAACATTGATTTTATTGCCTCAATTAGGTTATCGTCTACTTCGTATTTTCCTAATGTTTTCCATATGTGATCCTAATGTTTTCTTTCTTGATTCCTAATGTTTTCCAATGGAAACTTTGTCAAACGCCTTCTCTAGATCTATAAAACATAGGTATATTGCATGGTCATACTTTAGGTACTTTTCTAAGGGTTAAAGCTTTTCTAAAACTTCTAGGTAAGTTTCTAATAGTGAATATGTGATCTTGCACACTATAGCCGAAAACCGCTTTAGGCTTCATGTAGTTCTCTTTGCGTGGTCATTCTTAGTCTTTCTTCTAAATTTTTTTCATAGACTTTGCACGTACTGCATAGAGAGATATTATCCCTCTGTAATTTCCACATTCCCTTCTATCTCCTTTCTTATATATGGGTATTATTACTAAGCTCTTCCAGTCATCCGGGACTTCTTGTGTTTTCCAGGCCATTTCTATTATGTCGTGCAATAGTTCAGTACCTTTTTCTCCCATATGTTTATTAGCATATTACTCCCATATTAGTATTTCGGTTTTAATGTTGTTCAGGCCTGACGCTTTTCCATTTTTGAGTGTTCTTATCCCTTCCTGTAATTCATGTAGTTGTATCCCATTGCTTGCTGTTGCATGTCTCGTTTCTGTTTCAATTTCAATTCTTTCATCGTTTGTTGACTCAACATTTCTTTAAAGTATTCTCCCCATCTTTTTATTATTTGCGATGTTTCTTCTAATATTTGGCCTTCTTCATCTTTTATCTGTTTTCACTTTATCTCGTCTCATGTTCTTGAGTACTTTGTAGAAGAGTTTTTGGTTGTTCTTGCTATTATACTCAATTTTTTCTCCAAATTCTTCCCACTCCTTGTTTTTAGCTTATTTGACTTTTTCTTTAACATCTTTCCTTGTTGCTTTGAATGCAGCGTATGTTTCTGCTGTTTTTCGGCTAAGGTATTCTTTCCAGGCTTCCTTTTTTGTCTTGGCAATCTGTTTTATTTCCTTGTTCCACCAGCTTGTTCTTTTTTGGATCCTCCTGTTATTGTAATTCCGCAGGATTTCCTTTTTGTATTTCGTCCTTTATGTCGACTTCCTTTTTGTATTTCGTCTTGTCTTTTATTTATTTCTTCTTCTATTATTTCGAAATATTGTTTCCTAGCGTCTATATTTTCTAATTTGTATATTCTGATGTTTATTCTGAGTTTTTGTTACCTTACTTATTGTCCCTCTTGTCGAAGTCTCTCTCCTTCTTTCTTCTTTTGCTGATGATATCATTAGGGTTAAGGTCTCCGCTCAATACGTGAATACGGGCAGAACACACTGGTCGAACACTTTTCTCTTTATGCAGATGGAAAGATCGCTTTTAAAGACATGTTTTAATTTTCCGTAGGCTGCCCATCCAAGGTTGATTCTTCTATGTAATTCGCATGTATGGTTGTCCTTTGATATTCGCATTTCATGGCCCAGGTATATATATTTCTTAACCATTTCAAGTGTGATGTTTTCGATCTTTATGCCCTAACTCATAACAAGATTGTCATGATCTTAGTCTTGGAAAAGTTCATTTTCAGTGCAACACCAGAGCAGGCTTCTTCCAATTCATGCAGCATTTGTTTCGCCTCTCATAAATTGTCGGTTGATAGGACAATGTCATCTGCGAAGCCAAGATGACTGAGTTTATGTTTATAACCCTAGTCTCCCAATAGAGTTTCTTGAAAGCGTATTCTAGGACGGTTATAAATAGTTTTGGAGACTTAGTGTCTCCCTGTCTCACTCCTCTTCCGACTTTAATGCGGTTGCTGTTCTCATGTAATTTGACCGACATGGTAGCGTTCTTGTATATGTTATAGATCAGTTTTGAGTATCTATAATTTACTCGCAATTCTCTCCGGGCTTCCATTCCACTATTGCTTTCAATTCGATCGTGTCAAATGCCTTATAGAAGTCTATGAACAGGAGGATTAGTGGTCTATTGTATTCGACGTATTTTCTCGATGAAGGTCTTAATACTCTGGAGGTGATCATTATTTCCGAAACCCTTACCTTGGTTGGTAAAGCTCAAGTTTGTTCTGCAGTCTTTATGTTAGGATTCTGGTAAACAGTTTATATAGATGGCTAAGGATAGTTATAGGGCGGTAATTTTCCATGTTTGCTTTGTCTCCCTTTTTATGGAGCAAGATGCTGGTCGCATCAAGCCACTTCTCCGGAATAGAGCTCTACTGCAGGCAAAGGTTAAATAGTGCTGGTATTTTCTTCAGCAAGAGAAGCCTCCAGCTATAATTGCTTCTGCAACCACTTCATCTTCTCCAAGTGCTTTGTTATTTTTCATTTTCGACAAGGCTCCTTTAATTTCCTCGATGGAGATTTCTGGCCTTTCTTCGGATCCCTGGTTTACGACACCTCGCTCCCGTGTAAGTGTGATAGGATTCAGAGGCTCCTGTTGCCGGCTTTTGTATAATTCGTAATAGAAATTTTCGATAATGCACAAAATTACCTCTCGATTTAAAGTGATGTCACCCTGCTTGTTTTTTACTTTGGTTATTTCAGTTTTGCTCTCAGTAAGACAAGTACGCAGTACTTTCATTCTTTCATTATTTTCTATAATTTTCTTACTGTAGTAGGTTCTTGATGTGATGGTTGCTTTGGAGATATCCTTGTTTTTCGCTTTTAACTCTGCGCTAGTAATATTTCTATTGCTTCTCATCTGGTTGCGTTCGAGTATCAGATTTTTTGTGGTCTGGCTGATTCTATCTTCTCCTTTAGTATTGGCGCGAAATGTCCGTTGGCTTTCCCGCAGGGTGTCGGTTATGGCGCTATTTAGGATGTAAATATTTGTCTCTGAGTAATCACTGTTCTGTAGCCTGTTGGTAAAATGGGTTTCAAATCTCTGGATATCTTGTGGTATTGTCCTTGACTGTTTCGGCGTTTTGTTTAACAATTTAAATCTTCTTAGACTGTTAGTAAACGCTAATACACTCTAGATTTCTACTTTATAGACATACACTTTAGATACGATCGTTGGTTTCGATTGTCTAAATTCGCAAGATAGACTGTAAATCATCATCATATATCAGCTTGTCTGGACATAAGCCTCTCTAACCTAGACCATCTTGCTCGGTCTTGGGCATCCTGGATCCAGTTCGGGGAAATCCTTCTTAAATCGTCTGTCCATCGGGTCGACGGTCGTTTCTATGTGCTTCGTCTCTGCGGCGCCATTCTAGTATTTTCTTCGTCCATCTGTTGTCCGACATTCTTCCGACGTGACCAGCCGAGTTCCATTTTAGGTGTGTGACTCTTTCAATTGCATCCGTAACTTTTGTTCTTCTGCGTAGTTCTTCATTTCTGATTTTGTCTCGTAATGTTAGTACTAACATGGACCTCTCCATGGCTCGTTGAGTTATTCTTATTTTATTAATAGTTCTCTGCGTTAATGTTAGTGTTTCCGAGCCATATGTCAATACCAGGAGAACGCACTGGTACGTTCACCTTTCTTTTTTCACCTTTCTTTTGAGGCACTTCAGTATGTCTGTTTTTAATACGTGTCTCAGCTTGCCAAAGGCAGCCCAAGTCAGTCCTATCTTTCTGTTTAATTCGCAGGTCTGATTATCTCTTCCCATTCGGATCTCATGTCCCAGGTATTTGTAAGATGTTACGTATTGAATTTCCTTTCCTTCTATCATTAGGATGCAACTGGGAACTAAGTTTGTCATAAATTGTGTCTTAGCGATGTTGATTTTTCAGCCTACTTTTTAGGAGGCTGCGGATAGTGCTGAGATCATTTCATTTGCCTCGTCTAGTCGGTCTGAGATCATTACGATATCGTCAGTTAAGCGTAGGTGGTTAAGCTTCTCTCCATTCACACTTATGACTTTATTGTCTAATTTGATCTTTCAAAACATATATTCTATCAGGGTTGTAAAAAGTTTTGGGGAAATTGTGTCACCTTGTTGGACACCCTTTTCGATCTTGAACCGATCTCTTTCCGCATGTATTTTTACTTCGGTCGTTGCCTGCTCAAATATATATATATATATATATATATATATATATATATATATATATATATATATATATATATATATATATATATATATATATATATATGTCGTAGTATGGAAATGTAGCGGTGGTCTATACGACAATTCGCGAGGGCCTTAAACAGTTCATGGTGGTTTATGGAATCGAATGCCTTTTCGTAGTGAACGAATGTTAGTACTACGGGCTTGTTGTATTCTATACTTTTTTCTATTAGCGTGACTGTAAATAAAAGTACCAAAAAGAGTTATAGCTACATCAGAAACATGTTCCTTGAACCCAAGATCATTAGAATTTTTAAATTTCAGCTTTATACTTTATAGACATATACTATAGATACGATCGTTAGCTTTGATTGTCTAAATGGGAGAGATAGAGTATAAATGGAAGGACGAAAAAAGAGTTAGAGCTAGATCAGGAACATGTTCCTTGAACCAAAGCCTATAAGATTGTTAGTAAACGCTAATACACTTTAGATTTATATTTATAGACATACACTTTAGACACCATCATTAGATTTTTAATACAATTAACATGCAGTTCTCATCTTCCTGGAATATATAAAGAGTATTCCAATAAGAGGTTTCATTTTCAATACCCCGCCATTTTAACAGTTGTCATAAGTCAACCTACACCATTAAGGTGTACGCCATTAATACAAATGGAATGATATACGCTCAACAACGCATTGAAATTATTAAAATTCACTACAAAATGGTGAAAATTTCGCTGTCAAAGTTCGCTAAACTAAAGCATTTTTGGGTCGTCGTCAAGCACCTTCTCGGCCAGCAATTTTGAAACTGGTTTGAGCTGTTGGGACAAGTCAGTGATGTGAAGAACCGAACTCGTGCACGTCGCTCAAGAACAACTGAGAATATTGCTGTTGTAGCCCATAGTGTTGAGGAAAACCCACGTTTGTCCATTTCTCGTCAATCTTTGGAATTGGGCGTTCCACAAACGACAATACACCGTATTTTCAAGACTTAGGTCTTAAGGCTTTTAAATTTCAGTTAACAGAAGAACTCACACCTACCGGCCATCAACAGCGACGGGACTTTGCTGATTGGGTCCTTGAAATGCACCAAACTGATCCGGAATTTCATCGAAAAATCATCTTGAGTAATGAGGCCCATTTTCAACTCGGAGCCTACGTTAACAAGCAGAATTGTTGCATTTGGGTCTCGGAAAACCCAAGATTTATTGTTGAAAAGCCTCTCCATCCTCACCGTGTGCCTGTGTGGGGCGGTTTTGGTCTCGCGGGGTCTCCGATGATTACTTTTTCGAAAATGAGGTTGGAGCAACTATTACAGTGAATGGAGTGCGCTATCGAACGATGACTAATGATTTTGAATGGCCGGAATTGGAAGATATTAATGTGGACGTTTATTTTCGGCGCTACGTGCCACACAAGTAACGATACCATCGCTCTTTTGCGTAAAAAGTTTCCTGACCGTGTGAATTGGCCACCAAGAGCTTGTGAATTAACACCTCTAGACTATTTTATTTGGGGCTACGTGAAAGATAAGGTCTATGCTAATGACCCACAATCGATTCACGACCTCAAAGATGGAATTCGTGAATTTATCGAGAACACAACCGCAAATGTGAGAATTGGTGATGGAAAATTTCATGAAAAGAATATGGTCCTGCAAGCATAGCCGTGGCGGCCATTTGGCTAATATTGTTTTCCATTATTAATGGCATACCCTCCTCTTTATAATTAAATAAACATCCGATGATATCGCTTAAAAATACTCGTCTTTTTTACATATCAAAATGAAACCTCTTATTGGAAGACCCTATATTATTCCCAAATATGTAATTCAAGTTAAGTACATTGTAAAAGGAAGAATGAGAAGTTTTTTCTACATCGCCCAAACAAGCTAAATACTTATAAGGCAACAAAACAAATATTTTCTCAACTTGGTATCTTCACATTCCGCTTTAAAGAAGTAAACATTTAATCAATACGAGAACTTAAACAGATGGTTTTGTTGCTATTGGGAGAATACTGATGATGATAAACTAATATGGAATTTATTTAAATTAAATAATATAATCATTTTTCTTGTAATAAAATCTAGGGTTGTTAGCCTAAGTCAAAACCGGCATTTTACGATCACCGCATTTTCTGTAGAACGTATTTAATGTTATCTATTTAGTTTAAGTAAAAGCAATTGAATTAAGCTTAACAAGGCGTAGCTAATGACCGCAAAACGTTTGCGTTGAATCGCTAATTATTTAAATTACAAAACAAATATGTTAACAAGTATGTAATTTGATTTAACTATATAACTTAGAATTGTCTTATAAAACATACAAATTATTGTTATCTTCAAATTTTCGATTAAAATTAATATAAAGCTTTTTGAAATATACAACTTAGATTAGCACAAAAATGTTATCGATTTATAAAGTTGTATAATACAAACTTAATAAAGTCGGAACACAGCTTGAATATATAAGTATATTCAAGCTTTCCCGAGCTCTATACTATTCCGAGTCTTTTTAGGACTCATAATATTATAGAGCTGCGGAAAGCTTGAATAAATTTATATATTCAGACTGTGTTCCGACTTTATTAAGTTTATATGATTATCTATAATGTAGTACGGTTTTACCAATATAATACAATTTATACAGTTTGCTATTTGTTCGAAATGGGTATTCATATACCCAAAAACATTCAAACATCGCACAACATTGAAGATGTATTGCGTTCATTTATGTAATCATGTGGAAGTGAGAAAATGCTGTTAATCTAACTAACTATTCTTGAAATACAAGTTGAATGCAAGTTGGACAACAAGTTTGAATTTTCACTCACTTTTTCCGGAGTCGAAATGCGTTTTTGTCGAGGATTATAAATATAACATAAAACTCGCGAAACATTTTCTGTTTCTGGAAACGATTTTATCAGATTACCAGAAGTAAATTAGAACCGGCAAAGTTGTTACCGATTGGGTATTTAAATATCCAATTCCAAATTTCAGTGTTAAAGGTAAATTAATGTCCGGTGTATATGAAATTCTTTGTAGCGAATGCAATAGCGTAGAGGTTTGCAACTTGGTTTTCAGAACATTCTGGCGTTTTTCGTCTTAAAAAAGACACTAGTACTTTTTCAAACCATTGTTTCGAATAGACGATTTCAAAATCTAGAATAATTGCAAAACTAATTGGTTGCCGAAAATCAATATTCTGGAGTCATTAGAAATTTTCAAACAAAATCATACAAAACAAAACAAAGTCCGTTGATCTCCTTAACGAGCAAACCGACCAAACATTTTCACAATTTTTTAATCTTCGCACAATCGTCTCTAATTTCCTTCCTTTCTGCCTTTCGGTAATTCCTGAATTGCAGAAAGGCACACCCTTCCTCCGCCAAAAAACCCTTAGTATAAATACAATCAATCATCAATTTATAAACCACTTTAAAATGCCCTTCACCAGTCGAAACTCGAGTCGTGTTAAATGTTTAAATTCATAATTTATAATACAGGGAATAACAAGTTATACAATATTTTTACATATTAAGTGTGGTTAAAAGATAGTGAATTTTACAATTCAGTGTAAGTATATATTACCATGCAGTAACGGTCGCAACCATCCCATGCAGTAAATTAATGCAATAAAAGTTAAATAAATCACCGATTGGGTATATAAATTCCCATTAAAAATTTCAGTGTTAAGGGTAAACTAAAGTAACAGAAGTTAAATAATGTAAATTTGGCCAATTTCCATAATCTATTTGAGTATCCTAATAAAATTTAATTATCCTAATAGATATAGATAGAATGTTAAGATTTATGAGCAGACTTTATTGGAGCAAAAGAACAAACACAAATTAACAACTAATATTAGTAATTATTGCGCAAAGGACATTCTAAAACAGGCCTGAGCAAAAGGCGGCCCGCGAAGCATATTATAAATTAAAATCATTTAAAAAAAACGTGTGCGGACCCTCGTCAGAAACGAATATATTCAGTTATAATATCACAAAAGCATCGAAAATATTCGATTATTTTACGGGTAGCGGGACGAAATCTGCGAAAAAAATTTAGGGATTTATTCTAAGGATTATGTCGAGTTATGAGTGAAAAATAATCATTATTTCGATTGCTCGAGTGGTATTCGTTACGATTATATAACGAATTGACCGATAATAATAAACTAAGCGAACGATGAGTTATATAATCGAAATAAAATCTGTATAGTTCAGGTATTTTAGTAATTTGTTTACTACTCGTATGCTATATGCGTTTAAAGTATTATCTGGAGCACGTTTTTTAGTACGAGAAATGCCATTTCTCGTTGTATTTCCACATAACTTGGGTAACGCACGCAAATATTTTAATATCGCTAGGTTACATTAAAAAAAAAAAAAAAAAATAAAATAAACACAATCAAGACCTCAATATTAAAAAAGTGACGCTTTTTTTTACAAAATAAAAATTAAAATTAAAGAAAACGTTTAAAATGTGAGTAAATCCTATGGTGATACCGGAGACTGACGAATTCACACCACCCGAGGCAATAGAAGGGGCAATAGTAAATTCTAAATTTTGGATTCTATTTTTTTTTTGGATGGCACCTGCATCCCAAACTTGTAAGATACATCCCCTCGATTGAGTAATAAAAAATATTGTTTGTAACACGAGCGGTATTGTCAATTTCCCTCTCGAGCGAATGTGCGCACTCACTTCGCTCGTGCGCCCAATTTTGCTCTCGAGTCAAATTGACCCACCGCCCTAGTTTCAAAATATACTATTGTATCATAATTTCAATGCAAATAATGTAAAATAAGGAATCGAATAAAAAAAGAACAGCGCGCAGGTGTGCGTATATACCTGCTCATAGAAAGATACACTGACATAAATAGAAATGTTGATGGTAAACTCAAAAATCTTACATTAGAGTTACACCTACCGCAAGCCGCGTTAAGGAACTTCGTTAAAAAAAAACTATCTAGTCTTGTATATACTCGGGCCGGCGAGAGAATGCATTTCGTCTAGACGATTTTGCATTGTTCTGCGCATATCCCCACTTTATTTCGAGTACGCAGTGTTTAGTTGTTCGTATTTGAAAAATGGCGCATAATTCTTAACACAATTTAATCTGCGCGTATCTTGGCGCGTCCCTTGCTCCTCATACTTCGGCGCAGTACAGCTGCATTATCTCGCCGGCCCGAGTATATGTATGATGAAAAAAAAAATAGGTTGGTTTGGTGATCGTGTTGTGCCAAAATATTACTTCATTGAGAAAGCAATTACAAATTTATCTATACCTAGTACCCAGAATGAATGACCTTAAGTCGTATACCAACATAAATAGAGCTACAAAATACCTATGACATGCAATTTTTACCAAGCCTGACGTTTACTTCATTATTTACCTGCCACTATTTCATATGACAAAGGTGAAAAATCTGCAAATTTGCAGGTTCAAAATACAATTAGGGCTAGTGTTTCCGAAAGCAAAGAACAAATGGCAAATTTTCTGAATTAAAGTTTTCCGAGGGTCTTTCTTGCGTCTTTCCGAAGATTTTTTCGAAGGATTTTCGAAAAAATCCTCTGGACTAAATATTCAAATCTAAAACCCGACGTTTTGATTTCGCGCAATGCAAAATTTTTCGAAAATGTCTTTTGTTCTGCAAGGCTCGGTACAATATGCTAGATGGATTAACAAGAAGGAAACAAGAAGAATTCCAGAAGTTTCCATGTGATCCAACGTGGACAATTTCAAATGTGATATCCAAAATGCAAGTATTAATTCTTTCGAAAATCTTGGGAAAACTCCAAATCTTCCAACTTCTTCGCTTTCTCAAGGTTTGGTCCATAAAGCACTCCAATAAAAATTTAGTAAAAACTCCACTTCTCATACTCCAAATTCCAAAATCAAGGGAAAATTTAAATTCTAATGACGTCTTCTGTTCTTCATAGTATGATACAAAATGTAGGTAAAGGTTTTTCCGAAAAACAAGGAAATTCTTAAAACTTCTTCAGTTCTCAATGGTCTAGTCCGGGGGTCGGCAAACCGCGGCTCGCGATCCGCATGCGGCTCTTTCTCAAAGATTAATTATTTTAATATCAAAACCCTTAAATCGTGCAATCGATCATATGAAATAATTTCATTTATTGCACCTGATACTTTTCTTCATTTTGTCTACTACGAATCAAACTGTATGATATCACATTAGGATTTCATTTCATTGTGCATCGGCTTTCGAAGAAAAAAAATCGAGAATTCAATCGGGATTGAACGGAGTCGTTTGCGTTACTATAAGACATTCCGACTTGTCCCATTTGCCACGAAAAACTCGCACACATAAGAAGTTAAATTTGGACACTTCACTACAAAACATACCCAGTTCGCTGGTAAATGTTCAGCCGGTGACGCACGAAAAAAGCTATTGAAGAGCTTCAGAAACAAAAATAGCAGTCAAGTTTTTCTTCTTCTTTCCGGAAGCCAAAAGGCTTGTTTTTTCCCCATCCTCATTGCACATGCTCTTAAGATTCTGACGACCAGCTGTCCTTCCATCTCTTTGGTGGTCGTCCTGGTGGTCGACATGATGCTGGTTTTCCGTCTCGTGCGGTTTTTGCTAGTCTATGATTTTCCATCCTAGATATGTGTTCATTCCAGAAGCGCCTTCGCGCGCGTGTCCACCCCAACACGTCTTCTGTCTCGAATTCTTCCCGAATTTCTTTACTCCTTCTTTGGTCTTGAGTGTGTTTCCCGTTATTGCTCTTAGTACTCTCATTTCATTGGTGCGCGCCATCCTTTTGGTCTCGGAAATAGACGTTTTTTTGGTGTCGGCTCGTGATTCTGCTGTGTTTGTCATTACGGGTCAAGTTCTAGACTCTCTAGACACTCTAGGCTAAGTAACCGGGCGCAATCTCCAAATAATGTAAATCTGGCAAGCTTTGCACTATCACTAGAAATTGCAAAAAGGGGGAAATCATTCACAGATGATGAGCCAAAGATTATTTCATACGTTCATCATAAGAACTGTTTCGCGATTTCAAAAAGAAAGCAAAAATATTGAAAAAAACAAAGAATAGACCTTTTTAATGGCTAGTTAAGCGCATGCGCATCCGCCAAGTTTGAAAAGAGGGAATATGAAAGTTTCGGGCACATATTTAGTTATACGTCAAAAAGTTCGGGCGCTTTTTGACGGAAATTGATATATGCGCACAAAAAAAAATTCAACTATGAAAGAGTCTATTGCCACTATCTGCTAAAACAGTACAGGATAGAACAGTCTTCAAATGTAACATATGCAAGTGAAAGGAAGATATTCTAGTGACTCCTGCCTTATTACTTGCTATAGATGAAAGAAACGGCGCAAGTTGCCCTCTTCGTCAGGTATATATCGCTCCAAGGTCCAAAAGAGGAACTGCTAGGATTGCTACCGCTCTCAGGGCAAATTCGTGGGGAAGTTATAGCAAATGCTGTGCAAAAATGTATAGAAGACAAAGGAATCGATATAAAAAAAATGGTTTCCATAGCAACTGATGGAGTCAGTAGAATGGCGGGAATAAATAGACCTTTTTACGGTTAGTTAAGCGCATGCGCGTCCGCCATGTTAAAAAGGCAGGAATATGAAAGTTTCGGGCACATTTTGTTATTTTCATTGGTTATACGTAAAAAAGTGCCCCAAAACATGGCGCAAATTGGCGCATGCGCACACAAAAATTTCAACTATGAAAAGGTCTATAGAGAAGTAACATCGAATCTTCAGAAAAAATAAACTGCGTAATTCTAACGTTTCACTGAAGTGCTTTGCCAAAATATTTCTGGCCGAAATGGTTGAGGTCATGAACTTGCTAATTAAGATTATGAACAGCATTCTGACAAAAGCACTCTACCATCTCTAATTTAAGGAATTCCTTGAAGAAATAGGGAGCCAGTATTCAGACCTACTTCTGCACAAGGTGAGATGGTTTATAAGAGGTAACATATTGAAACGCTTTGATGTGTGCTTGAGTGAAATAAAAACATTCCTCAAATAAAAAGGCATTAACCATCGCTAATTGGAACAAGACAAATGGCTGCAAAAATTCGACTTGTAGAGATCCCAACGAAACGACATTATTTGTGGATTTTACTAAAAAAAAAATGGAAAACTAAATGAGCTAAATCTAAAACTGCAAGGAAAGGGAAACCCAAGCTATGCCTTGCTGGAAGAAGTGGTTTATTTCGAAAAAAAAATTCTTCTCGTTGAAGAGCGGTAAATTACTTCACTTCGAAAACAATGCAACTATTTGTACGAGTTATTTCAGCGTAGTTATAAAAAAATTAAGGATGGATTTGTTTAGAGTTTCGAGAAATTCAAAACAAACAAATCTACTCTCGCGTTCATAGTAAATCCTCTCAATACAGATACAAATTAGATCAACATTGAACCATTTGGAATTGATGCTGCATCTCTTCAAATACAATTTCTGGATCTGAAAAGCAGACTTGGCAAGTTCACTAAACTCGGGAGCAAGTTGGAGGAGTTGCGAGGTCCAAAAATGCTCAAACAGCTCATCAATGCTCAAACAGAAATGCCGAGAGTAGGGACACTCAAATTTGGCACATGGAATAGCCTTCCAGAATGCTACATTGAGGAGAAAAGGTGGGCATTTGGAGTGCTGACGATCTTCGAATACACGAATATAATAGATAGTAAAGTAAGAAATCAACTAATAAATAACAATCTAGAGTCGTGCTTGAAACTTAAAACAACAAGTTATGAGGCAGATTTAACAAAACTTAAATAATTTAACAAAATTTAACTAAATAAATCTTGCAGAGCCAATGCTCCCATTGATACAATTCAATATATTTAAGTATGCAAATACTGAAAAAAAAAACTTTTAGTGGCTCTTTAAAAAATGGGGTAATTTTGAAAATTGTAACTTTTGGCTCTTCAGTTTCAAAAGGTTGCCGATCCCTGGTCTAGTCTAAAGCGCCAGTACCAGTTTCCCGAAAAATTGAGAAAACACTCAATATTTTCAACAAAACCATGATGGTTTGTTGTTGTTGAACCAAAAGATGCTTTCCCAAGACGATTTTCGAAACAAAAAAATCATAAAACTCCAGAAAATCAAACCGATTTCAAAATTACGTTCCATCAAAACATTCGCGGACGATACGGAAAACTGCCAAAAGTTCTTCAGTCGGCTTTCTTCGGGGAAAAGGTATAAAATAAAAAATAACGCACAGTTACGTCAATGGCTAATAGACCTTGATTATAAATTGACGTAATTCTACGTCGTCAGCTACCATATTTCAAATAAAGAAAACGTATTAGTACGTCCACGGACTGCAATGTGTTAAAATAACTATTTAAATACACAATTCTTTAATGCGGCCCGTGGTCAAATTTGTATCCTTAATGTGGCCCGACAGCCAAAAGATTTGCAACCTTGTTCTAAAACATTATAACCGATTTAGGGAATGCTTTAAAAAACTCCTCAAAATACTGCCTCGCATTAAAAGTAGTCTAATTTAGGTTATCAACGCAACAGAAATAAATCTAATAGTCAGCAGATATGTGTTAACGAGTTATATATTTAAATCACGCACTGATTTTAAATTTAACACATTGCAGTCCGTTACCGTATTAATACGTATTATTATTTAAAATTTGGTAGCCTACGACGTAGCAGTACATCAATTTCAAAAGTATAGGAGCGGTTGACGTACAAATACGTTATGTTTTATTTAAAACCATTCCCGTTAGAAAGCCGACTGAAGAGCTTTCGGCAGTTTTCAGTTTCTTCTTTCAGTTTCCTTTCCCGGTAGAAACCCGACTGGAGGACTTGCAATTTTCACTTTCCTCCACGAATCGTTAGAAGGAAAATCGGTTTGGTTTCCTGGGAATTTGAGATATCTTCATTTTGAAAAGCTTGAAACAGAAATCTTTAGTTTTGTGGAATATATGAAGTTTTTCCTCGATTTTCGGAAAAAATATTACTAAGGTTTTGCAGCAGACAATATGAACTGAAGGAGTTTGGAGATTTTCAAGAATTTTCTACTCACAGTTTGGTCATTTTGGTATTTGAACTATGATGAACGTCATATGGAAAATTTGAAGAAGTATTTGAAGAAGTATTTCCTTGATTTTGGACAAAACTAAGGAAAGTGAAGTTTTACAAGATTTTACTCAGATATGTCGTTATATCGATTAAGGGGGAAACCACATTAGGAGGCTGTTTGATACTGATTTTTTAGGATTTTTTTGGTTGGGAAAAATTATCTAGAATTTAATCAAATTTTGACATCATTTCAATCAACATTTTCGAATATTTCGAACAATTTCTGTGAATTTTTTTGAATAATTTCAGCAAAAAATAACAAAGTTACGGTGTGATGTCCTCCGAAGGTTGTAAGTATAGTTTTCCAATTGCATGCAGAGTAGCCATTTCGATTTTCATGTGAAATCAAAAAGATTTTGATTTTACATTAATAACCTATTTTCTAAGAATATGAACCTCAATGCAGGCGAAAAAAATGAAAATTAAAAATTTTGCAGGTGTTGGAACAAATTTTCTTCGATTTTCACGATTTTTTCCCTAATTACGCAAGGAAAAATACCCTTGTAGATTATGGAACAAGTTGGTTCATATAATTCGAAATTTTATAATCATACTATCAATTTTCATAATGATCGGTTCCACACTTTTTGAGTTAGATTGCACGCAAATGTGAAAAAAGTCATTTCAAGATAAACGAGGTAATGCTCCGCTCGAGCCTGTACCCGATGTGCACTCGGTTCTATGCTCATAAAATCTAAACGAATGCGAATTTCGATTTGAAATTTTGACATCGTATTCTTGGATAGTTAATCTAACGATTTATGCAATAAAAAATTTTTTATAACATCCGGATTTTTTTAACATCCTAATGTGGTTTCCCCCCTTAGTGTGGCCCGACAGCCAAAATATTTGCCCACCCTTCTTCTAAACCATTATTACCAATTTAGGGAATACTTTACCAAACTCCTTACGATACTGCTCACCATAAAAGGTAATATAATTTAGGTTATCAACACAGCAGTAATGAATCTAATACTCAGCAGATGTGTGTTACGAGTTATATATTTAAATCACGCACTGGTTTTAATTAACACATTGCAGTCCGTTGCCCTATTAATACGCTTTTTGATTTAAAATTTGGTAGCCGACGAAGTAGTACTACGTCAATTAATAATCAAAGTATAGGAGCGTACGAATACGTTTTATTTAAAACCTTTCCCGTAAGAAAGCCGACTGAAGGACTTTCGGTAGTTTTCAGTTTCCTCCTTCAGTTTCCTTTCCCGGTAGAAAGCCGACTAGAGGACTTTCGGCAGTTTTCACTTTCCTCCAAGAATCGTTAGAAGTATTTTTTTAACATCCTAATGTGGTTTCCCCCCTTAGTGTGGCCCGACAGCCAAAATATTTGCCCACCCTTCTTCTAAACCATTATTACCAATTTAGGGAATACTTTACCAAACATCTAATACTCAGCAGATGTGTGTTCCGAGTTATATATTTAAATCACGCACTGGTTTTAATTAACACATTGCAGTCCGTTGCCCTATTAATACGCTTTTTGATTTAAAATTTGGTAGCCGACGAAGTAGTACTACGTCAATTAATAATCAAAGTATAGGAGCGTACGAATACGTTTTATTTAAAACCTTTCCCGTAAGAAAGCCGACTGAAGGACTTTCGGTAGTTTTCAGTTTCCTCCTTCAATTTCCTTTCCCGGTAGAAAGCCGACTAGAGGACTTTCGGCAGTTTTCACTTTCCTCCAAGAATCGTTAGAAGTATTTTTTTAACATCCTAATGTGGTTTCCCCCCTTAGTGTGGCCCGACAGCCAAAATATTTGCCCACCCTTCTTCTAAACCATTATTACCAATTTAGGGAATACTTTACCAAACTCCTTACGATACTGCTTACCATAAAAGGTAGTATAATTTAGGTTATCAACACAGCAGTAATGAATCTAATACTCAGCAGATGTGTGTTACGAGTTATATATTTAAATCACGCACTGATTTTAATTAACACATTGCAGTCCGTTGCCCTATTAATACGCTTTTTGATTTAAAATTTGATAGCCGACGAAGTAGTACTACGTCAATTAATAATCAAAGTATAGGAGCGTACGAATACGTTTTATTTAAAACCTTTCCCGTAAGAAAGCCGATTGAAGGACTTTCGGTAGTTTTCAGTTTCCTCCTTCAGTTTCCTTTCCCGGTAGAAAGCCGACTAGAGGACTTTCGGCAGTTTTCACTTTCCTCCAAGAATCGTTAGAAGTAAAGTCGGTTTGGTTTCCTGGGATTTTTAGATATCTAAGTTTAAAAAAGTTTGAAACAGAAATCTTTAGTTTTGTGGAATATTTGAAGTTTTTTCTCGATTTTCGTGAAAAATATTACTAAGGTTTTGCAGCAGACAATGGGAACTGGAGGAGATTGGAGATTTTCAAGAATTTTCTACTCACAGTTTGCATCGGACTATGATGAACGTCATTGGAAAATTTGTTTTTTCTTGATTTTGAATAAAACTAAGGAAAGTGAAGTTTTACAAGATTTTACTTTGTAAAACTTTTACAAGATTTTACTCAGAAATTGTTGCAAAATTATTAATTCCTTTTTTTATAACTAGTTAGGATCTTGGAACGAGCTTTGCGCAACTGAAGAATTTTCGCAGGTGTTTTGGAAAGGAAATCGCGAAACTAGGAAGGAAATTAGTGTTTGGTAACTGCTGACGGTCGGAATTGAGATTTGAATCCTGACCAAAGGAACAGAAAATTCCTCGAAAAAAAAATCTCGGGAAAACAGGAATTTGGAAAATTGCCTACTACTAGCCCTACTAGCTCCTAGCAGTATTTTGAACGGGAAAATTTAAAACTTTTCTGATTCTTTCAAAATTCTGTTATATATTTCTAATTTTGTATTTTTCACAATAATAATTTAATTGTAATAAACAAAGTTTTATTGATTCTTAAAAAAGGGGCCGGCATCTGACGCGTAATCCGCCCTCTGTATAGTGTTAAACCAATTTTTTTTCTATTTTGAGTCTATAATGAAGCACTCATATGGTTCGTTTATTGGTCGCCGAATGCGATACAATTTTCTCAATAAGTATCGGCGATTTTTTTATTTAAAAAAGGCATAAAAGGGCACAAAATAGAAAAAATAGAATTAGAAAACTCCATTAGCTCCATTAGAAAACTCCTCGCTACGCTCGTTGTTTTTTAAACATGGACGCGTGCTGAAAAACCGCGCTTATTAAACTTGTTCTTTAATATACTATTACAAGATATATATTAATTGTTTGCATGTTTTTAGCGATTGCAAACAATTTATTTGCATTGTTTTTAAGCATCCCGCAAAAGAGAAACCTTAAAAAACTTTCTATTTGAAATTAAAATTCTTGGTTGCATTGCAGACAGGTAAATATTTATGCTGATGATTTATTCAACTTATTGAATAAACTCATAAAACTAATAATAGTTATCATGATATAGTATCTCTTGTAAACCACGTGGTTTCAAGGCTCACGAAAGTGCAGGAAACCAAAAACTTGCACTCTTAAGTGGTACTTAAAATTATATTTATTTATTTTATGTCATTTGTGAATTTAAACGTAGTAATATCTTAATCCATTACTTTTAATATTAAAATTCACATAGATGTTCAAAATTCACGTGATATATTATTTGCCAATGCTATATCATAAAACTAAAAAATAATCAACTCAAAAACTAATAAACCAAATCTGACGGATCTTTTAGCTTCTGCGCTCAAAATTTTCCTAGAAACAGTTTGCAACAAAATATATGTGGGGCTGTGTTATAGATTGTTTTATTAAATATAGCATATTGCTAGATGTGGCAATTTAAATATCTTTCTCAAAGGCAAATGAACAAAGTTCCACACAAATATCATGATCAACAGATGTACATAGTATATTAACTGTGCTAATTATTTAAATCATAAAGCAAACAGATTGATAACAAACTTAATATATTTCTATACTTGTGTGACAATTCACACATCTTATTTCTAACATTTCAACTAGTATTCTATTTTTACACACACCCTATACAAATGAGGACTTTCTAAATGGAATTTAAATTCTTCACTTTTTCAACTATATAATCAAATACATATTTTAAAGGTAATCCTATGAGGCCTAAGGCATAAAAGTTTATGTTTAAAGCTCTGCATATGAGTAAAACTTTGTAATTACAAGGATTATAAAATGAATTTTTGAGTGGAATGTTTGAATAGATTTGTTGGATAAGTTGGGTGTTTTTTTAATATAAATATTGTGGTAAAATACGTGAAATATTTGTAATAGAATTCTTTTTGACACACCCCCCGTGTGGACGGAGGTGAATGTAAACGAAGGAGTTAACACACGTCTTAATCCCAATTTAATCTCGACATGCCTATCTAAATTTATCTTAAAACACGCAATAAAAAACCACGAAAGTAAATTTAAAAATATTGACGATTCAAAACCTAACCAACAAATCGGACGTTTACGCCGATTTCGACACCGCAAATGAATGATATAACGCATGTCATATATAGAAATGTAGGTAATTCTTTGCTGGTCTTTTTAAGCTAATTTACTCACCGATAACTTTGCCCAATTCGTAATCATCCTTGGTATTTCCCCACGGTAGCAGAGTCTGTGATGTCGAAGCCGCCATTTTGCGAGTCAGTATGTTTCCTATATTACCTATCGACTGTCTGGCAGCTCTCGCATACCCGCTTAACGACAGATGGCTCTCGCAAGACCCTATCGACTTCTGCCGAAAGATTCCATGACTTCCCGGTGGAAATACTTCATCAGATATTTTTCTAAAACAATAGAAAAAGTTTAGATTAGTTGGAACTCAATCATTTTCTAAATTAATCAAATGTTTGTTTTAAACAATTCTTCGTGATTCTTAAGTTTTTACATTGTTTTTGAGTTTTCACCGTGTTGTAGCGGTGATTATACGTTTTGGATTGATTGTTTCTTAATTATAAATTTATTGTTCGGTTTTTTAAAGTTTTTAATAACATCGTTATTGTAATTAGTTCTGACATTCAAAAACGTTCAATTTCTGACGTACCCAAATTGAACTTTTACTTTATATCAAGTTTTCTTTTTATTAACGAAACGTTAAGATCATTATACATAATGAGATCATTATCATAAGAAATTAACGCACCACAACTAGCAATCGAAATATTGTTAAGTATGAGGTAATTTTATACATAAGTAATGCTTAAAACTAAGTCAACCATATTCCGTCCAAATTAACAAAAATCAACGCAATTTAACAACAAATAACGCAAAAATAAAAATAAACTATTTTTAGTATTTAATTGATCGGTTGTGACTTGTACTGCGGCCCTTATAGATCTATTGTACCCCACCCTTTTCCTACAGTCCATGGTATACATACCCATATAGAGCGCAGTCGTGTGAAGTTGGCCCCCAAATTTTTGAAAAATTAAAATTTTTTTAGAGTTCTGGCAAGATTTCGAATAGTTCTAGAGTTCTTGCTTGAAAATTGCAATAGTTCCGGGGAATTTCGGGCAGAAATCGAGAAAAACAAATTGGGAGCCAACTTCATGCAGCCCCCTATTTTTCAGGAAAAAGAGTTCTGATGTAATATTCCAGTTCTTTATATAGAGTTCTAGAGTTCTCAATCGATAATGCATATAGTTCTACTTTTTTTTTTCTTCAAAATTTTGTAATTTTTGAAAAATTAAAAAAAAAAATCGGATAACGGTTTTCGATTGTACTAAGGCAGATAAACAAAAAATGCTTATTAGACATTTTTGTAAAATCGATATTTATAAATTTATTTATAAAAAACTTTCGACGAATATAAAAAAAAAAGAAAATACAAGAGTTCTGATAACAGTTCTGAGTAGCCCCCGAAGAGTTCTAAACAAATAACCAATACAATTTCTTTGTCAAACCAAGAGTCCTAGGTAGCCCCTCGAGAGTTCTGAACAAATCTCTTTTATAATCTCCATGTCCGACCAATATTAAAGAAGTTATAAGCAAAAACGAGGCGCAAATTTTTTGAAAATTACAGAATTCGAAAAAAAAAAATTTCCATGAGTTCTGTTCAGAGTTCTGGGTAGTCCCTCGAGAGTTCTGAACAAATCTCTTCTATAATTACCATGTCCGACCAATATCAAAGAAGTTATAAGCAAAAACGAGACGAGACGCAAAATTTAAAAAAATTACAGAATTCGAAAAAAAAATTTTACATGAGTTCTGTTCAGAGTTCTGGGTAGCCCCTCGAGAGTTCTGAACAAATCTCTTTTATAATTACCATGCCCGACCAATATTAAAGAAGTTATAAGCAAAAACGAGGCGCAAAATTTAAAAAAATTACAGAATTCCAAAAAAAAATGTTTCATGAGTTTTGATAGGAGTTCTGAGTAGCCCCCGGAGAGTTCTGAACAAATAACCTATACAATTTCTGTGTCAAACCAATATTTTTTTTAAATTTCAGAATTTTCAATTTTTTTTTTCAAAATTTGTTTTTTCCATGAGTTCTGTTAAGAGTTCTGGGTTGCCCCTCGAGAGTTCTGAACAAATCTCTTTTATAACTTCTTTTAAAAAATTTCGAATTCTGAAATTTTCAAAAAATTAGCGCCTCGCTTTTGCTTATAACTTCTTTAATATTGGTCGGACGTGGTAATTATAAAAGAGATTTGTTCAGAACTCTCGAGGGGCTACCCAGAACTCTTAACAGAACTTACGGATTTTTTTTTTTTTTTTAAATTCTGTAATTTTCAAAAATTTAGCATCTCGTTTTTGCTTATAACTTCTTTAATATTGGTTTGACAAAGAAATTGTATTAGTTATTTGTTCAGAACTCTCCGGGGGCTACTCAGAACTCTTATCAGAACTCTTGTATTTTTTTATTTTTTATCTTCGTCGAAAGTTTTTTATAAATAAATTTATAAATATTGATTTTACAAAAATGTCTGATAAGCATTTTTTATTTATCTGCCTTAGTACAATCGAAAACCGTTATCAGATTTTTTTTTAATTTTTCAAAAATTAAAAAATTTTGAAAAAAAAAGTAGAACTATATTCATTATCGATTGAGAACTCTAGAACTCTATATAAAGAACTGGAATATTACATCAGAACTCTTTTTCCTGAAAAATAGGGGGCTGCGTGAAGTTGGCCCCCAATTTGTTTTCCTCGATTTCTGCCCGAAATTCCCCGGAACTATTGCAATTTTCAAGCAAGAACTCTAGAACCATTCGAAATCTTGCCAGAACTCTAAAAAAATTTAAATTTTTCAAAATTTCGGGGGCCAACTTCACACGACTATAGAGCGCCTCCTCTAGTCTTGATACCCTTAGGAATTTCAGGGTGGGATCTTCTCGGAGGCTGGCTATCATCCTTGCTATTCGAATTTTGTTGGAAGCTGCTCGTAAAAGTTCGGTGCTAGAACAAGCAAACCATTTCCTTAGATTCCTGAACCAGGATATTTTACGTCCGCCAACATTCTTTGTTTCCTTTATTTTCCATTGCATTGTGAGCTGGGACAGTTTGTACTTGGATCCCCTCACGATGTGTCCCAAGTATTTTAGTATTCTGCATACTGCATTCTGCACGGTGCATATAGCCTCGCAATCTTTTTGATTTTGGTCATACATAATAACATAACCTTTTATTGGTGACTATCTAATATACAAGGTATACGACACATCCTGCAATAGCACCACATCTCGAAAGCTTGCAGAGTCTATCTAAATGGGTCTTTTTAATGGTCCAGGTTTCTACGCCATAAAGGTAGTTGGTTCGTATTTCTCTTGTTTGCTCTCCAGTTTGTACAAGCCACGCATCAAGGTATTTAAAGTTTTGTACGTTTTCAATGTTGGTTTGCGATTCTTAGGTTCTGAATTTGATGTTGTCCAGATTTATTAATTACCTTCCACCTCTCCACTTCGGTCTTTTTGAGGTTTATTTTCAATCCATATTCAGAGCAGCAGTCATTTACTTTTGCTTATAGGTATTGTAAGTCTGCAAGGTTACTAGCTAACAGGACTAAATAATCAGCATACCTTGTTATATATTGTTTAATGTTTCACCATTTATGATTATACCTGCAGCTTCTTCATCCATGCATTCCTTAAAAATAGCTTCGCTATATACATTAAATGGAAGTGGTGATAATATACGCCCTTGCCTTACACCCAGGGTATCTCGATTGCCTAACTCAGTTCACATCCGACCTTTAGCTTAACAGTCTGGTCCCAGTATAGATTGCTGATAATTCTCACATCACTCAAGTCGATGTTTTTTTTTTGAGCTGATGACTTACTGTATCAAATGCCTTCTCGAAGTCAATAAAACACGAGAATATATCCTGATTCAAATCTAAGCAGAGTTAAAAAAGGACGTTAATTCCAAATAGAGCCACTCTCGTTCCCAGTTCATCACGCAAACAGAATTGTTTATTGCTTATATCTTATTCGAGTTCCGTATAAATTCTCTTGTGAATTTCCTTTAAGAAGAGTTTTAACGTGTGATTCACGGGTGCAATAGTTCGATAGCCCGAGCGTTCACTTCCTTTAGGTTTCTTATGGATCAACACAGAGGTAGACGACAACCATTGCTTAGGTATTACACCTTTGTTGTTCTCTCTCTACCTTAATTTTCTCCTCCAATTCTCTCTACTTCTGGCTGCATTTTCCCAATTTCGGCTTTGTAGAATTTGTTCCGCATCTTTCTCGACATTTTCTGCCCTTCGACGACGTGGTCTTCCTCCGGTTCTGGTGCCTTCCAGTTGTGCCTTATATATCTTTTTTGGGATTCTTTCTTCTGGCATCCTAATCATATGTCCAGCCCACTTGAATCTGAGGATTTTTATATGTGTTACCACATCTGGATATATATAATTCTCTTAACTCGTGGTTATATCTTATTCTCCAGACGCCTTGTTCTTGTATTGCCGAATATCCTTCTAAGTATTCTTCTTTCAAACCATAGGAGCATTTCTTCCGTTTTCTTTGTCAGGGTCCAGGTTTGGCATCCATAGGTCAATATAGGTCGGATTATAGTCTGGTATATTTTAATTTTTTTACTTTTTCCTACTATATTTCATTTAAACGTGTTTTGGAGGGAGTAATATGTTCTGTTGCTTGATATTATTCCTTGTTGTATTTCTTGAATTATTTCATTATTTTCATTTAGTTGTGATCCTAAATATTTAAATTGTTTCACCACTTCAAAGTTGCGATCCTCTATTGTTAAGTTTTGTCCCATTCTTCTAGATGGTTTCATAGCTAGACATTTGGTTTTCTCCTCGTTTACCTCCAACCCTACTTCATGTGCTTTGGTTTCTATCTTGTTATACGTTTCTTTAAGGGCTGTTGTTGATCTTGTGATAATGTTTAGATCATCTGCATAGCCAACAATTTGTTGAGCTTTATTTGCTATGGTACCGTTCGTTTGTATTTTCGTTTCTCTGATGGCCTTTTCCATTAGTAGGCTAAAGAGTATAGGGGCCAAGCTGTCCCCTTGACGCCGTCCTTGATCCGTGTCGAATTTCTCTGTTAGCTTATTTTGTATCTTTACTTGGGAATTGGTGTTGTTCATCGTTGTTCGGGTTAGTTTTATAAGTTTATGACCTTTGTTGTTAAATATTCCTAATAGTGAGTCAAACGCATCATCAATTTCTATCGATATCTGATCAGGATCAACTGTTTGCCAGCTTTCATACTATTCAGAGCATATTGGGTGGGATTGAAAGATTGCAACTCTTCTTCTTCCAAGCGGGCCCCAAGGTACATCTGTCTCTTACGGAGCAGTGCTCCGCACTTCTTCCTCTAGACTCCTAGGTGTTTTATAATTCTGCACTGCTCCTTCAAGACTCCTGACATAATTCTAAGTCTGTTGTCTCTTCGTTTTACTTCGTTTGCTAGATCAGTATGTATATAATCACTGATAAAAAGAAAGGGCCACATATGCGACTAATGACTTGTTGAGAATTGTTGCAACCTAAACTGGCAAAACTTTCCGTTCCACCTTTACTTTTTACTGTAAAGTAGCAAAAGTTTTAAAATCTAGGCCACATCTTTACAAACCAAAACTATGGGTTTCTACAGCTTATAATCCAAGGAAAATTCCTGGGAAAACGAAGTGTTTGAAGTGAATGTTTGGAGTGTCAACGGCGGATCTGTTTCGTATCGCATGTTATTCCAAAAAAGGAAAGTATTACATCCTGAGAAGCTGAACCAAGAAGAAGAAGTTAATGACGCAAACTGGTCTGAATTTGAAAAAAGTGGTCAAAGATCAAACAGTTCATTGGCCGCCTGGACAAAAGTATTCTTCCGTTGGTCCCAGCTGTTTAGATCTGTATTGTTCAGTCTCTGACTTACTTCTTCACTGTTCTTAAGTCGCTCTACGTCAAATCTTACCATTTTGAAGGTTCTGTGTAATATAGTGTTTCTAGGCTGCAGTCTTATTTTGATACTTGAGAGCTAGAGTCCAGATTGGCGTTTCTTATTACCTTTGCATTTTGTATTTACTTTTGAGATTTTCGTGAAATGGCCTCATGATCTATCTGGAATTCACCCAGGTTGGTATTAGGTGAAATCCAAGTCTTCTGCTTCCTTGACGAATGTTTGAAGGCTGTAGATTTCATGAGCAACCCAAAAGTTTCAATGCTAAGCTGCACCTTATATACTGCTGAAAGTTGTATTTGGAGAGTTCTTGTGGTAATAATGCTCTCTCTCTCTCTCTCTCTCTCTTAACGCACGCATCCGAAGAAAACGATCTTCTACAGCGGTAGTAAGTAGCACGTGGTCACTCTTGCCCTTTCCGCATATCATGTTCGTTCGTTAGTAACCCAGCCTTAGCATTTCCTTCCAGAAGAAGTTGACCAGCAGTTTGAATGCTAACTTGCACCTTATATACTGCTGAAAGTTGTCTTTGGATATCTTTTCTCGAACAAAGTAAAAGCATTGACACGAATATTCTTGAGATGTCAAATATTCTTGAGATGCCAAATATTATTTATAGCTCTCCTAGAGATACTTGAGATATTTTAAATAAGACTGATCGTACAAGCAAGTATTTGGTGACAGCTACGCGATTTGATACGTTTTAGACTGCAAGTAAATTGTTAAATGTGCCTGTAAAATTGTTTGATGTTTTCTAACAAACCGAAATATGTAGAAACTGGCCAAAAGTAGCATATTCTATCAGCACTGAATTGAATTCCCAAGTAAAATTACCACGCAGTAACAATCGCAACTATCTTATTAATATTCTATCAGGCTTGCATCAGACATAGATACCATGCATTTGGTTGAAGTAGATAGCGCCCTAATTTTCTATTATCGCATATTTAACATTAATAATTGGTAGAAAATGGATTATTATTTTAATTTCTTGGAACGAGCGGTGTAAATAAAGTTTTTCGAAATAGTTCATAGCAAACGCATATTAAGAAACTGGTCTGGTTACGTAGGCAACTTCAAATACATTTGAGTGTTGCATTGAACTTGATACGTCACTTGCACGGTTTTAAAATACGTCTTCAATATGTAAATTAGCTTATAAGAAGTCGTGTTTGCTCTTTGAAATTAGCATTATCAAATTCGGAACAATCATATTTATAATAATTTAATTTGACGATTAAACTGCGAACACTACATTTCAAATTGGAAGTAATTAGTTTTCAATTCACATAATTCCATAAAAAATAAATCTTTAAATGATAATAAGAATATAAAGAATAAATCTATCTTTAATGTACAGTCTTTAATATGCAAATATTAAGTACTATCAAGGAAATTGTCATTAAATGCGAGAAAACATGATGACACATAATTGGACGCCGTTTTATTACTTTACAAAATTATGAATTAATATTTTCTCCGCTTTAGACGTAGGTATATATTTGCCAAACCGTAAATTTCTATAGACATGTATACACGTGCATTATAATCAATAATACTACCCATACTTTAATATGGAAATATTAAGTAATATCAAGGAATAAGTCAGTAAATGCGAGAAATCTAGAATGTTGAGACTTAACTGACGCTCTTTTATAATTTCACAAATTTATGAATTACTTTTTCCGCTGCTTTAGTCATGTATATGCCAAAGTGAAAACCGTCAGATTGTGTAAAACTGAGCCATTGCCAGAACTGTTGCCAGTTCGTGAAGTTCATCTAATTCGTGTAGCTCATGAAATCACCTATTTTAGGAGGAACTTCTTTAACTGGGATTTACACTATCTTACTTACCTACTTACTGATTCCACGTTTCAAGAAATGCCTAAGTACTTTCATCTCATAATATAAAGCTACTTGTCTTAATTAACAGACCTATTAATAAAGAGATAAATAAAGAAACATATTTGAGATTTCTTTGGAACCTTCAAGCAGGCACTCAGAAAATACGCTCCGCCACGCTTGCACTTCAGAGACTCACAAGGCAAACTGGCCTATAACGACAAGGACAACTGCCACCGTTTGGCTCAGTACTTTAAAAATCGACTCAACTGTGACCCACCCATCGAAGACTTCGACTATTAACAAACCACACCAAACCCGGACTCGCTGCTCCCTTCATTGCAAGAAGTTGGCCAGATCATTCAAATTCTTAAGAATAATAAGGCAGCTGGCGGGGACTACATCGTTTCTGAACTGTGTACAGGTGCTGGAAACAATTCCGTGCGCAAGCTAACCAAGATAATCCAGGACATTACCACCCGATTGCAAATCTGCTCTGATCCATCCGCTTCACAAAAAGGGAGATTTTACTGATCTAAACAACTACCGTGGAATTTCTCTCGTCCCGGTAACATACAAGTTTCTCTCGAAGGTGTTACAAACAAGGGCAGAAAATCGGCTGGAAAGTCAACAGGGAGAATACCAGGGGGGCTTCAGGAAGACCCGATCCTGTGTTAAAAAGATCCTCGATCTTAAAACTGTACTTGCATACTCCAAGATGAGAAACCGCAAGGTGGTCCTCACCTTTGTTGATTTTAGGACGGCCTAGGATGTCATTGATAGAGAAACGCTTGACAAAGTACTCCAGGAACTAGGGTTAGACAACAAAACCCGCAAACTCATCCGATAAACTTTGACCAACCCATTCCAAGGTTAAATTTCAGATAAGGCAAGAGGCGAGATTTCAGAAAGCTTCGAAATAAAAACTGAAGTGAGACAAGGAGATGGACTTTCCACACTTCCCTTCAACTATGTCCTTGAAAAGGTTATGAGAGAATGGCTCAAAGAACTGATCAATGTGGGTGCTCAGAGTGGTATCTATCTGGGACGTAAGAACGATGGACTGGTTGTAGATTGCCTGGCCTTTGTAGATGACATGGCACTGTTTGCTGATTCTCTGGAGATGGCAACAATGCATGTAAACTGCCTCAGAATACAGGCTGCCAATGTGGGTCGTCAAGTGTCGCTGGAGAAAACAAAATTCTTCACCAACATCAGAGAAGCAAACAGAGAGATGTTACTACAGCAGGGAAACATCAAGAAGACTGAGAAATTCAAGAATCTCGGCGAATGGATTGAACCCAACTTATTGTAAAGAGCATCATTATCCAAGAGAGTTAACAAGTTAGAACTAGCCTATCGACTGACTAAGAACACTTATAACAAGAAATGCCTGTCACGCAGCCGGAAACTTATGCAATACACATCAGTCTTACGATATGCCATGGAGTGTCTTTCCTTGAATCGAAGAGGTCTGGTAGCGAAATTAGAAATCATAGAGAGGAGAATCATCAGGAAGATCCTAGGCTCGGCAATGGAAGATGGGGAATTCCAAAGGCGGCATAACTCTGAGCTCTACGAACATATTGAGATGCTCTATGACTGTGCAAGGAAAAGAAGGGTAGCTTTCTATGGCCACGTTGCAAAATTACCTCCAAACCGACTAACCAATCGTCTGTTCACCTTCAGGCAAAACAAGAAGGTTCAAATTAAACAAATAAAAAAATAAAGACCTATATTTGCGCTGCTATTAGATGAGTCAACGGATGAAGCTTCGTGTTCAAAATTACCGTAATTTAATCGGTATATTAAAGATGACCATGTAAAAGAGGAATACTTGTTCTGCAAGTTTCTGCTCACCACTACTTGTGGTGAAGACGTATCCGAAACGCTAAAGCAGTTTATTTTAGACAACGGACTGGTCTGTTCAAAGTTGGTTGGCGTTTGTACAAACGAGGCGCCTTCCATGATGGGTTCGTTCGGGATTTCAAGCACTCAAGTTGCTCCTCAAGTTTTATCTTATCATTACCCGATACACCTCTACGCTTTGGCTGTGAAAACGCTTCCACCATATTTTCTAAGCACATCATATTCGTGGGAGTGCAACAAACTCGAAATTATTCAAAGATTTATGCGATGAAGTTGGTGCCAAATTTATTCCTCTTTTATATCACTTGGTTGGCAGAAACCGAGAAGGATGTTAAAGAACTGGGAATAACAGATCTCCAAAACAGACAGTTTGTGAGACGCACCCTGAAGGAAGTCCGTGGATTTCAGGAAAATCTGCGAAGGAAAGGCACCTCCTGGACAGAAGAGAGAAAGGAGTTACACCCGCAGAAGATGCGACAATACTGGGCAAAGATCAAAGCCCAAAAGTTGAACAACCGTGGTCCAAAGTAGGCCTATTCAAAAGAAGAAGAAGAAGAAACATATTTGAGGTGGTTTGATGAACTAGCTAGTCATAACAAGTAATTCATATAGAATAAATGAACTGTCGGCAGATCATGCAATGACTCGGTTTTACACAATCTGACGGATTTAACTATATGACTACGACATTTAAATTCGCGCAGTATAATCAATAATATTGCAAGTGAATTAAATTAGTCAAATCTCCATGAGCGTTAAAGAGACGTTTATTTTCATCAACTATTATTGGAGATAACGAATATTCGAGTTCGAGAATTAAAAGTAAATTAAATTCATCCTCGCCAGAGAGAAATTTCCTAAAATATTAGTAAAGCTCATATAGAAAGCCCTGAACGAGGTACAGAGATGTTGCAGGGGTAAACCTTCGAGTAAATCCCCTAAATCGACTCTAGTACCATTCACAAACGTACAAGGCTCCAAATTGGGTGTCTAAAGGTAAGTGAGTAAGTCAAGTATCTATGTACAACCCTGTATGCCAAATTGACTTAGAATCAAGAACTTAAGAAAGCTACCAATAAGTACAAAATGGCATTGATGATGACCTAAAGAGCACTTGGCAAATCATGAGAAGTAATAATAAAACCAAAAATGGTACACTGGTTGTAGACTATGGTAATTATACCCATTCTAACATATGGCTCCACAGTAAGGTAGTCCAAACTGAAAAAAAGTACAGGCCATAAAGAAACTCTCTAATGTTCAAAGATTGGCCTGCATAGCTATTACGGGATAGTTGAGAACCGCCCCAACTGCAGCTCTGGAGGTCATAATATCCCTGAATAGCTTTATCATAGATGAGGCAAGGATGGGAGCCTTAATATCCGGGGGTAAATCAGCTTTTCTGTGGGGAGTAACCACTACTACTAATTAATTAATAGAATAGATAGTTACTAAGAATTTAAAAAATTACGGATAAACCGCCCAGTAGTATTTACACTCTTTCTAGCAGCCATATCGTTGTTGCCTGATTTATGTTGATAATCCGCCTGATAATCCGACACATATGGTGCCAGACAACCGCCGGATTATTCAAAAATTCCAAATTATCGCGGAGCGCCCAATTACTGAACGTGCCGGACTAACCATCCGCCGGATTATGATAATTGTACTGTAGTTATTTTCTTTTTTGATTTTTGGTTCGATTCAAGAAAACCAAAACACCAGTTTGCTAGTTATCACGCCCTCTAATTAGCTGAATTTCCGGCAACTAATTACAAAGAGGCCTTTTTACGGTTAGTTTACTTTTTAGCGCATGCGCATCCGCCAAGTTTGAAAGGCGGGAATATGAAAGTTTCGGGAAAGTAATAAGGTTATACGTCAAAAAGTTCGGGCAAAACAAGGCGAAAATTCACACATGTGCACAAAAAAACTTCAACTATGAAAAAGGTCTATTTTCCCTGCATGAAATATTGCAATGGCCACCTCTTGTTTGTCAAACTTCCTTGATGTTGTAAAATAAATTTAAGTTAGTTAATTTGTAGAAGTCTTACAATTGGTGTACAGTCAAATACAAATACATTTAGTTTAAATAACGCTGTGCTAAATATTTTTTGGGTAAAGACTTATTGCTTGTCTTGCATGTGACTTCTTAATACTTGCCGTAAACCAATCGCGAGTCCAAACAGTGACATGGCTTCTACATTCGAAAAAAAACGCTAGTTTAAAGGAGCATTTTTACAATGGCGCTTCACGAATATTCTAGAGACGAATATACAAAAGCCTTAGTGTGTTTTATGTAATAAAGTGCTTAATCCAGAGAGCATGAAACCAAGCAATTTAAAATAACATTTCGAGAAAGTTCACAAAGAGTTCGTAGGAAAATATCTAGATTTTTTTAAGAAAAAAGAGAGCGCTTTCTGATGTCTTCGCGGTTGGATTTCACAGGAAATATGCAAAAGAAAAATGAATCGTGTCTTGAAGCTTCAAATCAGATTTCTTATCGCATTGCTATGAACAAAAAACCGCCAACTATAGGAGAGGAGCTCATCAAAACTTGTTTGTGTGATGCAGTATCGCTCGTTATTGGTGAGCAACATGTGGCTAAAATTAAACAAATAAAAAAATAAAGACCTATATTTGCGCTGCTATTAGATGAGTCAACGGATGAAGCTCCGTGTTCAAAATTACCGTAATTTAATCGGTATATTAAAGATGACCATGTAAAAGAGGAATACTTGTACTGCAAGTTTCTGCTCACCACTACTTGTGGTGAAGACGTATCCGAAACGCTAAAGCAGTTTATTTTAGACAACGGACTGGTCTGTTCAAAGTTGGTTGGCGTTTGTACAGAGGAGGCGCCTTCCATGATGGGTTCGTTCGGGATTTCAAGCACTCAAGTTGCTCCTCAAGTTTTATCTTATCATTACCCGATACACCGCTACGCTTTGGCTGTTAAAACGCTTCCACCAGATTTTCTAAGCACATCATATTCGTGGGAGTGCAACAAATCCGAAATTATTCAAAGATTTATGCGATGAAGTTGGTGCCAAATGTATTCCTCTTTTATATCACTTGGTTGACAGAAACCGAGAAGGAAGTTAAAGAACTGGGAATAACAGATCTCCAAAACAGACAGTCTGTGAGACGCACCCTGAAGGAAGTCCGTGGATTTCAGGAAAAACTGAGAAGGAAAGGCACCTCCTGGACAGAAGAGAGAAAGGAGTTACACCCGCAGAAGATGCGACAATACTGGGCAAAGATCAAAGCCCAACAGTTGAATAACCGTGGTCCAAAGTAGGCCTATTCGAAAGAAGAAGAAGAAGAAACATATTTGAGGTGGTTTGATGAACTAGCTAGTCATAACAAGTAATTCATATAGAATAAAGGAACTGTCGGCAGATCATGCAATGACTCGGTTTTACACAATCTGACGGATTTCACTATATGACTACGACATTTAAATTCGCGCAGTATAATCAATAATATTGCAAGTAAGTGAATTAAATTAGTCAAATCTCCATGAGCGTTAAAGAGACGTTTATTTTCATCAACTATTATTGGAGATAACGAATATTCGAGTTCGAGAATTAAAAGTAAATTAAATTCATCCTCGCCAGAGGGAAATTTCCTAAAATATTACTAAAGCTCATATAGAAAGCCCTGAACGAGGTAGAGAGATGTTGCAGGGGTAAACCTTCGAGTAAATCCCCTAAATCGACTCTAGTACCATTCACAAATGTACAAGGCTCCAAATTGGGTGTCTAAAGGTAAGTGAGTAAGTCAAGTATCTATGTACAACCCTGTATGCCAAATTGACTTAGAATCGAGAACTTAAGAAAGCTACCAATAAGTACAAAATGGCATTGATGATGACCAAAAGATCACTTGGCAAATCATGAGAAGTAATAATAAAACCAAAAATGGTGCACTGGTTGTAGACTATGGTAATTATACCCATTCTAAAATATGGCTCCACAGTAAGGTAGTCCAAACTGAAAAAAAGTACAGGGCATAAAGAAACTCTCTAATGTTCAAAGATTGGCCTGCATAGCTATTACGGGATAGTTGAGAACCGCCCCAACTGCAGCTGTGGAGGTCATAATATCCCTGAATAGCTTTATCATAGATGAGGCAAGGATGGGAGCCTTAATATCCGGGGGTAAATCAGCTTTTCTGTGGGTGTAACCACTACTACTAATCAATTAATAGAATAGATGGTTACTAAGAATTTAAAAAATTACGGATAAACCGCCCAGTAGTATTTACACTCTTTCTAGCAGCCATATCGTTGTTGCCTGATTTATGTTGATAATCCGCCTGATAATCCGACACATATGGAGCCAGACAACCGCCGGATTATTCAAAAATTCCAAATTATCGCGGAGCGCCCAATTTCTGAACGTGCCGGACTAACCATCCGCCGGATTATGATAATTGTACTGTAGTTATTTTCTTTTTGGATTTTTGGTTCGATTCAAGAAAACCAAAACACCAGTTTGCTAGTTATCTCGCCCTCTAATTAGCTGAATTTCCGGCAACTAATTACCAATAGGCCTTTTTACGGTTAGTTAAGCGCATAGGCATCCGCCAAGTTTGAAAGGCGGGAATATGAAAGTTTCGGGAAAATAATAAGGTTATACGTCAAAAAGTTCGGGCAAAACATGGCGAAAATTGACACATGTGCACAAAAAAAACTTCAACTATGAAAAAGGTCTATTTTCCCTGCATGAAATATTGCAATGGCCACCCCTTGTTTGTCAAACTTCCTTGATGTTGTAAAATAAATTTAAGTTAGTTAATTTGTAGAAGTCTTACAATTGGTGTACAGTCATACAAATACATTTACTTTAAATAACGCTGTGCTAAATATTTTTTGGGTAAAGACTTATTGCTTGTCTTGTATGTGACTTCTTAATACTTGCCGTAAACCAATCGCGAGTCCAAATAGTGACATGGCTTCTACATTCGAAAAAAAACGCTAGTTTAAAGGAGCATTTTTACAATGGGGCTTCACGAATATTCTAGAGACGAATATACAAAAGCCTTAGTGTGTTTTATGTAATAAAGTGCTTAATCCAGAGAGCATGAAACCAAGCAAATTAAAATAACATTTCGAGAAAGTTCACAAAGAGCTCGTAGGAAAATATCTAGATTTTTTTAAGAAAAAAGAAAGCGCTTTCTGATGTCTTCGCGGTTGGATTTCACAGGAAATATGCAAAAGAAAAATGAATCGTGTCTTGAAGCTTCAAATCAGATTTCTTATCGCATTGCTATGAACAAAAAACCGCAAACTATTGGAGAGGAGCTCATCAAACCTTGTTTGTGTGATGCAGTAATGCTCGTTATTGGTGAGCAACATGTGGCTAAAATTAAACAAATAAAAAAATAAAGACCTATATTTGCGCTGCTATTAGATGAGTCAACGGATGAAGCTTCGTGTTCAAAATTACCGTAATTTAATCGGTATATTAAAGATGACCATGTAAAAGAGGAATACTTGTACTGCAAGTTTCTGCTCACCACTACTTGTGGTGAAGACATATCCGAAACGCTAAAGCAGTTTATTTTAGACAACGGACTGGTCTGGTCAAAGTTGGTTGGCGTTTGTACAGACGAGGCGCCTTCCATGATGGGTTCGTTCGGGATTTCAAGCACTCAAGTTGCTCCTCAAGTTTTATCTTATGATTACCCGATACACCGCTACGCTTTGGCTGTTAAAACGCTTCCACCAGATTTTCTAAGCACATCATATTCGTTGGAGTGCAACAAACTCGAAATTATTCAAAGATTTATGCGATGAAGTTGGTGCCAAATTTATTCCTCTTTTATATCACACAGAGGTACGTTGGTTATCCCGAGGAAAAGTTCTGAACAGAGTTTACAAGCTCCGTGAAGAAATAGGATTGCTTTTGGAAAAACAAGAAACACTGGAGTTTTTTTTCAAAAATACACGATAAAACATTCATCGAGAAACTGGCCTATCTTGCTGATTTTTTCAGTGAAGCTAACAAACAGTCTTAATATCTCATTGCAAGGAAATATTTTGACAGCACAGCATAAACATGCAATTTTTGTGCGTAAATTGGAACTTTACCAATGCAGAGTGCAAGTTGGCGATGTGTCGATGTTCACACAGCTGTATGAGCAATCGGTGAATACAGAACCAAACAAATTTGCTTGGTTCAGCATTTATCTGCAGCAATAGACTCACTAAAGCAATATTTTCCGGACATGGATACTCGTCAGTTCAACTCTTGGCTATTGAGACCATTTTCTACTGATGAGGACATTATTACAGACGAAGATGTGGCTACCAAAGTAGAGTTTTTCGGACTGCGCGAGAATAGTACTTTAAAAGTAGAATTTCAAATTTATGATCTCGGCACATTTTGGTATCAAGCAACTGCCGAATATCCTGTTACAGCTAATAGAGCTTTAAAAATGTTAATACACTTTGCCACCATCTATGTATGTATAACCGTCTCAATGTGGAACATAACTTGAGATGCGCTTTAAGTGAAACTAAACTTAACATAAACAGACTTGTGAATGCAAAACAATGCCAATCTTCACACTGATAATTAAAATATGTTAAAATTGTAAGATTGTAGTATAATTTGTGATTAATAAAGATATTTGCATTTGCTTGTATTGCTTGTTTTGATAACATTTTAAAGTACGGGTAAAATCAGTTAAGGTAAAAAAAATAGGTCGCAGGGGTTATGGTATTGAAAAGGTTAGGAACCTATGCTTTAGAAGCAAATGTAATGGTGCATGGGAGGCTCTGGCGAGGACAGGGCACACCACGATTACGAATGTAATAATATAGCAAAACCTTAACATTGAGAGAGACTTAATGTCAAAAAGTCTAACATTCGATCTACCCTTCTACAAACAACTACGTTGGATGGAAGGCAAGAAACCAAACACATGTCAAGGTGGGCTGGACTGGTATACAGACAGCTCCAAAAAGTAGTTTTGAACTGGCACAGGAATCTACAGACCATCCCTGTGGTATAGTTTATCGATGCTCCTGCGATCACAAGTCACGACTTTCCAAGCGGAAATACACTCCATCATTCTATGTGCGCGTAAAATCTAAAGATGGTCTACAAAAGTAGAAACTACTACAAAAAGTAGAAAGTTATAAATGCTGTGTGCCATGAAATTAATAACCTTAAAGAAGACCTCAAGGTCCTGGCGAAACATTACAAGGTCACATTTGCTTGGGTACCGAACCACAAGGGACTGGTAGGAAACGAAATAGCGGACAAGTTAGCAAAAAGTTGAGGCTAACAAAGGAAACATCAGTGCTAACTGATGATATTACTGAAACTATGTCCGGAAACAAAATCTGCAAATGGGTAGCAAGTAAGCACCATGGGACAAAATGAATGGTCAGAAACACATCAAACGAATGCTACAAAATTTATCGGTCGCTTTAACTCCTGAAATCCTGCAACTGTCAAGTAAGAAAGCCGAAAATTGTGGCAGGCCTACTCACAGGACACTGACCTCTACGAGAACTTCTGCACAAATTGAACATCTGTAAAAATGAACTATTATGCAAACAATGCTATGAGGAGAATGAAAGTGCCTCCCATATAATCTTTCATTGCAAAGCAATTGCATGTAGGAGACAAGCTTAACATACAACGAAAAAGATCCCCGTGAAGAACATGACACATAGACTCCTAGCCGTAATACATGGGCTGGACATATTAACATGAATGAAACAATGTGGGGAAATACAATAGGCCAATAGGCCGCAGTGTTCTTAATGGCTAATCCACTTGGACCCATATTGGTTGATGAGAAAAAAAGTTAAATTCGCGAACTTACAGATTTAAAATCTAATTAAGAAATTAGAAAGTTTCTAAGCTCTTTGATAAGCTATTAAGTAATCTGTTGTTAATTGTAATAAATTTAATGAAAAATGATAGAAGTAAATTTTCAAAATCTGAAAATTAGGCAATTTTGAATATGAATTAATTTTCACGAAACAATGCGAATCTGTTAAAATGAAGTAATCGTGACCCCAAATAATATAATTCCCCTTTATCACACACAACATATGCAAAATAGCACGTAATTAAGCAAACATAATTTAATCAATTCTACAAATACTAATAATCGAATTGTTTCCACAAATCCTATTTTATTAATTTTCGTGTTTACATTCGCTAGTACCTTCCAAACAACTCCATACATAAATAACAGGCGGATCTCGCGAATTTTTCATTCCCTGAACGTCAGTTTGACCACGTTTCACCGAGCTTAACTAGTCACTATGAAGGGTGCAGTAAGTACTAACCTTTTTCCTATAACTAGCGTACTTAAAAAGCGATTGTTTTCGAATATTATATGATCGGTCGATTCCATTCTGTAGACGCCGGTTTTTCGACGGCGCGGCTCCATCCTAAAAACAAAACTAAATTATTAAAAATTATTCACTAATAGAAAATAATTTTACTGAATGGATTATTTATTTCATGGATTATTTATAGTTAATAAATAAACTTATTAAAGGCGAAATGTAGCCTGAATATATATTCTACCTGTTCGTAGCTCTATAATATTAAGTCTGTTAAGACTTCAAAACAAATCCCATGTTGAAACAACTACTTCCCTTGCTAATATCACGCAGGATATTGAATTATACAACAGGAATTTTCATGTTATTACTTGCCCCAGTACACTATCGTGTCACTAACGAGTCCTAGATAAACACCATTGTTTATAAGATCATTTCTTTCTATTTAGATTAAGTGAATAGATAGATATAGTAATTTTTTTTTAATCCTTGTTAATTGCAAACTTAAAACTAACGGAACAAAGATGATGATGATGATTTTCTATAACGTAGGATGGTTTCACCAATTCTACTTTGTTAATTGATTTACGATCTTTAACCGTTTTTTCAAATATGATTTAATTGAGCTAAAAATATTTCGTCTGATTCGAAAAATATTTTTAACCATCTGGGGAAATGTATCTTAAGATCTCACTCATCCTTTTTATTATATTGAAGTTTATTTTTTGGGAAAAGGACATTTTTAATAAAACAACTAATATCGATATTTTACCAACGTTTCGGTCTTTTTGGTGAAAGTTTTTTACTTTCCCTGCAAAATCCAAACTTTGTTCATTGTTTTCAATGTTTTCGTAAGGAAATGTCTCGAAAATTATTTTATGAAAAAATGTACAATTCCATATGTTTTTGTTTTGTTGTTGTACTCACTTTCAAATTAAACAATTTCTGGAATATAATATTCAGTATCTCTTAACTAAATAAATGTCTCTTTGAATGCAAAAGGTTAGCAACCCCTGATCTAGTTACGATCTATAATCTGCAAGAAATAGTAGTTCTATTTTTTGCATTAATAACAATTGCACTGCTCAAAACAATTAGCGGGCCAGTAATTTGTGCCTCTATAAAATGCAAATGGGAAATTAGATGCAAATAAAATTAAAAATATCTGAAAGACGCCCTATTTAATTGTTTTATATGGCACATATGGAAGTGTCAAGCATCAAGTATTCTTCATCAATAATTAAAGTACTCCATATTTGCCCCAAAATATCACCAGATATTTTGAAATTTTGTAGTTCCAGTTCATTATCGATTGTACATTGTTGATCATCGATACGGCAAGATGACTCCAGACAATTGATGACTCAAAGGAGCCATTCGTCGCTCCACTCGATTAAAGCAACTGCGTCCCGAAGCGTTAGTTACAATATAGCATCAAGATCTAATTTTCGAAAATGAGAAATCGCATGGCAGATAACTTAAGGAAATCGTGGATTTTCATCGGGTCCTCCATCAACAGTGATGATTACAACTGGTTTCATGCGAATATCATCGGTTTTGGCTATATAAAGATTGAAAATCCACGAGGCGCTCAAAATTTATACTATGAGTGCGTGCAGATGATTTTTTGAGATGAGAGAATGTTTCCCTGATCTAATTGATCAATGTAATGAACACAAACTCGACAAAATCAGGGTAATGACACAAACATTAGTGAGATTTTTGTGATTGAATTCATACATAGATTTGTTTTAACCAGGTTCGTAATTTGAAGTTTAGTTTTAAACATCGTCGTTGAGCTGAGTTTTTATGTTATTTTATCGGATATTCATATTAAAAATCTACTCACAATAATATGTGTATCCGAAAATTGTCCAAATTTCACCAGCTTAAGTTGATTGTAACTTTCATGAATCAAATGTTAGTTGATACAATCAAATAAACTAACTAAAGCGAAATATACCTTGAATATATAAATATATTCAACCTGTTCGTAGCTCTATAATATGAAGCCTTATTAGGAAGTTTCTAATAAGACTTGATATTATAGAGGAAATAGCACATGGTGTTCGGACTAATGTAAGTGCATTCCATGTATAATTCAAAAGAGATAGATGCCACTGATAGTTGCCATGAAAGTGACTTGGTTCTAGGAATAGGATGAAAATCTCTAATTGTTTCAACACAAGATTTGTTCATAGTCCTAATAATAAATCCATGGTAAAAATAAGTTTGTATACATGTAAGTTGATCTTCCTTTTGTGATTTTGAGAGATTTTCCAGTTCTATTTGTAATAAGATAAATTTTAAGGACCACATCCACATCTCCGAATTTAAGACCACATCTCCGAAATTCAAATATATTAACTGTAGTTCAAATTGAGCTTTCTGCCGATCTTTTGAAACGGGTTAAAAATTATTTCGATGGTATTATTTTATCTGAATCAATTTATTTATCTTCTCAAAGATTCTGATTTTGATGAATAAATATCTTCACCATGAGTTTCTCTTTGAGCTGTATCAAAGTAAGAGATTCATGGGTACCATAACATGACCATGGTACCATGACCATGGTACTTTATACAACTCGTCGCACGGTAAAGAAAATACAGGCGAAGACTCTAAATCAGAAAGCTGCTGTAATGTCACATTCTCTGTCATTTTGAGTGAATCCTGAATTGTCTTAGAAGATAATCAAATTTACAGTATCTTTAATAAATATCTTTAATCTATCTTTATATATTATGTATCTTTAATAATTTCATTCCAATAACTTAAAATATATATATTGGACGGGTTGAAAAGCCACACAATCAAAATAAAATGCCGACCCCTGTCCTAGGCTGATGCTTGCCCGATGCGTGGTTGTCATCTTTAATCGAAGCTTCGCGGAAGCTTCTTATCATAGAGCGAGTCATCCATCAATGAACGGCCAATAATTGTTCGCTAATCATGTCAATGAATGATCGTAAATTCATACCAATCAGCGGTTATTCATTGCATGCCAATTAAAAACCGATGAATGGTTTATTAGGATTAGTCCAGCTGAAAAGCCTTTGATCAACCGATTATAGCTAACCGACCTTCGGCTGATTTATCGTATTTTTTTGTGGGTATGAGTGTGGCGTCGCGTCGTGTCAAAGAGAGTTTTCGAACGGATCGTTTTGCCCTCATATTTGATTCCCTCCACCTACTCCTAATTATCTGGTCTGATACAGTGACCCCATGCGTCGTCCTGAGGGAAATTAAGAGGCCTTTCGCCAGTGCCGTACCTAGCGTATGAAGCACCTGTGGCAAGTGTCTAATTTAAATTTGTCTAATAAGTCAGGAGATCAAAATCGGCAAATGACAGTCAGTGCTGATTTATGTAGAATGGTCAAGTAAAATAAAAACCACGTGTAACTCTCAGCCGGGTCGGTATCCTTTGTTTTGCGCCCTAAACTCAGATTTTCGCCAAGCCCTCCTTACGGCACTGCTTTTCGAAGCTCTATCATAGATAGAAACTCTATCACGAAGACTCGAAATCAGTAAAAATCGGTCTTGATTTCGAGTTGTTTTTCTTTTGCGACCTTGGGGATCTTCTTCTTCTTCTTGTGCCTTATTCTCAGTGGACGTTGGCGATTACTATGGCCCATCATTTTATTTGCTGCATCCCGAAATAGATCCATAGTTGTCATTCCTGTCCATTGTCTTAGATTTCGCAGCAACGATATTCATCATCTTCCAGGACCTCTTTTGCCGTTAAGCTTGCCCTGCATAATAAGATGAAGTAGGTTATATTTCTGGTTTCGATACGATTACGTTTAAAACCTATTTTTGTTTTCTCATACGCTGTAGACGGCTTTGTTGTAAAACTGGCCATCAATATCTTGCTTACTTATTATCATAACGTTTGTTTTATTTGTGTTTAGGCGCATGTTGAAGGTTTCGCAAACTTCTGTTACTCTGTCTATTAGCCTCTGGAGACCCTCAACTGTGACTGCGATTAGGACTGTGTCGTCAGCGTACCTTAAATTATTAATAAGTAAACTACGTAAACGCCGTTTAGTAAAATTCCGTCATCTGTGTTCTCCAAAGCCTCTCTAAACAGTCTCTCTGAATAAACATTAAAGAGCAGAGGAGAGAGCACACATCCCTGTCGAATTCCTTGGCGTACTTCAAACTCTTCAGAGAGCGCATTCTTCACCAGAACACGAACCATATGTTTCCAGTAAAGGTTACATATAATGCGGATATCCCTGTCATCCAGGCCTGACTGTCTGCGTTTCCAATAGTTTTGTGTGATTTACTTTATCAAAAGCTTTTTCGAAGCCGATGAAACAGGCAAAGACATTGCAGTTTACATCGCGTGTTCTTTGTATTAGAACATTAAGGCTAAACAGTGCTTTCCGTGCCCCGAGTCCGTTCCCAAATCCGAATTGTGTCTATCCGATATGTTCTTCGAGTTTGGGGTAAATACGTTCATGTATGACTTTTAGGAATGTTTTTAGAACATGACTCATTAGACTAAAGAATCTGTAGTCTTCGAATTTTTTAGCTGTGATTTTCTTCGGTTGAAGACAGCCATACTTCTGGAATTGTGCCGCTCTCATAAATGTAATTGAATAGCTCTGTAATGATGCCCAGGTAGTTTTGTTCTATGAGCTTTAGCAAATCTGCATAAACTTTATCGGGTCCTGCTGCTTTGTTGTTTTAAAGTTTCCTGATTGCATTCGCAAAAAAAGATTGCATTTGCAACCTCTTCTGTGGTGACAAAGGGCCCAGTTTTTATGTTTGCTTCCTCCAAAATGCCATGCACATCGCGCATGGTATATTAACCTGTATCCAAGCCCTGTTCCACAATCGCCGAATAACAGACAGGCTTATGTTGAAGTTTCTTGAAACTTGTTGAAGGCTATCGCTATTTTCAATTGATGTTATAGCATGAACAACTTCCACTTCGTTGAGATGATTAATTTTCACTTATCAAACTATCCGTTGCAAACTTTTTCGTCTGTATATTGATCTGAACAAGGCCTTCCTAGCTCTTTGAATCAAATTTGGGATACATTATTTCACTTTAATTTTGGTAGTTCTTGTAAATTATTACGGATACTCCGGAAGTATGCGATGCTGATAATTCCCTATATGTCAATTAAACCAATTAAATAGGGTGTTTCAGATGTTCTTAATTTTATTTGCATGTAATTTCCCGTTTGAATTTCATGGTACAAATTTAACAAATTGATTTTCCTTATTGTCTAGACCAGCGTTTCCCAACCTTTTTTGGCCCACGGACCAGTAAAATTAAAAAAAAAATATCGCGGACCATTGATATTTTTTTAACAAAATTTTACTAGGTATTAAAGAACTACTACATAAGTTAATTGTAACATTTTTATTATCATTTACTTACAATAATATTTAAATGTAAAGATATGTAATTATTTTCCTTTTTTTTTCTTCAGCGCCGTACTAATCATAAATTACATAGAATTAAAATTAGTTTAAGATATTTGTATTTCGTAATTTTATAAAATAAAATTTAGTTATTTTTTTTTAAGTAAATTTTTTTCGCGGATAGAAAAAATTGTCTGCGGAACAATAAAATTTATCCGCGGACCACTGGTGGTCCGCCGGACCAGCGGTTGAGAATAGCTGGTCTAGACTAGACTTTCCTTCTAGACTAGACTTCTCTAGATCAGATTACTAAGCCAAAGATCCCGGGTTCAAATCCTGGGACGCAAATAAAAATAAGCCACCGTCCTCCTGTGCATGGCTCTGGCAAAGACAGACACAGTTAAAGACACAGTAAGTCTCTCAAACCATCACAGTGAAAATCTGCCTAAGAATAGTAGCTCGCCACCCACTTTAAAAACTATAAGGGCAGCCTATAATCTCCACACCCGAAAGGGTACACAAGGGATTCAAAGGACCTACTTGTCGTCAAAACTTTTATTAATAATTCTGTAATTTTTATTTTTTTAAATTAATTTAAAGAATTTAATTTTATATACTTAAGTTTTTATTACACTTAATCTATTAATGTGCTTACCTTTATATTTAAACTTCTTGTAAACTCAAACAAATTACAAGATTAACTAAATATTATGCAGTTCTACTCTGTAAACTATTCAAGAAAGGAATAATCTCGAAATGACTCCTTTTGTCATTGTTTCTTCAATGTAAACAATAAATTATCAGAATTATGCTCAATATCTACATGTTTACTTATTTATAGTACATAATACTGTTTATCTTTGTAAAAAATCTGAAATTGTTACATTCGCTCGACACTTTCGAAGCAAAAAATACATTTTAAACAAGATCTTAACAAACTTATTAACAGTCTTATAAATTATTTTAATAAATCATGAATAAGACTGCAATTATAGCATCTAAATTAAACGGTTGAATTTAGTCTTGATTTATTAGCACCTATTGACCCGGCTTCGAATCCTGGTCGGGGAGGCGACAACTAGGGCGGATTTCACTAACCGGCCGAGCTGTCCACCCTGCATGAATACAAAATATGCGATGCAGGGGTGGCGCATACTAAAAGCCAAAGTGGAATAAAGGGTTTAGTGAGAGAGAAAAAACCACTAAAAAAAAGATTAGTATTTTATAAGCGTTTTAAGCAGTTTTATCAAACTTATTACCAGTTTTATTAATGGCTAAGAGGGTATTATTAACAGGCTTATTAATTACATATACTAAAATAGTATCGCACGCCTTTCTGGGATGGGGCGGGAAAAATACGTCAAATCGTGTTTGGAGAATTAAAACGGACGTTTTGAGTGATTTTAGAAAGAAATTTTGCCGGGAAAAAGTGGCGAAATGTTTAGAAGACTCCAGACAATTGACAAATCTTTCAGGTAATGTAGTGCCGCCGAAGGCGGCCAGGGTGCGGCGCGAAAATGAAATTTCCGTTTCTTGGTTGCCGAGCGGCCGCATGGACCGATCGTGACGTAAGTGGTGCTATCGATAGCGCCGATTTTTTCCGAACAATCAACTTGAATTTTCGTGTCTTCGAGAAAAAAAATTCGGTAAAAACGATCTTCTTTGACGTTCTATTACGAGCCGACCGCTGAATACAAAGCCTGTTTGCGGATCCGGTTGCGTAGGTTCTTCCTCTCTGGATCTTCGAAGAGGGCGCGTAATTTTTTGCAAAAATGGCAGTGCGGTAGATGTTTTTGCAAAATCGAACGTTTGCGGCTGTCGAACCTGAAGTAGGTGGAATTTTGCAAATTCTTCTACACCGTTCGATGAAGGTCGACAGTATCTTGCGTACGATGTGCCGACTTGCCGATTCGCAGAAAGCACAAGGTGGCCACAGCCGATAAATTGAAACCGGTAGGATGTCAATCAGCATTCGAGTCCTACAAAAGTACAAATGACACAACTTCTTGTCCTACAATCGCAGATCGAGAACAGACTGGACCGTGCGAAAAACGAAATTCGCATTTTGTGTCCTAGCTGGGAGGTGCTTGAAAATTTTTCAGAAATTTTGGAAGGGTGTCCTTCCGCCGAAATTTGCCATCATTCTGAAACCAAGTTTGCACGTTTCACTTGCACGGTGCGCCCTCCGGAGCCTTGCGAATGGTCGCCCATTTTTCGCATCATATTTTCCGTCTTTTAACTTTAGCAACGTTTACCGCGGCAATTCGCAAATTTCAATTCTTTTCTGCAATGATTATAAATTTCTCTTCTTCGCTGCGGTACGGTGAAGGGGAATTTTCCAAAATTCCTCAAATTTCGGGTGCGTCAAAATCGGAATTTTCTTACCACGACATTTACTATGCAACGAAAAACACAAATTGGTGGAAAACACATTTCCGCACTTTCACCTGCAAGTCTAGTCGCAAGACTTTCAGCATTTTCTGTATCGTGAATTTGCCAAGAAAACACACCGGCGCTACTGGCAGGACGCAAACACAAACGACAGCCCAACCGTCAGTCAGTTGACACGAACTACGACCGCGCAAAATGGTTTTTTTGACCAATTCTGATCGGGAACAGACATTGATAAATCAGACGTTCATCGATAACTTTGATAAATTTCATGATTCGGCCGCTAGCCGTTTCGATAACACAAGTGAGTTCCTCCGTCCTTCCCTTATAAATATGTATAAATTGAGTGATCTACGCACAAATCAAGTTCGATTTGCGGAACTTCAATGAAGCGTCAACCAAATTGTAACCATTCTAACCATTGAAAATTTTGTGAATTGCATTGTACCCATTGAAAAAAATCGCTATTTACATTTTTCACTTTTGTGACTAAACCGAACGATTTTGCAAAATTTCCACGGAATACTTTTTGTAGGTACAAACGTCCTACATATGGTTCAAGTCTCATGTTTTTAAAGCATTGATGAGATATTTACAGGAAACCTTTGAAGGAAAAATTATTCTCCATGACGTCCCTGGCGAAGGTGCAGCATTGAAATGTTGTCAGGGGGTACTTCCTACGGACACCCATGTTCAGTAAAAATGTAATTGAAATTCTTCAAGCGGCAATACATTTTTATAGAATTTTTGAATATATTGAAATTTTCGTGATCGGTTTTGGTTAGAATATCTGATTGACGTATCTGGATTCACTAAAAATCGTCTTAATAGGTTCCACTCCCGGTGGAACAATAACATTGTACACATTTGTAGAGAAAGGATCAGAAGATGAAACCACTGTGTCAGTTTTGCTAAATATTTTATCAATCGGTGGCAGCAGCCCCAGAAAGTCAAAGAGGAACTGATAAATTAGCTACTGCTTGAAAATTGTAAGAGATATATCAAAAATTCTATCAGTTCTGCATAGATCGTTGAATTTAACATAGAAATTAATGTTTTAGTATCTTAACGGTCGATAGCCTTGACACGAGATTTTTTTTAATGAAGTTCATATTTAAAATTTGTAAATATTTATTTTGTACAACTACAAAATGCTCAAGATTCTATATACTATTTCGCACTGACAACCATTCCATCTACTCCAGGGATGTTATGGAACCTCCGTAACCGTAACCGAAACTATCGGATATCCGAAATAAAAATCTATCCGTAACCGTAACCGAATCCGATATAAAAGTTTCGAATATTTTCGGATAATTTTGATTGATATGTTGTAATAATCCTATAAAAAATGTATAGATCTAATAAATCTAATAGAAATTATATAATAGAAAAAAAGAATCATTTTTTGTTTGTTTATTAATAGTAGTTTATGATAAAAGTTTGTGAAGGGCTTTTGTGCATGAATTGCGAAGTTTAAAGCACTAGCCGAAGGCGAGTGGTTTAATCGCAATGAGGGGACGGGTTTGAACCCCCTAGTAAAAAAAAAGCATAGCGACGGGAACACTATGTGGTCGTTGTCGATATAATCTAGGTTAACCTAGATTTAATCTGGATTAGGTTTTGGTTAGGTTAAGTTATTTTAGAAGACTTGATTCAAAATAAGAAAAAATAATTCAATGTTAATATAAAAAAAAATTATGTTCACTACGTCTATGTTTTTTGTTTAGTGACGCAAGTTGTTGCCTTATTAACAACAAACAGAAATCATTTAATAATGATTCTCCATTTAATTAACATTGGACTTTTACGCACGATTTGGATACTTTTACACACGATTATAATAATGGCATCCTTCACAAACAATAATGTATTTATTAATATGTTCATGTTAGTGTGAGTAGATAAAATTTAGATTTCGCATTTTGACGTAGATTTAACTTATAAATAATAATTACTTATATGACATATGGTTGTAGTACATACTTATATTGTAGTACTTACTTGTATGACATATGATTGTAGTACCAAATAATAACAGAGATAAATTAAAATTATTTACCAATTAGTATTCTACTTTTACAATGTCTTAGAAATCTAATATCCGTAACCGAAACTATCCGAAACTAACGGATAATCCGAAAAAAAATCATATCCATATCCGTATCTGAAACCGGTATAATATTATTCCTATATATCCAGATCCGAAATTTCATATCCATAACATCTCTGATCTACACTTTCAATTGATTCAACCTCAACTTTTCCACCCTATTCAACTATTCCATCCACATGTACTAGTAGTCTAATAAAATAATCTAATAAAAATAGATATAATCAAAAAGTAATGAAAACACAACTGCTTTACGATCCTATATCAGTGATATTGTACTGAGAGACTGTATACTCTAAGTACTATAAATAAAAGCTGAAGCTAAATTAGCAAAAAGTTTAGCCGGACGAGGCAGTAACTTGTTGAGTGGCTAAAAGATTAGCGTTGTTCTGAGAAACGGTTTCAGCACGTTTTTCTTAATGTTCTCCAACTTTTCTTGGATTTCCTTTTCGCGGTTTACTTCTGATGTGCTCAGTTTTGTTTCTAATTGGGTGGATTTTTCAGTCTTACGAATCTACATGGTTTGTTTTACTTCAATTGTGCGTGCATTCTATTTTTGAGCAGCTTCTAATTTTCTCTGAATCCCCTTCTCCCTATTTTGTTCAGCTACAGGAAGCTTAGTTTCAATTTGGGCGGATACGGTCGTTTTTCGTCCGTCAACGGTCTGTTTCATTTCGACGGAGCGAGTATTGTGATTGCGCATCTTCTCCATCTGTTCCTGTTCGAGCTGCTCGCGTCTGTTCTGGGCGTGATCTAACTTTTCTTGGACGGCCGTTTCTAGCTGCTGGAATTTGACACCATTCGAGGTACGTACGCGTTGCACTTGATCCTCGTGCTCCTGTAGGCGTTCGATCATTTTCTTGATGTTCTCATCGCGATGGGCAGATGCCGACTTTAATTTCTCTTCAATCTCAGTCTAATTAAGACAGCCTAGAAAATCTGTAAGAGCTAATGAACAGAATATCAGAAGTCAGTCAAAGGCATGGTCTCACGCTCAAGGTCAAAAAAAAACGAAGCACATGATAGTATCCAAAACCCACAAATAATTTCGGACAGCTTCGAGTTAACAACGCAGTAATTGAGAGAGTCCAAAAATATACATATCTAGGAACAACATTAAATAAAAAGTGTGACCACACAATTGAAATCAAATGTCGAATAGAAAAAGCTAGATCCGCATTCCTGAAAATGGCAAAGGTATTCAAAGCACATCACCTGAATATACAAACGAAGATCAGGCTACTGAGATGCTACATCTTTACAGTACTTCTATATGGAGTGGAGTCCTTAACTCTGACAGAGGCTAGCGAACGAAGACTCGAGGCATTTGAGATTTGGCTATACCGCCGCGTACTCAAAGTTTCCTGGACGGCTCACGTTACCAACCAGCAGGTCCTAGAGAGAATAGAAAAAGAACGAGAGGTCTTACTAACAATAAAGACAAGGAAGCTGAAACACCTTAGCCATATAATGAGGAATCATCTACAGCATCATGCTAGACTTTAACACACCACGAAAATTAGTAAGGCTAACAAGACTAACAATGGAGAACTCTAAAAGCCAGGTGAAGATACAAGGAGACCTAACAGATCCATTTAAAATAAACCAAGGCCTGAAGCAGGGAGATGGACTCGCCCCAATGCTCTTTAATCTAGCATTAGAATACGCAGTAAGGAAAACCACGGTAGACACGAACGCGTAGCTGCTTCACAAATCCACCAATCTAGCAGGATATGCAGGTGACATAACAAACTTGGAAGAAACCTAACATCAATGAAAGAAACCTACATACAACTAGAAGGCGCGGCTGAAGAAGTGGGACTAAAAGTGAATGAAGATTAGACCAAAGTATTAATACAGACCCGAAGCAATAGGATGAGAGACCAGAACATGACAATAGGCGACCAAAACTTTGAGGTGGTCAATGACTTTACCTACCTAGGCTGCTACATATCCAGCAAACGGGACGAGTTGAAGGAAATCCAACGAAGAATCAGTAATGCCAATAAAGTATACTACCACATTTCGGCCATAATCAGATCAGGGAATGTCTACAGGAATACAAAACTAAAACTTTATAAAACAATAATACGCCCAGTGTTATGCAATGGAAGCGAGACCTGGACGCTCTCACAAAGAGCGGAAACAATGGTGAACGCATTCGAAAGAAAGATCTTACGCAGAATATATGCACCGGTCCAAGAAAACGTACAGTGGAGAAAAATATACAACCACGAGATCTACCAGCTCTTCGCAGAAGCAGACCTAGCAACAACACTAAGATTACAAATACTTAAATAGGCCGGGCATTTACAAAGGATGGAAGAGTCAAAAGTAGTCAAGAGGATTTTCAACCAAAAACCGGAAGGTAAAAGACCGGTTGGAAGACCGGGGGCGAGATGGGCAGACAAAATCCAGGGGGACGCTCGATCCATGCTCGGAACTCCAAACTGGAGAAAGGCGGCGGAGGAAAGGCTGGAGGAAGAAAATAGAGGAGGCCAAGGCCCGATTTGAGCTGTAGCGCCATTGGATGGATGGATATAATGAGGGGCGGTCAACGGTACGGTCTATTGCAACTTATACTACACGGAAAAGTATATGGAAGAAGAGAGTCAGGAAGAAGGAGAATATCGTGGCTAAGAAACCTTCGAACCTGGTTCAACACAACAAGAAATCTTTTCAGGGCTGCAACAAGCAAAGTCCGAATTTCTATGATGATCCAACATCTGAAGCGGATAGGCACCCAACATGTTTGGAAAATTTTGAGACGCTGAATCGATTGGTGCAAACCAGAAATCTCTATGATAAGCCGTTCAATACTTATGACATCGTGAAATCTGCGGAAAACGCGAGAAAATGTATTTCCTTAAAATCATTATTTATCCAGTCAATGGAAAATTTGAAGATATTACTTAATAAAATTGGCAAAATCGAGCGAGATTCCCCAAAATTTGCTCGCCCGAGCAGAGAATTGTGAAAATAATGAATCTTTTTAAAGAAATCTAAGTGCATGCTAAGGGATTGGCCTCCTGAATACGATGCCGCAATCCGTTTTTAATTATCTGCAACCGTACTCGAGATATAGACCTATTAAGTCGAAATTCTGAAAAATTTAAATTCAGAATTTCGCAGTAAATAATTGAATCTTTCCAAACAACATCGATTTTCTCGTCTTATTCTCTAGTGTCAGTGTGCTGAAAATGATTCTCTGGGTTTCTTCGTCTACTCTTTATACAGGGGTCGCGATTAAATTTTTCACAAAATGTTGGGTGCAAATGAAAATAATTTGCGCAACGCTGAATTAAATGACGGCATTTTGCAATTCGTTTCTAATTTAAATACATTAAGTCTGACGACACAAAACAATAAAACTTTGTTAGCAACAATCTACAACTTCCAGAAACTACGACACCTACACAAGAAAAGAAGAAATTACTAATATTACTCTAATTCTAAATTAGAGAACATAGCAATTTCTTAAATCTTTTTGGCACTTACGTATTAACGCCACGTATTAACGCGCTATATATTGGATCGAGAGTTCGCGCTGCCGTGCGTCTTGAGATGTCTTCCGCGTATCTGTCTGCTTCGGGGCGGGCAACCTAACTAACCGGGATTACAAAATAAAGTATTTTAAGTTTTAAAAATATTTTAATTTTGAATAAAATTGAAAAGTTTTATTTTATGATTTATCATAAAAATTTTAGGTATAGATTGGCGTAGATTTAAAAGGTGTAGATTTGAAAATGTAGCGGTGGTGGCGTTAATACGTAAGTACCTTCTTTTCTTGTAATATGGAAATACACATAGTAAATTTTTCCCAATTTTATATTACGACACCTAGTTTTAATACTTGATATTTAGTCTTATTTCTCTAATTTTTTTTTCTTATTTATCTAATTTGTCTATTTTTATCTCATAAATCTAGTATTTTGTTTATCTAGTTGGAGCATAATCTATTCCAATATTCAGTTTACAATTAATCTATAACTAGACATGATTCGATCTAAATCGTGTAAAATTGCCCGTGACCTTTAAATTGTTTCCATTATCCGCATCTTCTAATAACTAACATTATCTCAATTTGTAACTTAGTAAATGACTTGTTAATAGCCGGTTATTATTTTATTACCGCGGGAGACCTACGACAAGATTGGTTAATACCAATAATAATATATTTATGGTGTTAGCAGTAACGCGATCCGGACATAGAGGCAAACATAGATACAATTGGAGTTTGCGGTCACGTACGCTGCATGGAAGAGATTTAAGCAATCTATTCTATAAATAAACCGAACATAAACGCGATGGACAATTTGGTGAATGGAAATTGCTGGCTATATTTAGTGTTAGCGATCTATTTTATTATGCGGATAAATTGGCCGTGCGTATTAATAAGGTCATTCTGATGATAATCTTTCGACCCTCCTATAACGTATTTTTTTATATTAAGAACAAATACGAATAGATAGGCAAGGCTAAACAGATAAGATAGGCAAGAATATATAAACCGAACCAAGCAAACAAGACTAGACAGGCAGATCAGGCGGATAATATCAATATTTAATTGATGTGTTCTTAATAATTAATATTAAATATCAACAAATTAAGGTCTTTAACTTGATCTCTAGTGATAAACTTTGGAGAGTTATTTACAAATAAATATATATTTAGTAAATGGTAAATTGTGTGTTATCGGATTTTTCCATTAGTCTAATTACTCGGTTTGTATTGGTTTAATTGACTAATAGTCTAATCTGAAACTGTGTGGCGTCAGCCTCGACCACAAATTTCGCAATCGCGGTTTGTAAACATTCACAAAATTTGTTGTTTTTTTTTTCTTGTTTGGGACAAATGTCAAGTTTCAATAAATATTCAACAATAATAAAAAATGTTTAGATTAGTTTTATTTATAGTGAATAGTTTATTTACACAGACCTGATCCTGTGTTGAACAGATACTCAATCTTAAAACTGTACTTGCATACTCCAAGAAGAGAAACTGCAAGGTGGTCGTCACCTTTGTTTATTTTAGGAAGGCCGACGATTCCATTGATAGAAAAACGCTTAACAAAGTACTCCAGGAACTAGGGCTAGACAACAAAACCCGCAGACTCATCCTCAACTTTGACCAACACCCATTCCAAAGTTAAATTTAGAGGCGAGATTTCAGAAAGCTTCGAAATAAAAACTGGAGTGAGACAAGGAGATGGACTTTCTCCACTTCTCTTCAACTGTGTCCTTGAAAAGGTTATGAGAGAATGGCGCAAGGAACTGATCAACTTGGGTGTTCAGAGTGATATCTGCCTGGGACGTAAGAATGATGGACTGGTTGTAGATTGCCTGGCCTTTGCAGATGACATGGCACTGTATGCTGATTCTCTTGAGATGGCAATAAGGCAGGTAAATTGTCTCAGAAAACAGGCTGCCAAAGTGGGTCTTTAAGTGTCGCTGGAGAAAACAGAACTCCTAACCAACATCAGAGAAACAAAGAGAGAGAGATGTTACTAGAGCAGGGAAACATCAAGAGGACTGAGAAATTCAAGTATCTCGGCGAATGGATTGAACCCAACTTATCAGAAAGAGCATCATTATCCACGAGAGTCAACAAGTTAGATCTGGCCTATCGACTGACTAAGAACACTTACAACAAGAGATGCCTGTCATGCAACCTGAAACATAAGCACTACACATCAGTCTTACGACCAGAAGCCCTGTATGCCATGGAGTGTCTTTGCTTTGAGTGTTTCTCCTTGAACCGAAGAGGTCTGGTAGAGAAATTGGAAATCAGAGAGAGGAGAATCCTCAGGAAGATCCTAGGCCCGGTAAAGGAAGATGGGGAATTCCGAAAGCGGCATAACTCTAAGCTCTACGAACATATTGAGATGCTCTCTGACTGTGCAAGGAAAAGAAGGGAAGCTTTCTATGGCCACGTTGCAAGATTGCCTTCAAACCGACTAACCAACCGTCTGTTCACCTTCTGGCAAAACAAGAAGGTTCGTACCACTTGGTTGACAGAAACCGAGAAGGATATAAAAGAACTGGGAATAACAGTACTCAAAAACAGACAGTCTGTGAGACGCACCTTAAAGGATGTCCGTGGATTTCAGGAAAAACCTAGAAGGAAAGGTACCCCCTGGACAGAAGAGAGAAAGGAGTTACACCGGCAGAAGATGCGACAATACTGGGCAAAGATCAAAGCCCAACAGTTGAATAAGCGTGGTCCAGAGTAGGCCTATTCGAAAGAAGAAGAATAGTTTATTTAAATGAATCTATTGTCTATTTTTAAAGTTGATGGTGCTGTTCGAACGATATTCAATCCCAAGCTTTTTTTTGTTTGGGCCACAAGTATTCATGGGTTTTTGGGCCATAACTGTATAGAGCAGTGGTTCTCAAACATGCCGCGAGCATATGCCTGGGGTGACGCAGAAATAATCAAGAAATGTAAAAAAAAATCACAATTTCAGAGTCTATGGAGAACGAGCTTATAAGAATCGAGCTTTACAGCTTGATGAAAGTATTTACCGACGTTGCGGAACTTTTTTTGCAAAATGGAAATTTGTTTGAGTGTGGAATAGTTGTTTGGGGGTAGAATAGTTGTTCGGGGTGGAATAGTTGATGAGAATGGAATAATGTGGAGAAGTGCACGCCACTGGTGACGCTAAACGAGCGACATGGTTTCATGGCAATCTAAGGATGCTGATACCAAATTTAAAAACACACGCCATTGGCGCTTTCATCGCCACCTGCTGCCATGTGCTGCCAGATTATGCCAATGATCGCTATAGAAAGCGTTGCATAGCAAAAGAGTTTTTGAAAGAATATCGCATTCAAATCCCGTTCTTTTTACATATCATGCAATCACGCAATTCTGTGTCCAGTAGGCAGTAGAGTACTATAATATTTAGATTCTATGAATTATGAATAAATGATTGTATGAATTTAGATTTGATTGAAAAATGTAAATTGCCACATTGACCTCATTTTGGATCGGGAGTTCGCGCGTATGTGATATCTTCATTTTTCTGGCGCTTCGCGGTGTGAAAACCTAATCTAACCTGGGTTAAACCAACGGTCCTTGCCCTATTATCCTATTTTGGATTCTTCGGTTTAGTCAGGAAAAAATACCCCTTCTTTGAATTGCATTTAATAATTTACATGGGTTTAACTGGGGAACGCGGTTGGAGGTTTTTAAAAAAAAATCAATGTCAATTTCTGTCAACAGTATCTGTTGCGCTTTTCAAAATATAGTTATTTTGTTATAGTTATTTATAGTTATTTGAGGGACGGCGGTTGCCGCCAGATTAAATATTTTGCAAAATACATAAGGGGATTTGATAGAATGATCCTTTCTCTACAAATGTGTAAAATTGTATTGTTCCACGTAGTGTGAAATTTTTTTTAACAAATCCATCACGAATTCCAACCAAAACCGAACTCAATATTCAAAAATAGCGAAAAAATGTATAAATCCTTCATAGATTTCAATGAAACTTTTCTGAATATGGGTATCCAGTAGAAGTATCCGCTGACCAAAATTGAAAGCTCCGCACCGCCCCAATCGGGGAGCGTGGCGAATTATTTTTGCCTCAATGGTTTTTGAAAATATCTCGCCAACGTGTTGCAACGCCTCAAAATAGAAAATTACAACCGGGATCTCCGTATGTAGTTTGTCCGGGTAAGTAAGTATTATTTGCAAATTTTGTAAAATCGTTCGATTTAGTCACAAAACCAAAAAAATTAAAATACAAAAATTTTAGCAAGGGAATTCCCCTTCTCTGAATTTCGATTTTCAATTTACATTTTAAATGGAGAACGCGGTAAGAAATGGAGAACGCGGTAAGAAGTTTGCAAATAAATTTATTCTGCAAAAACGGTTCGCTTAGGGAAGATGAACATGACAAACTTTAAAAAGTTGCTAAAAAACATCACGTGCTTAATGGACGACCCCAAGTTTGGCTTGGATTGACGACCCCAAGTGTGCAAGTGTGCCGCGAGATTTTATCAGCTCGAGAAGGGTGCCGCGGCAAATAAAGTTTGAGAACTACTGGTATAGAGGGTGTCCTGTGGCAAATTTCCGATTTTCTAGTGAAAAACTTTTTTATTCTTCAAAATTTTTGATTCATGAAAATTACAAATTAAAATTTAATCTTTGGAAAATCATTTGCGAAAAATAACATCATTCAAATGACGCCCTTCACAGCGGATGACCTCTTCTAAACGGACAATAAATTTTTGCATCACGCGAACAAGCATGGCCGGAGCTATCGGCTCAATTTCTTGGGGGATTTTTTATTTTAACTCGTTCAACTTGCGGGACCCATCCTCATACACTTTAGATTTAAGGTACTTCTTCTTTTGGTACCATGACCGTTCAACGATCGTTGGTTATCATGTTGGCTACCATGTTGACGATGATTGTTTTGTTGACAGCGGCCCGGAAAAGCTGAACCGTAGACTTCCCATACCACTGCCTCAAGTTCTTTAACCACGATATTCCCCTTCTTCCTGGGCCCCGCTTGCCTGGTATTTGTCCCTCTATTAAGGTGTAGCTTTTCATATTTTTCAGGGTGCCTTATAAAATGACCAAAATATTATAATTTTCGCCGTTTGATAGTTTTGACTATTTCCAGATCTTTTTCCATGCGATTGAGAACTCTATTGTTGTTGACTTTGACAACCCAACTGATCTTTAGTAATCGTCGGTGTATGTAATGTGGGTGTATTTCGAATGATTCGAGGCGTTTAAGCATTACTTCCGTGAGTGTCCATGTCTGCCAAACTAGCATTACTGGTGCGATGATAACCCGTAACAAAAACACCAAACACCACAAGTCACGCTTTCGGCGGTCCTCCGAGTTAATGGAATAATCGGCACAAACTTTTTTAAAGATTTTTTTATAATGTTTCGATCTGAATTTTGTACGGATGCAACTTGAAATCATCTTTCAATATTTTGTGAACAGCTGTTTTGGATAAATGTAGCGCAAATGCGTGTTAACGCAATGAACTACGTGGATGTTCATTAGCGACGAATCGAACACGGTTGATGTTTTCCGGCGTTTTGGTGGCATTTCGAGGACCCCTTCATTTTCTTGGCGTTCTGTTACCCGTTTTTTCAAATGTTTTAGCCCATCTCTTGATCAACTTCTCTGAAAGAGCACGATTAATGTTTCGTAAACCATGATGCGCCGAAATAAATCTTCGGGCGGCAATATGAGAATTGCCATTTTGGTAATACGCTTTTATGCAGAGAGTACGGTACTCGCACGGTGAAGCGTTCCATACCAACTGGTTTATATAGATTATAACCAGTGAAAATAACAAAATTTGTCCGAAACTTACATATACCCGCCTTTTAAACAAGGCGGACGTGCATGCGCTTAACTATACCTAAAAAGATCTATTGCTCAAAGTTTTCTATTCACTATATTTATTTTTCTTCTTCTTTCATGTGCCTTGTCCGGTCTCCCTGACGTTGGCGATCACCATGGCAAAAGTTGTATGGTCCTCCGCCAATCGAAAAAGTTCACAAGCCCTTCTTTTGCCGGTCCAGTCCAGAATATTTCTGAGCCACGACTGTTGCTTTCTTCCAAATCCACGGTGCCCTTCAATCTTGCCCTTTAGTATGAGCTGTAATAGACGATATTTATCAACTCCCAAAATATATCCAAGATATGATTTCGGCATTTTACGGTCGTCAAAAGTTGCCTTTCGATGTTTGCTCTCCGTAGTACATTCTCGTTTGTAACATGTATCCACGGAATACGAAGCATTCTTCCACATTTCCACATTTCGAATGCCTCCAGTTGGTTCATCGTACTGACCTTCAGAGTCCACGTCTCTACTGCGTACAGCAATACCGACCATACATAGTATTCAACCATGCGTTGTCTTAGCTTCAGATTCAGATTGTCATTGCAAAGAAAGGATCTCATATTATGAAAAGTTGTCCGAGCAATCTCTATTCGGCACTTTATCTCGCGGTCCGGGTTTAGATCCTCTGTAATAATACTACCAAGGTATTTGAACTTTCGGTTCAAATTTCGGTTGAAATTCGGTTTCCATTAAGTTTTAGGGTAGTGCCATTATGTGGTTGCCTGCTGAATATCATAAATTTGGTCTTTCCTATATCGATTTTTAGACCTTGCGTCTCTCCCACGTCACCGATTTTGTTTATAAACAACTGTAGTCCTTCGATTGTGTTTGCTAAAATCACTGTATCGTCAGCATATCTGATTGTTGTTATTGGCTCTCCATTTAGTTTGATGCCGAGGTGTGATATTCCTTCTAATGCTTCCTTAAAAATTTGATCAGAACTTTTTATTATTGTCACTATTTTGTCACACATAAAACTATACCATTTTCTACTACGAAAACTTATTTGATATAAAAGTTAATTAAATCAATTTAACGAATGCGTTAACATGCTTAAGTAAATTTAGCTTAATTTGTATTTGTTGTTCCAGAAAACGTGCAATTATAGCCAATAATGTTAACTCATTACATTAACTATTTAAATTGTACTGTCTTAATTGTAATTGTAGCATAAAGTTCCTATGACCTTTAACCCCAGATGATGTTTCACATTTGTAAAACACGCTTCAACTTAACTACAATGACAGAAAACTTAATTAGGATCTTAAGACAGTTTCAGTGAAATGGTTAAAAACCTTATTAATTAATCAATATACAAGAAGAAAGAACGAATTAATATTATGGTTAGGTTAGGTAAGGCTAAGTTGACGAACTGCTATACAAGAAGAAAGAACGAATTAATATTATGGTTAAGAGACCTGGATCCATCCACCATTATGTAATGGTGCTACAGTCATTGTAGGACTCGGGCCCTCCTCCCACAGCCACAAGTGTTTTGATCTTAGACACAAGTGTAGGGAGCCCTTACATTTTTTAACGTGGTTGGCGAGCCGCTATTCGGGGAGGTTTGGAGGCATATTTTTAATGTGATGACTTTTCCAGAGTCATATAGAGAAGAACGGTGGCTTATTTTTTCCATGTCCAGAAATTGATATTTAATATTATGGTTCGGTTAGGTTAAATTAAGCTAAGTTGACGAACTAATAGCTCGTCTAATACCAATAGACTTACTAATTATTGAGCGAACCTTAACAGAAGAAAAAACAAGGAATGAAATGCAAGAAGCTCGAGAAAACTCCTGAAAACATTGAAGGAATGCTGGGAGAATTGTGGCTGTTGGACAAGGAAGATTATTTAAGGAGATCAGCCTGGATAAAAAGAAAGAAGAAACCAACTAAGCCCCGGAATGGCTCGGAGTAATGCGCAAGCGGTTCCGCGACAAGATTCCGTTGGACACAGAAGATTATCCGGTACCCTGACCTCTAGGCCCCTGACTCTAAGAAAAGAAGGGTTTCTAGACTATTACATAACACAGTTTTAACGGGGGAAGGAAATTTCGAAACCTATCTCGCAAGGATTGGGAAAGGTAGATGCAACATATTCCAGCAATGTGGGGTGAAGGAGGGTATGCCGAAGCATGCAGTGCATCCGGAGTGCAAGCAATGGGCCATAGAGATACAAGCATTGGAACAGGAAATCGGTAGGCTTAATTACAACGGTTATATAGTCCGGTTATATAGCGGAGATCCTGGATGGAAACTGGGAAGTAATAAGTTCGTTTATAAGGAAAATTGCAAAAGAAAAGGAAATCAGCCTGGATAAAACGAAAGAAGAAACCTACTAAGCCCCGGATTGTCTCGAAATAATGCGAAGTAATGCGACAAGATTCCGGCAATCCGCAAGGCATTTTTAGTTGGTAGGATCGGTAGTAACATCAATTCCGGTTGAGTCCCACACTCCCTAAGGCATATTGTCCTGGGGGTAGTACTTTTAGGTATTTTCCTCCCCTTAAAAAAAGTTGATGAACTGATATACCTACAAAAAACTATTTATGATTATTGTTAGGTGGGATTAGGTTAGGTGGGCAAGGTTGACGGACATTCAAAATTAATTCGTTGACTGCCACGGTACGAGTTATCTCGTAGCATAACTACCAGTTATCTCGTAGTATAATTACCCAGTTATATTATAGTATAATAACTGTCAATTACTGAATTAGCTATGTCCGATGTGCTCAAGGAAACTCCGCAAATTTTCCCATCAGAGTTGGTGTTCATCAGAGGTCAGCTTTGTCCCCGCTCCTGTGTCTCCAAGGCTTGACACCATTGCAGCCGATCTACTGCAACCACACCCCTGGACCTTGCTCTATGCTGACGATATTATTGTAGCCTGCAAATCTCGCCAAGAATTGGAACAACATGTTTAATATTGGAAAACTGCACTAGACACCCATGGCCTACCACTTAACATTGGGAAGACAGAGTATATGGAGTGTGGAGTACCAAGTGAAGAATCTATTCACATTGATGACACTGAACTCCGAAAATCATCTGTATTCAAATACTTGGGTACGCTAATCTGTTCAGATGGTCAAACACTCCCAGATGCCCGAAGCCGAGTCAACGCTGCATGGCTGAAATGGCGCCAAGTCTCTGGTGTCCTTTTTGACCGGAATGTTCCACTATATTTGAAGTCAAAAAATTACAGAACCATCGTTCGACCAGTAGCATTGTATGGTAGTGAACGCTGGCCAGTAACGAAGAGACATGAACAACAACTACATGTCATGGAGAAGATGATCCGCTGGACATAGGGACTTACTAGACCGCATCAGGAATGATAATGTTCGAGCTACTTTTGGTGTGGGTACAATCCCTGAAAAAATGAGGGAGAGCCTTCTATCAAGAAATTTTGCAGGTTACAAGTGTGGCAGGCCTACTCACCGCACTCTATCAGAACATCAGCACAAAATGGCACAAACCATTTTGCAGACTATACTATGAAACTGCCTTCCATATAATCTAAATCAAGTTGAAGACACAAGCTTAACATTATAGCGAAAGAGATCCCTATGAAGAACATGGCACATAGACTCCTAAACCTAATACAGGGGCTTGACCTATTAGCATGAATAAATTCACACAGCACAAAGACATCCCAAAAATATTGTACAGATATCGTATCGTACCAAACTGGATATCCTGGGATTATCTTGAGATATCCATGGGGATATCGCTAGAATACATATAATATCCCGAATAGGACCTCCCTAGGTGGCAACATCGCCCTTTGAATGTGAATGCACAAATATACAAATGTTAAAATTAAAATGTTCAATAGGATATCCCATGGATGTTTATAGGATAATCCGGATATCTGTTGGCCATGTGGGATATTATCGGAATGTCTCTGAGATATTCTGTGCTGTGTGGGAAACAATGTGGAGAAATGCAATAGGCTAATAGCCCGAAGTGTTTTAAGGGCTAACACTCCTGTATTCACATTGGTTTATGAGGAAAAAAATCATAAATTTACCATTCCTTAATTTATAGCAGAAAATAACAATTTTGAATCATTTTTTAGCAATAGAATTAGTAATCAAGTTTGAATTTTTGCAAGATGATGCATTATTTCGATAAGCTGATAAGTGATTCTTTTTTGAAATTGTTGTTTAATTACCAAACAGCGACAAAATAAAGAAAACATATTTACGTCTTTGTATAAACATGATTTGGGTTTTCCAATCAATTATTGTGAATACAAAACAAAATTACAATTAATTCAGATTTTAATTTATGGTGTAAATAGATTTATTTTGTTAAGAGATTTGTCACATGTCTGTCATGTGTCTTAACCTTTTCGCTACGGGGTGCTGTACTACAAGTCGTGCCCTGTGTACGGAGTGCTGAGGGTAGTGTGGATTCGTACGGTTCCCGTAGTTAGGTACTTACTCTTTGCGGTTAAATACGGTTCCCGCAGTTTGTAGTAGCTTTATTTGTTTCATTTTATTTTCTTAATGGGTAACCAAAATAATACGCAATTCAGTTCTTAATGGGCTTAGCATACGTCCGGAATTATAAATGAAACTGGATGGACAGTCCTGCTTGATGTGTTTTTAGGGGCTGCAGTGCAATGATGCAAGCGGATTTGTACGGTTCCCGTAGTTTGGGCCGAAAAAATTGATTACACTGAAATCAAATTTTGATATGTTTATAACATTTTTAGTAGTGTATATGATAATTATAATACAGCGGATGAGTTGATTTCCCATATTAAGTACAGAAAAAACGCTTGCATATTAATCCGGTAAATGTACGGGGATTTAACGGCTTTATTCGGTTCCCGTAGCGAAAGGGTATCACCTACTTAGCGAGAAAACAAACTGCAAAGGTCAACTTAGAATTCTGTCGAAATATTTTTATTTTAAATACAACAAGATTTACAATAGACCTTTTCATAGTTAAATTTTTTTGTGCGCTTGTTTCAATTTCCGCCATGTTATACGTCAAAAAGTGTCCGAACTTTTTATTTTCAAAAATATGTGCCCGAAACTTTCATATTCCCGCCTTTCAAACTTGGCGGATGCACATGCGCTTAACTAACCGTAAAAAGGTCTACTAATTCGATAATTAGTAACAAGACATCACAAAGAAAAGTACGGAGCATCTAAGAACAATGCAAAGAGCGATGGAACGAGCCATGAGAAGAGTCTATCTGCGAGACACGAAGAGACAATAATTGTCAAGAAACGAGTCAAGCATTCCAGCGCAACTTGAGAATATGTGAGAGGAAGAAGGTTTAACAGAATTTCTCAAAGCTATATTTTACAAAAAAATACAAAAATACACAGAGAAAATATTTATTCTATTCTTGCGACATAAAGGGCTACCGTACATGAGGTCTATCTGCCCGTTTTGACAAGATTACCCATTTAGCAAGATGTTACCAGACTTGGCAAGTTTCAACAAAGCTGGTTATGTTAATTAGTTCAAATTTAGACTTAAATCATTTTAACCTAACATAAGCAATTGAACATTTTGAAAAAATTAGCAAAATATCAACTTGCAATTAGCATTTTTAATTATAAATCTGTTTAATAGTTAATCGCAAATAATTTTTAATCAAAGCTGACCTAACCTAGCACAGAAGCATAGGCACATAGTAGATAAGATCTAACAACAATGATTTCAGACCTACCAAGAGTTCAGACTTATTTAGACTTAAATAACCTAAACCTAACATAACCAAATGAACATTTTGACTAAATTAATAAAAATATCAACTGGCAATTAGCATTTTAAATTATAAATCTGTTTAATAGTTAAATAATCGCAAATTAATCGCAAACTAATAATCGCAAATTATTTTAATCAAAGCTAAACTAACCGAGCACAGAAGCATAGGCATAGATTAGAGAAGATCTAACAACAATGATAGCAGACCTACAAAGAGATTCTAAAAAATAGGGCTGAAAATAAAAATATGAAAAACCCAGGTAATGTACCAATGAACAGAAGAACCAATAACAATGTGAGTACAAAAAATAAAAAAAGTGGAAGAATTCATATACTTAAGACAGAAACTTACTTATTTATCGACAGAACCAACGATAAAGAAGAAATAAGAAGGAGAGTATGGCTAGGATGGGTAGCCTTTTCCAAAAAACCATTCATTCTGCGAAATAAGAAAATAGCTCAAAGCCTAAAATCAATAGTTTTTACCAGTGCATTTTACGTGTGATGATATATGGCGCAGAGACATATGGTAAAGATGGAAACAATTGAAACAATGGTGAAAACCGCATATTCCAACCACATAAACACACAAATAAAAGAGGGACAACAACTGGATACAGTCAATGTCAATAAGGCTATCACTCGATCCAGCCTTCAAAACACAACTACGTTGAACAGAAGCCAAAGAACCAAACATATGTCAAGGTGGGCTGGACTGGTATACAGACGGCCCGTGGAACTACAAAACTACAACTACAAAATAAAAACTACGCTACGTGGAACTACCAAACTAAAAACAGTCTTCGACTGTTTCCAGTTGTTGTCCCGCTTTTATTTTTGGGTAACACCTCATAGAAGTGATAACATCGGAAGCACACAACATTATTGGGTATGCTCAGAGCCACAAAAAACAGGACTGGATGACACAGGAAATCCTTCTGCTGATGGAACAACGCATAGGGCTAAAAACTCAAAGCAAAAACACGCCGAGTATTAAGTGACGCATAAGGAAATACGCAGGGCAATCAGAATGGCCAAGGAGTCTTGGATGCAGCAAAGATGTAAAGAAGTAGAGGAATTATTAGAGAAAGGCTATTCTACTTCTTCTTCTTCTTTTTCTCTGCTTTTTCCTATATCACATAGGGTCGGCGTTGCTTTGTTGGATTATTCTTCTTCATAGATGTCTATCCAAAGCGTCCTCGCTCTTCCAACCTCTTTCCCTCAAATTCCCTGCTACCTTGTCTTTCCATCTCATTTTTGGTCTTACTCTCTTCCTTGACCCTCTTATTTTCAGCTTTTCAACTCTTTTTCCCACGAAGTCCTCCTCTCCTCTCTGTACGTGTCCAAACCACCTTAGCCTGCTTTTTTGGACATTCTATCCTATGGGTTCCGCTTTCACTGTTCCTCTGATGTGATCATTCCTTATTCTATCTTTTCTTGTTACCCCGATCATCCACCTCAACATTCTTATTTCGAATGCCGATTACAAAAGCACATGAAAGATGGAAGTGGCACCATCTTTCTTTCATGTGCTTTTGTAATCGGCCAAGTTTCCGGACTATAGAGCATAGCAGGTCTCACCACAGATTTGTAGAGCTTTCATTTCCTCCTACAGTTGATCTTCTTGTCACACAGTACTCCACTCAACTTCTTCCAGTTAATCCATCCACTATGTACCCTGTGTTGTATTTCAGACTTGAGCCCTCCATCACTTTGAATATATGACCGCAGATATTTAAACTTCTTGGTCGGTGGCAGTTCTTTTTCCTGCAGGCTAATACATAGATCTTCCTTCATACACATATATTCAGTTTTCACCCTGCTGATTCTCATTCCCCTTTCTTCCAGAGTTTTCCTCCACTCTTCGAGCCTCTCTGAAGTTTCTCTCGGGTCAGTTCACAGAGTACAACGTCGTCATCATGATTTCCTCACATCCTTGACTAGCACATCCATTACCAAAGAGATATGGTCTGAGAGCAGATCCCTGGTGTAGCCCTACTCTCACTGGGAATTCCGTTGTTGTACCCACACTGCTATAACTTGTGTCATCACACCTTCGTACATTTCTTTCACCAGTCTCACATACTTTTCTGGTACACCTTTACTTCTCATACATATCCATACCTCTTGAAAGTCGATGTATTCAACCTACACAGAAAAATCAAAGGAATAACGGGACCACGCAAAGGGAGAAAGCCGACGCACATCACAAATGACCAAAACGCAGCAATAACAATTGACATGGATAAATGCAATCTATGGCGGGCATACGTCAAAAAGCTCTTTGATGATGACAACAAACCCAACGCAACATGACCTCACCGAGCAAGCATTCTAAAAACCGAATTAATACACGCCATTAAAGTTGCAAAGATCAAAAAAACACCAGTTCCAGACAACCAAAGAATGACCAAAGAAAAGACATCTTCCTGTGCTTCATCGACTATGAAAAGGCATTCGATAGTATCAATCACGAACGTCTCATCGAATATCTAAAAAGAGCTGGTACTAATGAAAAACACGTAAGAATAATTCTAAACATGTACTGGCAACAGTCGGCCAGAATCTACAACCAATTAACGACAGAACAAATCAAGATAGAAAGAGGGGTACGTCTAGGATGCATAATGTCACCAATGCTATTTAATCTCTACGTCGAACAAATATTCTCAGAAACCTTCGATGTGCTAGAAATCGGAATAAAAGTGAACGGCACCACAATAAACAATATAAGATACGCAGACGACATAGTGATCATAGCAAGCAACCAGCAAGACCTAGAGCTACTAATGAACTACATAAACAGAAAGGGGTCGGAGGCCGGACTGAGAATGAACAGATTCAATACAAAATTCATGATTAAAAGCCGCCGTAATAATCAGGCAGGAGCGTCCATTACGGTAGAGGGTAGGGCTTCACACGAGAACGATATTTTTCTCGTCTCGTCTCGTAAAAGCGAGACGAGAACGAGACGAGACCGCATGTGGTCTCACTCTCGCGAGAGCGAGAACGTATGTGGTCTCGCTCTCGCGAAAGCGACAACGTATGTGGTCTCGCTCTCGCGAGAGCGAGAGCGCATGTGGTCTCGTTCTCGCGAGACACGAGAGTCTCGTTTCTAATTACGGCCATACTTCTTCTTCAATCTTTGATTCTAATACGGGCAGCCGTAATATTTTCTTGCATAAATTTGAACTGTAGGAACTGCGGGCAAGTTACATTTCACTATATAACAATTAAAAGAGTAGATTTCGTAATATGACATAGATGCCAGATTATGTTCGTTTTTATTATTAATTTTAAATCGTCAACAAAATAGAAGGTTTATATAAACAGACATTTATGGTGTGTTATCGCTACATTTTCATGTGAACGGAACAAAGCGAAATTAGAAGATATTAATAGTAACCAAATAGAAAATGTATGTAAAGAGACAGTGATTAGTTTGCAATAAAATGAATGATTACCTCGTTTTGGACTATCTTAACAATAAGTTCTAGCAAGAACGATATTTGGCGAGATTAGACGAGACGAGATAAACGGTAACGAGAGCGAGACGAGACTAACGGTTACGAGAGCTAGAGCGAGGTGAGACTAACGGTTACGAGAGCGAGAGGAGACTAACGGTTACGAGAGCGAGAGCGAGACTGAGACGAGAGTAATTTTTTACACAACAAACGAGAGCGAGACGAGATTTTTGTAACTCTCGCCCTATCTCGTCTCGTGTGAAGCGCTAGTAGAGGGGGAAACAATCTGAAGAACTACAAGCCCGAAATACCTAGGCACACTAGTAAACGATAAATGGGACCCACCACAAAAGATCAAGAGTAGGGTAGAACAAGCCAGACAGACAGTCAACAAACTACGTCCCTTGCTATGCGATAAAAACCTAAATTTAGAAATCCGCCACAGAATGATCAAATGCTACGTTTGGCCAGTCCTACTGTATGTAGTATAAACGAGGACGATAAAAGTAGCATAAATTAACAAGATTGAGATGTGGACACTAAGAAGAATGCGTATCCCATGGGTGGACCACATTACCGACGAGGAAGTGCTGAGAATGGCAAGAGTGATTACTATTCAGACAGATTACTATTCAATACCATAAAACAGCGCAAGATCGGGTATCTGGGTCACATACTAAGGGGGCCAAAATATCGAATTCCCCAGCTCATACTCGAAGGAAAGATAGAAGCATCGAACGTAAGAAGAGAGGCAACGGACGTAAACAGATATCATGGCTTAAACATAGTTTGAACATCACGAACTAGACCGGAATCAAAATGTTTGGTGACATGTGCCAAGCAACAATAAACAAAACATTAACAATTATTCAATAAATGATAATTCGCCAACGCACATAGGTGTAAGGCAACAGAAGAAGAAGAAGAAACTATTGGGAAAGACCTTTGTCTTTGACCAAGGATGGAGAGAACCTAACCTAATCTAACCTAACGAAATAAACGTTCTGGCTAGATTAATAAAAATATCAACTTGCAATTATCATTTCAAATTATAAATCGGTTTAATAGTTAATCGCAAATTATTTTTAATCATACCTGTATTGAATTAAATTCCAATATAATCAACAAAACCACAAATATTTATTCAACAACTTTAACATCCGCACTAAATCGGTTTTTTACAACTTGATTTGTGAATATTTTGCGGACAATTATTATGGATGCGTGACATTATCATTCACTGGATCTAAAATATATATTATATTCTCTTAGAACTGACCTCAAACGTTTGCATTTGTAATTTCAAAACAACTATCATAATTGTACTAAACAAGAATCCATTAGCTTCGTATGAAACATTTTAAAAACCAGATAAAGCGACTTTCTCATATTTCTTTCAGTTCGTTTTATGTAAGAAAATTTCAGTTTTTTAGCACCTTTATTGATACAAAATATTTTGCAGTTACTTAAAGATTACTTTTAAAATGGATGTAATAATATTTGTTTCGATTCGTTTTTATCAAATCACAACAATAACAAACTTGTTTGTGAACAACGTTTGCATGAGAAGCCAAAGAAAACTTTGATTAATTGGTTTGAAAGCGTATACTAACTTTCTCATGTTTCTATTCTTGTCGTTCTTCGAGCTCCACATCTTAAACATTTGGTTATCACAGGTTAAAAAAGTTTTAGCACAAATCAAAAAAATTCACACAACGAACAAAACAAAAACCCGAATTTGTGTTTTACTGTTCTCTTTAAAAACTGTTTCTTAACATTAAAATAATCCAATCCACAATAACTATACAATTATCACTTATTTACAATACTCAATTTACCAACAAAAAAAATACATATCACAGAACTCACGCGGTCTTATCGCGAACCTCCGCACAGAAACTAGTAACAACTTTTATTGTTATTTTCCCTTTTGTTTGTTACTAGCGGACCTTTGCAACTGCAGTAAACTATTTCGGAGTCGCAGTCGATGTTTCAAATTGCAATTGGTCTACTTGTTGGTGTGCCGCCGGTCGGGTTTACGATTCGCGACTCTATGTGCGATCCGCTTTGAGGCCATTTAATCTCGACAATTTATCTGTTAAAGTCAATTAGTGGCTTATTTAGACGTAGGTGCCAGCGGGCCCAAAGATCACGGGAGTTACTTCTTAATTCATTAAATACACATACCTTCATTAAATACGCATACCATCTCTTTGAAACGTTCATTGCTTCTAATTAGTTCACTTTTTATTATATTTTCTTTAGTTTTCATAGTTACAATATTATACAAACTTATTAAAGACGAAATATAGCTTAAATATATAAATATATTCAACCTGTTCGTAGCTCTATAATATTAAGTCTTTTTAACCCTACATTAGTTACAACTTTAGTTTATTAACACTAAAGCTACCAATCGCGGTCAAATGACCGTTTTTGAAATTTCGTTTAAAAATTTTCGTGTACAAAGTTACTGTATTACTATGTAACTTATTGACTTCCTAAAATTGACATTGACCGCTCATCATTTGACCGCTCATGGTAGGATTAGGAATATATGAAATGTCGGTAGGTTTAGTGTTAAAGCTGACATTAGTTTATAAATTTTCGAAAATCTATTTTCCGCGATCAAATTTTAGGGTTCCGTACCGAAAACGGAACCCTTATAGGATCACTTTGTTGTCCGCCTGTCTGTCTGTCTGTCTGTCTGTCAAGACCATTTTTCTCAGGAACGCGTAGAGGTAACAAGTTGAAATTTGTATAAAATACTCAGGTCTGCTCTTTCAGCTGTAAAAAAATCAAACTTGTAAGTCAACGCGATCAAAAGATATGACCGTTTATGTCGCATATTTTGCGATTTCACAGGGGAATCAAAACCTATAGGGTACTTCCCGTTGACCTAGAATCATGAAATTTAGCAAGAAGCGGTGTCTTACAGCACATGTAAAGGGAACAATCTGAAAACCGTAAATATGTAGTTTAATTACAAAAATGCGAATTTACTATTAGAAACTTATGAAAATACACTAATGTTGTCGTAGTGGTATTGTTAGGCTCCAGAAGCATATGGGTTGCATACAGTTAGGTCCTCCCCGGTTAGGTCCGAAGGTTAAAAGTATGTGTTGGCACCAAGCTGTTTATTCTGAATTTTCTTTGTTTATATTCGTTATGCATTTCATCACGTAAGCTCTTTATACATAATATATACAGGGTCTTTATTATGTCTAGATTTTGCATGTTTATAACCGACATACTCAAGTCCCGTAACATCCTGTATATATTATATTTCGTCTAATTTTTTCTTTATAATCTACATACCTATACTTAAATCCCGCACGCCCTATATTTTTTGGTAGTCAATTGCCCAAAAGCTGTCAATTGAACAACTGAATGTTAAATTATCATGTTAGAGTATCGAAATAGATCTAGAAATAGTTACTATATTAGTTTATATTAGATATAGAAATAGATAGATCTTAATATAAGTTAGTGAATAAGTGTAATACTAAAATAAAGTTTTCTTTTTATAAGTTTAAAAATATTCGCGTTATTTAAAAATATTCGCGTTATTTAAAATACCCGTTATACCTTTATACAGGGTATATAGGTATACAGGCAAAATTGAGCAGTAAAAACAAATAGTGAAGTTCCAGAACCCCTAAACACTCATAGTGAATCCCCCATTCACTATGAGTGTGACCCTATATTTTATTACCATACATCCCCCATGTATGGTAATAAAATATAGGGTAGAATTCCATCGTACGACAGCGACATCTTGAGGCTATGCTTGCAACGGTACTAAGATGGTCGTGATTTCAGGAGGGCCACTTGTCAAGTTAACTGAATGTGCTTGCTACGTCCTCCACAAAAAAAAAGATACCTTACTTACAAGTTTGTACGGAACCCTCGGTGCGCGAATCACAACTCGCACTTGGCCGGTTTTTTTTGGGATCAACTTTCTGGACCCGATTGCATAACTTATATTTAATACACCTTTTCATAGTTCAAATTTTTTTATGCGCATGCGTAAATTTCCGCCATGTTTTCGGGCACTTTTTTGACGTATAACTAGTGAAAATAAGAAATGTCCCGAAACTTTCATATTCCCTCCTTTGAAACAAAGCGGATGCGCATGCGCTTAACTAACCGTAAAAAGGTCTAATATTACTTGCTATAGCCCGCGGATTCGTTCGCGTGAATTTTTATATCAATAAAATTAATTCAGGTCAGCTTTACCAAATCTTGAGTATTTTGTGAGTACTATGTAATCTGTTAGAAAAGTATCCGACCTTTTGCCGGTAAAAAAAACTGGCATATCTGGAGCGTTGGAAACCTAATCACCCTCAAAGTAGTCTCCTTGAGTTCCACACACTTCTCCCTGCGGTGCCGCCATTGTTAGAAGCATTCCGAAAAAGCCTCTTTCGGAAACGACTTTAGCTCGGCTGTCGATGCAGCCATAATGTCCTCTCTTGTCTGAAATCGCGTTCCTTTCAATGGCCTCTTGACTTTAGGGAATAGCCAGAAGTCGAAGGGGGCCATATCATGACAGTAAGGAGCCTGTCGACCCAGAGGAGTCTGGTTTTTCGCCAAAAAATTCTGAACCAAGTGCGAAGAATGTGCTGGAGCATTGTCGTAATGGAGTCGGCAATTTCCTGATGACCACAACTCCACTCGCAATTTCTCGAATATTCACAGGACGGTCCCCTATCACCACAGCGTTCACATTGGAAATGATATGGTCATTTCGGCACGTTGATGGCCGACAAGAGCGTGGCTCGGTTTCCACCAATATGCAACCGTCTTGAAACCGGTTGTACCACTCCTTAATCTGTGTGATGCCCATAGCATCGTCACCGAAAGCCGTTTGAATCTTCCGAATGGTTTCCACCTGGTTGTCGCTCAGTTTCTGGCTAAATTTGATGCAGTAGCGCTGCTCCAGTAGTTCCGTCATTTTACTTGCATTGAAAAACCGATGAGAGCACCACACACTACGTCACTCGAACACTGCTCGACAGCAACTCACGCAATTTACAGGCGGAAAAAAATTCACGCATGCGCGGGAACGAAGGTTCAAGGTCGGCTCATGCAAACGCGCTTGATTCAAATCCATCAGGTTTTCAAAATAAGAAATACGGTCGGATACTTTTCTAACAGACCACGCATGTAAGACAAATATTAAAATCGAGCATGGATATTTTTCGGGCAAGCCTGCCGTAGCCGGTCCTTTCAATTTGATTTTATTTGACCCTCGTAACAATTTTCAAATCTTATTAAATCTGGCCAAATGAGTAGACTTTCGTATGACTACGCCTTCAACGTTTCGTAGGTTAAGCGATATGTTTTTGTCACATTCTCATCACAATCATGGGGATTATAAAGGATTCATCCTTGTTCCCAACACTATCAACTATATTCTTCATACTTACATTTCCCTTTCAGATTTCCATACTATTACTCATGGCAGTAAGCAGCAATTGCTTCATCGCAGACGACGTCGAAGACAAAGAACTGCTCAATTACTTATACAGCCAAAGCAGCAAGCTAAGGGATGAAGAACTACAAGCAGAAGATTTCTACACGGAGCCAGAAAGCAATCCACTACAAACTTACAACAATTTAGACACTAGCTTAAGTAACTTACCATTCTATGAAAGAGAAGACAGACACGCAGTAAGTTGTTTTATTTGATTGCCTGTTGTATCTGTTGTCTTATCAGTCTAGTTTTGTATAGTGTTTGTTTGTCTAGTCTTGTTTTTCAACTCTTGCCTGTCTAGCTTTGTCTGTCTAACTAGAGTAGTCTGTTGAGCATTGTCTATTCAAACTTGTCTATCCAGCCTAGTAAAAATGAAATGTAGTCGAAGTGTCTGTAATACGTCAACGAATCTCCAGGGGTGTTGTCGACCGCATAAAGCTAAAAAGTCTATGCGGTTGCATTTGGTGCCCATATAAGGGATGCCTCTGGTCGGTTTCTTGTTTTTTTTTCGCTCAGCCCCCGCGGCAACACACCTCCTGATTGTGGGTGGGGCAATACCAACTATTGGGTAGATTTCCTCCTCCACCGCGTTTCAGGCAGCCAGAAACCATGCGCTCCGTCTCGTACAGTGCCACGTCAACGTGCTTGGTATGAACGGAATTGAACCATACCGGCGCAGCATATTTCGCGGTAGAAAAGCATAAAGCAAGAGCCAAAGTCCGGAGTGTATGAGGTTGTGCTCCCCATTTTGTGTTTGTTAGTTTTCGAAAGATATTTTTTGTTGCGCATACTTTCCCTTTGATCTCTTGACAGTATTTTCGAAAACTCACAGTTCTGTCCAGGCGTAAGCATAGGTATTTCGGTGTGTTGTTATGCTCCAACTCTTAGCATTGCCAGGCCACTCTTAGCTTCCTGTTTGTTTCTAAGATGGAAAGCACACACCTGTGTCTTAGAGGGATTAGCTTTGAGGTGGTTATTTTTATAGTAGGCTGCTAGATTCTCCAGAGTATGAGTTAATTTTCCCTCTATATCGTTGAAAGTTCTGCCTTGAGCTGCTATAGGCGTATCATCGGCATATATGAAACGCTTTGTCTCTCCATTTGTTGTTTGATCATTGGTGTAGACTCCATAGAGGGTTGGCGCCAGGACGCTGCCTTGGGGTAGGTCGTTTTTCTGAGTCCTCCACCGACTATTCCTGAACTGTAGTGTTACTAAAAACCGTCGATTTTGTAGGATGCATTCTACCAACTTAGTCAGGCGAAAGTCTTTGGTGATGTCATAGAATTTATCAGCCTCTGATGGTTCACGGTATCATAGGCAGCAGATAGATCTATGAAAGCGACTCCCGTTATCTGCTTCCACTAAAATTTATAGACTTCCAAAAGACCTTGGACTCGGTCGAAAGGAAAACCATGTGCGAAAAGGTGCGGCAGCAAGGGATCAAGCGTTAACTATTTAACTTGATTTATGAACTACGTCAAAATCAACAATGGGATGGAACTAACCAACCTTTTTCTTCTTGATATTCATAGCAGATCTGCGGCCGCAATTAAGTGCCGGATAAAAATTCGATTATGAACACAGACGATCTAGTAATTTACTCCAGAAGCCTAGAGGCGCTCCAGATGAGTCTAGATAAACTCCAGCACTGGTGTACAAAAAAAAAGCTCACGATAAACCTCGGAAAAAGCCAAGTAGTCAAATTCAGGAAAGGAGGGCGACTGAAACGCTTTGACAAAGCACACATAGGCAGCATACATAGCACATAGGAGTACTTAGGAGTGACACTCCAGGCCACCTTAACCATAACCTAGCATATTAACAACCAAACGAGAACGAGCACAGTTAATTGGAAGGCAAAAGTACCTACACAGAGTAAGCTTAGAAACTGCATTGAAAATATACAACTTTCTGAGCGTACGGCAATAAGTTGCTAAGTCACCAAGTGAAACCAAACTATCTACTCCTCCTCGACAAAATCAAGGCACACTTCTTGAAGAAAGTCTTTAGGCTATACTTTTTACATTTTAGTGGAAACCAAGATTATGATTAATACGTAGTTAAGCCCAAATAGTTGTTTTATATACCTCTTCACTGGACACCCACTTGACCCCATCAATACATATTTGGGAGAAGACCTGATGAACAGCTCTGAAGAGATCCCAACACGAACAAGGTTGGAATACAGGAGAAATATAGAGGACAAGCGATGGGACGTCATAACGAAATATGCAAAATATAACATAAATATTATATTGAACTCAGGAGGGACGAGTACAGACTACTATCTTCAAGAGAGCATAGTAGATGTGGAGTTTAGGAACCCTTGTGTGTCAGTTTTAGAAAGTAAATTGGTGCATTTTGCACCAAAGGACCAAGAAAACCTTCACTTCTCAGGGTTGGAAGAAAGCAAACCAAAATGGAAGTCACCTACTAAGGTGTGTGACATTACATGGATACCATCATCTTACGTGCGACCGTGCGACAAGAAACATTTCCTCCTCGATAATGTCAGAGATTCGGTCAAGAACCATTCTTTCAAGAACCCTGAGAAGGTGATACATTAAACAGACGGGTCTAAAATTCCCAGGATCTATTGACTCTTTCACTGGCTTCAGAAGTGCACACGCTTTCGCCTTCCTCCAAATTTTTGGAATTTTCACTTTGGAGACGCTGCTATTCAACATTTGAGTGAGCCAATCTATGGTTAGAAGCTCAAAATGCTTAATTTGCTCTGACCTAAATTCTGCCAGGCCAGCTGCTTTATTTTCTTGCAGTTGGTGGATTGTTCGTTTTATTTCATCGATGCTGGGGATCAGGGGGCAAGGACATCATTTTCGTTGTTACTGTCAAGTTGGAGTTTGATTTTTCCCACTTTAGTTGACGATTTACCATAAAGAGGCGATGGACTATCTGATCTGGTGTGACTCCAGACAAATCGTGTGCTCGAGCGGAGGGGTCGTTGTTGAGATTCTTTATTTAACTTCCATGCACGTCTACTACTTTCTTTCATATCCAAATTTGTTATGAGCTTGCACCATCTTTCCGTTCTACTCGCTAATATCGCTTGCATTACATCTTCTCCTGCCTGAATGGTTTCCTCAGAAAAGGGGCCTTGATTGTACATATTTCGGGACTTACGGAGGGCGGCTTTAGCTCCATCGCCAAGACTTGCGATATATTCTGTTCTGCAGCCTCTTGGCATGGGCTTTCTCTATTTTCTCTTTACCAGCATGACTAACTGGCCATACAATTTGGGGCATGGTTCTAGTCACATGACTTCCTGGTCTAGTTCTTTGGTCCATTCAATCCATTGGCCTTCTTGAAGTAAAAGCTTCTTTTGAGGGGAACGTATTCTGGTTTTATTGCCGCAGTTACAGAGCATGTGATACGTTGGTGTTGGGTTCTAGGTAGAGGTTCCTCCATAGTTTTTGTCACTTGGTGGCTGATCCTGTCGCTTACAAAGATATTATCTGGGTTATATCCTCTGCGCCATCTTCCACTATTAAAGGACGCAGGTTATTTGGGATCGTGTATCAGCTTCAGGTTCATTCTTTCCACCCAGTGTTCCAGCGCCATTCGCGTCTGTTTCTGCATATCCCCATGCAGAGCTGTGGCAGTTAAAATCGCAAACTTCAGCGGTTTGGAGTGAAAATTGCTAGTTTCTTCAAAAGCAAAGGCTACGGCTGGTGGTTTGTAGAAAGATGTTATTTTGCATGAACCAAGCTCAACTGTGAGGATCTCTATGTCATTCTCGAAGGTTGAGGACATGGAGGATATTTCGGTGTCAGGCTTCACGAAAACAGCGCTGCCATAATGGTCGTGGGGGCGCTCCAGTATTAACTTCATACCATTGATTTTCGGTCTGCGTCTTGTATCTCCTCTATGTGTTTCTTGGAGTAGTATGATATCGGTGCCGTTCTCCTTGCACAAGTTGGACAGAAGTTTTTCCTTAACTGCGGATAAACTTCAATATTTATTCTACTTCAATATTTATTGTAGTAGTCAGCAAAGTTGGCGTTAATAAGAGCCTTTCTGACAAACTACTCGGTGAGTGTTTTATGGATGGTGTTCCGGTGGTGGAACTCTGAAATTTGTGTATTTTGGAACTCTGAAACTTAAACAGTGAAGCTTCGTTGAACTTGTGAAGTGTCGTTCAATTGTCGGGGAAGTGCTGACTTCCGATTTCATTAAGTGTTGGATCAACATTTGTGCCGGCCGACACTCCGTTGCACTTTGACAACACTTCGTAGCACTTTGGCGACGCTTCGTTGCACTTTCACAACACTTCATTTTCAACAGGGTATTGTATTATCCGCCTGGTGTCTTCTCTGTCCTCTATGTGCCTTATTATCTACATATTTAGAGGTCCGATGCTACTAGAGAAAAAACAATAAATTGATCACTTGCAAAGTGTGAAATGTACCCAAAATATAAGCTATTACAAAATTTACTACATATTTAACATTTTTTTAATTTCGTCTAGATGGATTTCCTGCATTGTACTCGTAGTAAACAGGTGGTGGACTTTGCTGATCTGTACGGTGACACCTACGAGTATTTTCCCACGAAGTTTACAAATGCAACGTGCAAAGAAAGCGACGGGCCGGCAAATCCTTTCCGCAGCAGTCATCATTACCAGAACAACGACAGGCTGTGCTACGTGAGGAAGGTCAGGAACAATTGCAAGACGATGGTCAAGAAGCAGTATTTCCTGCGGCGCAAGATGAACTCCAATTGTTGGGAGAAGCATCTGGAGCCGGTGGCGATCGGTTGCGACTGCGACGTTATTTTCTCATACAATTAGGAAGGAACTTTGCATTTAATATCTTAATCTTAATGTTGTGTTCTATCTAATATATTTATTTTGAAAGTATTTTTTTTCCTTTTTCTCTAAATGTTTGTAATTAGTTGTATTCCGTTCCGTATATATACGCCTTCACAAATCTATCAATACGTGGTCTGTTAGAAAAGTATCCGACCTTAGCCGGTAAAAAAAACTGGCATACCTGAGCGTTGGAAACCTAATCATCCTCAAAGTACTCTCCTTTGGACTCCACACACTTCTCCCAGCTATTGTGCCGCAATTGTTGGAAGCATTCCGAAGAAGCTTCTTTCGGAATCGACTTTAGCTCGGCTGTCGTTGCAGCCATAATGTCCTCTCTTGTTTGAAATCGCGTTCCTTTCAAAGGCCTCTTGACTTTGGGGAATAGCCAGAAGTCGCAGGGGGCCATATCAGGAGAGTAAGGAGCCTGTCGAACCAGAGGAGTCTGGTTCTTCGCCAAAAAATTGTGAACCAAGTGCAAAGAATGTGCTGGAGTATTGTCGTGACGGAGTCGCCAATTTCCTGATTACCACAACTCCAGTTGCTTACGCCGCACAGCGTCACGTAGGCGACATAGGACATCCCTATAGTACTCTTTGGTGATTTTTACTTGCATTGAAAAACCGACGAGAGCACTACACACTACGTCACTCGAACACTGCTCGACAGCAACTGACGCTATTTACAGGCGGGAAAAAAATCATGCATGTGCACGAAGGTTCAAGGTCGGCTCATGCAAGCGCGCTTGATTCAAATCAGGTTTCCAAAATAAAAAATAAGGTCGGATACTTTTCTAACAGACCACGTATATATGATATGATATACGCTTGTATACGCTCTCTGCGTAATATCGCTCCGTCTGTATTCGTGGTTTTCTCCGAGAGGGTGCCGCAGTCAAAATGTTAAGTCTAATTTAGTAAAGCATAAGGTTTGTTTCAACAGCAGTCAAAACGGTCAGCAAACTATCCGACGCATGCGCAAAATTAAAAACATCACTGATTGCAATATTACGCATGCGTCGGACAGTTTGCTGCCCGTTTTGACTGCTACTGGAACAAGCTTATAATGTCAAGTGTATTTTAGTCAGCTGTAAGACTGTTGTTGTAGACTACACTACAGAAATACCTTACGTAAGTGAAATATTAAAAAAAAAAAAGTGTAGATTCTTATAAATACCATTACAATTTAAAATAACAAAATTTGTATCGCGTGTGGCTTATTAAAAATGCAATCTAAAAGATTTCAATCTAGTTTCAATTAAACGGAAGTGAAATAAATTGGCTTTGATAGTTTAAATAGAACCTGCAACATGTTTCTCAGCCCAAAAAATATTCAGTAGCATTCAGCAAAAATTTAATGGCAAAAAGTTACCAAACATCTGATATAAGGATGAATTGGATCATCCTAAGTTTGGTTTTTACAATCGTCTTCTGCAAGGTATGTACAAATATTTTTGAAATTCTCTGTTCATATTTCAGTGTGTGTTTTATATCAAAGTTTGCCAAATTTAGGCACACTGTTTTTTCTTAACATGTTTTGATTCAGCATCCACCTTATAAAATCAAACCCCAGCGCGTTGAAATAACAGTCCACGATCCAACATTCATCAACGCCACAGGAAAATGTTACTTCCTCAACCGCACGGCAAAGGCCATCACCATGACCCTAGGCTTCAAGAAAGCCCTCACTGAAAAACAAGTTGTAAGTTATCGCTACGGAAATCAAAACTTTACTAATTTCATCAAATTTAGATACATTTAAGTCCTCACAAATGGATCAACAACAACTGGGTTCAATACAGAGCCCTTGAATTCACGATCGGTGCCAAAGATTTCTTCTCGACTGTTGTATGGTATGATTTGCCGGGATTTTTCCGACACCACTTCAAACCTCCTTTGGTCTGGCCTTTAAAAGCTATTGTATCCATAACATATCTAGCCCAGAACATTTTTGCACATTGTTGATTGTTTTTAGACGTACCATGCTGAAAAATATATTCCAAATATTGAAGCCTATCCACCTTACATTCCGCTGGGCGATTACAAAGTTTACGTGATTTATTATTTTGATAGGAAGAAGGAGAAGAAGATCTTTCAGATTGATTTATATATGAACTTTGTTGAGTATAACAAGTACAGTAAGAATTAGTTGAGTATACTGGTTGAATTAGTTTGTTAATGCAGCACAATGTGGATTTGTTTGGCAAATTTATAGTAATTATTTTGTTAGTAAACTTTGTTTGATTTATACACTCACTCACTCACTCCGTTGGCTTCTGTGGGACGTAGCGATCCCGTGCCGCTCTCAGAATCTGCCTCCATTCCTTCCTATCTAGCGCCACATCCTTCCATCCAGTGATGCCATCTATCTGCAGTCAGAAGTCACCTCATCTTTCCAACTACTCCTCGATCTTCCAGTGGGTCTTGAGCCTTCCACCTTCTTCTCATAGATCTGGCGAACTGTTCTGGGAGCATCCATTCTGATAGCATGTCCGGCCTACTGCAGCCGCCTCGCTTTCATGATGTTCACTACCCTGGGTTAATTGGCAAACTTGTACAGCTCATCGTTTGATCTGAGAACCCATGTTTGAGTTTCCTGGTCAAAAGTGGGTCTGAAAATTTTCCTGTACACCTTGTTTTCGAAGAATGTAAGCTCACCCTCCCTTTTGGTCGTACTCCATGTTTTGGCTCCGTTGTACAGCTTTATTTTGGTTTTACAGGTCAGTCGCTTGGAGGAAAGTAATTTCCGCAAGGAGAAAGTACAACTTTGCGTTCTGTAATCTTTCTTCTGTTGCAGTCATTTATATTGACACCGAGGTATTTGAAGTTTGTTCTTAAACGTGAAATTGTCTATATTAAGGTTATTGCGTTGATCTGTAGTCATGTTTTCTCTCTGTATGATCATGTATTCTGCCTTCTTTAATTTTTAGACCTATTTTAACAGCGGTTTCATTTAATTTGAGGAATAGAGTTTCAATTTTTCCTCGAATACATCCTATTAATACTATGTCATCTGCATATGCCAGGATTTTGTGATAGTTGTCTGAAAGGTCTCTGCTTGTGGCTTCTTTGGTTTCACGAATTACTTTTTCCAGAACAATGTTGAAGAGAAGTGGGGAGAGCGCATCACCTTGTTTTAGTCCAGTTCTGTTTTCAAAACTGTTTGATATGGAACCACAGTTTGTCACCCTGCTCACTGTCTTCTCCATACACATTTTGACCGAGCTCATTAATTTCTGTGGGATTCCGTAATCTGCCATGATTTCCCACGCTGTTTCTCTGTGGACTCTCTGGTGTCGTAGGCGTTTTGGAAATCAAAGAATAGGTAATGAACGTTTTTTTGTTGTATTCCCAAACTTTTTCATTGATTGTCTTGATACAAAAGATGTTGTCTGTTGTAGATCTGCTTTTACGGAAACCATTCTGATAGTCTATTATGTCCTCGGCGTATGGAATTTGTCGTCGTAATATAATGTGCGACAGTAATTTGTAAGCTGTGACAAGTAGAGATATTCCTCCGTAATTTCTGCAGTTTCGCTTATCTCCCTTCTTAAGTATTGGGACAATAATTGCTTCCTTCCATTCATCCGATATTTCTCTTCCTCTCGCCATATTTTCAGGATAAGCTGATGCAGTTTCTTATGGAGCTTCCACCCCCATATTTCAGTAATTCATCTGGCATACCATCAGAATCAGCAGCTTTGTGGTTTTTCAGTTTCTTCGGACTGCTGGTTACCTCTTCATATGGGGGATCATTGATGAAAGGTTCTACCGTTAAACGGGTGTTTTTTTCCAGCTTGTTCTCTGATTCAGGGCAGTTCAGTAAGTTGTCAAAGTTTACTCTTTCCTTGCCTGTAATATGTGGGATGTTCCTGCGATGATGTTGCCAGTGTTGTCGTGAAGAACTGATGATGATGATGAGTCAATGCAGAATGGACAAGACCGATAAGACAAGATCTAGATTCTAAATATACAATGTTTAAAATAACAGACATGGAATTCGACAATACAAAGACATTTTACAAATCATTAAATTAATAAGGAGAGGTACAATACATACATTCCACTGATTTGGATTTTCTCCACTAGTAAAAAAATTTTACAAACTACTTCTCATTTTCTTTTTACTCAAGATTACTAAAGATGACAATTTCAAGAAATCTTAAGTAAGCAATCCTGAAGACGTAATTTTTCTGACTCTTGAAGTAGTCGGAAATATGAGATCATTTTTCTGACTTCTCAAGAAATCAGAAAAATCAAATCACGAAGAATTCTTCACAAAAACTTCTTTAAAAATGCTACTCTAGAAGCCAGAAAAATGACTTCTCAGGGGATTGTTCTCAAGAGATTGTCAGGTGGGGCATTCGACTTCTTAAAGACTTATTAAAGACTCCATTATGGCACTCGTTGACGTTCAAATCTTAAATATGAATTCTTTAAGATTACGTGACATCATTTTGCTCTCTGGGTTGGGAAATACGTCTTTGAACACGGAACATTTCTAGTGATTAACATGTATTTGTTCAGGTCGAATTTTTTTTGGGACAAATATTGTATTTAAATGAGGAATTGATGCTTCTACTGTTTTGGGACCTATTCAAATACATGTGGAACTTCTAAGTAATACCTACAATTCAAAGGACTATCTTAACACTTCATCACTATCATGTTTATTAATATTTACATAATTTAATTACCTTAGTTTGATTTGTTGATGTTTCTCATGATATAATTTTATCACAAGCACCAGCTAAGAAAAAAAAATCGTAACATGAGAAAGACACTGAATATAATTATTAACTTACGGCAAATGAAATTATCTGGACTGCAGACAGCTCCGGCTCACCTTAGATAACACGGCGCAGCGCGCAGTTTTTCTCCAATTGGTCAGCAAATTTGATCTCAAATCCGCAGTTCTTTCATCTGCAGAACGGAGATCCGTCCTTCCCACCAAAGCTTCTCTGACAAACACATTTCAAACAAGTTTCTTCCGGCTCAAACCTTTGCCCTTCCCAATAGGTTATACCATCCAGATTACAAACAGCCATATCTTCACAAAGAGCTAAAAATAATAACAGTATTTAAGAAAAACTCCCAAAAAGTAGATAAAACTGGAGGAAGATGATGAAATTAGGCTCCACAGCTCAGCAGCGCTAGAGAAAATGAAATGTCGTCGAATGAAGTGTCGGTTATGCGTCAAAGAAGTAGCGTTAAAAAGTCAGGGAAGTATCTTTTGGAACAGTGAAATATGAACAGTGAAGCTTCGTTGAACGTTTTTATTGTGAAGTGTCGAAGTGGTGCCCAGCACAAAGTGGTGCCCAGCTTGTCTCGGAAACACTTCGTTGCTCTTCGACGACCAATCGTTTGTCTCGGAAACACTTCATTGCACTTCAAGAAAATTTCGTTGCTCTTGGACTACACTTTACATTTATACCAAGGAGAGGAAACTTTTTCTTCTTCTTATAACTCTACAACCCTTGGTGGGTTTCGGCTTTCTAACAATTTTCCCCCATTCTGTACTATCGTCGGCTAGAAGATTCCAGTTGTTGACATTTAGCCTTTTGAGGTCTTTTATGGCGCCAACTAGCCATTTGTTTCTCGGTCTTCCAGCTGACCAGTTTCCGGTAGGTTAGGTTAGCTTAGGTTACACATGGTGATCTTTAAGTGGGACCACTCAATTGAAATCAAATGTCGGATAGAAAAAGCGAGATCCACATTGCTGAAATGGCAAAGGTATTCACCTAAATATACAAACTAAGATCAGGCTACTGATGCTACATCTTTACAGTACTTCTATATGGAGTGGAGTGACCAACCAGCAGGTCCTAGAGAAAATGAGGAATGAACGAGAGATCTTACTAACAATAAAGACAAGGAAGCTGGAATACCTTGGCCATATAATGAGGAACAGTCAACGGTACGGCTTATTGCAACTTATACTCCAAGGAAGAGTAGATGGAAGAAGAGTGCTAGGAAGGAGAATATCGTGGCTAAAAAACCTTCGAACCTGGTTCAACACTACAACAACAAATCTGTTCAGGGCTGCAACATTTCTATGATGATCGCCAACATCCGAAGCGGATATGCACCAAAAGAAATCTTTTTGATGCTTCTATCATCATCAATACGTCCAGCCTAGCCATCGTATTCTTTGCGCTTTGATGAACCTTACGATATTTGCGCCATTTATAAGGGTGAATTAGTTTTTCTGCAATTTCTTGCATTTTTCCTGCTTTCAGCATAGTTTGTACATTCCATGTACCGATTCGCATCTCCGTGTCCCTTAGTCTTTGCCTGGTTTGTCGCCTTAGTATCAGTCCGGCCTTAATTTGTTGAGTATTCGTAAAAGTGGAGTTTTTAAGGAGCTCAGAGACCGGCGCGGAAGTTTCGGCGACCGCTGCGTTATCGCGGCGGACCGATTTACGTGGCGGCTTATGTACATGTTCAGATCAACTGGCGCGTTTTCCGTCATGGCCGCGGTAGTGCAGCGTTGATTGACAAGAACGTTGCATGCGCGGTTAGTTTCGTTGTCGCTGTGTTTTTAAATGGCGATTACAAAGAAGTTAATTGAGAATTTAAAAAAATATCCTATATTGTATGACCTACTATATTGTATGTACAAAGAGATTCGGATCTTATATCAGGAAAAACTGCGTGCACGAATATCGAATGACGAAACACTGATAAAAACTATAAAAACATAAGGGAAAAGGACAAAATTTGTAAGCAAATAGGATTAGAATAAGAAGAAAAAGTTAAATGAGCTTTAGGGGTTTTAGACACAAAAAAAATAACAAATTGACCGATTTTCTCTTTCGATGATCAATACTAAAAATACCAGAGCTTCTTCCTCTCAGGAAATCATGACTACTATACACGTAAAAACCGCGTTTAGATGTGGGCATGGCCATTTCGCTGCCGCGCCGCTAGCAAATTTTTCGCTGCGGATATTTCGCGACGCAAACGCTCCGCGCCGGTCTGAAGGATCCTTTAAAGTGACGGGTTGGTCATGCGTTGGTCCTTCGCCAAACTTCCTTTCGGGTACCATTTCTCCCTCTTTCCTTCCTTCTACTACAATAAGGCTTCTTTCACACGGGACACTCTGTGTCCGGATTCTGTGTCCGGACACAGAATCTTGAGCAACTGGGCACCCAATTCCGCGGGACACTACAGAGGTGCAGAGACACTCTGTATTGTCATCCAATAGTCTTTTTATCCGAATTTCTTCACTCGTCAGTCATAGGAGATGGCTGCACTTGTATGTGTTATTTCAAATAGTTTTAAAAAAAGAACATAAAACGTGAACGAAAATTATGGGTATATCCAATTATATCCAGCAGACAGGAAAAAGGCACTTTTTATACTCTTTTTAATGAAGTATTGCAAGATGAAAAAAAAATTTTTAATTACTTTAGAATTTCAATTTCATCATTTTTTGAACTGTATGAGAAATTAAGGATTCCGCTGACATTTCAAGATACAAATATGAGAAAATGTATCCCTGGAAAAGAGAGACTAGCTGTGACTATCCGGTAAGGAAAAATACTAATACTTGTTTAATTCAAAAACTTTTATTATAAAATAAAAAACAAATAGAATAATAGATACATGAGTATTGAAAACTGTGCATTAATTAAGTAGGGAAATTATAGAATCATCAGACTCAGCATGCATTGATGAGAATGTATATCCACGCTAAACAGAACTGATATCGTGAATACCAGTCTGTGAGTAGTAAACCCTATTTCCAGGTTCATCAGAATGAGCAAGAGGCGCAGGTTGCGATTGATGAGGCACTTTTGCAGAATAATTAATATTAAATGGTGGTAAATTTATGGAATAATTATGGTATATTTAAAAAGCGAATGAAAGAATTGTGTACCGTGTGAATGCTCTCATAGAACTGAATGTACGAGAGTGGCCGAGAGAATCAGACAGTGTCCCGGACACCGCCAATTCGGGACACCGACAGACACTGCCGCGACACAGAATTCAGTGTCGCCACACACTGAATTCTGTCTGAACGCCCCCATCTACTTCTATATCGAGACGGTGGCTTGATACACAGAATCCGGACACACAGTGTCCCGTGTGAAAGAAGCTTAAGATTAGTTACCGCATCTCAGGTCCTTTGGGCATGTTACTAGGGTTTACCGATCGTAGATATGAGAGTCGGAATTGGATAGGCGGCCATGATAAGTGCCATGATAAGTGCCATTTAAACCCGAGGGAGAGAAATCACCAAAGAAAATTAGTGTATTATTAACTTCATAAGAAGCAGATAGATAGACAGTAAGCAGAAAGTGATTTCAATAGATGTATATAGTCTACTAAAAGAACACACATGTTTAAAAAGTAAAATATAGTAATAGTAATAGTATTATTGCGAATAAATATTCCAATAATATAGAAGGATCTAAATCAAAATTTACAAAACATAATAAACTATGTAATACTAAGATTAAATAAGCTAGGCTTGACATATAAATAAATCCATATTCTCAGCTTTGTTTTAAGGGTTTATTAGTATAAATGGGTTATAAAGAGTTATTGTTAGTATTACGGGATTTTAAGGGGTTATTATAATTAGTATCAGAGGGTTTTATGGCATTAATATTAGTATTATGTGGTTTTAGGGGGTTATTACTATTAGTATTAAAGGGTTTAAAATTGGTTGTTTAAATTATGGTTGATGAATGGTTTCTTTGGCGATGGTCCCAAAATAGAACCTTGAGGTGTCGTTACTCTGCTTAAACATTCCTATTGGGAAAGGTTAAATCCTATAGGCTTTATCAGAATTTGAATAGGAAACATCATATTGGAATAGGAAAAGTTAAGAAATTCTAGCAAACAGAAAATGCCTAATAGGAATATACAAATCTGAATAGGAAATAAAGTGATGATCGTTAACCTATAGGATTTATAGCTTTCCTATTGACACAACTGAATATAATTATGATTATTCTAAAAGGAAGTTAGAGATTCTATAGGAAATGAAGAGTTATTAAATGAAAGTAGAGATCTAAATAGGAAACCAAGTGATTCAATAGGATAATGCGATTTAGAAAATTTATCTTTATTTCTAAATTTCGCAATGGGATTCTGCATTATTCAATAGGTTTGGCTTCACCAATGTCCAATAGGAGATGAATAGTTGCCAATAGGGAAATACGACTTAGAAATTATTTTTATTTTATAATGAACCTCAATAGGATTTAGCATTATTCAATAGGATTGACTCCTCCAACATATAAAAGGAGATGAATAGATGTCAATGAATCAACACAACGCGTAGGGAAATAGGGATTATTCTATAGAAAATTCTGAGACAGCAATATTTCCATTGAATAGTATCAAATCCTATTGGAGCATCTAATAGGAATTGCCTCTTTTCCATAGGAGAATTATAATCTGAGAAGTCCTATTCAATTTACTAAAATCCTATTGAAGAATGGAATAGGATTCTGGATTATGCTATAGGAAATTCTCAGACCACAATATTCCTATTGAATAGTATTAAATCCTATTGGGAAATCGAATAGGATTTGGCGTATCTCAATAGGACAACAGAATAGGATTCAGGAGATTTCTATAGGAAAATAAACCTTCAATAGGATTCAATAGGTATTATGTATATTTATTGCCCTTACGGGTTTATAAATTGAATCCAAAATTTACATCTATACTAAAACTAACATCGAACATAATATAAATAAGAATAATAATAAAAAGAGAAAAAGAAAAAATAAACATTAAAAAAAAAGAAACATATGCTGCTCAAACTAAAAACAAAAAAAACAAAAAAAGAAAGTCACTAAATTCCTATCCCTAAACCCCGATTACCGGCTTCCCTCCCCACATATTGCTCTTCTTCTCTCCTCAACTTTCTTCATCCAATCTATCCCTCTTCCATCCTCGTTTAAAATCTCTTCTCTACACTCGTCTCTTTCTCTCAATTCTGAACATTCGTTCAGCAAGTGTTCTATTGTCTCCTTGTTTTCTCCACACATCCTGCATACTCTATTCCTATCCTCCATCCAAAATTTATTATCTCTCTCTTCATTTCCACATCTGAATCTTGCCATTGTCACTCTCTCTTTTCTACTTTCTCTTCCTAGGTACTTTGGCAGTTCTTCCGTTATTATTTTTTCATATTTCCCATTGTACCTAGACTCCCTAATTCTTGCTCTCCTTTCTTGCCTTTGCACATCTCTATCTCTCTGGACCAATTCCTCTGTCATTACTCTACCTCTCTCTCTCATTCTTTCTATCTCCGCTCCTGCATACCCGTTTCTTTCTAGATATGCTTCCCTCTCTTTCCACACCCCCTTTCCTATTTCTTTTCTTTTTTCTTTGAGGCACTCTTGAAGAATTCTGCACTCTCCTCTCTCTATCACTCTCTCCTCAAAACTTATTGCTCTCTTTCCTGCTTCTATTCTTATTCCATCTCTCTTTGTTTCCTCCATCACTATATACCCCGGGGTCTCTCTACCTAGTCCTAGCACCCATTTCAAATATTTTTCTTGCACCCTTTCCAGCCCTTCTTGCTCTCTCCATCCCCATATTTCCGCTCCATACATCATCACACTTTTCACCAGGCTATCAAACATCATCACTCTCCTTCTATAGTCGTGTCCAAATTTTCTCTCTCCTATTCCCCATACCGCTCCTAGTATTTTATTGGCTTTCTTTACTAACTCTCTCACGTGTGCTGTTTCAGTATTTCTCTCATTAAACACGTACCCTAGGTATTTAAATTCTTTTACTTCTTCAATTTTCTCCTTCTCCCAACTCCACTCAATTACTCTTCTCCTGCCACCCCCTTTTCTAAACACCATCATCTTGGACTTCTCCACATTCACTGTCAGATTTTTCCTCCTCATATATTTCTCCATGTTTCTTATCATTTCTTTCATCCCTTTCTTGTCTCTCGCTAGCACCACCAAATCATCCGCGTAGGCTAGGAACCACACTTTTTCTTTGCCCACCACAACCCCACCCGTCTGCGCCTTGCTTAACATCTCCTCTATGTCTATATGTCAATAAATGCTGCAAACAGGCTGGGGCTTAGTGGGCAGCCTTGTCTCACTCCCTTATGCGCATTAAAACCTTCGCTCACCCTTTCACCAACTCTCACTCTACTTATTGTTTCTTCATAAATCTCTTCTAATTTTGATATCAGATGCTCCTTTATCCTTTTCTTTCTCAGGCATTCCCACAGTGCCTCTCTTGCTACATTATCAAAGGCCGCCTTCAGGTCCACAAATAATGCATACATCTTGCCGCCCCTCTTTTTTATCTCATTCCCTACTATGTGATTCAAGATGTATACATTATCCATGGTCCCTCTCCCTTTCCTAAATCACGCCTGTCCGTCTGGTATCACACCTCGCTCCTTCAATTCCTTCGTCAATCTCTCTTCTACAATCATTGCATATATCTTATATGCCGTATTGAGCATGGTGATCCCCATGTAATTGCTTGCTGTTTCCCTTTCTCCTTTCTTATATATGGGGCATATTATCCCCTCTTTCCACTCCTGTGGGAAGCCCTCTCCCTTCCACACTCCATTCATTATCTCCAACAGCCTGTCAGCTTCCCTTTCAGTTCCATATATCCACGATTCATTCTGTATACCGTCCCTCCCCGGTGCCTTTTTCTTTTTCAGTTTACTCAGTTGTAGTTCTAATTCTTCTCTTGTTATCTCTTCTATTTCTCCCACCCTATGTTGACTCTTTTTCTTTTCCTGTCTGATTTCATCACCACCCAGCAGCTGACTGAAGTACTTTCTCCATTCCTCCATAGTATTTCTATTCTCCATTCCTCCTTAGTAACTCTTTCTACTTTTTTTTTCTTTCCCTATTTATGTATTTCCATACCTCTTCTTCCGTCTTTATGCCTTTCATCTTTAGTTCTTCTTCCATCCATTTATTTTGCTTCTTCTCCTTGCATACTAATTTGTACCTCTTGCGTGCTCTCTTGTACTCCTCATTACTTGCTTTTCCTCTTTTCCAATTTCTTAATTTCTTTCTTACTGATTGCTTCCCTTCCCTGCATTCTTTATCCCACCACTCGTTTTTCCAAGACCCCACCTTCACTCTTGTCTCTATCGCTTTTTTTTCTGTTGCATTTTTTACGTGATCACCCAGTTCTTTCACTTTTTCGTTTATCCCTTCCTCTTCGTATCTAGCCTCCCTAAGTCTTGTTCTATAATTTTCTATTGCTTCTTCCGTCCAGATATTCTTCACAATTTTTCTTCTAACATCCTTCTCACTTCTTCTATTTTTCTCTCTTCCTTTTGTCTTCACTTCCAATGGCATATGATCCGACTCGACTCTTGAATCCCCACCTTGAATTGTTCTATTTCATCCCATGCTTCTTCACTCACCATAACATAGTCATAACTGTCTCCCCTCTTGGTCCGATATATGTGTACTCTCCTTTCTCATATCCTATACTGTTTCCATTAAGTATGTCCCACCCTCCTTCTTCTACTAGACTAATCAGTAGTCTCCCTTCGGCGTTTTCTGTTGCGTCTTTTGTTGGTCTTCGTTCTATTGTTGTTTGTTCTTCTTCTAGCCGTATTCCCTTTTCTCCAATTCTTGCGTTAAAGTCCCCCCCAATCACCAGAGTTTCCTCGTGTTGCTGTTTTACTCGCTCTTCTATCATTCTCTTCGTTTCTTTCATACTTCTGCTATATATTGTTATAATTCTCCATTTTTTCTGTCTAATTTTCACCGTTCTTTCCATAATCCCTCTTTCTTCTTTTGCTTCGGTTCTGTTTTCTTCTTCCAAACTCTTTTTCACTCCCATTATTATCCCCCCTTTAGCTCTCCCTTTCCTGCTTACCCTCTCTGCAAATTGACACTTCCACTTAAACTCTTTCGGTATTATTTTTTCCAATTTTTCCCACCCCTTCTCTTCCACCCAAGTTTCTACCAATCCCACTACATCAAATTTTCCCAAATATTCCCAAAACTCATTGTCTTTATTTTTTATCCGCGCTGTGTTCCAGTATACTATTCTTAATTGCTCCGTTTCTTCCTTATTCCTCTCCATGTTCGTTTTCCGTTTTCTGTCCTGTCGTCTTTTCCTTGTGCTCTTATTCAAAAATTTGTTGTGTTTAACTCCCCCTTTTCATCATCCCACTTAAAGCCTTTTCCGTCTATCCATATCTTTTTATAACCGACTTTCACCCACCGTCCTTTTTGTCGCTTTTCTTTGGCTAGCGCTCTTAATTCCTTCTGTATGTCTCTTTCCTTCTTTGTCAGATCGTCTTCTATGTATACTCTCTTTTCCCTTTTTTCTCTTAGTTTCCTCTTATTTTCCATAACTTTCCGCTTTTCACCCCAGGTCCCAAGTTCCGCCACCAACATTTTCCCTCTACTTACTTTATACATCTCTTTCACCGTCACTTCTACCTCTAATTCTGCCTTTATCCATTCTTCCAGATTCTTCTCGTTCTCACATTCCCCTTCGTCCAGTCCCGTCACAACAATATTCTTTTTTCACATTATTTTTTCCTTCTCTTCCATTTTCTCTTCGGATTCAATAGGATTCAATAGGAAATTTCCGATGCAATTTTCCCATTGAACTTACCTCTCCCAATAGGATTGTTTAAGCAGGGTACAGCTCTCTACTAAAGTTAGTCTATTAGTTAACCCTTTGGAGTCTATCGAAGACATATATGTCCCAATGTATTTTTCTGAATAAAATTTTCTGAAATATTTACATTTCAGTCCTACTGGAAGTAAATAACAAAATAAAATAATTTGGCTACAAGAAAACGAAACAACAGAATTTGAAACACAAGAACTATTGAAGTAAACATGTTGTGGTTTATAAACGATGAAAATTTTGTTCCAAGACTCTCTGTTCCACAGAAAAAAAAAACAGTGTCTACTATTCTTTCTCGCGCGATGCATGGAGTGGATATATTTTTGAAAAATTTATATATAAGTTTATTTATATATAATATATATTGCTCATTGTACAAAATTCCGATTGCTGAAAATTGAAAATTACACACAGAGACAAAGGAAACGCGCGGATTATTATGAAATTATGATTGTTACTGGGGTCTCGCTTATCATGGCAAACAATCGTGTTCCTCAGTTCAATCACTATTGGTCCAATAATGAGTCACTGGGAAATAGTTCAATTAAAAAAGCAATTTCTAAAGATCGTTGTAAGCTTCTTTAGGCAAAGATGTATTTCAATTTCCCAGAAAAACCCAATAATGTCAACAATTAAAAATTAAATCGTGAATCTGAATTCCGGTAAATAACCGTGGTACTGTTATTTGTCGCTGGCAAGATACTAAAGACTTACTTGCAATAAGTAATTGCTTTACCGATAACACTGTAGAGGTAAAACGTACTTTGAAATATGGCACAATGAAAAATATATCTTGTCCTGAGATGCTTCAATTTTATAACAAATGCGACATGAGCAGTTTGATTACTGATCAAATTATTGATCTTTATGATTTTGATAGGAAGTCAGGAATGAGGTGAAAGAAGGTTTTCTACAAATTATTGATGTATGTTGCAAATGCTCATATTTTATATAATGACGAATATACCTTCGAGTCCCAAGGCTACAGAATCCCCAAATGAAAAGTGGGTCAGCGGGTAATGAAGAACATACCCCACTTAGGTACAGGTTTTATAATCAGTCACAGGATACTGGATTCAGTCACCGACTTTACCTCTCCGAGCAGTCCCTCAAAGGCGCAAACAAGGGCTACAAATTAATACATGCAAAATATTATTTGATTTAATTTATAGTAATAGCCTCCGCAATGGCATTGAATTTTTGAAAAAAATTGAGTTTTTAGACTAATTGAAATTTTAATGAACTGACGTATTTTATTCCAAGAAATTATTATAACTACAGTTTATTTTCTACACAAAACAAAAGAAATGCATGATCTTAAGTTTATAATATAAAATAAGGGGAGTGAGGGAGCGCAGGAGGGGACAATTAGAACACCTGTCGTGTCGTATGTGGACTATTGGTTTTGGCTCGAATTGGACTTGTGCTAGTTATTTAACAAGTAACCTACTGTCAATTTAGTTTAAAAAAAACATGCAAAGAACACGAAGTGTCTTTAAATGCCTCAGAAAACAGGCTGCCAAACTGAGTCTTCAAGTGTCGCTGGAGAAAGACAATATTCTACTTACTTACGAAGATGTAATAAAATACTATGAATGGACAAGACATCAACTAAAGATGCAATTGGAAAATGCAGGAGTGCCCACATTTTCAGAAATTGCAGATATAGTCAGTGACATCCAGAATTGAAAATATATGGCAAACTGCATCTATTCCGATAGTAACAACAACAAGGGTCGTACAGATGTTAAAGCGTACCATTTAAAATACTAAAACCTACTCCAGTCTGTCAAAAGGAAAAGTCGAGAAAGTAGTAAGGTACTTTTTGATATTGCTGCGTGCAAGTGTAAAGATTTATTTCAATGTATCCGTCGCAAGGATAAAAAGGTTCCCAAACAAGAACATATTTTTTTAATTGATCAAAGAACTATTGATAAAGAGGAAACAGGAATGAGAAAACCACCCAACTTCAGCCTTAAATACTTTTAAGGGTATCGTATATAAGGGTATACTTTTCCGGTATCGTCAGCCTCTGAAAGTCGTAGTAGCTTAGATAATTCCACTAATACCATAAACAAAAGCATTCCGAAGAAAAAGTATGCGTCGATGTTCCTACTTTATCGAAGACCTGTGACAGGTATGGTGTATCAGATAGCATCAGATAGAACAGGTAGGTGTATCAGATAGCAGCTGCAGTGATTGCATCGTCTATATTGTCGCCTATAAATTTCAATGCTTCAACATTTAATAAATTGGCAAGAAATATTAAGTGAACCACCGATTATGAATAACTAGCCTGACCAAGAAATTCAGTCTATCGTTTAATCAGGTGGTGAGGGTGAAGTGTTGTTTTTAAGACTTCCATGCCACCATGAAAACTCAAGCTGTTGAACGGGCTGTAAAATTGCCGACAATAGCTGCCACTTCTCATTGCATAAAAAGTCACGATTAGGTGCAATAAGAGCCAAATTGGAATCACGAAACGTAATGCCTAAATTTGAGACAAAAAGAGATTTTCGAGCAAATTAATTGTTTTTTTTTTAATAATATTTTTATAAAAAAATTGTTGGATTTTTGATTAAAGCTGATTGATATATATATCTGAATTATATATTGCGTATCATTTATCACCCATTTATCATTAAATTAAGCTTAATATTTGGCCATAACTGTACTAGACTTTTATCATTAAATTTAAATTTTTGAGGTCAGTGCGGAGGCAGAAGATATTGATCAAATTAATTCAAAAATTATATTTATTTTAAATTTAATATAATGCACTAATCTCCCCCTATTACAACTTTAAACCTCGAAAAAAATATTTTTGCATACATCTGTGCTCCACCCTAATGTACATGCCCACATCAACCAGAATAACAGACGCAATCCAGACAGAACTGATAAATTCTGGGAAAGCTTAGAAGATATTATCTCTAAACTTCCAGAGACGCACACCGTCATACTGTTTGGTGACTTCAATGCTCAATTGGCAAGAGAGAAAAAATACAGAAACATAGTGGGCAATTATCCGGTGCATAAGCGAACCAACCGCAACGGAGAACGATTGGTGGATCTGTGTAGGACTTTTGGGTTGATCATGAAGTCTACAGCCTTCAAACACTTAACAAGGAAGCAGAAGACTTAGATTTCAACTAATACCAACTTGGGTGAATTCCAGTTAGATCATGTGGCGATTTCACGAAAATCCCAAAAGAAAATACAAAATGTGAAGGTACTAAGAAACGCCAATCTGGGCTCTGACCAAAATAAGACTCTCAAAGATCAAAATAAGACTCCAGCCTAGAAACACCAGATTACACAGAACCTCTAAAATGGTAAAATTTGATGTAGAGCTACTCAAGAACAGTCAAGAAGTAAGTCAGAGACTGAACAATCCAGATCTAAACAGCTGGGACCAACTGAAGGAGACTCTTGTCAAGGCGGCCAATGAACTCGCTCCTCTCGCTAGAAGAAGGAAGTGGTGGACTGAAGACTGTGATAGTGCAATCGCCCAAAGACAGACAGCCTGGGTGAAGTTGAATTCTTAAAAGGCCAAGAAAAATTGGCATACATTTTTGGAACAAAGAAAGGTTACAGCCAAGATAAGTCGAGGAACCAAACGAACCTTCACAAAAAACCAAATAACCCAAATCGAAGAGAGCTAAATATCTGGAGAAAAATATCTCCAGAGATTTCTTTGGAACCTTCAAGCAGACACTCAGAAAATACGCTCCACTTCAGAGACTCACAAGGTAAACTAGCTTATAAAGACAAGGACAACTGCCACCTTTTGGCTCAGTACTTTAAAAATCTACTCAACTGTGACCCACCCAGCGAAGACTTCGACTATAAACAAACCCCACCAAACCTGGACTCGCTGCCCCCTTTATTAGAAGAAGTTGGCCAGATCATTCAACTCAGTCAGGACTCTATCGTTGCTGAACTGTGGAAAGGTGCTGTAAACAATGCCGTGCGCAGGCTAACCGAGATCATCCAGGACATCTGGGAAACAGATAAATTACCACCACTCTCGAAGGCGTTACAAACAAGGACAGAAAATCAGCTGGATAATCAACTGGCAGATTACCAGGGGGGCTTCAGGAATACCGGATCCTGTGTTGAACAGATCCTCAATCTTAAAACTGTACTTGCATACTACGAGATGAGAAACCGCAAGAAGGTCGTCACCTTTGCTGATTTTAGGAAGGCCTACGATTCCATTCATAGAGAAATGCTTAACAAAGTACTCCAGGAACTAGGACTAGACAACAAAACTCGCAGACTCATCCTAGAAACTTTGACCAACACCCATTCCAAGGTCAAATTTAGAGGCGAGATTTCAAAAAGCTTCGAAATAAATACTGGAGTGAGACAAGGAGATGAACTCTCCCCACTTCTCTTCAACTGTGTCTTTGAATAGGATATGAGCGAATGGCGCAAGAAACTAATCAAAGAGTGGTATCTACATGGGACGTAAGAACGATGGACTGGTTGTAGATTGCCTGGCCTTTGCGGATGACATGGCACTGTTTGCTGATTCTCTTGAGATGGCAACAATGCAGGAAAATTGCCTCCGAAAACACGCTGCCAAACTGGGTCTTGAAGTGTCGCTGGAGAAAACAGAATTCTTCACCAATATCAGAGAAGCAAACAGAGAGATGTTACTAGAGCAGGGAAGCATCAAGAAGACTGAGAAATTCAAGTATCTCGGCGAATGGTTTTAACCCAACTTATCAGAAAGAGCATCATTATCCCAGAGAGTTAATAAGTTAGAACTAGCGTATCGACTGACTAAAAACACTTACAACAACAAATGCCTGTCACGCAACCTGAAACTTAAGCACTACACATCAGTCATACGACCAGAAGCTCTGTATGCCATGGAGTATCTTTCCTTGAACCGAAGAGGTCTGGTAGAGAAATTGGAAATCAGAGAGAGGAGAATCCTCAGGAAGATCCTAGGCCCAGAAATGGAAGATGGGGAATTCAGAAGGCGGCATAACTCTGAGCTCTACGAACATATTGAGATGCTCTCTGACTGTGCAAGCAAAAGAAGGGTAGCTAATCTATGGCCACGTTGAAAGAGTGCCTCCAAAGCGACTAACCAACCGTCTGTTCACCTTCTGGCAAAATAAGAAGGTTTGTACCACTTGGTTGACAGAAACCGAGAAGGATATTAAAGAACTGGGAATAACAGATCTCCATAACAGACAGTCTGAGAGACGCACCCTGAAGGAAGTCCGTGAATTTCAGGAGAAACCACGAAGGAAAGGTACCCCTGGACAGAAGAGAGAAAGGAGTTACACCGGCAGAAGTTGCGACAATACTGGGCAAAGATCAAAGCCCAACAGTTGAACAAGCGTGGTCCAAAGTAGACCTATTCGAAAGAAGAAGAAGAAGAAAGAATAATTTGTGTGACTATTGGGTCAAATATATCCCTGGTAAGATGTCCCATCCAAAATGGCGTTATTTTTTCCTAAAACCAATTTCAAATTTATTTTTATGAAATATTATGTCATGTTGGAACATAAAAGTTCAAATAAAGCCTAAATTTCTGAATAAACAAATCCGACTTGAAACGGTTAAAGCGTTTACTCCAATTCTCCGGTTGCTGTGCCGATTATAGAAAAGCAGACGACACGAGACTATGCAAACTACATTGACTAGTCTAAGCAACAACACTAGACAGATAAGATTAGAAATACTAGACCGATAAAATAGACTGGACTAGTCTGGAATAATTAGATAGCACTACACAGACAAGATTAATCAGATAGGACTACACAGACAAGATTAATCAGACAGGACAACTCATAAAAGATTTATCATACAGGACTACACAGACAAGACTCAACAACAGGAGCAGATTAGGCAGACATAAATAGGCAAATTAGATTAGACAGTTGATATAATAAAATAGATGAATTAATAATAATTAACGTCCTTGTTTTATATTCTTCGACGCACATATAACATCAATTTCAAATTTCACTATCGCCAACATAACGCAGTTGCAACTCAATATCACCAACACTAATTGTAAGTGCATGTTCTGTTACTTTTTACGGTCTCACTTCAGTTTATTGAGAGCGGTAGGCACATAGGCATATGGCTATGGTGCAATTATTCGTGCAGTGAGTTCATTGTCGTGTTTGTTAGTGATTGTTGTTGATAAAAAAGTGTGATGTAGGGACGAATTTGTTGGAAACGTGAATTAAATCCAGGATAACAGGTCGAGAAATGTGAGTTTAAAATAGGTTTAAGTGTAGAAAAGTGTGGTTTAAGGTTATAAAGTGGTTAAAAATACGGCAAATAACGAATTTTTAAGCCTTACCGCAAGGTATTCCTCGCAACAATCTCGCCGTTGTCTAAACGCATTCTGTTTCTGTTGTTGTTTATTTATTGCGTCGTTTACTTTTTCCTTCTATTTTTTATGACCTTAGTCAACTACGATTCATATCTCCTTCTCAGTAACGTATTTACACATTCACGACTTGTTTATTTTGTCGTTCCGTTATGTAAGTTTGTTAAATAAGACCTGTTAGACCACCTAAGCTCTACATACAAGCCTAAAATGTTCTCAAATTCATAACCTCAATTTTATATAAACCTTTTTGGATTTGCTCACTAATCAACAATGTTATTTATAAATTGTCTGTCAATTTGGAGGAATTCAAATTCATTTTGTTTGAATTAGAACATTTTTATAGACCTTGTCTGCCTTGTCTATCTGGTCTAGTTTTGTCTGTCTAGTCTTGTCTTTCTTTGAAATTCCTTGTAATACCTCTGATTGCTCTTTTTAGGGCTATGAAGATTCTTTGAATGTGCTGGGAGGAAGGCCATACCATAATACCATAGGTTATCCTCGAGTGTATTTCAGCAAGGTATAGGTTTATAAGCACAGCGATGTGAAATACTTTCCTTATGGTTCTTAACATGTAAATCTTGCTGTTGATCTAGTTAATAATTGTTCCTGCCGTGATGTTCCATCCAAGACATTCCTAAAAGAATTCCTAGAAATTTGGTGCTGCTCGCTCTTTGTATCTCATCCTGACCAATTTTTTGTGAAAAGTTTTCCATTTGTTTCCTTCTTTCAGTTTGAAACATTATGTATTTTGTTTTATTGCTCTTTAGATGCAGATTGTTACTTGAGAACCTGTTGTATATATTATGCAGTAGTTCGTTTGCTTCTAATTCCATCACAATCACAGTTTCTTCAGATACTACGAAGCTGGCATCATCTGTACACAGGGTGCAATGTTACCCAATTATGTATTTGATAACTTTTGCTGTATAGATTGCAAATAATGTCAGTGCGAGTACACTCCTCAGTGGCACACCAATATCGGTTCTGTGTGTTAAATTTGAGAGGCGATAACTGATTTTAGTTGATTTTTTAAAACTGTCTTGTCTGTCTAGTCTTGTCACTCTTGTTTCGTCTGTCTAGTCATGTCTGTCTGTCTAATCTTGTCTGTACAGTCTTGTGTGTCCTGCCTTGTCTGTACAGTTTTGTCTGTCCAGGCTTGTCTGTCCAGGCTTGTCTGTCCAGTCTTGACTGTACAGTCTTCTCTGTCCAGTCTTGTCTGTCCAGTCTTGTCTGTCCAGTCTTGTCTGTCCAGTCTTGTCTGTCGAGTCTTGTCACTCAAATCTTATATTTCTAGTGTCTGTCTAGTCTTGTCTGTTGAGTCTTGTCCGTCAAGTCTTATTTGTCGTGACAGTCCAGTATTATTTGTCGTGACTGTCCAGTCTTATTTGTCGTGACTGTCCAGTCTTGTCTGTCCAATCTTGTGTGTCCAGTCCTGTCTGTCGAGTATTGTTTGTCTAGTCTTGTCTGTCTAGTCTTGTCTGTCTAGTCTTGTCTTTCTAGTCTTGTCTGTCTAGTCTTGTCTGTCTAGTCTTGTCTGTCGAGTCTTGTCTGTCTAGTCTTGTCTGTCTAGTCTTCTCTGTCTAGTCTTGTCTGTCTGGTCTTGTCTGTCTAGTCTTGTCTGTCTAGTCTCGTCTGTCTGTCTACTTCAGTGGTGTAGTTGACAACATACCCGCCTTTCAATGCGGGAGACCCGGGTTCGAAACCTGGTAGGGGAGACAACAACTAGGGCGGTTTTCAGTAAACCGTCCGGGCTGCCCACCCTGAATGAATGCAAAATATGCGATACCAGGGTAGCGCATACTGAAAGCCAAGGTGGAATAGGGGGTTTAGTGAAAGCTTCCCCTGAACCACCTTTAGTCTCGTCTGTCTAGTCTTGTCTGTCTAGTCTTGTCTGTCTAGTCTTGTCTGTCTAGTCTTGTCTGTCTAGTCTTGTCTGTCTAGTCTTGTCTGTCTAGTCTTGTCTGTCTAGTCTTGTCTGTCTAGTCTTGTCTGTCTAGTCTTGTCTGTCTAGTCTTGTCTGTCTAGTCTTGTCTGTCTAGTCTTGTCTGTCTAGTCTTGTCTGTCTAGTCTTGTCTGTCTAGTCTTGTCTGTCTAGTCTTGTCTGTCTAGTCTTGTCTGTCTAGTCTTGTCTGTCTAGTCTTGTCTGTCTAGTCTTGTCTGTCTAGTCTTGTCTGTCTAGTCTTGTCTGTCTAGTCTTGTCTGTCTAGTCTTGTCTGTCTAGTCTTGTCTGTCTAGTCTTGTCTGTCTAGTCTTGTCTGTCTAGTCTTGTCTGTCTAGTCTTGTCTGTCTAGTCTTGTCTGTCTAGTCTTGTCTGTCTAGTCTTGTCTGTCTAGTCTTGTCTGTCTAGTCTTGTCTGTCTAGTCTTGTCTGTCTAGTCTTGTCTGTCTAGTCTTGTCTGTCTAGTCTTGTCTGTCTAGTCTTGTCTGTCTAGTCTTGTCTGTCTAGTCTTGTCTGTCTAGTCTTGTCTGTCTAGTCTTGTCTGTCTAGTCTTGTCTGTCTAGTCTTGTCTGTCTAGTCTTGTCTGTCTAGTCTTGTCTGTCTAGTCTTGTCTGTCTAGTCTTGTCTGTCTAGTCTTGTCTGTCTAGTCTTGTCTGTCTAGTCTTGTCTGTCTAGTCTTGTCTGTCTAGTCTTGTCTGTCTAGTCTTGTCTGTCTAGTCTTGTCTGTCTAGTCTTGTCTGTCTAGTCTTGTCTGTCTAGTCTTGTCTGTCTAGTCTTGTCTGTCTAGTCTTGTCTGTCTAGTCTTGTCTGTCTAGTCTTGTCTGTCTAGTCTTGTCTGTCTAGTCTTGTCTGTCTAGTCTTGTCTGTCTAGTCTTGTCTGTCTAGTCTTGTCTGTCTAGTCTTGTCTGTCTAGTCTTGTCTGTCTAGTCTTGTCTGTCTAGTCTTGTCTGTCTAGTCTTGTCTGTCTAGTCTTGTCTGTCTAGTCTTGTCTGTCTAGTCTTGTCTGTCTAGTCTTGTCTGTCTAGTCTTGTCTGTCTAGTCTTGTCTGTCTAGTCTTGTCTGTCTAGTCTTGTCTGTCTAGTCTTGTCTGTCTAGTCTTGTCTGTCTAGTCTTGTCTGTCTAGTCTTGTCTGTCTAGTCTTGTCTGTCTAGTCTTGTCTGTCTAGTCTTGTCTGTCTAGTCTTGTCTGTCTAGTCTTGTCTGTCTAGTCTTGTCTGTCTAGTCTTGTCTGTCTAGTCTTGTCTGTCTAGTCTTGTCTGTCTAGTCTTGTCTGTCTAGTCTTGTCTGTCTAGTCTTGTCTGTCTAGTCTTGTCTGTCTAGTCTTGTCTGTCTAGTCTTGTCTGTCTAGTCTTGTCTGTCTAGTCTTGTCTGTCTAGTCTTGTCTGTCTAGTCTTGTCTGTCTAGTCTTGTCTGTCTAGTCTTGTCTGTCTAGTCTTGTCTGTCTAGTCTTGTCTGTCTAGTCTTGTCTGTCTAGTCTTGTCTGTCTAGTCTTGTCTGTCTAGTCTTGTCTGTCTAGTCTTGTCTGTCTAGTCTTGTCTGTCTAGTCTTGTCTGTCTAGTCTTGTCTGTCTAGTCTTGTCTGTCTAGTCTTGTCTGTCTAGTCTTGTCTGTCTAGTCTTGTCTGTCTAGTCTTGTCTGTCTAGTCTTGTCTGTCTAGTCTTGTCTGTCTAGTCTTGTCTGTCTAGTCTTGTCTGTCTAGTCTTGTCTGTCTAGTCTTGTCTGTCTAGTCTTGTCTGTCTAGTCTTGTCTGTCTAGTCTTGTCTGTCTAGTCTTGTCTGTCTAGTCTTGTCTGTCTAGTCTTGTCTGTCTAGTCTTGTCTGTCTAGTCTTGTCTGTCTAGTCTTGTCTGTCTAGTCTTGTCTGTCTAGTCTTGTCTGTCTAGTCTTGTCTGTCTAGTCTTGTCTGTCTAGTCTTGTCTGTCTAGTCTTGTCTGTCTAGTCTTGTCTGTCTAGTCTTGTCTGTCTAGTCTTGTCTGTCTAGTCTTGTCTGTCTAGTCTTGTCTGTCTAGTCTTGTCTGTCTAGTCTTGTCTGTCTAGTCTTGTCTGTCTAGTCTTGTCTGTCTAGTCTTGTCTGTCTAGTCTTGTCTGTCTAGTCTTGTCTGTCTAGTCTTGTCTGTCTAGTCTTGTCTGTCTAGTCTTGTCTGTCTAGTCTTGTCTGTCTAGTCTTGTCTGTCTAGTCTTGTCTGTCTAGTCTTGTCTGTCTAGTCTTGTCTGTCTAGTCTTGTCTGTCTAGTCTTGTCTGTCTAGTCTTGTCTGTCTAGTCTTGTCTGTCTAGTCTTGTCTGTCTAGTCTTGTCTGTCTAGTCTTGTCTGTCTAGTCTTGTCTGTCTAGTCTTGTCTGTCTAGTCTTGTCTGTCTAGTCTTGTCTGTCTAGTCTTGTCTGTCTAGTCTTGTCTGTCTAGTCTTGTCTGTCTAGTCTTGTCTGTCTAGTCTTGTCTGTCTAGTCTTGTCTGTCTAGTCTTGTCTGTCTAGTCTTGTCTGTCTAGTCTTGTCTGTCTAGTCTTGTCTGTCTAGTCTTGTCTGTCTAGTCTTGTCTGTCTAGTCTTGTCTGTCTAGTCTTGTCTGTCTAGTCTTGTCTGTCTAGTCTTGTCTGTCTAGTCTTGTCTGTCTAGTCTTGTCTGTCTAGTCTTGTCTGTCTAGTCTTGTCTGTCTAGTCTTGTCTGTCTAGTCTTGTCTGTCTAGTCTTGTCTGTCTAGTCTTGTCTGTCTAGTCTTGTCTGTCTAGTCTTGTCTGTCTAGTCTTGTCTGTCTAGTCTTGTCTGTCTAGTCTTGTCTGTCTAGTCTTGTCTGTCTAGTCTTGTCTGTCTAGTCTTGTCTGTCTAGTCTTGTCTGTCTAGTCTTGTCTGTCTAGTCTTGTCTGTCTAGTCTTGTCTGTCTAGTCTTGTCTGTCTAGTCTTGTCTGTCTAGTCTTGTCTGTCTAGTCTTGTCTGTCTAGTCTTGTCTGTCTAGTCTTGTCTGTCTAGTCTTGTCTGTCTAGTCTTGTCTGTCTAGTCTTGTCTGTCTAGTCTTGTCTGTCTAGTCTTGTCTGTCTAGTCTTGTCTGTCTAGTCTTGTCTGTCTAGTCTTGTCTGTCTAGTCTTGTCTGTCTAGTCTTGTCTGTCTAGTCTTGTCTGTCTAGTCTTGTCTGTCTAGTCTTGTCTGTCTAGTCTTGTCTGTCTAGTCTTGTCTGTCTAGTCTTGTCTGTCTAGTCTTGTCTGTCTAGTCTTGTCTGTCTAGTCTTGTCTGTCTAGTCTTGTCTGTCTAGTCTTGTCTGTCTAGTCTTGTCTGTCTAGTCTTGTCTGTCTAGTCTTGTCTGTCTAGTCTTGTCTGTCTAGTCTTGTCTGTCTAGTCTTGTCTGTCTAGTCTTGTCTGTCTAGTCTTGTCTGTCTAGTCTTGTCTGTCTAGTCTTGTCTGTCTAGTCTTGTCTGTCTAGTCTTGTCTGTCTAGTCTTGTCTGTCTAGTCTTGTCTGTCTAGTCTTGTCTGTCTAGTCTTGTCTGTCTAGTCTTGTCTGTCTAGTCTTGTCTGTCTAGTCTTGTCTGTCTAGTCTTGTCTGTCTAGTCTTGTCTGTCTAGTCTTGTCTGTCTAGTCTTGTCTGTCTAGTCTTGTCTGTCTAGTCTTGTCTGTCTAGTCTTGTCTGTCTAGTCTTGTCTGTCTAGTCTTGTCTGTCTAGTCTTGTCTGTCTAGTCTTGTCTGTCTAGTCTTGTCTGTCTAGTCTTGTCTGTCTAGTCTTGTCTGTCTAGTCTTGTCTGTCTAGTCTTGTCTGTCTAGTCTTGTCTGTCTAGTCTTGTCTGTCTGTCCTCCTCGGTGGTGTAGTTGACAGCATACCCGCCTTTCAATGCGGGAGACCCGGGTTCGAATCCTGGTCGGGGAGGCGACAACTAGGGCGGTTTTCATTAACCGTCCGGGCTGCCCACCCTGAATGTATGCAATATATGCGATACCGGGGTGGCGCATACTAAAAGCCAAGGTGGAATAGGGGATTTGGTGAGAGCTTACCCTGAACCACTTTTAAGAAAAAAAAGTCTTGTCTGTCTAGTCTTGTCTGTCTAGTCTTGTCTGTCTAGTCTTGTCTGTCTAGTCTTGTCTGTCTAGTCTTGTCTGTCTAGTCTTGTCTGTCTAGTCTTGTCTGTCTAGTCTTGTCTGTCTAGTCTTGTCTGTCTAGTCTTGTCTGTCTAGTCTTGTCTGTCTAGTCTTGTCTGTCTAGTCTTGTCTGTCTAGTCTTGTCTGTCTAGTCTTGTCTGTCTAGTCTTGTCTGTCTGTCCTCCTCGGTGGTGTAGTGGACAACATACCCGCCTTTCAATGCGGGAGACCCGGGTTCGATTCCTGGTCGGGGAGACAACAACTAGGGCGGTTTTTCAGTAAAACCGTCCGGGCTGCCCACCCTGAATGAATGCAGAATATGCGATACCAGGGTGGCGCATACTAAAGCCATGGTGGAATTAAAAAGTCTTGTCTGTCTAGTCTTGTCTGTCTAGTCTTGACTGTCTAGTCTTGTCTGTCTAGTCTTGTCTGTCTAGTCTTGTCTGTCTAGTCTTGTCTGTCTAGTCTTGTCTGTCTAGTCTTGTCTGTCTAGTCTTGTCTGTCTAGTCTTGTCTGTCTAGTCTTGTCTGTCTAGTCTTGTCTGTCTAGTCTTGTCTGTCTAGTCTTGTCTGTCTTGTCTGTCTTGTCTGTCTTGTCTGTATTGTCTGTCTTGTCTGTCTAGTCTTGTCTGTCCAGTCTTGTCTGTCCAGTCTTGTCTGTGCAGTTTTGTGTGTTCAGTCTTGTCTGTCCAGTCTTGTCTATATTGTGTTATTTGTCCAGTCTTCTCTGTCCAGGCTTGTTTGTGCAGTCCTGTTTCTCCAGACTTGTCTGTCCAGTCCTGTCTTTTCAATTTTGTCTGTCCAGTCTTGTCTGACCTGTCTTGTCTGTCCAGTCTTGTCTGTCCAGTCTTGTCTGTCCAGTCTTGTCTGCCTCGTCTTGTCTGCCTAGTTTTATCTGAAGGAAACTATTTATCACTTATATTTCCTCGTCAAAATTGATTGTTATAATTATAATATCTTTAATATGAAAATGTAGAAATGTTTTAATAATCCTTAGATTATATGCTTAAATATTTTATCGTTGTTATTGTCCTTGAATGTGGATAAATTTTCGGTAAAAAAGTAAAATTTTATATGGCTGGAAGATCCGCGTAGGTCGTGAACGCTTGCATCAATAATGATAAAGATTATTTCTGTTTATTACAATGAGTATTCTTAATTGTTTGTTTTAGTTTACACTTAAAATGACTTAATTAATAGATTTTAAAATGTTTTGTTCGAGTAGAAACATATTTACCTTGACTTTGAGTGAATCATGTCTGAGGAAGAGACAACAATTCGTTGTATAAATAGAGGTGTCGAGTCCTTTATCTTTGTTGGCTTTATAATTTGTGAATTGAGGATGTAGTACTCGAATTATGCCGGTAATTTGTTGATAAAGTTATAAATTTCGGTTTATCAGGTGTAGTTTTTGTGAATTTAGATGAAAGAAATCAAGGTAAAAGCTTATCTCAATGTACATTTTTTTATTATTTCATATTTATTGATATATTGTTGAATTATGGTGGTTATAAAATATAAGACAGGCAAATTACAAACAGACGTGGAATTTAACTTGATTTAACAATAAGATGAATTTCTTTAAAATATAAAGCCATTTGTTATGTTTATTGTAATGTAAATGTTGTTATTATTCATTGTAATGTAATAGTATATTATGTAACGAGAGTTGTAAGAAGCATATTACGTACTCGCGGAATTACGCACTTCCCGCTACGCGGGTTGTGCGTAACTGTTCCGCTCGTACGTAATTACCTTACAACTCGAGTTATGTACTATATTTTATCTACGACCTCACTAATTTGTTTCTGTTTATTAAGAAAAATATGTTTGATGTAACAAATTTATTTCTTATTAGGTACATTATTTAACATTATATGGTACATTATTTAACAGTTGTATTTTCATATATAACTATTACTCGACATTATTTAACTTGAAAGAAATGAACAGAAATAATTCTTAATGGTTACATACCTTATTATTTAGTACTTATTTGGCTTAAACTGGAATAAGAGTGCTTATAGGCAACCCTAGTCAACTTGAATTGTGGCACCGGTGGCGCTGTACATATGAGCACGTAGTAGCAGCTCTCAACCAATCAGCGAATCGTAAACCAAACGCACGTTTGTGTTTTCAATCATAACATTAATCGTGGACTGTTACATACGTCTGTGTTATGATGTAGTTACATAGTCCACGAACTGTACAATAATGGGCATTTACAATAGTGGTCGTAGATAAATTAATGTAATTTATCCATTAGATGGTTGTTACTATACATAGTGTTCTTATACAGATTATATACATTTGGATAAAAATACCTAACAGAAAAGATAATTTTTTTTTTACAGATTATATACAGATAGTTGCTTTCTAACTTTGCAATGATTGTTCAAAGTAATCTTGACCATCTTTTCTAATGATAGGTTTGGAAGATTATTTTTCCCCCTAGTCACCGCTCCTCATCTTTTTGATATGGTACCATATTATTACTGCCCTTTATTTCATTTTCCTTCTTTTTCATTGTCTGTGAAATGGTCTCAAAGATTACATTATCCACTATCATTGTTAGCTTTGAAATGTTTGCGTCGTCTCTCTAAGTTTGTCTCTCAGTAAAGTTGGTACGTTAGTAGTCACATTTGTTTTATTCGAACAAATGCGGTCGGACATCGCTCGGATTTAACTCGGGACCTCAGAATCATAAGCTAACGATCTTACGTTAATCTTAATGTAAATGTTGCAATAAGGATTATTATATTCTATTATTATTTCTATTAAATGAAAATTATTCCACGATGAAAAGTTCAAACAAAGATTTAGGTATATACAGTCGAACTTCCCTAAGTCGAATTACCTTAGTTCATGAAAAAAAAATTCGAGTTATAGAAAATTGGACTTATAGAAATACATAACTATAAAATGAGTAAAATACACTATACACAATTTATTCAAGGTAAATACATATGTATATACTTATAAACAAAAAAGAAATATGTATAGATTATTAATATGATGTTATATAATTATAATTAATTAAAAATAATTTTAATAAATATATTATGATTTGAAAGTCAGTAATTTTTAATTGTTTTCCATAATATATATATAGCACCAAGTGGATGATCTTCGATTATATCGTCTCTTTTTGGATTATCGATTCTCGGGAGAAAAATATCTTGTCGTAATCTTCCTAAATCACACCCACTTAGTTCTTTATTCGAGTTTTTGGTGATCATAAAATATGAAATATAAAATGTTTGGTAATCTGCCCGAGGATTACACTATCGACGGTTTATGGTAGGTCAGGCATCATAAATTTTAGAAAATACGCGCCGGGTAAAAAATTGGAGTTATAGTTATAGCCATTGTTGTTATACCATTGTACAAATGTTTACTACGAGTTATGGAAAAAATTGAGTTAAGGAAAATTCGAGTTATGGAAGTTAATTTATATGTAAAATGTTATCTAAACGTATGAATTTATAAAAATATTCGAGTTATAGAAAAATTGGAGTTACAGAAGTTCGAGTTATGGAAGTTCGACTGTATTTTTTCAAATTTTCTTACTGATTTATATGTTGTTAAATTGCTGATACTTACTTTTAATATTATTTAAGATTATGATATTGATAATCATTGATTTATATTAGTTTGTATTACTATTTAATGGTAAAGCCATAAGTATCTTAATGGTGAAGCCATAAGTATCTTACTGTGGTGCTACTTACATCCCTAGTGGAGTTTGACCTCCACCCACGAGTATACACTTGTATTTGGTGTCTAGATCTTAGACACAAGCATAGGGAGCCCTAACAGTTTTTAACGTGGGTAGCGAGCCACAGTTTAGGGGAAGTTTTTTTCTTGCCAGATTACTGTGATGGCCTTGCCAGACCCATGAGGACGGTGCCGGTGGCTTATTTCCATATTCGTGCCCTCGGGATTTGAATCCGGGGCTTATGGCTTAGTAATCCGATACCTTGACTACTAGGCCTCCACCCTCTCTAGTATACTAAATATTAGCTCATATATTATTTAATATATAATTAAACTCTTCTTCTTTCCGGAAGCCTAAAGGCTTGTTTTTTTCCATCCATCATTGCACAGGCAAAATCTGACGACCAGCTGTCCTTTCATCTCTTTGGTGGTCGACATGATGCTAGTTTTCCGTCTCGTGCGATTTTTGCTAGTCTGTGATCTTCCATCCGAGATATGTGTTCATTCCAGAAGCGTCTTCGCGTGCGTGTCCACCTCACCACGTCTTCTGTCTCGCATTCTTTCCCAATTTCTTTACTCCTTTGGTCTTTGAGTGTGTTTCCCGTTATTGCTCTTAGTACTCTCATGTAATTGGTGCGCGCTATCCTTCTGGTCTCGACTGTGTCGGCTCGTGTTTCTGCTGTGTATGTCATTACGGGTCTTACACATGCTTTGTATATTCTGACTTTGGTTGTAGTTGATATGCATGCATTGTCCAGATAGTTGTTCTCAAGGCTCCTGCCATTCTGGCTGACTTGTTGATCTGGTTTCATACGACAATCTTGAGGTCACCGTAAGGTGATATTGTTGTTTCCAGGTAGTTAAAATCAAAGACCTGTTCTATTATTGTTTAGTTCTAGCTTACATCTGCATGGTTCATCTGCCAATTACCATGCTTTTTGTTTTGGTGGTTACTATTTCCATATTAACATTTGAAGCTTCTTTGTTGAATGCCTGTAAGAGCTACTGTGGTCCGTCTTTTGTGTCCGCCAATATCTTTGCGTCGTCAGCATAGCAGATAATCTTAAGTTGTTTTCCCATCTTGTACCCATGGTTTACCTTACGCACTTGCTCTATCATTCGGTCCATTATGATATTGAAGAGCAATGGACGGAGGCTGTCGCCTTGTCGTACTACCGTGTTTTGTTCTCTGTTGTTCTCTTGTTCTCTGTTATTGAATTTGTCCTTATTTCGGTGGTATTGTTTGTGTTGAACTGTCTGACTGTCTCGATGTTGCTTGGATGTGTTCCTCTGCGTTCTAGCTCCTTCAGAACTTCCTCCAACTTTATTCTGTCGTACGCCTTAGTCAAATCTATGAAGCACAGATATGCTGATTTATTGTATTCTATTGCCTTCTCCACGACCTGTCTGACAAGAAACACTTCATCGACCGTCCACCGGTTTTTCCGAAACCCTTGCTGTACTTCACTTATAATGGTATGTTTGAGAATGCGTTGCTGCAGAATAGGGGTAAATAATTTCATGGATGTATCCAGAAGACATATTCCTCGGTAGTTCGCAGGATCTGAGGCTTTTCCCTTTTTGCATAGTGGGATTGTTATGCTGTTTTTCCAGGTCACTGGTGTTGTTCCGTCCATCAGTATTTTGTTAAACAGTTCGGCAAACTGTTCAGCCAGCACTCTCTCTCTCTCTCCGTGGCGCTACAGTCCTATATGGACCCAGGCCTCCCTTAATTTTCTCTTCCAATTCTCTCTACTTCTGGCTGCATTTTCCCAATTTTGGCTTTGTAGAATTTGTTCTGCATCTTTCTCGACATTTTCTGCCCATCGACGTCGTGGTCTTCCTCTGGTTATGGTGCCTTCCAGTTGTGCCTTATATATCTTTTTTGGGATTCTTTATTCTGGCATCCTAATCATATGTCCAGCCCACTTTAATCTGAGGATTTTTATATGTGTGACCACATCTGGATAGCCGTATAATTCTCTTAGCTCGTGGTTATATCTTATTCTCCAGACGCCTTGTTCTTGTATTGGGCCGAATATCCTTCTAAGTATTCTTCTTTCAAACCATAGGAGCATTTCTTCCGTTTTCTTTGTCAGGGTCCAGGTTTGGCATCCATAGGTCAATATAGGTCTGATTATAGTCTGGTATATTTTAATTTTTGTACTTTTTCCTACTATATTTCATTTAAACGTGTTTTGGAGGGAGTAATATGTTCTGTTGCTTGATATTATTCTTTGTTGTATTTCTTGAATTATTTCATTATTTTCATTTAGTTGTGATCCTAAATATTTAAATTGTTTCACCAGCACTGCTCCCCCACATTTTATCAGTTCGTTGGGAAGTATACTCGATATTATAATAAATAATATTTAATTATTATATACTCTGACATAAAAAATGTAACAGCAAAAAGGGGTAGGAATTTTGGACTAAACTTGGCAGAAATGTTTTACTAGTCAAGGATAGTAATTGACTAAAATTTCGGAGAAATTAAACAAAAGATAAAGGCATTGTTTATTAATAATGTCTTGGACCACCCCTATTAGTTTCACACACCCTCGCCCTTCTAGGCATGAATTTCACCAGGTTGTCGATTTCTCCCTGAGGTATTGCATCTCAGGCAATCTGTAGTTCAAGCCGGAGATCTTCTAGTGTCTGTGGAGGATGGGATAATTGCTTGAGTCTTCTACCCATCAAGTCCCACACATGTTCGATGGGCGAAAGGTCGGGAGGTCTAGGTGGCCAAGGCAAGATATTTACGTTAGCCTTTTCGAAGCGCTCCATACAATGCCTTGCAATAGAGGGACGGGCATTATCCTGTTGGAAAATCGGGGCCAGCTCCTGGAGGAATGGATGGATATGAGTTTCTACCACTTCTTCAACATATCGGTGGGCATTCATATTGCCTCGCATGAATATTGACTGAGACTTGCTTCCATAAACAACAGCACCGGATACCATAACTCCTACTGTGTGGTGCACATGCCGCTCAATAGAAACTGGACATGACGACGTTCTCCACGTCTACGTCTGATCCTCACGCGACCATCGTGCATTCCTTAGCAGAATCGGGGTTTGTCACTGAAGTACCAATCCAGTCGCAAGGTACACCACTCTAAACGTTGCTATCGATGAGGAGCCGTCAGCGGAAGCACAAGATGTGGTCGATAGAATTTCAAGCCAAAAGCTCTAATTCGTCCGTAAACTGCACGAAGGGTTATAGGACGCCCTTCGTTTCCAAACCATTGATCGGCTATTGATCTTGTACTCGAGATTCGGTCCCTTAATGCCATTAGTCGTAGATGGCGGACCTGGACCACATTTGTCTGTCTTGGCCGTCCATTTCCTCTTCTACGACGGTCTTGGCCTTTTGTAGACCATGCTTTATAACACCGTACTACCAAGGCATTGGCTACGTTTAAGACGATTAGCAATTTCTCTGAATGGAAAACCACCTTCACGTAACCCAATAATGCCACCTCTGACGAATTCACTCAGTTGTCGATAATTTTCACGTTGCCGTACTCTAGGCGTAATCGCAACCTCAAAACGCAAGGAACTCAAAAACAAAAGAAAATAATTGCAGCCCAAAACAATATCGAAATCGACTTAATCTCGCAGAGATAAAACAAGTAACTTGTAACAACAAGTAAAACGTCAAATTTGCCATGGCTCCTGGATTGTTTTGAATAAAATATTAATCAAATACTACCTTTGACATTTCTGCCAAGTTTGGTCAAAAAATTCCTACCCGTTCTTAGTGTTGCATTTTTTATATCACTAAGTATATGTTTAATAAACGCAAATTTACAAGAAAATGTATAAAAAATACGGAGAAAAGTCATTTGCGTGTTTATTTTTTAATTGTTATATTTTTATCATGTTAATTATTATCATGTTTTAATTAACATTTCGTGTTTCCAACGTTTGCATCTTATATTTTATATTTTTAAATGTTACGCAATGGGTAGATACAAATCGGATCTCTACTATTAATCGCAAGTTGTTCTATAAATAAATTCTTTAAATAACCAGTATTATAGCATAAATGCAGAATCGCAATAAAAAAGTCAAAATAACTCGTCAAAAAGAAATTGAAATTGGCGAAAAGTATTTAAATTTTACAATTCACAAAAACAAGCACATAGACCCATTATCAAAATTATTTTAATATGTGTCCATCAAATGTTTATTGCAAATTGCGAAGAAACAGACATTTATATGGTATGATTTGTCTGTATTTGGGTGCTTTGTATGGAAACAGGAAACAACCCATTGCATTGTAAAGTTTGAATGGCATGCAAATGATTTGATTCATAGAAGGAAACGGAGTGAGTGAGGGTTAAATTTTGTGAAATATTATTCAAAGGGTGGAGAATAAGAAAAGAGGAATTTAATTAAAATTAACAAACATAAAAAATGCAATTACATAGGGTGACAAACTAGTGTGTGTAATTAGAGTGTCCTGTGTTTATTTAATAAAAAAACAAAGAAGTAATTAGTTATTTGCCATAATTTTAACTGTCTAATATTCAGTGAACCTTTGAAAATGGAGCAGTGGCCGATTGAACAAAGGATTGCTTGTGTAGAGCATTTTATTAGAACGATCTCCTTTATTCAAATTTAGAAGCGCCGCCAAATTGCAGGACAGTTGCAAGATGTGTCGAAAAATATCGTCGAGCAAGTTCTCTTAACACTATACAGACGGCGGATTACTAAAGAGAATATGGCCAAAGGCAGGCCGGCCCCCTTTCTTGAAGAGTTAATAGAAGTTTGTTTATAACAATTATTATATTGAAAAATCAAAAATATGAAAAATTAAACGGAAAATCGAAAAGTTGAAAATTTTCGTGTTCAAAATACTGCTAGAGGCTACTTTTTTCGAAGGCAAAGAAAATATCTAAAATCCAACTATTAAAAGTTTCCAAACACTAATTTCTTTCCTAGTTTCGCGTTGCGTTGTCCAAAATGCCTGGAAAACGCGAAATTTTTCGGAAAATTCTTCAGTTCCACAAGGCTTGTTCCAACAACCTGGCTGTAATTTTACAAAAAAGGAATTAAGAATTTTTTGACAATTTCCCGTTTTTCGAAATTTTTCGGAAAATTCTTCAGTTCCACAAAGCTTGTTCCAAGAACCTTTATCAAAAATTCCCAAACTCAAATTGCCTTCCTAGTTTCGCGATTACAAAATACCTGGGATTCTTCAGTTCCACAAGGCTTGTTCGAAAAACCTTGCTGTAGTTTAAGAAAAAAAAAATTAAGAATTTTCTGACAATTTCTTCAGTTTCCCATCGTCCAATTCAGTAGCTGTAGTTTCCGACGGTCCCTACGTACATAAAGACGTGTCAAAATGTCGAAAATGATTTTCCATAATCACATAACTGTATATAACTATTTTTTTAATATTACGTATTTAACGTCATTTACAAATCGTATATGAGAACAAATATTATATTTACAACGAATAAGTGTCGTAGATGCGGATATCGTTTCGAACGGTGTTTTAAAATGCGGTGTTTTTTTATTTAAATTCTATTTTATAAACTGTTTTCTTCTTTCCTGCTTATAAAAAGGTATCATAGACATGTCTGACATGCTTTTATTTTAATATCAGCGTAGAAACGCTGTCATTTATCAGTTTCTTCCAAGAAAATATGTAAAGTTATTATAAAGTTCTTAAAGCTAATAAAACATTATAGAAAAAAAAATAATTATAATTGTACATAGAATTATTTCTAGAGTAGTTTGAACATTAACGCTCTTCTGTAAACCTCGGTTTTTGACATGTCTTTATGTATGTAGGGACCGTCGTTTTACGAAAAAGGAATTAAGAATATTCCGACAATTTTTTTAGTTTCCTATCGTCTAATGTAGTAGCTGTAGTTTTACAAAAAAGGAATTAAGAATTTTCCACAATTTCTTCTGTTTCCCATCGTCCAATTTCAATTTTGCCTAATATCGAGAGGAAACTCTTCCAACAACTTTTTCAGTTTCCCAAGGTGTGATCCCTAATCCATATAACGATATTTCTGAAAATCTAGTAAAACCTTCACTTTCCACTTCCACCTTGATTGGTCCAAGTTCACTTTTGCCTTGATTGGTGCAAAATCAAGGCAAAACTTCAAATTTTCTAATAACCTATTCCAATGTTCCTCATGGTCTGATCCGAACTGTAAGTATAGATTTTTCCGAAAATCTGCAAACGTCTTCAGTTCCTCATGGTCTGGATTAAAGCCCTAATAATAGTTTTCCGGAAAATCGAGGAAAAGCCCAAATTTTCGACAAAAGTAAAGATGGTTTTTCCTGTGAAAAATTCAGAACTTTTCCAAACGAAAATTTCTCAAAATCCTAGGAAACTAAACAGATTTTCCATTTCCTTCTCTTGTAACGATTAGAGGAGGGAACTGAAAACTGCCGAAAGTCAGCTTTCTTCCGGGAAAGGTTTTTAAAGAACAGAATCGAAGAAAATTCTAATCAATTCGTGCGACGTTTATTAATCAAATAGGAATTTCACGTGAGTCGTAAGCTCAATTTTAAAGAAAGATTTACTCTATCGACCTTACAAATGGTAAAATACAACAAAAATTCTTCCAATAGACCGAAACTCACGTTTAGAATTCAGTCGATGGTTTTTGGGCGGAGGGGAAAATTTTGTCAACAAAATAATTATAAGTGAGGAAGCACTTTGCAATTGCATGAGGAGAGGAGCATACAAAATATACGTTACTAGTCTGCCGAAAATTCTCAAGTGATATTCGAAGAAGGCTTTCTCGAAAGGCAACTGTATGCTATGGAATATGCTCAGCTGGAGTATTGGGACCGTATTTTTTTAAAGATGAAATGGGAAGGCAGTACTTGCCAATAGTCTTAGTGATTGTCAATAGTGAACGTTATGTGGGGATGCTACAAACGTTCTTAATGGATGCCATCGCTCAACTCCGATTACGAATAAATGATATTATCAGCAAGTACTGTGCAAGGCCTCATGTATCCAATATGTCTTTGGGAGTGTTACGAGAGTTCTTTCCTGCTCGTCTTTTTCAGCCTGGGGATCAGTTGTGGCCTCCTCGCTCTCCAGATTTTTCGGCTTTGGATTATCTTTTATGGAGTCATGTTAAATCTAATGTTTATCAAAAGCAACCTGATACTCTAGAGGAATTAAAATGAAACATTCGACAAGCTATTGGTGAGATTTCAATCTTGCTTCGAAGTAAACTGAGGTCATCTAATCTATGTAATTTTAATTGTTAATTGTCATAGAATATGACAATTAACAATTAATAATTATTATTCGCCATTACTTAACAGTGATTAAACAGGGAAGCCCTTTATGCTTCAGAAACGCTCAATTTACAACTTAAAACAATAAAGGAACAATTAAAGATTAAGGAAAGGAAAATTATGCGATAGATCTTAGGGCCCAGATTTAAAAATGTATTACATACACTATCCCAAACCCATTCTGAAATATATAGGAAAATTTCTAAACTTACCTATGACTGAGACGAATTCAATTTTTGGGTCATTTGAAAAGAATGAATCATATGAGACTTGCAGAATCCACAAATTTCTACAGAGCAAACGTACAAGACCAAAGTGGTACAAACAAGTAAGAGGGACCTAGTGGAGATGGGATCGCCAGATCTGATGAATAGAAATGTGATCAGGAATATTGTTCACACTAGGGGATTTGAAGAAGATCAGAAGAAACCAACCCGACGTGCATGGTCGGAAGAACAGAAACTACAACAATCCATGCATATGAAGAGCTATTTGGCAAGGAGGAAGGCTCAACATACGTTGGTTCAACATCCGCGAGAAGAAGAATTATTATTGTAGGATTAAACATTTAACTTGTTATTAAACTTTAGATGTTACTCTACAATGTTCAAAAAAACATTTGTGTCCAACTTATTTCGGTTTTTGATAATTGCAGTTTAAACTCAGGACACTCTTAATTTGTCCTTTATTTTTTCTAAGTAATCTATGTAAATTTTCTAACTAGCAAATTGTATATTATTTACATAGTTAACAAAATTTACATGGATTACTTGTTGTAATTTATATATTTATTTGAAAATATAATTTAAGAATTTAAGGTCGACCAAACCGCTAAGTGATTCAATTACCATTCGAAATGCCATTCCAATAACCATTAGAAACATTCAAGGAATATTTTTCTCCAAATCTTTAAAACTAAACATATGTATAAAAAATATTCCAAAATTAGTTTTGTGGAATTCTAGGCATGCCAAACTTAACTATAACATCTTCTTCAATTCTCTGTAACTTTGTTCTTGGACATGGTCAGTCTCGTTTAAATTCCAGGCAAATTACTGTTCTAAACTCAAATCCTAAACTTTCCTGTTTCGAATATCTTTCCTTCGGGCTAAACTTGTATTCCATCCTTGTCATTGATATACCAGGTGGGATATTGAAAACGAAACGGAAGGATTTTCGGATAGTTAAAGATAAGTTCTCAAAAAACGCTCGGACGCGTCAACTTTGTGAGGGGGACACCTTTTACAAGAAAATTTGTAGACAAATCACTTAACCCCCTCGCGCTGGGACCGCAGCCCCTAAAATTTTAAATGGCACGGTGGGTGGGTGGGTTATACCTCATTTGAAAGCCCGTTTGGCCCTGAATACTAACTGGCTAACATTTTTTTAATCTATCGATTTGTTTTCGATATTATTTAATTTTAAGTTATGAACTCGTTTTTCGTTTATATCGTTGAAAGGAAATACAATTGTTCAATCTGATCTTACTGGGAAAAGTGTAGAAAAATAACATCCCATCCCCATTCTACTCCAGAAGAGATTTTTATTAGTCCAACAAATACTCAAATTGTTTTTTTTTTAAACATGTACACATTTTTCTATTAAGCAGTGGGTATTGTTCTGTTATCGGAATATTACAGATAATTTTTTATTCTACATTTTATTAGTCTCTTACTACCAACAGATGCCATTCGATCTCCATTTAAGCTGCTTTTTGAATTCTCGTGTTTCGAAATATACATTGGTTGTGCAACAATGGTTTACTCTAAAGAGTTAATTGTTTTAGCCTTAACTATATGAAACGACATGTTGAATTATTTGAATAAAACTAATTTTGTGATTTGTTCCATGTGATTGTTTATTTATGACTTTAGTTTCACCAACACAGTGGCATCTTCAAATTAACTTTAAATAATTCCTTAATCACTTGAAACAAATCACAAAATTAGTTTTATTCAAATAATTTAATGGTTTACACTATTTCGGAGAGGATCGAAATGATCGCGTTGTTTTTCAAAAATGGTGAGAACGGCAATCGTACGGCAAACTTATTTAATCAAGATCATCCCGATAAACACGTAAGCAGAAAATAGTTGTTGGAGTTGGTCACGAAATTTCAAGAAACAGGTTCAGTAACCAATACAAAACGGCGCCCTCAACGTGAACTCCCGGTGAGAAATGAGGCTACGGTGGTTGGTGTTTTGGGACTAGAGTACTTCTAGAGTAGGTACGAGGAAATTGGCCACTGAAACCAACATCCATGGAACAATCATTCGTCGCATCCTAAAACAATATAAATTTCATCCATTATAAAATTCATTTAGTATATGAACTGAAGGATGATGATATCGATAGGCGGCAGGAGTTTTGCTGATGACTGAAAGAATAGGTGACGATTGTGTTTTTTTCCCTAAACTCTGCTGTAAATCGCCATGTCGATTTTGTTCGCACATGAATCCAAGGATTTTCAAGTTCATACTCAAAATCCACTAAAACTAAATGAACGAGAACTTTCGAGACCGCATTTTTGGTTCCATTTTTCTTTATGGTAATTTGACGGGTGAATGTTATCTGGAAGTGTTGGAAGATGCTGCCCACCCATTGCTTGTTGATATCGTTGAAAATGATGATCGTTACTTAGAAGACCATTTGACTTTTCAACAAGATGAAGAACTCCAGCACATTCTACGCAGGCTGTTCGGGAGTTTCTGGACAGAGTTTTCCCAGGACAATGAATTGGACGAAGAGGTGCTCTGGAATTACCGGCCCGCTCACCTGATTTAAGTCCTCTAGACTTTTTCTTGTGAGGTCATCTAAAGAGTAGAATTTATGCAACAGAACCAGAGTCTCTGTAAGAGTTACGTCGACGACCCTCCAAAACGGAATTTGTATTTTTGTATGGAAGTTGGTTGGTGCACAATTTGAGCATTTGTTAAACTTAAGCCGGGGTTATATTAGAGCCACGCCGCGTGCCGCAACGCGTGGGATTGCAATCGGTTACATACATTTAGTATGAACTTGATTAAAATTAGCTCAGTCCCGCGTGTCGCCGAGCGAGCTGACTCCACGCAGACCACTCGATTTCGATCGGCGTGGCATCGCTGGTAGGGGAAGTAACGCGTTGTTTGGATCGGCTCTAGTATAATCACCACGTGGCTACGCCCATTCCGGCACGGTGTGTTGAAAAGCAAGCAAGCAAACTAAATTGTGTTTTTGTCATCCTGAAATATTGGTGAAATCTAGTGTCGTCGCTTTTTAGTTCATTCACCAATAAATGATATTCGATTTCCTCTTAATGTATTTACTGGGTGCACCCAGTATCTCCTCTTGTTTATTTTCTTCTTGAGTAGGCTTAACATAAATATGTAGACAATATCTTCTTCAAGATCCGTATCCGAGTGGGAAGAGAACATTGCAAATAGGTGCGGACGTTTACGCGGTCGCCACTGAAGTAACACAAAAATTTCATCAGCACGCGCGGCGACGCGACACTGTAGTATAATCACAGCCCGTTGCGTGAGGTAGCGTTGCGACACGCGGCGTGGCTCTTAATATAATTTTTTTTGGCGTGGAATTGTGTTTTTTTTCCTTCACTTTTGCAGTTTTTGTAAGGACAGATTGAACATTTGGACTTCCTTCCTTTCAACGATATAAATGAAGTATATAACTTGAAATTAAAATCTCGACAACAAATCGATAAATTTGGAAAATGTTAACCGTTTAGTTTTCAGGGCAAAATGGGCTTTCGAATGAGGTATCACTTACCCCACCGTAATTTTTGCTATTTAAAATATCAGGGGTTGTGGTCCCAGCGGGAAGAGGGTAAGTGATTAGGGTACAAATTGTGGTGTTCCCCTCACTCAAATTATAGTAATGGAATGATAAATAGATTGATAATAAACCGCTTTTGTAAAACATCAATCCGTTCAACAACTTCTAATGAACTGCATAAGAGCTATTGATAAAAAGTCGTAACGTAATCTACAGGAAATTATTACATAATAAAAGAAAAAAAACAACACGTTATGCAAGTTGTAGTTAATAAACTATAATCTAGACCAGTGTTTCTCAAACTTATTTGTCTCATCGCCCACCTTTGATATGCTAAAGTTAATAGCGCCCCCCAAATCTGCCGTATAGTGGCATCTTTGGTGCAATAATTTGAAATTCAATTGAAAGAAGCTCTTCCTAGAGTAAAAGTATTTTGACTTACCAAGTATTTTATAGAATACTGAACATTTTTCAGTTCTATCGAAATTTTTATTATAAAACAACGTAAAAAGTAAAATTTATATACAGTCGAACTTCCATAACTCGAACTTCTGAAACTTCAATTTTTCTATAACTCGAATATTTTTAGAAATTGATACTTTTAGATAACATTTTACATATAAATTAACTTCCATAACTCGAATTTTCCACAATTCAAATTCCATAACTCGTAGTAAAAATTTGTACAATGGTAAAATTTTACATACAAAATATCGAATTTTCCTCAACTCAAATTTTTTCATAACTCGTAGTAAAAATTTGTACAATGGTAAAATTTTACATACAAAATAATTTATACTCCAATTTTTTAACCGCCACGTATTTTGCAAAACGTATGATGCCGGATATTGCCTACCATAAACCGTCGATAGTGTCATCCTCGGGCAGATTACGAAACATTTTATTTTTCATATTTTATGATCACCAAAAACTCAAATAAAGCAAAACTAAGAATTTACCAGCGGGTGTGCTTTAGGAAGATTACGACAGGATATTATTCTCCCGACAATCGATAATCCTAAAAGAGACGATATAATCGAAAATCACCCACAAGGTGTGTATATATTATGGAAAACAAATAAAAATTACTGACCTTTTCAAAAAATAATATATTAATTAAAATTATTTTTAATTATTTATAATTATACCATATTAAGAATGTATACATATTTCCTTTTGTCTTTTGTTTATAAATATATACATAAGTACATATGTATTTATTTTGAATAAATTGTGTATAGTGTATTTTACTCATTTTATAGTTATGTATTTTTATAACTCCAATTTTCTATTACTCGAATTTTTTTTCATGAACTATGGCAATTCGACTTAGGGAAGTTTGAGTGTATATCAAAAATACACGCGCTAGTGAGGACAAGCCGCATTTCTTGTAACATCAAAATTCCAAATAAATTTAAGTTTAGGTCTGAGAACCTATTTAGATTAATAATATATGCATTATAATTATCAACAAATCGATCGTCGGCGATGACGTCGTTTTGGGGGTCGCTAGGTGGCGGTATGGGGGGCGGTAGGTAGCCAGGGGGCGATAGGTATCACGAGCTATACAATGTATTTGTGTTAATTTAAAACAAACAAATACGTTCAACAAAATTGTTCCGTGTTCAGTATTATTCAACCGGCCACAAAAATTAATTAATTATAACAAAAAATTATTATATAATTTTATTTCTGTAAAAATTATTATGCCTTCACTTTCTTTTCATGAAGTTTTCTTTGCACAGGGATCCCCGCATGTTAATTTTTATTTGAAATATTTCAAAAACTATCACAATTTTTGTTGATAATTATAATGCATATATTATTAATCTAAATAGGTTCTCAGACCTAAACTTAAATTTATTTGGAATTTTGATGTTACAAGAAATGCGGCTTGTCCTCACTAGCGCGTGTATTTTTGATATACACTCAAACTTCCCTAATTCGAATTGCCATAGTTCATGAAAAAAAATTCGAGTTATAGAAAATTGGAGTTATAAAAATACATAACTATAAAATGAGTAAAATACACTATACACAATTTATTCAAAATGGGGACGATATCGCCCACTTTGAGAAACGCTGATCTAGACTATCTATTCAAACTTAAAAAAATCACTCACGAATACATTATATTTACATAGTTTATCTAAGCCGGTGTCGTAATTCAACTAACAATAATACTGGAGGTCGAAATATTTATAGGATAGGATTAAAAAGACATCATCAATAAAGCGGTTTGCATAAACAACGGGTTATATGGGATCAAGGTAGAACAATCTGTTCGTTATAGGTCGATTACATTAAGCGAGTTCACTAGCTACTAACCGGCAAATTCACTGGATACTGCCCGGACAATTCACTAACTGCTAGTAAACTCTCGTGTAATCATGTTCTCTATCTTACTAGCAGATTGTAAAGAATCTGCTGAGAAAGTTGAAAGCCAGGCTACATTACTCGCTACTATACTCGTATCGGCCAGAGAATGCATCCCGTCCCGACGAGTTTAGCATTGTTCTTCGCATACCCCCACTTTATTGCGCGGTATTTAGTTGTCCGTATTTGAAAAAACTGACGCATATTTCTTTACTCAAACTAATCTGCGCATACCTTGGCGAGTCTCTTGCCCCTCATATCTCGGCGCATTACAGCTGTTTTAATATATATATATTAAAAGGTTTATAGGGTGGTAAAATTTCTTTTTTCTTTTTAAGGGGGTTTTAGTTTCACAACTTTTTTTATTATTTTTTATTGTTTTATTTTTTATGTATATTTTGTATGGAAATGTAAATTATTTTAATTATGCCAATAAAGGTTATTATTATTATTATTATTACAGCTGTATTATCTCGCCAGTTCGAATATAGTTGCTGTGCATGTGGGCTTAGTAAGCTTGCCGGATGTCATCATAGTTGCTAGCTAGTTAACTAAGTTCATGGTATCAGTGTTCACAAAATTTCGACGGAATTCGCACGTCGTTAGTCGTTATTTTGGCCCATTAAGCGAGTTCACTAGCTACTAGTCGGCCAATTCACTAGCTGCTAGTAAACTCTCGTGTAATCATGTTCTCTATCTTACTAGTAGATTGTAAAGAATCTGCTGAGAAAGTTGAAAGCCAGGCTACATTACTCGCTAATATACTCGTACCGGCGAGAGAATGAGAAATCCAGGTTACTTTACTAGTTGCTGTGTGTCTTAGTAAACGAGTCATCATAGTTGATAGATAACTTAAGTTCCTGGTTTCCAGTGTATACAAATTGTCGACTAAACAAGTTTGCTCGGATATCGTTATTTTAGGTCATGAAATCAAAAAGGGGTTAGAAAAGAAAAGTAGAAATTGAGGCATAGAAATATGATGCATCCTGCAGTTTACTGAAAGTGTTGAAGGACGGAGATTCTTTGGCTTATCGAAATATTTTGAGATTAGACTGTATCCATTTCGATTATTTACTGCAGATGATAGTTACTGAGCGAGTGGAAAGTTTTGTGTTTCACACTAGTTGACTCGCCTTCTATACTTGCCGGCCAGTAGCTAGTAAACTCGCTCAATGTATTCGAACCATTAGTTAAGAATAATAATTATAAACTTTATTGTCACCAAAAGGAACAAATGGCTATCGACCATAAGATCTTTCTGCCAGATTAGTTAATATTTACTACATATTTTAATTGATTCCCATGATTTTGCTTACAAGGGGGCCCTGTCAACTCGTCATCACCGATTTGGCCCAAATTTACAGTATATGTTGGGCTTGACTATAAATGAAAGTGACAGTATTTCGTAATTGAGTCCAGTAACAAGGCGCTATGTTTGATTTGCAATGAAAGCATAGCCGTTCTCAAGGAACATAACATTAAACGTCATTATGAAACAAAACATGTTCAAAATTACTCAAAATATACAGGAAGTTTGCGGACAGACAAATTCGAAGCTATGAAGTGCGGATTGAAATCGCAGCAATCTTCATTTACAAAACTCAAAACTGAACAAGAGGCTGCAACTCGTGCCAGCTTTCGTGTGGCTCTTGAAATTGCAAAACGTGGAAAACCATTCACCGATGGAGAAATGATCAAAGAATGCATAATTGCAGTAGCCGAAGAAATGTACCCTGAAAAGGTAAATTTATTAAAAACTGTCAGTATGTCAGCAAACACTGTGGCTCGAAGGGTAGAAAACATCGCTGAAAATATATCCTCTCAACTGTTCGACAAAAATGGACATGTTGAGTGGTTTTCTTTGGCCTTGGATGAGTCAACGGATGTGTCAGATACTGCTCAGGTGTTGATTTATATTCGAGGAGTAGATAAAAGCTATGTAGTGCATGAAGAACTTCTTGATATGTATAGTATTCATGGCACAACTACTGGTACAGCTATTTTGAAAGGAGTTGAAATGGCCATTAATCAAAAGAACCTTCGATGGAAAAACTTGAAATGTATTACAACTGATGGAGGCAAAAACATGAGTGGGAAAGATAAAGGAGTGGTCGCTCTTGTGTCAAAGGCTGTAGAAAATGACGGTGGTTCAAAACCATTAGTCTTACATTGTATCATTCATCAACAGTCTTTGTGCGGAAAATGTTTGGATATGTCTGAAGTTCTGAAACCAGTCATATCAACTGTTAATTTTATCAGATCTTTTGGGCTGAATCACCGACAATTCCGACAATTTATTGAAGAGATTGGAGAAAATGACTTACCTTATCATACTGCCGTACGTTGGCTTAGTTGTGGGAAAGTCCTTCAGCGCTTTTTTGAACTTCGAGCAGTGATCGAAATTTTTTTGAATGAAAAGCATCGCCCTCTTACTGAATTACAAAACAACGCATGGCTGTGGAAGTTAGCATTCTATGTTGATTTGACAAAACATGTGAACGAACTGAATTTGAGATTGCAAGGAGAAAACCAGCATCTTCCTGATTTATACACTAATATCAAATCATTCCGGAAGAAATTGATACTGTTTCAATCACAACTACGAAGTAAATGTTTTTCACATTTTAAAACATGTGAAATATTCAGCCACACCACTGAGACTGAGTTTCCAATCGATTTTGCAATAGAAACTTTGAGTGCTTTGAAAATAAATTTTGATACTCGTTTCTCGGACTTTGATGCCATTGCGAATCAAATTAAGATTTTTGAGAATCCTTTTGATACTAAAATTGAAACCCTAGTCCCGGAACTTCAAATGGAAATGATTGATCTACAGTGCAGTGATATAATTAAGAACAAATATCAAAACTCATCTTTGTTGGAATTTTATAAGAGTCTTCCACTGACACAATTTGATAATTTGCATAAATTTGCTCGTGGGCTGTTTTCTGTTTTTGGTACTACTTATTTGTGTGAGAAGACCTTCTCCAAAATGAAGTTCACAAAAAATGTTTATAGATCTAAATTAACTGATACTTCAATCTCTTTTAATAACTGGTACAAGTAAAATTAGTCCACAACTACAAACTATTGTCAGTGGAAAATCTCAATTACATAAATCTCATTAGTATTTCATATGTCATTATGCTTGTAATAAGTTATGTTTTTATTTAAAATGTATAAAATGTTAGTTGGATTCATTTCAATAATTTGTTAGTTATTATATACTGAAGTTAAATTTTCTGCATATTATACATGTCTTTACTCATTACAATTCTGTGTTTCTTTATCCAACTTATCACAAAAACAATAACAATAAGCCTACAACAATGTTATGAGTAGTTAGCCCATGACCATATCAATGTAGATGTCATAATAATAATTATTCAACATACAATTAGAATACTTCAGTAAACTAAATTTAATTTGCTATAAAAAAATATGTTCTCTAAAAGGAGTTTTCAAGTATGCTAGCTCTCCGCGGGCCGGACAAAATCTGTCCGCGGGCCGGATGTGGCCCTCGGGCCGTAGTTTGGAGACCCTTGGTCTATCGTGTCAGGTCTGTCAGTCATTATTATATTAGTTAATCTCTCCATGTCCTTTGCACAGGGTTATATCATTTCAACTAGGTTCTATATTCAGGCAACAAAACTATTTTTTTATATGCTATATGCTAATTATAACGTTGTAAAATTGAGTTCGGAGCGAGAATTACTATCATACATCGTCTAATTGTAAGCTCATTAAAGATTCAACCTGAATTTATCAAGTTTAACTAACCAAACGTTTAACTATAAAGCAAGCGTAAGGAGGTTCGAGCGAATCCCATGTTAAATATTTTGTATAAGTTTAAGCCTTTAAACTTTTTATACATGCAGTTATTATCAATCAATACTTTATTTATGTCCTCTCAAAATTTGAAAGTGATACTCCATTTAGTTTATCCGAAAAAAAATTATGTTTTTTCAATTCTTATACTCTCTTTTCGTTTTGTCAATTCTTATACTCGCTCTTATGGCTGACAAGCTTCCGTCGCGTCTTTATTTATTTTTTTCGATATTAATTTCGAAACTTTAGGGAATAAAAAACTATATACAATAAACTTAGATAATTGTTAAACACGATAACATTAAAGCAATGTGACGTTACCCATGTAATTATTTAAATAATTATGTTAAACTTTTTATTTTGAATCTTGTTTATGTTGGTTTGGCAACGTCGCGAGAACAGCTGAGAGAAAAGAAAAAGGTGGAAAAGATATATAGAGAAAAAATTCACTTGACTCCTTTCAATTACTATTCTTTTCTCTCTGTACTATAAATATTCAAGACACAATAAAGAGCTGTTGCCAGATCTTTTTATTACACCGTATAAGTAAAAAATATCGAAGTCATTTTTGCCTATAATTATGAAAGTGGTCTAATAATTGTAAGTCAAAATTAAAAAATAAATAGTTTATCAGTTATTTCACACAACATTATTTTAAACTAAATTTATTCATTGTAATTTTTACGATATCGTCAAGAATCAACCATTAGGTAGTGGTTCTAATTTCAATAATATATGGAATTTATTTAATGTTAATAATGTGGTGTGAAATAACTGATGAACTCATTTTTTTTTAATTTTGACTTAGACCACTTTCATAATTATGTATATATATTTCATGTATATATTTCATAATAATTCTATTTTATTAAATAAATAATAATTACCCATTTTTAAATTTGTTAGGTTATTATAAATAAAATAATGAATTTTAATAACTATTAGGATAATTGTAAATATAGAAAAATTCAAACACTATTTTGACTTATTAGTTACGCTCGCAAATTAATCTTTTTAATGATGATTAGCAGTAAATATTTAATGAAAACACGAATAGGAATTAATTGCAACATACAAACCGGTTATTTAAAGAATCAATTTGTAAGATTGAAATTTCTCTAAATTTTCTTCAATATTTATTCTAAGCAATATTCGTTGTGACAGATATGATTTGATATCTTCAGATATTGCATCATTTACTACAAAGTTTACTATTTACTCAATGATTACTATCTGAGCCAATATGAATGAATCATTAACTGTTTTATACACACATTAAACATTTATGTTTGAATGCAAAAACTGAACACATTTTACACTACTATTTATAAATAACTAAACTGTAGCACGAAAACCGCAATTACGACTAGTATTAATCAATCGAAGACACATTTATCAATGTAAAATGAAAATTTAAAATTGGAATTGTAACTAAATTTTTTGAATATAAATTTATGTCTGTGTGTGAAAAGTGACTTTAACAATTTATGTAGTCTGATGGTGCCTCCACACGTTTGCCAAACGTTTGCCGCAAACTCCAAACCTTGAACAAACACAAGCGTGTGGATAAAGATGAACTGACAAAATGGCATCGCAGGTAAGAATGGTAGCATATTTCTGACTCAGTGCTCCCACCGCTAATTTAAGAGGGTTCAATGTTTGCAGTAAATTTTCTAAAACTTGTTCATTTACCTCATTCCAGCTATATATATTTATATCAGCGAGTGCATGTTTGATGCTGTTTCTTCTTCTTCTTTCGAATAGGCCTACCAGTATTGTCGCATCTTCTGCCGGTGTAACTCCTTTCTCTCTTCTGTCCAGGGGGTACCTTTTCTTCGGGGTTTTTCCTGAAATCCACGGACTTTCTTCAGGGTGCCTCTCACAGACTGTCTGTCTTGGAGATCTGTTATTCCCAGTTCTTTAATATCCCTCTCGGTTTCTGTCAACCAAGTGGTACGAACCTTCTTGTTTTGCCAGAAGGTGAACAGACGGTTAGTCGGTTTGGAGGCAATCTTGCAACGTGGCCAAGTTTTGTCCTCATCTTCTGTAATAGTTTTCTTTTTGTATATGACATCTATCACAGCTAAGTGCACAGCGTGATTTATGCAGACATCATCTCTGTTGGGCTTTCTCTGCCAAACTTTTGCAAAACCGTTGCGTCAACTGTAGTACAAGCCACAATGTGACGTTCAAGTTTTAAACCGAATTTGTCCAGATGTTTAAGAACCATATCTCTCACCTCAACTACGCCGCATTTTCCAGGTATAAAAACCAGCCCTAGGTTGAATACTGTTCTGTCATCAGAATGCAAGTTTATGTTTAAGTAACTACGGTTTTTTAAGCTTGTCCATTCATCAAGAGTTAGACTGAATCTACTATCAGAGTTTATTATCGTTTGCAACTCGTTAATCATACTTGATTCTTGTTGTTCATAATACTCTAGAACCATTGTCCTGCCCAATTCGAAAAGCGAATTTCGGTAGAGTTAGCTGTTTATGATGAAAAGCTTCTCGGATGAATTTACTACGAGTGACGGCCCGAATGGAAATACCGTCTTGTAGAATCAAACGTGCAATAATTTCGGAAATTTCAGTACAAGGTTGAAAAGAAATGGTATTCACGGTCAGATTCAGATTGAGAAGACGATGTCGATGGCACTTCTTTTTCGCACGTGAAGTTCTGCTTTTCCACCTTTATTTTATGTACTTTAGCTAAATGTTTTAACAAAACATTTATTGAAAAGCCTTTATAGGATAAAGATTTAAAATATTGTTTGTAGTGCAATAATTAGTAATAATTTTCCGAGAATTTTGATGAATTCTGTAAAGTGGGTTCTTGCAATGAAATAGTACCCGGGTACTGAAAATTTCATATACCCGGGTATACCCGGATCCGGGTACCCGGGTAGAAAACCCTAATCTCCACCAAGACACTACATTATACCATATTTGTAAAAATTTATCTCTGGTTTTTCTAATAAATGGTCATTTATGATGAGACAAACATATTTATTAGGATATGGGATGAAAAATATAATGATGAATGGAAACAGTTCTTGAACTCTTTCCAACCATTTGTTTCCAACCATTTGTCCGCGGACCCCAGTTTCAGAACCTATTCCTTTGCATATTAAGTTCAAAAATCAAATAATACTGGGATTATAAGTTTCATACAAACGTTTTAACACTAGATATACCGACAATTTGACAATGTGAAGAGATATACCGATACCAGTCAAAATGATTTGCCTTACAAAAAATGGTTGGTAGGGTTACCAGTCTTTATATAATAATAATAATATTATATAAAGGCTGGAAACCCTATCAACCATTTTTTCTAAGGCCACCAGCGAGGGAAGAAATGAAGAATGCCTTACGAAGTCTCAAAAACAACAAGACTAGGGGCGAAGAGTCGATAACGGCAGAAATGTTGAAATGGGTGGAACACCAAATATTTCAGACAATATGGGAGACAGAGGGGATACCAGAACATTCAAAAACAGCGTTGATTCACTCCCTCCATAAAAAAGGGGACAAAAAGGACGTCAATAACGCCTCTCCTTACTTCCAGTCGCCTCTCAAAATCCTCTCAAAGATACTCCTGAATAGAATAGGGGAGACCCTTTATAAACAACTTGGGGAATACCAAGGAGGGTTCCGAAAAGGTCGCTCTTGCTCAGAGCAAATCTTCAACTTGAAATCAATAATCCGCCATAGAATGCTGAGCTCCAAAAAAATTGTAGTATCTTTCATTGGTGTCAAAAAGGCTTTTGGCTTGGTGGACAGAGAAACCCCGGAAATCATTCGAGAATTTGGGGTGAAACCCAGGTTGGCAAACATAATCAAAGATACATTAGCAGGCACAAAATGCAAAATGAAGTTCATGGGAGAACTGTCCCGGTCGTTTGAAATCAAGACGGGTCTAAGGCAAGGCGACGGACTTTCACAAATACTATTCAACTGTATCCTGGAAAAGATCGTACGAATGTGGAACTCAGGGCTTATAAATAAAGGAATAAACCCAATCTGCTTTGGGAGGAAATCAGGTGGAATTAAAGTCAACTGTTTGACCTTTGCAGATGATTTTGCGATACTTTCGGAAAGCCCAAGGGAAGCGATAACTCAGATTAACCTCTTAGGAAAGATCGCCAATAAGATGGGACTCAGGATCTTCATAGAGAAAACAAAATTCATGACAAATGACGCACAATGACCAAAATTCTTGAAACGGAGATAGGGCGGATTCAGAGAGTAAAGAAATTTAAATATTTCGGTGAAACGATACAGGACATGGTCTAGAGAAAGCTGCGGTAGGCGATAGGATCTCAAAAATGGAGCACATACGCTCTGTGCTTACAAGAAACATCTATACAAGAAATGCATTTTTTGGAACAAAATAAAGCACTACGACACTGTGGTAAAAACATAATGCATTTGAGTGCCTCTCAATGAACTACAGGGTAGAGAGGTTGGAGGTCCTGGAAAGGAGAATCCTCCGGAAAATTATGGACCCAATCCAGAGGGAAACCGGTTTTGTTTTAAAACTTTTAAAAATTTGTTTAAAAACAAATACATCATGGACTAAAGAAATTTGAAAAGACCTTGAAAGATCTAACATCCCAGAGGTCCAAATGTTAAAAAGGGAATTCGGAATTACAAAAAGATCTTCTGCGAAACTTTGGGGGGCTTTTGATATCGAGGCTTTGGGTTCAAGCTCTAATATTCTTTAATTGAACATTTGTTCTTCAAATGCACGGAAACAAAACGTGCTGAAACTTAAATTTTATTCAAATAAGTAGTTTTTTTTTTTATGAAATTTGTTTGTATTTTAAATCAGAATTTGCATATTTTTCATTCGTTCGAAATTACAGCAAGATATTTTGACGATATTTTGCCTGTTTCGAAACGGTATACTCAATTGGGAAGGGTTTCATGACGAGAGACGAGCTAAAAAGAGCGGAAGAGCTTGGACGGCCGAACAACGGCAGTAGCACAGGGATCGTATAAAGGAGTATAGGAAGGAGATAGTGGTGGCATAGGAAATTACAACTAAAATATTGAAATTGTAGCGTCATCCTAAGTGGTCAATTCGCAAGTAAAAAATAATAATAATAGTAATCTTTATTGCCACCAAAAGGGAACAAATGGCTATCGACCATAAGCTCTTTCTGCCTATATATATTTTTTATAAATAATAATCTACTTCAATTGGGTGAATTATAATATGTTATATTATTTATAAATTCATTCATTAGTTAATTGAAACATAAAAATATTCAAATTCCTAAACATTATACAAATTAATTGTCATGTGTTTCCATATCCACAACATAACATTACCAATTCGAAATTTTATTTCAATTTTGAGTATTTATTTACCACAATTTTGACTTATGTAGATTTTGCTTTTTGTACATTTTCCGCATTCATATTTTTTGCATGCATTACAAATAGTTGTGGTCTTATTATTATTACAATGTCCTATTTGACACCATTTGAATTTGATATATCAGCTTCTTGTGGTACTTGTCTTGAAATCTGGTATTCAGAAGCAAGTTCCTCAGCTAGATTAAATAAATACTCTATTCTTGAAATATTTTTACATGCCGTGTTTGTATACAATATCCAGGCATAATCATTTATTCCAGCTAAATCTAGAATGTGGCCATCTTCTGGAACCTGATTTGTCACTATATTTTCGTGCCATTTGGTGTATCACATCAACGCCAAATTTAGTATTTTTATAAAAAGTCACAGTTTCGCGTAATTTCATAGAAATTATATAGAAAAATGCACTATAGTCTATAGTCAAATGCATTTTGACTAATTTAATAAAAGTACCGATGATAATGAAAAACTTTATAAACTTAATAAAGACGGAACACAGCCTGAATGAATAAATATATTATATACAACTTTCCGGAGCTCTATAATATTACTGAGTCTTTTTAGGACTACCAAAAGAAATCTCATATGAAATTTGCCAGTTATTTACTAGCCTTTTCATTCCACCTTCGTGGCTGCGTTCCGACTTTATTAAGTTTATATGATTATCTATAATGTAGTATGGTTTTACCAAGAGCAAAATTTTTATGATTTTGAAAAAAATATATAAAACTAATATTATATTATTATTCATTTAATTATCACTACAAATGTCATGGACATTCGTTTCCAAAAGAAATTAAGGCGAAGTAGGAATTTGAACATAAAATAGTAAAACCAGCCATTTTGACTGGTATGTTACATCGGTACTTACGTACTAACGCCACCACAGCTACATATTTGAACAAAATGAATGGTTAGATTAGGTTATAACGGAGCAGATAAATATAGACCACATATCGCGCGGTAGCGCGACCTCTCGATCCAAAAAAAAAATTGGATTGGAGGTTATATTAGAGCAGATAAATGCAGACCACATATCGCTGTGGTACTGATCTCTCGCTGTGGTAGCGTTAATACGAAAGTACCGTTAAATCTAGTGTTAAACTTCGTTTTTAATTTAAGATATTCAACTCATTAAATCTCAAATTTTCTCTCTTATTGTACAGTTTGTCGGTTTGTAATGTAATCCGACTAATAATACGTGTACGCATTGTGAATTCAATGCATTCGGTCTATTCACGCTGGGCCTCAATTATATAATAGCCCATTAAGAGCTAATTCAATTCAATCTCAATTAGACCCTATTAAATTCATACGGACAAACTGTCCGAAGGAATTGAAGAAGTGTGTATTACAAAATCAAAACTTAAATGTGAGCTAATTTAATTAATAGAGATTCAAATTTAGTATGCTAGTTTTGGTCTTGATACACAAATGTCAATTTGACATTTCGTACCCTATAGAGTGATCATTAATCTTACTACACTGACTAATCTAGTTTAAAAATTCAGTTTTATTAGGTGAAGGCATTAGGTGAAAAATTATAAAAAAAATAATAAAAAATAATAGACACGTATTGTAAGTTTCAGGTGTAAGGTGTAAGTTTCTCAAATTAGATTTTTGTTTAGTACCCTCACTCAAAAATGAAGGGTACAGGGGAAAAACCACGCATGTTCACCTAGATTCGTTTTGAGAAAATTTAAAGTGAGGACTTACGTTGTTTTCCCCTGGATATCTATTTTATAATGTCCGTTTTATAGGGACTAACGTGCTTTTTCTCCAATCTTATACAGTGGAACAGAAAGTACACATAAAATACTAACATATGGCAGCACCAGTTTAATATTGACAAAAAATGGACTTTTGTGGTGTTTTGAAGGGCACCCCTGTGCCCTTCAAAACACCACAAATTAATTTGTGATACTTAGACCTAGTGTCTATTATTTATTAGTATAATCTAGTTTAGTCTATTCCAGTGCCCAAATTTACAGTAATTCTTGAAAATTTCGAGAAAAAAATAAATAAATATAGGCTACTGAACTAAACGATTCTTGGGAAAGAAAAAAAATCTATGGAATTTTAAACGCTTTAGTGTATTTTTTTTCCCAAAAAAATTCGAATGAACCCTATTTTTATTTATTATGCCTTTAAAGTTTTTTTTATAAGTTTATAATCGTAATAGCATTAAATTCGTCTAAATCCTCGGAAATAATTAATTGGCTCGAAGGGGAAAGAAAATATTCTGGGAAAAGCAATAAAAACTTCGGAATTTCAAGTGGCGCTTCGTACTCTACCTAATTTTCTTCCAGGAAATAGTTGTGGAATGTGTTCCAAGTAAATTTATAGTAAATAAATTGGATTCAATTCTCTCCTGGTCGTGTTCAGTTAAATGCCAAATTTCATATTGTATCTGGTATTGCAAGCACGATAGAATTCTTAAGGGGGGAAACCACATATTTCGAACAATTTTTATGAATTTTTTTGAATAATTTCAGCCAAAAGTTACAAAGTTACGGTGTGATATGCGCCGAAGGTTGTAAGTATAGTTTTCCAATTGCGTGCAGTGTAGTAATTCCGATTTTCATGTGAAATCAAAAAGGTTTTGATTTTATTTATTTTTGAACTTATTTTCTAAGAATCTAAGAACCTCAATGCAGGCGAAAAAAAAATGAAAATTTTGCAGGTGTTGGAACAATTTTTCTTCGATTTTCACTATTTTTTTCTCTAATTATGCATGGAAAAATACCCTTTAAAATCATGATATCATCTTACAAGTTGATTCATATAATTCGAAATTTTCTAAAGAATCATACTATCAATTTTCATAATGATTTGGTTCTCCACTTTTTGAGTTAGATTGCACGCAAATGTGAAAAAAGTCATTACGAGATAAACGAGGTAATGCTCCGCTCAAGCCTGTAGCCTGGTGATGTGCACTCGGTTCTTTGCTCATAAAAACGAATGCGAATTTCGATTTTAAATTTTGACAGCGTATTCTTGGATAGTTAAGCTAACGATTTATGCAATAAAAAGAAAATCTGATTTTTTGAACCTCCTAATGTGGTTTCCCCCCATAACTGACCAGCGGCGGATCTAAAATCTGAATAATGGTGGTTGTTAATGTGCCAGATGATTTTTTTGCGATACCATGCGCAACGCTGGGGTTGGAACAAAAATTTTAACTTAAATAAATAACCACTTAAATCTCCAAGAAAATGTCTAAACTTTGCGGCATCCCAATTGTTGCGAAGTGGTTATATATGGTGTTTCATTAATCGCTTGCTCTCTTTAAATTTAAATAAAACAAGGTGTTTGTGAGATATCAACGATTTTTTTTATTTGTTTGAAAGGCCTATCGATGCCATTACATATGGAATATAACAAATGTCAGCCGCGACTTCGCTTGTTGCGCGCATCCGAAAAGTCCAATTTTCCATGACTCTGGCGCATAAATCAGGCTGAATTGGCATGACTTATGTTGGCTTTGAAGGCCGCTGTGATTTATGGCTTATTCGCATAGACATGCGACTTAAGAAAACGCCTCCAGAAAAAATCTAGTGAAAATATTGTTCGAAAAGTGGTCAAATCGCTCGATCTCGGTGGCCAGTTCACATCACCTCCAAGTGAGCTGACCATCTCCTCAAATCGCTCGTGCAGAATGTCGAATGTGGCAAGAGCTGTGTGGCACATAGTGCCGTCCTGTTGAAACTACATGTCGTTGGTGTCCATATTATCCATTTTAGGCCAAAAGAAGTTGATAATCATCGACCTATAGCGCTCTCCGTTGACGGTGATGGCCTGGCCAACGTCGTTCTCAAAGAAATATAGACCGATGACGCCGCCAGCCCAAAATCCACACCAAACAGTGACTTTTTCTGCATGCATTCTTGCATGCTCTTGGATCACATCGTCCCAAATTCGACAATTTTGTTTATTGACGTACTCATTCATCCAGAAATTGGCCTCATTGCTAAAGATGTTTTTTTATGAAATTTAGTGTCAGTTAGGGCCCACTCAGCGATCACACGTCGTTGTCTATGGTCGTTTACCTTCAGTTTCTGGGTCAGTGGAATTTTGTACGGGTGCAGGCCCAAGTTACGGCGCAAAATGCGCCAAGTTGTGGTCTACGAAGGGCCGAGTTCTTGAGAGCGACGCAATATCGGCTGCCTCGGATTCTCCTGCACACTCTTACGAAAAGCGGCTATGTTTTCGGCAGATTTTGGATTTTGCGTTTTGTCGTCGTACTGGTGTTGGTTAATTGTTTACTAAACCAATGAACTCAAATTTATCCACCACACTGGGAATAGTCATCTCGAATGGACGATTAAAGGAGTTCACAGACCGGCGCGAAAGTTTCGCTGCCGTAACCGGTGCGTTATCGCGGCGGACCGATTGACGTGGCGGCTTATGTACATGTTCAGATCAACTCGCGCGTATTCACCTAAGCCGCGGATGTGCAGCGCTGCACGACAAGAACGCTGCATGCGCGGTTAGTTTCGCTGCCGCTTTGTTTTGAAATGACGATTTCAGAGAACTTGTTGAAAATTAAATTTGTTGATTTTATGAAAACATGTTCTTATTCTTTATTTTCTTAAATGAGTTTTAGGTGTCTTAGAAATTAAAAACAAATAAATGACAAACTGACCGATTCTCTTCTTTTATGGTCAATACTAATACAAGCAGAGCTTCTTTCTCTGAGGAAATCATGACTACTGTACACCTAAAAATCGCTTTTTGATGGCCCATTTCGCTACTGCGCCGCCAGCGCATTTTTCTCTGCGGATATATCGCGTCGCAAACGCTAAGCGCCGGTCTGAAGGAGCCTTTAAGGAGCTCACAGACCGGCGCGGAAGTTTCGCTACCGCGACCGGTGCATTATCACGTAGGACCGATTGACATGGCGGCTTATTTGTTAGGAAAAAAAAATAACAATGATTTTATTGAAAAAACCTATTAATTTACTCAAAAATAGTAAATGCTTTATAAAATATTTTTTTTCAAAAATATAAATGAGAATGGGGTGTACTCAAGTGGGTACACTGGGCAGATCTGGGTTCAATGAGTGTGGTAAAGTTCCAAACAATTAAAAAAACATATATAAGCAATCCAGTTTAAGATACATATTATTAGATGGCGTAACAGTGATAAAATATTGGTGGACCTGCTTGAGTACAGCAGTAAAAAATGGGTTAAGATCAACGGGCGCGATTTCCGCCGTAGCCGCAGTAGTGCAGCGTTGCACGACAAGAACGCTGCATGCGTGGTTTAGTTTCGCTGCCACTTTGTTTTGAAATGGCGATTACAGAGAAGTTGATTGATAAAAACGTTTTAAAAACTATCCTATATTGTATGACCTGGATGATAAAAACTATAAAAACATAATGAGAAAGGACAATATTTGTAAGCAGGTAGTATTACAATAGACCTTTTCATAGTTAATATTTTTTTTGTGCGCATGCGTCAATTTCCGCCATGTTATACGGCAAAATTGCTTGAACTTTTTGACGTATAACTTTATATGAGCCCGAAACTTTCATATTCCCGCCTTTCAGATTTGGCGGATGCGCATGCGCTTAACTATCCGTAAAAAGTTCTATTGGAATGAAAATATTGAGATTTGAAAATGTTGAAAGTTAAGTTTGTTCATTTTATGAACCCACATTCTTTTTCTTTTAGTTCTTAAATGAGTTTTAGGTATTATAGCAATTAAAAACAAATAAAAATCAACCAACTGATCGATTTTCTTCTTCTGTGGTCAATACTAATAATAGCAGAGCTTCTTCCTCTGAGGAACTCATGACTGGTACACCTAAAAATCGCGTTTTGGTGTGGGCATGACCATTTCGCTGCCGCGCCGCTATCGAATTTTTCGCAGCGGAAATTTCATCACGCAAACGCTCCGCGTCGGTCTGAAGGAGCCTTAAAGCGACCATAAAAAGGCCGCAGAGCGCGGAACGTTGCCCGAACAGAACACCCATTTTAATAAAACAATTTTATCATTTGCACGTGTTGTTGAACGCTATATCTACCCATGATGATTTGGTAAAACATACTGAATATAGGACAGCCAATTCGACAGGTTAGCTTCAACATTATGGCCGCTACCAACTCTCTTAGTTCGAAAGCCCCTATTGGAAGTCCTTTTATATAAATAAAATTAGAAGAAATGATTTATTGAGGAAACAAATCAAAATGTCAAATTTGGACATCCGTTAGCTACATTAGAGGACACCTAACATAGCTATAACTAAATTGTTCATAGATTCTTTCCTTTAGTATCTTTTCAGTGTAAATTATTTGACATATCCTACTAGGACTAATATAAATTTTCAGATTTTCAAGAGCAGATTTGTTATCGTTATATGTGAAGTTATCTAGTCAGGCTTGACCTTAGCATTGATAAAACTTTATCCTTGCATTGAAATTAATTGAAATCAAATTTTCTCATGCATTTATGCTAGTAGGTCCGCAGTTATGACGTACCAGTACGGGTTTCAAATGTGATTAGGTTATTTATACACACAGAGTGCGATTATTGCCATATCACTTCGATTTTAATTTTAATTCAAATATTTTTATGTTACTTTTAAACCTGAAATTGATTTCCAGATTAAATATCTATGTTTTCTTTTAATATTTTATATAAAGGGTGACAAATGAAGAGTGTCATCAAGAGTGTAAATAAAAATACAAAGTAATTACTTATTTACCATAATTTTAACTGTGTAAATTCAGTGAACCTTCAAGTTTTTTTTTAAATGGAGCGGTGGTCGATTGAACAAAGGATAACGTGTGGAGAGAATTTTATTAGAACGAACTCTATTATTCAAACTCGGAGGTGGTTTCGACAACAGTTTCATTTTTCAGCGCACGAATTGCAGGACAATTGCAATATGGGTCGAAAAATATCGTCGAACATGTTTTCTTAACAATACTAAACTTGCAGAGAGAGTAGCTAGAATAGTAGTGAATACTTTGCGAGTTAGGAACAGAATTGAAAAAAATTCTAATCAATCCGTGCGACGTTTATTACAGTAAGTAGGAATTTCACGTGAGTCGGTAAGAACAAGTTTAAAGAAAGATTTACTCATTTGGCCCTACAAACGGCAAAAAGCCCAAAAACTTCTTCCAATACCAGCGGCACTACAGCCCGAAACTCACGTTTAGGATTCAGTCGATGGATTTTGGGCAGAGGGGATAATTTTGTCAACAAAATAATTATGAATGACGCAGCACATTTTCAATTGCATGAGAGGAACAAACAAATTTACATTACTGGTCTGACGAAAACCCTCAAGTTATATTTGAAGATGAGCTGCATTCTCAACAGGTAACGGAATGGTTTGGAATATGCTCAGCTGGAGTATTGGGACCGAATTGTTTTGAAGATGAAATAGCAAACGCAGGGCTAATTAGTGTTACGTGGAGATGCTACAAACGTGCTTAATGGACGCCATCGCTCAATTCCGATTACCAATAAACGATATTTGGTATCAGCAAAGTACAATGCCTCATGTATCCATGTTTATGGGTAACGCTCCCATAAACATGGATACACGAGAGTTCTTTCTTGATCGTCGGGTTTCCCACCGCGGGGTGTCAGTAGTGGCCTCCCCGCTCTCCGAATTTGTCGGCTTAGGAATATTTCTTATGGGATCATGTTAAAGCTAAAGTTTATCAGAACCGACCTGAAACCATGGAAGGTTTAAAACGAAATATTCGACAAGCTATTGGTGAGATTTCGCCAGAAATGTGTCAGCGTACAATGAAAATTGTTGCATCGATCTTGATTATGCATCGAAGCAAATGGAGGTCATCTAATCGATGTAATTTTTAAATATTAATTGTTAATTAATTGAGCATTTAACTTGTTATTAAACTTTAGATTTTACTCTACAATGTTCAACAAAAAAATTTGGTGTCCAACATATTTCGTTTTTTCGATTATTGCAGTTTAAAATCAGACACTCTTAATTTGTCATCCTTTACCTGGAAAGGTACGTAGTTAGAGCACTTTTTAAAGTATAAACTTAATAAAGTCGGAACACAGCCTGAATATATAAATATATTCAACCTTTCCGGAGATCTATAATATTATTGGATCTTTATATTTAGATCTTTTTTTAGGACTACCAAAACAAGTATATTTTTTTAAGTATATTTCAGGTTTATTGAGTCCAATTTAAATAAGAAATGTTAAATTAAGAGCTTATATTAATTAATGCTTAAATTAAGTACTAATAAGTTAAACATTTGGAAAATCTGTACCTTGTATGACCAACTTTCGCATTTGATAAGATTAGAGGACATTTTATTTATCTTAGTGAGAGATAACAAAATTGGTATAGGTTGCAATTTTTGAGATAAAATTTTAAATATTTTTAACTAATAAAATGTGCTTATAGATAACATTTACACACACAATTTCCTCACACAAATTTCACAGTTCATTGTAATTTAATATTTCTAAGGCTCGGATATTTCTTGGGATCTATTTATACAACTCCAATATTTGTAGTATCTATTCTAGAATTTATTACATTCTTGTTTGAATTTATTACGTTCTATATTACATTTTTCTTTAATTGTATTCTTGCATCGATTACACAAGTATACACGGTTTTGGACCTGAGGAACCTAAATCTTTTTATAAGGTAAATTTGGGGGCTGAATGAAAATCAGCAGCCCGTTTTTAGGGTTCCGTACCGAAAACGGAACCATTATAGGATCACTTTGTTGTCCGTCTGTCTGTCCGTCCGTCCGTCTGTCTGTCTGTCAAGACCAATAGGGAATCAAAACCTATAGGGTACTTCCCGTTGACCTAGAATCATGAAATTTGGCAAGAAGCGGTGTCTTACAGCACATGTAAAGGGAAAAATTAACCGTAATGAAAACCGTAAATATGTAGTTTAATTACAAGAAAAATGTGAATTTACTATGAAAATACACTTGTGTTGCGTGGTATTGTCAGGCACCAGAAGCATATGCGTTGCATACAGTTAGGTCCTCCTAAAGATACCTTACTTACAAATTTGTACGAAACCCTCGGTGCGCGAGTCACAACTCGCACTTGGCCGTTTTTTTTTTTAAATTGGTTTCAGTTTTCGAATTTCATTATTGTACTATTTTTGACCATTAACAGCCATTTATTGGATTAAAAAGTATAAATCAGAAATGAACAGAGGTTGAACTGAGTCTTTTATACTACTTGGGATCTGTTTCACGCATTTGGGTCCAACAGTAATCTCTCATCGTGTCTTCGTCCCAAAATCCTTGATATCGCCTTTCGATTTTCGCTATATCTTGATGTAGCCTCTCTCCTTGCTCGTCGCTCGTGTCGCCCAAGTTTTGTGGAAAAAAATGAAAATGTGAATGCAGAAAATGTCTAAACGTAAACTAAAATGTCCAAAAATATCTAAAATCTTACGAGACATTCGAGCTCCAATCTTGTGGTAATTTTGCAAAAAAATGTCGGTTATTTGTTTATAATCCAGTAATTTGTGGTTATCCAGAAAGTTGTGAACACTTTTAAATGATGCCCATGCTGTTGCTTCATCAGGCGTTAAACATTTTGTAAACTTTGCATCAGCCATTAGTTTTCTAGTATCAGGTCCGATAAATATTCCTTCTTTGATTTTTGCTTATAACAGTTACGGAAACAACTTGATTAAATACTGGAAAGCCGGTCCTTCGCGATTGAGCGCTTTTACAAGTTCTTAATAAGGCCAAGTTTAATATTAAGAGGTGGCAATAAAGAGGTTCACAAGTGGTATAGGACACGTTTTGTTGTCCTGGCTCATAATGGGTACGTCTCGGCCACACCTTTCTCACACAATGATGATCAACTGCACGGCTGTCCCACAGACACAAAAAACAGCAAAATTTCGTGAATCCAGATTGCAAACCGACCAATAACCTGTAATGAACAGCAATTAATAATAAATAAATTAAATAAATAAATCAATTCAAAATAAGTAAATCAATTAATATCTATTTCGAAATTAACTACAATTAATTTATTTCTCATCCTTTAGATCGCCACAAATTTTCCATTGATGCTCATTGTATTTGATCTCGGCCAAAATTGAACACATCGTGTCATAGCTTAGTTTATACTGCGTGAGCAATCGGAATCGATGTTTTTTTATTTCCAATGTGGAGCAAGAGCCGCCTTCAAACTGTACTTATTGTTAGAACCATATATGAACAAACGCCATTCATTTTGATCATATATGTATTCATCAGATCAAATAAACCTTTGATGTCACTGAAGAAATACTTTTTATTTTTTCAAGAAAGGTAAAATCGCGTGATTTCTGTATATAGTGACTTGTGTTTTAGGGCCAAGAGGTTTCCATTCTTGCAACCGTGATGCAAGCAACTCTGCTTTTTGTTTCGTTAAATTCAAATCGCGAATCAAATCACTCAGTTCACTTTGCGAAATTAAATACTTTTCTTCCATAACGAAATCGCCTTCATTGCTCGCCAGTGATGAACACGAAGTTCTTAGGGCATTTTTTGCACTTATGCCTGGACAAATTGGCAATGGACCACTGTCCGTGCGTGGAACTGGCTTCGACACTGATGATACGTCAGGATATTTATATCGTGCTAGTTTTTTCTTGCATTTATACCGACGACATCCATTGAGAAAAAGTAGCAAACATCTACATGATGTTTCTGTTCTCTTCATAACGTTGGCACAGAAAATGAAAACAGCATATTTTCATATTTCCACTTGTACTTACAAAACAATTTCGGTACCCATGGCTTGTCAATGTTTACTACAGTAAAACCAATGTAATGCAAATACGCATCTTTGAGTGCATTTGTTATGATTTTTCCACTTTTTCCGAGCATATAACATCCGCAAATGTAACGAGAACACTTTGAATTGACTACAACGTTTTCACTGCATATTCACACGTTCCGAAGCACAATCACATTACAAAAACAAGTTGTTCGATTCAACGTGGTCAGCTGATAGCCGTTGCTATCATGCTGCACCATGCCCCTAGACAAGTAGAACCAATCTTGATACACGGATTGGAAGATCTGAGTTCATGGCATCAAATAACGTTAAGAATCGTTCTCATCTGCTGAGGTCCAAAATTTTACCCGAATTTGTAAACTTGTGTTATTTATATTATATTACGTACCGAGAGTTGTAATAAGCATATTACGTACGAGCGAAACAGTTATGCACGACCCGCGTGGCGGGGAGTGCGTAATTCCACGCGGACGTAATTGCCTTACAACTCGAGTTATGTACTATACTTTATCTACGACCACACTAATTTGTTTCTGTTTAATAAGAAAAATATGTTTAATGTAAAAAATTTATTTCGTATTAGGTTATGTTTATTTTATTATCATTATTTAAGATTTTAATAAACAAACAGTTATATTTTTAAATATAACTGCTACTCGACATTAGTTAACTTGAAAGAAATGAAAAGAAACACAATAAAGGTTATATACCTTATTATTTAGTACTTATTTGGGTTAAATTGGAATAAGATTGCTCATAGATATAGGCAACCCAATGCACGCAATGTCAATTTCCGTTAGTTTGAATTGTGGCACGGGGGACGCTGAACGTATGAGATCGTAGTAGCAGCTCTCAACGAATCGTAAACCAAACGCACGTTTGTGTTATCAATCATAACTTAACATTAATCGCGGACTGTTACATACGTATGTGTTATGATGTATTTACATAGTCCACGAGCTGTACAATAATAGTGGTCGCAGATAAACTTATTTTCATCACACATAATTAATATTGCTTCACTTGAAAATGACCTTCAACAGTCGAAACCCGAGTCGTGTTAACCTTCCTATATTTCGCGCATTGATCTGTGACACCGACAAAATACTCTTTCGTGTTTTTAGGGTTCCGTACCGAAAACGGAACCCTTATAGGATCACTTTGTTGTCCGTCTGTATGTCTGTCTGTCTGTCAAGACCATTTTTCTCAGGAACGCGTAGAGGTAACAAGTTGAAATTTTTATGAAAGACTCTGCGGTCTCTTTCAGCTGTAAAAAAATCAAACTTGTAAGTCAACGCGATTAAAAGATATGACCGTTTATGTCGCATATTTTGCGATTTCACAAGGGAATCAAAACCCATAGGGTACTTCCCGTTGACCTAGAATCATGAAATGTGGCAAGAAGCGGTGTCTTACAGCACATGTAAAGGGAAAAATGTGAAAACCGTAAATATGTAGTTTAATTACAAGAAAAATGCGAATTTACTATTAGAAACTTATGAAATTACACTAATGTGTTGCATGGTATTGTCAGCCACCAGAAGTATATGGGTTGCATACAGTTAGGTCCTCCTCGGTTAGGTTGGAAGGTTAAAAAGTATGTGTAGGCACCAAGCTGTTTATTCTGAATTTTCTTTGTTAATATTCGTTATGCATTTCATCACGTACGCTGTATATACATAATATATACAGGGTATATATTATGTCTAAATTTTGCTTGTTTATACATCTTGTATATATTATATTTCGTCTAATTTTTGTTTATAATCTACATATACTTCAATCACGTACGCCCTATATTTTTTGGTAGTCAATTGCCCAAAAGCAGTCAATTGAACAACTGAATGTTAAGAGTATCGAAATAGATCTAGAAATAGTTAATATATTAGTTTATATTAGATCTAGAAATAGTTAGATCTAAATATAAGTTAGTGAATAAGTGTAATACTAAAATAAAGTTTTCTCTTTATAAGTTTAAAAATATTCGCGTTATTAAAAAAAATACCCTGTATACCTTTATACAGGGTATTTAGGTATACAGGCAAAATTGAGCAGTAAAAACAAATAGTGAAGTTCCAGAACCCCTAAACACTCATAGTGAATGGGGGATGTATGGTAATAAAATATAGGGTAGAATTCCATCGTACGACAACGACATCTTGAGGTTATGCTTGCAGCGGTACTAAGATGGTCGGAATTTCAGGAGGGCCACTTGAGAAGTGGCCCATGGTAATTTTCTTTGATGAATGTAGCGGGTGTAAATTCGTCTGTTATAACCCGCAAACAATCCCAATAGGAAAGTCAACCGAAGAACTTTTCTGGAAGCTTTGTCCTACGACCTCATAAATTGGCATGTCAGGAGATTACGGCTCATTGAAATATGTAAATAGATCTTTTCATAGTTGATTTTTTTTTGTGCGCATGCGTCAATTTCCGCCTGTTATACGTCAAAATTGCCCGAACTTTTTGATCTACAACCTGAATATTTGTTCGAAACTTTCACATTCCCGCCTTTCAAACTTGACAGATGCGCATGCCCTTAACTAAGCGTATGAAGGTTTATTAGTTGGTTCTGAGTCTGCAGCAACATCTGGTACCAATAAAATCGGCCTTTGTGCATTTTGCACATCAAAGAACCGTAAGATTCGTTATAATATGATGTACAATGGTGAGATTTCTGCCAGAAGTTTAGTTTTAATTAAAGTTTATTGTTAATAAATATTATTATATTAAGGTATTCAAGTAAGTGTATTCCAATTTATAATACAAAAAAGCAAAGCTGCACTGATGAGCTATTCACTTGAATTAAAAAATGAAATTAAAAACAAAGTTGTTTATCTAGTACTCGTTTAGTGACATTACAAATGTTCTGAGGGCTGGTAATAACATGCAAATATCTGTTGTATTATTCAATATCCTGCATGGGTCACTGAAGTAGTTGTTTCAACATGGGATTTGTTTTGTCTTAATAAGACTTAATATTATAGAGCTACGAACAGGCTGATTATATTTATATATGCAGGCTACATTTCGCCCTTAATAAGTGTATATTAAAGTTTCTGTTTGTTAGAAAAAGAAAAAATATTTTTGGTAAAATTTTATTAGCTTTTAAGAAAAACACTATTTTCCAGAGACTAATAAAAGGCTGTTAGTCAGTAAATAAATGGTATATTGTCGATAAATTGGGTTTATTTATGTCGATATTGTCGATAAATTGGGTTTATTTTTTTGACTTAATACTCCCTAGTTTTAATTAAACATAATTTCACTATAGATTTTCTTGAAACAATACAATGAAATTGGGTTCCGAGCTTTCGGTCTATGAGACCGTTCGCGGGTATATGTGTCACAAAATTTAGCGCCGATATAGAAAGGTTAAGTCTTATATAACTTCATTAAATTATATAACTTGAATTATATAACTTCACAAATTATATCATATTTTTACGAAATTAGTGGTAAAAACCAAGTGATTTTTTTTTATTCAGGATAAAAATGATTCACTATTTACATTTTAGATTAGCTAGAAGCTATTTATTTATTCAGAATGTTCCACGAACCTTTATTTTATTACCTGATAATTTATGTCTACATAAAATCAACAGTTAAACAAAACTGCTTGATTCTAATGAATACTATTCAAATACACTTAAAACCGTTTAAACAAGCATTAAGCAAACGTAAGCAAATACCTCCATAATGCATTCAACAAGGGAATTGCATTAAAATAAACCAAAACAAAGAAAGTAATGGCAATAAAGCATGCGTTGATGTTTATGTTTAGATTGCAAATTGCAACATGAAACAATAATTAACACTAAAAGAAATTTGTAACCGTTGTGTTTTTTTATTGAATTTCTGTCGTGTGAGAATGGAAAATCAACTGTTATTTATTGTGGTATTTACAAGCGGTAATTGATTTAATTATAATTTTTTTTTGGCCTCCTGAATTGTAAAGCTAACTTTGACATCGTGTATACGTCCAGCGAAACTAGATTTTTACGTACAATGTTGCAAAGTACGGCTACGATGCGGTAAAGTGACCAATAAATTTTAACCTTTCAGGGACACTTACAAAATAAATTAGGTATAAGACAATAAAATCTAATTAAAAAAACGCTACTTTACGCCACATTTTTCACGATAATGTAGAAAATAAATTTTTTAAATTTTACTGTGCGTCTGACATTTGGAAAAATGACATATCCAACCTAATAAATTTGAATTAGTAAAAATGTCAATTTTTGTCAGTACCAACATTAAAAAATTAAATAATTTCCAATATTGTAATTAGTCTAAATCTATTTGTTTCTTAAATAATAACTGTCGGCCAAAAAATCTTATACAAATTTCGTGCGAAAATGATTTTACAATGCTCCAGCAAATGGGGAACGAGCCCGAAGGGCTCGTTCCCCAAACGAGCTGTTGCATTGTAAAATCAATGTTTGTGCACTCTAATGTAAATAACTATTCTACAGCGCAACGTTAAATGAAGTTACTTACGTCAAATTGCATCGTTTTTGCATTGCAAATTGCGTTATTACTAAATTTCAATTTGTCTGTTTGTTCATTTAAAATTATTATACAAATGACGTATAGTATAATGTCGGTAATTCGGCCGTTGGGTAATCGGACGATACGTCCAGTAAACGGGCGGTCTGGAGACCGCTCGCGGTCCTTCCGCTCTTTCTTATGCCCTTTCTACACTCTCGTGAAGTAGCACGGAGGTGAGCGAGGAACGAGAGTGTAGTCAGGTTACTCGGTCCGCCTTGTGCTTCCTCGCCTCGCCTTGGCTAACTTCGCTCCAGAAGCGGTTTTTCGTACCCGAGTCAAAGGGACACGAGGCGCGAGTATGAGGAAGGGAGGGTATCACGTCTACACTCTCGTGTTTACTCGTCCTTTCCTATATATTATACACACAAATAGTTGCAGTAGCAATAGTTGCAGTAGCCGAACAGGTGGTAGCCTGTTCGGTGTCAGTCATGGCACTGAGGTCCTCGCGAAGTAAGGCGAGAGAGTAGATGCCTCCTCCGTGTAATTCTTCGCCTCGAACAACTTCGGCGAGGATCCTCGCCGTAGTTATTCCGCGAGAGTGTGGAGCAGGCATTATGACCGGCGGTTGTCTGGTCCCATATGTGTCGGATTATCGAGATTATACTGTATTTGCATTTGGTACTTAGCGGTTCATTGCCTACAACTCAAATTAAGTAAAATAATGTTTCTTCTATTAAAACTTATCGTTCGCTAGTTTTTAGCGTTGTAGATTATTTTTTCTTCGAAATTGGTGACTGATGTTGAATCAATAAAGATGTGTCTCAAAAAATGTGTGTATGAACCTAAACAGGTTTAAAAGTTATGGCATCATAAAATCAGCGGAAATTGGGAGAAAAATTATTTCGGTAAAATCGTTATGTTCCAAGTTATTGAAAAATTTCAAAATGTTTTTCCTGCTGGTTACAAATATGCAAATTTAATGTTCAAAAATTACATATTTTACATCTGTAACCTCTCACGATACTGAATTAGATTGTCGCGATTTATACTGATGAAACATGTAAGAAGCGAAAACGATGGTTTAAAACCATTTTAAACTAACGTTTCCCGAGTATAACGTAACCCGAGGTCGATATATCGGTCCTCGCTGCACTGGCGAAAAGTGCCAGAGCCGATATATCGGCCCGCACTTTGTTGCGCTTCAGTATACGGCCGGTTATCTTCGCATAAGTACCTCTTTTTCGCCCGGCACTAAAAGATTTAATGCGTTCATTAATATGAAAATAAATTGAAATTTTATTTACGATAATAATTTTGTATTCTAGGCTATCTAGTCATTTTGTAATAATTTTAATCTACGACCACTATTGTAAATGCCCATTTTCGTACAGTTCGTGGACTATGTAAATACATCATAACACACACTTATGTAACAGTCCGCGATTAATGTTATGTAATGATTGAAAACACACTTGAGCGTTTGGTTTACGATTTGTTTGATTGGTTGAGAGCTGCACGTTGATACTATTTTTAAATATAGTACTCCGTGATTTTCAAACAATCATTAAACGTCACGTCATTCACATAGAAGCTGTCATTCATTTAACGAAAACTACAAATAAGTACTAAATAAAAAGGTATGTAACCATTATGAATGTTTTTCTTTTCATTTCTATCAAGTTAAACAATGTCGAGTAACAGTTATATATTAAAATACATATGTTTGTTTATAATGTCAAATAATGTACCTAATAAAAAATAAATTTGTTACATCAAACATATTTTTCTTATTAAACAGAAACAAATTAGTGTGGTCGTAGATAAAGTATAGTACATAACTCGAGTTGTAAGGCAATTACGTAATATGCTTCTTACAACTCTCGTTACGTAATATACTATTGCATTGTGTGTTTTCTTGAAGGACTCAATAAAACATTTATTGTTGGCTTACAATTTTAAAAAATCTCAGTAATTTGCAATATGTATTCTGGGTGTTAGGTAAAAATTCGGCAAAAATTCAAGGGGTTCTTTCTGGGCCTTTTCTAAGAATATTTTGTCTAATGGTGATTTCTGAAAAACCCTCTGTTTTTAAGATACAGGGTGAACAAAATGTGCGGCAGTAACAACAATTTTATTACCAAAAAGTGCATGCTAAGTTGCTCAATCTACAATAAATGTTCGAAATGTGTTTCTCCAGCCTGGATATAAGCATTCAATCTTATCGTATTGAGTGCCGAAACACACCAGGTTTGTTTCTAATTGAGTTACACCCATTAATTATCCGATTTCACATTTCGTCCAAATTCTCCACAGGAGTAGGTAAACTAATGACTTCAGATAGCCCCATAAGAAATAATCCAGGGGGTTTAAGTCTGGGAATAGAGCAGGCCATGCGGTGGTGCATGGCCTGCTCCAGTCCATCGATATCCGTATGTTGCTGTTTATTTATAAAAAAAACACGACCAACAAAACTGAAAGTTGCGCCATCGTGCATAAACCTTAATAAATATTGCAATTTCTGTCGCCAATGGTACATCCTGCAGAAACTCGGGCAGTGTTTCTTCCAAAAAGTTGTGATACAACTTTCCAGTAAGTCTTCCTCGTAGAAATGTCGGTCCAATTAGATAGTCTCCCACAATTCCAACCCAAATATTCAAGGAGAACTGATGTTGAAATCGATCTTCACATACCTCAGGCGAATTTTCATATACACACATGGTTGTTATGAAAATTCCTTATTGAATTTCTTTAGAAACTGGCTTCATCGGTGAAAAGAATCTGTATCTAGAATTGAGGGATTAGAACTAATGTTTGCAAAAGCCATTGCCATAACGCAATACGTGGACGATAATCAGCAGGTAGTAGTGCCTGAACACGTGGAATGTGGTATGGATAAAACAAATTGCCTTAAGAATTTTCCAAACTGTCCGATGACATTCAAAATATTCGCAATTTGTGTAAAAGTACTTGGATCTTCCTCTATCATGTCCATGTTCCAGTAAGTTAGCAACGTCAAAATTTGCAATTTTTCATAAATTTCTACAAGAAAACGAAGATTTCACACTTTTCTTTTATCAGATTCTTAAAATTCAGACCATTTTATATCAGAAACAGTTGCTTCCGTTCACATTTGAATTTAAAAATTTATTTCATAAACCGTAATATTTACGAGTTTTTTTTAAGAATAATTGGAGCTATTAAATTGAATTTAGATTCCAACAATATAACACGCGTCTTCCTCGAATGTATAGCAACAGAGTTATTGGCGAAAAACTGTCAGTTTTGCCATTTCACTGCAGAAGGAACAGCCATTTCAATATTTATCGGCATTTTTTATTCAAATTCCAATACAACTCATCAAGTTCTATTAAAATATGTTGCATGAATTTTCTGCGGCTGACGGTCCGGACGTGGCCGACGTTTGAAATCTCCCTCCAACTGTTTACTTGATTTTCAAACATTTGCGTTTTACATTTCCCTACATTTCTAAGAAATTCTTCTAGCACGAATCGCTAGAGTAAACTTTCCTCTACCAATGGAGCTAATTTTATCATTCCATTGCAATCCGTTTTCTAAGGATGTTTTTTTTAATGTAATTCATTTGCCATTATTCGGGATGGCTAGCAACGGTTGCATAAGCAACTCCGCCTCCGAAGTTTCCTTCCATTTTCCGTGGTGAATGGTGTCCGGGAAAATTTTATTTCTCAGATTTGTTAAAGTTGGAAAATTCAACATTAGAAACAATTGAATATTCTTGCAAATTCACACTTTTACTTGAGTAAAAGTAAGCTCGTCCATATTTGATTAGAGTTTTTACCGATTTTATAAAAGAAAACTATTGTTTTACAAATTTCTGATTGGAGATTCTTGAAATTCGGCTAATTTTACATGGAGGACGATGTAAATTTTTGGGTCATCTGGTAATTTAAAATCCATTTTCCAAACGGTGAGAATTACGAGTTTTCTACAAAAATAGTTAAAAATTACACATTTAATTTGGAATCTAAAGGTGTATTGCGCGACTTCCTAGCGTGTATAACAAAAGAGTTATTGTTGAAAAACGGTCAGTTCTACCACTTCACGGCTGAAGGAACAGCCATCTCGAAATTTATCCGGATTATCTTTTTAAAATCGAATAGTGCTCATTGAGGCCCATTGAAATGTGCTACATGAACTTTTTGCGGCTGATAGCCTCGACATGCCGAGCGTTTAAAAAGTTCGTCTACTTTTCTACTTCATCTTCGAAAAATCATATACGTTATTTTCTTGGGTTTGCAAGAAATAATTTTAACACAGATCTATAGAACGCATTAATTTCATCGCTCCGCTGTTAATTGTTTGGTCATGGGATTTTTTTCATTCAACTGCTAATTCATTCTCCATTTAAACCTATGTAAAATGTAAAATCAAATTCAGAGAAGGGGTACTACTCACCCATTGCAAAAATATCACTTTTCACATTTTTCACATTTGTGACAAAACCAAAAGACTTTATAAAATTTGCAAAGAATACTTATTTGTAGATACCAGAATTCCACATACGGTGCACTGAATCCCTATTTTCTGTTTCGAGACTGCAGAGATATTTGCCAAATTCCTCCAAAATTAAAATAATTTTCCGCTTCGTCCCCGATGGTAGGGGAACGTTGAATTTTCGTCCGAGTATACTTTTTATAGGTATCCATCTACAGTAAAAATTTCGTTGGAATCGTTTGAGGCTTAATGCATTTTTTCGCTATTTTTGAGTATTTTGAAATTTCCGCGTTCGGCTTTGGATAAAATTCATGATTGACAGGTTTGATTTCCTTAAAAAATAGCCTTTATGAGTTCCACCACACGTAGAACAATAAAATTGTACACATTTGTACACAGGGCATCGTTCTATGAAATCGCTTTTCACAATCAAAATTTTGCAAAATATTTTATCTGGCGGCGGCCGTCCCCTCTTAAAGCCAACCCGGAAGAGAAAACAATAAATTCAAATATCTATAGGTTAATAACTGTAACAGATTTTTACAATATTCTTTCAGTTCTATATAGACCATACATTTTTCGATAGATATTGATATTTTGACATCTTCGCGATTCTGGCCTCAGACTTCTGCCCTCAAATTCATACCATTATGTAAGAGTAGTAAATTCCAATACCGATACTTTGAATTGAAAAATTTACTGTTTTTACAACTAATTACACGGAATTAGTCCTAAAAACGTAGTTGTTATTTTAGTATAGATACTATGTAGTAACAGTCGCATGCCATACTTTTTATCAAATGACTATAGCTTGAAAAGTTTAAGTGGTACCTACATTAAAGTTCATTCAGTTCTATATAGATTATACATTTTCTATTTTCGTTTTGGTATCTTTGACGCCGATAGCCTTGCCGCAGGATTTAATTAAAAAACTATATATTGATAGTCTCCAAAGCTTCTTCTCATTCCTACCAAACTTGCGTATATACACTGCTCGATAAAGCAGATTTTTTTTCTAAAAAGTGTGCAATTTTTATTCTTCCAGATCAAACCTTGTGGCCGCGTGACCTCTCGATCCATAATAAAATAAAGTAGCAAGAGGTGTTGTTAAACCTAGGTTAGGTTAAAACATCTCGATCTAAAATAAGCTAAAGTGGCAAAGTCTGTTAGCCTAACTTAGGTTGGGTTGCATACCGCAAAGCGGCAGAAAAATGAAGACAAACTACAAGCGGTAGCGCGACTCAAGAGATCAAAAATAAGATAAAGCTGAATTTTGGTTTAACCTAGGTTAAGCTATTAGGTTACATGTCGCAAAGCGCCATGTAAATCCAGATCACATACGCATCCCTCGAAGTCAAACCGGAACTGATACTAATAGATTCAAATAGCAGCAACTTGAAAACTGTAATAGATATAATAAAAACTGTTTCAGATCTATTAAGATCATAGATATTTCAATTGAAGCAATTTGACCATTTTGGAATTTTCATGGTCGATAATCTTGACACTGGATTTTTTATATAAAGAAATACATGAAAATCAAGTCAAAATTGACATTAACCTCAGTTGAGTAATTTATTTGTTATTGTTTTTTTAGTGAAACTCTTAGCATAAACATAATTTTGCTAAGTGTTGCTAATTGTCTAATAGAAAAACACTATATCTGGAGGAGTTACATTGAAAATCAAGAGTTGCCAACCTTCATAAAAGGAGGTTACTATATATGATGAAGTGACGTTAACTAAGGCTTATTTATATCTTTGACGAAAAAAAGTCTTTTCAAAACAGCTGACTTTTTCTGACTTGGTTATGCTATCTGTCAAACTTCACAACAACAACGTAAAACTTCCACAAATAGTTTGTGAGATTATGTTTGAGTGTGTTGATAACACATCAACACAAGATACCAACTTGATTAAAACACTATATTGGTTATGTTGAACATCAAAGTTGACAACATCAATGTCACTTAATTAATTTAAAAGTTATGAAAGTTTTAGTGAGAGTTTCAACTTTTACTCCACAGCTGATCGTCCATGTTGTACACCTTAGTAACTAATATCACATTGTTAGATATAGTAACTTTTTTTATGAGCGTTGGGCTGGGATCTTTTCATTTCTAATATCACTCCTTAAATTAAAGTCACTTTGATTTCAGACAATTGGCAACACTATATGATGCATAAGTACATTTAAAAAGTGTTGATTGTATTATTTTACAAACCTGACAGCATTAAAATCATTTGAGACGAATGAAATATTAGTTAAAATTTTGTGCAGTAGGACATCTTGCAACTCATACAACCTAAGCTGATGCGTTTTCTACAAGAATCGCGCAGCTCGCAATTCTGATTACTTTTTCATATACAACTTCACGTTCCACATATATCATATTGTGCTGAAAGCGCCACAGGTGTCAAAATTCATTATACAATTTAACCCGCATCAATTATTCCACCTTTAGCAACTATTCCATTCTTTTCAACTCTTCCATTCACAATAACTATTCCATTCCAAAAAAATCGATCCATATGTACTAGTTACATATACTAAAATAGTATCGTACGCCTTTTTAGAAAGGGGCGGGAAAAATACGTGAAATCAACTGTGGTAAAATTAATTTATTCTCTACAGTTGGATGTTTTGAGTAATTTGCGAAAAAAAAATTGCCGGGCAAAAGTGGTAAAATGTTTAGAAAACTCCAGAGAATTGAATAATGTTTAAGATACAGCGATGACGCCGGAGGCGGCGGGGGTGCGGTCCGGAAATAAAACTACAGGTTTTGGGCCGCTGCGCGGCCGTATTTGGACCGATCGCGACAAAAGTAGTAACAGCGGGAACGCCAATTTTTTACGCACAAAACTATCATCTCGAACTTTCGAGCCTTCGCCGAAAATTTGGAAATAATTGCGAAAAACTGAAAAAAAATCCCCGAAAACGATCTTCTTTGACGTTCTATTGCGAGCCGACCTCTAAACGGATCGGTTTCCGGTTTGCGGCTCCGGTTTCCAAAATTTTCCAAAATTCCTCAGATTTCGAGTTCGTCAAAATCGGAATTTTCTTGCCTCGACATTTACGATGAATCGAAAAATACATTTCCTCACATTCACCTGCGAGTCCCCTCGCAAGACAATACGAATTTTCGACTTATTCAACATTTTCTGTAATAAGAATTCACCAAGAAAACACGTTGGCGCTACTGGCAGGACGTAAACACAATCGTCGGCCCAACTGTCAGTCAGTTGACAATAACTACGACCGCGGAAAATGTTTTTTTTACCAATTCTGATCTGGAACAGACATTGATAATTATTAATCAGACGTTCATCGATAATTTTGATAAATTCCATGATTCAGCCGCTAGCCGTTTCGATAACACAAGTGAATTATTCCCCTTATAAATATGTGTAAATTGTGTATCTACGAAAAAATAGAATTCGATTTGCGGAAACGTGAAGCGTGAACCAAATTCAAAGAAAGGGCATTGAAAAAAAATCTTTTTTTAATTTTTCACTTTTGTGACTAAACCGAGCGATTTTGCAAAATTACCAATGAATACCATTTGTAGGTAATACATATGGTGGTTCAAGTCTCAATTTTTTATGAGAGATTGACGAGATATTTGCAGAAAATCTTTGAAGGAAAAATTATTCCCACGTCGTCCCCGGCGAAGGTGGAGCATTAAAATGTTGTCAGGCAGTACTTCTTACGGACACCCATCTTCAGTAAAAATTTCATTGAAATTCTTCAAGAGTAAATACATTTTTTGCAATTTTTGAATATTTTGAAATTTTCGTGATCTGTTTTGGTTAGAATACTTGATTGACGTACCTATCTGGATTCACTAAAAAAATCGCTTAATAGGTTCCACCCCAGGTGGAACAAAAAACAGTACACATTTCTAGAGACAGGATCAGACGATTAAATATCACTGTGTCAATTATGCAAAATATTTTATCAATTGATGGCAGCAGACAAAGTTAAAGAGGAACTGATAAAATATAATTCAAAGAGCTAATGAGATATATGAAGAATTCTATCAGTTCTGCATAGATCGACCTCAGTTAAGTTGGCAGAACCAACGAGGAAAAAAAATCTGCGACAGCACATAATAAACCGCTTTTTATCCGAAAACGATTGTAAAAAAAAATCCCGCTCTTCCCATTTCCCGGGAAAATAGGGCCCCGCTAACTTAACGGAAAGTTAGCGGCCACCCCAAAAATTATTATTTTGAGGAAATAAATGCACCGGAATTAACCGCTTTTTATCCGCAAAACAATTCCGCACTTTTCATTTCCCGGGAAAATTCGGGATTTTTTTTTTCTCGAAATTCGTTTGTGGATAAAAACGGATAATTTCGGTGAATTTTTTCCTTAAAATAATTATTTCTAGGGTCTACTTTTCCACGGTGGAAAAGTCCATTTTCCGGCTTTGTGTTTTGCGTCTCTTTCTCTCTCTCTCTATCTATATATTATATAGTATACTATAATAAATTTTTATGGGTTCCGACATCATCGGATGTTTTTCTATTCGAGGAGAAAAATAACGATGGAATGATTTTTCCCGGTTCTTTGTATAGGAATGCCTTGAAAAAAGAAGTTCCGCGTTCGTCTTTGAATCCCCGCGCCGATGGTGCTGCTACCTCGCTGTTCAATGACAAGTTTGCACGTGAAAAAGTAAACGTCTACGTGCTTTTGTTTCGATAGTCGTTGTGCTTCCCGAAGACAAAACTTTGCGTGGCGGCATTCATCAGCAGTATTTAGTCACGTGAAGTTGGCCCCCGAATTTTGGAAAAATTCATTTTTTTATAGTTCTGGCAAGATTTCGAATAGTTCCAGAGTTCTTGTTCGAAAATTGCAATAGTTCCTGGGAATTTTGGGCAGAAATCGAGAAAAACAATTTAGGGCCAATTTCACGCAGCGCCCTCTTTTTCAGGAAAAAGAGTTCTAATGTAATATTTCAGTTCTTTATATAGTGTTCTCAATCGATAATGTCTAATAAGCATTTTTTGTTTATCTGCCCTAGGACAATCGGAAACCGTTATCAGAATTTGTTTCAATTTTTCAAAAATTAACAAAATTTTGCAAAAAAAAAAGTGGAACTATATGCATTATCGATTGAGAACTCTATATAAATAACTGAAATATTAGATCAGAACTCTTTTTCCTGAAAAAAAGGGGGCAGATTATTCTCGATTTCTGCCCGAAATTTCCCGGAACTATTGCAATTTTCAAGCAGGAACCCTAGAACTATTCGAAATCTTGCTAGATCTCTAAAAAAACTCATTTTTTCAAAAATTCGGCGGCCAACTTCATGAGACTGTACAATTTTCAAGTCAAGCCATTCATCAGCAGTAGGAATTGGTATAGCATGCGTGCCCGAATACAATACCTCCACGAACTACAACTACGATCTCACCCCACCGTAGGTTGAAGGAAGGCAACCAATAAGCAATCATTTCATATTTGAAAAGACCTAACATGCCGCTTGCGTTTTTGAAAGCGCCTTAACATGCCGCCCGCATCTTTGAAAGGCCCTAGCATTTTGCCCCCGATGCGTCTTTGAACGGACCAATAGAAATAATAAAGAAAGGCGCGGACTGTGTGCCGATTCGGCCGCACAGAAACAAAAACTTCCACAAATTTTCCCGGGAAATGAAAAGCGCGGAATTTTTTTTCTCGCGGAATTCGTTTGCGGATAAAAAGCGGATAAATTCCCTTGCATTTATTTCCTCAAAATAATTATTTTTAGGATGGGTCCCGCTAACTTTCTGTTAAGTTAGCGGAACCCCATTTTCTCGGGAAATGGGAATTGCGGATTTTTTTTTACAATCGTTTCCGGATAAAAAGCCGATTATTATGTGCCGTAGCGGATTTTTTTTCCCTCGTTAGTCCTGCCAACTTAACAGAGGTCATAGATCGTTGATTTTAATATTGAAATTAATGTTTTGGTATCTTCACGGTCGATAGCCTTGACACAGAAAACACTTACACACACTTAACACTTAAAATTTGTAAATATTTATATTGCAACTACAAAATGCTCAAGATTTTATATACTATTTCACCCTTACAACTATTCCATCTACACTTTCAATCGTTTCACCCCCAACAATTGGGGGCAACAAAAAAGCAACATTTTTCCTTTCCATCAGCATATTCAACTTTTCCATCCGCATGTACTAGCAATACGTAAAAATATTAAACATATTATTCACAGTTATACAAATTTCTACACTTATCACTAAGAAATAATAATACTTAGAAATTTATCATAAATTTGTTTATATTATCTATTTATAGATTAATTTTATCAATATTGGTTAAAGTGTAGGTCAGGTGTGTGTAATCTTTTAATTTTCAATCAAAGGTGTTACTTTTGAATGTTACTTTGAAACTTTTGATTGTTTTTTTTTTTGTAAGAAACGTGATATTTGAGAGTTCGCAGAATTATAAATGGCTCTTGATAAAAGGGGAAACAAGATTTACTACTAAAGTAAACGTAGAATGGAACGAAATTGCATGTTCATTTTAATTAATATACATGACTTGGTAATTTAAAGCTGTAGGTTGGAGTGGGGTTATCGCATTTCTTGAACTTGAAGTACTTTTTAAGTTTTTTTTTCCAATTTGTGTAAATCTGTGTTACTAAAGAATGATAACATTTTGAGATAATTTTTAATTATTTTCACCTTACTTTTCAAGGACCAATAAAAAATTACGAATTGCATGTAACTTTCGAAACTTACATATTTTTTGTTTATAAACTCGGAGCATGTAAAATGGAAGTATTTATAGAATTGCCTTTGAAACTTACATATTTTTTCTTTATAAACTAGGAGTATGAAAAATCGTAGTATTTGCAGAATTAACTTTCGAAACTTATATATTTTTTATTTTTTGTTTAGAAACTAGGATTATGTAAAAATCGAAGTATTTATACAATTATCTGATATTGTTTAACTAAATTAAAAGTATTTAATTCTCAATCCGCATTTGTAAAATAATGCAAAATCTACTACATATTTTGCAAACAATAGTTTTCGATACCGACGTTTCTAATTAATTTCTTTCACGTCACAGCTTTTTCTAAATTAATTATTATTCCATCATAAACAAAAACTAAATGCCAATTTCTTTTACAGTTCACGTCAGTGCCATGTTTACACGTGAAACCTGAGCCTTGAATTTTCGGAACGGAAATGCGAATCTTCGCGAAGATGCCCGCCGGTTAGATTTTATCTGATTTCCTCTTTCCAAAGGCTTCTGGTAAATGAACACAAGAGTTGAAGAGGCTCCCCGAGGAAGGGGCGCCAAGACCACTGCCCTACAGGAGAGGGTAGCTCAATTATACTACTCTCACGGGTTGTTCTGCTCGTCGTATCCGACTGCTGTCATCACCGTTGCCATTATTGTTGCCTTAATTTGCTGGTAGGTAGCAATAACTTTTTTTCAAAGAGAACAGGAAAACGTATGATAATTGTTTTTATAACATGCTCGGCGTATAATTTTCTGAGAATTTTATGTCTGCAATTTTAATTATACGTCAACGTCGACAAGTTTACGACATGAAAAAAACATTTCTTTCTCACAGATTATTTATTAATAGGTAGAACATTCTAGTATAAAATCCAAAATGATTTGAACCGTTGTAAATGGTTTCGATTGAATCTATACACACAGTATCATCCAAAAAGTGTCTAGAACAGTGTCTGCCAAACTATGTACCGTGAGAGATTACAGATGAGCCGCTTAAGATTTCGTAATACAGGATGCGGCAAAACTACCTCCCTATTTTAAGCTTAAAATAAAAACAGACGTTTTCTATATAAAACAAATTTTATTTTGGTTCCTTATGCTTTTCAGCATAGTTCTAGACCACGTCCTGGAGAAAATTAATAATTTAAAGGTATACGCTGGACTTAAACTCAAAGCTCATTGACTATGCGGAGTATGCGGACGATATATGCCTGTTAGGGCATAACTACCAGGACGTCCAACAAAACCTCTCGGCACTCTCAACGAAAGCAGAAAAGATTGGTTTGAAAATCAACATCGCTAAAACCAAGTCCAGGCAGATAAATACAGAGAAGATGGTATTTACGATTAATGATTGCCCTGTTGAGAACGTGCAAACGTTTACCTATCTAGGGAGCTTGATAACTGAAACCGGTGGTACAGAATGCGACATCCAAATGCGAATTAGGAAAGCCCAGCAAGCATGCAGATAATTAGAACCGGTATGGGACTCCAGTGAGTACTCGAAACCTACTAAGAAAATGTCGAAATATCTTGAAGAAAAACTGCAGGCAGCAGTTAACAAATTCCTGCGCAGAATCATAGGTGTCTACTGGCCTGATAAGATCTCCATTCAACAACTGTTGCGAGTAACACATCAAAAGAAGATCTCCGTAGACATCACTGCCAGGAAATGGGGGTGGATCGGGCATACAATACGCTAAGACCACCACAACATCGCCAAAATCGCTCTCGACTGGAACCTCCAAGGGAAGAGGAATAGAGGGAGACCAGTGCAAACATGGAAAAGAACAGTTCAGGCTGAGATTGCGACTCAGAAGAAAACCTGGCTGGGGGTAAAGGCGCTGGCGAAGAACCGGACTCGATGGCCGATGTTTGTCGTGGCTCTATGCTCCTCAAGGGTGTAACAAGAATAGGTTCACACGAGAGCGATATTTTTCTCGTCTCTCGGTCCAAGTCTTGGTCTCGTCTCGCTTTTACGAGACGAGATCGAGACCTAGATTTTCCTCGTGTTGGACTATCCTAACAATAAGTTCTAGCAAGAACAATATTTGACGAGTTGAGACGAGACGAAGCGAGACATACGGTTACGAGAGCGAGACGAGACAAACTTTTCCTAGAGAATTTTTTTCACAACTAACGAGAGCGAGACGAGATTTTTGAAACTCTCGCCCTATCTCGTCTCGTGTGAAGCCCTAAACAAGAAACATATATATGCTATGGGTATGGAAGTGTTTTCCTACTTAATTTGAAAAACGTTATCAAACAAGTGATGTTAGTGATAATGCATTGCTGCAAAGGCATTCTGAGACTCTTAGTAACTGTTTCCAGCATGGTTTGAGGTATGCGAAGGATTTCACATACCTTCTTATAATAAAGACTAGATCAATATTACTTATAATATGCCAGGCCAAATAAAAAATTAAACGATTTCGTTCGACATAAGATTACCCGTATTATTATCTATGATACTGAAAATACGGATGACGTATGCGGAGTCAAGGAGTCAAAAAAGAGACGTAAATTACGTAGATATCATTAATTATCTGTCGCGGTAAAAAAAAAACTTGAATTTATCATTAATGACTTCCCATTCGTTTCTATTTATGCATATTAGATAACGCAATCAGCCGCATTTTATTTTCAAGGTTTCTCTGCTATTAAATCTTTATTGGCAGCTGCTACTTCCAATTGTTACATATAGTTCGATATTAACTTGTGTTTGTATCGTTTATTATTCATATTAAGGGATTGTCGACGAGCTATTCAAATTATAATGGAGATGGAATTGACGTTTTATTATTACATCGTTTATTATTCATATTAAGGGTTTGTCGACGAGCTATTCAAACTGTAATGGAGATGGAATTGACGTTTAATCGATGTTAATTCCCAACAATTTGCAATTCATCTTGACAAGCGATAGTAGATATAATAATCGAGTTTATTTACGCAAAAAACATGTAAGGGTATATTACGTGACGAGAGTTGTAAGAAGTATATTACGTACGAGCGGAACAGTTACGCACGACCCGCGTAGCGCGGATTGCGTAATTCCGCGAGTACGTAATTGCCTTACAACTCGAGTTATGTACTATACTTTATCTACGACCACACTAATTTGTTTCTGTTTAATAAAAAAAAATATGTTTGATGTAGCAAATTTATTTCTTATTAGGTACATTATTTAACATTATAATAAACAAACAGTTGTATTTTCATATATAACTGTTACTCGACATTATTTAACTTGATAGAAATGAAAAGAAATTCATTCTTAATGGTTACATACCTTATTATTTAGTACTTATTTGGGTTAAACTGGAGTAAGAGTGCTCATAGATATAGGCAACCCAATGTACGAAATGTCAATTTCCTTTAGTTTGATTTGTGGCACGGGGAGCGCTGAACGTATGAGCACGCAGTAGCAGCTCTCAACCAATCAATGAATCGTAAACCAAACGCACGTGCGTGTTATCAATCATAACTTATCATTAATCGCGGACTGTTACATACGTGTGTGTTATGATGTATTTACATACTCCACGTACTGTACAATAATGGGCATTTACAATAGTGGTTGGAGATAAAATATTATATAAACCAATATTACTGTTCGCCCCAATTTTAATAAATCTGTATTTTTAATTCAACATTTGAATCGATTTCGGCACCGATTAACAGAAGGGGAAAGGTGTATCGACCTGGGCCGAAATCGCGCTTTTTACTTATCAATTTACTTCGCGAATTTATATGATTCGGAGAGTATGCTTCGAGTGCGTGAAGCGTAGAGACAAGAACGAAGCTCGACCGACACGTGCACGCATCTTTAAGTTTATCGTTTTAAGTCAAATTAACCAGGGGTGTAATCACGAGCCCAATGGACTGAAGCTGCATCCAACGTCTGGAGGACAACAATTTTAAGGGAATCCCTCCACTTATCATCCCCATTTCCTCCCTTAAAAAAGGCGCCGCAAGGACGATCACACATGGCAGAGACGCGAGCAGCCCTAACAGGTAAGTGATTAGACCAGCCTTGTTTTAAAACTGGAAAATATTGATTTTCGTGAGACACGGTCCAAACATTGGTCCTTCGAACCGAATCAATGTCGATTCAAATGTTGAATTAAAATTAAAGATTTATTAAAATTGGCGCGAACAATTACTAAAATTTCTGTAATATTTATTGCACTTTGATACAAAAATTAGTTTCAACAATTATAACGATAATAAATCTTATCCTTGTTTTAGTTATCCGTTGTTGCATTTACCTTTGTCTGGTAATTTGGCAGTGCATCTTTGGAACAACGGATCAGTGGTGACCGGCGGCGTACCGCCGCTTGGCGACTCCCCGAAATGTTTCGTGCAGCAAGTCGTGCTGAGGACCGCCGTCGTTCCGTGGACAGAAGCTTTGGCCATCGGCGACGCTTTCCGAGCGCCTCTCTATGAAGCATTCAAGCTACTCGACGTCGTTAGAAATTACCAAGATTCTTCAAGGTAAGAATTTGTTAGAATTGGTGAAACCTACGGTAAAACAAACGGAACACAGTCTGAATATATAAATATATTCAGCCTTTCCGGAGCTCTATAACTATGTGAGATTTGTTTTGGTAGTCCTAAAACTCAATTATGGTTATAGAGCTCCGGAAAGGCTGAATATATTTATATATTCAGGCTGTGTTCCGTTTGTTTTAAGTTTGTAACAATTTGTCATTCGCAATTTGTATGTGATTGTACTAGGTTGCTGCCAATAGACCTTTTTTAGTTAAGCGCATGCGCGTCCGCCATGTTTAAAAGGTCAAAGGTTATACGTCAAAAGGTGCCAGAAAAACATGGCGGAAATTGACGAATGCGTACAAAAAAAATTCCAAGATTCTTCAAGGTAACAATTTGTCATTGGCAATTTGGATGTGATTGTATTAGGTTGTTGCTAATAGACCTTTATGGTTAGTTAAGTGCATGCGCGTTTAATAGGCCGGAATATCAAAGTTTCGGGCATATGTTGTTATTTTCATTGGTTATACGTCAAAAAGTGCCCGAAAAACATGGCGGAAATTGACATATGCGATCAAAAAAAAATTGAACTGTGAAAAGGTCTATTAAAACTAATTTATCTTCTCTCTTCAGCTTTGGCCTTAAATCGTCTTACAATTTTGACGATCTTCAACGATATGTGTCCAGTTTCTTGCTCTACCTTATCTTTCCACCTGTTTCTGAATCTGCCTCTGCCTTTTGAGGTACTTTTTTATGTTGACGTAGAAGCGCTAGAGGTAACTTGTCAAGTGGCCCCCTTGGAATTCACGAACATCCGGTAGCGGGTTTTGTAACATGTTTTCATGTCGTCAGAATGCCTTTATTCTATCCTGCATTTATTGCCTTACATCCCCCATTTCACATCATGTGCTTAGGGTTTAGGCATTTTGTCAGATTAGTTTGTCCCTGGCTTTTTGTACGGCACGTTCGTCTGTCTCTTTCATGCCGATGAGGCTTATTGTCATATCATCCTTTGCTGTACAGTTGTCTTCGGACTTTAACATGACCTCCAACAGTATCTTTATTCCTGTTCTGTTTTTGTCTTCACTGTTCAGTCGTCCCTCTCCGGAATTCACCTTTCACATTCGAAGATCGTGTGCGCCGCACTGTCCGTTTGTTCACAGTAGACACATAGACTGTCAGATGCCCTGCCGATATTGTGCAGATACTCGCTGAAGCATCCGTGACCGCTGAACGCTTGGGTGAGATAGTAGTTCATTTCCCCATATTTTCGTTCTACCCAAATTCCCACTTGTGGGATTATAGTATATCGTGCAACTAGGGCGGTAAGTTGTCAATTGACCAAAAAAATCTGTCACTTTCACGTCACTTTTTTAATATTGCGGTTTTGATTGTGTTTATTTAATTTATTTTTTAATAGTATATTACATAATGAGAGTTGTAAGAAGCATATTACGTACGAGCGGAACAATTACACGCGACCCGCGTAGCGGGGAGCGCGTAATTCCGCGAGTACGTAATTGCCTTACAACTCGAATTATGTACTATACTTTATCTACGACCACACTAATTTTTTTCTATTTAATAAGAAAATTATGTTTGATGTAACTGATATAGTGTTTAATCAATATAGGCAACACAATGTATGCAGTGTCAGTGTCAAATGAAATAATTTATATTTACTTAATAATTTATAATCTTTGTTTAATTTCATTAATACCTATTAATACCTACTGTGTTGTAGCAGTATCGTTTTGATTTTTCATGGAGCAGTCTATATAGCCTTCTGCTACTGCAGACGAACGCCAGCCACCATGCCTTTTTAGTGACAATAAATCACCTCCGGAATCCATAAGAATGGTGGCTGACGAACGTCTGTAACAATGTCCTGTATAAAGAAAGATTTGCTTCCGGCATATGTAGATAATTGGCAATTTGTTTAGGAATAGAGCCAATTTTATGTATTCCATTGCTTAGTGCATTTCTCATTTTGATAATTTAGAAAAAAAAGGCTGAGTTTTGTCCATATTTTGTGGGCGTAGGTTAATATGTTTTTTACAGGTTTGATAAAATTCTTTCGGTAGCACAAAAGATCTTTGAGTTTTTGTTTTGGAATTAGGAATTTTAATGATCAGAGATGTTCCAGTGTCTTCTATATGGCAGGGTTTGACATTTCGTAGTTCTTGTTTTCTGCAGGCACCACTAATGCCAATGATAAGAATAATCTAAAATTATATAAAAAAATATGTCGTTATGCCCATTAGAGAGCATTATAAGATAAAAAAGTAATGAATACTTTCATCAATAAATATTTGTTATCCGGCGAATTATTAAGGAAACTTTTTAATTTCTTGAATGGTTAAAATTTTGGATTTGTTGCTTTTAAATCCATCAGATTTTCTCTTTAGTAAAGCTATTAACTTTGAATGTTTTGAAATGTCGATGTCATGCTTTATATTAATTGATGTCCGAACCATTCAATAAATTGCCCAAAGTAAAGATAGTTTCATTGTTTCAGATAACTCATCAAAGTATAATAAAACATTTTCTGAAAAGGATTTAACTTTATGCTTCATTCTCCGGTCCATAAATTTTCTATATGCATCCTCGTATCGATCTCGAGATTTAATCCGTAGCAAATTATGGACAGCTTGTTTCGCTTTTTCAACAATTTCGGGCGGAGTAGCATTTTCTATTTCGCTATCACTGGACATCACTGGACTTTAATTTTTATAATTGAAAAAAAAATATAGTGTTTATGGATTAGTTTGACGTTTAATTTTTTTTCACCAATAACGGAATGTATTGGGTTGCCTATATTAATGATAGTAGCAGCTCTCAACCAATCAACGAATTGTAAACCAAACGCACTAGTGTGTTATTGAATCATTAAATAACATTAATCGCGGACTGTTACATACGTGTGTTGTAAGATGTATTTACATAATCAACGAATTGTACAATATTGGGCAATTATAATAGTGGTCGTAGATAAACTATTTAACGATTTTTATTGTTATATTTGCGTGCGCCAAGCATAATTTGCGTGCGACAAGAATACTTCACTCGCAAATGGATATTTCCAATGCGCTCAAGTTATGTGGAAATAATTGAATTGACAAAAAACAGCCATTTGCACCAAAAAAACGGGCGCCATAATAATAATTGTCCCGCATGAGTAATAAAAGTAGTTTTATCCACTGTGTCCGTTTGTACTGCATGTCCAGTGCTTTTGCCAATCCTGGAAAAGATTTTTTTTGGCCATTTTGCCAATTTGTTCGCTGTTCCGCTTTTTGTACCTTTCTTTTACCCAAAGTTCTATGGGTGCTATACCTGCCATCATGAGCACTGCATCCGTTAAGACTGTCTTGTATGCACTGCACACACAGTGCCAGTTTTCTCTGCGCTGTAACCAGCCGTATTTTTAATGGTCTCTTTCTCGACTACGTTTTCCCAGACTGGGGCACCATAGAGCATTGCCGAGTGAGCGACTAAGCATAATATCTTTCTCTTGCTACTTTTTGGTCCACCTACATTGAGAGTCATCATTTCCAGTACTAATGTTAACTAGGGGGCTTTCGTCGCTGCTCGCATGGTATGTGGTGTAAAACATAACTTCTTATCAATAATCATACCAAGGTATTCAAATGTCTCCTTGGGCATTATGGTTATGTCTCTGACCTTACATACTATCGGTCCTACATGTCTTATTCCGGTCAGTAGAACAACTTCCGTTTTTTCACGGGCCAGCCTTAAGCTCTTTTTCTCCATCCATTTATCAATATGTGCAAGCGCCCTATTTGCACGTTCCATTGCTCCCTCTTCATCTTTTCCTGATACTACCAGAGGACTATCATCAGCCAATCCTATTATTTCAACATCTTCTGGTAGCTGTAGCCTAAGTACTCCACCGGGCAGGATGCTTCACAGTGTAGGACCCATTACTGAGCCCTATGGAACATCGCTAAGCACTTCTCGCTCCACGACTTCAATTATGATTATGGTCTTTCGATCATGTAGATAACAACGGAGTAGTCCTAGCATGTAAGAGGGGTAACCTCTCTTACTAGCGACATATTCATATTCATATCTTCCCATGCTGCTGTTTTGATAACATTTTTTATAACTTCTTACTAAAGTAATGAGCACACTAATCTTTCTTGTCGCCCTCGTACCAGTTGAGGCTTTCTTCACCACGTCCAGGATTCGCATAATAGCGTCCATTGTTGACCTGCCCTCCCTGATTCCATGGTATTTTTCTGAGAGGGTTTTCCCTTGACTGAGCTCAATCTCTATCCTATATAACATTAACTGTGCCTCTTGGGGTACTAGGTTGCACTTTATAAATATATCTGTCGTAGTCTTTTCGAGAAATCCGTCATTTCATGAAATACCTAGGCACTTCCAGAAACGTCGACGTTTAGTGAGAAATATTAAAATTGCATTACCCGCCTAGGTAGTTCATGAAATGACCACTCGGCGCCAGCATCTCGTTCTTAAAGCCGAGTTTCACAATCAGACGCACAATACAGTTTGATTATTCCTGTAATGCCTAGCGTGTTGTGGAACATTCCGTAATAAAGAGTAATTGTTTAATTTACAACAAAATTGAACGAGTAACTGCAAACATAGAATTCTTTTTTGAAATTTATCATGAATATTTTGAAAAAAAGCCCTAAATAGTTTTTTAAAGTTATTTTAACCTCAAAATATTTCATTTAATATTTAACTCTTTTAACCCTTGCAACCACTATTTTCATGTAAATTCCATACCGTTCACTAAGTTGCTATAGCTTCCCACTGGTTTCACGGCGAAACCATACTTTTTATGTAATATTTGGTTATATAGAATTTATGTTTTCAGTTACAGACATTTTTAAAGAAACCTAGTTCCCAAAAATCCTTTTATTTTGTGAAAAAGTTGAAAAAAGATAATGTGGGCCGCAAAGGGTTAACTGAGCTGAAGTATAAGGTCCTTTGTAGGGCAGATTTTAAAAAAATATTCTTCGTTTGCAGCTATTCCTTCCATTGTGTTGTAAATTAAATAATTACTGTTTCTTACGGAACGTCCCAAAATACGCTATGGATTACACGAAGAATCGTCTGATTGTGAAACTCGGCTTTGAGTTCAAGATGCCGGCGCCGGGTGGTCATTTCATGAACTACCTAAGCGAGAAATGCAATTTCAATATTTTTCACAAAACTTCGACGTTTCTGGTATTGCCTAGGTATTTTATGAATTGACGGATTTTGCGAAAAGACTACGACATATCTAGGCAGAGCCTCTCAGAGAAAATGCGAGGCCCGGGGCAATTGATATTTGGAGGGCCCCTCCCACATCCGTTCTAAAGTAAAAACTTAGGCGAAGAATTTACTTTCTAAAACTGACACCAAGGGCCGGGTAGAGTACACATTTACTACTTAAGTTACGTACTTCGTACTTAAAATAACTTGTAAATAATACACTTCTCTAATGACAAGAAAAAGTAACGTACCTCACATCTTACTGACACATGCAGGACAATACAGAAAAAATCACTGCTTATGTTCTGTATTGTTGTGCTAAAAATACGAGCGCGGGAACGAAAATATGATTTTGATACCTTGGAATCTTGGAAAGTGAGGCCCCTTGAATTACGAGGCCCATGGCAACTGCTCCTTCCGTCCCCATCCCTGCTCTGATACTTAGTGAATCTAACTATGTCTTCATCTTCTATTAGTTCTTTGAGTTCGTAGTTATATCCTCTCTCACTGATCCAATGATCTTGCGTAGAATTCATCTTTCAAAGAGCGCTTTTGTTTACTTTACGATTCAGCTCCACAAGTTAACACTGGTCTGACGAATCTTAAAAGATATAGGTTATAAAAATATTCAACCCCCAATTTTCAGCCCCCTTAATCGGATTTCCAAAAATTGGTGAAACACGTATCTCATTATTTTTAAAAACGAATTTTAATACCAAATTTCATATCTGTAATATTTTCCGTTTCTTACATATGGACACCCTAGTAAAAAACTTTGGCTCTTCTTTTCACCCCATTAGAAACGAATTTTCCAAAATTCCTTCTTTAGTGGATGTTTTCATCATAAAACCAACGTTCCTCCAAATTGTACGTTTGTTGAAACGGATTGCGCTGTTCGTTGATGAGTCAGTCAGTCAGAAGATTATCGAAACTATGTACACCGTATAAACTTTTGATTGCAATTCAATTTGTTCTTGTCTGCAGTTTGAAAACGCTGGGCCATGTTTGTCTGCACGTGGAAAGCATTAAGAAAGCGCAGGACGTTAAAAACAGCGTCCTGCCGGAGTACAGTTGCTTGGTGCTGTCGCCCGCCAATATGTGGAAGCAAGACGTGCAGCAGTTTGCACAGGACACGTCCATTCTCAACACAGTTTTCAATTATCAGGTTAGTATTTAAACAGGATGATTCTGCCGTCGAAAGGAAGTAAGTCCAAATTTTCGAATTTTGATTTTTTTCAATGGAATGAGAAAAAATTGTTTTATTTGGGTAAACAATGAGGATAATTAAATAAATAAATTTAGGAAATATAATTATTTATGAATATTGCTTCGGTCAAAAGCCGTACAGGTTTAACCTATGGAAAATCAGTAAGTACAAGGTTACTACAGTATAATCTTGATAACTGTAGCAAACGGTGAAGCGTTTAAAATATGTAAAATTGTTATTTTGTTTTAATCCCGATTATCCGGAATTTTTTGATAATCCGGCGGTTGTCAGGTCCCATATGTGTCGAATATATGGGACCTAACAATCGCCGGATTATTTTTTCCACAACGGGGGTTGTCAGGTGTCTCATATGTGTCGGATATATGGAACCTGCGGATTATCTAAAACCGATGGATTATCTACAACCGACGGATTATCTAAAATTTCCGGATTATTGGGATTAAAACAAAAGTACAATTTTACATATTTTAAGCGTGTCACCATTTGCTACAGTTCGCAGAGTTCAAAAAATCCAGTCATCGTTAGCTTCATCTAGAGATGAGCATGGGACCAGTTTCTCGTCCCAGATCCCATCCCGTGGGACGTATCCCTGCCACTTTCCTACCTCATCATATTTTCGTCCAACTGTCCCATCCCATAAACTTAAAATTTTCGTCCCTTCCCATCCCGGTCGCGCGTCCCATTCATCCCATTTTTCCCATACAGCAGACTTGCTTTTCGGTTTTTCGACAATGAGTAATTCTTTTTCTTCGCAAACGAATTGGAAGATTTTTCAGTAACTACATCGTTATCCCAGAAATCTCCTGAGCTGGACATTTATTATAAATATATATAAATAAATTTTCAATCTAATCGTTAAAATCGTTAAAAACAAAGCTGCACCATTTTCAAGGATAAAATAGGACTTTTCTTCTTTACAAAAGAAAAATACCAGCCGAACTGCGCAAGCGCGATTCGGTAACCGAACCTAAACTGCCGCGCCGGGTCGTGAAAAACTTAACTAAAAACACACAAAAAAGATATGCGCTGCAAAAAAAAAACTAGAAATAGCTAACAAAAATGGGACGATTGGATCCCATGGTCATCTAGCTTCATCGTCATCGGTGGAACAAATTAGGCTGAGGATTTCTTCCTCAGAAAAGGAATGCAAATTTTCTTCGCTTGTGCTGGAAGCTAAGCTATGTCATCGTTTGTCAGCGTAACACCAAAGCTCTTGTAAAAATTCCGGAGGCAATTGTAGACTAGAGTTAGCTTGGTCAGAATCGTGAAGTTTTCAGGGTTTAAGGGTGTCCCTTAACATAACTTAATATAACTTTATTTCAGCAGTGCGCGAGCTTTATATCCAATACGGGACAGCTGAAAGAAAAGACACGTGTTTCCCCAGAGCGCCGGATTACGGAACGGATTGCCGGATTAACCTGAGGCCAGATTAACAAGATTATACTGTACTTTCACTACGTACACTATAGAGGTCCGATGCTACTAGAGAAAAAAACAATAAATTGATCGCTTGCAAAGTGTGAAATGACCCAAAATTTAAGTTATTACAAAATACTGCACTACGTGCACTATATTTACTGCCGGATTATCAAGATTAAACTTAACTTTCACTACGTGCACTATATTTACCGCCGGATTATCATGATTATACTGTACTTTCACTACGTACACTATATTTACTATTAATGCTCTCAAAGTACACAGAGAGAGATCCATGGAATTGTTGAAACCTTTACTTCTTGATTTCTCCAAAGCAGTTTATCAAAGTTACTACCTTTCTCCTTTGAACGGCAGAATAGTTCTTGACTTAAGCTGCAGTTAGACTATGCAAGCGCTTTTAGAAAGCGCTTTCAGAAAGCGTTTACATTGTGAAAGTAAAAGTTGCATCATCTGTAAACACTTTCAAACACTTTCTTGCTAGGTAATACTTTCTGAAAGCGCCTTCAATGCTTAGTCTGACTTCACCTTTATGGGAACTATTACTTTTCTATGTTTTCTATGTTGTAAGATGTCTAGTAAACTTTTAAATTTTTACAGAGTTTACAAAAAGGCAAAACTTCGCTAGCAGAAATGCTGTTTGGAATGCATCTGATAGACACTGGCATTAAAAGGTATCCGTTGAGGAATCGACAAAGGATCATACAATATGCGGTTACGTTATTCTTCAGCGAATATGATGAACAGTAAGCAATTTTTTATTACCATACGGGATGATTTTTATGTAAGGACACCGAGTTTAGTCATAATTTTCTTTATAGTGTTTTCGCTGTGATTTTTTGTTATATTTGATTGTAGAGTAATTCAGAAGCTGACAATTTATCACAAACATTTTGATACTCGAACACTTTAGTCTAACATATTTTTCTTGCATTTAGTATTAAAACATTTTAGTATAAATTATTATTCCTTTTATGCAAATCAGTGCTGCGCAAGCCGTGGGTGCGAACCCCAGAGGGGTCGATTGAGAATTTTTTGACTCGTCGAATTCATAAACCATTTAGTATCAGGGAGCAGAAAAATAGTGAAATGTCAATATAAACAAATTTTAAAAAAACTTCTACTTTCTATTCAGGGGTCGCGATAAAATTTTACACAAAATGTTGGGTCAATGGCTAGCTCGATGGTATTTTTAATTAAAAGCTTCCGAGGAGTACGATATATGTTTTCCGCCTAATTTTAGAATGCTGAATATAGATTGGTGAAAACTAGAAGTCTCTGTGATAAGCTGTTCAAAAGTTATGACATCGTGAAATCTGCGGAAAATGCGAGAAAATGTATTTCCTTAGAATCATTATTTATCCAGTGGATAGAAAATTTCAAAGTGTGTGTGAAAGTGTTTTTCCTCCTGGTTGTAAATATAGAAATTACATTTTTCTATCCGCTTCCGTTCGCGAGATATGACTTGATAAAATTGGCAAAATCGTGCGAAATTTCGCCAAATTTGGTCGCCTGAGCAGACAACTGGGAATTAATTCATATTTTAAGGAAATCTAAGTGTATCCGTAGGAAAATGACCTCCTGAAAACGATGCCGCAATCCGTCCGATCTGCAATCATTCTCGAGATACGGTTATATACAAGTTATATTAAGTTCTTCTTTCTTCGTTTTGCCCATTCAAAGAGCGCGTTTGAACTAGATGGTTTGATAGTTTTCGCCTTTTTGTCCTCCTAAAATCTCTTCATGAATGCACTATGTTGTATCATGCGTTCTGTCGACCACTTCGACCACGTCGACAAAAAACCTACCAGTTTTCTTTTTAGGTTTCTCCAGAAATTTATGTTTATGATACGCGTCTTACATGATCCAGGGGTTGCTATGATGTCGTCTGTGATATTCATTTCTTAGAGGTAGTTAGTTTCCCCCTTAGTTTCTTATATACATATACATATACATATACATATACATATATATATATATATATATATATATATATATATATATATATATATATATATATATATATATATATATATATATATATATATATATATATATATTTATCCAGTGGATAGAAAATTTCAAAGTGTGTGTGAAAGTGTTTTTCCTCCTGGTTGTAAATATACAAATTACATTTTTAATCTGGATATTCCTCTGCCTCTTTTGCCTTGTACCATTCCTTCCATAACATTGATTATAAAATCATTGTGCCTATACAGATGTCCTATTAACTGGTCTCTTCTCCTCATTATTGTTTTCAATGGCTCTTTTTTCACCAAATTTCCTAAGAACTTCTTCATTTGTCAGACTTGCCGTCCACGATATTTTCTGCATTCTCTTCCAACACCACATTTCAAATGCTTCTAGTCTTCTCCTATCGCGCGTTCCAAGTGTCCAAGTTTCTGAGCCGTACAATGCTACACTCCATACATCGCATTTTATAAATGCTTTTTTGGTCTCTGCATTTAAGTTCCTTGATGTAAGAAGCATCCGTTTGTTGTTGAAGGCTGTTTTTGCTTGCGCAATTCTGCTTTTTATGTCTGCTGAACTTTTGCCATCTGATGTGATTTTGCTTTCTAGGTAGGTGAACGTATTAACTTGTTTCAGTGGTACATCGTTAACCCTAATGTCGTCTATAATTTGCTGGCAGTTGCACACCATGATCTCTGTCTTCTGTGTGATGATTTTCATGTTGTACTTATCTCGTATTCAATGATAGTTATGTTGGAAAACCTTGTCATTTTAATTTCTACTCCATTGATCTTAATTCCTCCCATAGCCTGTTTACATTAAATAATGCAAATTTACTGTAATACCGTATTTGCCGTTATTTGCGCGTTATACACGCGCACCTTTTTCCTAATAAAATGACTTTAAAACATAGGTCCGCGTTATAGGCACACAAAAAGTAGGTTACATTTTAGGGTGCGCCTTATACACCAGCAAATACGTATTTATAGTAAGTTGATTAAAATAAATAATTATAAACTCAATATTGTGATAATTGTGCCATCCATTAGACAGATTCATTCATCATGATGTCTGTCATAAATATATAAATAATAAGAATAAGACTTGTTAGTATGCTCGAATACCTAATTGTTGTGATCTCAGTAGATTAAGTAAAGTTAAATATTATGTTAGATTTAATACTAAAACTTACACTGTACTAGATTTTTAATTGCTTGTCTAATTATAAATGTATGTATGTGTGTGAAACCTCATATATAATACACTCACTCGATTATCCTGGAAACAGTCCATTTTGGAACGAAAAGGGAAAATTATACCGATCGGATCAACCGAATTTCCATCCGCAATCGATAGAGCTATTGAAATACGGTCGGATCCAGCAGGATTGAAAATAACACCTAATTGCAATCCCTATTTGAATGTCAAACTTATCCAAAGCGCCCGTTAGCTGTTTCAATTAACTATTCAAATTAACCACAAGTTGTTTAATATTTTCGCAAAATTAGTGGCAAAAACATAGTGAATTTTCCAATTATTATTATTGTTTAAGTATAGCTTTGTTTACCAAAGTCTCCTATATGTAAACATAAAATTTCTAAGTATCCATTACACTACATGTATTTTTGTTTTGCAGGTTTATCTCTGGTTTGCGTCACAAGCTACAAACGCTTTACCCGTTACACCAAGACGCAAACAATACGAACATCGATCCGCCATCCTTCTTGAACGACACGGTTTTAATCCAATACCCGGGCGAAATTAATTACTTCGAGTATATCCCTCTAGTGATAACGTACATGCTGCTCTTTTTCTACTACTATTTCTCCGTTCGGAAGATCGAGTTAATCAATTCGAAGATTGGGATGGCGTTCACGGTCGTCTTCACCGTGCTCTGCAGCTTGTCCATGACGCTGGGAGTTTGTTTCTTCTTCGGGTTGACATTGTCGATGCAGGACAAACAGATTTTCCCGTATTTAGTGGTATTAGTCGGTTTGGAAAACGTTTTAGTTTTGACGAAGAGTGTCGTTTCAACCCCTTCACATTTAGATATTAAAATTCGCGTAGCTCAAGGTTTAAGTAAAGAGGGTTGGTCAATCACAAAGAACTTGCTTATAGAAATCACCATTTTAACAATAGGTTTATTTACGTTTGTGCCTGCTATACAAGAGTTTTGTATATTTTCCATCGTTGGTCTGATAACCGATTTCTTTTTGCAAATGCTATTTTTCTCAACTGTTCTTGGAATCGATACCAGACATATCGAGAAAACGGAGAAGACCAGCTTAAACTTTAGAAACAATTTATACAGAGCGCATAGTTGTGAGAAAATCAACACGACCGGCATGCATCGTTCCAAATCCCATCCGCGCCTCAATTCTATTCACACCAACGTTGTTGCCGGACAAGCACAGAATAAGCAAGAAAAGAAAATTCCGAAACGCCTTAGACTAGTCAATATTTGGGCTCGAACTCGGTTTTTCCAACGAGCTTTCATGATTTTAATGGTAATTTGGATTGGGATCATATTATACAACAGCGGAATCGTGGAACAGTACTTCCTCGATCTCCACAACGACACCGAACGAAATGTGAATAATAAATCCGCGAGGAGTTTTAATTTCAATATTTTACCAATTTTAAACTCGAATGAGACGTACATGATGAACTTTGTAACGCAGAAAAGCACCGAACTGAATTTCAATAACACGGATGAGATTAATAAGCTGAAACACGGGGAGTATGTGCCTTGGTTGAGTCTTAGCACGCAGCATTGGCCGGCGATTTTAAGAAAATATAATATTAGTTTAAGTGGAGGACATATAGCAGTTCTGCCGAACATTAAAATATCTCACGCTGTTTCCCCGGAACAAGCCGTCTTATTACGGAATCCCGAAGAAAAGTATGGTAGGAAATTCGAATGGCAAGCACTTGCTCTAGCGTTAGATCCAATAGATTTCTCAGGTAATTAATTATCAATTCTTAGTAATATTTACGTATTAAAAAAAACATTGAAACAGGTTTTATTCTTGTTATCAATTCTCTTGTTATTGATTTACGTTATTTGTTTTTTATAGATTTGGAAGGCACTAGTAATTCTGCGAATTTCCCGCAGTCCGATCGACCGTTCTACCCAACATCACCGATGGAAATATTTCTAACGGCCATTCTTTGCGGCATCAGCGTCTTTGTTCTTGCTTATGCCGTTTATGTTATGTATAAATGTATATGTTCGAGGAATTACGCGGAATGGAGAGCTTCTTGGACCAGTGATAAATCGGGGGATGAAAGCGACGTGCCTGTATTGCTAGAGGTAATAGTTCAAAAGTATCAAGTAAATCATTGTTGTTTTTATTGTATCTATAATTAGTTTGGTTTCACACCAATATTCAATTATCGGTTAAATCAACATCTGAAACTAAGTTCAGGTCTTTCCACATACATTTCATAACCTAACCTCGACAGCCCGGCACATGGTTTTCAAACTAATGTAGGTGTATACCATTTTATAATTCAAAAGAGCAAAGCTGCAATGATGAGAGATACGTCTTAAAACGGTTCTGCAGATGGCTATTCACTTGGGTTAAATTTAAAGATGTGAAAAGCAAAATTATTTAGGGGTTGTCCATTAATCATGTGATGTTTTTTTAGCAACTTTGTAAGACCCCCTTTTTAAGACTCGCATCATTAAGACGCGCGTTCAACGAAAAAATAAATACACGTGATATCTCTGTACACCCGTAGATTCCCTCCCCCACCCCATGTGATATTTCGTGATACTTCACAAACCTCCTCCACTCCCCACATGTGATATTTTGTGATTCTTCACAAATCCCCTCCCCTCCGTTTCGATCCTCACGTGATTAATGGACGATCCCTTATCTGGTTTTTTATTAGTGCCACGAAAGTGGACTGAGGACTAGTAAATAGCATACAAATGTCAAATGTGTTTCAAAATAACATTTATTTTGTAGTCTTAAAAATACTCAATAATATTATAGAGCTTCGGAAAGGTTGCATATATTTATATATTCAAGCTTTGTTCCGTTTTAATAAGTTGGTAAATCATACAGGGCCGTAGCTATCTTTATCGGGCCCTGGGCAAGATACCAGATCACAGGACCTTCAGTAATTTATGAATTAAATAGAGATACTAATTGGCTTAAAATAATAGCTTTAACAAGCGGTAGAAACAGAAAAAAAATATTTCGGGCAGTTTCCCAAAAAAACATTTTAGGCACACAGTTTTTTTAAATTTGTACCGAATGTTCTGGGTCTTTCGGGTAAATTTAACGTAGCTGTAACCTAGTGTGTAGTAAATCGGAACTATTTTCGCGCATGCGCATTGCACATGACCTTGGTATAAAAAACAGAGACTATGTCAGAGAAACAGTGAAAATAAATTTTCTAGTGGGATATTTTACCAATCAATTGCATTTCTTTCGGCAATACATATACTAAAATTGAATATTTATTAAAAAAAACATTATACTATATTGGATCGAGAGTTCGCGCTGCCGCGCGGATGTTGTCTTAATGTTTTCGCCCGCTTCGCGGCGGGCAACCTAATCTAACCGGGGTTAAACCAACGGTTCTTGCCACATTGTCCTATATTGGATCGCGAGAGTTCGCGCTGACGCGCGTATGTTGTCCTGATTTATCTGCCCGCTTCGCGGCGGGCAACCTAATCTAACCGGTGTTAAACCAACGGTCCTTGCCACATTGACCTATATTGGATCGAGAGTGCGCGCTGCCGCGCGTATGTTGTCTTGATTTATCTGCCTGCTTCCCGACGGGCAACCTAATCTAACCGGGGTTAAACCAACGGTCCTTGCCACATTGTTCTATATTAGATCGAGAGTTCGCGCTGTCCCGCGTATGTTTTGATTTATCTGCCCGCTTGGCGGCGGGTACCTAATCTAACCGGGGTTAAACCAACGGTCCTTGTCGCATTGTCCTATAATAACCTCTACTACTATTCTTAACTAAATTCATAAGTTGACCACTTTCCTTACATTCATACTTTTTCCCAATTAAACCCAAATGCGTCAACCATTCGACCAAATTTCCATTCTCTGCCATTCTCCTTATATGTTTGTTGAGAATTCCATTTTGAAAATGTTCCAATTTATGTTCGTAGAAACCTTAAGTAAATTCCTTGAATAAGTATTAAAAATTTTCGAACTAATCTTAAATAATAATGCGTCTAACTTTGTTGCCGCCACTGGGGGTTTTCTGTCAATACCATTAATTACAAATTGTGCCACGGAGGCTAAGTTACACCAACTGAACCCCCAACATATGAACCCCCTTTCGTATGGGCCCCGGGCATCTGGGCCCTGAAATCATAGTTGAAGTATCATGATCAGATCATGATAGTTATGTAGAGCATAAATCAAAGTTATTTCATTCTTTCTTTGTGTAAAAACGGCAAGACTAAATAAGGCTATGAAGTCTTGTGGGACGTTCAAATATTAGGTGAGCAGGTTTAAAGTGCGGGTGGTCACTATTTTCTTATTATTGTTTATACGGGGGGATGGGGGTCCAAAATTATCATCGAAAGTTAGCTTACGTAATACTTGAACGTCCACTTGTCTGTAAAGCGATGTAACTGTATTGTTACAGGTGATATTTAAAAAGTAAAATTCTTTAAATTTATAGGGCGTTCCTGTTACATTGGATGGACACAAACAAGAAATCGAATGCATCGCCACTGACGGATTTAGTATAGTTAGTTCCTGTTTGGGTGGTTTCCTAAAAGTTTGGGATACCAATACTGGAGAACTAATAACAAATATCGACCGAAATTTGTAAGTAATGGGTGATTTTTTAAGAGATTTCGGATTTGATTAAAAAAAAAAACATAAAATTTAAAGAAATGTATGAAATCTTTATTTGAGTCGATAGAACAATCTATATAATTCAATGTTTAAAGATGATTTCACGTAAATGTTGACCAGGCGCAGCCGCGGTCAACATTTACGTTCATACGCTGGGTCCAATTTTGGCACACTCTCCAACATATCGGCCGGTATCTCACGAATAAATTCTTCAATATTGGCTTCCAGTGTGTCAACCGTTGCGGGCTTGTCCCTATAGACCTGAGACTTAACATAGCCCCACAAAAAATTTCCTAAAGGCATTAAATCGCACGATCTAGGCGGCCAATTGAGCGGCCCCAAACGTGAAATAAACTGTTCATCGAACTTGCCTCTCAATTGGGCCAGTGTTTCGCGTGCTGTGTGGTATTTGGCACCGTCTTGCTGAAACCACATTTCAGCCAATTCCAGCTCTTCCATTTTGGGCAAAAAAAATTGTAATTATCGCACGGTAGCGCTCGCCATTCACAGTAACGTTCCTGCCTTCGTCGTCTTTGAAAAAGTACGGTCCAAGGATGCCACCGGCCCATAATCCACCAAACAGTGCATTTTTCAGGATGCATTGGCAGTTATTGAAATGCTGCTCTTCAAACCAAATACTGCAATTTTGCTTGTTCACGTATCCATTCAACGAGAAATGGACTTCGTCGCTGAACACAATTTTCGTATAAAAAAGTGGATCTTCATCCAACTTTGCCAGCGCCCATTCGCCAAAAGTTATCCGTCGTGGTAGGTCGTGTGGCTTCAACTCTTGCACCAGCTATATTTTAAAAGTAGTGGAGTAACAGAGGCCCAATTGCTGCGAACGGCGCCGAATCGATAATTTACGCTCAGCAACAACACTGGCCGATACAGCTACGATATTTTCCTCTGTCTGCACTCTACGTATGCGTGTTGAGATAGGCGTCCACAGTTCGATTCTTGTGATCCGTACGATGCGGAACAGTGGACGCACTTGTATTACTTTCTATAGAAAGAATACTGCGATCCGTTTGATGCGATGCGTCCGATACGTACGATGCGGAACTGTGGACGCCTACCTTTGGTGGTTTAATGTCATGAATTTTGATAATAAAATTCAATAATCTGCAAGCGTTGTTCGTTTGTAAGTCGATTCATGGTTAAATTATAGATCAAACTGAACATATTTGACAGTAACATGTTATGACTCGCGTACACCTAATCCGTCTTCGGCCGAAATTTGCTAGGGCGGCGACGGCGATTGAATCAAACACTTGTAAAAGAAAGAGAGCGCGTACACAAACACGACTGTCATCGTCCGACGACTCTCGAAAACGGCCGATCACTTGTTGGGATTTCTCGCCAGTCTGCCGGCGTCTGCAGTGCAAATTGAGTGTATTTATAGTTCAATTTTGTTGTTATCTATCTAAAGGACTATGGATATTGAAACATTAATAGACCTTTTCATAATTTTTTTGTAAGCATGCGTCAATTTCCGCCATGTTATACGTCAAAATTGCCCGAATTTTTTGGCCTATAACTATATATGTACCCGAAACTTTCATATTCCCGCCTCTCAAACTTGGCGGATGCGCATGCGCTTTACTAATCGTAAAAATGTCTATTGTGTTTATAATAGACCAAACCTGTGGTATAAACATTCAACAAATTACAAAATTAAAATATCGGCACAAGTGGTAACACTGTTGCAGTGTAAGCGCATACACGTCCGAGTTACTCGTCCGGGTAGTTCTGTCGGCCATCGGCCGACAAAATCGGTTTTGGTGTATGCTTAGCATAACACGAAAACAGCTGTGCTGCCAAAATCAGTGTTGCCAAAAAGAAAGTTGCTAAAAAATTACTCTATACATAAAGAGCAAAACTCGACGCCTCTATTGTAAGAAAAAACGATAGAAAAAATCTGGAGCGAGGTTCTTAAATGGTGTTGAGTCTATTTTAAGCCAAATTGTCATATTTTTCCATATTTGGAAAATGCAGAAATCAGTGGTGACATCAGTGCGACCTTTATAGATCTATTGTACCCTGCCCACTTCCTAGAATCGTTGGTATACTTACCCATTTAGAGCGCTTACTCTAGTCCTGATTCTTTAAGGAATTTCAGGATCTGGGTGGGATTCAAGGATTGCAACTCCTTTTCATTCAAGCAGTGGGGCCCAAGGTACATATGTGTCTTACGGACCAGTTTTGAGCAGATGTATGGGGGTTTTCTCTACTGAGCTGCAGAATCTACATTTGTCATCTTTGTCTAGCCCAAGGGTCTTGAGGTGTTTTCTAAGTCAGCAGTACCACTGTCAGAATTCTAAGTCTATTCTGTTTGGTTTCAGGCAAGATTTTGTTCTTTTCTGGTTAAAAGATCCCAGCATTATTTTGGATTGTTGTAACCTTGGAAATTCTTTCCATGCTTTTTTTTCATAATGGTTCGATGGACCGTGCGCGGTCCTTGGCCTCCAATATACTTCGTCTCCAATCGTCACGACCTCTGCCTCTAGTTCGTGTATCCTAGCATCTCTCGGCACCTGTCCATCGGCCACCCAACTGGTATTTTGCCTTCTGTTTTGTTATTCAGCGCTTTCTTAGGGATCTCGCCCTCATGAATTTTGTGTACGTGTCCCGCTCATTTCAGTTTCCTCAACTTAATTATCGTTGCTATGTCGGTGTCATCATAGAGTTGGTAGTAGTTCACCATTAGAACGCATTCTCCAGCCTCCTTCTTCTCTTCCAGATCTTTCTCAAGATTCTCCTTTCGAAAATGTTTACTAAACCCTCCGCTTTTTTAGAGAATGTCCAGGTCTCTGCTCCAAATGCTTTTTGCGGTTTTTTATGTTATTGCCTTTGTGCGTCTGCGGTTGTTTTTATCTCTGAAGAATGTTGAAAGTGAGAAATAGGCTTGGTTAGCTTTACTTCGACTGTCTCATCTAGAGCTTTTCTTAATGTGGCACCTAGGCACTGGAATTTCCCCACTGATTCGATGTTGTGGTCTCCTATCGAGACGTTCTGGTTGAGTCTTCAATTGCTGCGTGATTGTACGTTTTGTCTTCATTTATGACTAGTCCAACTTGCCATGCATATATATAATCTTCCATGCATATGTAAACTTCTTTGGCTGTCCCGAGGTCTCTGGCCATTATGTTTATGTCGTCTGCATATCCTACTAAATGATTCGATTTGTTTAGTAGAGTGTTTTTTGTGTCCACTGGTAACTTCCTGATTACGTACTCGAGTGCCAGGTTGAATAGCGTTGTAGAACAATACGCCCACAGAAGCACTTGAAATACCTGGGAATCGTTTTCGACGAAAAGCTAACCTTCGGGAGGCACATAGAAGAGGCTGTCGCCAAAGCGTACAACAGAATAAACAACCTCTTGAGAGTACCCCCGAGAGACGGAGGAGCATCGGAAAATAATAGAGTAGTACAGTAACGTAGTTCTGTACGGGACACCGGCATGGGCCGGGTGTACCAAGGTCCAAAGGAATAGGGAAGCTCTGAAATGGGCGCAAAGGAAGATCGCCATCAGGGTATTTTGCGCATACAGAACTTTTGGGACTGAGGCCATGCGGGTGCTGTCAAGGCTGATCCCGATGGAGCTACTGGCGGAGGAGAGAGCCAGCATTGCGAAGCGTATGCACGGCAAGGAGGAAAATGATGCACGGAATGTAAAAGAAGAAGAAAGGCGTAGTACAATCCAAAAGAGCAGGAGTCGTGGAAAAAAGACAGGTCTAAATGGATTTACAGGCTGATGCCAGACGTTAAGCTCTCGCTGGAGAAGAACATGGGCAGCTGACCTATCACCTGACAATGGCGATGACGGGCCACGGTTGTTTCGAAAACTATCGGAAAAGGATATGCAAAACGACGGCGGAAAATTGTTCATATTGTAACAAGGAACCAGAAACGGCCGAGCGAGCATACCTTGTAGAGTTGTGATAAGTGGGCAGGCCAGAGGAAGAAGCTGGAAGTAATAAGCGGCGGGGTACTGCGCTACACCCGAGCGCTAAGCGAGTAGCCGTGGAACGACATCGCCAAGTCATCGTCAAGGAAATTATGCAATAAAAGGAGAAAGACGAGAGGGAATGGCAGAAGAAAGGAACGAACTGAATATGTAGAGCCGGAGCCCACAACTTGATGTTATGCATTACTGCGGTGCCGAGTTATACGGGGCTAGGAAAAAGGGGAAAGGGTTTTTAGTGGGTATACTGTCTCTAGATGAGAAGGTTGAAAAGCGTTGGCACCAGACCGTCCCCTTGCTTCAAACCTCGTAATGTGGTTAGTGGCTCCATCAGGTTCTTGTGAGGTCGTGTTTTCCTTTGTTTCTTTAATGAGTCGAAGAACAAAATCCGGACCTATGAAGGGATTAATTCAAATTAATATACAAAATATACGTATGGTTACGTCATTATAAAATATTGATAGAATCAACTAACTTTTGATGATTATTGGGACTACTAAATCTGCCAGAAAAAGAATGAATAGTGTCGGTGAAAGAACACCACCTTGAGGTACCTCAAACTGTGTGATTATTTCTGGTCACACGCCGTTTCTTTTATGCGCTTGTATTCTTACGAATTGAGATCGGTTGTTCAGAAATGATGTCAGCCAGTTTCCGCGCTTTCCCTCTAAAGCCGTACCTATATAACTTGTCGAGCAGTAGTAACGAATACTAGATCCCTTGTTTGCTAGATGATGATTGGCTTCTCCATCTCCCTCTATCCCAGTTTGGCCTGGTACCCAGTATAGCGTTACTTTATTGTCTCTGCCAAGCTTGTTAAGCTTTCCCACGCAGTCCCATACCAGTTTAGATCTGATGGTGTATGAGATATGATGTCCTTACTGCATTTTTCAAATATGGGAAAATATGCAAATTCTGCTTAAAATGAACTTAACTTAATCCCATTTAAGAACCTCTTTTCAATTGTTTTCTCAATTTTTTCCTTTTCTTATAACAAGACTTACGGTTCGCGTACACCCAATCTGTCATCGGCCGAAGTTTGCTCGGGCGACGACGGCCGAACTCGGACGATTCAATCAAACACTTGTAAAAGAAAGAGAGCGTGTACACAAACACGACCGCCATCGTCCGATGACGCCCGAAAATGGCCGATCAACAATCGAGTCCCAACTTGTTGGGATTTCTCGCCAGTCTGCCGGCGTCTACAGTGCAAATTGAGCGTATTTATAGTTAAATTTTGTTGTTGTCTACCTAAACGACTATGGATTTGAAAAATTAATTAGTTAAACTCTATTAAGCAACACTGAACACAGTCAACTACAGAATACCGGCAACGTCCAATGTCGGTACAAGTGGTATTACTGTTGTTGTAAGCACATACACGTCCGAGTTACTCGTCCGGGTAGTTCTGTCCGCCATCGGCCGACAAAATCGGTTTTGGTGTACGCGAGCCGTTAGAGTTTCACTCACCCTCTTTATACGCACGTATAAATCGTAATCTCATCTTGGCTTTAACCTTAACTATAAACAATAAATTGATTTTATAACTTGTTTAGATATTTATCTGGACCACAAAAATCCTTGGATCAAACCGTGGATGATGACAACGCTCATTCGGATTACGAATCTGGGTCGCCGCCATCGCGCGACGAAAACTTCTTCTCCAGTAAAATTAACACCAACTTTGCCAATCTGAAGCTGGAACCGATCACAACCACGCCGCAAGTCAAATACGACTTCGAGGAGAGATACAAGCAACTCTACCCCACCAATCCGATAAAGCTGCGGCAGCGGAACAGTGAAACCGTGAAGTGGCTGCAAAGCCAACGGAAATTTAGTGAATCGGAAAATTTCGGTGAGAAAGTTAACGGGGGTTGTGTGAATAGAAGCAGCGCGATTGATATCCAGGGTCGCGGCGGCTCGACCACCGATATTTGCAATAGTTGTTTCGGGAGTCCGAAGAGTGTGGGAAGTGGTAACGGTGTGATTGTTCCTGAAGGAAAAGTGCCTACTATTTGGTGTATGGACTTTGTTGATAATTTAATTGTGATTGGCTGTGCGGATGGACGATTAGAATTTTGGGAAGGAACAACCGCCAAATTTAAGGTATATACAAATTGTACAGTATAATCTCGATAATCCGACACATATGGGACCAGACAACCGCCGGATTATAAGAAAGAGTGCTGGGAGGGAAGAGCGCGAGCGGTCTCAAGACCGCCGGATTACTGGACGTGTCGTCCGATTAACCAGCGGGCGAATTACCGAGATTATACTGTATTCTCATAAAGTGTATTTTGATACAAAATATTACCCAAATTTTATTTTAAAAACATTTCTAGTGTTATTTTGATGATGGATCTGGGATAGGCGTCACATCAGTGAAAATAATTGGTTCGAGAGTCGTTGCTGCTCGCCTATATGGTACCTTAGATTTTCTACAATTACAGACTTACAGTCAAGGTAGACAGATAGACTGGAACTTCACCAGCGCATATAGAAGAACCCACGTGCGCACAGGATCTGCCGGTTCCATTTCTGACTATTCTTATTTAAACAAAGTAAGATCAAAAACACAATACCAGTTAAAACCCAATAATCTTCTAAAAACTTATTAAAAACGAAATACAGTTTGAATATATAAATATATTCAAACTAATATTAAGTCTTCTTAAGACTATGAAAAAATCTCATGTTGAAACAACTACTTCCTGACTAATATCACACAGGATATTGAATTATACAACAGACATTTGCATTTTATTACTAGTCCCAGTATATTTTTATGTCACTAACAAGCACTAGACAAATAGAATTATTTTTAAGATCATTTCTTTGTATTTAAATTAAGTGAATAGCCATCTGAAGGCGCGTTTCGAGATTTATCTCTCATCAGTGCAGCTTTAGTTCAATATCCTGTATGATATTAGCCTGGTGGTAGTTTCAACATGAGATTTGTTGATAGTCTTAATAAGACTTAATATTATAGAGTTGCGAACAGGTTGAATATACTTATATATTCAAGCTATATTTCGTCTCTAATAAGTTTGTATTGTATTGTTTGTATTGTGTCTATAATTTGTATGGTTCCACCAATATTCAATAGACCTTTTTATGGTTAGCTAAGCGCATGCGCATCCGCCAAGTTTGAAAGTCGTGAACATGAAAGTTTCGGGCTCATATATAGTTATACTTCATAAAGTTCGGGCAATTTTGACGTACAACATGGCGAAAATTGGCGCATGCGCACAAAAAGGTCTTTTATGGTCACTATGAGAAGGTCTTATCAATAATCTTGTGTTTCTTCTTCTGCAGAATGAAGGTATGAGAGAAGACATGCGTTGCCTTAAGGTGTTAAGCGCTAAAGCGCATCAGCAACCGATCACATGTTTGGACTGTGAAGGAGGTAAGGTGTTGACTGGCAGCCAAGACCACACACTCAAGGTTTTTAGATTAGAAGACGGTAGTCCTCTATATACCTTGCACGGCCATTCTGGCCCAATAAGTTGTTTGTTTATCGATAGAGTTTGCCCGGCGACATCCGGCAGTGGATCACAGGATGGTATGCTCTGCGTATGGGATCTTCTTACAGGTAAAAGATGCAAAACAGACAAATTTAAAGAAATCTATTCAAAATTTTAATCAAACAAAACCAGGCAAACGTTTCCTCTTGGTCAGCTAAGTTTTCCAAATATCAATTATCTTAATGCGTAATATGTAGCGTAATATTAAGATAGATCGACCAGGAACCTATTCCTACTCGCCTGTCTGTCTGCTTTCTACAAATCTATGATGCACGTCCCAAAGCCGAGCGACCGACTCATACATCATAGAGTAATATTAAGATAGATCGACCAAGCTATTCCTAATCGCCTGCCTATCTGCTTTCTACACATCCTGATGCCCGTCCCAAAGCCGAGCGAACTGTTCCTATATCATATTCATATGCAATGTTATTGCACATTACATTCACCCTATAAAACAAGTCTATGATACTTTTTTCTGTAAACGTTTTTTTTCTGATTTATAGGTGCATGTATGTATAGTATTCAAGCACACGATGGTCCGATAACATCTTTAACATATTCGGCCAGTTATGTAATATCATTGGGATCTGATGATCGTTTGTGTGTATGGGAACGGTTCCAGGGGCACTTGTTGAATGCGATCCAGGTCGGTGGGACTTTTACGAGTCAAGTGTTGATGTTGACGCCGCATCTGGTGGTGACGGGAAGGTCGGGAGGGTTAGTGCTGTGGGACGTGCACTCGGGTGAAAGTGTGCGGTCGATTGTCCTCGGGCATTCGCCGTATGTGTTCGTGAAACAGTTGGTGATGCTGAGGGACGCGGTTCTGTGCGACTTCGGACAAGAGTTGAGGATTGTTAGGTTTCCTCTTGTTACACACAAGTATGATTAGGTGCACCGTTTTTTAATTTATTAATGTTTTTTTAATCACAACACTAATAAGTGGAATTTAACAGTACTTATGTTTTGTTCAAGAATGTTATTTACAACGACACGATTTGCGGATGTTTTAATTTGTTTTTATTTCTAATCGTATTTTTGATGACTTCAGCGTACCAAGTACGCTCATCTAATTTATTTTATTTTTTAATTTGTACCGAGAAAGAAGTAATAATTTCCACTTGTTTTTCTTTTTAATGTAGGCGTCCTATGTTTAGATATTTTTCTATTTATAATATTGACTATAATAAATTGTTACATTCTATTTTAAAACTACAACGCAACGTCTTTCTAATAAAACACTGCGTTATGCCTTCTTCTTATAAATTACTTGATAATCATTCTGAAATAGTATATTTTGTAACTTGGGCGGTATGATTGTCAATTTGACGCGAGAGAAAAATTGGGCACATTCGCTCGAGAGGGCAATTGACATATTTTTTAATACTAATGCGAGGGGATGTATCTTACAAGTTTGGGATCCAGGGGCCATCCAAAGAAAATGGAAACAAATATGAACAATTTGCTTTTTCAATTGTCTCCGGTGGTGTGAAAAACTCCACCAATTTTGTATGTTGTATGTTATATGTTGTATTTCCAATTTTGTACTATGTAATGGAAGGATAGACTTTAACAAAGGCAATGCGTGACCGACTGGAAGGGTTCGAGATGTGGTGCTACCGCCGCCGGCTGCGAATATCATGGGTAGACAGAGTCCGAAACACCGATGTGCTTGTCCGTCCTCGGAAGCAACTAGAAGTCATGTTTACCATCAAAAAACGCAAGCTGGAATATTTTGGACACGTTATGAGAGGGGAAAAGTACTGTATCTTGCAGAATATCATTCATGGCAAAATCCAAGGTAGAAGAGGTCCTAGGAATAAGACGCACGTCCTGGCTGAAAAACCTGAGAGAGTGGTATGGTGTCAGTTCTACTAGCCTGTTTCGTGCCGCTGCTGATAAAATAAAAATCATTATGATGATCGCCGACGTCCCCGGAGGACATGGCACGTAAAGAAGAAGAAGAAGAAAAAGTGTGGATTCGTCATAAGAAGTCTCCTCACTCTCCGGTATCACCATAGAATTTACACTCATTTTAAAACGTATTTATTATTATTTTGTAATGAAAAAATAATGTCTGATACTGTCACGTCACTTTTTTAATATTGAGGTCTTGATTATGTTTTTTTTTAATGTAACCTAGCGATATTGAATATTTGCTTCGATTACCCAAGTTATGTGGAAATACAACGAGAAGTGGCATTTCTCGTATTAAAAAACTTACGTCAAGAAGTACTTTTTTAGAAGAGTACTAAAAACAATATTTACTATCATGTATTCAATTTAAATTAAAATATTACAATTATAGGAGCAAACATTTTGTCGATTCTCGTGAGAGGATCCAACATGGAACCTATATAGTGTCTTTGGATTGCTTGTAAGTGTACATAAGCATGGTCAGGATTTACACGGATGGAATCTTGAAACATCATACAACATTAGACAGCTTCGGGCAGCCCGGACGGTTAGTGAAAACTGCCCTAGTTGTCGCCTTCCCGACCAGGATTCGAACCCGAGTCTCCCGCATTGAAAGGCGGGTATGTTGTCAACTACACTACCGAGGAGGACAGAGACAGATAAGACTAGAGAGACAAGACTAGACAAACAAGACTAGAGAGACGAGACTATACCGACAAGACTGGACAGATGAGATTTTTTTTACCGACGTAGCTGACAGCTGAGAGACGAACAAGCTAGTACGAATATCTCCAATCACGCCGGAACCGCAGGTAGCATATCTTTAGCGTGGTTGTTGTAGTTAAGATGGTGTAGTTCATCTTATTGCGGCTTACTTGTGGATCTTTCTTTATATTGCAGTATGTAACCCATTACCGTTCTTGCGTTAAAAAGCATCTCCACATTGGCTGTTATTGCCTCGATATGGTGTTGCTTACAAAGTCCACTTTGCCACAGTATTCACATAGATCATCTGCGGAGGCGCGTATTTGTTTTAAGTAGTCGCGGAAGCACCCATGCCCTGTGAAGAACTGGCTCAGGTAAAAGTTAGTCTCACCATGCTTCCTGTTAGCTCATGTCGTAATATCCGGTATCAACTGCGTCCATTGGCCTTTTTCGGACGCCCACCATTTTTCTTGCCATTCTGCTAGGAAGGTTCCTTCAAGCGGCAATTTTAGATTGCGTATCACATCCGGACTCATGTTGTTCGGATCTCTCCTTTACCAGGAGCTCTATGAGGGCTTTACCAAAGCTGCTTCCCCCGATAGGCAAGATATAGCAATGTTTCTTTGAACTCTCGCCAGTTTATATACAGCTTTCTACTGCCATGATATTAGCCCATATTGGGGCAGCATATAGCATGGTGGATTGTATGACTATACCAAGGAGCTTACATTTGGAGCTTTTTTTACGGCCCACCTACATTGGGCATTTAGCTTCATGCCTTTAGCTTCTGCCTTCGTGTGGTGTGGTCCGAAGGAAAGGCTCTTGTCTATGGCTACCCCGAGGTATGTGATATCGTTCTTTGGGCTTATAACGGGTGATTTTTTTGCTATTTGGTTTTTCAGTGTAAAAAAAGAATCGTAACATGTGGCAATGTCAAAAAAGCTGAGTAAGGTTTGCCATTTCACCATGAATAAACAAGCGAACGCTTGCAAAACGCTTGCAAATCATTGAATTTGTTTCGTAAATTTTTTTAAATTATTTTCTTAATTTTTATTATTTTTAATTTAATTTCTTCCATTTTGTGGGTGACCAAATTTCACAGCAGTTCACTTTATTGGACATTAATCCACCAACCCGTATGCGAAGAGTGCGTACCGAGGAAAATATTGCTGCTGTCAATGCAAGAATTCCAAAATGGAAGAATTGTATTTGCTTGACATGCTGTTTTATGTCCGCCATACACACAACGCTCCACATGACAGGTCTACCTGTGCAGGTTTTGAGCGTGTGTGGGAATAGACCTGTGCAGTTTCTTGCGTACCTTGTGCAGTATCTTGTGTAGTTTCGTTCTTGACCTGCGTAGGCAAACCTGCGCATGTAACCTGTACGGTAGACCGTAGCGTGTATGGCGGGCATTAGGACGATGCAATATGCCACACGGCACGCGATACTACGAACCTATGGAGAAGCGAGCAATTATCTCACGTTTTGGAGCAGTCCTTGGCCGCAAAAATCATGCGATTTGACCCCAATAGCCTATTTTTGTGGGATATGTGAAGTCTCTCGTGTACAGGAACAAGCCAGCCACAATTCCAGCCCTGGAAGACAATATTACAGCTGCCATTAGTGAGATACCGGCCGAAATATTAGAAAAAGTATGCCAAAATAGTAGCTCACGGATGGACCACCTACGGCGTAGCCGCGGGCAACATTTATATGAAATAATCTTGAAAAAGAAAATGGCAGGCATTCATTTATCGGCCCAATTAAATAAAATAGTTTAATTCAGTGTTGCAAATTTTCTGTTTTTTTTTCAATTTTCAAAACCCAAACGGTTAAAAAATCACCCGTTATATGTATCTTGCACTTTAAACTTTAATTGATTCTTCTTATTCCGACTAGTAACACTGCTTCAGACTTTTCGGACGCAAGGCTCAGGTTGTTTGATGTCATCCAATCGATTACTTGGCGAATTGCGGAGTTTGCCGTTTACATTAGCATGGGTTCAGTTCTTGCTGAGACTTTGGGTTCGTTCCTTCATTCTTGCTTTCCAACTAGCACTGTTAAAAGCGTTTCTAACGTCAAATAACTAGTACACATATCTTCCTTGACCTTTTGGTGCCACTTCTAGCTCCTTCTGCAAGTTTAAGGACTGTTTCTATGCCGCTGATAGTGGACCTGCACTCTCTGAATCGAAATTGTCTCCTGGACAATCCGATGCCTGCCTCAAGTCCTCTTTTAAGTCTGTCCACAAGGAGCTGCTCTAGCAGCTTCCCGGCGTGTCCAAAATACGATGAGGGATCGTCTATCGGTTTGTCGCCCTTGCGGCGCAGGACAGCCTTGCGAGCTTCCATTTCTTGGGAAAGTTACCGGCACTTATTCCTGCATTCATTACATCTAGGACAAATTTTGGTTGATCGAGGGCTGCTTGATTGATTTTAAGAACGTGAGATAGGATGCCATCTGGGCTTGGAGCTCTACCGTTGTGGATCCGGTCTTTTCCTTTGGTGAGTTCCTCCTCGGTAAATAGCGGTATCTCATTAACCTCTGGTTGTTCCCAGACAAAAGGTTCATGTTGTGGGAACAGTGCCATCTGGGCTTGGAGCTCTACCGTTGTGGATCCGGTCTTTTCCTTTCATGAGTTCCTCCTCGGTAAATAGAGGTATCTCATTAACCTCTGGTTGTTCCCAGACAAAAGGTTCATGTTGTGGGAACAGTACATCTACAACTCGCGGTAGCATTAGCGGTAGCACTTTAAGATTTTTCCTGCATAGCTGGAATGCATCTCCCATTAGTCCTTGTCTAGGGCCGCGCACAGTTTTTTCCAATGAGATTCTTTTGCTTTGGCTATTGCTTGTCTCAGTTCTCTTTTTCTGATTCTATATGGGTCCGTTAACGTTTTCAGCAACGCACGAGGACCTCAGGTTAGATATTTCGTCTCACCACCAGTATACCAGCTTCCTCCTAGTTGGTCCACCTTTCTTGGGTAACATTGAATTACTAACCCTGCTCATGACCTGAACAAGTGTATCAGTATTTTTAATTGTTGTACCTGCAATTTCCTGTGCCAGGCTATTTTTAAGTGCTTCAACTTTAAGGTGTTTTTTACTTCATCCGTTCCTTTTTCCTTGTTGTATGTCTTTCCTTTGCGAGTCTGCTTCTATTTTATAAGATATGTATCGGTGATCGTTCAGGGTTTTATGGTTGCCTTCCAGTCTTGGATCCTGTTTCCGAAGTTATGCGAAAAGAAAGTCAGTTCTATTATAAAACGCGCATTTCCCCTAAGAAGTGTGTGCTGTCTCGTGCCCCGTTTCCTAGCATTTAAAACATCTCTCTATGTCAATCCTTTCTCTGATTCTGCAATTTATCCATCGAATTTTTAGGTTTCCTCTGTCTTAACAGTTCTTTTGCATGGTTTCTGGGAAGAGACTCCAAACGTAGGTCTGGTATTCTGGTATATTCTTTATTTTTACTCCTTCTGCAGTTCAGAGCACAGATTTTATAGCTTTCTTTATCTCTTCTGGTGTAGTAACGGCATCTATTGATCTTTGTATCCACATTAAATTAGTTATCCACGAAACATTAGACAGACAAGACTAGACAGGCAAAACTAGAGGGATAACAATAGAGAGACAAGGCCTTTTTTTGCTCGCCTTAAAGTTTTTTTACTTGCGACTTTATTTCGGTCTGGATTTGCTTGTAGTAATTGTTTGGTTTTTCTACTATAATTGCGTAGGAGTTTTCCTTTCTCCTTAGAATATGAAGTTCTCCGGTTTGTTATCCGTGTGGAGCTTTGGTCATGTTCTCCTGTTGGGCTTTCGTTGTGTATATTATAGCGTTTGTTTGCGAGTTTCTAAATATTATCTCCGTCATTGTTTTTAGCTTTAGGGTGCTCACCGATTTAGGTGTTGAAGTGCCATCCATCCTGCGCCTTCTAGTAGTCTTTGAATTTTTCCAGCATGTTCCACAGTTTTTGGTCGGTATCTCCTAATACCCGCATCTTGGCGATTCTGTGTCCCACTGTTTATTCTCCGTTTATTCGTGTGAATTGTTCGAAGACTGCGAACTCGTCTTTTATGTCTGCTAGTTCTGCTGTTCTTGTACAATGATTGTATACTTCTTTCCATACTTTTGTCGTTCTATTCAACGAATACTACCTTGACGGTATCTGCCCTGGTATTTAACGGGTACCCTATTTTAATTTTTGTTTTCTGGTAGTCTTTTTCCACCCAGATCTTGTTTTATACATTTTTGTAATCCTTGTAATCTGCTAGATCTTCTAGGTTTACCTGCTTTGCAGCGTCAGGGTTTTGTGATCCGCTTTTTGTTTGAGTTCCCTGTTCCTGTGTTTTTTCCTTTACCCCTATGTCTCTTTGGTCATGTATGTTGACTTGGACCTCTGTTTGTATTAGCATGTCCTAAGCAAGACCTCTCCTAGCAAGACCTAAGATGGCTCGTGAAAGGAAATACAGATTCCAAGGCGAACATAAGAAGAGCGGCAGACGAACTGTGGACTCTATCCGACAAAATGAGTAAAATGTACAAAAAGACAGGAAACACTTCCAAAAGACACTTGCGAAGGAAGCACACAAACTGAACTAAGCAGCCCTGTACAAACAGAAAATATAGAAGAAGAAATGAGAGCACTAGAAGAACTACGGAATGAAATAGAAAGAGGAAATTCCTACCAAGAGTTCCGAGAAGTCTCTAAAAAGAACTGGCTTCCATCAGCATATAGACGAGTAAAGGAAGGAACAGGGAACCCGCTGCTAGCCCCAATGGACTGGGACTTGGCTTGGTTTGTGGCTTATGACATGAGTCCTGATAAAGGAGTACCACACCTGCTTTGTAGCACGTACACGAGGCCCACCGAACAAGAATTACAAAACAAGGACCTTGGAAATGTAGTCTACCTTAAACACTCTGTAGGAGTTCCAACCGAAAATGGTGACATCGAAACTACAAATCGGTACATATATCACCTTGTAGTGAGGAAATCGGATAATGAAATAGCAGAAGAAACCATCAGCTTAGAACAGACCTTAGTTTTGTATAGTCTTGCTGGATGTTTACTCTTTTGGCGGACTCGTTGGGGTTAGCCCTTCGTGAGTCATCTTTTCCACCTTTTCTTACCTAAGCTGCTGGAACCATTCTGTGACTCTTGTCCTTTTAAGTATTCTAACCAGTCTTTAGGGTTTTTCAGCAAACTCATTTATCGGCCGTTTCACATCACAAAACGGCCGATAAATCAAGTCCATGAGTTTGTCCAATTCAGAGCTTTGGTGTGAGATCTTTTCCTTTTGATGACGACGTATTCTGGGCTTGCTCTCTTCTTATATATCTCTTCGTCCCTGTGCATGGTGTCTCAATTTAGTTTCTTTTGTTTGACCCTTCCGAACTTATTAAGGTACTACGCTGAAAGAAATGTTTGCTTTAAGTTTGGTTGCTTCATGTTTATAGCACTCTTCTGAGTTTTTAACCTTCTCATCCCATTTTAGGTCCAACGTTAGTGAAGATCTTCTTTCCTTAGTTCCTAACGTTTGCGCCTGCACGCTGGCCTGGTTTCCTACTGGGTGCGGAACTAGTTTCCCACTGGGAGCGGAACTAGTTTCCCACTGGGTGCGGAACTGGTTTCCTACTGGCTTTCCCTCCCTCTACTCCGGCTTTCCATCAACCGGTATGTGTGTTGTCCTTTGCTTGCTCTCCAAAGAATCTGTGGAGCGACCTGAGGTTAACTCATTGTGGGATTCCAGATCCAGAAATTTTTAATTTGTAATTTTTACAAATAATTTTTAATCTTATTAAGATTAAAAATCTAATTTTTTAATTTTTTAATTTTTTTTAATTTGTAATTTTTTTCTTTTAATTTTTTCGCCCTCGGTGACCCATAACCCGGGTCCAAGTTCGTCGACCATAGTTTTTTCGTCCTTATATTCCTTAGCCAGTCCGTGTCCGAATAGGTAAGTATGACTGGTAGATATGTATAGGTGTGGTATTCTTTTCCCTAGATTGCAGATTGTAGATATGGTGGTGAAGATTTGTACTGCGACCTTTATAGATCTATTGTGCCCCACCCTCTTCCACTAAGCATTGGTGTACTTACACATTTAGAGTGCCTCCTCTAGTCCTGATTTCTTTAGGGATTTTAAAATCTGGGTGGGATTCAAGGACTGCAACTCCTCTGCGTTCGAGCAGTGAGCCCCGAGGTTCATCTGTCTCTTGCGGAGCAGTGTTCCGCAGTCTTTGAGCAGATGTATGGGTATCCTTGTCCCTATGGTCGTCTCTTATCCGGAGCGGAGTTGTTGTATATGTTTTTTATTCGTGGAGGTTGTCTCCTCCTGGTCTTCTCCGTAGCACTATTTGGTCCTCGGTGGTTATTAAATTTCACCACTTCCCGCCGGCAAGCCGGTGGGGGCATTCCCCTATCCTCCACCAGGGGACACGCCCAGTAGGAGTTTGGCTTCTCCACTTGGGAGACTAGACAGACAAGACTAGTCAGGCAAGACTAGACAGACAAGACTAGACAGACAAGACTAGACAGACAAGACTAGACAGACAATACTAGACAGACAAGACTAGACAGACAAGACTAGACAGACAAGACTAGACAGACAAGACTAGACAGACAAGACTAGACAGACAAGACTAGACAGACAAGACTAGACAGACAAGACTAGACAGACAAGACTAGACAGACAAGACTAGACAGACAAGACTAGACAGACAAGACTAGACAGACAAGACTAGACAGACAAGACTAGACAGACAAGACTAGACAGACAAGACTAGACAGACAAGACTAGACAGACAAGACTAGACAGACAAGACTAGACAGACAAGACTAGACAGACAAGACTAGACAGACAAGACTAGACAGACAAGACTAGACAGACAAGACTAGACAGACAAGACTAGACAGACAAGACTAGACAGACAAGACTAGACAGACAAGACTAGACAGACAAGACTAGACAGACAAGACTAGACAGACAAGACTAGACAGACAAGACTAGACAGACCAGACTAGACAGACTAGACAGTGCCATCCATCCTGCGCCTTCTAAGTAGTCTTTGAGTTTTTCCAGCATGTTCCACAGTTTTTGGTCGGTATCTCCTAATACCCGATTCTGTGTCCCACTGTTTATTCTCCGTTTATTCGTGTGAATTGTTCCAAGACTGCGAACTCGTCTTGTATGTCTGCTAGTTCTGCTGATCTTGTACAATGATTGTATACTTCTTTCCATACTTTTGTCGTCTTATTCAACGAATACTACCTTGACGGTATCTGCCCTGGTATTTAACTAGACAGACAGACAAGACTAGACAGACCAGACTAGACAGACAAGACCAGACAGACAAGACTAGACAGACAATACTAGACAGACAAGTCTAGACAGACAAGACTAGACAGATAAGACTAGACAGACAAGACTAGACAGACAAGACTAGACAGACAAGACTAGACAGACAAGACTAGACAGACAAGACTAGACAGACAAGACTAGACAGACAAGACTAGACAGACAAGACTAGACAGACAAGACTAGACAGACAAGACTAGACAGACAAGACTAGACAGACAAGACTAGACAGACAAGACTAGACAGACAAGACTAGACAGACAAGACTAGACAGACAAGACTAGACAGACAAGACTAGACAGACAAGACTAGACAGACAAGACTAGACAGACAAGACTAGACAGACCAGACTAGACAGACTAGACAGTGCCATCCATCCTGCGCCTTCTAAGTAGTCTTTGAGTTTTTCCAGCATGTTCCACAGTTTTTGGTCGGTATCTCCTAATACCCGATTCTGTGTCCCACTGTTTATTCTCCGTTTATTCGTGTGAATTGTTCCAAGACTGCGAACTCGTCTTGTATGTCTGCTAGTTCTGCTGATCTTGTACAATGATTGTATACTTCTTTCCATACTTTTGTCGTCTTATTCAACGAATACTACCTTGACGGTATCTGCCCTGGTATTTAACTAGACAGACAGACAAGACTAGACAGACCAGACTAGACAGACAAGACCAGACAGACAAGACTAGACAGACAATACTAGACAGACAAGTCTAGACAGACAAGACTAGACAGATAAGACTAGACAGACAAGACTAGACAGACAAGACTAGACAGACAAGACTAGACAGACAAGACTAGACAGACAAGACTAGACAGACAAGACTGTTTTTAAAAAGTGGTTCAGGGTAAGCTCTCACCAAATCCCCTATTCCACCTTGGCTTTTAGTATGCGCCACCCCGGTATCGCATATATTGCATTCATTCAGGGTGGGCAGCCCGGACGGTTAATGAAAACCGCCCTAGTTGTCGCCTCCCCGACCAGGATTCGAACCCGGGTCTCCCGCATTGAAAGGCGGGTATGTTGTCAAGACCAGACAGACAAGACTAGACAGACAATACTAGACAGACAAGTCTAGACAGACAAGACTAGACAGATAAGACTAGACAGACAAGACTAGACAGACAAGACTAGACAGACAAGACTAGACAGACAAGACTGTTTTTAAAAAGTGGTTCAGGGTAAGCTCTCACCAAATCCCCTATTCCACCTTGGCTTTTAGTATGCGCCACCCCGGTATCGCATATATTGCATTCATTCAGGGTGGGCAGCCCGGACGGTTAATGAAAACCGCCCTAGTTGTCGCCTCCCCGACCAGGATTCGAACCCGGGTCTCCCGCATTGAAAGGCGGGTATGTTGTCAACTACACCACCGAGGAGGACAGACAGACAAGACTAGACAGACAAGACTAGACAGACAAGACTAGACAGACAAGACTAGACAGACAAGACTAGACAGACAAGACTAGACAGACAAGACTAGACAGACAAGACTAGACAGACAAGACTAGACAGACAAGACTAGACAGACCAGACTAGACAGACAAGACTAGACAGACAAGACTAGACAGACAAGACTAGACAGACAAGACTAGACAGACAAGACTAGACAGACAAGACTAGACAGACAAGACTAGACAGACAAGACTAGACAGACAAGACTAGACAGACAATACTAGACAGACAAGTCTAGACAGACAAGACTAGACACATAAGACTAGACAGACAAGACTAGACAGACAAGACTAGACAGACAAGACTAGACAGACAAGACTAGACAGACAAGACTAGACAGACAAGACTAGACAGACAAGACTAGACAGACTAGACAGACAAGACTAGACAGACAAGACTAGACAGACAAGACTAGACAGACAAGACTAGACAGACTAGACAGACTAGACAGACAAGACTAGACAGACAAGACTAGACAGACCAGACTAGACAGACAAGACTAGACAGACAAGACTAGACAGACAAGACTAGGCAGACAAGACTAGACAGACAAGACTAGACAGACAAGACTAGACAGACAAGACTAGACAGACAAGACTAGACAGACCAGACTAGACAGACAAGACTAGACAGACAATACTAGACAGACAAGACTAGACAGATAAGACTAGACAGACAAGACTAGACAGACAAGACTAGACAGACAAGACTAGAGAGACAAGACTAGAGAGACGAGTCTAGACTCTCACTAAACTTCCTTTTCCACTTGGCTTTTAGCATGCGTCACCCCGATATCGCATATTTTGCATTCCTTCGGGGCGTGCAACCCGCACGGTTAGTGTCGTCCTGGTTGAAAATGTATCTAACACGTCGGGATACAGACAAGATTAGACAGAGGAGGCTAGACAAATAAGTCTGTCCTCTGTAGTGTAGATAACATACCCGCCTGACGAGCGAGACCCGAGTTCGATTCCCGGTCGGGGAGGCAACAAGTAGGGCGATTTTCACTAACCGTCTGGGCTGCCCATCCTGAATGAATGCGAAATGTGCGATAGATTCAGGGTGGGCAGCCCGGATGGTTAGTGAAAACCGCTTTAGTTGTTGCCTCCCCGACCAGGAATCGAACCCGGGTCTCCCCCTTGTCAGGCGGGTATGTTGTCTACACTAACCGTGCGGGCTCGGTTAGTGAAAACTGCCCTAGTTGTTGCCTCCCCGACCTGGATTCGAACTCGAGTCTCCCGCATTGAAAGGCGGGTATGTTGTCAACTACACTACCGAGGAGGGTTGGCTCATACTAAATGCCAAAGTGGAATAGGGGGTTTAGTGAGAGCTTCCCCAAAACCACTTTTAAAAATAAAACAAAAATGCGAACAAGACTAAACAGACGAGACTAGATAGACGAATTCTATACCCTGTCCGGAGAGAGAATGCAACGAGGTATGAGGGGCAAGGGACGCGCCGAGGCACGCGCAGATTAGTTTGAGTAAAGAAATATGAGTCAGTTTTCCAAATACGGACAACTAAATACCGCGCACTCGAAATAAAGTGGGGGTATGCGCAGAAAATACTAAACTCTTTGAGACGGGATGCATTTGATGCATTTCAGATGCATTCTCACGCCCGACAGCGTATAGACCAGAGACAAGTATCTAAATCTGGTATACAGCAAAGATGTCGAATGCACCGTTATTAGAATAACGTTGTGAATATCTGGAATAAACGCTTTTTGTATCCCACAAGATATTAATGACATGCAAATATAGTAATCAATTATGTAAATTTTGATATAAGAAAATGTCTGGTAAGATGAAGCGTCAACATTTTAATTTTAGATATTTTGTCTTCCGAAATGTATCCAGAATTCAAATAGCAACAGCATATATTGCGCAATGTTGTGGATGAGTGCAATAATGCGCAACAATCGATAAACATGGATTTGCATAAGATCAAGCAAGTTGAACTACAAGTTAAATCCTGTGAAAACCCGCTAATTCTAACGAGGAGAAGCGTTTAAATTAGGTTGCATCATAGTTTGCAAATCTTCACAATTTTGGGAATCCTATTTTTTATCAAATTTGTTTTAATCAAACAGCAGATTCGAAAAGTAGTTTTACAATCTACAGGTGTACCAATATTAAAACCGCGGTAAACAAAAACAAACCCAAACAACTTCGTTATCTTCACCGCATCCCTCAATCTAATCCACCCCTTATTGCTCTAGAAAACTATTACTAATCTGATTACGAAAATATACTTTCTGATTACGAAAATTGAAAAATATTGTGATTACCACCGAATGTGGTGGCAGGCCTGACCGCAGCAACAGCATTCCAACAGCTGTGGTTATAAACTTCAAACGCATTTTAAACTTATTTTAACACGTCCGATTCAAAACAATAATTGACTAAACCGTAACTCACAGTTGCAATATAACTTAAAATGGGGGTGCCAAAGTTCTTTCGGTACATGGCGGAGCGCTACCCGTGTCTGCTTGAAAGGATCAAAGAATACCAGGTAAACACCAAATTGCTAACCTATAATTTATTTCATAAAAAATAGATTATGTTATGAATAGTTTGTTATAGACTGAGTTGTCCGAACCAATTTACTTAATCTTAATCACATAACTGCTCTAGTACTTTTCAGAAGTTTGAATGTTTCGTTTGTTGATAATGTTTTGTTTAATACCTAGCCGAGCATACTTGTGATTAAACATATTTGAAAATCTAAAAATTGGAGATAAGTCTATGAGTATTTAATAAATATATCATTTATTATCATACTGGATTCAGACATCGAATTTACCTCCCTCAGTAGTCGTGTATCCATCCTCTCTCTCAAATGCACAAACAAGGGCTACAGTATAGTCAATGTACATGCCCCAATCAACCAGAGAATAGACGCAATCCAGACAAAACTGATAAATTCTGTGATGACAGAAGATATTATCTCTAAACATCCAGAGAGGCACACCATTATACTGCTTGGTGACTTCAATGCTCAATTGGGAAGAGAGAAAAAATACAGAAACCTAGTGGGTTATTATCCAGCGCATAAGTGAACCAACCACAACGGAGAATGATTGGTGGATCTGTGTAGGACTTTTGGATTGCTCATAAAGTCTACAGCCTTCAAACACTTGCCAAGGAAGCAGAAGACTTGACTTGATCATGTTTCCATTTCACGAAAATCTCTAAATGAAATACAAAATCTGAAGGTACTAAGAAGTGCCAATCTGGACTCAGACCACTACCTCTCAAAGATGAAAAAAATGACTCCAGCTTAGAAACACTAGATTACACAGAACCTCCAAAATGGTAAGTTTTGACGTAGAGCGACTCAAGAACAGTCAAGAAGTAAGCCAGAGACTGAACAATACAGATCTAAACAGCCGAGACCAACTGAAGGAGACTCTTGTCAAAGCGGCCAATGAACTCGCCCCTCTCACTAGAAGAAGGAAGCATCCGTGGTGGACTGAAGACTTTGACAATGCAATAGCCCAAGGACAGATAGCCTGGGTGAAGTGGAATTCTAAAAAGACCAAGGTAAATTGGCATAAATTTTTGAAACAAAGAAAGGTTACAAGCCAAGATAATTTGAGGAATCAAACAAATACAAAACCAACTAACACAAATCGAAGAGAGCTTTTCTAACAATAATTCCAGAGATTTCTTTGGAACCTTCAAGCAGACGCTCAGAAAATATGCTCCACCAAGCCTCCACTTCAGAGACTCACAAGGCAAACTGGCTTATAATGACAAGGAGAACTGCCACCTTTTGGCTCAGTACTGGCTACTACTCAGTACTTAGTACAAACCACACCAAACCTGAACTCGCTGCCCCCTTCATTGGAAGAAGTTGGCCAGATCATTCAACTTCTTAAGAATAGTAAGGCAGCTGGAGAGGACTCACCACCCGATTGGAAACCTGCTCTGATCCATCCGCTTCGTAAAAAAGGAGATTTTACTGATCTAAACAACTGCCTTTGAATTTCTCTCGTCCCGGTAACATACAAGATTCTCCCGAAGGCGTTACAAACAAGGGCAGAAAATCAGGTGGATAGTCAACTAGTAGAATACCAGGGGGGCTTCAGGAAGAGCTGATCCTGTGTTGAACAGATCTCCAATCTTAAAACTGTACTTGCATACTCCAAGATGAGAAACCGCAAGAAAGTTAGACCAACACCAAGATTTCATTCCAAGTTTAAATTTAGAGGCGAGATTTCAGAAAGCTTTGAAATAAAAACTGGAGTGAGACAAGGAGATGGACTTTCCCCACTTTTCTTCAGCTGTGTCCTTGAAAAGGTTATGTTGAATAGAATAGAATAGAATGGTGCAAGGAACTGAACAATTTGGGTGCTCAGAGTATCTACCTTGGACGTAAGAACAATGGACTGGTTGTAGATTGCCTGGCCTTTGCAGATGACATGGCACTGTTTGCTGATTCTCTTGAGATGGCAACAATGCAGGTAAATTGCCTCAGAAAACAGGCTACCAAAGTGGGTCTTCAAGTGTCGCTGGAGAAAACAGAATTCTTCACGAACATCAGAGAAGCAAACAGGGAGATGTTACTAGAGCAGGGAAACATCAAGAGGACTGAGAAATTTAATTATCTCAGCGAATGGATTGAACCTAACTTATCAGAAAGAGCATCATTATCCAAGAGAGTCAACAAGTTAGAACTAGCCTATCGACTGACTAAGAACACTTACAATAAGAAATGCCCGTCACGCAACCTGTTACTTAACCACTACACATCAGTCTTACGACCAGAAGCCCTGTATGCCATGGAGTGTCTTGCCTTGAACCGAAGAGGTCTGGTAGAGAAATTGGAAATCAGAGAGAGGAGAATCCTCAGGAAGATCCTAGGCCCGGTAAAGTAAGATGGGAAATTCCGAAGGCGGCATAAATCTGAGCTCTACGAACATATTGAGATTTTTTTCTGACTGTGCAAGGAAAAGAAGGGTAGTTTTCTATGGCCATGTTGCAAGATTGCCTCCAAACCGACTAACCAAACATCTGTTCACCTTCTGGCAAAACAAGAAGGTTCATACCACTTGGTTGACAGAAACCAAGAAGGATATTAGAGAACTGGGAATAACAGATCTCCAAAACAGACAGTCTGTGAGACGCACCCTGAAAGAAGTCCGTGGATTTCAGGAAAAACCCTGAAGGAAAGGTACCCCCTGGACAGTAGAGACAAAGGAGTTACACAGGCAGAAGATGCGACAATACTGGGCAGCTTTCAAAGCCCTGTATCAAATGATAGTCAATATAAATATATAGACTGGTTTATTTGTTTGGCAGACACTGGAAACTGAAAGGGATTTCTAACCTACCTACTGGCATAACCGAATAATTACTATGCACCTCAAGTTACAATGCAGAGGTCATTTAACAGTCATAGGATTATATGCACCAACTATGTCGAATGAGGACCATGAAAAGGATAAATTTTATGAGGAGCTAAGTACTACCCTGACAAGGATTCCGAAAGGGGTCAAAGTAGCCCTTTTAGGCGATTATAACGAGCGTGTGGGAACGGACTTCTAATCATGACCTGCCATAATCAGAGGACATGGGCTGGGAAAATGTAACTCAAATGGATTAAGATTACTAACTCTATGTGCCAAGCACAACCTATGCATCACCAATACAATATTTAGGCAAAAAAAAAAAAAAAACACTTGGCAACAACCCAGGTCTAAGCTCCTAATCGACGAAGTAGAAATCGATAAAGTAAACATTATATGTGAGACACATGGATTAAACTCCCCAATAGAATAGGTTTGTGTTCTTAGAGACACTGTACAATATATCCAATGGGTGTCTATGGCTCAAAATCAGAAAACGCCAGGACTGGTTCCATAAAAATAATGATGAACTAATGGAAGTACATAAAACCTATAGATTAGCACTGACAAAAAGAAGCAAAAACCAACAGTGTCCAAGACAAGAACAAGAAATGTTAAAAACGCGCACACAAACCTAAGACAAATAACCTGGATCAAAGACTAATGATGGCAAGAGAGAGCAAAGGAGCTACAATCGTTCCACAGACACACACCAGATAGGACAACTCTATGAAAGCTGAAAAAGCTAGACCTAAACCTGTGCCAATAAACTCAGCTGATGGCAGACGCCTCACAGATAGGCAAGAGATACTGGAAAGGTGGATGGAATACTACAAGACTCTTTTAAATGAAAACAGCTCAGAAGACATGGAATACATAAACATCTTACCAGAAAAGAGAAAATGGAAAGAACTTGATGATCCCCCAACTGTAAAAGAAGTGGAAAAAGCCATTACTCAACTCAAGAATGGGAAGTGATGGACTACCCTGGAAGGTAGATGGAAGTTTATGTAGAAGCTGGGATGCTTCTGCAACAGAAGATAGTAAACTTTGTGAATCAAATTTGGTCAAAGGAATCAGTACCCCAAGAATTCAAGCCATCCACAATATGTACACAATAATGACAAGGAAAGTACGTCCCATTGTAACTCTTACAGGGGTATCTCTTTACTGAATATCATAGGCAAGATCCTAGTTAGAATCCTCTTGAATCACCTACAGCCAATGGTAGAGGAAACACTTCCTGAGGCTCAGTGTGATTTCAGAGCAAACAGAGGCACATGAGACGCAATTTTCAATATACGGCAACTACTAGAAAAAACCGTGGAACAATACGAACCGATATACATGTGTTTCGTCGACTTGGAAAAAGCATTCGACCGAGTCCCCCGGGAAACTCTATGGATAGTCCTAAGGAAGTTAGGGTGGTATGGGTCAACAACTACACATAGACATGACATACAGGGTACAAAATAATGGAGCAATGTCAGCCGAATTCGAAATCACCAGAGTCAAGCAGGGATGTGTTCTAGCACCAACATTGTTCACACTCTACTTCAGTGTCGTCGTAAGGCACGCCCTTAAAGACATGTTTAACATGTTCCAGCGCTGCGGTGGCCTGCCGCGCCCTCTAGTATCCGCTCTGGGTCTCCATTCAAGGACTCGTCTCGTCCAGCGACTCTCGTTCATTCTCGCAATGTGTGCTGTCCATGTCCACTTATTCCTTGCAATGACAGCCATGACGTCTTTCACCATGGTCTTATTCCGAATCCATTCGTTACGTTTCCGGTCACGAAGGGTGGTCCCGAGCATCGCTCTCTCCATGCCCCTTTGCGCGACTCGGAACTTCTCGGCGGACTTCTGCATAAGGGTCATGTTCTCTGTACAGTAGGTGAGTACGGGCATGACACACTGCTCGAAGACTATCACTTTGAGATCCAGGGATACTTTGCCACGTAGAATCTGCTTATTGGCACCGAACGATGCCGAAGCCTGCGCGATCCGCCTTTCCACTTCCGCTACCTGGTTCTCAAAGTCCAGTGTAACCTTATGCCCCAAATATATGTACTCGGTTACTTTCTCCACTGGAAGCTGGTAGTCTATGATTTGGTGAATGTTGGTCATAATCTTAGTTTTCCCCATGTTCATTTTAAGACCCGCTTTCTCGGATTCCACTCTCAGATCCTCCAGCATCGTCATCATCATCGTCATCATCAGGAAACCTCAGTATGAATTGGTAATTCTCTCTCCGTCAATCATCAGCCCCTTCCCTGCTCATTGCATCTGTTGGAATATAGATTCTAGTGCTAGGGTAAACAGCTTCGGTGATATTGTGTCCCCTTGCCTAATACCACTCTCTACATGAAATTTGTTGGTTTCCTTGTGCAGGGAGACACAGGCAGTTACATTCTGATGCAGGTGGTTGAGGATCTGTATGTACCTTTCATCGATACGGCATTTAACTTGAGGTTGCTCTATGGTCCACCACCCTATGGAGTCGAACGCTTTCTTGTAGTCCATGAAGGCTAGGATAAGTCCTGTCCTGTATTCATTGCATTTCTCCACGACTGTTTTGAGAGTTTGAAGGTGGTCATTGGTGCTGAAGCTTGAGCGAAAGCCTGTCTGTTCTCTGGGTTGAAAGAATTCTACCTTCCTGTCAAGTCTGTTAACTAGAACCCGAGAGAAAAGCTTGTAGACATGCGATAGTAGACTGATAGGTCTGTAGTTTTCCAGCCTCTTGATGTCCCCTTTTTTGTGGATTAGGGTGATTACTGTGTTATGCCATGATGCAGGTACTTTACTTTCCAGGATGCACTTTGTGAATAGGATTGCCAGCACTTCACAAAGTACCTTGTCGGTGCTTTTGATCATCTCTGGTAATATGTCATCTTCCCCAAGGTCTCTTCTATTCTTAAGTTGTTGTATAGCGAGCATTATTTCCTCTGGAATGATATCCGGAATTTTTTCGGATCCGATGTTTTCGACAGGTGGTCGTGTTTGCCCTCGAGCTGTCAGTAGCTGACTCGGTGATACTTTGCTTTCGTAGACTGTTTCATAGAAGTCCTGTACTACTGCAAGCAGCTGCTTCTTGTTTGGTCACCTGAATGCACATGAGAAAAACGGACACCAATAGACACAAATCGCTGTGGCCGCGTCGGCTACGAGATCATCATTCTTTTGGGAACTATTATTAATCTATCCTCTTTTATTTACTTCCAGATTCCAGAATTTGACAATCTCTATTTAGACATGAATGGAATAGTTCACATGTGTTCACATCCAGACGACTACGACCCGCACTTCCGAATATCTGAGGAGAAAATATTTTCCGACATTTTCCACTATATCAACATTTTGTTCAGCATGATCAAACCCCAGAAGGTGTTCTTCATGGCTATCGACGGCGTCGCGCCCAGGGCCAAAATGAACCAGCAACGAGGAAGGAGGTTTAGAACTGCTAAGGAAGCCGAGAAGTTGGAGGCTAAGGCGAGAGACAAAGGGGAACTGTTACCTGAAGCTTCGAGATTCGATTCCAATTGCATTACGCCAGGAACTGTGTTTATGGCCAAACTGCATCAACAGTTGAAGTATTTCGTTGTGAAGAAAATTACGCAAGACAAGTTATGGAGGAAGTGTAAAATTATTTTATCCGGACCCGAGGTAAATAATAATAAAGTACAGTATAATCTTGATAATCCGACACATATGGGGCCAGACAACCGCCGGATTATCAAAAAATTCTGGATTAAAACAAAATAACAATGTTACATATTTTATGTACAAATGTATTTCAGAAAGAATAAAATATATATCTATATAGGTAAATACAAACTTAGAACAGATAGTAATACAATTGTAGAGTGGAGTTAGCTTGGTCAGAATCGTCAATCAAGTTTTCAGAGTTAAAAGCAGACATTTTTTCAAGAACACTTTAAACTTTTTTCTGTGCACGAGGTTTATATGCGGCGCAGGGCAGCGTAAAGAGAAGACAAGTGTTTGCCCAGAGCGGCGGATTACTGAACGTGTCCGATTAACCAACTGCCGGATTATCAAGATTATACGGTATATTTTGATTATATGACTAGGCAGACAAAACTCAACATAAAATAAATAAGACTTTTCTTGGACAATTTGAGGTACATTATGCTATTTTTAACAGTTTACCAATATTTACATTAAAAATAAATAACAATTTAGTAAACAAAATTGTTAAAAAACTTATCCGAATTTGAATGGAATTCCCGTAAACTTGGGAGTTTTCATTGTGATATCTTCCTGTAGAACTAAGTCGTGTTTCATAAAATCTGGCGTATTATGCGGGAAGTAGTACTTTGCATCGTTTCTGTCCACCTGGACTAATGGTGTCGAGAACCATCCGTACTCCATGTTTGTCGTTTCCGGCCATTCCATCCTGAGTTTAGGTCCAGAATCTCTGTGGATCTTGATATTCTGCAGCAAATCTTCCTTTACATTTGATAGGACTTTGTTATCATGGCTCGAATAAAACTTTGGAGTGATTGCTTCTAATTGTAAATTGTATCTGTACTGATCATAAAGTGTAATATATTTTTCGCTTTTCTCGTAAAATTCCTTCAAGAACTTTTGCTTGTTAACCTGCATATTGACAGAACTTTGCACTATAAATTTTGATATAATAATTTTAGCCTACTACAAAATTTCCTTTGGTGTTTAATAAAGGTAATAATTTAGTACTTACGTATTAACGCCACCACAGCGAGAGGTCGCGCTACCGCGCGATATGTGATATGGATTTATCTGCTCTAATATAACCTAATCTAAACCTTATCCAATTTTTTTTTTCTTATTTCGGATCGAGAGGTCACGCTACCGCGTGATATGTGGTCTGGATTTATCAACTCCATTATAACCTAATCTAACCAAATCTGTAGCTGCGGTGGCGTTAGTACGTAAGTACCAATAATTTTGATGATTATTTTTTCTAGACACCAGGTGAAGGAGAACATAAAATTATGGATTACATAAGGTATACTAGAGCACAACCAGGATACAATCCAAATACAAGACATTGTTTGTATGGATTGGATGCGGATCTTATTATGTTGGGGTTGTGTACACATGAGCCACATTTTTCTTTGTTAAGGGAAGAGGTGCGTTAATTTCTGCTTAGAAAGTGGTGTAAAACTTAATGAAAATGCTTTCTTTAAGGTACATTTTGGTAGGAAGAACTCAAAGAGGAAGAGTGCTCCTGAGGCGATAACATTTTATTTATTGCATTTATCGTTGATGAGGGAATATTTGGAGATGGAGTTTCTTCCGGTTAAAAATGCGTTGCCTTTTGAATATAATATGGAAAATATTATAGATGACTGGGTAAGTATTTCTAATTTACTATGTACAGACAAGACTTTAACCCTTTGCGGACGAGTTTCGGCATATAGCCACCCAACCTAGTTCTTAGCTGCAAGGCGTATTATGTAGTGGCTCGCGATATCTGTCGTTCTGAACGATAAGATACGCATGGGTATAGGAAAAGAGTCACGTTTTTCGAGTCAAGAAATTAGGGACCTTTAGCGATTAAGGCTTATCTTATAATGTAAACTTACGATGTGAGACGATGGCAGAGTCAGAACGAATTTCAGTTCTTCCATTCAGTCTCTCAGTGTCACTAGCAGAGGAACCAACATGCTTTTTATATATTTTATATCTTATCGTGATATCTGATCGTATCTTATAATGTGAAGAGTCACACGATGGCTAAAAGATTTAGAGATGATACGTTAGATAGTGACAGTACTGATGAATACAACTTTGAATCTGACAAGACGGAAGATGACGGCATTGCCGTTTCATCCAGTGGAAGCGAAATTTGTACAATAAGGAATCCACTCAGGCATTTTAACATTTGCAAGGATAGTAGCAGTGGTGGAGAAGTAACTATTCAAGAAAGTAATAACAGTCCTGATAACGAATATAGGAATGTGACAAATGAGGATGTTATTCTAGAAAAAATACCATTTAGATCTGGATAACATACAATTGATTCATAACAAAATCCAAATTACACCGATCCCTTAGAGTATTTCAATTAATTCTTCACCGATTAGTTGATAAAGACGATAGTTGTCAAGACTAATCTGTACGCAAATAATAAAATACGAGGAAAACGTTTAACAAAACAGTCCACATGGCACTTATGGCCTGATATCACAACGAATGAGTTACGAGCATTTCTCGGCATAATATTGCTTATGGGGACAATACCACTTCCACAGCCAAAGGAGTATTGATCAATGGACAACAAATGCAGGATCCCATACTTTGCCAAAATATTCAAGATCGATTTTTACAAATATTTTGGATTCTTTATACAAATGTAAAAGGTACGCAAACCATGAAAACACGGACGCATGTCCGATGAGTCAATTGTAAAATTCAAAGGGAGAGTAAGTTTCATTACATACAACCCGCAAAACCAACTAAGTGTACCGGTAAATACGGGTATCCCGTATTTATGTTCTTGCGTACGCCAATGTTGGTTACGTACAAACTGTTTCACCATATTATGGCAGTTTTAACACTGAGAGATTAGTTAGACCTGATCTCTGACCTGAATTTTGTTGTGTTAAATTAAGCCTTAGTTTTTATAAGGTTCAACGTATTTATTTTCTTTACTGCGTACTCCTATACCTCTGGTCCACAGCGACGCTCGCTCGACGAGCGGCTCCGTCCGCAAAGGGTTAATAAAAAAAAACTGAATCAAACCAAACAAGCACCGGAGAAGGGATGGATAATAAACCAGAACCGATTGCAGCTTTTCTCTACAAAATTAATTGAAAATATAGGCGACCCTAATATAGACGCTAAACCAAGCGAATGTATGAAAGTAGTTACACAAACAAGCGATCAAATATTTCGAAGAAATGGCGGAAGAAGCAGACGAGCACCTGTGTATTGGTGGACGAGAGAAGTGGCGGAACAAAGGAGGATATGTCTGAAGAAAAAAAGAGCAATGGCCAGAGCAAACGCTAAGAAAAATAAAACAACTGAAGAGAAACAAGAGCTTAGAGAGGAATACGCTAAAGGAAGAGAAGAATACAGAAAGGCAATCAAGATAAGGCGAAAGAAAATGCATGGAAACAAGTGTGCGCAGAAGTTGATAACGATATGTGGGGTCTGGGCTATAAAATAGTACGGAAAAAATTGAACCTGCGTCCTAAAATAGAGCTGTTGGATAAAGAAAGGCTAAATCAAGCGGAGAAACTATTTCCATGCGACCGAGATATGGACTGGAGCCAGCTTATACAAAAGGAAGATCGGATAAACTGTCCACTATTCATAGAGAACGAAATGAGAGAGGCGGCCGGAAAAATGAACAGAAGGGCCCCAGGACTAGACGGGATACCGGTGGAGGTCGTGAAGGCTTTGATGGATGTGAGCCCCCAATACTGTTTAAAGATGTTTAACATATTGCTACAGAGAGAGAATTCCCTAGGATATGGAAAATAGCGAGACTAGTGTTAATACGTAAGGAAAAGAAAGAATAAATGCGGTAGTAACATATAGGCCACTATGTATGCTGGAGCAACTACTAAGCAACAAAATCAAGATAAATATCGAAAAATTAGGGAAATTATCAGTAGGGCAATTTGGTTTCCGGAAAGGAAGATCTACAATCGATGCAATGCGCGTACAGGAGATAGCAACCAAGGCGAATACGGGAAGCTACAAACGCAGAGATTTCTTCGTTATGGTGACACTCGACATGCAAAATGCATTCAAATCTGTTCCATGGATGGAAACTGTCCTAGAACTTATCAGACGTAAGACACCACTGTACCTAGTACAGTTGGTATGCAGTTACCTTAGTGAACGAAACCTAATGGTAGGAAATACTTTTTTTATTTTTCCTTAAGTGGCTCCACTGAAACGGAAGGACAGAGGGACCGCCAACGACGGCATTACTGCCTCTGCCCACCCTTCGAGTCCTCCCGCAACGGACACCAGATGAGCTTTATTAAATAGTACAACAGGATTTACATAAAAATACAAGATACTATCCAATAGCATTTACAATAACAACAAAAATAAAACAAAACGAAAAAGAAAAACCCTACCGCCCTTGTTCCCACCCAGGCAACTCCTTAGCCCGCATGACTGAAGTCGCGAATCGGCGCGCGCTCCATAACAAGGAGGTCCGCGATATGACCTCCACGCCGTCACTACTGACAGTGCAGATGCCCACACCGGTGCAGCGTATAGGAGTCTGCTAGTGGCCACACTGGCCATAAGCCTCCTCCTATCCACCACAGGCCCGGTAGCCCTCGGCATGAGACGCGCCACCTGTTGTGACATGCTTGCCGCGTTGCCGCGGCGTGGCACACGTGTAATCCCCACTGACCCGCCTGGAGGATCACACCGAGGTACCGGATCGACCGTTCGACCGGTATCCTCTCTCCTAAGATTTCAATCTCCAGAATGCCTCTACCTGACGTATTGGTGGAGAGCAGGGCCGCCTGTGTTTTTGAGGCGGCGAGCTGAAGGCCCGCCGTCTCCGTCCACTCCCGAACGAGTCTTCCCTCGCGCGCGATCCTGAGACGCAGCATATCCCAGAACCTGTCGGTGAAGACGAGTGCCAGTTCGTCTGAGTACGCCATAATACCCACCCCTGTGGGCAGTAACCGTCTCAGCGTCCACAGAAGGCCGTCTTAGGCTACATTCTACAAGAAAGGTCCTAAAACCGATCCCAGCGGAACCACGGCAGACAACCCCCGCTCACGCCAGTTCTCCCCCTCGCGGTACCTGATGGTTCAGGCGCGCAGGTAATCGGCAGTGAGCCTCAGCAACGTCTCCGGTAGTTTCCACCCTGCTAGTGCCTCGAGAACGAACCACCATTGTACCGTGTTGAAGGCAGGTGACGTCAAAGCTGACGACCACACAATGATACCTGGTACGGTGGTAGTGGTCCGGCTACTTCTGACGTCCATCAATAATTGTAGGAAAGACTACCAAGATAAATATAACAAGAGACATCCCCCAGGGATCTATACTAGGACAGTTACTTTGGAATATCTTCTACGACCATAGGTTATGTTGATGACAAAAGGCAAGAAAGAAGAGGAGCTGTGTATTAAAATAAACGAAGCGATACACAGAGTGAACCGGTGGATGAACTCCAAAAGCCTAAAATTGGCACAGACTTAAACGGAAGCTTTAATATTAGCAGGAAGAATAAAGCTCTCAAAATGGAAAACAAAGTAGAAGATGCAAAATTAACATCATAACATCAAAATTGACATCAGAGACATTGAGGTATCTTGGAGTCATATTCAACAGAAATATGAGTATGACACAACACGTGATATAAATAGCTATGAAGCCGAAGCCGTGGCGGCCAAACTTGGACGACTAATGCCGAACATCGGAGGACCACGATGTAGCAAATAGAGATGAGCATGGGATCCCATCGTCCCATCCGATCCCATCGTCCCATGGTATGGGATGAGTGGTATGAACGACGCGTGGGATGGGATGAGACGACAATTTTGTATGGAACGGAGTGGGACGGATTTTGATAATCTAGTAAATCTAGTTAGTTCGTACAGAATTAATTTCTTTTTATATAAGAATGGTCGAGAATGATGGATGGGACAGATACGTCTGGAACTCGTCCCATGCTCATTTCTAGTAGCAAACGGCGGCTGATCGCATCGGTGATTTACTCCATCATACTCTATGATGCATCTATATGGCGAAAGGTCTGGCAAGGAAAAAATATAAAAAAATCGGAACGGATTTAGAACGAATCCAGCGAAAAATACTGATTAGAGTCTGTTGCGCATATACGGACTATATCTAGCGATACACTGCGAGTGGTGGCTGGAAGCCTACCCATCGATCTAATAATAGAAGGAAGATGTAGAAAGCTGAAAGACACAAGTAAGTAACCATCCGCATCAGAGAGCAGGACTCAGATAACTAACCTGTGGCAGAAAAGATGGGAGAACTTGAAGGGAAAGGCGGAATGGACACGAAGGCGCATACCAAATGTAAAAATTGAATAAACCAGGAGCATGATGAAGTGGACTATTACCTGACACAAGTATTGACGGAGCATGGATGTTTTGGCCACTACCTTAAAAGGTTCAAACTATCAGAAACGGCGGACTGATACTACTGTGGGGAGGATGACATACAGTCTTCGATTGTCCAGGATGGGGAGCGCAAAGGAAAAAAATGACGGAAAGCATAGGCGAAAGAGTAACGGCGGAAATTGTAACTGGGTACATGCCGGAGAGTGAGGAAACATGGAGAACTATAACAAAAACTTTAACAGGAATAATAAAAACGAAATAAAACAACGAAAGACGTGAACGGGACAAATAGACAGGAAAAAATAGACGACACAACTTTTCCCTGAAGTAATACTATGGTGGTTTCCAGGAGAAAGTGGCAGGAAAAAATGTTTGTTTATACTGAGTCTTTTATATTGTAACTAACCCTTTTCTCAATAAAAAAAAAAGACAAGACTTTAATGAAGACACATTGTTTTATGGTTTTATTATTTTTGCAGATATTAATGGGTTTTTTAGTGGGAAACGATTTCATACCACATTTACCAAATCTTCACATCAATAAGGGTGCTTTGCCAGTCCTTTATACAGCTTACATGAAAATTCTTCCAACATTAGATGGTAAATATTACTTTCTGTCTTTCACAATAAATTTATTTCTTTTTCTAAATTTTAATTCAGTAAAATATTGTTTAATTTAATGAAATAATTTCCATACAGGTTATATAAATGAGAATGGGCAATTGAATTTAGAAAGGTTTGAAAAATTTATGGCAGCTTTATGTAGTGTAGATTTGGAATATTTCACAGAGCAATATGCTGATTTAAAGTATTTTGAGAGCAAGACTGGCAGGAGACCCAATGACCAAGAACGAACAAGTGTAAGAATATTTGTGGATTTTCACGTTCATTTCGTAACTTTAAGCTTATTTTTAGTATAAACCTAAAGCCCTAGTTGAATGGGATTTTGCTGCAGGCGAAGATATTTATCTATGTGAATCGTTGGAGAACAATGTGCCCAATTTTACAAAAACTGAAAGGGTTAAAGTAAGTTTAATCATCGATTTTTGCAAATAATATAATTCTTGAAGTGTCGAGGTTTTTGCGGTACATGATAAGTCGGCACTGGATATGTCGACACCGGACGACTCGGCACTTCCAACTCGGCAACGGACAACGGGAAAACTCGGCACCGGATAAGTCGGCAGCGGGCAAATCGGCACCAGTCATCAATATATAAATTTTCTAGTATAACATAGGTTTTGGTAATATCAAAAACAAAATAAATCTTTTTATAATCAAAAAAAGTAACGCACGCCCTTTGAAAGATGAAGGAAATTGTAAACTATTTATTTAGTCACCTTCTAGCCAACAGTAGAATTCATGTTGACATGAAAACAGCGTTAAATTAAAACCTAATAATAAAACATAAATAACTTTATTAAAAGTTAAGAGGTTAGAAGAAAATTAAAAATATGAGTGCTGAAATGTCTCGGTGCCGATTTGTCCGGTGCCGACTTATGCGGTGCCGAATTTTCCCGGTGCCGACTTATCCGTTGCCGAGTTGGAAGTGCCGAGTCGTCCGGGTCCGAGGTTTTTGTGATCCAACTTTTCATAACAATTTTTCCTTGATCGTGTTTTATAGTCTGATTCAAAAAGCAGTGAAGCATCCGAGAAAGAATCGAAGAAACCAATGAATTCCGATTTAGCGGCTCTAATAAAAGCTACCGATGATATGGTAAAGCATTCCCCAACTCACATTTATCGTTTCCCAAATTAGATTTCGTTTTAGATATTGGAACCGTCCGAGTCTAATTTAGACGATCTCGCTATAGAACACGACTTTGAAGACATAGACGGACAATCTGATATATTTTCAGAAAGCAGCGACGATGAGGAGAGCGACTTGTTTGAAGCCGAATTCAAGCAACACAAGAAGGATTATTACAGAAACAAATTGGAATATGTTCATGTTACACCGTAAGTACAGATGACGTAAACCCCATGAACAGATTTTCATTGTAAATCATATTACTATCTATGCAATATATTATACTATGTAAAACATATATACACTATGTATTATACTATGTATATACACTATGTATACAGGGTGTTTCATAAATGTCCGGCAGAAATTCTAGTGCGTGTTCTAGAGTAAAAAAAAAAGTCCGTATAAAGATGTGCCCGAAAACGCTTCCTAACTGAAGTACAACCCATGAAAGGGGGTGGCCTCATTAGCCCCAGACGCAACTAATGATAATTGATTCAAATTTTGTGTGTGCCGAACTACAGTTACCCTCGCTACGGAAGGCACCTTGTCGCGGTGGTGGGGGGTGGGGTTAGTTTCATGATGACCCTTTGTGCGACACTGTCTGAAAGCACTGCCTGGGTGCGACTCGATCAGGGCGGATCTTGGTTAAAACGAACGATACTGTTTGAAGACCGCTACCGGGAGCGACTCAAGTCAAGACGCACTCTGGATACCTGGATAGCAAACAACCACGAACTTGCAAACGGTGCCGCAGGATTTCTTGCTACATTCACGATACGTTTCCACTCTTGCCTATCGTTTGCGATGTCCTTGACTTGATGGGTATCCAGTATTTGGTTTCTCAGATCTTCTTGCACTTGTTTCAACCATGTCTTCTTTGGCGTGTTTCTTAGTATTCTCCAGCTTGGCGATCCCTTCCAAAGTAGTTTGCGTGGAAGCCGCGTATTATTCATCCGGCAGACGTGGCCAAACCAACGTAGTCTTCGGTTTTGTATTTCTTCTTCGATCGGTCTCTGTTGATCAGCTTTCTCTAATCGTCTCGTTTCGGAGTCGGGCGCGGATAGAGACACGGAGTATTTGTCTTAAGCATCGCATTTGGAAGACCTCGAGCTTGTTTAGGTCCGGTTTGAGCAGTGTCCACGTTTCCGATCCATAAAGACGAATAGCAAGGATTAATGTTCGGTATATTCGTATTTTGGTTCTGATGGTGATATTCGTCCGATTCCATATGTACCACTTCAGCGAGGCGAATGTTGCTGTTGCTTGACCGATCCGGTTATGAACATCGGCCGTGGACGCCAATTCCTTTTCAGTCTCAAGCGATCCCAAATACTTTAACTGTACTATTTGGGTTTCATCGAGGTAAACGCTCGCTTCCGATCCGTCCGTTGTGAGCACTTTGGTTTTATCCGCATTGATCTATAATCCGTATGACAGGGCGATGCTGGGAATGTCGTACCAAATGCCTGTTGCTTCGGCATCCGTGTCGGCGCAGACAGCCCTGTCGTCGGCGAACATCAGATCGGTTTTGAAGTTGTCGCCGTCACCGCATCGGACTCCGCGTCGTTCATCGAATGCTTTCCGCATAATCGCGTCAACCACAACGTTAAAAAGTAGTGGCAAGACGATGTTTCCTTGTCATACTCCAGTTCGAATCGGAGCCTCCTCGTATAAGTCATTTTGGATACGAACACTGCTGGTTGAGCCGTCGTACGATGCCTTGTCCAGACATGTCCGGTCTCCAGGGCTCTCCACAAACAGGCGCTCGTGGGGAGACGAAGGTTCCTTCCAATTTTTTGATGTTATCATTTGTTGATCTTGTTTTGCCGCCTAGCCTTCGGATTGTCTGGTACAACGTCCGGTACTCGTGCCTCGACGCTGCTTCTTCCATTTAGGCTGCGACGTTATTCCAGCACGCTTCCCATTCCGATTTCATTTTCTGTCGTAGTTATTACCTCAATCGACGTGTTTCATTTGTTTCCGCTGGTTAACAAGATCCAGACAGTCGTCCGAAATCCAGGGCCATGTCCGTCGACGGATGGGTGGGCACAACTCCGTTGCACACTCCACAACGGACCCCGATAATTGCTCTACGTCGATATCGTCCGATATTGCGAGTGCTGTGAATTTCTTGGATTTTAAATTCTCGGCTGGTTTCCGGGTCTCGTAGATAGGCCCTTTCTCCTGATTTTTGAAGGCGCCGTTTTCTTTGCTCCTTCTAATCGCACTTGTAATTTCGCTCGGACAAGGTAATGATCCGATCCACAGTCGGGTCCACGCACCGCGCGCTCGTCTTTTAGTGTCGATCGGAATCTGTCGTTGATCAGTACGTAGTCCAGCATTTCTGAGTCTTTGCCGGCTGGATTTCGCCACGTGAATTGATGTTTGAGGCGATGACCAAAAATGCTGTTGCCGACGGTCAAGTTGTCCGACGCTGCGAATGATAGGAGGCGTAGTCCGTTGTCGTTTATTTCTCCAAATTTTTCCATTGTTTCTTCCCATGCAGTACGATCTGCACCCGTATGCGTACGAAGTCGCCCGCGAGCATAATTCGGTTCGAGGTATCGTGTCCAGTGCGTGTTGGAGCAGGTCGTAGAATTCGTCCTTGTTGGCGTCCGGGCTGGTCTCGGTTGAGGCATAAACGGATATAATATGGGTCTTGATCGTTCTATCGATAGTGTTAACCGCCAGACGCTCAGACCTTTGTATTTTTGCAAATATTTTTTCCATCTGCACATTAATCAAATGCTTTACTAGAAGAAATTAATTGTTCGCAATCAAAACTACACTGAAAAGACACTCTTTGTTTCTTGTTGACAAGACTTGTTTTTTCTCATCCCTATGTGAGTTCCGGAACCCTTGAAAATACTGCGGCCTTATAGGCCTATTGTATTCCTAGACCATATATTAGGTCCAGAAGTCTACGTGACTTTGGGTTCGGCGGGAGTTTCTCAACTGTTTCGTTCAGTCAGTTGACCCTTCCTTCTATGCCAGAAGTTGTCTGGGTCCTTGAGTGCCTTTTGCCAAAGCCCTCGATCTTTTTTTCGTTGGACACCAGATTGTTTTACTTTCTGTTACACTGAGCCTTGGTAGACTTGAAGCAACATCTTTTGCGGCGTCTTTCAAGGGTGCTCGCCCTAGGAGGCAAGCACCCTCGAAGGTGGCACCCTCGTTAGGTGGCAGAGTTTCTTTGCTCAGATTTGAAGCCTCTGCGTTCCGCTCCACCCCTTGAGTGTACGTCAGCACTGTAGTTTGAGTCGAGGACCCTCCTACAGGCGTTGTTGAATGTTCGGTGTTCTTTGAATTCAGGGTTTACATCCATAGAAAGTTCCCCTGTGATGGTTTCGGGTTTACCAAACTGTTTACTCATTTTTGTTCCCACGAGAAGCTAGGGAAATAAACTGGTCAAGCCTCAGCGGAGCCCCGCATGCATAGGTCATCCATCCCTCGACGCGCTAATTACACCTTGGATATGGGGTTTTCAAGGCGGAGTTTGTATAAAGATCAGAGGCCATTTACTCCAGTACTCTAGTGGTCTAAGGCCTAAAAAAAGCTAGAGTTTGCCAAGTGTGGCAGTAATAGATGATTAGAAAGAGAAAAGGTTCTCTGTCGTAAGTCAGTAAAAGTTAGACGACAGATAACCGGCTGCGGGACACCGTTTTGACAAAAACTGTTTTGTATGTTGCGAACCCCTCGGAATTTTAAGTTCTTATTTGTTCGCTATCCAGAGTGCGTCCTGACATGAGTCGCTCCGGGCAGCGGTCTTCAGACAGTTTCGTCCAATGGTTTAACCAAGGGCCGTCTTGACTTTAGCGTTCTACGGAGAAGAGGTTCTCTGTCGCAAGTCAGTAAGAGATAGACGACAGATAACCGCCTGGGGGACCCCGTTTTGCCAAAAACTGTTTCGCCAGTTGCGAATCCCTTAGGTTTGGAAGTTTTTGGTTGTTCACTATCCAGAGTGCGTCCTGATATGAGTCGGTCTGGGAAGCGGTCTTCAGACAGTCCTTTCAAGCAGTATCGCACAATGGGTCATCACGAAACTAAGCCCCTGCGAAGGATAGAGAAATGACAATCAATCTCAAGACACCGGATGGGAGCTGCACAGAGGATGAAGAGCAGAAAGCTCTCCTACTAGAAATCCATTTTCCGGGATGTAGAAAATACAAAGGGAGCAAGGGCTTGATGCAACCACTGAAACCAAGTCGGGCTGACTGGAGGAGGGCTGCGTCCATCTGTATGGAAAACCGAATCAGTTGGGCTATTGGCACTTTCCAGCCATTTAAGGCCCCAGGTGTTGACGGACTAGTTCCCGCCTTCCTACAAAAGGAAGGGAGAGAACTAATGCCGTATCTTCTAAGAATCTTGAGAAGTAGTTTAGCGCTCGGATACATACTGGAGCTATGGAGTAGGTTAGGAGTAGGTGGAATTCATACCGAAGATGGGGAAGAAAGACACCACTCAACCCAAGTCATTTAGACCCATTAGTCTAACATCTTTTATGTTAAAGACAATGGAGAAAGTAATTGACAATTACCTTGGAACAATTGTGCTGGTAGCTACAGCTCTACACAACTATCAGCATGAATATAGAGCAGGGGGAGCACATAAGCAGTCCTGTATCAGCTCACAAATGAAATAGAAGCAGCACTAGAGACAAAGGAAGTAGCGATATGTGCTCTCTTGAATATAGAGGGAGCCTTTGACACCTCACACGTGGCTGTCAAAGCGGCCCTCGAAAGAAGGAATATCGACAGCACTATCTCAAAGTGGATGGGAGAAATGCTGAGAACCAGAACGGCGGAGACACAAGTGCGAACAGACACCATTAAGATCTCCACAACTCGAGGGTGTCTACAGGGAGGTGTGCTATCACCACTAATGTGGAGCCTGGTAGTTGATGAACTACTGGCTAGGCTGAACGACCTAGACATCAAATACACCATGATAGTGAAACCTGCGATCACTTAAGGGGCAGTTGCCCGGGGAAGTAGAACCAAGCTGGCCTCTATAAGGAAACAGCTTGAGAAGATTTAAAGACTGGCGTGTGTCTGCATCACGGGGGCGATGGGGTCGTGTCCGACAGCAGCAATCGAGCTGCTGCTGGATTTGACTCTGACCTTGTGGTGAAAATCTGACTTTGTGGTGAAAAAAAAGGGCCGCCAGATCGGCGATTGTAAGTTTCAGCAAGGAAGGAATAGGCAGAGGTAAAATAATTGGGAGCAGAGACCGAAACAGCCTCGCTGCCAAGTTCCCCTGGCTGGAAGCACCAAAAGACAAAATGGTATGCAAATACCACTTCGAGAAAAACTACACTGTTTGTGTAGTAGTAAATCCAATTGGAGTGACGAATCCTCAGCATACCACATAGATGGTTCGAAAGGTACTGGTGCAGGAGTGTTTGGACCTCGTACCAAATACTTAAAATCCATGGGAACATTCCCAAGTATCTTCCAAGCAGAGGTACACGCAATCGAAAGATATGCACAGTTTAACCTCGACAGGAATTATCGCAAAAAACGAATTGCTATCCTGTCAGACAGCCAAGCACCCATCAAGGCCATTAGCTCATACACCATCAGATCCAAACTGGTATGGGACTGTGTGGGAAAGCTAAACAAGCTTTGCAAAAACAATAAAGTAAGCTATACTGGGTATCGTGACACACTGGTATAGACGGAAACGAAGAAGCCGATCACCTAGCAAAGAAGAGATTCAATAGTTCCTTTATAGGTCCGGAACCCTTTTGCATCATGAGTGTGAACACCATCCACAAAAGTTTAGATGAAGAAATGAGAGAACAATGGATGAAAACGTGGAAAGAACTTCCAGGGTTAAGGCAGTCCAAAGTGATGCTGAGATCTTTTAACCCGAAAAGAACAAAAGCTTGCCTGGAACTTAGCAGAAACAAGCTTAGAATTCTGACAGGAGTCCTGACGGGACTCTGCAGAAAACACTCAAGGTCCTAGGCCTAGAGGAGGATGACGGATGCAGATTCTGTGATTCAGCAGAGCAAAACCCCTATACATCAGATCAGATGTACCTCGGGGCTCACTGCCTGAACGCAGAGTAGTTGCAGTCCTTGAATCCCACCCAGATCCTGAAATTCCTATAGGAATCAGGATTAGAGGAGGCGCTCTAAATGAGTAAGTACACCAACGCTTAGAGGAAGAGTGTGGGGTACAATAGATCTATAAAGGACGCAGTACAAGTCGTCATCACCATATCTACAATGTACAAGCCCCTGCGAGTAGCGAGGGTAACGGTAGTTCGGCACACAAATTTGAATTAATTATCATTAGTTTCGTTTGAAATATTAGCAAAAATGTTGTGTAAGGCCAAAGCCCTTACTTTAGTAAGGAAGAGTTTTTGGACACATCTTTATAGAGACTTTTTTCTTATTTTGGGCTGTACAACATGCCCTAGAATTTCTTCCGGGCATTTACGAAACACCCTGTATTTTGCTTAACTAAACTATATAGAAAAAAGTGACGTGAAAAGATTTATTTTAGATGCTTTTTAATTCTTGTTTATTTGAATTCATCGAAACAATATATTGTTATCTAAGTATGTTTATTATAGTGAAGTTATGAGGAATCAGGCAGAAGGCTACGTAAGAGCGGTCCAATGGAACTTGAACTATTATTACAACGGAGTTTGCTCATGGAGTTGGTATTACCCGCACCACTACTCCCCGTTCATTTCGGACATTAAAGATTTCAAAGACTTGAAATTAGAGTTCGACCTAGGCAAACCTTTCCAACCTTACGAACAAGTACATCCCCGGAACTATCGCATTTTTGCGACTTATTCATTTTTTTTTAGTTGCTAGCTGTATTGCCTGCGGCGAGTAAAGTATTGTTACCTGAATGTTACCACGAGTTGATGACCGAAGACAATTCCCCAATAAAAGATTATTATCCCACGGATTTCACGACAGATCTTAATGGTAAAAGACAAGATTGGGAAGCCGTGGTTTTAATACCTTTCATTGATGAAGTATAATAACCCTCACCAACACATTGTTATTAACGTAATTTATATGGTTTATTTGTAGGGCAAGTTATTGGACGCTATGGCGCCTTGTAACAAGGTGTTAACCCCAGTGGAAATCGAGCGGAATAGCCATGGACCAATGTTGGTTTATCAGTATACGGAAGACGATCTCGGTGTTTATCAAGCGCCCGAGTTTTTTAAGAACATTAACAATCATCATGCGATGTGTACTTTGTTGAGTAGTGACGATATTCGTGTTCCTGTCGAGAAGCTGGTGAAAGGGGCTTATCCAGGGGTTAAATTGGATGTTTATTATTCAGGTTTTCCAACTTTGAAACACCTTAATTACACGGTAAGTAAAATAAAGTGTTTTTCAGGTCTTATTACAAATAGTAAGGATTTGTGAATTGTGTATTTGTTAACGATTTTATTTCAGTCTTTGTTAGAGAAGGCCAAAGTGAGGGTTTTTGATCAACCCAGCAGGGATGAAAATATGATCATTAAAATTGTTCCACCGGTCTTTGATCCAATATTGTTATTAGCTACACAACTTTTAGACACTATTGTGTTTGTTGGATGGCCACATCTTGTAGAAGCAATGTTAGTAACAACAATATCAAAATAAGAATAATGTTTAAATGATTATTCTTTACAAAAAGATTTTTTATTTTTAGGGTGAGTGCGGTGTCGTGCAAGGACACGCGCTATGTAGCTACTGGTAGTCCGGGACAATACAATGTTGAAGAAATCAGAGGAAACGTTGGACAAAATTTTGAAATGGAGAAGAGTGGAATCATTGAACAGTAAGTATATTGATTCTATGGTTATTTATGAAAATAGAATAATTGAGAAAAATTAACAAATATTTGGCGAGACAAATGATCAGGTCTGCGAACTTTAGTTCCGAATGCAATAACGTGTACGTACCTAAGTCAGACAGGACGAAGTTTTTCAACTCGGTTTTCAGAACTTTCTCGCGGTTTTCGCCTTAAAAAAAAGACACTAGTTTTCCGTCTCTGTGGTGAGCGGTTGAAAAGTTATGACAGCGTCAAATCAGTAGGAAATGTGTGATTGTGTACAGCGAAAAAATATATAAAATTTGTTTATTTGTAACTTTAGAGCGAAATAAACTGGAAAACCGTTTTCAGCACTTCGATTTCCTTCATGTAACCAAAAAAAAAATTACGAAAAAAATTTGCAAAAAAAATTCGACAAAAATTTTCCATCATTTCGTTCGAAAAATTCATGCTTTTTCGTTTTTTTCCGAATTTTGTAAAAACGGTAAAGCGCAGCGAAATCATTTTGGGCATACAGAAACTACACGACAAGACGAACAAGTCGATGTGTAAATTGTCCGGAAATATTCAATAATTCGTGGATAAATTTCAAACTGAAATTTACCCGATTCTTGATTTGCTAAGTAGATATCTCGGAAACGGTTGCATATAATTGAAAACGGATTGCGGCATCGTTTTCAGAAGGTCATTTTCCTGTAAATACACTAAGATTGTCGGCGGGAAATTCACGACTTTCCGAGATCTCCACTGGAGCGCCGAAATTTCATAAAAATTTATTCAATTTTTGCAGGCGAAAGTGAACCTAAAGAGCTAGCGAAATATAATTTGCAAATCTGTTATCAGCAGCAAAAATGCTTTCAGAAACGTTTTTAAATTTTGCTGTGACTCAAAAAATAACGATTTTGAAAAAATCGATTTTCTCGCATTTCGTTGTTTCCGCGGTCTAGACTTCCCGAGTCGATGGTATTTCTTAACTGAAAGCTTCCCAGGAAATATTATATACGTTCTCCGACTAATTTTGGGACGCTGAATCGATTGGTGAAGACTGGAAGTCTCTGTGGTGAGCGGTTCAGAAGTTATGACAGCGTCAAATCAGTAGGAAATGTGTGATTGTGTGCAGCGAACAAAAATATAAAATTTGTTTATTTGTAACTTTAGAGCGAAATAAACTGGAAAACCGTTTTCAGTACTTCGTGTAACCAAAAAAAAAATCACGACATTTTTAAATTTTGCTGTAACTCAACGATTTTGACAAAATCGATTTTCTGTTGATTTCGTTGTTTCCACGGTATCGACTTCCCGTGTCGATGGTATTTCTTAATCGAAAGCTTCCTAGGGTATATTACATACGTTTTGCGACTAATTTTGGGACGTTGAATCGATTGATGAAGACTAGAAGTCTCTGTGGGAAGCCGTTCAAAGGTTATGACAACGTGCAATCTGCCGGAAATTCGAGATAGTGTATTTTAGTGTACAGTATATTTTATATATGTGTATATTGCATTTAATTAAAATAATATTTTTTTGTTTTTGCCTGTTGTTTATATACAGTATTTTTGGAGACGAAGTTGCCTTTTTGACCAAAGGTGGCGCCATAGGTTTTTAAGGCAACGACATTATGGTATCGCCAGTATCTAGGTTTCTAGGATAAAATGACATGCGTAACTCGTGCAATTCTTTTGCCAGTGCATCCAGCCAGGTGTTTGACCGGTTCACGCGCACCGCTCGTGTAGTTTCGGCTTGCTTTGTTTTACCATCCGCAATTTTCAATTCTAAAACGAAATAAATAATCTTAATATGCTCTCCAAAGTATATTTATGTGTTTTGTAAGGCACGAATATTAAGATCTGAGCTCAACAAGTGTGTACCATTTTATCAGTACATAATTTTGGACCATTTTATCAGTACATACTTTTGGAGCATTTTATCGCAATAAATCACTTTATACGTTCGTTGATAACATGCTAAAAACGATTCCGCTGGATTTTGTATTATACGCAAGCCATGCAATTTAATCCAAAAATAAAATATATGTTGTATGCTGGAAGGTGCAATTACAACAAAGCAACAGATTCTATCAAATTGTTCAGTCGAACCAAAATGAATATGAGATGAACCGAAAACCATTCAATTTCTTTCCTTTGCACTTCCAGTTATAAGCAGCGCTTAGGTATAGATGTAGGGCGAACGGATATAGTGGTCCACGTGAAAGTAATCACCGGCAGAAAATACATTTTCACTAAAGAGGGACGGGTTAATTTGGAGAAACAGTGGGCGCAGATTAATTCTGTGTACCCGCTACAAACGATTGTTAGAGACATAGCAATCCACGACGGCCACCACAATTCGTATAAGGACATCGAGGACGTTTTCCCCGTAGATTCCATCTGCTTTATGTTGGCCCAACCACATTACGGACACACGGGAATCGTAAGCAAAATACTTAATTTAATTATAGAAGTGAAACAAGAATCTTATAAAGTAGTACAAATGCTAGGGAATATTGTCAAACAAAACAAAACTCTGCTTGAAAGGTTTTTACTGCCAAAGTGTTGGTTCTACAAATGAAAATTTCTTAACAAAATAAATTTAACTTTTTGAAGCAACTGTGAACTGAAATTATTTTTGTTTAATTTAGGTGATGGATAGCAAAGAGAGTTTATTGAAAGGCCGAGTAAGGGTTTCGTTGAGTGTCGAAGAGGAACCCAACTTTGAAGAAGCCCAAAAGTTGCAGACCAACATCAAATACATGACCCTGAATACCGCTGTTGGGAATTTAGGTAACCTGTTCTAATATTTTCATACGTTCAAACCTACTCAACAATATTTAATTTAGGTATTTCCAAATTGTTATTTACAAAAATAACTGGAGCTGTCTTCATCATCCTGGGACCTAGAAATCATGTGGTCGAAGAAGATGCCAGCAAGCTGAACATTGGCCTGAATCTGAAATTTAATAAGAAGAATGAAGAAGTTCCTGGCTACACGAAAAAAGAGCATTTTTGGTTATACTCGCAAAAAACTGTTGATTTAGTGGAGGAGTATATGGACACCTACCCGAAACTCTTTGATTACATAAGGAGAAGGATCAACAATGATATGTTCTTTGAATACGATATTTTCCCAGAAGATGAAGGGTATGAAATTTTTATTCAATTTTTATTTTTTATTACCAATTACAAAGAAGTTTTTTCTCAATCAATTGTTTATTTGTAAAGTAATAATATTGATTAAATGATTAGATAAGATGAGTTAATGTTATTTTGACTATTTATATGAAACTATCTCTATTTCGATAGGAGTGGAAAGAGTGTAAGAGAAATTGTGGATTGGTTGAAGCAGCAGCCGTTTTATTCAGTCGACAGGAAAGTGTGTGGAAGCGAGATGTTGGATCCCGACGTAATCAAAGAAATGGAGAGGACAGTTGATGAACATATCAAACAGCCTCAAGCTACTAATCTTGTGAAGATGCTAGTCAAACCCAATCTACTATTTCAAGTAAGTGATAATACATTTATTTATCAAAGTTTTTCATCATCATTAAGAAGATCATGCAACTCTTACTTACTGTCTATGTTATTTAGTCTTCATATTAGGCATAAGATTATCAATATTTGATCAGCTTTGCCTCAATTAATTTGACTTACACAAATATCCACTCGAGCGAAGCCGCGGGTTATTCGCTCCGAACGCAACAGCCATAGCGCCAAAGGTGACACTTTTAAGAACTTCATGACCAGTTACGTCATTATTTAGCATTTATTTGTATAAATTGACATCTATTTTGCTAAATAATTTTTTTTATTATTTCACATAAAATAATAAAGTGCATACATTGAGAATGGATGCAAGGCCAAAATACAGGCTGTCTTGCTTATGTGTAACTTTAAAACGATATAAACTAGAGAGACGTTTTCAGCACATCGATTTCCTTCGTGTAACAAAAAAAAATCACAAGAAAATTTAAAAAAAAAATCGTCAAAAACTTTTTTACATCAGTTCGGTCGAGAAGAATGTGTTTTTTTTGTTTTTCTCAATTTTATCAAGACGAATGTCTTGTCGGGTAGTTTCTGTGTGCCGAAAATGATTTCGTTGCTTTTTGACAATGTGTAATAGTCGATGTACTTTCGAAGATCTCTACTCGAGCGCCGAAATATCTTAAAATTTTACTGAATTTTAGCAGGCGATAGTGAACGGAAAGAGCTAGCGAAATATAATTTTCATATCTGTAATCAGCAGCAAAAATGCTTTCAGAAACTTTTTTAAATTTTGCTGTAACTCAAAACAACGATTTTGAAAAAATCGATTTTCTCGCATTTCGTTGTTTCCGCGGTCTAGACTTCCCTAGTCGATGGTATTTCTTAACTGAAAGCTTCCCAGGGAATATTATATACGTTCAACGACTAATTTTGGGACGCTGAATGGATTGGTGAAGACTAGAAGTCTCTGTGGTGAGCGGTTCAAAAGTTATGACAGCGTCAAATCAGTAGGAAATGTGTGTGTGTACAGCGAAAAAAAAAATTGTTTATTTGTAACTTTAGAGCGAAATAAACTGGAAAACCGTTTTCAGCCATTCGATTTCCTTCGTGTAACCAAAAAAAAAAATCACGATAAAAATTTGCAAGAAAAAATTCGACAAATATTTCCATCATTTCGTTCGAAAATACATGCTTTTTCGATTTTTTCGAACACGGTAAAGAGCAGCGAAATCATTTTGGGCACACAGAAACTACACGACAAGACGAATAAGTCGATGTGTAAATTGTCCGCAAATATTCAATAATTCCTCGATAAATTTCAAACTGAAATTTACATGATTCTCGATTTGCTATGCAGATATCTCGGAAACGGTTGCAGATAATTAAAAACGGATTGCGGCATCGTTTTCAGAAGGTCATTTTCCTGTAAATACACTAAGATTGTCCTAGGGAAATTCACGATTTTCCGAGATCTCCACTACAGCGCCGAAATTTCATTAAAATTTCTTCAATTTTTGCAGCCGAAAGTGAACCGAAAGAGCTAGCGAAATATAATTTGCATATCTGTAATCAGCAGCAAAAATTCTGAAAGCATTTTAAAACGTTTTTAAATTTTGCTGTGACTCAAAAAATAACGATTTTGAAAAAATCGACACAAATTTTCCATCATTTCGTTCGAAAAATACATGCTTTTTCTTTTTTTTTTTCGATTTTTTCGAAAACGGTAAAGAGCAGCGAAATCATTTTGGGCACACAGAAACTACACGACAAGACGAATAAGTCTATGTATAAATTGTCCGGAAATATTCAAAAATTCCTCGATAAATTTCAAACTGAAATTCTCTATTTGCTAAGTAGATATCTCGGAAACGGTTGCAGATAATTAAAAACGGATTGCGGCATCGTTTTCAGAAGGTCATTTTCCTGTATATACACAAAGATTGTCCTAGGGAAATTCACGATTTTCCGAGATCTCCACTACAGCGCCGAAATTTCATTAAAATTTCTTCAATTTTTGCAGGCGAAAGTGAACCGAAAGAGCTAGGGCAATATAATTTGCATATCTGTAATCAGCAGCAAAAATGCTTTCAGAAACGTTTTTAAATTTTGCTGTGACTCAAAAAATAACGATTTTTAAAAAATAGATTTTCTCGCATTTCGTCCTTTCCGCGGTCTAGACTTCCCGAGTCGATGGCATTTCTTAACAGAAAGCTTCCTATGGAATATTATATACGTTCTCCGACTAATTTTGGTACGCTCAATCGAATGGTGTACACTAGAAGTCTCTGTGGTGAGCGGTTCAAAAGTTATGACAGCGTCAAATCAGTAGGAAATGTGTGATTGTGTAAAGCGAGAAAAAATAATAAAATTTGTTTAATTGTAACTTTAGAGCGAAATAAACTGGAAACCCGTTTTCAGCCATTCGATTTCCTTCGTGTAACCAAAAAAAAAAATCACGATAAAAATTTGCAAAAAAAAAATCGACAAAAATTTTCATCATTTCGTTCGAAAAATACATACTTTTTCGTTTTTTTCGAAAACGGTAAAGAGCAGCGAAATCATTTTGGGCACACAGAAACTACACGATAAGACGAATAAGTTGATGTGTAAATTGTCCGAAAATATTCAATAATTCCTAGATAAATTTCAAACTGAAATTTACATGATTCTCGATTTGCTATGCAGATATCTCGGAAACGGTTGCAGATAATTAAAAACGGATTGCGGCATCGTTTTCAGAAGGTCATTTTCCTGTGAATATATTAAGAATTAATTGTCCTTGTGCAATTCACGATTTTCCGAGATCTCCAATAGAGCGTCGAAATTTCATTAAAATTTCTTAAATTTTTGCGGGCGAAAGTGAACCGAAAGAGCTAGCGAAATATAATTTGCATATCTGTAATCAGCAGCAAAAATGCTTTCAGAAACGTTTTTAAATTTTGCTGTGACTCAAAAAATAACGATTTTGAAAAAATCGATTTTCTCGCATTTCGTTTTTTCCGCGGTCTAGACTTCCCGAGTCGGTATTTCTTAACTGAAAGCTTGCCATGGAATATTCTATACGTTCTCCGACTAATTTTTGGACGCTGAATCGATTGGTAAAGACTAGAAGTATCTGTGCTGAGCGGTTCAAAAGTTGTGACAGCGTCAAATCAGTAGTAATTGTGTGATTGTGTACAGCGAAAAAAAATATAAAATTTGTTTATTTATAACTTTAGGGCGAAATAAACTAGAAAACAGTTTTCAGCACTTCGATTTCCTTCGTGTAATCAAAAAAAAAATCACAAAAAAAATTTTGTCAAAAAATTTTCATCATTTCGTTCGAAAAATACATGCTTTTTCGTTTTTTTCCATTTGTTCGAAAACGGTAAAGAGCAGCGAAATCATTTTGGGCACACAGAAACTACACGATAAGACGAACAAGTCGATTCACGACTTTCCGAGATCTCCACTAGATCGCCGAAATTTCATAAAAATTTCTTCAATTTTTGCAGGCGAAAGTGAAACGAAAGAGCTAGCGGAATATAATTTGCATATCTGTAATCAGCAGCAAAAATCGATTTTCTCGCATTTTATCGTTTCCGTGGTATTGACTTCCCGTGTCGATGATATTTCTTAATCAGAAGTTTCCTAAGGAATATTATATGCGTTTTCCGGCTAATTTTTTGACGCTGAATCGATTGGTGAAGAGTAGAAGTCTCTGTGGTGAGCTCTTCAAAAGTTATCCTTGGACAGTTTTTAAATAATTTTTTTTTCTGTAATTTGATGTATTGTACACAAACCGTATTTACTTATTTTGGAAGGTAAATTATTTGAGTATCCACCACTAAAATATCAGCAATGAGTAATTTATACGTATATGTGTTTAGAATGTTTAAAAGAAAATCGTAAATGAGGTGAAGGTACAACATATCCTTTGCACCTCGGCCAGTACCACGTTGTACCTAGAACACATCCAGGATTGGGGGAATTTTCTGTACTAAAATCGTTTTATTGACTCTAGTTACATATTTAAATTTGAAATTCTTAAAAGTACTATATATAACATTCATAGTATTTTTTTTACTGAGGCCTAGTTCGCACTACGGCTAAACCGCCGCGGTTTTTAATCGCGTGATTTTGTGACTCAAGTAAGCTAATACAAGCGGCCTCACTTATGTTTTTTTCTTGCGACTGATTTTTCCTATATCGTACTGTGTGTTTCTCGAGCGGTTATAGCGGTTGAAAATCCGTAGTGCGGCCGCGGTCTTAGAATATATTTAAACATAACCAACTAACTATTTAATCCCTGTATTGTCACAAGGTACCTCTTTAGTTTTTAATCAGTCAATAGGACTAGCTCTTAAAAGAATACTTACAGACTCTTTAAAAGAATATTAGTAATATATGGATAAATTATTTATTTTAAGCACTTTGCAGAAATTCCTCTCTTTTTGTCATTTTTTTTTAGACGTTTTAATTTTTTCTTTAATGTCACTTATTGGGTACAGATTTAATTCTTCTTTATTAGGCCAGTTCCAGTTTTTTAATGACTTTTGCATCGATTTCAGCAGTATAGCCTCTTCAGATATTGATTCTATCTTTCCAACAGTATAAGAAACTTCGTGTACAAATATAACATAGTCTACAATATTGTAATTTTGTCCAGATATCAGTTGCTTTTATATCAACACATTTAGAAAGGGCTGGATAGGGCTTTAGAAAGGGCTGAAATTATCAAATGCTAAGCTTTCGGCATGTTTATAAAATGCCGATGAGCGAGCCAAACTAGTGGCTTCGGGCTTTCTCAGAGACAATTTTGGTATCGCTTCCTAAATAAGTTCAGCCAATAATCTCCGTTCATTTTATTAATATCCCTGCTCTAAGGGTAATTTTTTCCATTCATTTTTGCAAATTGATATGCAAGTATACACGTTTTCAAGTCTATACAAGTCAGTCCAAATTGTAAGTGTACCGCGTCTTTAATATAGTCAACCAGACTGCGTTCTTCCACACGATCAAAAACTTGATTAACTGCAAGAATATCGTGTAATTTTCTTACATCGTTACCTGTTTCCATACAATGCTTTAAATGGCGACGCAAAGTTGTTTTGGGTAATCCAAAATGTTTAGAAGAACCGAAAGTGCTAGCTAAAAGAATTTTTTCTTCTTGATCATTTTAATGGCATTTGAGAAGTCATACACATTAATAACGCCTCTTCTTCTTATCTTTGAAGAAGTGTCCTTAAGAATTTATTCTTAAAATATGAAATAAATAAAGATAAATCTTTCTGGCCAAAGTACAACATCCAGGTTGTACTTAGGCCACCGATCAAGGTACAACTGATCAGTTTACATAGCAGTTTCATAATAATTAAATATCTAATGGGAGGTATGAAACTGTTTTTTATTTTTCATCATTTGGTTGATATCAGGTTTGATAGAAGAGAGTTGAAGTCTCATATCAGGTTCCGCGTCCAGTCTATTTCGTTATTTTGTTTTTGTAGCTACATAGGTCGAAAATCCTGTTTCGCACAAGTATGTTGTTGGGAACGGTAGAAGAACATTCATGGCCATTGTGGCAAGAAGTGGATATTTATCACGGGTTCTGCACCAAAAATCATAGACATCGTTTTGAGCAGCATACTGATGTCTGATGACATTTCTAAAAAAGATTCATATATCTCGTTTGGCATACTTTCGGGCTTTTCCAAGTTGGGTAAAGAAGGATTTTGAATCCATGAATTCATTTTAATTTTCGTATTCTGTTCTTCGGGAAAATACGTCTCAAAAGATGCGCGCATTGAAGTGAGATATTGGACCAATTCTTCAAACATATCATCTTGAAACATCGCGATCGTTAACTCACGAAGTGTTGTAAAGCTTTCTATTTCTGCCTCGCCAACACAATTAATCCAAAAATCTAATTTTCTTTTGAAGGCGGTAATTTTGTTACAGGCCTTTAACATTGTTGTCTGTTTAAATTGTAATGATAAATTTAATTCGTTCGGTTATTTGAAAGATATCTGCCATAAAAGACGGAAGAATCAAATTTTATCACACAAATGGTCTTTCAAATTAAAAGAAATATAGGAAAAAAAAGTTTGTAATTCCGCTCAAATTCGTTCAAATAGCCTTGTTAAAATTTTAAAATGAGAGCAGGAGTGTTTTATGTTTGCTGCCATAATCTTCACACAATAATGAGAACAAACGGGATTGTAGTGGACGTGTTTTGATGAAATTAATTATTTTTACCTCTTCACCCTGAACCAATTTTAGGTTTGGCGGCATTTGTTTCATCACGAGTGCCTGCCAGTGCAGGATACAATAGCTGGAACAACAATTAGCCTCGTGATACTGCTCTTGCAGTTTTAGCAGTCATCGCCTTGGCCCCGTTTGTACAAATGTCGATGCAATCATTCCAATTGAGATGATGGTTTTCTTCAAATAATATATTCATTTTATTAAAAATTTAATTTCCGGTAGTGTTCGTGGTCGGCGGTGAGCACATAAGCATGTCTTCTTCAAAAGGATGTTCATATGGATATCTCACAATAACCAGCAAGATGGCCAGAGCACCATCAGCAGACTCATTCGTTTTCAAGACGAATTGTGTTTTTTGTAGGCGTGTAACTAGTTCTTGTTTGACTTAGCTTGTCATATCATGAGTTCGGCGCGAAACAGTATCGTTTGATAGCGGTAGAGTGGAAGCGGTAGTGAAGGTGCTTTGCAGATTTATCCTTGAGCATACATTTTGTTATGTCTAACACACATGGTTTTATCAAATTCTCAGCGATAGTATGCGCTTTAGCGATAGTCATCATTAATCAACCCATCTGAGTCCACTGCTGGGCATAGGTCTCGCTTTCGTTCTTCCACTTCCTTCTGTCCTGTGCCAAGTTGATCTAATTTCCGGCTACGCGTCTAATATCGTCCATATCAACTTGTAGGAGGTCGGCCTCTGCTTCTTTTAGAGCTCCCAGGGTTTCCATATCAATATTTCCTTTGTCCACCTGTTACCAGTGGTTCTTGCGAGTAGCCCTGCCAAGTTCCATTTTAAGTCGGTTATGCGTTCTACTATGTCTGCAACTCCTGTTGTTTGTCTTAACCATTAATTTGTCTTCCTGTCCCTTCTGGTCACTTCTTCCATCGATCGTTCCATTGCCATTTGGGTTTATAGACAGTTTTTTCACTGTCTTCTTGGTTAACGTTAAAGTTTCGACTCCATAGGTTATAACAGGCAACACGCATTGATCGTAGACTCCATAGGTTATAACAGGCAGCACGCATTGCTCGTACACTATTCGTTTTAAACATATTGGATATTGACCTACTAGTGTCTTAATTTTCCAAGGGCGCCCATCCTAAGCCTATCCTTCTGGTAATTTCGCATGTCTGATTATCTCTGCCAATTTTGTTGGTATGTCCAAGGTATTTGTATGCGTCAACTTCTTCAATTGTTGCATTGCCGATCATTATTGTCCCTCCCAAGATGAAAATCACTGATAGTAATACTTCAAAAAAGTATTCAATGATAGCTAACTAAATACGATGCATCATAGTTTTTTGACTTTTCAATAATTGTTCTTTTTACGTACAAAAAATTCTTCATTCTTGCCTTTAAACTAGGGGTGTCTTCTTCTTCAAAATGTAGACACATTTTGGCAGGTACCATGGACCTATTAGGAAGTAGTTTATTATATCCCCGGCCAAGCCATGCCTATGCTGTGGCCACCTCGTGGCAAGCAATGGAGTACCACCACGAGTAATTCTGGCAAGAGAAACCTCTCAATTAGTGTCGTTCGGAACCGGCGATAAACTGAAGGTCCCGTATGTTTGTGGATGATGCATTCCACAATTATGCGTGAGAGGTTGCCTACGCTCTTCATTGATGTTATGATTCATCATATTTCCTTTTTTCGCCTTTGAAACCGTGGAGCCTGACGCACTTGTATCACCGTCTTGATCGGGTATTGCTGTATCCTCCGGACGTATCACTTTTGAAGTTTTTAGTTTAACTTCCTAAGCCCTTTAAGCCAACGTTGCATTATTCTTCTTTATATTTTGAATATACAGTAAAGACGAACTAAATAATATTTTCACGAGATACAGGACTGCAAAACAGCAAACACGATGTTGCGCAAAACACTCGACGCGAATGACGAACGTACGGCTCGGCGTGTGCATACATTAATTATCGAAAGGTGTGGTTGAACTTTTAGCTTAACCGGTGCCGCCGCCGGGCGCCGCTCTCGATCCAAAATAGAATAATGCGGCAAGGACCATTGGTTTAACCCAGGTTAGATTAGGTTGCTCCTGTAAGATTTCCTACATACGCGCGGCAGCGCGAACTCTCGATCCATAATAGCGTAATGTGGCACGGAACGTTGGTTTAACAGAGGATAGATAGCTACCTATCCCAACGGGAAATTGTCTTCGTTTCAAGTGGCTACTACACTATTAAGAAAGTACATAGCGGTGTTCCACAGGGCTCAGTTATGGGCCCAACGCTGTTGAACATAGTTTACGATGGGGTACTAAAAGTTGACAAGCCAGAAGGGGTACACATTATCGGCTTTGCAGATGATCACGCCCTGGTGGTATGTGTCAGAACGGAGCAGGGGTTGAAGCGGAGGACAAATGAAGCCATACAAAAGATAAACAAGTGGATGGAGGAGAAACAGCTGAAGCTAGCACATGAAAAGACGGAGGCAGTTCTCTTAACTGGTAAGAGAAAAATTGGGGAGGTTATATTCAAGCTCAGAGACTCTGCAATTAAACCAAAGAGGATAAATTATTATCTAGGCGTACTGATTGATAAGAATATGGTATTTTGAGAGCACGTCATAAAAGCTGCTGTAAAAGCCCAAAAATCCCTGTCTGCGCTGGATCGGCTTATGCCTAATGTAGGAGGACCACAAAACAGCAAGAGAAATCTGCTATACTCAGTGGTCCACTCTGCAATGCTCTACACGTTCCCCGTACGGGCGAGGGCTATGAGCGTAGATGTAAACAAACACAAGCTTGGAGCGATCCAAAGAATGCTGGCAATCAGAACAAGCAGTGCCTATAGAACTGTCTCCAGAGAAGCGGTCCTAGTCAGTTAGTGCAGAAGAGATCAACCATATACTTAGCAAGACGCAGTGAAACCAATAAAAGCAAAGATTACATAAGGAATACAAGTAGGTCGAAACTATTCCGGGCGTGGCAAAATGAGTGGGAAGTCTGCGAAAAGTGGCAATGGACAAAGTTGCTTATAAAGGACGTGGAAGAATGGGTAAAGAGGAAGTATGGAGAGCTGAGTTATCACCTAACTCAAGTCCTCAGCGGACATGGCTGTTTCCGAGATTACTTCCACAAGATTGGACGAGCTCCCAACAGCTTATATGAATATTGCGGCGAAGAGGACAGCGTGGCGCACACCATTTACGACTGTAACAAGTGGGACGACTATGAGAAAGGATGTCCCAAACTATATAGAGCCACGGAACAATAGAGTTCATGTTAAAATCGGAAAGCTATTGGAACAGCATCAACAAAGCCATATACGACAATATCAGTTGCAAAGAGAAGGTCGAGAGAAGTAGGCAGAAAGCTGATTACGCGCAACCTAAACAATCAATAGCCAGACAGCAGCAGTTGTTGTAACAACCCAACGACGTCTTCTGAAATTAAGGGAAGGAGACGTAACTTAGGCACAGGATGAGGGAGGAAGCATGCGAAGCATGAAGCATGTGTTTGAACATGAAGCATGTCCACTTGAAGCATGTGTTAAACGATACCCAGTGAAGCCAAGCGGAGGAGTTTTAGTGGGTATGCTGACCACTAAGAATTTGGACAGAGGGCCCCACACAACTCAGAGTTGTGCGTACAATAATACATTTCCCCTCCCCCTCTGAAAAAATAGGTTAGAATAGGTTGCCCACCAAGAAGCGGCAGATAAATCAACACTACATACGCGCGGCAGCGCAAACTCACGATCCAAAATAGGAGAATGCAGCTTCCGCACCTTGCGATAATTAATGTATACGCCTCGTGTTCCGTCGCGTTGCGCAGTCCCGCGATCGCGAGTAGGGCAAGATGATATGAGGCGTTGCGTATACGAAGGGCGAACTCAACATTGGGTCATTTTTTTTCACGGATGGGATCAGAACCCTCTCGAGAATCCGCAGGTATATGTGTCATAAGTTCATCAAAATCGACATCAGTCTTTGCTGAGTCCGTCGCCACGCGTGTTACCAAACTAATTATCTCGATTCTGATTGGTTTATTAATGAATAAATAACTACAGTTGACCGTGTGTCTCAATTTATATGTAATCTTATGGAAAAGTGTGACTTTAACAGTGATTTATGAAAATTAATATTACTTCTTATCTAAAACCCGTACAAACTTTTTCTCAACTCAAGCTTCACTATTTTTTCAACTAATTTTGCGTTTGAACTTGTATGTGACTACTTAATGTGAAATAGTTGATAAGAACCGCCGAGTCAGCATTTTCGTAATTCAACATGTATACATTCAGATGTTCGGACGTTTTGTTGACAATAAATTTACTAACACACACCTCGAGCGGGGTCGGATGTTTAGCATTGATAATTATTTTATAGCTATTCGGGGGGGTGGGGGTAGTAGAGGTGGAGGATCCAGAACATATCATCTTTCCCTACTACCGCGCGCGTCGCGTGCCTAGATACGAGAGAAGTATTTTTGATTTCTTTTCTCATTATTATCAGTATTCTCGTGGAGCCCCTACAGAGGCTTTGCGGAGCCCACAATTGCAAATTTATTTGATTGATTAATGTACTAAATTTATTTGATTAATGTACGAAATATTTTTATTTTGAACATAAATAATGATTTATAAACAAAAGCCAAATATAAAAATTATTTAATAAACATCAAAATAACATTGTCAAAAATATCAAAATTATAAAATGTATTAAAATGTTGAAACCTGTAAGAAAAGGAAAATTAAGACTGACAGAATGGACCACATCAAACAACCTCGTTCTCGCCTTGATATGTTGGACCTGCGGCTTGACCAACCTTGAAAACCTTCCAGGATTATTCAGCAAATATGGAAACGTCATCGCAGTGTTTCCCCTTGTCGTAACAAATCTGCTTATCGTCATCCCACTACTCTTTGCTGAACTATCAATTGGACAGTATACAAGCCGAAGTTTATTGGGTGCTTGGAGAATGGCACCGATTTGGAAAGGAATTGGTTTCGCTTCTACGTTATTCTTATTCATCTGGGGTACTGTCACTGCTTACTTTACATCACAAGCCCTTTTCTACTCAATGAAGAGTTTGAGTTGGGAATTACCGTGGTCAACCTGTGGAAAATGGTCCAATGACAACTGTTATAATTTGACTGCCTGGAAAAACTTTGATTGGTCTCCAAATGGATCTGTAGTGGAAAACAATTTCGAACAGTATTATAATATCGTTGTTTTACGCGGAAATTCTGGGAAAGTCAATGTTTCATTGATTGTTGCAACATTCTTTGTGCTGGTATGGATTTTTATTTGTTTGTCAAAAGTTCTCATTTCCATTGAAAAGGTTTTAAATTTGTTCACACTTATCCCCTTCATGTTTTTGAGTATACTTATGTTGACTTCTCTGTTTTATCCCGGAACCCTCCAAGGTTTGTGTAAATTTTTGAGTCCCAAATTCCATGCTTTAAGAAACGTCAATTTGTGGGCTGATATGGCCAATATGAATATTTTTTCTGTGGGATTGGGTTTAGGTGGTTTAATCTCAATCGCTTCTCATGCAAACTTCCGCAGCAACATCTACACTACTTGCATGTTCATTCCAATGTTTAACAATTTAAGAGACATTTTCTTTTGTATCTTTGTTTATTCCAGTTACGCAGGCTATTGCATTTGGGAAAACATATCTGTAGACGCCCTATTCAATTACGAAACTTCTTTATTATTCGTTAAACTTCCTATGGTTATATCTCGATGGCCTTTTTACTCGCACATTTGGAACTTCATCTACTTCACATATTTATTCATGGTGGGCTTCCGGTCTCTTCTATTCATATTCTTAACATTGATAGAAAATATCCAAGAACAATCAAAGGTGTGTTTGGTTTATCCAAAAACCGTAATGGCTTCAATATGTGGAACAATATTTGTGTTTGAAGTAGTATACTTTACAGAAACAGGAATGAATTTAATCTATTATATGAAGGAAATGATAACTGGTCCAATAATTTTACTCGTGGTATTTATACAATTTATTGGTATATTTTATATCTACGGATCGGGAAATTTAGTGAGAGATATTTATTTCATGCTAAACCGCAAAACTAGATTTATTAAGTACTATTGGAAGACCTTCCCAGTGCTTCTATTACTACTGATGCTGTATAAGCTGTATATCTGGCATATCACCATGCCGGGGAAGAAATGGGTACTCATGCTTGAACTGTTCCTGTTCACAAGTGTTATTGCATGTTGGTTCCTTTGTTTGTTGGGATATTGTTTCGAGAACCGGCGCAAAGTCTTCAAGGGATTGTGGGAGCCCTCGGATGATTGGGGCAACGTAAACGCCGAGGTGAGGAAGACCAGGGAGTTGTTTAAGAATGAAGTGATTGGTGAAGAGTTTACGTACAGACAGGACTTGTTTTCTAGAGAAATTCCCGCAAATTAAATGTTTAATGTTCAAACAATGTGTGAAATAAAAGATTTTTTAAACGTAGTTTTGTGTAAAGATTATAGACAAAGGAATATTATTTATAATTGTGGAAATGTTTTGTGTGAATCAGTTATTGATCTGCGTGAACAGAAATATAGTAAATTAAAGAGTTTAATAAGCGCGGTTTTGCAGCACGCGTCCATGTTTAGATTGGATGTTTAGAATGGACAAGTGCGAAAAACGCCTTATGAACGAGTTTTTTATACTATTTTTTCTATTTTGCGCCCTTTTATGCCATTTCTAAATAAAAAAATCGCCGATACATATTGAGAAAATTGTATCGCACTCGGCGAGCCATAACCGCACGCGTATGAGTGCTGTTATGAGTCCATTACAGACGCAAAATAGAAAATAGTATATTACGTAATGAGAGTTGTAAAACGCATATTACGTACGAGCGGAACAGTTACGTAATTCCACGAGTTCGTAATTGCCTTACAACTCGAATTATTTACTATACTTTATCTACGACCATACAAATTTGTTTCTGTTTAATAAGAAAAATATGTTTGATGTAACACCTTCGACCTTATTTAACTTAATAGAAATGAAAAGAAATACATTCGTAATGGTTACATACCTTTTTATTTAGTACTTATTTATAGTTTTAGTTAAATTTAAACGTGAAAAAACGAAATGAGTGACAGCTTCTATGTGAATGATGTGACGTTTAATGATTGTTTGGAAATCACGAAGTACTATATTTAAAAATAGTATCAACGTGCAGCTCTCAACCAATCAACGAATTGTAAACCAAATAAGCGTATGGTTATCCACATTAATTACGGATTGTTACATGCGTGGTCTGTTAGAAAAGTATCCGACCTTTAGCCGATAAAAAAAAACTGGCATACCTGGAGCGTTGGAAACCTAATCACCTTCAAAGTAGTCTCCTTGGGACTCCACACACTTCTACCAGTTGTGCCGCCATTGTTTGAAGCATTCCGAAAAAGCCTCTTTCGGAATCGACTTTAGATTGGCTGTCGTTGCAGCCATAATGTCCTCTCTTGTCTGAAATCGCGTTCCTTTCAATGGCCTCTTGACTTTGGGGAATAGCCAGAAGTCGCAGGGGGGCATATAAGGAGAGTAAGGAGCCTGTCGAACCAGCGGAGTCTGGTTTTTCGCCAAAAAATTGTGAACCAAGTGTGAAGAATGTGCTGGAGCATTGTCGTGATGGAGTCGCCAATTTCCTGATGACCACAACTCAAGTCGCTTGCGCCGCACAGCATCACGTAGACGACGCAGCACATCCCTCATTTCACTTGTCGTCATTTTACTTGCATTGAAAAACCGACGAGAGCACTACACACTACGTCACTCGAACACTGCTCGACAGCAACTGACGCTATCTACAGGCGTGAAAAAATTCACGCTTACGCACTAAGGTTCAAGGTCGGCTCATGCAAGCGCGCTTGATTCAAATCCATCAGGTTTTCAAAATAAAAAATAAGGTCGGATACTTTTCTAACAGACCACGTATGTTTGTTGTATGATGTATTTACATAATCCACGAACTCTACAATATTGGGCAATTACAATAGTGGTCGTAGATTAAAGTTTTTAAAGAATAGTACAATATGATCATAGACTAGTACATGTGGATCATATTCTTTTGGGTCGAAGAGTTGTGGAAATATCGTGGAAAAGTTGATAAGGGTAAAACGAATGTTTTATATCATTCAGTTCAAATAATTTTAATGCTGTCCGGTTTTCAAAACAAAATCAGTTTTCAAATGAAGTTTGCTAATTGTCTGGAAAACATGCAGTGTTGCTAATTGTCTGGAATCAAAGTTATTATATTTAAAGAAGTTATTCAAGTTTTCTGCAAATATCTCGTCAATGCTTTAGAATAGAAAATTGGTACTTGGTCCATCATATGTAGGACGGTGGTACCTACAAAAAAGTATTCATTGCGAATTTTGCAAAATCGCTCGGTTTATTGTTAGTCACAAAAGTGAAAAATGTAAAAAGCGATTTTTTCAATGTACTTCAATGTCCGCGTTCTCCATTTAAGGAGAACGCCAAATCTCCTTAAATGAAGAACGCGGACGGTGGAACAATGTAATCATTATTTGACAAGCGATGTCGCACGACGTCGCGTAGCTGAGTGTCGCGCATATGGGAATCGACCTTTAAGGCCGATTCTCATATACGCGACATCGACTGTCAAATAATCATTACATTGTTTTAAATGGGCACGTCGCGTAGCCATAATGAGAACGTGCCCATTTAAAACAATGTAATCATTATTTGACAGGCGATGTCGCGTGACGTCGCGTAGCTGAGAATCGGCATTTCAGGGACCCACACACGTTTAGATTATGTATGTAGAATAATACGAAAATGACACACACAAGAAAATGCAGCAAGTGGAAACAAGAGAGAGAAAGGAAGCGTTCAAGCAAGCTAGGCGAGAGTCAGACCGAGTATGTAGATAGAAGAAAAGAAATCACGAGAATGACCAAGCCCTAAAGATGGAAACAGACTTCCAAACCGGAGGTATACGAAGCACGTATAAATACCTTAAACGAATTAGAGAGGGATGCAAACAGGGATGGGCTGCCAAATTTTGAACAACCGGCTCGCTACTATTTCGAAAAAGAAAAAAACGGTAATTGAGTACATAGAGTCCATATGCCTTGTTCATTCGCAGAAACATCATTATTGTACCCTTGTTTCTGTTGCTATAACCTGTGATTCTGGTGCATCCAAGATGTAACAAAAGGAATGGCGTCGAAATTCGCTATTAGTTTCCCCAATAAATACATTGTTATTAGATATATGTTCCACAGTAAGGCTACTTCTTAATTTTGATGCAATTAAATTCATAAGGCTAAAACCTCTCTCAGGTCCTGAACTACTAATATCAATTGTGCTTGCTATTTTTTTAAAATTGAATTAGTTAACTGAATATTTTTTAGTTATATGTTTGCGTCTATAAAGTTACGAAAATCATTAACATCTACTTGAAACACATTTCACATTTAACAAGCGGCTCGCCGATTTTCAAAAATTTTAACCCGGCTCCAGCCCACCCCTGGATGCAAACCACACACCACTTTATGCCGAGACCAAACAGGGCAAATTATCAGCGACCCTAACCAAATACAAGAAACCTGGAGAAACCAGGATGGTTAGCACAGGTTAACTTGCTACTTTCTTATATACTGGGCATATTACGCTTTTCCTCCATTCTAGGGGCATGTATTCTTCGTTCCATATTTTGGTGATTAGTGGCTAGATATTCCCCGCAGAGTTTAATAACTTCTGTTGTTTTTTTAGTCGCTCAATGGCTCTCGTGACTTCATCATAAATAATAGGTTGGAACTGGTTGGAACTAGAGATGAGCATGGGATCCCATCGAATAGCGCTTGCGCAGTTCGGCTGGGATTTTTAAAAAGAAAAGTCCTATTTTATCCTTGAAAATGGTGCAACTTTGTTTTTAACGATTTTAACGATCAGATTGAAAATGGACAATAATCCAAAATTATAACGCAAAATTTTATTACATGTCCAGCTCTAGATTTCTGGGATAACAATGTAGTTCCTGAAAAATCTTCCGATCCATTGGCGACAAAAAAGAATTACTCATTTTCGAAAACAAAGTCTGCTGTATGGGAAAAATGGGATGAATGGGACGGGCCGAGCGAGCGGTATGGGATGGGACGAAAATTTTACGTTTGTGGGATGGGACAGTGGGACGAAAATGTGATGTGATGGGACAGTGACTGGGATGCGTCCCACAGGATAGGATCCGGGACGAGAAACTCGTCCCATGCTCATCTCTAGTTAGAACCCATCACAAAAAAACATAATATTGGAGTGCCAAGCGGGATTTCGCCAGGGAAGATCCACAATAAACCAACTGTTCACAGTTAAACTGATGCTACAGAAAGCCTTGGTGCACGACACGGATGTATACAATATTTTCGTAGACTTTAAAGAGACCTATGACTCGATAAACCGAGAAAAGCTTTATGTTGTCCTAAGAGACCTAGGCATACCAGGGAAACTGATACGAATGAAACAAGTCACTATGAGGGACTGCACAGCACAGGTTCAAGAACGAGGCGAAGTAACGAAACCGTTTACATACCAACAGGGGCTAAAACAGGGACACGGACTGGCATTGACCCTTTTCAACCTGGTCCTAGAATATGTAGTTAGGAAAGCGCGAGTGGGAACAGCAAACTTGCTTACAAATAAATCCACGCAACTAGTCGCTTATGCAGACGATATTAATATAATTTGCCGAACGAATCAGGCGGCAGAAGAAACCTATCACCTATTAAAAGAAGCTGCCATATCAATAGGACTACAGGTAAACATGACCAAGACAAAATACATGATTCAAACAAGAACAGGAGCAATCCCTATCGCCACACAGGACAACATAGAACAGGTGAGCGACTTTAGATACCTGGTGGTCAACCTCAACATCAGGAGAGTAGATGCAGAAATTAAAACAAGCATAATGCAAGCAAATAAGGCCTACTTTGCCTTGATGCTGGTATTCAAATCGAAAAACATACACAGGAATACCAAAGTACAGGTGTACAAAAGCATAATCAGACCCATCCTCACATATGAATGTAAAACTTGGATCCTTACGCAGAGCAATGAAGTAAGAATAGACACCTTTGAAGAGAAAAATAATGCAAAGAATTGTGGGTCGAGTATATGAAAACAATGTATTTAGAATTCGGTATATCAGGGAAATTTACCGGGCACTCAAAATGAATTACCAAAAACGGATTTCCAAAAAGGGCTCTCAATGGAAAAATGCTTGGGAGAAGACCAGTAGGTCGACCGTGAAAACGGTGGGAAGATGCAGTTAAAAAGGATGCCGGAAATCTGCTAAACACTAGAGATTGGAGAAGAGAAGCGATGAATAAGGAAGAGTGAAGGAAAAAGCCAAGGGAGACCTTGGCCCAACCAGGGCTGTAGCGCCAGTGAAGATAGAGAGGGAGAGAGAAAGAGAATGAATGTGGGATAATAAACATCAAAATCAAGTAAATATTTGTCATTACAGAGCACTTATGGGCTCCACAAAACCTGTTTTAGCACATTGAGTGATAAATAAAGTAAATTACATTAGTTTCTATAGAAAGTAGATTCATAAGCAAATTACTATCTTATAATCACATGACTAGTTAATGAAACCTTGACTTACTAAAACTTATCCACCTTAAACAGATTCATAAAGAATGCTAATTAACCATCCAGGGTTAAATGTTTTATAACAAATGACGAGAAAATAACTTTGTCGAAATGATTTATTTTAAAACAAGACACTAATTAACATAATTAAAATATTTCTCCGCAACAAAAAAAATTAAACATAAAATTGCTTTTTTATTTTCCGTCTAGATTACAAATAACATTAACTGACTACCAACTACATTAAAAACTAATTGTATTGATGACAATCAATCGCCTTTGCGTTAAAATACTTGTGGAATGCCATGAGAACAACTTGAATACATCAAAACTCTGCAAATGTTTTCTTTACATATAATTGAAATATAATACATTAAAATATACACGTTCGGTTTAATTCCTGGGGATTAAACACTGAGGGACGATCTGCTGTTGGCCCAGAACTGGTGTCCAGAAATGGCCAGAGTTACCAAGTAGAGACAAGCTGCGATCCAACAGTTGTAGGCGTTTCTTGTGTATCCAGTCTCGACTGCAGTGTAAAATTCTTCAGCATTATCGTACTCAGCTGCGATTCCTGGTAGATCTTCGGCCAAGGCAACCGAGTGGATGTAATAGAAAACTCCCATAAGCGAGAGTTGGATGATTCCCCAAATGCTGATGATCAGTCCGCAAAGAGACAGTTTTGGACCACAAATTGGCATTTTGGAGAAGAGTTTTACACAAAAATGAAATTAACTGTAGCACACAACACACCTATGTTGGAGAGAAATCATATGACCGACGCAACTGTCACTTGATTACGCGATGTTGCAATTTTATTAACTTCATTTTGGTGCGATTTTATTTCTTCGCATCAAACTAAAAGTCGTTATTATTGTTCTAATTACGAATTGTTTTATTAGTTTAATAATTTAATTAGCTAAAATGATTACTAAGCTAGTTTATAGCTAAATCATTTGTTTCATTTGGAATGAAATTACTTTATGTAACTTTGGCAACGTTTTGTGGAGGCGCATGACCAAGAGTTACGTATGTTTATCTGATTTGCACAGGGACGTATTAAAGAATTTGTAAACTTAAAACTATTCGCGTTAATAGATCAACTAAGGAATATTATCAATTGATAACGCAGATTATCAGATTGCTGATTTCAGCATTGTTTAGTTCTTAAATATTATTTTCATTGATTTATATCATTCCATGATTAATTACTGCGACTATGTAATTAGAAAAATGTTATTTAATGTTAATTTCTTTAATTTCCTTATAACTTTTCTTTTTGATTTTTTTTATTCAAACAATTAAAACATAATTTTATATTTCATGATCAACCTGAGAAGTTTCTAATTGTTTTGGGTTTTTGCTATTTTTGTTAAAACTCGTTTGTTACTCGCATAATCAGTTATTAACCGGCTATGAATATTTCTAACGATTATTAACCACCTATAGTTTTTCTGATAAATATTAGATAAATCTTATTTATCTCGAAGAAATAAATCACAAGCCTCCAACTGTATAAAAGAGAATTCAGCAAACAACAATAGTCATTTTTAGGGTTACCTAAGTGCATGCGCATCCGCCAAGTTTGGAAGGTGGGAATATGAAAGTTTCGGGCACATATTTAGTTATACGTCAAATAGTTCGGGTACATTTTGACGTATAACATGGCGGAAATTTTTCATGGCGGCTTTTGCCTAAATCCTTTGACATGATCCATCTTGAGAAAGAATTCAAGATGAGAATCAGTTTAATTCCATTATTCCAAGGTTTAAATTAGATTTCCCATAAAGTCTCCACTTACTGTACATATAAAGTTGAACTAATATATCAAAATTATAAACCAACTTGGTTGATTGATTTAACAAATCACAGAAGCCTGTGAAACATCAACTTGATAAGAATTTCCGTTGACATCTGTCCTTCAAAAAAGTACGATGTCGATATGTGTCTCATCTAGTTTAGTTCCCTGTTAATTGTTCCAATTGCATCATGTTTTATTTCACGCGTTCTTATCAATTTGTTTATTACCAGGTATCACTTATCACTAACAAAACTATCTCTATCACAAAAAACCGCCAGATAAGCGCAAGAAAATGAATTACAAGCAATTTATTGTTGTATGTTTCTCCTCACATTTAATTTCGGTATCGTTTGCAGCCCGATCTTCAAATCGGCAGTTTGCCGCCTGATCCGGCGACCACCTACTATCTCTACGACCGAGTTGTCAACGTTCGCGACAATTTCACGGTCCCGCTTGGATATACAGGATCTGTGATCGCCATACACAAACCGCAATCGCAGAAACCCGAGGATTTCATGTACGATGTTATGTTCGATAAGCCGTTCGAAGGCGGCATGGCTCTAAACTGCTCCCAAGGACGGGGCTACAGAATGTCCCGGACCGCCTTGATCAACCGATCCTACGGCGCCAGACATCTAGAAGAAAAAACTGGAAAAGCAGGTAATGTTTTTGTTTTGTTTATTATTTCAGGAACTTAATATAAACAATAATCGTGTACTGAAGAAATACAGACTTCATCAACAGAATGTGCTATTTCATTTTCTTCTAGTACTTCGTTGTTAGAATCAACATTTAGCAATTCTTTGGATATTTGAATCACTTAGAATGAATAGCTTGCTGGTAACTCTGTGTACTGCAACCTTCATTGAACTATTGTACGTACCTCCCCCTTTTCTGATCATTCAGAACAGCATAGGTATTCAGGCATTCAGAACAGCATAGAATCTTTAATTTTGGAAGCTTCTATTTTTGGCTTTCCCACACAATTACAAACCATTTTGGATCTGATAGTTTGTTAGCTTACTTCTTTAATGTGATCTAAATAGTACGCATCTTTCGATGCACATCCACTTAAAAGATATTTGGGTATGTTCTCATGCATCAGAAATACAGGGTGTGGCAACATAACTTCCTTTTTTGAAATGCGCTCCATTCAGGCTGTAGGCGGAGCAGGAGTGGTCTCATTCAAGAGGTGTGGTTGTAAAGTTTTGTTGCTCACCCCGATCAGACGCCATCATGCGCTGGAACGGTGAAGAGCGTACATCCACCTACTTTTCGAACGGATGTTCTGTGATAGCAGCCCAGTGCGCCTTCCGAAATCGCTTTGGAAATCAATTGTTACATGGGTCACTACGTGCCAACAAACCGGGTGTGCGAGAAGACGAAGAACTGAAGTTCCTCAGCCCATCAGATCACCTCATAACATTGAGGCAGTGAGAGATTCAATCTTGCAATCCCCACGGCGTTCTGTGCGCAAACATGCGTCTGCCGTTGGACTTTCAGATCGTTCAGTGAAGCGAATTCTTGACGATGACCTACATTACCATCCCTACAAGTTGGCGATTGTGCAGGATCTCTCAGAACGAGACTTCAATTCTCGAAGAAACGCATATGAGGGACTTCTCGAAAACGTTCCTAAGAACGCTATTGGTTTTTTTCAGTGATAAAGCCCGTTTTCACTTAAGTGGGTACGTTAAGAAGCAGAACATGCGCTAATGGGCTACTAGGATACTACTACCTAGATTTGCATCAAAGACATTTACATTCACCTAAAGTCGCAGTGTCGTGTGCAATTACCTCGGCTGAGATTGTTAGTCCCTGGTTTTTTGAAGAAAATGAGGTCTTAAATGTGTGCTAAATTTAGTTCTTAATCTTAAAATGTGCTATATTGAAACGCATCTTTCGATGCGCCTCTACTTAGAAGATATTTTGGTATGTTCTCATGGATCAAAAGTACAGGGTGCGACAACATAACTTCCTTTTTTAAAATGCGCTCCATTCATTCTGTAGGCGTCGCAGCGGGGCAGGAGTGGTCTCATTCGAGAGGCGTGGTTGTAAAGTTTTGTTGTTTACACCGATCAGACGCCTTCATGCGCTGGAACGGTGATGAGCGTACGTTCGCCTATTTTTCGAGCGGATGTTCTGTGATCGCAGCCCAGCGCGCCTTCCAAAATCGCTTCCATGTAGCCGTTGGGTCCTGTCCCGCACCGGAAATCAATTGTTACCTGGGTCACTACGTTCCAACAAACCGGGAGTGCGATAAGACGAGGAACTGGAGTCCCTCGGCCCATTAGATCACCTCAGAACATGAGTGAGTGAGAGCTTCAATCTTGCAATCCCCACGGCGTTCTGCGCGCAAACATGCGTCTGCCCTTGGACTTTCAGATCGTTCAGAGAAGCGAATTCTTCACGATGACCTGCATTACCATCCCTACAAGTTGGCGGTTGTGCAGGTTCTCTCACAACAAGACATCAATTCTCGAAGGAACGCATATGGAGGCACTTCTCGAAAACGTTCCTAAGGACGCTATTGGTTTTTTTTTGGTGATGAAGCCCATTTTCACTTAAGTGGATACGTTAAGAAGCAGAACATGCGCTACTGGGTTACTAGGGTACTACTATCTAGATTTGCATCAAAAGCAAATTTTACATTCACCTAAAGTTGCAGTGCGGTGTGCAATTTCCTCAGCTGATGTTTTTTTTGAAGAAAATGAGGTCACAACGACATTAAAGTCGGACTCGTATGTGAACATGTTGGAGGAATTTTTCTTTCCACGACTTGATGAATTAGACTTAGGGGACATTTGGTTCCAATAAGACGGAGCAACGGCTCACACTTCAAGGATATCAATGAAAGTTTTGAGGGAACACATCCCAGGGCCCACCCGATTTGGCCCCTTGCAATTTCTTTTTGTGGGGTTATTTAAAATCCCGCGTTTATGTCAACCGTCCAAGGATCTGAAGGCCAATATCTGGACAGAGATTGCGAACATACCTGCTGATATATTGATGAGGGTCATGGCTAGCGCCAGAACTCGGCTTACTCAGTGTATGAACAATGGGGGCCATCACCTACCTGACTTCATTTTCAAAACCGTGTAAAACAAATCTTTAGATATGTAGAAAAAAAGTTATATTGCCGCACTGTAGAAAGAAAGAAAGTTATATTGCCGCACCCTGTATTTGGTCCAAAACTTGTGCTGCTTTCCTTCGAACTTTTTTTCTGCTAAACTCTTATGCAGGCCCGCCGCTGGGCGCTTCACCACCCGCAAAACAGCGTGCAAAACAGACAATGCCGCCCCCTCTTTACCTACCTGCTTATTTTTTTATCATTCTAGGCGAGAGATTCCGCTTTCCACGAGCTATAGGTACTGTACTACTTACTATTCGTTAAACTATCGCCCTATATAGCAGAAAAGAGAATTCCTCACGTGCATAAAAAAACGTTAACGTTTATTTTCCATTTAGTTCAATAGATGTTTTAAAGACATAATAAAAACAAATACAAATAAGCAAATTATGACAATGTGTTCAAAAAGGACATTTCTATATTTGCCGTGGTGCCCGCCCTGCACGCCCGGTCCCGGCGAGCCTGCTCTTATGTATCTATCTTTAACTTTTCTGTATCTTGATTATTTCTTTTTTTGTAGGTCATCTTATTCAACAGTTAACTGGTGCAAATTTGCACAAGATGCCAATACAACCACCGCCGCATATGAATGCAAACCAACAACATATCTTCATCCAGCCGCATCCCGCACAACCACCGATCCTGCATAATCCTCCGCACCAGTTGCTTCAGCAAAGATTCCCAATGCCACAGCAGCAAATAGACCCCAGGCAAAACTTCCGAATGCCTTTTTACCGCCCACAGAACTCTGCATTCGCTAGTTGGAATCAACCGATGCCGAATAGTTTTGGTAAGTTCCCCTGCCCCGTGCCGATGAACCAAGGCTTTCAGATGGCTAATTTCTCTGTACCGAACCAACCGATGAAAATGCCAATGATTCCACCGGTGCCCGAGAGCAAAACCGATTTTATGCCAAACTTTGTTCAAACTAAGCCCGAGGTTCCAGCTGGAAGTAATCAAAATTCGCAAGATCTGAATGCTAGAAAAGTTGTAGAAACCAAAAAGGAGGAGAATGTTGTGAGTGAGAAAATGGTTGTTGAAAATGAGGATAATGAAGAAACTGCGGTTGTTTTGAAGAAGATTTTGAAAATTAATGATAAACAACTTGAAAAAAATGATGAAACTACAACTCCCTTATCTGTACAAGACATCTTTGCTGTAAGTATTTCTATAATCGCATTGAAATTATTATTATAGTTTGTTACATTATTTTTCAAAGATTTCGTAATTTTTATAAAGATTTTATAAAGGTCGCTTTTTTAGTGGAGTTTTATGGAACACCCCGTATACTTCAAATTAGCAATGTAAATTTCATTTGTCATTTTATATTTTTGTGTCAAAATATTTGGTCAATCAAAATTTCAAGTTATAACATAACAATACAAAATATAACGGAACCACAGCAGTAACATTTCTAACAATTATTAAAGAATTTGTAAGCAAATTACAACATTCATTTAGATAAAAGTTGTTTTTCGAAACTAACCAATTAAATTTCAGTATGCATCAGCAAACATGTTGAAACTATCGCAAGCCTCCACCGTACCACCACCAGCAGCCGCGTCCTCGTACAGCCTCCAACTGCTGTCCCACTACCAAAGTCAAGGCCTGGGCTGTCCACACTACAAATATTTCGATTCGCCGAACGGCACCCACTGCCAAGCCCAACTGACGCTTCCCAACAGCGCAGAGGTGGTCTTCGGAGAACCTGCCCTCACCAAGGAACTCGCTTGCGAAAGCGTCGCCAAGAAAATCTTGGTGAAACTGAACATCAAAGATGCGAAAATCACTGCGGGTCCCATACCCTGGTTCCCCACACCGCCCAAACAGTGGTGCGAATCTGATAAGACGAAGAGCAACAAACAGAGTAAGAATAAGCACCCGCAGCACAAATCGCCGCAACCGCTGCAACACAAGCAGAATCACAAGCAACAGGTATGTTATAGAATCATCAAAGGATCTGCCATACATAACATATAGCTTCATTGCTTACAAATGGTATGACTATGTCTAGCCTTTCTTAACATCTTCGGTTGTCTTGAGGTATTAGTATCATTCATTCTTTGTCCAATCCATCGTTTAGGAACAGTTGTGCGGGTGCACCAAAAAATGTGCGTGTGAACCATCTTGCTGAAACCAGACATCTAGGTGGATGAGGTCATTATTATCTGGGTGGAGGTCGACTGTATTTTATATCGAATGATTTTTTTATCGGGTATGTAACATTCGGAGGTTCTTTTCAGATGTTAGTGTTCCGCCTATAATAAAAGGACCGATTATAATACCATCTAATATTCCAGACCCCGCGTTTATCTTTTGCTGATATTGAGAATGAACTTCAATTTTACGTGTGTTTACAATGCACTTGATGCCTGTATCTGCAGTTGTGTCTATTCACAAAACCACTCAATTGAAACAACAGACTTCATCTGGCATCACAATGTTCGTCATTGTGTCAGGGCGCGACAACATAACTTTTTTTTTAAAATAATAAAACTCATTTTATGAATCACATTTTTTTTTCTTTTTTTTTCTATAATGTAGGTACATATCTAAACTTTTTACTTTTTCGTGTCCAGAAACTATAATTTCTGTCCCATAAATCGTCAGGGGTACAACTGTGTTGGCAGTTAGGGCAGGTGTTACATGTTCTGTATAGCTCCACAGTCGCACTTGTCATTTCTATCCAACATACCCCACTTGATGAGGTTGGTCTTGACGGGGGCCACGCCAGTTCTAATGCGGTTCAGCATTCGCCATGTTGTCCAGTCGCTTGATATACTGCTTGAGGCGACTTCTGATATTGGGTAATAGGCGGTAGGCTCGTCTAGTTCTTGATTTAAGTCTGCCTAGGTGTATTTCTGTCTGGTTCTCTCTGTGAATTCACGCGCTGTTCTACGTGAGTCAGTGTCTGATAGACCTCAGACTTTATACAGTTTGTCCAGTGGGGTTGCCTTCATGCACCCTGTTACAAGTCTGCATGTTTCGTTCAGGCAAGTGTTTACTTTTTTGGCGTGGCTGCATCTGTTTCACACTGGACAGGCATATTTCGCAGTAGAAAAACAGCCAGATAAAGCCTGCGCTAATGGTCTTAGCTCTGTCGGTTTTGCGCCCCACTTGCTGTTGCTGAGTTTTCTCAGAAGGCTGTTTCGCGTTTCCACTTTCTTCCGGTTTTTTTCGGAATGGGACCTGTATGTTAAGGAGCGATCCAGTATAAATCCGATGTATGTAGGTTTTTCAGTAAGCTCTAGAATTGCGTTCCAGGTAACGTTGATTTTTCTGTTTGCCTGACGGGTGTGGAGATGGAAGTCAGTCTTAGACGGATTTGGCTTCAGGGAATTGCTTTAATAGTAGGTAGACATCATGCTCAGGGCAGCTTCTAGTTTTTGTTCTACTTCAAAATTTGAGTCTTGAGCTGTGATCCCAAGGTCATCTGCGTATACGAAATTCCTAGTGAATGCTGGTGTGGGCTGGTCGTTGGTGTAGAGATTGAAGAGAATTGGTGCCAGTACACTACCCTGAGCCAAGCCGTTCTTTTGGGTTCGCCATCGGATTGTTTTCCCTTCAAGATTTACGTAGAATTGTCTGTTCTGTAACAGGGATTCTATAATTTGAACGAGTTGGTAGTCTTTCAGTGTGTTATAGACTTCATACAGCACGCTTCTGTGATTGACGGTGTCGTACGCAGAGCTAAGATCCACGAGGGCTATGCCTGTTATTTGTTTTGTCTCGAATCCATCTTCGATGTGTTCCGTTAATGATAGAATTTGGCTGGTGCAAGACTTCCCAGGTCTAAAACCGGCTTTTTGTGGGATAATTTTTGAGTCAACAACCTTCTCTATTCGCTGGAGGATTATTGTATTATTTATTTTTTTATTGTATTGTATTGTATATAAATAAGTCTTTTGTATAGCTTCCATACATATAAAAAATTTTGTTTCACATGTAGTCCACTCATTTAAGCTTAAATTAGCTAAGAATCTCGGAATTCGAGATACCCAGCTGTAAGTCTGTAAATACTTGTATATTGACACCCTAAAAGTTGTCTCAAAACCTACATATGGTAATAAAAACCTACCATATGTAGGTTTTGAAACAACTTTTAGGGTGTCAATATACAAGTATTTACAGACTTACAGCTGGGTATCTCTAATTCCGAGGTGAACTTACTATAATGACTGGACTATTGGTTTTGAAAATTATGTCGGGTAGGTGACGCCCCCCATTGTCCATACACTAAGTAAGCCGAGTTCTGGCGCTAGCCGTGACCCTTATCAGCATATCAGCGGTTATGTTGGCAGTCTCTGCCCAGATATTGGCATTCGGATCCTTGGACAGTTGACATAAACGCGGGATTTCAAATAACCCCACAAAAAGAAATTGCAAGGGGCCAGATCGGGTGAGCGGCCAGCCCACTCCAAATCGTCCCATATTGAGGCCTCGGGAAGAGTTTCCTCAAAACAGCCATTGATACCCTTGAAGTGTGAGCCGTTGCTCCGTCTTCTTCTTTTTTCGTGTGCCTTGTCTGGTCTCCCTGACGTTAGCGATCACCATGGCAAAAGCTGTACGGTCCTCCGCCAAGCGAAAAAGTTCACCATCCCTTCTTTTGCCGGTCCAGTCCCGAATATTTCTGAGCCACGACTGTTGCTTTATTCAAACTCCACGGCGCCCCTCAATCTTGCCCTTTAGTATGAGCTGTAATAGACGATATTTATCACCTCTCAAAATATGTCCAAGATATGATGTCTTTCGGCATTTTACGGTCGTTAAAAATTGCCTTTCGATGTTTGCTCTTCGTAGTACATTTTCGTTTGTAATATGTTGTGTCCACGGAATACGAAGCATTCTTCTGTGAAGCCACATTTCGAATGCCTCCAGTTGGTTCATCGTCCTGACCTTCATAGCATTCAACCATACATATCATACATGCTCCATCATATTGGAACCAAATGTCACTTAAGTCTAATTCATCAAGTCTTGGAAAGGAAAATTCCTCCAACATGTTCACATACCGGTACGAATTCACTGTCGTTGTGACCTCATTTTCTTCAAAAAACCAGGGACCAACAATCCCAGCTGAGGCAATTGCACACCACACTGTGACTAGGTGAATGTAAATGCCGTTGATGCAAATCTAAGGGATTGGTTTCTCTTAGTAGACCAGTAGCGCATGTTTTGCTTGTTAAGGTATCCACTTAAGTGAAAATGGGCTTTATCATTGAAAAAAACAATAGCGTCCTTAGGAACGCGTTCGAGAAGTGCCTCCACATGCGTTTCTTCGAGAATTGAAGTCTCGTTCTAAAAGTACCTGCACAACCGTCAACTTGTAGGGATGGTAATGAAGGTCATCGTGAAGAATTCGCCTCACTGAACGATCTGAAAGTCCAAGGACAGACGCATGTTTGCGCGCAGAACGCCGAGGGACTCCAGTTCTTCGTCTTGTCGCACTCTCGGTTTGTTGGAACGTACTGACCCATGTTTGAGTTGAAGGGTAATGCCCGCCATATACACAACGGTCCACCGGAGAGGTCTACCTGTACAGGTTTACCTGCGCAGGTAGACCGGAGCGTGTGTGGGATAGACCTGTGCAGTTTTTTTAATCTGCGCAGGCGACTGGAGCAAGATCGAAAAACAATTCATTCGACTGTGGACCTGTGCAGGTCACGTCAGTTGTTTCTAGTGTATTTTGGAATGTAGTGGTTTTGAATGTATTGGCTTAGATATGATATTGAATATTCTTTTATTGATTATGCATTTCCTAGATTTTTCACTATCATCGCAAAAAGAAATGAAGACCGCTACCGACGTGCGGTTAACCTGCGCAGGCAAACCTGCACAGGTAACCTCTCCGGTAGACCATAACGTGTATGGAGTACTTAATTTACATTAAGACGCCACCTTCTTCCGCTCACTTGGGTCAAACCGTCACCGGTTTTCACCTGTACCCTAGGCAGGGGCCCTTAATGGGTGCTATCAGCCGAGGCAGCTGAACCAATGTTTTTTAGCAAGGTGTTACTCCTCGATCACTCCTTCTTTTGCATTCGGGCTAGTGACCGACATTGCTGAAGTTCCGACATTGGCGAAGTTGGTCGCCGATGATATATTAATAAGCAGACACACATCCAAGAACTTAAAGACATGCTAGACCAACTAAATACAGCATCACTATCAGTGGGCCTGAAAATGAATTTGGGAAAGACCAAGATCATGACCCAAGAAGTTGGAGCCCAACCGCAATTGACGGGCAGGAAATCGAACAAGTGACCGAGTACAAACAAAACTGGGGAAGGAAAATCAGGCAACAGAAATAACAGAAGAATAAGCCAGATCTGGGCTGCTTTGTGAAAACTTAGACACAGACTCAAGAACCCAGACATACCGCACTGCCTAAAACGAAAAGTATACGACATGTACATATTGCCCGTTACGGCGTATGGCCTGGAAACGATGGCATGGGTAGCAAGGAGCGCAAACAGATTAAAAACCTGACAACGAGCAATGGAACAAGCTCTGCTCGGCATAAGCTTAAGAGGCAGAATAACAAATCAGGGGATCACTGCGATCCAAAGTCAAAGTCGTGATTGAACGAAGCTCAGAACTTAAGTGGAGCTGGGTAGGACACGTAGCCAAGGAAAACACCGACAAATGGACCCATAGGATTACTCACTGGAGATCAAGAGCCACAAAACGAAGCACTGGAAGACATCATTGCATCAAATCGCAAAAAGAAAATGCGCATGGAACGACCTGAAGGAGGCCTACGTCCAGCAGTGGACAAACACGGGCTGAAGAGAAAGTGAGGGAGAGAGACTGCTGTAACAATTGATTTCTGGTCCGGAAAAGACCCGACGGCTATATTGAAGCGATTTCGGAAGGCGCGCTGGGCTGCAATCACAGAACATCCGTTCGAAAAGTAGGCCTCGAGGGCAAACGCACGCTCTTCACCGTCGCATGATGGCGTCTGACCGGGGTGAGCAACAAAACTTTACAACCACGCCGCTAGAATGACACCTGAATAGCGCGCATTTCAAAAAAGGAAGGTATGTTGCCGCACCCTGTACAATTACCGTTATCATTTATTAGTTGAGACATTATTTCTGAAAATTCAACCATTCAACCGACGTTTCAGAAATATTATGGTCTGCATGGAGCTGACTGATAGAATTCTGCGGGCGTTCGATAATATCCAGCAAAACATTTATTGTCCTACCAAGGATAGTTTTCGTTCTAGGTATCTCTGAAATAAAGGAGATGAGTTTGTTTAGATTAAGATTAAGGCGGAATTAGTCCAAGTGAAACTGTGAAAATTGGTGGGTTTTTAGTAAAAGCTTACGGTATTAAGAACATGTGGTGCTTAGACTAGTCTGTCTGTTCTTTTATCTATTTATATAGAGTAATTAGTCTGAAACAGAAGATAAGTTGGTTTGGATTAACTTTATGGCGGAAGTAGACTAAGTAGAGCTATGGATATTTGTTAAGTTTATAATAAAAACTTCGAGGATTAAGAAAATGTTGGGCTTAGACTAGTACAATTGTCCGCTTGTCTATCACAAATTTTTGAAATTAGACTGAAACAGGAGAGATGAGTGGGTTTGGATTAAGTTAAGAACGGAACTAGACTAAGTGAAGCTGTAGAAATTGGTAGACTTTATAGTAAAAACTTCAGGCATTAATAAAATGTTTTCAAAAGGTTTAGACTAGTCCCTCTGTTCATTTGTGACAAAGCTTTGAAATTCGACTAATTAGACAAAAACGGAAGACTTGAGTTGGTCACTGTGGACCTACTGATTCTATTTAGATGAGTGTTTGTTTAGATGAGTGAGTGTTTGAGATGAGTGATGAGAGATTAGAATATATTTTGCAACTAGGGTGGTAAGTTGTCAATTGGTCACGAGAGCGAAATTGGGCGCACGAACGAGGTGAGTGCGCACATTCGCTCGAGAGGGCAATTGACAATACCGCCCTTGTTGCAGATAATATTTTGTATTACTCATGCGAGGGGACGTATCTTACAAGTTTGGGATTCAGGGGCCATCAACAAACAAAAAATAGAATAAAAAATGAAGAATTTGCTTTTTCAATTGTCTCCGGTGGTGTGGATTCGTCATAAGAACTCTCCTCAGTCTCCGGTATCACCATACGTTTTCTTTAATTTTTATTTTTATGTTGTCATGAAAAAAAGTGATGTGAAAGTGACATTTTTTCTGTCACTTTCACGTCAATTTTTTAATGTTGAGGTCTTGATTGTGTTTATTTTATTTATTTAATATCATATATAATATATGATATTGAATATTTGCGTTCGTTACCCAAGTTATGTGGTAATATAACCAAAAATGGCATTTTTCGCACTAAAAAACGTGCGCCAAGTTAGTACTTTTAAAACATGAGTAATAAAAAATTAATGACGCTTCGCGCGAGTACCAAATTTAAAGTTAAATTCATTTATTAAACTTGATGAGGTAACGGTATTAAACTTGACAAGATATCACCTATATCTTGTATTCATTTTGTATGTATACAATCGTACATTTACAATTATTGTTACAATTTACAATATGTACAATTTTTCAATTTATTTGTTTTATCTTTTGAAAATGTGATGTGAGCGCAGATTTTTGAAATTCTATTGTTTTAGGGTAAAAAGGAGACAGATGGTGGTGACGTAACCAGTAAGTCAACCAATAAATCAAATTTTGTGCCATTACAAGCAGTGAAGCAACAAAGAATCCACAAGACCAGCGTGTCGAACGACGCGGCAGATGTAGGCAACAACAGCAAAAGAGATCATTCAAATGCAGAGAAGAAAATCACAGTGCAATCGATTCCAATTAAAAGCAGCGCCCCAGAAACGAAGAGTACTAAGCCGAGGAGGGAGAGGAAAATGCGAATTGCCGCTAACTTTTCCGCTTCTCCAAAAGTACCCTAAGTCCTATCCCACATTTATTTTTTTTTTGTAAACAATAACACGTTTTCTCTAGGTAAAAATTAAGTTCATTTATGTAATTTTAATTATCTAATTGCATGTTTTATTTTAAAGTGTATAAAATCATGTGTACATATGTTTCGGAAAGTGTTATTGTTTATGCGAGATTTTTTTTAAATATTAATTACGTAACATTTTTTGTGAACAAGCAATTATTTTTGTTTTCTCCAATTTATTTTAATTCACTTTGTTTTTTAATGCACTAAAGTTAAACCCAAGCGTTTGATTTGGTAGTGTGTAAGAATATCATCTATTTATATACCTATTATACAGTAATATTTTGTATTCCAATTAAATTATATAGTGTATTGATTTCAAATTGTGATTTAGACGATTTTAAATTATCATTTTGCAATAACAAATAAATTTTCTTTTATAGATCTGATGCGATTTAATAGAATAAGGAAACCAAGAGTAAACCTTCAAGACTAGACGGACAAGGTTGATCAAACAAGATAAGATAGATAAAACTGTTTATACTTGTTCTTGATTTATAAATAGAATCTATATGCCAATTTTCACGTCTGGAACACATATTTTCTTAAATATAGATCTGATACGATTAAATAAAATAAGGAACGCAAGAGATTGATCTTCAATATTAGACGGATCGAGCCAAGCCGGGCTGCGCCGAGCCGGGAGACTGTAATTTACACGTCGTTTCTAAACTACCCGCTAACTACTTCGCCTCAGTTTTGAAAAAATATTTAGTCTAGTCTGTTTAGTCTTGTTTATATAGTCTCGTATCTCTCTGTAGTCGTGGCTGAAGTGTCGTGATCCTATGCTGGCGTTTTATTATGTCATAGCGGGGTTAGCGATTTACCCCTGTCTGCCGCGGTTCTTATGTTTTCTTGTGTCAAGCGTTTTGGAGAGCGTCCCCAACGTGGCGTACCTTCAATTTTTCCTTTGATGGCCAGTTTTTCGAGATTGTCACCCGTTCCACGATGGACGTGTCCAAAATATTTAAGTATTCGTCAATTGATACCGGTGGATAGTCTTATGTCAATGTCGAGTTCTTTTATTTAGATACATTAGTTCTATGCGCTGTCCAAGAGGTCCTTATTAGCCTTCTAACCATCTCGAAAGCGTCTATTTTCTGCCGATCTACTGCTTTCAGCGTCCATTCCTCGGCTATGTATAGTGCAATTAGAAACACCAGTGTGTTGACGTGCCTTCGTTTTGTTTCTTTCGTGGTGTGGTCATCTTTCCATACTTTGGTTAGTTTCGTCATGGCTGTTTTGCAATAGTCATGCGTCTTCTAATTTCTGTGGACGTATTGCCGTCCCTATTTATGCAGAAGCCTAGATAAATTATGTAGTCGACGTTTTCTACGTTCATTACATTGGGTGGATTTTCTCTCCTGTTGCCACGATCTACTACCATCAGATTTGTTTTTGGTAATTCAGCCTAAGTCCGAATTTTGAGCTTTCCCTCTCGACTCTTCCCAGAAGTTGGGTCATTTCTTCTTCGTTTTGTGCGATGATTGTGGTATCGTCGGCAAACCGTAAGTTGTTTGTTTTTCCTACCTCCATGACTATTCCGCCTTCCCAGTTCTCCAGAGATCCTCTTAGTATAAACTCTCTTAGTATAAGCTAGCCAAAAGTCGAAAACGTTATAAATTTGGCTGAAAGGCAGTACTCGGGGGAGTTTTCGGGGTCGCTAATTATGAATACGAAGTCAAAATTTGAAATAAAAACAAAATGGCGGATTTGACATGAATCACTTATAAAGTACAAAATAGTTGTATGATACGATAAAACATACAACGGATTGATTTAACCCTTTTGCTACCAACGGGACATATGTCCCAAGCACCAAATAATATATTTCGGTGGGATTTAATTCACTGTAAATGTTCATAAAGCAATGTCCCATTGGTATTTTCATCAAATAGGCAAAACTATGTGCTTACACACGTACTATTTTTTGCTTGCAGCAATTATGTTTAGTGATTCCGCTGTTTTTCATATTGACGGCTGACAGTGTAACTGTGTTTCTGTGCGTTCTACCAAAGTTATTTAGATAAAATAGATTATTGGGCATCCTCAATAAGCAAAAGGGTAAGAAAATGCATAACATTTACAGAAAAATCACCTTGAAATTTTATAATGGGACTCATTAATCCCATTAGTGTTTTATAGCTATTTTTTTTTTATTGAGAATGGACGGAAAAAGACTGAAAGAAAAAATATTGGGAAAATTTTTGTGACCAAGCCCCATTTGCATCATCTGATGATGAAAAACTTCGAACCCGACAGCGACAGCTCTCAAATTTCCGAATATGCTCAAAGTTCTAAAGATTCATCTGACGACTCATAGATGCTGAATGCTGAACCCATTTCCACCCCTTAAGTGACTTCCTGGAATGCGGTTCCAAATTCATTTAGATCTCGATTCAATGTCACAACATCAAGATCATGTACTATTCTCCATGAAAAAATTGGACTTGAACTTTGTGTGAAATGTTTTTAAAAGTTGTTCCACATAGTTTGATGATATTTATTGCCGAATGTACCAATTCCCGACTGGAAATATAAAATAAAATATAAAATAAATAAAATTGATGCCCCTAATACAGATGTCGGTGAAATTATGCTTTTATTAGGAATTATGCTTGTTACAACTTCACCGACTACTGGTCAAAGAATGCATGCTGGGGAAATGAGGCTATAAAAACTGAAATTGCTCGGAATCGCGCCCAACTACTTCTCTCTAAGATATATTTCAATTACCCAGAAAAAGGGACTGATGCTCCTAAAACATACTACATTGATGAGATGGTTTCTTGCCTGATATATACATTTCAAAAATACAGAGAAGAGTGCAATCCAGAGCACTGAGAATCAATGGCCAAATTCAAAGGCCGCTCAAGTCTGGAGCAATATCTCCCTTAGAAACTCATCAAGCGTGGAATCAAAATATGGGAACGATGCGATGCGGAAACAGGATATGTATATGATCTCAATATTTATTCTGGAAGAGGATACTGTAGGAAAAGTCACCACTGCCTTAGGGGAAAAGGTTGTATCGTCATTTATCTCTACAATTCGTGATTCGCTTTAGCATTTGATCGCTTCTTTACAAGTGTTAGTCGGATGGACACCATTTCCCCTTTCCTGCTGTAGGAATTTTTATTCTTTCGCGAAAATTTATGCCAAAGTTTGATGGGAAACTGATGAAAAAGATTCTCAATTCTTGTGTAATAATGTCGGCACATTAGCTGTAAGGTGGCAACATAGCAAGGAGGTTTTTGTGATCACAAATTGTACGAATAGTGATGTAATAAGCACAACTAGAAAGCAAAAGGATGGTGAGAAAAAGCAGGTACATCGCCCAGAAGCAATTGTGCTCTATAATAAAATAATGGGTGGAGTAGACTTAGCGGGCTAAAAAGTCGGTTGTTATGACTGTTTATGACATCTGTTGTCAATGCGTCAATTCTATTCAACGAAGAACAAAAAAGCCACGGTTACAATTTGTTGTCCCTCTAAGAGAACAGTTGATGGCTGTGGGCAAACAAGCAAGTGCAATCAAACGTAAGAAATCTACTGGACGTCCCTCTAGGAGAACAGTTGATGGCTGTGGGTAAACAAGCAAGTGCAATCAAACATCTGCTGGACGACCATCCAAAACAATGATACTTATGCTCAATGTTGGAGATCACCTCCCAGTATAGATGATAGCTCCAGAATAAGATGTGCGAACTGTTCAGGAAAGGCAAAGAAACGCGAACCAAAACCTTGCCTGCAATGTGCAAAGTTGCTCCGGGTAAGATGTGCTTTACGCCTTACCATTCATAAATATAAAATCATACTGTAATTAGAAGAAATATAATTTTGAAAAAGCAATACTTTCATACTAACTCATGGGGACAACACATACATACCAATAAAAATACCAGTGGGACTGTAGCGGCAACGAGCCCGTCAAATCTATTTAGTTTTAGAAGGGTAATTACACTAATTACCCGAAGACTCGGACAAAATTCCGAAAATATTTTATAAAGGTCGATAGAGTAATCCGCGAGCAGATCATCAAACATTTTTATTTATAGTTTTACGAGGACATTATAATAATTACCCGAATACCGGACAAATTTCGATAGTGAGTCGATAAATCCTGGGGCAGATTACAAGACATTTTATTTTTCATGTTTTGTGATTACCAAAAACTCGAATAAAGCAAAACTAAGAGTTTACCAGCGGGTGTGCTGTGGGAAGAATACGACAGGATGTTTTACTACCGAGAATCGGTAATCCAAAACGAGACGGAATAACCCAAGGAAAAAAAAGATCCCCCAGAGGAATTGCCAGCATACCTGGACTAATTATAAATACTGGGGCCCCGAATAAACAATCAGTGAAAGGTGCGAAGACGGTCCGAGTATTAACGCCTCCGAGACATCAGTTTCACCCAAGTTAATAGTTCAAGTTTGTCAAGTTATATCCAAGTTCTCCGAATACGTTGCAGCTCCGCCATTCCCTCAATACAGTGTTTGTATCTTTTGTACATTCTCTCTCTTTTCAGCTCGTGTCTGTCCACTGCTGGACGTAGGCCTCCTTCAAATCGTTCCATTCGCATCTTCTTTTTGCGATTTAATGTTACTTTTCCCCGCTATTTTCTTTATGTCGTCGAGCCATCTTCATTGAGGTCTTCCAGTGCTTCGTTTTGAGGCTCTTGGTCTCAAGTGGGTAATCATAAGGATCCATTTCTCGGTGTTTTCCCTGGCTACGTATCCTACCCAGCTCCACTTAAGTTCTGCGCTTCGTTCAATCACGTCTTTCACTTTGGTTCGCAGTCTGATCTCCTGGTTTGTTATTTTTATTCCCAAGTTGAATTGCATTTCCTTAATTCGTGTGTGTCGTTGTATGGTCATACCGCCAATGTTCGGTCGTCAGAGTCTCGTTTGCGTCTAGCGGGGTGTACCGCGTGCAGGTGATGTTGCCATTTGTGCCGTCTGGTGTTTAGTGCGGTCCTTTGCACCCTTGGGACGGTTAGGATTGATCAAACAAGGCACGGTAGATAAAACTGTTTAAACTTGTTCTTATCTGTTCTCGTCCGTGAATATATTTACAGGCAAATATTTGATATCCTACACATTATAAATAATTTTTATTTGCTAATTCCTGACCCCAATTTCAAATTCATTTTTCTTATTTGATTTTAATAAAAAACACGCATTTTTAGTTCCAATTATAAACGATAGCGAACTTTCCTCTTCTCGCTTTCAAAATTGGATCTAACATTCTAGAGTGAGCGGGTAAAGTTTAAGTCCGTTTGTCTGCAATCACAAGAAGCGCTGTAAATTTTTCAAATTTAAAAATATTACAAAGCTACATATACAAAGCTAGAATTTTTAAGTTCCACTATTTATTAGTATTAATCCAAATCTTTAATTCTACCAAGTTTTATCAACATCAGTGCGGCCGTTTATCTGCAATCACAAAAGACTTAAATTAAATTTTAAAAATATTGTCAAAGCTACATATACAAAGCTAGAATTTTACATTTTCCACTATTTATTTCAATCATCTAAATCTTTAATTCTTCCAAGTTTTATCAACATCAGTCTGTCCGTTTAAGCTAAAGATATTGAGTTTCTCAGAAAAGCCTTGCATTTCGAAAATCGTCTGGATTTTCTCCAGTGTTGGTCCATTTTGACTAATTGAACATTTTCATCGGATTTTCAAAATTTTAGTCTCAACGGAGAATGAGGCCAAATTCCAAAAAGCTAGCTAAAAGTCGAAAACGTTATAAATTTGGCTAAAAGGCAGTACTCGGGGGAGTTTTAGGGGTCGCTGATTATGAATACGAAGTCAAAATTTGAAATAAAAACAAAATGGCGAATTTGATATGAATCATTTATAAAGTACAAAATAGTTGTATGATACGATAAAACATACAACGGGCTGATTTAACCCTTTTGCTACCAACGGGACACATATGTCCCAAGCACCAAATAATATATTTCGGTGGGATTTAATTCATTGTAAATGTTCATAAAGCATTGTCCCATTAGCACTTTCATAAAATAGGCAAAACTATGTGCTTACAGCCGTCCTATTTATTGATTCCTGCAATTATGTTTAGTCATTCCGCAGTTTTTCATCTTGATGTGTAACTGTGTTTCTGTGTGCTCTACCAAAGTTATTTAGATGAAATAGATTGTTGGGCATTCTCAATAAGCAAAAGCGTAAGAAAATGCGTTTTTACATTTACAGAAAAATGGCTTTTAAATTTTATAATGGGATTCATTAAACCCATTGGTATTTTATAGCTATATATTTTTTTGAGAATGGACGGAAAAAGACCCCTCACTGAGGACGAACTAAAAAAATATTGGGAAAACTTTTGTAACCAAGCCCCATTTGCATCATCTGATGACTCTTCAAAAACTTCAAACCCGACAACGACAGCTCTCAAAATTCCGAAGATGCTCAAAGTTGTAAAGATTCATCTTACGACTCTAACGAGGTATCAATAGATGCTGAACCCATTTTGACCCCTGACGGGACTTCCTGGAATGTGGTTCCAAATTCATTTAGATCTCGATTCAATATCGCAACATCAAGGCCATTTGCTATCCTCAATGGAAAAATTGGTCTTGAACTCGAAGTGTTTTTGAAAGTTTTTCCACATAGTTTGTTGCTATTTATTACCGAATGTACCAATTCCCGACTAGAAATGCTGAGGTATTGTGTCCCTAATACAGATGCCGGTGAAATTATGCTTTTATTAGAAATTATGCTTGTTATAACTTCACCGACTACTGGTCAAAGAATGCATCCTTAGGAAATGAGACTATAAAAACTACAATTGCTCGGCATTGCGTTCAACTGCTTCTCTCTAAGATATATTTCAATTACCCAGAAAAGGGGACTGATGCTCCAGAACATAATACATTGATGAGGTAGTTTCTTGCCTGAAATATACAATTCAAAAACGCAGAGAAGACAGAGCATTCCAGAGCAATGACGAATCAATGACCAAATTCGAAGGTCGCTCAAGTCTGAAGCAATATCTGCCTTTGAAATCCATCATAGGTGGAATCAAAATATGGGAACGATGCGATGCGGAAACAGTATATGTATATGATCTCAATATTTATTCTGGAAGAGACGATACTGTATGAAAAGTCACCACTACCTTAGGGGAAAGTTTGTATCGTCATGTATCTCTACAATTCGTGATTCACTTTAGCATTTGATCGCTTCTTTCCAAGTGTTAGATGGAAGGACAACAATTCCCCTTTTCTGCTGTAGGAACTTGTATTGTTTCGCGAAAATTTATGCCAAAATTTGATGGGAAATTGATGAAAAGAGTTTCTCAATTCTTGTGTAATAATGTCGGCACATTAGTAAAGTGGCAAGATAGCAAGGAGGTTCTTGCGATCACACATTGTACGAATAGTGATGTAATAAGCACAACTAGAAAGCAAAAGGATGGTGAGAAAAAGAAGGTACAACGCCCAGAAGCAATTGTGCTCTATAATAAAATAATGGGTGAAATAGACTTATCGGACAAAAAATTCGGATGTTATCATTTTGATAGAAAATCGCAAAAATGGTGGAAAAAGGTTTTCTAAAAAGTGTTTATGACATCTGTTGTCAATGTGTCTATGCTATTCTACGAAAAACAAAAAACCCACTATTACAATTTATTGTCCCTCTATCTGAACAGTTGATGGCTGTAGGCAAACAAGCAAGTGCAATCAAACGTAATATATATACTGGGCGTCCCTCTATGAGAACAGTTGATGGCTGTGGGTAAACAAGCAAGTGCAATCAAACATAAGAAATCTGCTGGACGACCATCCAAAACAATGATACTTATGCTCAATGTTGGAGATCACCTTCCAGTAGATGATAGCTCCAGAAGAAGATGTGCGAAGTGTTCAGGAAAGAGCAAAGAAATGCAAACCAAAACCTTGAGTGCAATGTGCAAAGTTGTTTTGGGTAAGATAACCTTTACGCCTTACCATTCATAAATATAAGATCATACTGTAATTAGAAAAAATAAAATTTTGAAAATGCAATACTCTATCGCACTAACCTATGGGGACACATACATTCCAATAAAAAACACCAATGGGACTGTAACGGCAACCGGCCCTTCAAATCTATTTAGTTTTAGAAGGGTCATTACACTAATTACCCGAAGACTTTCGGACAAAATTCCGAAAATAATTTATGAAGGTCGATAGAGTAATCCGCGAGCAGATTATCAAACATTTTTATTTTTAGTTTTACGAGGGCATTATAATAATTAACCGAATAAATTACAAATTTCAATAGTGAGTCGGTAGTGTAATCCTCGGGCAGATTACAAGACATTTTATTTTTCATGTTTTGTGATCACCAAAAACTCAAATAAAGCAAAACTAAGAATTTACCAGCGGGTGTGCTGTGGGAAGAATACGACAGGATATTTTACTCGCAAGAATCGGTAATCCAAAAAGAGACGATATAACCGAAAAAAGAAAAATAATGCCCCAGACGAGTGGCCAGTATACCTGGACGAAATATGAATACTGGGACCCCGACTAAACAGTCAGCGAAGACAGTCCGAGTACGAACGCCTCCGAGACATCAGTTTCACCCAAGTTAATAGTTCAAGTTAGTTCAAGTTCTCCGAATACGTTGCAGCTTCACCATTCCCTTAATACAGTGTTTGTATCTTTTGTATATTCTCTCTCTCTCCCTCTCTTGGTTAAAACCTTCCATAGAAAATAGTATTTTTTCACTAGATGATTATATTCCAATAAGGAGAGATCGCATTTTGAAGCACACTGACAGTGGCCCTTATATACAGGGTGGTGGAGTTGCTTGTCTTATCATTGATTGTCATAAATCTCTAAAAACCAAGGTTTTACATATTTCAACCTCAAACTATTTAAATCAACCAGAATTTCTTTTGCTTGATGTGACTTTAGCGACTTGTGCTCTTCTTTTGCTGTCTTGCATTTACAGAAGGCCTAACGGTCTCTTTCTGAATGAATTCTTCGAAATGTATTCTCGGTTTTCCTCGAATTTTAAGAATTCTATTATAGCTGGGGATCTAAATTGTAACTTACTTGAAAATAGTTATACAACTGATCATTGGGTTTGGGGGTTCATAAAAATTATATATTGTATTAATATTATATTCTTTAAATTGCCATTTGGCCATACGCCTTGGCATAAATAAATTAAATCAATCAATCTCTCTATCTCCCTTCAGCCCGTGTCTGTCCACTGCTGGACGTAGGCCTAATTTGATGCCATTTTTTCCCCTCTATATTTTTGATATCGTCGAGCCATCTTCTTCGCGGTCTTCCAGTGCTTCGTTTTGTTTGTGCTTCGTAAGTTCTGCGCCTCGTTCAATCACGGCTTTGACTTTGGTTCGCAGTCTGATCTCCTGGTTTGTTATACTGTCTCTTAAGCTTATGGCGAGCAGAGCCCATTCCATTGCTCGTTGGCAGGTTTGTAATCTGTTTGCGCTCTTTGCTGTCCATGTCATCGTTTCCAGGCCATATGTCGCAGCGGGCAATATGCACATATCGTATACTTTTCGTTTTAGGCAGTGCGGTATATCTGGGTTCTTGAGTATGTGTCTGAGTTTGCCGAAAGCAGCCCAGCTCTGACTTATTCTTCTGGTTATTTCTGTTGCCTGATTTTCTTTCCCGCATTATGTTTGATGTCCTAGGTATGTGTACTCGGTCACTTGTTCGATTTCCTGCCCGTCCATTTGGCGCGGTTGGGCTCCAACCGTTTCTTGGGTTATGATCTTGATCTTTCCCAAGTTCATTTTCAGGCCTACTGATAGTGATGTTGTATTTAGTTGCTCTAGCATGTCTTTAAGTCTTTGGATGTCTGAGCTTATTTATATAATATCATCGGCGAAACTTAAGTGATTTAGATATTTGCTATCTATGCTGGTACCTTCCTTCTCCCAAGGCATGTTTTTAAAAACGTCTTCTAAAGCGAGTGCAAACAGCTTTAATGATATAGTGTCTCCCTGCCTGACTCCTCTCCCTATCTTGTCTCCCTCTCCCTATTTGTATATTACATGATTGTAAATAAATCTCTCTGCAAACCATGAATGATATATTTATTCTACCGCGTATCACCCACAGGACTATATTTCCCACCACCCCCACAAGCATCCCCCCTACACAAAAGTAAGTTGAGGTAGAACTGTTGTTTTTAGACATAATAAGGCCAACAATCATAAAAGGGATTTGATAAACAGAATAAATTAAATTGGTAGCGAAAGGGTTAAAGCGACGGATAATTTGATTTACAATTCTGTGGTCGGCGCTTAAAAAGACTTAAATTCTGTGTAGATATTATACTAATTATGACCTTTTAAGCGCCGATCACAGAATTAGTTGATGCAACTTTTAAATGGCTGGGGCTTCCCGTATTTGCTGGTACAGCGACTTTTTTCCAGACAATTCGCACAAACTTGAAAAAAATGGATCGTCTATTAATAATAAGCGTGAAATAATGTCTTGCAATGTTTTGGCTCGGGAACACATTCTTGCAAAATCATCACGAAACTTTTTAATGTATTTATTGGTAGGCTCTTGAGCGTCTTCAGACACCCGACCTATCGGCAATATCAATGAATTTATCACTTCTGCACCATGTCTTATGTACAGAAGTTGGTATGTAGAACCACGGATATAACTGCACAAAGATGTGAGCTTTTTTTTTCTTAGCGAACCGGCCTTCTAAAGACTTCACTTTTCTTCCTCTTTCAAAAAGCCTTCATTCTCTCTGATTGTTGTATTCGTCTCTCCTCCGCCCAATTGTTATTCCCACGTTTCACCATCTCTTCAACAAGAACTTTAATGCTGTTTTCTGTATCCGTCTCAATCTTGGCAGTCTTCATCTGTGATCTTCTGTAAGTCTTCTTAATTCTTCCTTTATTTGCTTTGCATAACCACTGGCTTTTCAGGTTATATATTTTGTCGAAGATTTGTTTATTTGTTCTTAGAGAATTCATTCTAATCATGTGGCCGTAAAGTCTAAGTTGTCTCTTCCTTATAGTTGTTTCCAAATCTTCGACCTGCTCATAAATTTCCTTGTTTGATCTCAATTTGTAGTTTCCATTTACTATTCTTGGACCGCAGATTTTTCGTAATTTCGTCCTTTCGATTTTCAGAAGCTTTTGCAGGCTTGTAAAAGTTGCAGTTTCCACTCCATACTGTATCACTGGATTCACCACAGCATTATAGTGCTTTATTTTCTCCATTGATGGACAATTTGTTTTTGGTGTAGATGTTTTTTATTTTAATTAAAATAGATTCTTTAGTAAGAATATGTCATGTCATAGAACTTTGGGACTTACAATCTAAGTTTCAACCTTGGAATGGATACTAATCCTAAACTCAAGACAAATTTCAAATAACGAATGATAAAGAAAATAGAACTACTCCAGGTGGTACCGTAGACAGAGAATCCTCCGTCACGAAGAACGACGCCAGAATCGGGCCATCATCACAACATGCAACCAACAAAAGCTCCAGGAAATACCAGCGCTCAAACTCAAAAAAAGAGAACAGTAAATATAAACTCAATGTTGAAAACGGGAAAACTGAAACAACTATTCAAGGTACTTGATAAATTCGAAATTCTAATCTTGGCCCTCCAAGAAACGAGATTCACAGACGAAAATATAATGGAATCAGAGAATATAGGATCTTTAAAGGTAAAACAGGCCTAAACCCTATGGGAAAAGGCATGCTTCATTCTAGAAAATTAATTTATCGTGAACAAGAAGTTGATTAACTCTACAACAGACTTCTACTCACCAAATGAACGACTTGCAATAATGATACTACGATGTGAGAATAAAACCTACACTATAATAAACTGCCACGCTCCCATTAACGAAGACAACAGAAAGAACCCAGAAAATGTTGAGAAATACTGGGATGCCCTAGAACGTCAACTCTCAAAAATCCCCCCAAAAAATATTAAGATCCTACTAGGCGACTCCAACGCACAGATTGGAAATGAGAGAAAATACAAATGGGCAGTAGGAGAGTACCCTGCTCACAAAAGAACTAACAAAAATGGCAAAAGACTGATAAAGTTGTGCAGAAGCTTCCTAACCTAACGTAACCTTTGTCAACAAATGTTAAACACTTACATAGAAAACAAAAAACGTGGAAATCGCCAATCGAAAGCCTGCGAGAATTCCAAATTGATCATGTTGCCATATCATTCGATAATCAGAAAGAAATTATAAATGTCAAAATAAGAAAAGGCGCAAACATAGAAACAGATCACTACTTAACAACACTAAAAGTTAAATTAACCCCACAAAAAAGACACCAAACAAAGAGTTTAAAATACAGAGGATCAACACAGAAGTACTAAATAAAAAAACTAACTAAGCTAAAGAAACAAGAATTCCAGGAAAAACTGAACATATAATCAAAGAAAATCATGACAAAAATAGTCAAGACGTCAATGGAAATAGCCCCGCTCAAGAGACAAAAAAAAACACAGCTGGTGGAATAACCTATGCGACGTGGCCCTTGAACTTAGAAGTAAAACCTGTAAAAAATGGCACTCAACCAAAAACAACGAGAGCTATATCTTATTCAAAGAACAGAGATCACAAACAGCGAAAATTATAAGAACAAACAAGAGGAATTTTGACAAGACTCAAGTACAACAAATAGATGAAGATTTTGAAAAGAACAACACAAGAACATTCTATAAAATTTTTAAGCTAAACCTCCAGGAATAAACTTATACTTCAATAATGAAGAAGGAAAATTAGCATTAAATAATCAAGAAAACTCCAAATTACTAGTGACATCCAAAAAACTATTAAACTGTGAGGAGCCAAAACTAAATCCGAAATATAAATTCGAAAACTCCGAACCACCGAACATAACAGAAATCGAACAGATTATTAATGAACTAAAAAATGATAAAGCCTCGGGAGAGGCCTCTATACTCTATAGCAGAGGTCTCCAAACTTTCGAGCCTTAGGGCCATACTGATTACTCCAGTAAGTTCCGAGGGCCAAAACCATATTATCATTGTTGCCGGTGGTAAAAAGTGAAATAGTCCAATGATGAAAAAAAAGTCCGAAAAAGTACGCAACGTTTAAAAAAGGCTGCAAATCGGACTAAAGTCCGCAAAACGGCAACACTGCATATTATTAATTTTCCTGTCATTATCTGTAATTTCTAGATTAGTCGTAGAGTACGAGCATTGAGGAGTAACGTGACACGACATCTGGTGGACACAAGCGGAAATAGGTAGTACCTTCTATCGCTAACAGATGGCGCTAATAGCACGTACAGAATAATCTCGTTGGTTCGAGAAAGTTCTGGTGTCTTCCACTCACTTCTAGATGGCAGTAATTGGAATATATAAGAAGGCTAGTGCCTACTAGGCGACTCCAACGCACAGATTGGAAATGAGAGAAAATACAAATGGGCAGTAGGAGAGTACCCTGCTCACAAAAGAACTAACAAAAATGGCAAAAGACTGATAAAGTTGTGCAGAAGCTTCCTAACCTAACGTAACCTTTGTCAACAAATGTTAAACACTTACATAGAAAACAAAAAACGTGGAAATCGCCAATCGAAAGCCTGCGAGAATTCCAAATTGATCATGTTGCCATATCATTCGATAATCAGAAAGAAATTATAAATGTCAAAATAAGAAAAGGCGCAAACATAGAAACAGATCACTACTTAACAACACTAAAAGTTAAATTAACCCCACAAAAAAGACACCAAACAAAGAGTTTAAAATACAGAGGATCAACACAGAAGTACTAAATAAAAAAACTAACTAAGCTAAAGGAACAAGAATTCCAGGAAAAACTGAACATATAATCAAAGAAAATCATGACAAAAATAGTCAAGACGTCAATGGAAATAGCCCCGCTCAAGAGACAAAAAAAAACACAGCTGGTGGAATAACCTATGCGACGTGGCCCTTGAACTTAGAAGTAAAACCTGTAAAAAATGGCACTCAACCAAAAACAACGAGAGCTATATCTTATTCAAAGAACAGAGATCACAAACAGCGAAAATTATAAGAACAAACAAGAGGAATTTTGACAAGACTCAAGTACAACAAATAGATGAAGATTTTGAAAAGAACAACACAAGAACATTCTATAAAATTTTTAAGCTAAACCTCCAGGAATAAACTTATACTTCAATAATGAAGAAGGAAAATTAGCATTAAATAATCAAGAAAACTCCAAATTACTAGTGACATCCAAAAAACTATTAAACTGTGAGGAGCCAAAACTAAATCCGAAATATAAATTCGAAAACTCCGAACCACCGAACATAACAGAAATCGAACAGATTATTAATGAACTAAAAAATGATAAAGCCTCGGGAGAGGCCTCTATACTCTATAGCAGAGGTCTCCAAACTTTCGAGCCTTAGGGCCATACTGATTACTCCAGTAAGTTCCGAGGGCCAAAACCATATTATCATTGTTGCCGGTGGTAAAAAGTGAAATAGTCCAATGATGAAAAAAAAGTCCGAAAAAGTACGCAACGTTTAAAAAAGGCTGCAAATCGGACTAAAGTCCGCAAAACGGCAACACTGCATATTATTAATTTTCCTGTCATTATCTGTAATTTCTAGATTAGTCGTAGAGTACGAGCATTGAGGAGTAACGTGACACGACATCTGGTGGACACAAGCGGAAATAGGTAGTACCTTCTATCGCTAACAGATGGCGCTAATAGCACGTACAGAATAATCTCGTTGGTTCGAGAAAGTTCTGGTGTCTTCCACTCACTTCTAGATGGCAGTAATTGGAATATATAAGAAGGCTAGTGCCTACTAGGCGACTCCAACGCACAGATTGGAAATGAGAGAAAATACAAATGGGCAGTAGGAGAGTACCCTGCTCACAAAAGAACTAACAAAAATGGCAAAAGACTGATAAAGTTGTGCAGAAGCTTCCTAACCTAACGTAACCTTTGTCAACAAATGTTAAACACTTACATAGAAAACAAAAAACGTGGAAATCGCCAATCGAAAGCCTGCGAGAATTCCAAATTGATCATGTTGCCATATCATTCGATAATCAGAAAGAAATTATAAATGTCAAAATAAGAAAAGGCGCAAACATAGAAACAGATCACTACTTAACAACACTAAAAGTTAAATTAACCCCACAAAAAAGACACCAAACAAAGAGTTTAAAATACAGAGGATCAACACAGAAGTACTAAATAAAAAAACTAACTAAGCTAAAGAAACAAGAATTCCAGGAAAAACTGAACATATAATCAAAGAAAATCATGACAAAAATAGTCAAGACGTCAATGGAAATAGCCCCGCTCAAGAGACAAAAAAAAACACAGCTGGTGGAATAACCTATGCGACGTGGCCCTTGAACTTAGAAGTAAAACCTGTAAAAAATGGCACTCAACCAAAAACAACGAGAGCTATATCTTATTCAAAGAACAGAGATCACAAACAGCGAAAATTATAAGAACAAACAAGAGGAATTTTGACAAGACTCAAGTACAACAAATAGATGAAGATTTTGAAAAGAACAACACAAGAACATTCTATAAAATTTTTAAGCTAAACCTCCAGGAATAAACTTATACTTCAATAATGAAGAAGGAAAATTAGCATTAAATAATCAAGAAAACTCCAAATTACTAGTGACATCCAAAAAACTATTAAACTGTGAGGAGCCAAAACTAAATCCGAAATATAAATTCGAAAACTCCGAACCACCGAACATAACAGAAATCGAACAGATTATTAATGAACTAAAAAATGATAAAGCCTCGGGAGAGGCCTCTATACTCTATAGCAGAGGTCTCCAAACTTTCGAGCCTTAGGGCCATACTGATTACTCCAGTAAGTTCCGAGGGCCAAAACCATATTATCATTGTTGCCGGTGGTAAAAAGTGAAATAGTCCAATGATGAAAAAAAAGTCCGAAAAAGTACGCAACGTTTAAAAAAGGCTGCAAATCGGACTAAAGTCCGCAAAACGGCAACACTGCATATTATTAATTTTCCTGTCATTATCTGTAATTTCTAGATTAGTCGTAGAGTACGAGCATTGAGGAGTAACGTGACACGACATCTGGTGGACACAAGCGGAAATAGGTAGTACCTTCTATCGCTAACAGATGGCGCTAATAGCACGTACAGAATAATCTCGTTGGTTCGAGAAAGTTCTGGTGTCTTCCACTCACTTCTAGATGGCAGTAATTGGAATATATAAGAAGGCTAGTGGCGCAAACTCAAGTCAGTTCCTATGACACTGTTGTGAAATAAAATAGTGCGTACCTCCTTAAAACGTGTTTGTGCGTGTTTAAGTTTAAGACATCTTTGTAACAGTATTTTGATTTGAATTGTTGCTTTTGTGTGTGATTTAGTAGTATGGAAAAGAAGCGAAAAATTGATAGTGAATGCAGAAAATTCAAAGATCAGTGGAACATTCAGTATTTCGTAATTGAGTCCAGTAACAAGGCGCTATGTTTGATTTGCAATGAAACCATAGCCGTTCTCAAGGAATATAACATTAAACGTCATTATGAAACAAAACATTTTCAAAATTACTCAAAATATACAGGAAGTTTGCGGACAGAAAAATTCGAAGCTATGAAGCGCGGATTGAAATCGTAGCAATCTTCATTTACAAAACTCAAAACTGAACAAGAGGCTGCAACTCGTGCCAGCTTTCGTGTGGTTCTTGAAATTGCAAAACGTGGAAAACCATTCACCGATGGAGAAATGATCACAGAATGCATAATTGCAGTAGCCGAAGAAATGTGCCCTGAAAAGGAAAATTTATTAAAAACTGTCAGTATGTCAGCAAACACTGTGGCTCGAAGGGTAGAAAACATCGCTGAAAATGTATCCTCTCAACTGTTCGACAAAATGGACATGTTGAATGGTTTTCTTTTGCCTTGGATGAGTCAACGGATGTGTCAGATACTGCTCAGGTGTTGATTTATATTCGAGGAGTAGATAAAAGCTATGAAGTGCATGAAGAACTTCTTGATATGTATAGTATTCATGGCACAACTACTGGTACAGATATGTTTAAATGAGTTGAAATGGCCATTAATCAAAAGAACCTTCGATGGAAAAACTTGAAATGTATTACAATTGATGGAGGCAAAAACATGAGTGGGAAAGATAAAGGAGTGGTCGCTCTTATGTCAAAGGCTGTAGAAAATGACGGTGGTTCAAAACCATTAGTCTTACATTGTATCATTCATCAACAGTCTTTGTGCGGAAAATGTTTGGATTGAAGTTCTGAAACCAGTCATATCAACTGTTAATTTTATCAGATATTTTGGGCTGAATCACCGACAATTCCGAAAATTTATTGAAGAGATTGAAGAAAATGACTTACCTTATCATACTGCCGTACGTTGGCTTAGTTGTGGGAAAGTCCTTCAGCGCTTTTTTGAACTTCGAGCAGTGATCGAAATTTTATTGAATGAAAAGCATCGCCCTCTTACTGAGTTACATAACAACGCATGGCTGTGGTAGTTAGCATTCTATGTTGATTTGACAAAACATGTGAACGAACTGAATTTGAGATTGCAAGGAGAAAACCAGCATCTTCCTGATTTATACACTAATATCAAATCATTCCGGAAGAAATTGATACTGTTTCAATCACAACTACGAAGTAAATGTTTTTCACATTTTAAAACATGTGAAATATTCAGCCACACCACTGAGACTGAGTTTCCTATCGATTTTGCAATCGAAACTTTGAGTGCTTTGAAAATAAATTTTGATACTCGTTTCTCGGACTTTGATGCCATTGCGAATCAAATTAAGATTTTTCAGAAACCCTTTGATACTGACATTGAAACCCTAGCCCCGGAACTTCAAATGGAAATGATTGATCTACAGTGCAGTGATATAATTAAGAACAAATATCAAAACTCATCTTTATTGGAATTTTATAAGAGTCTTCCACTGACACAATTTGATAATTTGCATAAATTTGCTCGTGGGCTGTTTTCTGTTTTTGGTACTACTTATTTGTGTGAGAAGACCTCCAAAATGAAGTACACAAAAAATGTTTACAGATCTAAATTAACTGATGAGCATCTTAAATCTCTTTTAATAATTTGTACAAGTAAAATTAGTCCACAACTACAAACTATTGTCAGTGGAAAATCTCAATTACATAAATCTCATTAATATTTCATATGTCATTATGCTTGTTATAAGTTATGTTTTTATTTAAAATGTATAAAATGTTAGTTGGATTCATTTCAATAATTTGTTAGTTATTATATACTGAAGTTAAATTTTCTGCATATTATACATGTCTTTACTCATTACAATTCTGTGTTTCTTTATCCAACTTATCACAAAAACAATAGCAATAAGCCTACAACAATGTTATGAGTAGTTAGCCCATGACCATATCAATGTAGATGTCATATTAATAATTATTCAACATAAAATTAGAATACTTCAGTAAACTAAATTTAATTTGCTATAAAAAATATGTTCTCTAAAAGGAGTTTTCGAGTATGCTATCGCTCCGCGGGCCGGACAAAATCTGTCCGCGGGCCGGATGTGGCCCTCGGGCCGTAGTTTGGAGACCCCTGCTCTATAGTAGCAGAAATGTGGAAAAACGTAGATGCCAAGACAGTCCAAAGTCTACATAAAATAATACAAAAGATTTTGGAAACAGAAGAAATTCCGGAAGAGTAGAAAACAGCTATGATCCATCCAATACACAAAAAAGGAGAGAAAACGGATGCAAACAACTAAAGAGGAATTTCATTACTATCAGTAACATACAAGATCATATCCAAAGCATTACAAAACATATTGGAGGTCCAACTGGACCCACAATTAGGTAATTACCAGGGAGGATTCAGGAAAGGAATTTCCTGTGCCGAACAGATACTAAACTTCAAACTCTTAATAAGGTGCAGGAGACTAAAGAAACTTTCGCCCACATGTTTTTCATTTTTAAAGGACCCACAACGTCCTTACACAACTCGTTCAAAACTATATACATCATCATATCTTTCATCATTCATTATTTTTAAATTCTTCGTGCAAGCTCCACTCCTACGAATAAACCGAACAAAAGCAACGAGCAACTGATACTAATGTTTTCAACTTGGTTGTCTAGTATGTGGGCAACAACCTCAATCTTCTTGACGACAATGTTGATGACTACGTTGCTAGTGTGGGCTCTTAAGGGCCAAAGACATACATGTGACATTCGTGGACTTACAAAAAGCGTATAGACTCTATAGGTAGAGATACACTATTCAATACCCTGGGATTCAAATGGGGTAGTGCATGCGCACCACACGATGCTGCTTCCTGTTAGCGTCGCATAGCCTCTCCTACCCAATTCCGACTCTCACCTCCAAGCAGCCTTTATATGAAGATAAAGATGGAGAACCCCGGGTAACCTGAACAACCTCTCTGGAGATCGGGTAACCACCCCCGGTGGAAAGAAATGTCAGGGCTGACGAGAGCGGGAGAAATAACCCTCAGAAAAGGGGGTAGGGCGTGGGGCTAACAACCCCATCCCGTAAAACACCAATTGTTACGAAACCTCAAGATATGCCTCGGAAAGCAGGACAGATAACACGAAGACGGACAAGGCAAAGGAAAATGGACATGCACCTCGGAACGTGGTATATTAGAAGCCTATATCAAATAGGAGCGCTAAATGAACTGATGGAAGTATTTTATAGATACAAACTAGACCTAATAGCCCTACCAGAGATAAGATGGCCAGGAACAGGAAGACTAGCTAATAAAAGCGGAGACCTGTACTACTGCGGAGACACAAACAACAGACACGAATTCGGAGTGGGATTCTTAGTTGGAAACCAGATTAAAGAAAACGTAATCGTCTTCAAACCAATTAACAAGAGGATGTGCTACATCCGAATTAAATTGCGTTTTAATAACTTATCCATATTCTCTGTTCACGCCCCAACAGAAGAGAAGGAGGACCATGAAAAGGATGATTTCTACACAACCCTAGAAAGACACGTCGACACAACACCAGAGAATGACATCAAACTCGTGATCGGGGACTTTAACGCCAAAATAGGCAAAGAAGACGCTTACCAACCAACGATAGGAAAATACAGCATACATGAAGAGTCTAAAAACAATGGAACTAGAACCATAGATTTCTCAGCGTCAAAAGACTTAGTAGTCAGAGCACAACGTTTCCACACAAGAACATTCACCTAGCAACTTGGAAATCTCCAGATGGGCGCACACTAAACCAAATAGACCATGTCCTAATAAGCGCCACATTCTACTCAGCATAGTGGATATCAGAACCATGAGAGGAGCAACAGTAGGCTCAGACCGCTTTATGGTCAAAATAAAATTAAGAACGAGAATAAATAAAGCACGTACCCAAAAAGGAGAAAAAACAAGAAAATATAATCTAGAGAACCTAAAGAACAAAGATGAACGCAAGAGATATGTGGAAACACTGGAGAAGAAGATTAAAGAAAATATAAACGAAGAAGAAGAAGGGGAGGAGCACGAGGAAACAAATAACACATGGGAAAACCTTAAAAAAAGCATAAGAGAAGCAGCGGAGGAGACCATAGGAATAGAACCCAAAGAACAGCGCAATCGATGGTGGAACGAGACGTGCAGGAGGGCAATAGACGAGAGAAATAAAGCAAGACAACGACTACTGCAAAGACCAACAAGAACTAAGGAACAAGAACACGCTATCCTGAGAGCGAGAGCAAAGGCAGTATGCAGAAGAGAAAAAAGAAAAGACCTAAATGAACAACTGGACAAATTAGAAGAAATAAAATAATAAATTAAAATAATCTCCTCCTTGTTTGAGTTTTGAGAACTATAGTTCTCCTCCTTGTTTGAGTAGTTCGGCTGGTATTCCGTCTATACCCGTGGCTTTGTTATTTTTTAGTTGTTGTATGGCATCTTTAATTTCTTGTAATTCTGGGTCCAATACTCGTGGTTGCACTGTGCATACGCTCGTTTTTGGTCCTTCGTAGTTGGTTCCTTGTTCTTTGTTTAGTAGTTCTGTGAAATATTCTTTCCATCGTAATAGGATTTTATTTCTCTCGGTCATTATTTCCCCGTCCTTATTCTTGCACATTTCTATTCTTGGGTGGAATTCGTATTTGGTGCTGTTCACGGCTTTAAAGAACTTTCTTGTTTCGTTCTGTTCTCTTATTTCTTCTAATTTGTCCAGTTGTTCATTTAGGTCTTTTCTTTTTTCTCTTCTGCATACTGCCTTTGCTCTCGCTCTCAGGATAGCGTGTTCTAGAAACTAAAATACATGCTAAATTTTGAATTGGTAAAACCATACAACATTATAGATAATCAGATAAACTTAATAAAGACGGAACAAAGCTTGAATATATAAATATACTCAACCTTTCCGGAACTCTATAATACTAATGAGTCTTTTTAGGACTACCAAAAACAAATCTCTTATGAAATTTGTCAGTTATTCTATAGCTTTCAGTCCACCTTCGTGGCACTCAACAAAAACCATAAAAATAACATTGATTTTTAAGATCATGTCTTTCCGATACCTTGAGTGGATAGCCATCTGTGGACGCGTTTCGAGATTTATCTCTCATCAGCACAGCTTTGCTTCCATGAACAATATTTTGTAAATCACTCACTTGAAAACCCATGTGTTGATTAGGGTTAGATGTTTTTAATTTTGACATTTTGTGAGAGAGACATGAACTTAGCAGGTTATTGATATAAATGATAAATTTTGAATTGGTAAAACCATACAACATTATAGATAATCAGATAAACTTAATAAAGACGGAACAAAGCTTGAATATATAAATATACTCAACCTTTCCGGAACTCTATAATACTAATGAGTCTTTTTAGGACTACCAAAAACAAATCTCTTATGAAATTTGTCAGTTATTCTATAGCTTTCAGTCATAACATTGATTTTGATTCATGTCTTTCCGATACCTTGATGGAAGCAAAGCTGTGCTGATGAGAGATAAATCTCGAAACGCGTCCACAGATGGCTATCCACTCAAGGTATCGGAAAGACATGATCTTAAAAATCAATGTTATTTTTATGGTTTTTGTTGAGTGCCACGAAGGTGGACTGAAAGCTATAGAATAACTGACAAATTTCATAAGAGATTTGTTTTTGGTAGTCCTAAAAAGACTCATTAGTATTATAGAGTTCCGGAAAGGTTGAGTATATTTATATATTCAAGCTTTGTTCCGTCTTTATTAAGTTTATAAAATACATGCGCTAATAAAAACTATCTGGAAAACAGGAAAAATACCTGAGGAGTGGAAGATAGCCATAATCTACCCAATATACAAGAAATGCGACCGACAAGACTGCAACAACTATAGAGGCCTCTCACTACTATGTGTCGCATACAAGGTCCTAACAGCCATAATACGCCAAAGACTGGAGATATACGCAGAAGATCTAATAGGGGAGTATCCAGCAGGATTTAGAAGAGGGAGATCCACGACCGACCAAATTTTTACAACACGACAAATTATGGAAAAGGCGTGGGAATTTGACATACCTATCCATCAACTATTCGTAGACTTTCGACAAGCCTACGACAGTATAAGTAGGGAAGCACTATATAACATTCTGAAAGAATTTGAAGTACCACAGAAGCTAAGATGCAGAAGCAAGATGATACAAGTAACCATGGAAGAGACGCTCAATCAGGTTAGAATACAAAACCAGCTCACAGAAAAATTCCCAACAGACAAAGGACTAAGACAAGGAGATGGCCTGGCCCCGATCCTATTTAACCTAGCCCTCGAGAAAGTGATCAGAGGCACAGGAATACTGACAGCACCATTTTAAACAAGTCATGCCAAGTTATAGGATATGAAGACGATCTGAATATAGTGGGAAGGAATGTACTGGCAGCGAAAGAAACATTTATGCAGCTGATAGAAGAGGCAAGACCGATAGGACTGCTGGTGAATGAAGACATGGCCTTAAAATCAAGGACGCGGCTGGGACAGAACATAACCATGGATAATATGAATATTGAAGTGGTACGAGAATTTAAATATCTGGACTCAACACTGAACGAACAGAACTTAATGCCACAAACAATTCAACAGAGACTGATAGCCGGGAATAAAGCGTACTACGCAGTTCAAAGTGTAATGAAATCGCAAATAGTGGGGATAAAAACCAAAGTGAAAGTGTACAAAAGCATCATTAGACCGATAGTGACCTACGGGTGCCAATCGTGGACAATGACGACCAAACATGAGGACCTATTATTAAAATTGGAGCGAAAAATATTGAGAAGAATATTTGGACCGACCCAGGAAGAAGACGGGTGGAGGATAAAGTATAATCACCAGCTGGCACAACTGTATAAAGAAATAGACTTAGTAACATATATAAAAATACAACGGCTGCAATGGGCAGGACACGTAGAATGCATGGGAGAAGAAAGAATACCACAGAAGATCTACAAAGGAAACATGGAAGGCAACAGGAGACAAGGCAGACCACGACTAAGATGGCATGACAATATACAAAAAGACGCAAGAGAACTAATAGGCATAAGGAACTGGAAAAGAGCAGCAGCGGACAGAAAAGGATGGAAAATAATGCTAAACGAGGCTAAGAAAGGAGGAGGCTAAGGCCCACAGAGGGCTGTAAGGCCACGGATAGATGGATTCAATACCCTAGAAAAATTCGGAGCCGATGACAAACGAATCGCAGTCATAAGAAAAATACTAACAAACACAAAGTCAAGGGTAAAATTTATGGAAGAGATATAAGAATCTTTTGATATCAAAACAGGGGTGAGACAGGGAGATGAGCTCTCCCCACAACTCTTCAACTGTGTACTGGAGAAGGTAATGAGGGAATGGAGGAAGGAGGAATTCCAAAATTAAAAATAGGAAGAAAGAAGGATAACCTTGAAATAGACTGTCTGGATTTTGCAGAAGACCTGGCCGTGCAAGTAGAAAACAGCGCTAGAAGGACAAATCAATATACTGAAAGAGACGGCAGAGAAGGCTGGATTACAAATATCATATGAAAAGACAGAATATTTGACAAGCAGGAAAGATGCACCAAGACAGATCACAACAAAAATATGGTAAAATCAAGAGGGTCCACAAGTTCAATTACCTGGGAGAAATAATCCATCAAACGCCCTGGACAAAGAAGAAGTCTTGCAAGAGCAAGAAAAATGAAACTGGCATTCCAATTGACAAAAAATATATATAATAAAAAAGTCATATTCATTAACGCTAAAGTAAGACACTACAATACAGTTAATAAACCAGAAGGCGTCTATGCCTCACTCTAAACACAGCCAGACAAAAAAGATTAGAAAAAGAGTTAGAAAAAAAGGAGAAAGATTATACGGAAAATCCTGGGACCAAAATATGAAGATGGAAAATGGAAACTGAGAAGCAACAAAGAGATCTACAAAAACAGAAAAAATAGCAAACAGATTGAGAAGAAGAAGACCTTAACCTTCTACGGACATATTAAAAGAATAGACGAAGGAAGATTGACGAAGAGAATATTCAAATACTTCGATAGAAACCCCAAAACACGGATGACATGGATCAAGCAGGTCAGGAAAGATTTGGAAGAAATGGAAATAGATGGAGAAGAGGTAGAGAGAAGAGGTAGAGATAAGAGGTAGAGGGAAGAGGTAGAGATAAGAGATAGAGAGAAGAGAAGAATTTAGTAAGAAGCAGGAGAAAAATGGACGGAGGAGAGAAAGAAACAGCATGAAGAAAAAATGAAAGAGTACTGGAAGGGAAGAGAGAAGAGAGAAAATCAATCATGAGAAGTTATTTTACGTGGTCCATAGTAGGCTAAAATCGAAGGAAGAAGAAGATTCTTTGGTAAAAGCTTAAATGTCAATAAATGAGGTTTTCTGTTGAAATGGACTTGGCTAGATCGATAATATTGGACAAAGAAAATTAAAATAAGTCCTATCTTATCTGCTTAGTCTTATCTTGATCACCTGTAATTTTAGAATAACAATTCATGCATTTTCAAAATCGCCGCAAACAAAACAAATATCCGTTTGTTCAAGTGTTTAAGATAAACGCAATAAAAACAAACAAATCTTTGTCCCGAATTAGATAAGATTTTTTTGTAAATTTCCCAATTAGTTTAAAACTGCAATTTCAGTTTTTACGAGGACTATTCGACGATGGCACCCAGGCGAGTTGTGATCGACCTGGATCTCGGCACCGACGACGCGGTCGCCTTGCTCCTGTTCCTCCACGCCGACAAATTGGCCGAGATTAAAATCGAAGCTTTAATTTGCACGACCGGCAATACGGGACTGGAGAACGTCTGCAGAAACGTTGTGAGGCTGTTAGAGATCGCTAAAAGGACAGACGTAAGTCAACAACGTAATCATTTGTAAATACAGATAAATGTAGGTTTTAGTGCTTGTAAATAAACTCGTTCTCGTCATTCTTGTTTTATATCCATTCAAGTAATGTGTGCGTATTATCAACTGCCCTATTATCTTCCAGAGCGAAATGATGAAGTTCTGAAGATTGAAACAACTTTTGTATGTTATTACTAGTCCCAGTGCATTTTCATGTCACTTGCAGCATAAGACAAATAACAATGGTTTTAAGATCGTTTCTTCTTATTTAAATTAAGTGAATAATAATTTAAATTTCTTATTAGGCTATTTACTTAATTTAAATAGAAAGAAATGATCTTAAAAACAATGTTATTCTAGTGCTATTATGCTATTATTATTATGTTATTCTATTATGTCTAGTGCTGTTAGTGACATGAAAAGTAGGAACTAGTAGTAACATGCCAATATCTGTTGTGCCACCTGACGATCTCTTGAGAACTAAAAAAAAAACTAATAAAGTAGGACAGGACAAACACAAGGACAGTCCCAAATTTTTAGACCTTGTCCCGATTCTTTGTACTCAGATTATTGGTTAGGTTAGGTTAGGTTAATGTTAGTGACATGAAAACGTACTGGGACTAGTAGTAACATGCAAATGTCTGTTGCGCCATCTGACGATCTCTTGAGAATTAAAAAAAAACTAATAAAGTAGGACAGGACAAACACAAAGACAGTCCCAAATTTTTAGATCTTGTCCCGATTCTTTGTACTCATTGTCAGATTTTTGGTTAGGTTAGGTTAGGTTACTGTTAGTGACATTTAAACGTACTGGGACTAGTACTAACATGCAAATGTCTGTTGCGCCACCTGACGATCCCTTGAAAAAAAACTAATAAAGTAGGACAGGACACAAGGACAGTCTCAAATTTTAGACATTGTCCCGATTCTTTGTACTCAGATTTTTGGTCGTTGAATGTCTAATTATGGTCACCTCACATAAAGTAGTAATTGTTCTGACTTCTTGAACAGAGTTTTTAAAGAAATCAATTTACTGACATCTTCGTGAAGACTTCTGCGTGAAGTCAAAAAGACTTGATGCCGAAGAAAGAAAAATGACGTTTCAAGATCTCATATTTCCGACTTCTTCAAAATTTAGAAACATGACGCCTTCAAGACTCTTAGTTAAGACTTGACTCACATGAAGTCATTTCTAGGACTTCCTGAGCAAGTCTTTGAAATGAATTCACAATTAAATCTTTTTGACTTGTTGTGGTATCATAGAATCACTTTAAATGTTCATTTCTTTTCCAAAGAAAATAAGAACTAGTCTTTTGTTGTGTAATAGTTAAAAATGTTTAGTAGAATCATAAAATACTTGAATGATGGATGACTTAAAATTCTACAATTCCTTGGTCTGCTACAGTTAATAATGACTATATTTTTATAAGATTCCAGTTTACAGAGGAAGTCATGAACAAATATTGCCATTGACCAAAGAAATTCCTCCGTATCATGGAGAGGACGGTTTCGGAGACTTATCACACGAGGAAGAACCAAACACCAGTATTATACGACCGGAAATAGCGCCTGTCGCTCTGCACAAAATCTTTACGGAGAATCCTGGCGAAATTTCCTTAATTTGTCTGGGTCCCTTGACAAATGCTGCAATTACTATGAGGATGTTCAAGGATTTTGCAGAGAACCTCAAGGACATTTATATCATGGGTGGAAATATGAATGGTAGGAATTGTACTTTTGTTTATTTGCAGTAGGTACTCACGATAACAAGTTGCATAGTTTCTTAGACTTTGCTAGACCAGCACGTGTTAATACGCGATCGGTATTTTGAGATTTAACAAACGCTTAAAGATTGATTATGTTATGGTATTAGGTGTTGGGAATACAACAGCGGCAGCAGAGTTCAATTTCTTTATGGATCCAGAGGCTGCCAGCATTGTCTTCCAATGCGCCAAATGTCCGATTACTCTGGTTCCTTGGGAAACCTGCTACGCGTCACAAATTACTTTCGTAAGTTAATTGGAGCGCAGAAGCATATTAGCTCAACGGTATCATAATTATTAAGAAGACGGATTCAGGCAGATTGGATTAAGCCAGTGGTTTAATTGTGTCGAAATATGAGCATAAACAGATCAAATGTAAATTACACGATCACAAATATCAAATGTAACATGTAAATTACAGGATCTCAAACATCAAATGTAACGTGAGAATTACACGATCATAAACATCAAATATAACATTTAAATGACTTGATTAAAAACTTGCATTAGGCAAGCAATTGATAACAGTCAATCTTTGTAGTTAAAATACGAGCTAGAAAATTGGGGTTTTCTTATGTTTTATGCTATCAGAAAAGTTTGGATCAGGCAATTAATATTTCAAGACGTCTTGTCCCGGCTTTTGTAGTCCTATCTGGTTTTTCTAATCTATTATGTTACCTAATTTAGAATTGGCGTTATGAAGTTCTTGGGAATACCGGCGGGGATTTCTGGAAACTGGTGGACAAAGCCGAGAAGTCGGTTTATGGCGTTCCTTCACGAAAGATTTTCTGGTTCCCTTGCGATGCTTTTTTGGCCCTGGTGTTTCTGCACCCGCACGAGGGAATAGTTAGCGCTAAGAGGTGCCACGTGTCGGTTGAGCTGCATGGGAACCGGACCAGAGGACAAGTGGTTTTGGACCACATGGATGAGAACGAGGAAAACACGTTGATCATCGAAGAAGTCAACTACGAGTTTTTTAAGCAGATCATGTTGAAGGCCTGCCAGGAAGTTTAATTTGAGGGAGCTGAAAACTAATTCAAACGAGAAAATATGTTTTTTTTTATGTAAATTTATTTTGAGATTTATGTTCTCAATGAATGCTAAAAAAAAAAATGGTTTTGAATTTATAGACAAAGTTACAATAAAAATGTACAAACAAATGTACACATTGTGCATAAAAATGTACAAAACCTTGCATTAGACGGGCAGACTAATGCAAGGTTTTTAAAATATTCGCTTTAGTTTTGAATTTACGGACAGGCATAGCTTCCCAACATTTTTACTAGAATTTCTAAAATAATTTTATGATTTTACGGCTCTTCAAACAAGAAACACTTTGTCGCTCTTAGTTCAAGCAGTTCAGATTCGAGTTTCTTCTTATCGATTTTTAATCGTTATGTATTAAGAACTTGACGAGTAAATAATGGTTTAAATTGGGATATTACATAATCAGTATAACGAATTTCTTTCAAAGAAAAATAAAACGTCAATACATAATATATAAATAATTGTTTAAAGTAATTATTATTTATTAAAAGCAGATTAAATTATCTACAAATTGAGATATTACACCTTATAATTGATCTGGAACTAACCACGATACAAGTTTAACCAAACTAATTGAAATAGTGTCACAGAAAAATGGCAATATTCATGAAAATAAAAGGCATATTATAACGAGAAAATAGAATCCAAAAACCAGATTAAATTAGCTATCAATTGATACAGTAATACGAATAATAAGTATTTAAACCTAGGTGACAATCGACGTTTGAAAATTGACTATGGCATTCGAATCCATTTCATATATTTATATATTCGAAATTATTAACATTTAAACTTTTAATAATAATGTGCTTAAAATATCTATTAGGTTGTCCCGAAAGTGCTTGCGTATATTTGACTGGTAAACTTACGCAAGTATTACTAAGTTGCCCATAACTTCACACAAATAAATTTGGTATTAATCGAAAGGCACGTATAGATAAGACAAGACTAGACAAACAAGACTAGACAGACAAGACTAGTCAGACAAGACTAGACAGACAAGACTAGATAGACAAGACTAGACAGACAAGACTAGACAGACAAGACTAGACAGACAAGACTAGACAGACAAGACAAGACAGACAAGACTAGACAGACAAGACTAGACAGAAAAGACTAGACAGACAAGACTAGACAGACAAGACTAGACAGACAAGACTAGACAGACAAGACTAGACAGACAAGACTAGACAGACAAGACTAGACAGACAAGACTAGACAGACAAGACTAGACAGACAAGACTAGACAGACAAGACTAGACAGACAAGACTAGACAGACAAGACTAGACAGACAAGACTAGACAGACAAGACTAGACAGACAAGACTAGACAGACAAGACTAGACAGACAAGACTAGACAGACAAGACTAGACAGACAAGACTAGACAGACAAGACTAGACAGACAAGACTAGACAGACAAGACTAGACAGACAAGACTAGACAGACAAGACTAGACAGACAAGACTAGACAGACAAGACTAGACAGACAAGACTAGACAGACAAGACTAGACAGACAAGACTAGACAGACAAGACTAGACAGACAAGACTAGACAGACAAGACTAGACAGACAAGACTAGACAGACAAGACTAGACAGACAAGACTAGACAGACAAGACTAGACAGACAAGACTAGACAGACAAGACTAGACAGACAAGACTAGACAGACAAGACTAGACAGACAAGACTAGACAGACAAGACTAGACAGACAAGACTAGACAGACAAGACTAGACAGACAAGACTGGACAGACAAGACTAGACAGACAAGACTAGACAGACAAGACTAGACAGACAAGACTAGACAGACAAGACTAGACAGACAAGACTAGACAGACAAGACTAGACAGACAAGACTAGACAGACAAGACTAGACAGACAAGACTAGACAGACAAGACTAGACAGACAAGACTAGACAGACAAGACTAGACAGACAAGACTAGACAGACAAGACTAGACAGACAAGACTAGACAGACAAGACTAAACAGACAAGACTAGACAGACAAGACTAGACAGACAAGACTATACAGACAAGACTAGACAGACAAGACTAGACAGACAAGACTTTTTTATATAAAGTGGTTCAGGGTAAGCTCTCACCAAATCCCCTATTCCACCTTGGCTTTTAGTATGCGCCACCCCGGTATCGCATATATTGCATTCATTCAGGGTGGGCAGCCCGGACCGTTAATGAAAACCGCTCTAGTTGTCGCCTCCCCGACCAGGATTCGAACCCGGGTCTCCCGCATTGAAAGGCGGGTATGCAGACAGACAAGACTAGACAGACAAGACTAGACAGACAAGACTATACAGACAAGACTAGACAGACAAGACTAGACAGACAAGACTAGACAGACAAGACTAGACAGACAAGACTAGACAGACAAGACTTGACAGACAAGACTAGACAGACAAGACTAGACAGACAAGACTAGACAGACAAGACTAGACAGACAAGACTAGACAGACAAGACTAGACAGACAAGACTAGACAGACAAGACTAGACAGACAAGACTAGACAGACAAGACTAGACAGACAAGACTAGACAGACAAAACTAGACAGAGAAGACTAGACAGACAAGACTAGATAGACAAGACTAGACGTCTTAATAATAGACAGGCAAGACTAGACAGACAAGACTAGACAGACAAGACTAGACAGACAAGACTGGACAGACAAGACTAGACCGACAAGACTAGGCAGACAGGACTAGACAGACAAGACTAGACTTCTTGTATGCTTAGTTTTGTCTGGTCTTGTCCGTTTTATTTTGTCTTTCTAATCTGCCTTGCCTAGTCTTGTTTATTCAGGCTCGTATGTTTTTCGTCAACGTTTTTCCTACCTGGCTTCGCATTACATACCACGATAATTATTAAAATAATTTAGTTTTTTATTCAAAATAGTTATTATTATTATTATTATTAGCATTTATTGTTCATTATAAATATAATACGGTAGACATAAGTTGTACGTACATAGATATGTTCAAAAAACAATGAACAAAAGGGCTCGTTTAGTCATTATAAGGTTATAATGTTCTAGTCTTCCACGAGCCCAGATTTACTGAAAAAAGACGTTTTTTGTTTGTGTTCCATTCATATAACATTTTACTATATTTAGCTTTTGGTGAGAGATACTTAGTGAACAAATTTGCATATATTCCAGCATTGAGTTTCTTATAAATCAAGAGAAAGATTTAGATCGTTCATAGAGTTGATTAGCACGTTGGGTTTACTTTCTTTAGCATCCTTTTAAACGGTTTAATGTCCGCTAGCGAGTGTCGTTTGTCCGTTGATTTTTTCTGTTATTTGATATGTGCAACAGGATTTAAAGAGCTGTTTTTTGTGAATTGGAGTTGTTAGTAAGCCTTTGCTGCGGACATTGAGATTATGTACGTCTGTTCTGTATGTTATTTTATTATACAGGTAGGCTGGCTGTTTGTTTATTATAATACTCTTGAAGCAACCTAAGGCATGGTAGTTTCTGACCTGTTCCATCGTTTTCCATAATGTTTTTATTATAGCTGGTATTCATTCTTATAACTTTATTAAACACATAGAACATTATTATAATTCAGAAATGATCTGAGCTGTGCGTCAACGATTTTTTCTAAAATCTTCGACAAAGCTGGTAGCATGGATATTGGTCGAAGGTGCGAAGGTGCAATTAAACACTATTGTTCAAATGGTTGTTCAAATGTAAATTGTTCAAATTGGTTGAAACAAAAATATTTGAACCAACGGGGAACAAACCATATTATTACCTGAATATTTTTTCCTCTTAAACCAACCAAACGTCCTTGATACTAGTTCGACATAAATTGTCCTTAGATGCCTAAGCCAAAACTATTCTGAACCTACCTGGTTTTCTACGTTCTTGTTTGGCTATATTTAGTGTTGTCTAAAGAAGTTTAAACTTATCTAGTCTTATCTCTTCTGTACTTGTCTTGTTTAGTCTTGATCTGTCTTGTTTAGTCTTGTCTTCTCTAAATCTACTTAATAATAATAATAATATATTTATTCACTTAGTAACATTGCAATATATAACTAATTAAACACAAGAAATAAATAATTGGATATAAATATCATACTGTGGATGTGATGGTCAAAGTTACGTAATTACACAAAACAGATTGAAAACACATGTACGTAACAAAATAACAGATTACAGTTTACAATTCGATAGCAAAATAGTAATAACTACATTATAATTCAGTACATTAGAATTCGCGTCTAACTTATTATACTGTTTTATTCTAGTATAACTAAAGGATTTCTCATAAAGGGCAGTGTTGTGCTTGGGATTGGATAAAAAGGCGCCAAACCTAGAATTGTGGGAATGGGACTCCGCAAGTGTATAAAATTTTTGTATGTTTACTTTTATGTAATATAATGCTTTAAGTATATACATTGCATGTAGCGTTAGTATGCCATTATCCCTAAAGCACTGTTTACAGCTTGTCCCGGTTTTTAGTCTGAAAATAAGAAGTAAAATCTTTTTTTCGTGACAAAGCATCACTTTACATAGCAAAATGTGGAGGGATAAGTGCGAATAGACAAGTGCATAAGTAATAATTGCATAGTATAGTCTAGTCTTATATCAAGTCATTTTCTCCGAAATAATCGTCACTTTTGAGTCGAATATCAGACTATTAAAAGCTGTTACATAGTTGCAAAAATGCAAACAGGGAACTAACAATATAATTATCTGAACGTGTGCTCATTATTTTCGCATTATAGACCAACGAAATGTCCTTGATACTAGTTCAACATAAATTGTCCTTAGACTCTTCCCCAAAAAATCGAAAAGTTATCTTAGCTTTCTATGTTTTTGTTTGGCTATATTTAGTGTTGTCTGAACATGTTTCAACTTCTCTAGCCTCATCTGTTCTGGTCTAGTCTCTGGTTTTGTCTTGTTTAGTCTTGACTTGTCTATGTCTTGTCCATACTGTCGCGTCATCTCTTAATCTACTTTACTGCCTGTCATATCTAGTCTATTCTTTTATCAAGTCATTTTCTCCGAAATTATCAGCAGACTTTTCAGTCGAATATCAAACTATTAAAAGCAGTTAGTTGCAAAAATGCAAAATTATATAACACTAAAATTTGTACTGATAATGATTTGCTCCCTACTTTTTAAGCTACGAGGCCGAACTAGCTATATAAGTTGCTCACTATCCTCAACAGTTAAATAGCGCAAAAATGGTGTTTTTTAAATGTCTGTTCTTGTTAACCATCGCATTACAATCAAAGGTATTTCCAGTCTTCATATTTATTACTTTACTTTATAATAATCTATGTAAACAGATTAGACTAGACAGCGTTATATGAGATTAACAATCCTAGACAATTTTAAATAAGATTAGACAAGACCAAACAAAATCAAATAAGAATACACAAGACTTGAACATATTTGGAAATTACTACTAAACACTACTAGCTTGTGTTTAAGATTTAGATACTGCAAGTGTAGACAGAGCCCGCAGTGGGAAGAGGCCAAGGCTCTGCACATGATTTTAGCGCCCTTTTAGCGCCTTTTTAGCGCCATTTTAGCGATTTTTCATCATTTTTTTGATGATGAAGCACTACTAGACAGAAATAGAGAATGTTAAACTAGACTAGACTCAACAGGTTTGATAAAAACTAGGGAAGATAAGCACTCGGAAAAAAACTAGACAATTTAAACTAGATTAAAGTAACCAATTTTTAAGAACAAGAGAGGATCACTAAACAATGTTAAACTAGACTAGTCTAAACATGTTTGAAGAAGAATAGGGCAGACTAAACTAAACATGTCTTAAGAAGGCTATGGGACTAAGCAGTTCTAGACATAACTAAACAATATTGATAAAAACTAATCTATACATTTGTTCGAATTAATTGAGTTATAAGTCAAAGAAAATTAATTGGTTATAATGGGAAGCATATTTCGGTCTCACAAAAATGATAATATTTTCGAAAACATTGGCTATCTGATACTTTTGTTATCCCGTTTACTTGATAACTTGTCTCTTCTCTCTTCGAAAGTCTTCCGTCGCCTGGACTAGACCAATAAAACTATGCAGACTAAACCTAACTTAACATAATCTCACAATTTTCCACAAACCACTAAAAAAACACTAAACACCACCTTTTCCACTTGGGTTTTAGTATGCGCAACCCCGGAATCGCATATTTCGCATTCCTGCAAGGTGGGCAGCCCGGACGGTTTGTGCCGCCCTGGTTGATGCCTCTGCCTCGGTGTGGAATCGAACTCCGGTCTGCCGCTTGTCAGGCGGGTATCTTGTCCCCAACACATCGAGGATGAGATACAATCAAGACTAAACAGACAATACAGTTATATTTATCTTTCTATTCAAATGAAATATATTTATTAATTCACAGAGGTATATTAGTACTTATTGAACATGTCATCAGAGAACAAACAGGATATACAAGATAATAATAGTTATAGTTGCAGCAATAAAAAAAACAACAGTATCAGTGATGATATCAAAATGGTCGCAGGCATAATTGAGTTATTCACAACTGTACTTTGCCTTCGAAGTATTCTTCCATTCTATAGTATTCTCAATACTTTCTCAATCAATAGATGTTTTAATTTCTTTCTGAAACTATTGAGTGAGTTATCTGATTTTATGTTGTCCGGCAAACTATTGTAAGTTCTGATGCCTATGTTATCCGGAGCTTTGGCTCCGTGGGACAGCTTATGGCTCTCCTTTGGGCTATGAAAATTTCTTTACTATGTGGCGATGAGCCTCACACGAGTATTCCATACCCTATAACAGATTGTATTTCTGCGTGGAAGATCTGTACTTGTATGGGTTTACTGATTATGTGGCGTATATATCTTAGCAGATACGATACTTTATTTATTTTACATATAATGTTGTTCGCTGTTGTGTTCCATGTTAGGTGCTCTTTCAGGTATATTCCAAGGAATTTCACTTGCTCTCTGAAGCTTATCCTGCCCAATCTGTTGTTCCAGGTTATCAATGATAGCTCTTCTTACCGTTTGAAATGATGTATCTTGTTTTGTTCACATTAAAGCACATGTTGTTTCCACTAAACCACTCAAAGATGCCTTGAAGCAGCCTATTCTCCTATTCTCCTATTCTCCTTAGATACGATAAAACTGGAGTCATCAGCATATAGGACACAATGATCGGCTTCAGTGTATTTTATCATATCGGCCGTATATAGGGAGAACTATGTCGGTGCCACGACACTTGCGGGATTCCGATGTCTGTTTTTATTGGCTTAGTAATTCCAATATCACCATTATGTTCAATTTTCACAAACTTTTTCCTGTGTTGCAGAAATGACTCGAACCATTGACCAGTCTTTCCCCATAGGAGTTTAATTTATTTAGAAGTATACTGTGAGAGACGCAGTCAAATTCCTTTGACAGGTCACAGAAGATGCCCACTGGGTAATTGCCTTTGTCTATTTCTGACCAAATTGTATTGTAGAAGTCAACAATAGCTGTTGTTGTAGATTTCTCCTTTCTTAAGGCAATGATGCTGATTTGGGATTAGCCCATATTTATTAATGAATGCGAGCAGTTTATTTTTTGGGCCTGTAATTATTAATATTAGTTTCTTCCCCTTTTTTAAATATCGGAATAATTACGGACGTTTTACACACTGTAGGGACGACATCATTATTGAACGAGCAGTTGACGATGTCAGTGATAGGGTGTACAGCTCGCTTTCAAATTCCTTTATTATAGAGCACTGGAGGAGGTCTGGGCCACAGCTATTTTTCATTTCTAATTTTCTAAATATAGAAGACATTTCCTAGTTCCAAGTACATAGATTTGTCGATGCTTCGAATGTGATTGTTACTTCAGCTGGTGCTGGGAATATTCTTAGCTACTAGTTCCGGAGCATTTTTAGAATTGGTTAAAAGCGTCTGCAACATCATACGGATATTTTAGTAGAAATTCGTTAAGTTTTATGCAGATTTTATCTTTTCTTTTACAGTTATTATTATGCTCATTAATTGTTTCCCACATCGTTTTCTGTTTATTTTGAAACCTCTGCAGTTTGTAGTCGAAGAAATTTGTTTTTGTTCTTTTGATTAACCTATCATGATTTTTTTAATTCTGTAGATATATTCCTTTTAGCTGTGGGTAACTTTTCTGCAAGACATATAGGTCTTTCAGATTACTGCTTGATGTTTTTATTTTTGCGGTTATCCAGGTTTTTGTATGCTTTTTAGTCTTTATTAACGGAAATGATGTAAAGAAGTGGAATTGTAGGGTCAGAATGAAGGCCGCAGTTTTTTGGTCGCAGTCTTTTGTGCTCTACACGTCCTCCCACGTTTCTTTTCTTAAAGCATTGCAAAATCTGTTTTTGTTGGTATTATTGAATTTCCTTGTATAATGTTACTTCTGAATATTCATATTGTTTATGTTTCGTTTTAGTATCAGGAAACGTTGGTCGTTTTAGTATCAGGAAACGGTGTTCTGATGGTCTTCTATAAGAATTGTTGTTGGATATGACGCTATAGCAAAAATATTATCAATTAACGTTTTAGATATTAGTGTAATTCTTGTATATTCCTTAATAAGGTCCACTAGTCCATATGACATTAGTAAATAAATAGTCTAAATCTAGGAGATTGTTTTTTTCTTTGGATTTAGTTTCGAAATTGATATTGAAGTCTCCTACCAGTATAATATCAGAACATGGTTGAAAGATGTTGTCCAGTATGTTCTCCAGACTAGTTAAAAACAGCAGCACCGAGCCTGTGGGTGGTCGATAAACTGTAAAAATTTGTGTGGTTTTGTTTTTATATTTCCATTCAACTCCACAAATTTCGATCTGTCTTCCAATACTTTTATTAGGTATATTTAATGTTTGAGTTTCAGTATTGTAGTGACTAGGTGAGTTTAGTGCCCAAATAGCTACTCTTCCGCCATTGGCCCCTCTTCTGCAGTACGCACTTATAAGATGATAATTGTCTAAATGTAATTGAGCTACTATGCTTTCGTTGACCCAGATTTCTGACAAGCACAGGAAAAGAGGATTGTTCCAGGAGCAGGTTCATTTTTTTTCTAACGCTTTGTATGTTTAGGAATAGTATTAAATTGATAAAGATTCCTGACTATTGCGTGTTCTGGTTTAACATAGTTATGGATGGTGATTTTCGGGTTAAAACTATTTTTTCTCTGTCCTTCTCGATCTCAGCAAAAAAATATTGAAGCAGGTGTTTCTTGGCCATACATCCGATTTTCTTAGATTTTCCTGCTCCTTTTGGTACTGATACTTTTTGGAACGACGAGTACTCAAGTGGATGTCTGGATAAGAGTTTTGTACATATTACTTGATTGAATGATTTATTCTTAAGATAGTTAGTAATGCCGTTTGCTGATAATTTCGGGTCAAGGCGATACACATGTAGGTGAGCGTACCTCGTAGCTGCTTTTATTAGAGATGTATCGTAGTTAGTTCCGAAAAAAACATTCGACTTCCTATTCATTCTTTTTTTGTGTCGTTGGGTTTGATGATTCTGCCTTGTCTAGTCTTGTTTGTATATTCTTATTCCTGTTTCTGGTCAATGTTTTGCCTGGCTAGGCATCGATAATTAATATAAATTAAATCAATACAAACAATATTATTGTCTGAATATGTGCTTATTAATTCCAATTGTTATCGTAATTTATTAAAATTGGTTGAAATATTTAATCAAACGGGGAACCAACAATATAATTATCTGAACGTGTGCTCATTATATTCGCATTTTAGACCTACCTAATGTCCTTGATACTAGTTCAGATACTAGTTCTTCCCCAAAAAAATAGAAAACTAATATTGGTTTTCTATGTCTTTGTTTGGCTATATTTAGTGTTGTCTGAACAAGTCTGAACGTCTCCAGCCTCATCTGTTCTGGACCAGTTTTGGCTTGTTTAGTCTTGTCTAAGTTTGTCTTGACAATACTGCCTCGTCTTCTCTAAATCTACTTTACTGCCTGTCATATCTAGTCTATTCTTATATCAAGTAATTTTCTCCGAAATTGTCAGCAGACGTTTCAGTCGAATATCATACTATTAAAAGCAGTTAGTTCCAAAAATTAAAAATTATATAACAATAAAATTTGAACTGATAATGATTTTCTCCCTACTTTTTAAGTTACGAGGCCGAACTAGCTATATAAGTTGCTTACTAGCCTCATCAGCTAAATAGCGCAAAAATGTTGTTTTTTAAATTGCTGCTCTTGTTAACCATCACATTCCAATCAAAGGTATTTCCAGTCTTCATATTTATTACTTTACTTTATAATAATCGCCACATATAGATTAGACTAGACAGCGCTATACGAGATTAACAATCCCAGACAATTTCAAATCAGATTAGACAAGACCAAACAAAATTATATAACACTACACAAGACTAGAACATATTTGCAAAATACTACTAAGCGCTACTAGCTTTTGTTTAAGATCTAGTCACTACAAGTGTAGACATAGCCCGCAGAGGTAGGATGCCAAGGCTCTTTACCGTATTTTAGCCTCCTTGATGTTGAGGCACAACTAGACAAAAATAGACAATGTTAAACTAGACTAGACTAAACATGTTTGAAAGCAACTAGGGAAGATAAGCATAACTCGGGATAACTAGACTATTTAAACTAGATTAGACTAATCATGTTTTAAGAACCAGAGAGAGCATAAGAGAGACTAAGCATCCTTGAACAATACTAAACTAGACTAGACTAAACATGTTTGGAAAAGAATAGGGCAGACTAAACTAAACACGTTTCAAGAAGGCTAGGGGACTAAGCAGAACTAAAAAATATTGATATAAACTAATCTATTGATTCGTTATTTCCATTCAGTTTTTTATTACCAAATGTTTATTCATTACGATTGAAATAACGAGCATGTTATATAATTAGCAACAAGTTACTTTTGGTTTATTTAAAGTACAATTATCGTAAAATAGTTCCAGTTGTGACAATCACCTGAAAAGGTAGTTAAAACCTAACGATAATGTAGAATGCGCTGATGTTGTGGCATAAATATATCGAGCGATAAGCAATATTTTTATTTGTATATTATTAAAAACCTTATTACCTTTGTGGTGATAAACAAAGCAACTTTTTGGGAATTTCCAATTCCATTTTATTATTTATTTAGATTTTGTTAGAATAAATGTATATACTTGTTAGTATATACGTTAGTACATATCGCACACCTAGATTTAAAGAGAGCTAACTAAAAAATTGAGATTTTTCCTTATCTCACTACTTAGCGACCAATAAAATAGATTTAAAATAGTTCCAATACTCAAATCTACATGAAGCTAGAAGCCACTTTTGTTGAACAAGCGAGCCGCGCTCCTCTCCACCAAAACAGGGACATCGTTAATTGCAGTCAGTATTACAAGCGGAACGCACGTGTCCGTCTTAAACAAATGAAAGTTATTTTTAGTTAATTCCGTGTTGTTGAGTTAAACCAAGAAATTGTAGTACATACTTTTGAGTTGTCGTCGTTTTGATGGCTAGTGCTGAGTAAATTAAGGCTACATTTTGGGTTGAACCATGTTGATAGTAAGGTGAGTAAAGTTTTTGCTTTTATTTAGAATTGGTACCGTAATGTTGAACAATTTTTGAATTTTTAGTTGGGTCTGTTTTGTTGAGTAATTTTTAGGATTCCGTACCGAAAACGGAACCCTTATAGGATCACTTCGTTGTCCGTCTGTCTGTCTGTCCGTCTGAGTGTCCATTTTTCTCAGGAACGCGTAGAGGTATCAAGTTGAAATTTGTATCAAATACTCGGGTCTGTGGTCTCTTTCAGCTGTGAAAAAAACTTGTAAGTCAACGCGATCAAAAGATATGACCGTTTATGTCGCATATTTTGCGATTTCATAAGGGAATCAAAACCTATAGGGTACTTCCCGTGGACCTAGAATCATGAAATTTGACAAGAAGCGGTGTCTTACAGCACATGTAAATGGAAAAATCTGAAAACCGTAAATATGTAGTTTAATTACATGAAAAATTTACTATTTACGAATTTACTATTAGAAACTTATGAAAATACACTAATGTGTTGCGTGGTATTGTCAGGCAGCAAAAGCATATGGGTTGCATACAGTTAGGTCCTCCTCCTCCTATATTTTTTGGTAGTCAATTGCCCAAAAGCAGTCATTGAACAACTGAATGTTAAGAGTATCGAAATAGATCTAGAAATAGTTAATATATTACTTTATATTAGATCTAGAAATAGTTAGATCTTAATATAAGTTAGTGAATAAGTGTAATACTAAAATAAAGTTTTATCATAATCGTCTGTTCGTTTTCTTTTAAAATTTTTTTTTTCTTTTTAAAGTTTAAAAATAATCGCGTAATTCAGTTAATTCTTAATGTAAGTTACTGAATAAGGGTAATAGTAAAATAAAGATATATCATAATCGATTTATTATAATCGTCATTCGCTTTCTTTTGGTAACTTTTAAAATATTTTAGTTTTGGCTTGGAATTTGAAATAGGTCTCTCGTCAAAAATTTCATATCATATAAGTAAGATTTCGTGTTTAAGTACCTAACTAACTACTCAGTGACCTCTTGTGTTTAGGATAAAACGAGACGCGCACGAGCAGGGAGCCGCGGGGCAAGTACAAGGGCGGGAGGTCGGCCCAGGTCGGCCCTTTTGTAGTGAGCGGCAGAAATACGAAATTTTGTTTTGCATTCAATAACTTCGTATTCCTGCATATCCTTACTTACTCAATAAATTATGGCTACAGTTCATAAAACCGTTAACGACAACATTATCGAACACGATGTAATATTTATGCGCGGTGATGGCAGTTGCTTGTTTCATGCTATAGCTTTTTCAATTTATAATTCAACCAATTTTGGACAAACACAGCTCTTGAGAGCTACAATAGTTAACTATATATATTATTATTGGGACGAGTTTTGTTTGTTTACTAGCAACGCCTTAACAAGTTAACTGAATATCCTTGCTACGTCCTCCACAAAAAAAAGATAGCTTACTTACAAGTTTGTACGGGACCCTCGGTGCGCGAGTCACAACTCGCACTTGGCCGTTTTTTTTTAAACTTTTATATTCCTTTAAAAAACAAATGAAATTTGCTAGTGGCGATTGGAGTCGTTTCATCTTAATTAAACTTTATTTTCATCCTAGTAAATACACAGTTTGTTATGTTTTTACTGAACAGTTTTTGAGTTAGAGCTGTGTAGATGAATGGTTTATTGAATTTTACATTTTATATTTCAGAGATAGAATGAATCGTGGACAGTTTTTAGTAATTATGGTTGAAGAAAGAGACAAAGAAAACATCAGCCCTAGCTTACTGACTCATTATGCAAATATTCAACAAGATACTAGCCCTTTAGAACAGGAGTTTGAACAAATATCACAGAAGGAGACGGTAATATAAACAGGCCACAGCTAGAAGATGACCATGATCGACGAATCGATGATCAACATCTCATTAGGCGATGCAGACTCACCTAAGGAAACTTATGCCGCCTTCTCCGTGGTTGATAAATCTATTCCGAGCACGCCTAAACAACAGCAGACTGGTAGAGCAAATTTTTACATTTCACCAATCCAAAGTGACGAAAGTGATATTGACGACTCGATGTATCTTTCTTCTTCTTCTGTTTATGGCTTTATAACCCGCGGTGGGTTTTTGCCTCTACAACAATCTTCTTCCATTCTGTCCTTTCGCCGACTTTCTCTCTCCAATCCCTTAAACAGGGGTTGTATTAGAGCCACGCCGCGTGTCGCAACGCCGCCTCACGCAACGGGCTGTGATTATACTACAGTGTCGCGTCGCCGCGCGTGCTGATTAAATTTTTGTGTCAGTTCAGTGGCGATCGCGTAAACGTCCGCACCTATTTGCAATGTTCTCTTCCGACTTGGATACGGATCTTGAAGAAGATATTGCCTACATATTTATGTTAAGGCTACTCAAGAAGAAAAGAAAGAAAGGGAAGATACTGGGTGCACCCAGTAAATGCATTAAGAGGAAATCGAAGTGAATATCATTTATTGGTGAATGAACTAAAAAGCGACGACACTACATTTCACAAATATTTCAGGAAGATAAAAGCACAATCTTTGATTGAAAAATATATAAGGAGCACTGTTTCGCGTATTCCAAGGACCTATGCAAGTACAACCGGACATGGCGGACTAGATCGTATAAGCTGCGTGCAGTCTTCATAACTATTTGCGCATAGAAAATTCACATGAATTTGACGAGAATTTTCAAAATCCAGATGCACACAACGCTTCTCCAAGTGGTATGTCTGATATCGCAACTGTTGGAAGAAACTTTTGTATAGACGCTATTGCTATTAGGGATAGCAGGGATAGGAAAGCTATTTAAAGAAAAAATATATTTTTTCCCCAGATAGGCAAGTGCCGTGGCAAATGGCTGCAATCAGAAAGGGAAGAACAGAATGAATAAAGTACTTTTCAATCGTTGGCCTATTTCTTCCCACGCTGCTGTTCTTATCAACTGGTCTTTATAATCCTTATTTTTCGGATCATATAAAAATTTATACTCTATTGACGTGGTAGACGTCTGCTTGCTTGCTTGTCAACACACCGCGCCGGAATGCGCGTAGCCACGTGGTGATTATACTAGAGCCGAGCCAACCAACGCGTTACTTCCCCCACCAGCGATGCCACGCCGATCGAAATCGAGTGGTCTGCGTGGAGTCAGCTCACTCGGCGACACGCGGGACTGAGCTAATATAATCACGTTCATACTAAATATATGTAACCGATTGCAATCCCACGCTTTGCGACACGCGGCGTGGCTCTAATATAACCCCGGCTTTACTCCCATCTTTCTAAAACGTTCCTCCACGTATTCCATCCATCTTTTCCTTGGCCTGCCTCTTTTCCTTCTTCCTACTGGCCGCCAGTTGTACATTTTCTAGGCTGGTCTGTCGTCATGCATTCTGTACAGGTGTCCCAGCCATGCTATTCTTTGAGCTTTTACAAATCTCCTTATGTCCGCTTCGTTTATTAACCTGCTTAGTTCATGGTTCATTCGTATCCTCCAAATTCCATGCTCATTTAGGATCGGTCCGTAGATCTTTCTGAGGATCTCTCTTTCAAAGATGCGTAGCGCGTCCTCCTGTGCGGTGGTTAGGGTCCAGGCCTCGCATTCATACGTTACTACTGGTCTTATGATTGTTCGGTATATTTGAAGTTTGATTTTGTGACTCAATAACTTGGACTTCATCAGTTTCTGGTATCCGTAGTAGCATCGGTTTCCACTAAGTTTTCGCGAGCTTGTTTCTTTAGCTATTACGTTTGTTCTGTTGATTTCTGTTCCCAAGTAGACACAACTTTCAACCTGCTCAAAGCAATACTCGCCCAAGTTAAGGTCATTGTTGTCGTGATGTTCTCTTCCAACTTGCATGTATTTAGTTTACCTCATTTATTTACAATCCCCTTTTTTTGCGTTTCATCGTCCAGCATCAATAGTGCTTCCTTTAGCGCGTCTTTGCTTCTACATGTCAAACTAACATCATCTGCATATGCAGCAACCTGTGTTGATCGGTTGCCAATGTATCCCGTTATATTCAGCTTTCTCATGCATGCCTCTAATGTTAGGTTGAATATCATGGCGCTCAGGGCATCTCCCTGCCTCACACCGATTTCGATTTTAAAGACGGATGTAAGTTGGTTGTCTACTCTAACCGAGGATTTCGAACCGGACAATGTAGCTTTTATTAGTTTTACGTGGGGTATTCCTAGCATCAGTGGATCGTCAAGGATCGTGTTTCTTTCGACGGTTTCGAATGCCTGCTTAAAGTCTATGTAGAGGTTGTGCAGCGATATATCAAACTCGTATGCTTTCTACTGCATTTGCCTTATGGTGTATATGTTGTCTATCGTTGACCTATTGGCACGAAATCCGCTCTGATATTGTCCTAATATCTCTTTGTAGTAGACAGCGAGTCTATTATAAAGAACGCCTGTTAGAACCTTGTGTGTTACGTTAAGAAGCGTTATCGGCAGGTAGTTGCTACATATCGTTTTGTCTCTCTTCTTGTGTATTGGTTGTACGATACCCAGTGTCCAATTCTCTGGTATTTTCTCTTGCTCTCAGATTTCATTAATCAGGTGTTTTAGTCTTACCGTTAGGTGTTCTCCTCCATATTTCAGATGTTTGGCTGTTATAGCGTCTGACCCAGGGGCTTTGTTATTTTTTAGCTTTCCAATAACAATTTCTATTTCTCTTAGGCTGGGGTTCTCAATTTTGGGGTCTACCGTATGTACATCTAGCTGTAATTGTTCAGGCTCTAAACTACAGTCTCTTTAAAAAATATCCGAGAAGTACCCTTTCCATCTTCGGAGTATCTCCTTGTTCTCTGTGAGCATGTTTCCGTCTTTATCCTTGCATACTGTTATCTTTGGTCTAAAACCCTGAGTTTTTTTTTGTTTTATTGCCTTGAAAAATTTGCTTGTTTCGTTTCTCCATACCATTTCCTCTACCTTTCTGTTTAGTGCCTCTCTTTTCTTTTTTCTACATATTCTAAACGCGTTTATTCTTTCCCTATTGTAGGCTGCTTGGTTAGCTCGTGTGCTTCTGTCTAACAGTTTTAGTCTAGCCTTCCGCTTCACGGAGGTTGCTTCTCAACATTCCTCGTCATACCATTCTTCGTTGTGAACTACTCCTTTTTCTCCAATTCTTTCCATAGCACTCTCTGTTATTATTTTTTCGATGATCATCCAGTCTTGCTCTGTGTCCTGTGTTTCTTGGTTTTCTTGTAGTTTAGTTCTGAGACTTTCCTGGTAGGCCCTTAGAACTTCTGGCTTTTTTAGGCGATTTATGTGCCATTTTGGCTGCTTTGCAGTTGTTCCCCTAGCCACTGTCGATAGTTTTTGTTTTGACCTTGCTCCAACTAGGTAATGGTCGGAGTTCGCGTTCGCCCCGTGAAAGGATCTGACCTGTTCGACGTCCGTTGCCCATCTTTTGGTAATTAGTATGTGGTCTATTTGGATGTGTTTCGTGATCCAGGTATTTGCCAGGTGCCCTTATGGATTTCGTTCCTGGGGAAGAAAGTACTAACAGCAGAGAAGTAATTAGACGCGGCAAATTGGGCAACTCTTTGGCCATTATTGTTAGACTCATCATGCTATGTTTACCACAAACGCTAGCGTAGGCCTCTTTACCCAATTTGGCGTTATAGTCGCCTAGTACTATAGCTGCGTCATGCCTCGGTATTTTATCCTAGACTTCTTGAAGTGCTGCGTTAAAAACGTCTTTGATTTCTTCTTCTGCGTCCTCTGTGGGCGCGTATACGTTCACAAAGGTTATATTGTGCTATTTTCCCTTCAGTCTTAGGGTGCATATTGTATCTGATACCGGGGTAAACGCTAAAATCGTTTTTTTTTAATTGTTTGGATACAATATATCCACCTCCTTTATGACCACTTCTTTCATCGCTCCTGAGAAATACATAGAGAATTTTCTCTTGTGAATTTCGCCTTTACCCTTCCATCTTATCTCTTGTTGGGCCACGAGATCCATTTTGTATCTCAGTATCTCATCCGCATGGCTATCAATAGCCCCTGCTTTCAGAAACGTACATACATTCCATGTACCAAATCTTAGACTGATTCCGTCAATCTATTTCCCTGCGATGGTCGTCTTACTGTGGACAGTCCAGTTTCTTTCGTTGTACTCTTCGCAACATTAATGTTTTCACGAGGACGGGTAGTTAGCCCGTCGCTCAACCCCCTTTTCGGAGGCCCATTTCGCCTGTTCCCGTCAGCCCACACCTCGCTCCATTTGGATTTTCACCGCATCTTGCGAGGTTTCTGTGTGGTTATCAGGGGTCACCTAACGTGGAGGTGGGAAGCAGACTTGGGTTGGAGAGGCTATGCGACATGTCTCATTCGAGTCATTGTCGTGCGGTGGGCATGCACTACCCCTTTTACCCCCATTTTTCCCCATTTTACTCGATGTATCTACGTAGGTAAATGTGTACATACAAAAAATATGTACAAACTTAGAACAGATAGTAAGACAATTGTAGAGTGGAGTTAGCTTGGTCAGAATTGTTAATGAAGTTTTCAGAGTTAAAAGCATGGTGTGTTTGCCAGACCTTTTTCCAAGAACACTGGATGGTGTTCTTTTAGACTTATATCCGGCGTTTATATCCGGCGGGGGGCAACGTAAAGAAAAGACACGTGTTTCTGTAGCGCCGGATTACTCAACGTGCCGGATTAACCATTAACCAATTAACCGCCGGATTATCGAGGCTCATATCGAGAAGATAATATTTTGTTAAAAAGATCGGAACAACATTGGAACAAAATTCTTCAGAAATAAAAATTCAGAAATACCGATTTAGCATTTAGTAAATGAAATGCATTTAGTAAATATCACTTTCATGAAAGCTACATATCAATGTGCTATTGACAAAGAGAGATCTAATTCCAGGTAAGATTTGAATCCATGGAAATATATCCAAGTATCTTTCAAGCAGGGGTACGAAATGATGTGCACAATATAATATTGACAAAAAATATAGCATGAAACACCTTGCAATCCTGTTCGATAGCTAAGCAAATAATAAAGCAATAAGTTTCATATCATATACTATTAGAAAAAAGTGGGTGCCATGTACATGGATAAATGTTGGTTTTTAACGGTTTCTCCACCTCTCAGAATTGGCTGAGAACATTTATTCTATTGGATGCTTTATACATTAATTAATTATTATTTCTTTGTATTTGAACAGAAAGTGGTTTAGCAACGTAACCAGCCGAGAAAAATTGTACAAAGCTTAGGAAAAAAAAGGAGCTATCTGGAACTATAGAATTCAATCTGACGAGGAATCATACGTGGATAGTTATTATTTGTATATACTTATTATTTGATGAGTATCCCAATTTTCGGTTGATTAATAAAAGTAAGACACCATCTATGGTCGTACCTTCTAGTTCATCGTTGTCTTCGTCCGGCACCAGCAGTAGCAGCTCTTCAAGTTCTAGTAGCTCGTAGGACTCCGAAGATGACAGTGCACATGTAAAACTTGACCCTCAAAACGCTATGGTTGTTAAAGTTAATGGATCCCGCGACAGAAGAAAAAAGGTTAAAAAGAGAGTACGCAAAACAACAATGTGGAAATCGAAAATTTCAAAAGTGTTGAGAAATTCTGGTAAAGCTTACAAGTCATTGTCGAAATCGAAGATACAAGTGTCAGAGAGTTGGACCCCCTGTGTAGAAAAATGTAGCTTAAAATGTAAAGATAAGATCGATCAAATATCAAGTCAACAGCTTATTGATGCGTTTTTTGGACTTCTCTCTCTCTATCTCTCTCTCTGTAGCTTACAACCCGGGGTGGGTCTTCGCTGACACTACAATTTGCCTCCATTTGCTGCGGTCCATCATAAGTTCTTCTGGTCGTTGGACATTTAGGGTCCGTAAGTCCGCTGCAATATTATGTTTCTACCGCATCCTTGGCCTTCCCAGCGGCCGCTTTCCTACCGGGGTCTCTTCCCACACCAGTTTTACGACAAGTTGGTTTTGTCTATTCACATGTCCGGCCCATCTTAATCTATCTGCCTTTATTATTTTTTCTATATCTGGTTGGTTATATAGTTCTTGCACTTCCTGCTATCCATGCTATCCTGTCTCTTCGTTCTGTGCTTGTTGTAGTCATGTATTTTGTTTTATCTTCGTTTATTTGTAGGCCAATCTTCTTTGCAGCATTTATTAGTTTAATGAAATCTTCCTTAACGTTGATTGTTGTATTTCCTACTATATCTAAATCATCAGCGAAAGCTACTACAATGCGCAGACCCTGATTTTAAAATAGGAATGTTTCTATGTTTTCCCTTCGTACGGTGCCTTCCAAGGCGATGTTAAAGAGGAGTGGGGATAACGCATCTCCTTGTTTGAGACCACCATTGATTGGAAAGAAGGTTGACAATTTTCATTCAAGGCTTACTGCACTTGTAGATCCCTCTACACAAGCTTTTGTGAGACTGATCAACTTTTTGGGTACAACCAGTTTTGCCATGGTATTACACAATTCCACTCTTAGGATGCTATCATACGCTTGCTTAAAATCTATAAAAAGCTGATGCTATGTTTTGTTGTATTCCCAACACTTCTCCATCAACTGCCTTATAGTGAAAATCTGGTCTACTGTTGATCGATTATTCCTGAATCCACACTGGTAATCTCCTATTTGGTACTCCTATCTGGTACTATTACTGGTACTATTTGGTACTACAAACGCAGTCAGTCGCTCTAATAGAATTAGAGAGAATACTTTATATCCTGTGTTAATAAGACCTCTATAGTTTGCGCAGCATATTTTATCGCCCTTTTTATGAACGGGTATTATAATACTTTCTTTCCAGGGGGTTGGTGTTTGTTCTTCTTTCCATATCTGGCAGCTGAGTTGATACAAAGCGAGTTCCAAAATTTATCCTCCATGTTTCAGACATTCTGCCGACATAGTATCGTTTCCTGGGGCTTTGTTGTTTTTTAGTTTGTGAATAGCTCGTGAAACCTCTTCCATTGTAGGTTCTTCCACTAAGGGTTCGGCCGTAAGATATGTATACTCACGTCTGTCTTCATCCGTCTGTATATTCAGCAATTCATCAAAGTATCTTCTGCAGGTCTCTATCACTTCGGCTTCGCTTGTAATAATGTTGCCTTCGTTATTCTTTATGACAGTTCCAACTCTGGGTCTAAATCCCTTTTTTATGTTCTTTACCTCTCGGAAGAAATGTCTTCTTCTGTTGCTCGTTATATTTGACTATAGTTCTTCAAGAATATTTTCCGCCTTTTTTTGGTTTTTATTGTCTTTCTTGCTTTTCTTGCTTTTTAGGGTTCCGTACCGAAAACGGAACCCTTATAGGATCACTTTGTTGTCCGTCTGTCTGTCTGTCTGTCCGTCTGTCTGTCGGTCAAGACCATTTTTCTCAGGAACGCGTAGAGGTAACAAGTTGAAATTTGTATCAAATACTCGGGTCTACGATCTCTTTCAGATGTGAAAAAATCAAACTTGTAAGTCAACGAGATCAAAAGATATGACCGTTTATGTCGCATATTTTGCGATTTCACAAGGGAATCAAAACCTATAGGGTACTTCCCGTTGACCTAGAATCATGAAATTTGGCAAGAAGCGGTGTCTTACAGCACATGTAAAGGGAAAAATCTGTAAACCGTAAATATGTAGTTTAATTACAAGAAAAATGCGAATTTACTATTAGAAACTTATGAAAATACACTAATGTGTTGCGTGGTATTGTCAGGTACAAGAAGCATATGGGTTGCATACAGTTAGGTCCTCCTCGGATACCTTACTTACGAGTTTGTACGGAACCCTCGGTGCGCGAGTCACAACTCGCACTTGGCCGGTTTTTTTTTTCTGAGCTCTCTGTATTTCTGGGTATTTTGCTCGTTTGGATCTTGTAGCATTCGTTGTCGAGCTTTGCTTCTTTGCTTTAAGGCTATCTCGCATTCGTCATAAAACCAGTTCTTCTTTTTAGTATTCTTTTTTTCTCCTACGATGTTCTGGATACTATGTGTGATTGTATTTTTCATTGTTTCCCACATTGCGCCGGCATTATTTTGATTTGTTATGGATTCCAGTGTATTCTTCAGAGATGCTTGATATTCATTTACCTTTTTTGTGTCTTTGAACTTCTCGGTGTTCCACCTCGGAAACTTTTCTGGCCTGTTGTTCTTCTGCTTAGAGATTCTTTCTCTAAATTTAGCTCTAACCAAAAAATGGTCGCTGTCTGCATCCAGACCTCGTAGACTCCTAACGTCGGTAATACTACTACCACGTCTTGCATTTATTATAAAATGGTCGATCTTCTTGTTACTCCGCCATTTGAGACCCAGGTCTGTTTATGTATGTTTTTATGATCAAACATCGTTGATTTAATGAGAAGATTATTTGATGTTGCGATATCTACTAGTCTGAGTCCGTTATCATTGCAGTGTTCGTGTAGGTCATGTTTACCGATGTTGGATTTGAATGCATCTTCTCTTCCTACCTTCGCATTAAAATCTCTCATAAGAACTGTCGCGTCTTGTTTAGGCAACGTTGCCAGAAACATCTCCAGCCGGTCATAAAAGACATCCTTAATTACCCTATCCTTCTCTTTATAAAGCTCGAAACCTCGAAAGCTCGATATCTTATCGATTTATAAAGCAATATAAACGGCACTTTCCAAGAAGTCGGAATCAGGAGTCATACAAGTTGATTTGAGAGGAAAACACGGCCATCAACCAACTATTAATCCACAAATTAACCAGAACGTTATAGATTTTATAAACTCTATTCCAAGAATTCAGTCTCTTTTCTTGAGAGCTCAAACGACAAGAGAATTTATTTCAAGTGATATATCGTTGGCCGATGTCTACAGAGATTATAAAGAACTTCGTGAAAAGGATGGTTTAGCTATTGCCACGTCTTCCACATTCAACAGGATATTCAAGACCGAATTCAATAGTATGTAGAATTGGTAAAACCATCCCACGCTATAGATAATCATATAAACTTAAAACAAACGAAACACAGCCTGAATATTTAAATATATACAGCCTTTCCGCAGCTCTACAACAATTACTGTGTCTTTTTAGGACTACAAAAACAAATTTCATGTGAAATTTGTAAGTTATTCTATAGGTGGACCGAACACCGTCGTGGCACTCAATAACTCGAAACGCGTCCACAGATGGGGCTATCAACTTAAGGTATTAAGTGGATAGCCCCACTCCGATAGGACGGAAAGACATGATCTTAAAATTAAACGTTTGCGGTCAGGGAACCCCCGTCAGGAACAAAGTTCCACTTCCATCCCTTCCGCCTCGAGGACTTCCGCAACCCCACCGAACTATCTTGGAGAGAGAAAGATTTCGATTTCGCAGCGTGATCACAAGACGCAACAGAAAGTTTTTGTCGTTGAATATTTAGACTGTATTTATTTTATTGGCTACTATGAAAGTTGAGTGAACTAAGTATGTTAAAGGATTTGCGAAAATATCTGTCATTCATGACACATGACGTAAGTGGTTGAGTATTTGATTTAGGTCAGGGGTGTCCAAATTGTGCTCGCAAGACAAGTTGCAATGCGGCTTAAAATAGAACGGCAATAGAATGGTTAATTTAATGAACAAATTCAAACTGAGCATCATACGGACAAGATGCAATACGGTCTAAAATTTTGTAAATAAATGAAAAACAAATTGTCAAACTGGGGCAAGATAAGTTGAAATGCGGCCCGAAACAAAAGCGTCAATTTGATAAATTAATGAAAAAAATTGCCGGTTTTGTTTGGGCAAGCGGGCTGCAAGACAAGTTGCAATGCGGCCCAAAACAAAACCGACAATTTTTTTTCATTCATTTATTTCAACCAAAATGTGTTGACACCAAATTGTGAGTTAAAGTTTGCAAATTTCGTCACGCAAGCAGTCAGTCTGTAGATTTAGACTAAAATTCACCAATAATTTTGTGTATAGACGAGAATATTTTATTACATCAAAACTTGCAGTCGCAAAAAATGTGTGCGAAAATAATCTAATCTGTCAGAAATGACACATGTGTAGTTGAGTATATGATTTAGATCAGAAGTGTCCAACTTGCGGCCTAAGACCAGTTGCTATGGAAATCTAAACATCAAAATAGACCTTTTCATAGTTTTTTTGTGCAAATGTATCACTTTCCGCCATGTTTTACGAGCACTTTTTGACGTATAACCAGAGAAACTAACATATGAAATAAAAACCGAAATAAAATGTGCCCGAAACTTTCATATTCCCGCCTTTTAAACTTGACGGACGAGGATGCGCTTAACTAACCGTAGACAGGTCTATTATCAAGTCTGTCATAAATGACAGATGATATATGAAGTTGAGTTACTAAGTTACTAAGATAGTTACAGCTTGCAAACTAACTGCAAGTTTTAGCTAAAACTATCTAGTTTATAGATATTATTAAAGAATTTTAAGTCTTCAAACTTTGATATTTCCAGAAGCTTTTGTAAAAGTCTTCAATTTTCTAAAACTTTTTTATTAGCGATATTCAACTGTCGATTGCTAAGTTACTAAGGCAGTTACAACTCCGAAACTAACTGTAAAGGTCTATTTTATTATTTTTAGTCATATAGTGAAATCTGTCACTCTGCGAAAGAAACTGAGAGAGCACGCATTATAGAAATATACACTGAGAGAAAGAGATAGGCGTATAACGTAACGTTTTCTGCCGAATCACTCCTACCGAGATCTCCCTAAATGAACTTCGTTCCAAAAACAAAGTTATTCTTATGGTTTTTGTTGAGTGCCACGAAGGTGGACTGAAAGCTATAGAATAAGTTATAAATTTCACATGAAATTTGTTTTGGTTGTCCAAAAAAGACTCAGTAATTGTTGTAGAGCTCCGGAAAGGCTGAATACATTTATATATTCAGGCTGTGTTCCGCTTGTTTTAAGTCAATATTTTGTTTTTCGTACCGAAAAAAGATTAATGTGATCTGTGCGAAAGGTACAAGAACTCAGATGTAGAAGAAAACCGCAAGATTAGCCAAGAATATCAACAGCATCTGAACTAAAAAGCTTTCTCAAGAATTGAAAAGGAAAACGACAAAAATAGGACCGATGGTACTATCGTAGCAGTTTACGACTTGCAGGCAGTATTGCAAATTCTAAAGGGACAAATATCCCTATTCTTATATACGTGGTCTGTTAAAAAAGTATCCGACCTTATTTTTTATTTTGAAAAAATGATGGATTTGAACCTTTGTGCGCATGCGTGATTTTTTTCCCGCCTGTAGATAGCGTCAGTTGCTGTCGAGCAGTGTTCGAGTGACGCAGTGTGTAGTGCTCTCGTCGATTTTTCAATGCAAGTAAAAATCACCAAAGAGTACTATAGGGATGTCCTACGTCGCCTACTTGATGCTGTGCGGCGCAAACGACTGTATTTGTGGTCATCAGGAAATTGGCGACTCCATCACGACAATGCTCCAGCACATTCTTCGAACTTGGTTCACAATTTTTTGGTGAAAAACCAGACTCTTCTGGTTCGACAGGCTCCTTACTCTCATAATATGCCCCCCTGCAACTTCTGGCTATTCCCCAAAGTCAAGAGGCCATTGAAAGGAACGCGATTTAAGACAACAGAGGACATTATGGCTGCAACGACAGTGGAGCTAAAGTCGATTCCGAAAGAGGCTTTTTCGGTATGCTTCCAACAATGGAGGTACCGCTGGGAGAAGTGTGTGGAGTCCCAAGGAGACTACTATGAGGGTGATTAGGTTTCCAACTCTCCAGGTATTCCAGTTTTTTTTTACCGGCTAAAGGTCGGATACTTTTCTAACAGATCACGTAAATCCAGGATCAACTGCCTCAATTTTACTGACTTCAAAAGAAAGCCAACTAAAAACTAAATTCACCAACACAGGTACAACTTCAAATAACCAAAAAATATACACACATTTGTTAAGCAATACGGGAAATACGGGAATAACGGGAATAACTACAAAAATCAAATTTTCAGCCCCAATATACGATTAAAACAAAAAAATCATCTTTCTTATATCTGCACTTAAAAAATATTGATCAATACAGAAAACTCATGCAGTATACAGTACAAGGTAATCAGTTTTTCACCTTTTTTGAAAAAAGTGTTTTTTGAGTTGTTGCTGTTTAGCTCTAGGTGTGCGATATGTTGGTGACCGCAATAAATTCTTTGTTTGATATGTTAAATAGTTAATTAGTTTTGTTATGGATACTACATGTTTTTGTTATGGAGTTATAATTAGGTAGGCTAGCAAGTTTAAACAGATAAAACAAAATTAGGTATTCATTCAATTTCTTAACTTGTATCGAATTTTGTCTATTTTTCTTCTCTAATTTCAGGGGTTGTATGCGCACGTCCAGAGATATATAATCGATGTGGATTTGGGAATCGACGACTACCAAGCCTTGGTTATAATGATTGAGGCAGATAACAGGAAGCAAATCAAGATCGAAGCTATAATGTGTTCTAAGGGCAACACGGATTTGGAACATGTTTTGAATAATGTCTTTCGATTGCTGGAAACGGCCGGACGTACAGATGTAAGAATTTTAGATTTCGGTATTCAATTGTACCGTGACTTTTATAGATCTATTGTACCCCACACTCTTCCTTTAATCGTTGGTATACTTATTCCTTTAGATTCAAGGACTGCAACTCCTGCGCGTTCAAGCAGTGGGCCCCAATGTACATCTGTCTCTTGCGGTGCTCCGTAGTCTTTGAACAGATGTATGTGGGTTTTCTCTGCTGAGCTACAGAATCTGCATCTGTCATCCTTCTCTAGGCCTAGGGCCCTGAGGTATTTTAAGTCTGAAGCGCCCCGTCTGAACTCCTGTCAGAATTATAATTCTATTCTTTTCTATTCTATCTCTATTCTAATTCTATTCTTCTTCTTGTTAGCTTCGTTTAGTTTCAGGCAACCTTTTGTTTTTTTCTAGTTAAAAGATCCCAGCATTACTTTGGTTTGTCTTATCCCTCGAAGTTCTTTACGGGTTTTCATCCATTGTTCTCTTATTTCTTTATTTAAGCTTTTGTGGATGGATGAAGGGTGAGTCAGTGAAAGTTTCCTAATAAAAACTGGAGTAAGACAGGGATGTGTGCTATCGCCCCTGCTTTTCAACAAAGTACTAGACCACGTCCTGGAGAAAATTAATAACTCTAAAGGTATACCCTAGACTTTAAACTCACAGCTCAGAGTATGCGGACGATATATGCCTGCTAGGGCATAACTGCTGGGACGTCCAAGAAAATCTCTCGGCACTCGCAACGGAAGCAGAGAAGATTGGTTTGAAAATTAACATCGCTAAAACCAAATCCATGCAGATAAATACAAAGAAGAAGATGGATTGAGAACGTGCAAACGTTTACCTATCTAGGTAGCTTGATAACTGAATCCGGTGGTACAGAATGCGATATCCATATGCGAGTTAGGAAAGCCAATTCAGGCAATTATAAGCGGTATGGGACTGTTTGTACACGAAAACCTTTTCTTCTTCCTTCTCCTCGGTCAAATCTGTCCTTCTCTATCGATGGAAAACCTGGAAAATTTCCAAACATCTTGAAGATAAACAAATTCCTGCGCAGAATCTTAGGTGTCTAGTAATTCAAAAGAGCAAAGCTGCACTGATGAGAGATATCTCTAAACGCGTCTGCAGATTTAAATACAAAGTAATTATCTTAAAAAACTGTTCCTGTTCTTGTTTAGTGCCACGAAAGTGGACTGGGGGCTAGCAAATAGCATACAAATACAGTGGCGCTTTTAGGCATAGGCGCAGTAGGCGCGCGCCTAGGGCCTCCGATTTTAGGGGGCCACAAATTGCAAACTAAGACTAGACAGACAAGTACTGGACAAGATTGGACAACACTATTAGAGAAAACAATAAATGAGAATGACAATACTAGACTAAAGTACACATAACGAGACAAGACCGGACAGGATCAGACAGGACTAGACAGGATCAGATACCAAATCAAACCCACTTTTGGCGGTTGACGACAATAAGCGGCAAAATTTGACAAAGTGTGCTGAATAAATTGGCACTTTGCGGTGATTAATAGTGACAAAAATATTCAGAAAAAAAACTAATGAAGTATCGCCTTGTTGTTATTTTTTGTGTTGTTATTGAAAATTAATCGCATGACTGTTTTTACTAAATGACACACACCGAATCTTACAAAGGATTCAAACCCAAAGAATGTAGTTCATGTTGCCTTTCACCACGTCGTATAATTTTAGAAAACGACGAGAGTGGCGATGAGTTCTAATGCCCGCCATACACACAACGGTCCGCCGGAGAGGCCTACCTGAGCAGGTTTGCCTGCGCAGGTAGACCGGAGTGTGTGTGGGAGTTACCTGTGCAGTTTCTTGCGTACGGTTGACCTGCGCAGGCAAACCTGCACTTGTAACCTCTCCGGTAGATCGTAGCGTGTATGGCGGGCATAATGGACAAGAAACGTTCAACAAGATTGGACAACACTAGAGAAGACTAGACAATACTAGAAATACTTAAAGGACTAAACAATACTGAAAGGAACATGAACTACAATCTTTGGGTTTGAATCCTCTGTAAATATCACTATAAACTTTTTTAATGATAGTACCATTGATGGGCAGAATTTAAATTAAATGTGTTATATCGTTTATTACCATTAATTAATTAAATTTGTGTATTCGCGATTTTCACACATAACATAACCTCAAAACTATCTCGTCGAAAATTTGACACTGACAGCTCTGAATTTCAGTGCCAACCTTGAAAAAATTAAGTCATAACAGCACTCGGCGAGCCATAACCGCACGCATATGAGTCCATTACAGATGCAAAATAGAAAAAATGTCATAACAATTCGCGATTGAAATGTTTAAGTTTCATTGATTAATTTATTAAAAGTTTATTAAAAGTTAAACTTTTAGTAAATTATTACTTTTTTTTATAAATCTAAGTAAATTATGAATTTATATTGTTGGTAAAACTTTGTACATATCGTAAAATACTCTTACGTGCCTAATTGTTATTTTTTAATGTGGTCTTACTATAATCTCGCATATTGAGAATTGGGACTCCCTAGACTAGGGCCACATAGTCACCTTGCGTCTCGGGCCACAAGTAATGTAAACGCGCCCCTGTACAAATATCTGTTGAGTCTTAACACGAGATTTTTTTTTGTAGTCTTAAAAAGACTTAATAATATTATAGAGCTACGGAAAAGTTGACTATATTTATTCAAGCTATTTTCCGCTTTAATAAGTTGGTACGATGGTATCTAGAATTAGTTTGGTTTCACCCCAATATTAATTTTTTTTTATGTTTTATTCATTCGGCATAGCAATTCTTCGTTCGCAACCTTCGTTGTTTTCCAATTACGGGAGCACAGTGCGACTCAGTGCCGCAAAATGCCGCATTAGCAGAGGCTTTGTTGGAACAGATTAGTTTTTAAATGCGACAATAGAGTGCATTAGTCTTACTTTAGGTTTTCGAGAAAAATTCGTAGGTTTGGCAATCTTTATCACATAAATAATGTGTAAACCAGTGTAAATACTTCATCTCATTGTCTAATATTACTAATAATGCATATATATTAATTTTTAAAATTTGTTTAGATAAAGTTTTAAAATTAGTTAAATATTTATTAACAACAATTCAGTATTTATACTCTTGTTGACAAAAATAATGATATACACATCATTATGCCAACTCAATGAAAAAAACACTTAAAATTTCATGTTAACTTATTGGTACCACTTGCGCATTACACCCGAGAGCAGAGCTTTTCCTTGTGCTCCTCGGTGCGTGGCGTTGCTGATGTTGGAACACTCGATGTTGCGCACAGTGCCGCATTGTGCGCTCTAGTGCTGTAATTGGAAAACTACCCTTATCGATCCATGGTATTCGCAGCATCCTCCTATAACACCACATTGCAAATGCCTCTATGTTCTTGATGTTTTCTGATTTGAGTGTCCAAGTCTCATTCCATGCTATAGAATGTAGAATCTATAGCTATTTAGCATTCTGATTCTCAGTTCCAACACATATACGTGATCTGTTAGAAAAGTATCCAACGTTTAGCCGGTAAAAAGACAGGCATACCTGGAGCGTTGGAAACCTAATCACCCTCAAAGTAGTCTCCTTGGGACTCCAGACACTGCTCCCAGCGGTGCCGCCATTGTTGGAAGCATTCCGAAAAAGCCTCTTTCGGAATCGAGTTTTGCTCGGATGTCGTTGCAGCCATAATGTCCTCTCTTGTCAGTAATCGCGTTCCTTTCAATGGCCAATTGACTTTGGGGAATAGCCAGAACTCGCAGGGGGCCATATCAGGAGAGTAAGGAGCCTGTCGAACCAGAGGATTCTGTCTGGTTTTTCGCCAAAAAATTGTGAACCAAGTGCGAAGAATGTGCTGGAGCATTGTCGTGGAGTCGCCAATTTACTGATGACCATAACTCCAGTCGCTTGCGCCGCACAGCATCACGTAGGCGACGAAAGACTTCCCTATAGTACTCTTTTGTGATTTATATATATATATATATATATATATATATATATATATATATATATATATATATATATATATCCAGACTGCAGAGTACTTTATTAATTTTTATGAAAGTGTGGCAAGCGGCTTCAATTCGACACTTGATTTCTTTCGTGCATTCTACGGTTTCGGTTATCCATGTGCCAAGATATTTTTAGGAGGATACCTATTATAATGACATGCCTCTTACCATGATGCGTCAAACTGCATGCCCTAGCGCAAGTTAAAGTGAAAGATGAAGCCCAAATTGAAAGGGAAGAGACATACTTTTTGAATCCTCTTAAGCTGCTTCTTCATAGAGACTAGCTTGGTTCTACTTCCCCACGCTGGTATACATCGAACTTTGCCAGGACAAAGAGCTAACACACTCCGTTAGCTTTTTTGAGACGTAACGATCCCGTGCCGCTCTTACTATCTGCCTCCATTGTTTCCTATCTAGTGCCACATCTTCCCATCCAGTGACGCCCATCTGTCTGCAGTCAGAGGTTACCTCATCTTGCCATCTACTTCTCGGTCTTCCAGGAGGTATTGAGCCTCCTATCCTCTTCTCATAGATCTGGCGAACTATTCTAGGAGCAGCCATTCTGTACATATGTCCTGCCCATTGCAGCCGCCACGCTTTTATGATGCTCACTACCCTGTGTTGATTGGCTAACTTGTACAGCTCATGGTTTGATCTGAGAACCCATCTTTGAGTTTCCTGATCAAAAGTGGGTCTGAAAATTTTCCTGTACACCTTGTTTTCGAAGACTGTAAGCTGGTGTTTCTCACTTTTGGTCGGAATATCGTCCGCATGTCGAGGTTAGGTTTAAATAAGATATGTGTATAGATAGACCTGAATTTAGTTCCAGTTATTGATTTAAATGATAATTGAATATTGTGGTGTAACCAAAATAGCGAAAGTGGACTGGGGGCTAGTAAATAGCATACAAATATCTGTTGTGTTTCAACATAAGATTTGTGTTGTAGTCTTAAAAAGACTTAGTATTATTATAGAGTTACGGAAAGGTTATGCAAGCTATATTCCGCTTTAATAAGTTGGAATAAAGAAATTAGTAACTCCATACAATGGCGAAAATTAGAATATCTAGGACATGTTCTGAGAGGAGATAGGTACAGCATCCTTCAGCTGATTATTTTAAGAAAAATCAAGCGGAAAAGAACGATCCGCAGAAGAAGAATCCCTTGACAATCTATCTTAAGGGAGTCGTTTGGTTGCACGTCCGCAGAACTCTTCAGACGGGCGATCGACAAGGTTTCGGATTATGGTGATGGTTTCCAATCTCCGATAGGGGCGGAATTTTATGACCACATTTGTTCAAACTTTTGGTCGTCAAATATATGTTTTTTAGAAAATTTAAAGCGAAGAGGTAAGCAAACCAAGAATGGTACCAGTAGGTGCGCTACGAGTTCCTTTCAACTTTTGAGGCATGCGTCACGTGTGTCGTTGCATGCCTCTTTTTCAACAGCGCATGCATCTAACCTTTCAACAAACGCATCCCTCTTGACGACCAAAGTTGAACAAGTGTGGACATACCAACAGAGGAGGATTTAGACTGGATAAGGTCTTAAGCTATTTGAGATATGGGGGGATATGGGCTTTTGTCAGTGCCAAATATGATTTTCGGATACCTATTTGAGTATTTTGGGGACCCCAAGAAATTTGGGGCCCTAAGCTATAGCTTTTTTAGCTTATAGGAAAAGCAGCCCCTGTATACCAATAAACTGGCATGTGTCTGCATCACGGAGGTGAAGGGGTGTTGTCAATTGCAGCTTGTCCAGGAGGGATTGCACCTTATGTCCAGATCGGCGATTGTAGATTTGGTGGTGACGACTTGTACTGCGACCTTTATAGATCTATTCTACCACACCCTTCCCCTAAGCGTTGGTATACTTACCCATTTAGAGCGCCTCCTCTATTCCTGTTGATTGTAAGGTTCAGTAAGGAAGGAATAGGCAGAGGTAAAATAATTGGGAGGAGAGGCCGGAACAGCTTCGCTGCCCAGATACCCTGGCTAGAAGTACCAAAAGACGAAATGGTGAAAATACCATTTTAACACGTTAACTGCCATGTGTATACAAATGTATACACGCTAGTAGGGCCCTGTACGCCGCGTGTATAATTTCGTATACACGCACAATATCTTCTTTCTGGTCGTGTATGCTACCTGAGCTTGCTTATGATAGGTTTTTTATGACGGAATGGTTGATGTGGCGTGGAAGAACACATTGCAAACTTAGCCCAAAAAAAAAAAAAAAAATTAAAATGTTATAAATTCATGAATGAAAATTAAAAAAAATGTGGTGGCCTGTGGGACCACGCGGTAGTTAATTACCCGCGGCAGTTAACGTGTTAAAACTACGCAGCAATGGTTAAAGTTCAGATTTGTCTTTTTTGTATTTAAACTTCTCCTTATAAATCCCCAAATTCGTCATTTCATAGTACAAATTCGTCCTAACAAATTACAATTTTTGATCTATGCACTGACTGCATGAAAAAACAACTAAAAGAAATAACCGAGATCTGAGATAATATGTAGGAGCCGCGTTGTGACTGTAAGTTATGAACTTGGCGGCGGCGGTCTTAAGACTTCCGAAAAGGAACAATTTTGTTACTTTTTTATGATTTTTTTCAATTTATTTCAGAAGAGCCATAAATTCACACCAAAACAGGATTTGCCTTTGCAGTGTTCAAATTCGGCCTTATAACCATAAAGTCGTCCTTTCAAAGTTCAAATTCGTTCTAAGAAGGCACAATTTATTTCGGTTAAACTCCGGATTTTTCCTTCCTGTGTTCAAACTCTTCCTCGTAAATTTGAAATTCTTTTCAAAGTTTCAAATTGGTCCTGGCTAAGTCTAATTTACTCCAAATATAATGCGTCTTTTATAGTCTCTTCCTGGAATGAAACGTGAATAAATGCAGTTCATATTCAATGCATATTTAATACATAACCGTAAAACCAATGGAATTTCTTAGAAATTTTTCCAGCAGCGGCACGTCTCGAGATTAGCATAAAATGATAAGCATGTGACAAAGGTATTTTACAAAAATTTATTAGAAAGTATTCCAACAATTTAGAATTGGTAAAACTATACTACATTATAGATAATCATATAAACTTTCCAGCTATATAATAAATCCGGTGGTTGGTTAATCGGGCACGTTCAGTAATCCGGCGTCCTGGAGAAACACGTGTATTTCCTTTCCGCTGCCACGCGCCGGATATAAACCTCGTGCACAGCTGAAATAAAGTCAAAAATGACACCATCCAGAGTTCTTAGAAAAAGGTCTGGCCAACACACTCTGTTTTTAACTCTGAAAACTTGATTGACGATTCTGACCAAGCTCACTCCACTCTACAATTGTCTTACTATGTGTTCTAAGTTTGTACATTTTTTGATAATCCAGCGGTTGTCTTGTCCCATATTTGTCGGATTATCAAGATTATACTATATTCCAACAATGTTGATTTTACTGATCAGGTACTAATAAGCACAACGTTATATAGATTTATTGGCAACGTATTTATGGAGAAGTTAATTTCAATTTGATCCTCGCTAATTTTTACAATTAATTCATTAATCTTTTGATATATTCTGCGACGAAGCTGTTCTTTATCTTGGACTCTATTTTTGGACGTTAGGGATGGATAGATGAAGTTTAATTTAGTTTACTTACTAGTCAAGATAATAGACACATGGACTGTTTCAGACTGTTGATAATTTACACAACAAACTCCAGTAATCAATAAATCAATCAAAAGTTTCCAACATATTTTTCAAATCTTGTCTAGAGTAATGAATAGATCATTGTCCATATTTTCCTATTTCGTCTTTGGATTCTTATCACCTAAAATGAAGGTTTAATTATAGTCTTTGGGTTAACTTGTGCTTTTTTCATCTCCATTCACAATTGGGTTTGAAAAAAAAACGGTTGGCCTTGTGATTACCAATAACTGATACTATAGAGAATTCGCCTTCTTATCTCCAAGAATAACGGTTTAAACCCGAATAAATAAATTACATATATCCAGGCATGCATTCTTTTCTTTTTAGATTCCCGTTTATGCGGGAGCTTACGGCGAAATCATTCCACATCCGGAGGATATAGAAAGGTTTTTCGGGCTGGACGGATTCGGGGATTTGACTTACTCGAAGGAGCCAAGCTTGCAACAGCTGAACAAAACGATCAGCCCGGTCGGTCTGAACGAAATCTTGAGAAGGTTGCCGAATAAAATCTCCCTCATGATCCTTGGCCCCAGCACAAACGTCGCGATAGCCTTAATACTCTTCAAAGACTTCGCCTATTTAATTAGGGACATCGTCATTATGGGAGGAAACTATGGAGGCAACAAATATTTATAATAAATTACGCAAATAAAACTTATTATATACTTTTTAGAACGGAATGTTGAGTTTAACATTCTAGGAGACGCCGAAGCAGCTTACGACGTCTTGAAACTCGCTAAGTGTCCAATCACTCTATTTACCTGGCAAGCGTGTGTAGCAGCCCCAATTACTTACGTAAGAAAAATAAAGTTTTATATCAATCCTTTAAAGCATTTCAGATGCTAACTGAAATTAGCAACTAACTGGCAATCTTTCAGTAAACATAAATTATTTGTGACCTTTGAATGCATACGTTAATTATTTTAGGGTTGGCGTTTCAATATCACAGGGATATCAAATCCCGTGTGGGATTTACTACATCGCGCAGAATTTAATCGCTTCGGTAACGAATCCTCCACGGACAATTGGATCTCTTGTGATCCCATCACCGCCTTCATAGCTATATATCCGCGCGGGATCAAGAAGCAGAGTAAACATTACGCGACGGTTGGCTTGGCCGGGGAAGACAGGGCTTTGATTTTGATCGACGACCAGGAAGCCCCCAACGTAAACATCATTGAGCAAATTGATTTGGCCATGTACAAGGAGATCTTCGTGAAGGCGCATACAAATATTTGCGTTAATAAGAAGTGTAGGAATATTTATTAGAAGCCTTGATGAAAATATTAAATTTAAGGACCTGTTTGGTCTTATCTGATGCTCTCTGGTTTTGTCTTCTCCGATCCTGCCTTCTCTTGTGTGGTCTTTTATAATCTTGTTTGATCTTATCTTGCCTTGTTTTGTCTGCTCTTGTACGGTTTTGTCTGATGTTATCTTGTAGGGTAAAGGAAACTAGACAGAACCAGACAAAACTTCAATTGTTGGAACGGATTTGTGATTTAACAATATTCGATGACCAACACAAAAACTCCAATGCGTGTGTCTCCCACTCTCCTCGCGCATACGCATTCTTATGGTCCATACATAATAATAGGATACAAACATAATTGGACAAACAGGATTAGACAAACTAAGCTATTTTAGATAAACACGAAAGTACGAACATGACATAGATTGTAGATTTCGATTGTAGATTTCGTACCCTTACAGATCAATTCAGACTGGACATACAAATGATTCTACAATTGATAAACAACTTTTAACCCTTTGAGGAAGCGGTATTTTAGATTATTTTAAATATTCTGTCATGCATATTGAAGCATCAATATAGGGACACTTTTAATACCGCAGAGTCTCAAAGAGTTGGTGCTCTGCTCATACGAAACCTAGTAAGATTGTGTCAAGATTAATCAACAAAGTTATTGATTGAGATAGATACAATCGAATCTAGATTAAATCCATCGATGATAACTAGCGAAAAAATCTTAAAGTATGTTCGTTTTGTAAAGGGTAATGAGTTAGATAAAATTAAATTTCGAAACTTTATCGCCGATTTATGGCGAAAATCGAGTTAATATGAAATAGAACAGCGAGAGAATTGCGACAAAAATGTGTTTGATACGATAGATTTTGTAAATGGTCAATTGTTTGGTCCGGTTTGGTTTATCGCAATATTATCGCTGATTTATAAGGAACCGCAACAAAAATTCCATTGTTTTGCAAACAACCAAGTTAAACACTTGATTGAATTAAACGGATCATTACTTCTTGTGATATGTTGGAAGGTAAAACAGTTGCTACTCAAACTTAAAACAAACGGAATACAGCCTGAATATATAAATATCTGTACCTCAGAGGTAAACTATTGCAAGTCCATTTTTTTCAAGTCTACCATTCGATTCTAATGGATTAAATCCGTAGTAGCGGTAAAACGTTGTAAGTCCAACTGTCACCCATAAGCAGAAATAGTTTTTATAGTGTTGTAAGTCACAGCCTGCTGTAGCATAACATCGTATGTCCACATACGGCACATCTTCTAGGATCACAACAAAAATATTGCCAGTCTATATAAGTCCACATACAACAGTTTACCCCGGGATTGAAGTTCTTCATGTGCCCTCTAGTAAGCGCTTCTTACAATGCAAGTCCTTGAGAGGTTTTATTAGACAGTTTTTATTAAACAGCCGAACTGTCATGATAGATTTACAAAAATGCCTTCTAACGCCATTTTGGACAAACAGTCAGTCTTTTTATCGGAGAAAGCTGTGGACTCTCAATCTAACAGTTAATGACTCGACTACAAAAAAAACTACATGCTTAATGTGAGATAAAACTGTTGCCGGACGAGGAGGTTGCGAAATTGCATCCTGTATATACAAATGGGCCAAAGAGGACTTGAGCAGCTCTACGGTTGAAGAACTTACAATCTGGTCTGACAACTGTGTTGGGCAAAATCTAAACATGTTGGTGGCCTCGTACTTTTGGTTATTAGGAAATTTGCCAAACCTGAAAGTTATAAACCACAAATTTTTGTTGAGAGGTCACACCCATTTGGAAGTCGATGGTGACCATTCTATAATTGGACGAGCCAAGATGAAGCTTCCTCATTCGCAAATTATACTGCGTTGGGACTGGCAACAGTTTATTCGATTTTGCAAAGCGACAAACCCTTTCAGAGTTATAAACATGGAATTAACCGATTTTAAAGATTTTAAATTTTTTTTTTAAAATTCTGCACCATTGGTGTCAAAGAAAAAAAAATGAAATGAGGGAACCATTTAAAATATCTGAAGTTGTCCATATCTAAGTGGGAAAAACAATTATGGCAAAGTATACTATAAGACTAATTTCGGCAGTGAAGATTTTAAAGTTGTGGATATTACCAGATCCAGCGGGGGGTTCGTTGGCCAGAGGAAGTTCCTACAGTTCGAGAGACTCCAAAACCAGTTAACCCAATTAAAAAGCGGATTTTTTAAAAACTTTAAGGTGGGTTCCAAGTGTTTTTCATGACTTCTACAAAACACTAACTACTAATTCAGAAGAACTTGACTATCTCCAAGAAACCACTGACGAACTTTAAGCTAGTAAAATGTTGTTAAGCTATAATTTTTACTAATGTAATAATTTTTTTTTTGTTATTATACGACTTTCATAAAAATCTTTTCTTGTTTTTACCATTGAAATGATATAACATATAATAAGAATAATAATAATAGACTTTTATTTTCCAATAACGTAACTTGACATATTACAATAAAACATAAACATAACAACATAAACAAACTTAACCCCCGGATTAAATATAAACTAAAATAAATAAATTAATGGATCATTCTAATATTAAGAAAAATATTGTATATTTATTTGTTTGAGTGAATCATCTTTAGGTTGCAGAAGGCTTTTTTGATAGAATTATTGATGTGCGTTTTGAAGCGTAAATCCGTATCCAAGATTATACCTAAGTTGCGAGCTTCCCCAGCCAACTGAATTCTCTTACCACTAATTATAATATTTAATTTATGTGTGTGCCGTTTTCTTGATTCAGTTTTCCCAAATAATAAAGCTACCGTTTTTTCAGGATTTATGCATAGTGCATGTTTTTCAGATTCTCGCAACATATTATACAAATCGAAATTGATTTTAATATTGGCTTCCTGCAGATTGTCCGGCTTGAATGATGCATATACTTGCGCGTATACATATATACGTATACATATACATACATATACATCTGCGTAATAATTAACTTTACAAATATTCAAATTCAGATTCATTTGACTAATATAAATTGAAAAAGTCAATGGGCCTAGGATTGACCCTTGTGGTACCCCTTTGTCTAAAATTACTTCATTCGATAAGTCGCCTTTAAACTTTATTATTTGTTTTCTGTAAGTTAGAAAAGATTTAATTACCGTTACAGCTTTATATCCTATGCCTATATGTCGTAATATAGAATACAAGAGCTCATGATTAATGCAGTCAAAAGCCTTTGTGTAATCAAGTAAAATAAGAACTGTAAGATGATCACTATCTGCTGCTGTTATAATATCGTCGACAATGTGCAGGAGGGATGTTGCCCAGCTATGGCCTTTTCTAAAGCCAGATTGCGTTTCTGGTAGTATATTATTGGCATCAAGGTAATGCATTAACTGGTTAAACATAATTTTCTCTAATATTTTGAAAACTGTAGGTAAGATGCTAATTGGTTGTAGGTGTTTAAACTCTTTTGGGTCTTTGGGTCTAACTTTAGGTAATTGAGTAACCAGAGAAGTTTTCCTTGCAGTCGGGTAACAACTATCTAAGAGACAAGAATTTATAATGTGTGTCAAGTAGGCAGAAATATGTGGACTGCACTATTTTATCATGGTTATATTAATACCTACACTGCCTACTGCGTTAGTTGATATTGAATGTAGAAATTCCATTACGTCTTCGTTTCTAACAAGACGAAAAGAGAATTTTTGTGCGATATTATTTTTTAAACTATTATTATAAAAAGTCATTGCATCTTGCACCTTAGTCGGATCAATATTTTTTACTGAATTTGCAAAATTGCTATTAATTTGGTCAACATCCAATAGGTTGAAAGGAAGGTCCACATTGTTTTATTTACTAGACAGCTCTAAGTAACGCAAATCTTTCCATAGGGTTTTGGTTTTAGTTTGACGTAATTTTTCATTTAAATAAGCTTTTTTTCTCATTGTTAATTGCATTATTTGTAAATTATAATTCCTTGTAGTAATTAAAGTGAACAATATTTTTTAGAGCATCTTATTGTTTTCAAAGGTGCATGATGATTAAATAGTGAAATAATTAAATTGTTAAAGTATTGTATTTTGCATTCTATACTAGGCATATAAAATATGTTATCGAATGGAATAGTTATCAAATCTTGTTCAAAATTTTCAAAGTTAAAATGTTTAAATTTTCTATGTGTTTTATAGAAAGGCAGAATTCTCTCTTTAAATCTCTTATTAAAATAACAGAATATTACTTCATGATCAGTTGGCAAGTTAGGGGCATATTGTACTCCACTGTTTGATATGTCCAATCCACTTGTACACACTACCACATCAATTAGTGAACTATTGTTTAAGGTCAATCTAGTGGGTTCTACAATTATTTGATTTAAGTCAAGTTCTTCTATAATTTGATTGAATTTAATACTAGAGTTATTGTTTAAATCGAGTAGATTAATATTAATATTACCCATATTTACTATGCAATTACACATAGGTAATATATTATACAATTGTTCTTCATAATTGTCTAAAAATTCATTAACATTGCAGTGAGGTGGACGATATATTACCCCAATACAGTATTTTTGCGGTCATCATGCGAAATTTTAATTTCAAACCATAGGTGCTCATAGCTGTCATATATCTCAGATTCTATTATTATAAAATTTATATGATTACCAATAAACATACACACCCCACCTCCTCGTCTATTCAATCTATTCCTTTTCACAAGATTATATCCCGGAACTTGAATGCAGGAGTCATCAAGATCGTTAGTCAACCAGCTTTCGCTAACCATAAATATATCATACTTATTATCCAAAATATTTTTCTTAAATTCCGTGAACCCTGACACCAAAGATCTTGCATTAACATGCGCAATCTTGAAATCTCGTAAAACGATGTTATTAGCTGCCATAATCAATCCTGTCTGTAGGATGACGACGTTTTTGTTTGAGACTGTCGCATTCGTTAGCATTACCTGAAACATGATTCGTTTTAACAGATGTTTTAATAAAAATATTATATTCTATAAAATTGATGCATTTGTTTTCTTGATTTTGACACACTTTGGATTGGTGTTCACCAGCACGTTTATAGCAAGTAACAGTCTTTTTACAATTAAAACTAAAGTGACCATATCTGGCACATTTGTAACATTTAATAATTGACAAGTAATCGACACACATACATGAACACCATCCAATATACATTTTCCCTCCATTATTTAGAATTTTCTGACGCATTTTCTGACGTATATTTAATTTTCCGCACAATTTTTACCTTACTAACATCACCCTTTAACTCATTCAGAGAGATAATATTATCTATAAATTCTTTGTCCTCAAGTTCTTCCATAATCTTCCCATCTACACCTTTAACTAACATTCGTGGGTTCCACTTCACTGACTTACTGACCTGGTAATTATTACCGAGTGACGATTTCAGACTAACAATTAAAACACTTCTAGATGTGTCGTCGGCACATTTAACTATCAACCAATTATTTAGCTTTTTTATGGTATCAATTTTAACATTCAAGGACGCGGGATTAACTTTGTCATGAATTGTTTGCAGAACATCTTTACTATCAAACTCGGTTTCACCTTGATGCGTAATAAACACATCCACTGTCTTCTTTTTATGCACTGTATATTGTAAGTCACAAAATTTATTGGAGGTAAATTATTGTCCGGTAAATTATTTATTGGAGGTAAATAAGTCCGCATAAATAATTAATATTTGAATAAAAATCAACACTACAGATCGATGTGAACAAGAAAAAATGTTTTATTTGTGTTTTGACAATAACATCTAAACACTACATACAAGCACAAAGACAATAAAGATAATACTTATTAAGAAACAAATCAAATAAATTCTAGATTTTTATAAATTAGCCTCTCCTGAAAATTTGCCAATTTGGACTTACAATACTATACCTCTGGGGTACAGATATATTCCGGAGCCTTTCCGGAGCTCCAAAACAATTATTGAGTCTTTTTGGACTACCAAAACAAATCTCACATGAAATTTGTAAGTTATTTCACAGCTTTCAGTCCACCTTCGTGGCACTCAACAAAAACCATAATCACCATTTTTTGTGAGATTTGTTTTGGTATAATATTTGGTTTGGTAAGGATATCTATATCATGGGTAGAAATATGCATTGTAGGAATTATATTTTTGTTTATTTGCAGTACTCACGATAACAAATTGCATTTGCTTAAACTTTGCTAGACCAGCTCGTGTTAATACGGGATTGGTATTTTGGGATTTCAGAAACGCTTAAAGATTGATTTATGTTTTGGTGTTAGATGTTGGGAATGCAAAAGCGGCAGCATAGTTCAATTTCTTTCTGGATCCAGAGGCTGCCAGAATTGTGTTCGAATGCGCCAAATGTCCGATAGCTCTGGTTACTTGGGAAATCGGGCTACGCCTCACAAATTACTTTCGTGATTTAATTGAAGCGCAGAAGTATATTAGCTCAACGGCATCATGATTACTAAAAAGACGGATTTGAGGCAGATTGGATTAAGCCAGTGGTTTAATCGAGTCGAATCATGAGCATAAATAGATCAAATGTAATATGTAAATTACACGATTACAAATATCCAATATAACATGTAAATTATAGGTTCACAAACATCAAACCGTGGAAATTACACGATCATTAACATTAAATATAACATTTAAGTCACTTGTTTGTAAATTTGCATTAGACAAGTATTTGATAACAGCCAATCTTTGTAGTTAAAATACTCACTATTCTCTCATAAGGGTGCAGAAACACCGGGGCCAAAAAAGCATCGCAAGGGAACCAGAAAGTCTTTCTTAAAAGAACGCCATAAACCGACTTCTAGGTTTATGGCGTTCCTTCAAGAAAGACTTTCTGGTTCCCTTGTGATGCTTTTTTGGCCCTGGTGTTTCTGCACCCTTATGAGAGAATAGTGAGCGCTAAGAGGAGGCATGTGTCGATGGAGCTGCATGGGAAGCGGATGAGGGGACAACATTTTGGATAACGTTTTGGACCACATGGATGAGAACGAGGAAAACACGTTGTTCGTCTGAGAAGTCAATTACGACTTCTTTAAGGAGATCATGTTGAAGGCCTGCCAGGAAGTGTAATTTGAGGGAGCTGAAAACTAATTCAAACGAGAAAATTAGTATATTTTGTAACTTAAGCGGTAGGTTGTCAATTGGACACGAGACCGAAATTGGGCGCACGAACAAAGTGAGTGCGCACATTCGCTTGAGAGGGCAATTGACAATACCGCCCGTATTGCAAACAATATTTTTTATTAAACGGACCTGTGCAAGCTAACGGAATCCTCTTGCAAACATTCTTTATGTGTTAATCCAGACAAGATGGTAGGGTTACTATTTGGCAGGCATGCAGTATGAAAACAGTTTGGTGATAAGATAAAAATTGTTGTGAATGGAAAACGAATTCAAATAGTAGAGGAAGCTAGGAATTTAGGGCTAGTTTTGAATACTGAGTTACGCTTTAAATCTCATGTAAACAATTGTATAAAAAGGGAATTCTGTAATTTAAAACATATTTACACAAACAAAAATATTTTTAATAAGGCTATAATGAAGCTTTTATGTGACACCTTGGTTCAATCGCACTGTTCCTACTGCGATGTCGTATATGGTAGTTGTATTGATTTGCATACCGCAAAGAAGATCCGAAATTGTTGCATCTGCCTGGTTTGTGGAATTCCTAAATGGAATCATGTATCGCATAAAATAAAGGAAATACATTGGTCGAACATGCATAACCGCAGAAAATTGCGCTCCTCTGTGTTGTTTCACAAAATTATAGTCAACCAGAGTCCGGCATATTTATATCAAAAAATCAAATATAGAACCGATGTCCATAACATTAATATCAGAAGGAAATCATTAATAACTCCGCCTGCACATAAAACTTCCCTATACGAAAGGTCATTTCTGTATAATTTGTCAAAGATATATAACGAGATACCGAAAAAAGTAAGATCATTAAGCGTAAGGCGCTTCAAAAATAAGTCAGATGCGGGCTTTTACGTGAGCAATAAAGACATATATAAATAAAGACAATAATAGATTAAATATCCGTACATTTGAGCAGTCTAGATTGTAAAGTTGATCGCAATCTGTTTGAGTCACAATGCTTTTGCCGGGAATTTGCTTTTGCTTGGAATTTATTTTTAATTTTAATTATAGAAGTATATTTTTTCTTAGTTTTTGTATTTTTCTTTTTTATTATTTGTAATTATTTTTAATTATTTTTTGTTTTGAGGGTTAAGTGGAAGAACGGTGCCTACTGAACTTCGCCTCCCTCATAGGTGTATATTGTAGATCATTGGTAATAAAAGCCCTTTATTATTATTATTATTATTACTCATGCGAGTGGATGTATCATAAGCTTGGGATCCAGATGCCATACAAAAAAAAATAGAAACAAAAATGAAGAATTTGCTTTTTCAATTGTCTCCGGTGGTGTGGATTCGTCATAAGTCTCTGGTATCACCATAGAATTTACACTCATTTTAAAACGTTTTCTTTCATTATAATTTTTATTTTGTAATGAAAAAAAAAATTCTTTCACGTCACTTTCACGTCACTTTTTTAATATTGAGGTCTTGATTGTGTTTATTTTATTTAATTAATTGTTTTTTTTAAAGTAACCTAGCAAAATTGAAAATTTGCTTGCGTTATCCAAATTATGTGGTAATTCAACCAAAAGTGGCATTTCTCGTACTAAAAAACGTGCGTCAAGTTAGTACTTTTAATGCATGAGTAATAAAAAGGTTTTTTTAAAATTTACTTTGAGATTTGTGTTCTCAATGGATTCTTAAAAAAAATGGTTTTGAATTTATAGACTGTCAAAGTTACAAAAGAAATGTACAAACATTTAGGCGGACAGACTAATGCTATAGCTTCCCAACATTTTGACTAGAATTTCCAAAATAATTTTTTGATTTTGCGACTCTTCAAACAAGAAACACTTCGTCGCTCTTATTGTTAGCTCAAGCAGTTCAGATTCGAGTTTCCTTTTATCGATTTTTAATCGTTATGTATTAAGAACTTGACGAGTAAATAATGGTTTAAATTGGGATATTACATAATCAGTAAAACTAATTTCTTTCTAAGAAAAATAAAACGTTACTACATAATATATAAATAATTGTTTTAAATAATCGTTTTCACACTATACGACACGACTCCGACACGGCCCCGGCACGGCAGAATCAACGATGCCGGTGGGATGGAATTTACATTGAAATAAGTGGGATGGTTTCACACTAGACGACATATCGGTGCCGTGCCGGTGCCGGTGCCGTCGCCGACTGTCGTCAACGAGAAATCTTCCCACTCGTGTCGTGCCGATAAAACTAATCAGTTGGTGTTTTCAAGATGGCTTTTAAGATTGATATTGTAACTCGTAGAAAAAACTTGTAGAAAAAAATCCTGCAATTTGGGATAACAATAACGAAAACATAAAATATTAAAAGAAAAATTTCAAAAAGATTTCATCTTTTAAACTGCTTAATATATATATTCAAATGTATTTTTGTATTTTTTGGTCATCCGAAAGTAATTAAAGAATTTTATTTCGTCGCAACACAATTTTTCGAAATACCTCAACATATCTCACTTTTAAAATTGGATGTACCCATAACTGTCTACATTTTTGCCTTCTACGACGTCGAAGATGTAATAAGTACAGTAAGTATGAATTATTAACAGCCGCCATAATACTACGGGAGTAAGAAAAAGTCTAAAACTAAAAAATTTACTTATTTACAATTTTAAATTATATATATATATTTACTAAAAAATGGCTTTTATTGGTGTCGTGTCGTCCACATATGCCGTGAGGTGTGATCTCGTATCGCTGTCGTGCCGGAGCCGCGACGGAGTCGTCCGGAGCCGTGTCGGAGTCGTGTCGTGTAGCGTGAAAACGCCCATCTGGAACTAACCGAGATACAAGTTTAACAAAACTAATTGAAATAGTGTCAGAGAAAAATTGCAATATTGTTAAAAATCAAAGGCATATTATAACGAGTCAATGGAATCTAAAAACTAGATTAAATTAGCTTTCAAGTGATACGGTAATACATCTAATAAGTATTTATACCTAGGTTATAATCGACGTTTGAAAATTGACTATGACGCATGCGAATCCATTTCCTATATTCTTTATATCTTCGAAAATATTAACAACATTTAAACTATTTTAATAATAATGTGCTTAAACTATCTATTAGGTTGTACCGAAAGTGCTTGCGTATATTTGACTTGTAACCTTACGCAAGTATTACTATGTTGCCCATAACTTCACACAAATAAATGTGGTATTAATCGAAAGGTACGTTTCCAGACTATAATTCAATATAAACAAATTGAAATATTTTGCCTTTGTCCTCGCTTAGCGCCTAATCGACATGGAGCACGAAAAACAACATTTTCGTCACATTTTGTTCTTCTTGTTTCGGGAAAGCACATACGCGACCGAAGCACATAAAAGAATATGTATCGTGTATGGCGACACTTCGTTATCAAAACCCACTTGTCAGCACTGGTGTACTAAATTCCGTTCTGGAGATTTCTCGGAACAAGATAAACCACGTTCGGGACGACCACAAGTCAACATTGAAGAGGAAATTAAAGCCATAATCAAGACCAACCGTCAGATAACAGTAAGAGAACTCACGGAGAGCTTAAACGTACCTAAAACAACCATACATCGACATATAAAATATATAGGCCCTGTAAAAAAGCTTGACGTTTGGACATCACATGAATTGAAAGAAATTCACCGGACGCAAAAAATTTCCATTTACGATTCGCTTCGAAAACGCAATCAAAAGCAGGCCTTTTTTGAAGCGGATTATCACTGGGTATGAGAAATGGATCGTGTATAACAATATTCAGCGAAAGAAGTCATGGAGCAAACGAGATGAATGACGCAGATGACGCCAAAGGCTGAATGTCACCAAAAAAAAGTTGATATGGTAGGTAGTCAATATGGTGGGATTGGAAAGGTCCGGTTAATTATGAGCTACTCTCGAAAGGGCAGTCAATCAATTCAGATGTTTACTGCACGCAATTGACAAAATTAAATACAGCCTTACATAACTTGCGACATGAATTGGTAAATCTAAAAGGTGTACTGTTCCATCATGACAACGCTAGACCACACACATCTTTGGTGACTCGGCAGAAATTTCTGGAGCTCGGATGGGAAGTAATGCCACATCCACCACATAACCCTGAACTGCCCCATCAGATTTCCATCTATTCTGGAGTCTTCAGAACTCACTCCGTGGCAAAACTTTAAAAAAAGGAAGACGACAAAAAATCATTTGGAACAGTTTCATGGAGATAAAGATCAAGCCTTCTACGAAAGAGGAATTTTAAAATTTCCTAAAAGATGGCAAAAGGTCTGTGGGTGGTACACGCAGTAGAATAATGTATAAAGCTCGGAACTTTAGGCATTAAAAATTGTTAGAATAGGTAGGTTATTAGGTTGTCAAAAAAACACAAAATAGATTTTTAATAGGTTCTATAAAGATAAGAAAGTTATGTAGGTTTCCAAAAATGTTCGCTGAAAATAGGTTATATTTTTTATTAAAATTTATAAAAAAATGCAGAAGTTCAAAAGTATTTTATTGAAACCTTTATGTGCTTTGCCCATCTATATATTGCACAAAATGAATTACTTAAATTCTATAAGGAATAGAAAAAAAAAACAATACTTTGATAAAATATAAACAAAAGTAAAAAACATTTCTTAATTAATATTGTTTCGGTGTCATATTTGCTGTTGCAATAGACTACCATATTTTTTTCAAAATTGCCTGGTGTAAGGCTGTGCCTTCTGTCAGATAAAACATTTTATATGCGAAAAAAGAACGTTCAACATCGCATGATGCTACCGGTGCATACTTCAACATTACCGCTGTTTCTGGCGTTATGTTTTCAGGAAGTTCAACATTTTTTTAAACTTAAAATTTTTCCTACATTTCGTAAAATAGAAAATTCTGGATTTTTTTCTAAAACAGCCTCAAGTTTTAAAAATGCACTTCGTGCATTTTTGCCTGTTGCAGTTTTCAAATGTTTTAATACAATGTCCACCAATGATACAGACTCTGTTAATGGGGTTCCAGTTTTTTCCAATTTTTTAATTGTTTCTGGTAAAATGTGAAAATTGGATGAAATATATGCCAAATAATTTTTAATGTCTGTATTTTTAAAATAATGTTTTGCCTTGCATATAGACTGCTACAGTCAAATTCCATTACAACCTAAGAAAATAAAAAGTTTGGTTGACCAAATGGGAACACAGAAAAACAAACCTTTTTCACAGCATCAAAATTGTTGCAGTAATAAAATGCCGCTTCTAGCCAAGTATTCCATCTTGTGACAATTGGTTCGGGTGGCAATGGCAAATGGGGTAATAAATTTTTGAAAACTTCAACTCTTAAAGGTGCTTTCAGGAAAACCTTTTTAACGTTTACAATAAATTCATTAACCAATGGATACTCTGTTCGTATAAGTTCACATACTGTATTTAATCGGTGAGCTAAACACGTAATGTGTAACAAATTTGGATAAAAGATTTTGAGTGAAGTTCCTGCTTTGATCATGTAAGAGGCTGCATCAGAGTATAAAACACGTTCTCGTTCTTGCTGTATTCCATTGGGCCACAAAACGTCTAAAACAGAATTAATTTTAATATAAAGTAATAGAAGCAATCATGGGAATTTGTAAGAAATATACCCATTGAATCATTGACAAAATGTTCGATAGTTACCTGATTCGTTTTCTCCAAAAATTGTACAGCTAACAAATATGGAATCGTAGGTTCATTTGAACTTAATTTTCCTACAATAATGTTAGCAGCATAGCGGCCATTAGTGTCAGTCGTTTCATCAACTGCAATCCATACACAACATTCGCCAATGTCAGATCGAATTTGTGCCAGCATCTTGTTGTAACATATCAGATATGGCAGATATTGTTTTCTGATGGTGGATTCGTTTTGTACCGAACGATTGCAGTATTTTTTTAAACTGCTTATATTTTGGGCACTGTAATTTGAACCACGGTAAATTCGCTGCAAGCATTGCTTCACATAGGTCTAAATAAGACACATCATGCCTACTATCAGCTATGTTTAGAGTTAACAAAATCTGTTTTCCACGTTGGTCTGGTTTCGTTAAATTACTTTGATGCAAAGATGTTTTTTCATGATGATTTATGTGCTATTTTTTAGAGCAAGGTACCTATAATTAATCAAAGAGATGGATATATTAATTCAGAATTATATACTTTTAGTATGTACTTACATGTTTTTGACAGCATGGACAAAACACTATTTTACCATCAGTTGTAAACGCTTCTTTGTTTTTAACCCAAGACCTTAGTAAAGCGTTTTGACCGCTTTTATTTTTCGGCATTTTAACAAACAACGGTCCCCGCAGAAGTATTGTAACTTTGTTGTTGTGGGGCTGCCACCAATGTTGTGAGGCTGCCACCAATGTTGTGAAGGGGGTTATGGTGTGAACCACCGCCGACTTCTCTTACTTCTTACTTACTTCTTACTGACAACTAGGGAATGGTATTTATACCATTCCCAGAATAATATATCTGTCAGAGGGGTTAAATCATCCCTCTAATTCAAACAAGGAGGAGATTCAATTTTCTTTGCTCCTCCTATGAACAATCGAGGCTTAAATTCTCTAAATACCTGAAAATGTCTGGTCCTCTGGTAAATCTCTCTAAGGTTTTTATAGGCCTTCGCACGTTTTCTAATATGTTTGGGGAGGTAGATTTTAGCGTAGTAATAAAAACCTTTAGTTTCTGGACAAACTATAAAACAATTGCATTTATCCAAAACGTGGGACAAAGGACACGTTTTGGAATGCGCGCTAATGGCACAAATGTCCAATCCTGGTTTTTATTAAAACATTGTAAACAAAAGTGTAATTTTAGGATTCACAAACACGAGAAGAACACGTTTGTTGACAACAATTTTCACTATTTTAGGTCACAAATAGGCGCTATAAGAGCTCATTAAGTATCTTTTAGGCAGTATAAATTTAAAACAGCAAAATAGGCAAAATTGCTTTTTTAAAACTAGCGTAAAACGATAGAGAATCATCTAAAACGGATTTATTTGCTTATTTTTTCCATCTGCCTATAAAGAAAAAAATAGGCAAAAACCTAAAGTATCGACCTCTAATAATGTATCACTCATTTGCAGAGGTTGCAGAGGTTTGCAGAGGAATTTATTTACATGGACGATATAAACACAAATGTACTACAGATACAAACACTGTTGAGGGAATGAGTGGAGCTGGCCCCTCTGAACCGGACTCGACTGATCTGGTTGAACTGGCTGAGTGTGGTTGACTAGGCCCACTGGCTAGACTGACTTGGCTGACTGGTGTACGAGTCTACTGGCTGGACAGAACTGGACTCGTAGGTGGGTCGCGACTGACTATTGAACTGAACTGGAGTCGACTTGCTGACTGCTTGCGAATGACTGTCTGTACGGAACTGTGTGGATCGAACTGTCCTGTTTATTCGGGGGTCCAGGTATTTATATTATCTCCAGGTATACTAGTCCCTCATCTGGGGGTGATTATTCGGCAATTTGTTGTTTTGGCGATTACCGATTCTTGGGAAAAACATCTTGTCGTAATTTCTCCGGGGATTACACCATTGACCCTAATAAAATATTTTCGGAAATTCGTCCGAAAATACCTGGGTAATCCCCGTAATGCCTTCGTAATACTGAAAGTACAAATATTTCTTAAGCTGCTCGAGGATTACATTACCAACTTTAATAAAATATTTTCGGAAATTGTCCGAAAATATTTTCGTAATTATTGTAATGCCCTCGAAAAACTAAAGAATAAAAATGTAACGGCTCGTTGCCGCTACATCACCCCCTTGCCAGTGATAATGCTATGTAGAGTTTGTTGATATTGTTTTTTTGTTCATAGACGTCTGGTAGATGGTTAAGTTCGTTACCGTAGACGTTTGTTGTTGCAGGCTTCCTCGTAGACGGTTGAATTCGTCATCGTCGTCGCTGTTGCGGTGTTTGTTCGTGGTCGTCTGGTAGACGGTTGAAGTCGTTACCGTAGACGTTGTATGTTGTTGCCGGCGTCCTGGTAGACGGTTGAATTCGTCATCGTTGTCGCTGTTGCGGTGTGTGTTCGTGGACATCTGGTAGACGGTTGAAGTCGTTACCGTAGACGTTGTTGCAGGTTTGTTTTAAGGCGACTTCGTGGACGTCGTTCGCTGATAGGCGGTTTCCTACGCAAAACCAGCTTGCACCTATCAGTCGCTGTTGCGGCATTTGTTCGTAGGCGTCTGGTAGACGTTGAAGTCGTTACCGTAGACGTTGTTTGTTGTTGCCGGCGTCCTGCTAGACGATGTCGTAGGCGTCATCGCAGACGTTGTAGTTACCAGCGTCCTCGTGGATGGTTGAAGGCGTCATCGTAGAGGTTATTGTTGCCGGCGTCCTCGTAGCCGGCTGAAGGCGTCGTTTTTTTGTTGCAGATCGGAAGCCGCATCATGAGGCGTACGAGACTTGGTGTATTGATGACGTGTCGGACTTGATGACTGACCTCTAACTAGGTTGGTGTGTCTGGATTTGTTGTGCTCAGTTTCGCGTGATAGGTTTCCTTGGCACAGAAGCAGGGTGTGGTTCAACGAAGCGGCACATTTCAGGTGCATTTGGTTCCATATTTGAGTGTGTAGTTTTCTTTTTTAGATCACGACAACTAATTTATAGATGATCGGGTTCCTCTTGTCTATCACGTCGAGGTCACCAATTTGTGGGTGACCGCATTCCTCTTGTAGATCACGTAGGGGTTACCAATTTCTGGGTGGTACACGCAGTAGAATAATGTATAGCTCACGGTTTACAGAGGAATTTATTTACATGGATAATATAAATACAAATGTACAAGAGATTCAAACACTGTTGAGGGAATGAGTGGAGCTGGACTCTGAACCGGACTCGACTGGTCTGGTTTACTGATTGCTGGTTGAGTCTGGTTGAACTGGCTGCTGGCTGAGTCTGGTTGAACTGGCTGAGTCTGGTTGACTGGGCCCTCTGGCTGGACTGACTTGGCTGACTGAGTCCACTGGCTGGACTGGTGTCTGAGTCCACTGGCTGGACTGGTGTCTGAGTCCACTAGCTCGACTGAACTGGACTAGTTGGTTGGTTGCGCCCGACTGTTGAACTTAACTGGAGTCGACTTGCTGACTGTTTGCGAATGACTGTCTGGACGGAACTGTGTGTATCTAACTGTCCTGTTTATTCGGGGGTTCAGGTATTTATATTATCTCCAGGTATACTGGTCTCTCATTCTCGGGAAAAACATCTTGTATGCATCATACCCTAATAAAATATTTTCCGAAATTTGTCCGAAAATACCTGGGTAATCCCCGTAATGCCTTCGTAATGCTAAAAGTACAAATATTCCTTGATCTGCTCGAGGATTACATTACCGACCCTAATAAAATATTTTCGGAAATTGTCCGAAAATATTTGGGTAATTATTATAATGCCCTCGAAAAACTAAGAAATAAAAATGTAACGGCTCGTTGCCGCCATAGCCCATAGATCAAAACGGAAACTACTTTCTTGAATAAAAGTTATTCTGCGCATAAAATTTTTTAATTTATTTTAATACCAAAAAAACGCAAGGACTTTCGGGACAACCCTAAACAAAAAACGACTAAATTATTTTCAAAATGAGATATTAAGAGGAGGAATGAGATATTAAATTATATTTAAGCGGAGATAAAAGCAATTTCGAAAACTATAGACCGATTAGTATTTTATCAAGTTTCTCTAAGCAGTTCGAAAGAATTTTCGTTAATAGACTTTTAAATTTCCTCGAAAAATACAATATCTTAAACAATAATCAGCAGGGATTTATTAAAGGAAGAAATACGAACACCGCTCAATACGTCTTCATTAAAAAAGTTATTGAAAGCTTAGAGAGACGCTTATCCCGTCTGGAATGCTCTTAGATCTGTCAAAAGCATATGATCTGGTCGATCATAACATATTGCTCCAAAAGCTTCAAAAATATGGAGTACGAGGAACAGCACTACACTGGATATCATCTTTCCTTACTAACAGGAAACAAATCACAAAAATAGAAACCACTCAAGGACACACAAACTCCAATACAAGAATAATAAATGTAGAAATCCCACAAGGCAGTGTTTTGGGACCATTATTATTCACATTATACATAAACGATTTACCGAAAATACCGATAGATATTGAAAATGAATTAATTCAATATGCAGATGATACAAGCCTGCTGTTATTAAATCGCTCTGTGTAGGAGATTTGCCCAAACTCTAGCAATACAATGGCTTCATTACTACATTGGTTCGGCAGAAATAAACTTATGGTCAACAATACTAAAACACATATTATTCTGTTCAAAACTATACGAAGCACAATAGATTATCCTCTCCGTAATAAAATAAGAAATGACGTTTTAGAAACACTACAGTCGGTTAGATTCCAAGGACTCCACATAGATAGTACCTTGGACTGGTCAGATCATATAATGAAATTGTCATATAACTTAAATAAAACTGTATATGCCATGAGATTATTGAAACCATATATAGATTCCGAAACCTTAAAATTGGTATATGCAGCAAATTTTCACCTTCGATTCGGAATCCAGTTCTGGGGCAGTGGTTTACATATAAAACATATTTTGTACAACTCGATTAATAAGCAGGTTAAATCACAGAGATTCCTGCAGGGGAAAGATCAAAGAAGCCCATATACTTACAACCACAGGAACGTATGTGTACGAAAGCCTAATGTTTTTCTTAAAACAGAAATTTATTCAATGATTTCCAAAAACTTAAGGAAAAGGATACTAGACATAACAAAGACCAATACAATTTTCCCAGACACCAGTTAACTGTAACAGAGAAGAACCCACCATATAGTATCATAAAACTATATAACCTTCTATCAAAAGAGTATAAACTAATAAATAATTATAAATCTCTGAAAAACAAATTATTTAATTCTATCAACAATATTGAACCACATGATATGGATGAATATACAACAGCAGCAAGAAGAATAATAATGGGGAACTAAAAAAAAAAAATGTAATTGAATATTGCATTTGTGTTTTTTTTGTAAGTCAAATTCAAATTCAAATTCAAAATCTTTATTTCCCAAATGAGATACATATTATCTATAGGATGTGTCAACAATAGTATAAGGATAAATAGTATAAAAATAATTAATACAAATTACAACAACAAAAATTCATCAACAGAATATACTGGATTTGACTCTAATAAAACTTTTAATTTCTTACGAAATTTTGTATCGGGGGTTTCATTTCTAAGGTCTGCTGGAAGCTTATTGTAGATATGGATCCCTTTATTTTCTACACCTTGACTACAGAGGGCTAAGTTTATTTTTTCTGTACAGAGAAGATGTTTACTTCTTGTATTGTAATTATGTTTGTCTTCATTTTTTTTGAACTTACTTCGCGATTTGTGTATGTACATAGTGGTTTCGAAGATATATAGACTAACAACTGTTAAAATTCTGAATTTTTTTGAAGTGAGGTTTACATGATTCTGTACTTGAATACCGGCACAAAACTATTCTGAGGAAACTACTAAACAGAGAAGATCTTCTAAAGTGGTATTATGCAGAAGTGCAGTCTTTGCTGTCCTACGGCATTATTCTATGGGGAGCTTCGTCACAAATCAAATACATTCAAATTGCACAGAAAAGAGTTATTCGGCATAGAATAATGCCGTAGGACAGCAAAGACTGCAGTTCTGCATAATACCACTTTAGAAGATCTTCTCTGTTTAGTAGTTTCCTCAGAATAGTTTGATAAGCCTTCTTATGTAGTGCCGAACAGATATTCTGTGTCGTAGTTTCCCAGCGAAGGTGCTCCTCTAAATAAATACCCAGAAACTTGGCATGTTTGGTTCTATTGATTTTGTAGTTTTGTATTTTTAGGTCTAGATCTGTGACATACGTACTTCTTGCTGTTTTGAATACTATGTACTCCGTTTTGCTTTTGTTGAGGTGTAGAGTATTTGCGGAGAACCATTTATTTAGAGATTCTAATAGTAGCTTCGCCTGATATATCGCCGTATTCTCGACGATGTTGTTCCCCGACACAATGAAGCTTGTGTCATCGGCGTATAATGTGCAATGCGGCCCTTTCACATAGTTTATCAGGTCAGCAGTGTATAATAGAAACAACGTTGTTGCCAGAATGCTTCCTTGGGGGACCACAATATTTGTAGGTAAAATGTCCGACTGGCCAACTACATTACCACTCCTCACAGAAACGTACTGTTTTCGATTTGAAAGGTAAGATTGAATCCATCTCGAAACTTTCCCTCTGATTCCATAGTTATGTAGTTTATTTATTAATCTGTTATGGGAAACACAGTCGAAGGCCTTGGTGAGGTCACAGAATGTTCCAATGGGATATTTCCCATTATCTACCTCGTAAATTAGTTTGCTGTGAAATTCTACCAAGGCGGTTGTAGTAGATTTGCCTTTGCAAAACCCATGCTGTTGCTTTGGAATTAGATTACATTTTCCAATAAAAGCAGCCATTCTTATTAACAAAGCATATTCGATTATTTTTGCTAGAATCGGTATGATGACGATTGATCTATAATTCTGCATTTCCATTTTATCACCTTTCTTGAAAACTGGGATGATTTTACCTATTTTTAATACCTCTGGAAATTGTTCTTCGGTGAATGAGGCGTTAATTATATTTGTAATAGGTTCTACTAATAAATGTTTGAATTCCTTGATTATATTTCCAGGAACTTCATCTGGTCCTCTAGTTGTTTTATATTTTAATGATATTATTATATCCAGTATTTCGTTTTCAGTGAATTCTTGTAAGTACATAGTTTTTTCTTTAAATTCCATATGGTCATTCGATATCTTTGTTGGAGTAATATTTTCTACAATTGCTTTGGGCGCTTGTTCGAAATAGCTGTTAAAACTGTTGGCTATGTCTTCAGGTGCTGTAACCTTATTATTGTTGTCTGTTATTTGAATGATCCCGGATGGTTTGGATTTATTCGTCTGCTCTTGTATGATATTCCACACGGCTTTAGACCTATTTGGAGCTTCTAGTATCCTTCGGTTTCACAAGTTTCATCATGTTAGATTAAACACTGTTAGTTTTACTTTTATAAATCAAATTTTCTTTCTAAAAATCGTAAGTTTAAGTTATATACCGTTTAAGAATGTTTAATTTTAAGCAATTATTTTGTGTATTTATGAAATCAATTCATTGTATGAATATGTTTCTGTTTCCCTTTTTCTTCTATAACAAATTTCATTTAGTACTATTTGTCATATGTTTTGTATCCGCGAGAACTTTAATAATGAAATAAAGTATTTTGATTCGATTTGATTTGACTAGACAGACAAGACTAGATAGACAAGACTAGACAGACAAGATTAGACAGACAAGACTAGACAGACAAGACTAGACAGACAAGACTAGACAGACAAGACTAGACAGACAAGACTAGACAGACAAGACTAGACAGACAAGACTAGACAGACAAGACTAGACAGACAAGACTAGACAGACAAGACTAGACAGACAAGACTAGACAGACAAGACTAGACAGACAAGACTAGACAGACAAGACTAGACAGACAAGACTAGACAGACAAGACTAGACAGACAAGACTAGACAGACAAGACTAGACAGACAAGACTAGACAGACAAGACTAGACAGACAAGACTAGACAGACAAGACTAGACAGACAAGACTAGACAGACAAGACTAGACAGACAAGACTAGACAGACAAGACTAGACAGACAAGACTAGACAGACAAGACTAGACAGACAAGACTAGACAGACAAGACTAGACAGACAAGACTAGACAGACAAGACTAGACAGACAAGACTAGACAGACAAGACTAGACAGACAAGACTAGACAGACAAGACTAGACAGACAAGACTAGACAGACAAGACTAGACAGACAAGACTAGACAGACAAGACTAGACAGACAAGACTAGACAGACAAGACTAGACAGACAAGACTAGACAGACAAGACTAGACAGACAAGACTAGACAGACAAGACTAGACAGACAAGACTAGACAGACAAGACTAGACAGACAAGACTAGACAGACAAGACTAGACAGACAAGACTAGACAGACAAGACTAGACAGACAAGACTAGACAGACAAGACTAGACAGACAAGACTAGACAGACAAGACTAGACAGACAAGACTAGACAGACAAGACTAGACAGACAAGACTAGACAGACAAGACTAGACAGACAAGACTAGACAGACAAGACTAGACTTCTTGTATGCTTAATTTTGTCTTTCTAGTCTGCCTTGCCTAGACTTGTTTATTCTGACTTGTATGTTTCTCGTCAACGTTTTGCCTACCTGGCTTCGTATTACATATCACGATAATTGTTAATATAATTTAGTTTTTTATTCAAAATAGTTAAAATATAGAAACAATTAAACACTATTATTATCCAAATATGTGCCAATTATTGTAATTCCATTTGTTATCGTAAATTGTTCAAATTGGTTGAAACAAAAATATTTGAACCAACGGGGAACAAACAATATTATTACTCACTATTTTTGCTTCTCAAACCAGCATAATGTCCTTGATACTAGTTCGACATTGTCCTTAAGTTAATAATAATTAATAATTGTCCTTAGATTCTTAAGCCAAAACTATTCTGAACTTGCCTAGTTTTCTATGTTCTTGTTTGGCTATATTTAGTGTTGTCTAAACAAGTTTAAACTTCTCTAGCCTTATCTGCTGTGGTCTTGTCTGTCCAGTTTTGTCTTGTTTATCTATCTTTTCTTGTCTATACTGTCGCGTCTTCTCTAAATCTACTTAATAATAATAATAATAATAATGAAAAAACAACTCCAACCAATCTGAAAACCAAACTCTGCCAACAAAACTGACATGACCAATTTCTGGTCCACACTCTGGTCCAATCCAGTAACACATAACTCACAGGCGCACTGGCTAGAAACGGAAAGAAAGAATCATCAACATCTACTTGACGTGACCAACACCATAATCAACGTCGAATATATCCGAACAACAATGAAGGAACTTCAGTGAAAAATTGGACAGCGGCCGGGATAGATGGCATATATAACTACTGGTGGAAATGTTTAACCCCAAGTCACGGTAAACTAGCCCAATTATTTAATGAAGCCATGGTGGACCCTAGCAAAATACCATTTTTTTACGGAAGGTATCACATATATGATCCCAAAAAAGGGAGATGGTCGCAAGCAAAAAACTATCGGCCCATCACGTGCCTCCCAGCAATTTATAAGATACTAACATCTACTTTGGCTACAAAACTTAATAACCATCTAAAACAGCACCAGATAATGGCATGGGAGCAGAATGGTTGCAAACAACGAGCAAGTGGATACAAGGAACTCTTAGTAATCGATTCCATCGTAACCAAGCAAGTCAAGAAACGACTTAAGAATCTTTCAAAAGCATGGATCGATTACCAAAAAGCATATGATTCAGTTCTTCACTCGTGGCTCATTGAAATACTATGCATATATAAAGTACAACCAATAATTAGACAACTCCTGATGAATTTATGGATCACAAAACTGTTAGTAAAGAGCGGCCAGTCGTCGTATACCACAGAAAAAATTAAAATCCAAAGGGGCATCTTTCAAGGAGAAAGCCTAAGTCCACTGTTGTTTTGCATGGCGTTAAACACTCTCTGTAAAATGCTAAACCGATGCTCTTATGCCTACGCAATAGAAAGAGACACTAAAATTTCGCACCTCTTCTATATGGAATACTTAAAAATATATGCAGGAATTAAAATTTTTAAAATAATATGCAGGAATACTTAAAATTATAAGGGAAAGAAACAACTGCAAGGTGATCTGGCACTGGTACGCCAATTCAGTGAAAATATTCAGTTGGAGTTTGGAGTTGAAAAATGTGCAGTATTACATACGGAAAGAGTAAATATAACACAAAGAGAAAACGGCGTGGCAGCTGAAGAATTAAAATTTCAAGAACTAGATCTGGAAAAGACATATAAATATCTGGGAATATTGCAGTCTTTTGAGATCCGATACAAAGAAAATAAAGAAGAACCTGAAAAAGAACTGATGCAGAGTTCGCACAATACTTAAAACACAACTAAATGCCAAAAATAAAATTACGGCTATTAATATGTGGGCAATCCCTTCTATAGCCTACACATTTGGAATAGTATCATGGTCACAAACGGATCTGGAAGCGTTGGACAGGAAGATTAGAGTAGCTTTCACAAACAACGGGATGCACCACTCCAATTCAGCAGTGGAGAGACTGTATATTCCTATATACAAACTGTATATTCCTATATACACGGAAGGCGGAAGAGACCTGAACTGCCTCCGCATAATACATCAAAGGCAAGTTAAAAATCTGAGACAGTACATCCAAAATAATAACCTAGATTTATATAAACAGCTTGTTGCCCTTGACGAAACATACACTCCACTAAAAAAGAGGAAGCGGAAACAGAAAACAACATCAATAAAATGGAAGTACCTGGCGCCGAAAAGCCTTACTTGGGCTTTCGGTTATTTATTCGATGGGGTTATTATGCCAACTTGCATCATCCGGACGTAGACATCAAAGGTTCTAACACCTAGCTTACAGAGGGACATTTATTCCCAGAAACCGAGGGGTCAGTCCTTGTAATACAGGATCAAGTTGTCCCTTCAAGAACTTGTACACAAGTGATCCTGAAACAAAATACTCCCTCAATTAAATGCCGATGGTGCAATAAGGGTCTATTCAGCATATTATCTCAGTATGTACGCACTTAGCAAAACATTATCTTACTAGACATGATAATATGGGTAAAGTTATTCATCAACTAGTAGCACTCCGGCAAAACTAGTTAGTACTAGTAACTAATCAGTAACTTTACCCCATTTTGGGATGTACTGTTGCTTACATCCCAAAATCTGTAATTGAGAACGACAGTATAAAATTATACTGCGATCTGGCGGTCATTACAGACAAAATGATACGTGCAAAAACCTAACATAACATTACTAAACCCCGTTTTTCACTTGGGTTTTAGTATGCGCCACCCCTGTATCGCATATTTCGCATTTCTACTGAGTGGGTAGGCACCAACCCGGGCGGTTGGTGCCGCCCTGGTTGATGCCTCTGCCTCGGTGTGGAATCGGACCCCGGTGTCCCGCTAGTCAGGCGGGTATGTTGTCCACAACACTATCGAGGAGGAGATACAACCAAGACTAAACAGACAATATTTGACAGTCATACTTGTCTTTCTATTCTGATTGTCTAGTCTTGTTTATGTATATTCTTATTCCTGTTTCTGGTTAATTTTTTGCCTGTCTAGGCATCGATAATTGTTAATATAAATTAAATCAACACAAACAATATTATTATCTGAAAATGTGCTAATTAATTCCAATTTTTATCATAATTTATTCAAATTGGTTGAAATATTAAAAAAAAAAAACGGGGAACTAACAATATAATTATCTGAGCGTGTGCTTATTATTTTCGTATTTCAGACCAAGCAAATGTCCTTCATTCTAGTTCAAAATAAATAGTCCTTAGACTCTTCCACAAAAAAATCGAAAACTCTTCTTGGATTTCTATGTTTTTGTTTGGCTATATTTAGTGTTGTCAAAACATGTTTGAACTTCTCTAGCATCTGTTCTGGTCTAGTCTTCGGTTTGGTCTTGTTTAGTCTTGTATAATCTTGTCTTGTCTTGACTCTCGCGTCTTCTCTAAATCTACTTTAATGCCAGTAATATATAGTCTATTATTGCTAGGGTTTATACAAAAACCGACTTTTTCAAAAACCGATTTTCGAATTCCTAATTTCCCAAAACCGGTTTTAACCGGTTTTCGAATTTTTGCCGAAAAAAATTGAATAGCGAAAATTTTATTTTAGTTATTTAAAATAACAAAAACCAAAATCAAAGTCAAAATATAGAAAATAAGGATTACACATTACTACACAAAATAACGAAAACTCAAACAAATATTTCAGCTTTCAATTGGATTCGTAAGTTTTTCTTCGGGGTTTTCAAGAAACATATGAATTGATTTTTCCCTAATTTCCGTTCTAAGTAGTTTTCTGAGTAGTTTCTTCAATGTGCCCTTCGTAAGAATCGGTTTCCCTATAAGAATTTGGAAATATTCCAGACCATCTCTCCAGATAACTTAATAATTTCGGTTTTTGAAGCTTAAAAATATAATAGAAAATACACAGAAAATATACATTAGATCTATTTGCTGAAATGGATATGTTTAATGGATTTTGCAAATACATCGTTTTGTATCTAGGGCTATACCTAGGTACTTTGCTGTGTTTGAGTATGGTATAATGTTATTGTTTTTGGTTAAAGGTGTTTGGTCCCTGATTTTCTTGTTGGTAAAGTTGGTATGAGTAGATTTGGTTTCATTCAGCTTTATCTTCCAATTTTGTATCCATCTGTATATCTTATTTGTAGCTTGTTGAAGTTTTTCTGTAGCTTCAGTTGTATTATTTGCAACTGCCATTAGTGCAGTATCATCTGCAAATGTTGCTGTGGAGATATTTTCAATTTCTGGTAGATCGCACGTATAGAGGAGATAAAGTATAGGTCCCAGCATACTACCTTGCGGGACATCTGCTTGTATTTCTTTTAGCTCAGTGTAATCATTTTCCTGTTTTATGCGAAACATTCTATCTGTAATGTATGACATTAGCAGTTCAACATACTGTTTTGGAAGAAGTTGGTTTAATTTGTGGACAAGTCTCTGGTGCCAAACCTTGTCGAATGCCTGCGCAACATCTAAGAAGATCGTAGCGCAGACTTTATTTTCTTCTAAAGCCTTTTCGATAATGTCTGTAAATCGATGTACCTGATCTATTATACAATGCTTACATCTAAATCCAAATTGGTAGTTGAGAATTACGTTTTTCTTCTCAATGATTGGTTTTAATCTCTTTAAGAGCAGTTTTTCAAACAGTTTGGAGATTATCGTTAGTAAAGATATGGAACTATATGATTTGACTTCATGTGGTGGCATGCCAGGTTTTGGTATCATGACCACTTCTGCTATTTTTAAGATATAAGGAACATGTTTTAACCTAAGCGCAGCATTGAACAGGTAGGTTAATTAAACAATACCTTTTCGTGGGAGCTGTTTTAGGATTTCTCCTGTGATTAAGTGGAAGCCTGGTGCTTTCCTTGAGCTTAGGTTTGTTTTTGTCTCATTCGCAACTTCTTTCGTGGTGGATAAAGGGATTCTCTCTTCGTCTTGATAAACTATGTCTAGCAGCGTAATGTCTGCTTGTGTTTCATTCGGCATACAAGTTTCTTCCAGATACTTGGCGAAAGATTATGCTATTTGCATGTTTTCCCGTGCCCAAGAACCATTTTCCATTCATAACGGCGGAGCTTGATTAATTAAATTTGGTTTTTTAGCTGCCTTCCATAGGGAGTATTCGGTATCACTATGCGCTGTTAGCGATATCACGATCGATAATTATTACTATAAATTAAATCGACACAATAATATAACACACACAATATTATAACAATATTATTATTCGAAAATGTGCTAATTAATTCCAATTGTTATCATAATTTATTCAAATTGGTTGAAATATTAAAAAAAAAAAAACGGGGAACTAACAATATAATTATCTGAACGTGTGCTCATTATTTTTGCAATTTAGATCAACCAAATGTCTTTGGTACTATTAACAAAACATTGTCCTTAGGCTCTTCAATCTTGGCCATCTATGCTTTTGTTTGGCTATATTTAGTGTTGTCTGAACAAGTTTGAACTTCTCTATCCTAAACTGTTCTGGTCCAGTCTCAGGTTTTGTCTTGTTTAGTTTTGACTTGCCTAATCTTGTCTTATCCATTCTGTCGCATCTTCTCTAAATCTAATTGACTGTCTATCATATCTAGTATATTCTTATATCAAGTCATTTTCTCCGAAATTATCAGCAGACTTTTCAGTTGAATATCAGACTATTAAAAGCAGTTAGCTGCAAAAAATGCAAAATTATATAACACTAAAATTTGAACTGATAACGATTTGCTTCCTACTTTTTAAGCTAAGAAGCCGAACTAGCTATATAAGTTGCTCACTAGCTTCAATAGCTAAGCAGGGCAAAAATGGTGTTTCTTAAATTGCTGCTATTGTTAACCATCGCATTCCAATCATAGGTAATTCCAATCAAAGGTCTTCATATTTATTACTTTACTTTATAATAATCCACACAAACCGATTAGACTAGACAGCGCTTGATGAGATTAACAATCCCAGACAATTTGAAATAAGATAAGAGAAGACCAACCGAAATCATATAAGACTACACAAAACTAAACATATTTGAAAAATACTACTAAGCACTACTAGCTTGTGTTTAAGATCTAGACACTACAAGTGTAGACAGAGCTCCCAGAGGAATCTGGCTCTGCACATGATTTTAGCGCCCTTGATGATGAAGCACTACTAGACAGAAATAGACAATGTTAAACTGGACTAGATTAAACATGATTGAGAAAAATTAGGAAAGATAAGCACACTTCGGAATAACTAGACAATTTAAACTAGATTAGACTAATCATGTTTTAAGAACAATAGAGAGCATAAGAGCATAATCATAAGAGACTAAACATGTTTAATGAAGAATAGGGCAGACTAAACTAAACGTGTTTTAAGAAGGCTATAGGACTAAGCAGTTCTAGACATAACTAAGCAATATTGATAAAAACAAATCTATCGAATTTTCTCGAATTAACTGAGATATAAGCCAAAGAATATTAATTGGTTATAATGGGAAGCATATTTTGGTCTCACAAAAATTATAATATTTTCGGAAACATTGGCTTTGAAATTTTTGTTATCCCGTTTACTTGACAACTTGGCTCTTCTCTCTTGAAAGTCTGCCGACGTCTGGACTAGACCAATAAAACTATACAGACTAAACCCAACCTCACACTAAACCCCCTTTTCCGTTTGGGTTTTAGTATGCGCCACCCCGCTGTCGCATATTTCGCATTCCTGCAGGGTGGGCAGCCCGGACGGTTTGTGCCGTCCTGGTTGATACCTCGGCCTCCGTGTGGAATGGAACCTCGGTCTTCCGTTTCTCAAGCGGGTATCTTGTCCACAACATTATCGAGGAGGAGATACAAGCAAGACTAAACAGATAATACCTGACAGATATACTTGTCTTTCTATTCTATCTTGTCTAGTCTTGTTTATGTATATTCTTATTCTTGCTTCTGGACATGTTTTGCTGTCTAAGCATCGATAATTATTAATATAAATTAAATCAACACAAACAATATTATTATCTGAATATGTGTTAATTAATTCCAATTGTTATCGTAATTTATTCGATTTGGTTGAAATATTCAAAAAAAAAAAACGGGGAACTAACAATATAATTATCTGAACGTGTGCTTATTATTTTCGCATATTAGACCAACCAAATGTCCTTGATTCTAGTTCAAAATAAATAGTCCTTAGACTCTTCCCCAAAAAAATCGAAATCTGTTCCTGGCTGTCTATGTTTTTGTTAGGCTATATTTAGTGTTGTCTGAACAAATTTGAACTTCTCTAACCGCATCTATTCTGGTCCTGTTTTCGGATTTATCTTGTTTAGTCTTGTCTAAGCTTGTCTTGTTCATATTGTCGCGTCTTCTCTAAATCTACTTTAATGCCTATCACATCTAGCCTATTCTTACTAGGGTTTATACAAAAACCGACTTTTTCAAAAACCGGTTTTCGAATTCCTAATTTCCAAAAACCGGTTTAAACCGGTTTTCGAATTTGTGTCGAAAAAAATTGAATAGTGAAAAATATTTTATTTTAGTTATTTAAAATAACAACAACCAAAATCAATATCAAAGTCAAAATATAGAAAATAAGGATTACACATTACTTACACAAAATAATGAAAACTCAAGCAAATATTTCAGCTTTCAATTGGATATGTAATCTTATCTATATTGTAATCTTCGGGGCTTTCAAAAAGCTTATGAATTGATTTTTCCATGGCTTCCTTTCCAAGTAGTTTTGTGAGTAGTTTCTTCGATTTGCCCTTCGTAAGAATCGGTTTCCGCATAAAAAATTGGAAATATTCCAGACCATCTCTCCAGATAACTTTATAATTTCGGTTTTTGAAGCTAAAAAATTCAATAGAAAATACACAGAAAATATACATTAGATTTCTTTGCTGAACTGGATATGTTTAGTGGATTTTGCAAATACAGCAAAAGAGTTGCTAACTCTACTCGAAAGCATCGAAAGCATATATTAATTTAAAACTTATTTCAGTGTAACTTTTATTTCATTTAACAGAAATTCAAATATAACTTAACTTGTTAACATGCACAAGCACTGGCCAATGCGACTAGTTGAATAGAATGAATAGCAACTCAAATAATATAAAAAATATTTTCTACTTAACAATTTAATTTTCGGGAAAACCGGTTTTCTTAATTGAAAAACCGGTTTTCAAATGTGAAACATTTTCTTTAAAGACCGGTTTATACAACCGGGTTTGTAAGGCACTAATATCATTAGCACGTGCAGACCATCTAATATTCGGGAGAGACTTGAGGACTTTATTTGCGTCCAAATGCTCTATCATAATTTTCCATCGTTTGGCCGAAGCCGAGAAAAAATTGAATAATTTTTGGATAAACTGAAAATATGCTACAGCTTCGGAAACACATTCAACAGCCTGAACACCTACTAATATTAGCGAATGTGTCGCACATAGGACAAAAATTGCAAATTTACATTTTCTTTTATTTTTTTTTTATTTATTTGCCAGAAAACTACTCCAACCATATTTGATGCATTATCATAACTTTGCCCACGACAATATTTTATATATAAAAATAATTTCTGCTATGTATTCTGCATTATGCTTATCCATAGAGAAAAACTGCAAAAATCTCTCAATAGGCTCTCCGTCTTTTACGTATCTAACGATGAAGGTCAGTTGGTCAACGTGAGAGAGATCTGGTATAGAATCCACGCTTATAGAGTAGTATTTTGCTGATATTATTTCGTAACAATTGATTTTAAAACTTGCTGTCCCATTATATTAACAAACTCATTACAAATATTTGCAGACAAATATGATGTAATTCCTTTTCCACGATTTCCGCAGTTTCGTATATGATCAGCAAGCAAAGGATCAAATCAGTTCTAAGCATCCCAAATAATTCCTGTTATTTTGAGACCCCAATATCTCATTATCACCAGCAAAAGAAGCTAAAACAGCTAAGACAACCTCGAGAAGCTAAAAATTTCAATACTGCGATAATTATTCTAAGTATATTCTTCCAATAATTGACTTCTGTATTATATTGGGACAACAACTCACTGTCATTTCATCCCGTAATTTTGCTTCTTGCGACATAATTTATCATAAATAGCCTGTGATTTAAACTGTTCTCATGCTCAAGTAATAAGTTGCTTATATGATTCCAATCTTTATATCGATACGGAGAACTCAAATTATGTCCAGTAGTAGTATTAAAAAGACGGCAGCGAAAACAGTACACAGATTTCTTCCATGGGAATAAAGGAGCCTTTTTCTTTCTAGGAACTCGCCACTCGTCAATTTACGGGTGAAAATAGTTTTAGTCTATGTATCTAGTTTTTGTTATACCGCTTGAATCTGGTAAACTTGTAGAAGTTTCGTAGAAGTCACAATTTTTATTTTGGAAAAACTATGACCCTATCCGAATCCAAATATCGCGAATTACGCTGAAGAATTACTTGTGTTCAAATTTCGTCACAGTACGTACCAGGATCACATATATATATATATATATATATATATATATATATATATATATATATATATATATATATATATATATATATACTATCACATATATACATACAGATACATTTTCCAAGCTTGTAGTTATTAACTCACAGTAGCTTGAAGTAGAGGGTTCAACATCTGATGTGAGTTGGTCATTCTTGTCACATGTGGGATCTTTTTCCAATAGATATCCAGAAATATTTTGATTTTGAGGTGATGAAGGCGAAGAATTAGTCAGCCTATTTGCTTGTTCAGCCTTCAAAAATGATGTGAGTTTAGGATGTTTCTTGGTTATTTCTACAGCTTTTTTTTAGTTATATTTAGATAACACTTCTGTTATCAACACACTTCTAATACTTTGGTATCTTGGTGGCAAGAATGATGAATCCCCGTTCCCATTTGCCTGCCACCACTAAAAACAAAAGAATTCCAATCCCAAGTGCTACGTGCACTACGTGGAATTCTTTTGTTTTTAGTTGTTTCTATATTTAATATTTACAACTACTTCTTCTTCGTTTGGTGCCTATCCGGTCCGGATGTTGGCGATCATTCGGGCTATCGTGATATTATTCGTGGCTGCTCTAAAAGGCTCGGTAGTTTTCAGAGAGAACCATATTCATAATTTTTTTGGCAAGAAATCCACCTGCGGCCTGGGCCGCGTTTACTCGGGATTTTCCCTTGCAGTATTTGTTGTAGTAAACCATATCTCTTTTCATTACGCATTATATGGCCCAGGTACTCTAACTTGCGTGCTTTTATGGTGGTTATTATCTCCGTGGATTTCTTCATTCTTCGAAGAACTTCTTTGTTGGTTACGTGGTCCACCCAAGAAATCCACAAGACTCTGCGATACAGCCACATTTAGAATGCTGTCAGCTTCTTCATGGTGGCCTCAGTCAGAGTCCAGGACTCTGTCCCATAAAGCAAGGCGGAGAAGTCATAGCAGCGGAGTAGTCGCAGCTTGGTCGTCATCGACAAGGAACGACATTTAATAATAGACCTTTTCATAGTTGACATTTTTTTGTGCACATGTGTCAATTTCCGCCATGTTTTGCCCGAACTTTTTGACGTATAACCTTATTATTTGCCCGAAACTTTCATATTCACGCCTGTCAAACTTGAGGGATGCGCATGCGCTTAACTAACCGTAAAAAGGTCTATTGATGACATTTTAACGAATACAGCCCTTGCCTTTTCTATGCGGCATCTTATTTCCTGTGAGTGATCCCATTGGTCATTTAGTATAGTTCCCAGGTATGTATATGTATTGATTCGTTTTATGTGTTGGTTATTAGGAGTTATCAGATCCACACGTGGTATGCTATTTTTGCTGATTACCATATATTTGGTTTTATTTATGTTTATATCGAGCCCGTACTCCTCACTTGCCTCTATCACTCTTGTCATAGTCTCTTACCTTATTAGTCTATTATCTCACGATAATTACGGTGTCGTCCGCATACCTTAAATTATTTAGACGTTTTCCATTTACAAGTATTCCCGCGTTATTGTTTTCCAGGGCTTTATTAAATATATGTTCTGAGTAGATGTTAAACAATATAGGCGACGGAACGCACCCCTGCCTAACTCCTCGTAATATCTTTATTGCTTCTGATCTGTCTCCATCTAAATTTATGCAAGCACTTTGATTCCAGTATAGATGTGCGATAATCCTCAAGTCTCGGTGGTCAATCCCCACCTGTTTTAGTATCGCCATGAGTTTATGGTGTTGCACTCTATCAAAGGCCTATACTATAATCTATTACTATAATCCACAAAACAGGCATACACATCACAGTTAACATCCCGACATCTCTGAAGCAACACTTGGATACTAAATAGTGCTTCTTTTGTACCCACTGCGTTGGGAAACTCGAACTCTGTTTCTGACATGTGCTCTTCACATACTTTGTAGATCCTTCTGTGTATGATTTTTTTAAATGCCTTTAATAGATGACTCATGAGGCTAATCGTTCTGAAATCTTCGCATTTCTTTGCTCCTGGTTTCTTTGGTAGTGATATAAATTTACAACTACAGAAAATAAATACTTAAATATAAAACTTGTAAGTTTAAATATTACTTTGTTTACAAACGTATTTAAAACTATTAGTGGTCACAAACAGTTGTAAGCACGTAGCGGTCATAAAACAGCCCCAAAACGCATTCAAAGCCATTAGTGCGCCACGACCAGATGTTAGGACCTATTTGTCGCTTTATGGTAATCTTAGTATAATATGTAAATATCTAATTTTGAGAACCTAGAGATAAAGAAACTAAAAATTAAAATTATTTTAAGACACAATAAAAATAGAATTGTTGGGTCAAAACAAAATATAGCCACTTTCGGGAATTCTCCAACCATAGATAATGTCGACTTAGATTTATTTATTCATTTATTTATTCATGCTTTGGATCACAATAGAGATATAACAAATGGCTTACATTAAACTGATAAATTATTAATTAACATCATTACACAACAATACACATAAATAAACTTTTGGATTTAAACATTAGATCACGTCATATTTGATTATTAAAACAATGTTAAAAATAAAAATATTTAAAAAAATTCGTTCAGAGTACAAAAGGTTTCTTGAGAAGCATTTCTTTGACGGTGGTTTTAAATTTATTATAATTAACGATCGCCTTAATGTCACCAGGAAGTACATTATAAAGCTTTATGGCTACGACATAAGGTTGGGCATAAGGAAATTTGGTACATATAGTTTATCATATAGTTTATCAGTTTATCAGAGGTGGGTAAGGGGTGACGGCAAAAACCACCAAGTAAGTCCGACCCAAATGTCAACCTCTCCTGCACGCGGTGCCCGCTGCTAGATAACGAACGAGGCTCTGGCGACCGAGTCATGGCGGTATAACCATTCCATCGAGAAGTAAGGAAATGTATTTCTCAAACTCGCCAACACGCTTGGCAAGCGCGGCGTTTAAATGCCAAACCCCTCTAACAAATGAATGGCAACTTATAACGTAAATATACCCCAGGTGAGTAGGGCTAGCCCAAAACCTCACCCTGATAAGTCAGGCTGTCTCATGGATTCTGGGCGAGACAAAAAGTTGACAAAAACACAAATAAACAAGACCAAAGGCAAAATACACAACCTAAACATTGCCACATATAACGCAAGAACACTAGCAACCGGCTCATTGAAATGGAAGAAGAGCTGAGGCGAATAAATTGGGATATAGGGGGAATGAGTGAAGTAAGAAGGCGTGGAGAAGAATGGAGAACACTTAAGTCGGGAAATATATTCTATCTTGCCGGAGAAGCAGACAAATCCATATGCGGCGTAGGTTTCCTCATAAACAAAAAGCATGCAAAAAACATCATATGCATAAAGAGTATATCCACAAGAGTAATATATCTAATACTCAAACTAAACTCCAAATATAGTATAAAAATTATACAAGCTTACGCACCCACCATCGAGTATGAAGACGAAATAGTAGAAAGTTTCTATGAAGACATTTCCCAGGCGAAGAGTGAATCACCTACCCACTTTACAGTGGTAGGAGGTGATTTTAATGCTAAGATAGGCAAGAAGCTGGATGCAGCGGAGATAGTGATCGGAAACCATGGAACAGGGGACCGGAACGATCGGGGAGAAATGCTTATGAACTTCCTAAAAATGCAAAACCTATACTTGATGAACAGCTTCTTTTACAAAAAAGGACATCGCAGATGGACCTGGGCGAGTCCAAATGGAAACACAAGAAATGAGATTGATTTTATAATAACTGACAAAAAGCTTATCGTCAACGACGTCACTGTATTAAATAGTTTCACAACAGGAAGCGACCATAGAATGGTAAGGGCAAAAATAACTCTAAACCTAAGTAAAGAAAGACGTAAGCTGGTAACAAAGAAAACACAGGCAGGTTGGACAACACCAGAACAAGTTCACAAATATGTAGAAATAATAACTACCAACTTGGAAACTACACAGTTTGAATATAGGCACAAAACAACAGACGAAATAAATAACAAAATCGTCGAAGCTATAAATGAAGCAACAAAGACATACTGTAAGCCAAATAAAGAACAAATAAGCAAAATCAGCAAACATACCAAAGAGCTTATGAAACTCAGAAGAGTGCTAAGACAAAACAGCGATAGAAACTCAAAACAACTAAGAGATTTAAGCAAGACAATTACAAAAGACATCAAAAATGACATACGTCGATAAAACACAGAACAAACGAAACTAGCTATTGAGAACAACAGAAGTATGAAGGTATTAAGAAGAAATATGTCAAATGGAAGAAAAGAAATCTTCAAACTAAGAAACAGCACGGGAACACTAACCACAAATAGAGACGATATACTGAAAATAGCGGAAGAATTTTACGCAACTCTCTACATGAGTCGGCTACAAGAACAACCAGCGGAACCGACACAAACACATACCGGGAAGGTCATAAATCAGGGGTCTGAAGATATGCCAAGTATATCGATAGCCGAAATTAAGAATGCTCTTGCAGAGATGAAGAACAACAAATCCCCGGGTGAAGATGGCATACATATCGAATCCATAAAACAAGGAGGAGACGCTCTACTACATGTCATAAAAGCACTATTCAACACCTGCTTAGAAGAATGTGCTACACCTGGCGAATGGAACAACGCCACCACAGTTATTCTACATAAAAAAGGCGATATAACACAGCTCGGAAACTACAGACCGATAAGTTTGCTACCACATCTATATAAACTTTTCAAAATAGTAATCACAAAAAGGTTAGAAAATAAACTAGACTTCTACCAACCTAAAGAACAGGCTGGGTTTAGATCGGGATACGGGACAAATGACCATCTTCAGGCTATAAAAACTCTCATTGAAAAGTGTAATGAATATAATAAGCTCCTTGTCCTGATTTTCATAGATTTCGAAAAGGCGTTCGATACAGTTGAATTACCCGCCATAAAAGCTGCTCTAGACCAAGCACGAATAGGCTATCGATATACAAAGCTAATTGAACATATTTACCGAAACGCTACAGCAAGTATAAGGCTACACGACAATACCAACAAATTTAAAATTGGCAGGGGAATTCGCCAAGGGGACACTATCTCCCCAAAACTATTTACCACGGTTCTCGAATATGCTTTTAAAATGGTATCTTGGGAACACCTAGGAATTACAGTGGATGGAGAAAAATTTAACCACCTGAGATTCGCAGACGACATCGTCCTAATAGCCGACAATATCAAAGATGCAAAAACTATGCTCAACGACCTAAAACAGTCAAAGGAAAAAGTGGGCCTTAGGATGAATATGGGAAAAACAAAAGTTATGACCAACCTAGTGCTAAGCGATCAAATCAAAATAGATGATGCAAATATAGAAGAAGTAACTTCCTATATATACCTGGGGCATCAGATACGCATAGGCCGCGAAAACCAAACATGCGAAATACAGCGCCGCATAGGCTTAGGATGGGCAGCGTTTGGAAAACTAACTAACATCTTGAAGAACGAACTACCAATGTGTCTCAAACGGAAAGTGTTCGAGCAATGTGTGATGCCGGTAATGACGTATGGGTCAGAGACTTTAACACTAACAAAGCGTTCCGCAGCAAAACTGCAGGTAACACAGAGGTCAATGGAACGGGTCATGCTAGGCATTTCATTACGAGAAAGGGTACGAAACGAGGTCATCAGGGAAAGGACGGGTGTCTGCGACATTATAACACGCATCTCCAACATGAAATGGATATGGGCAGGCCGATGAGACTTAGCCGACTAAACGGCTTTTGGAATGGAGACCCCGTGCCGATAAACGAAGTAGAGGTAGACCACCAACTCGATGGACCGATGACATCAAGAGGGTGTCACAAAACTGGATGAACAAAGCACAACATCGTGATGCCTGGAAATAGTTAGAAGAGGCTTATGTCCTGCAGTGGACGCAAACGGCTGGACAATGATGAGTTTATCAGAATTACGCGTTGTATAATAGTTGACACCTCCAAATCTCATAAACTCTTTCAGGTGTCGTTTAACATAACATACACATTTTAGTATATAAATACTATATATATTTAAAATTCTGTACCTAAGAAATAATGGCTTACACGTCTCCGGAAATGGTACTATGGCTATAGTTCTAACGATTCTCTTTTGCAATGTAAATAACCTTTTTACGTGAGGTGAGTTACCCCAACAAAGGATACCGTAATTAAGTACCGAGCATACAGATGCGTTGTAAAATATTAGCAATGTTTCCAAGTTGACAACATCTCTGAGCTGAAGGATGCAATAACAGGATTTAGTCAACTTTGACTCGATGTAATTGATGTGATGTTCTCAGGTCAAGTATCGATTAATGACAATTCCCAAGTACTTGGTATTTAAACAGGGCTGGATAGTGCCAGATGACCCTCTTATCAATAAACTATAATTTAGTTTATTGTGATTATTGGAAAATTGAATTAGTTCCGTTTTACCTGAGTTTAATATTAGGACATTTTTACTACACCAGTTGGAGACTTCATTTATTCGAAGATTTGCATACCTTTGTAACTGAGACTCATTTTTGGCTGAGACCACGCTAGAACTATCATCAATCATCAGAAAATAATACCAAATCCTTCACACTGCCACAGATGTCATTAATAAACAGAATAAATAGCAGCGGTCCCAGAGTAGAACCCTGTGGGACACCCATATTTGACACCATTATATCTGAAAAGGCAGTGTGATTTAAACTGTTTTTTATTTATACCATTTGTTTCCTATCAGAAAGATAGGATTTTAGCCAAGATAGTACACAGCCTCTAATACCGTAAGTCTCCAGCTTGTTACACAAAAGATGATGATTTATAGTGTCGAAGGCTGGGCTCAAATCAAACAAAATGTCTAATGCTAGACATTTCTCATTCAATTTACTAAGAACTTGATTACAAAAGGAGAAGACAGCTTCTTCGGTGTTTTTCATTTTTTGGAATCCAAACTGGGTTTTAGAAATTAAGCAGTGTATCTCAGCAAATGCTGTTAACCTTCTAAAAAATAATATCTCATATACTTTAGAGAAAACAGACAAAAGTGATATATATATATATATATATATATATATATATATATATATATATATATATATATATATATATTTATATTCGAGTGATATATATATATATATATATATATATATATATATATATATATATATTCGGGGGATGCTTTGATTCGGGACGAAATCCAAACCAAACGACAGAAACTTGACAGCATCAGCCAAAATATCCTGACAACACACATAGGTCTAACCACTACGCTACACCCTCTCCTCTGGCAACAGATAGACTTAATATCTAACAACAGAGCCGAACAGAATAGATTTTTAATTACCAATAGACAGAAAGAAAAATACAACCTTCTCAGACGGAGACAAAAACCTGCACCAAAACCACTCAACATCGACAAAGTGGTTTACAATCTTTCAGACCAGCCCCTAGACGAACCTACCAAAACCGTACTGGCCAAAGGTTTTAATTTTGCAATAGCACCAACTCGCCTTCCCAAAGAAGACATAATCACTGGTGTCGAGACTGCTATTTCACAACTCCCTGCCACATTAGCCGAGACAATAAGACAGGAAACATGACACATTTTAAGATCTGCCAAACCACCGACAAGAAACATCTCATACGAGGAATTCAAAGCCCTCAAGGCACTAAGAGAAAACAACAGCATTGTGGTCCTACCAGCTGACAAGGGAAATTGCTCTGTAGTCATGAATAGTGCTGACTATAAACAAAAAATGACCACAATCTTAGATGATCCAGCTTATCTACCCAGTACAACGGACCCCACAACCTATCTTGAGAAAACTACCAGACAAAAGATCCTAAGCTGTAGCATTGACAAGGAATCAATGAATTATCTTATACCAAGGGAGAAATCTTCACGGTGTCCCAAGCTATATGGTTTACCAAAGATCCACAAAGATGGAGCCCCACTACGACCAATAGTAAGCTCCATTGGTTCACCGGTCCAACTTCTTGCGAAACATTTAGCAAAATGTTTACAACCATACGCAGAAGATTGTGATTCCTATGTCCGCAATGCTGAACACTTCATAGACATACTGAAAAATCACCAACTCCAGCCCGGCCACCTCCTTGTGAGCTTTGGCATTGTATCTTTATTCACAAAAGTACCGGTCCCTGAGGCCTTAAACATCATAAGATCAAAATTAAAACCAGAAAAGTATGTATCAGATCTGGCAGAACATTGTTTAAAGAATACATACTTTAGGTACGATGGTCAAATATACAAACAAGTCCTAGGAGCACCAATGGGTTCACCTCTATCCCCAGTAATAGCCAACATATTTCTTACAGATTTTGAGGAAAAGGCAATCTCATCAGCCACACTTAAACCTACACTCTGGTTAAGATATGTTGACGACACATTTGTAATCTGGCCCCACGGCAGACCAGAGCTGGACAAATTCCTTAACCATCTTAACTCCCAAGACGACCAAATTAAATTCACAATATAGATAGAAAAGCATCAACAACTTCCTTTCTTGGATGTTTTGGTACAGAAGAAACCTGACGGCACTTTGAGCCACACTATGTACCGGAAACCAACACACACAGACAGATATCTGAACGCTTCTTCGCACCATCATCCCAAACAACTAGCATCTGTAGTCAACACTCTTACCACCCGATCCAAAAGACTAGCCGACCAGCTTAACTTACCGAAAGAATTGAGGAACTTACGAGAAGCTCTTTCTTCAAATGGATATCCAAACAGCTTAATATCCAGAGCTTTCCGTCGTACAGAGAACAGTAGCCAAAGAACTGAAGAACGCCAGAAACCCGTTAGCACAGCATACCTACCATATGTTCATGGATCAACTGACAAAATCGCCAGAATCCTTAAAAGACACAACATCGACACCATTTTCAAACCTAACCAGAAAATATCCTCCATGCTACGCAGCGTTAAAGACACCATCCCGTTAGAATCCCATGGAATTTACGAAATACCTTGCGGAACATGTGAACGGACCTACATTGGACGTACCAATAGAAAAATATCTGCTAGGATTCAAGAACATGTAGTTTCAATCAGACACAAAGACAAAGTTTCATCGGCACTTGTCCAACACACAAACACCGGTCACTGGATGGACTTTAGAAATTCAAGGACTCTTGCACAGATTAGCCACGAAATGTCACGAGTATACAGAGAAGCCATAGAGATAGAAAAACGAGACAACTGCATGAACACGAGAGACGATTCCTTGAGACTGCCCCCAGCATGGCGACCGATCATATCCACCCTCAAAATGCAATCCCAGACACCCCAGACTCATGTACGACCAACAAAACAAACAAACAACCAAACCGAAGCACCGCACACAACGCGCATGACCCGAAGCCAGACAGCTATAAGTAGTCACATCGCACGAACGAGCTCTCAGTATGCGTCTAACGGTTGACCATATATCTCTTGAGAATGGCGAATGTTAGTTCGCCGAAACGTCGAGAATCCGGTTCTTTTCAGAGCCAACCCTCAGCATCAACGCGGAATCCCCGAGAAAACAATACAACACAGGTATCTATCCGCGAAAACCTCAAATACAACATATATATATATATAAATATATATATATATATATATATATATATATATATATATATATATATATATGTATATATATATATATATATATATATATATATATATATATATATATATATAGGTCTATAGTTCGCAACTTTATTCTTTTCCAGTTTTTTATACACTGGGACTGTTACCGATATCTTCAGCTGATCAGGGAAGTAACCATTTATGAAGCAGTCATTAACTAAATAGTTCAAAGGTGTTACTATATGTTCGGATACTTGGAAAGTGATATTGGAAGGAATTTCGTCATATATTTTCTTCTTCTTTGCAAGATGTTTCAGTATATAATAAACTTCATCATCAGTCGTACTATATAGAAACATAGAATTTTCATTTGACTTGGAGCTAGGTGACATAAGATACTTGCTGGTACCTTGCTATCAACCAGTTTTACTATAGACTCATGAAAATAGCGATTGAATATGTTAGCCAATTCCTGGTCATCGTCGATACAAGCTCCAGTATCATCAACGAGTTTAGTTGGATTAGTTTGTGGAGTTGTTAGGGTAATATCGTCATTAATAATTTGCCATGCTGTTTTATTTGTGTTAGATGCATTGGTTAATAAGTTACCCTGGTAGTTTTTTTTAGCCGTATTGATATTTATTCTATGTTATTTTAGTTCCTTGTATTTGTTTTTAAGTTCAATATCATCAAAATTTGAAGTGTATATATGAAACTCTCTTAAGTTTTTACCCTCGTCTATAAGCTGTGATGTTAGCCAAGGTTTATTTTTAGGTCGAGTCTGTGTGCGATTCACAACGCTGGTTAAGGAAAAAGCACAGTTGAAATAGTAGCAGAATGTGTTATTAAATATTTCAAACTTTCTAGCACAATCTTTCTCATTATATACCTCTTCCCACCTCTCATTAGATAAAATCTGTTTAAAGTTATTTACATTACATTCAGAAAATCGTCTTCATAAAATTTGTTTGGAGGGATATTGTACCGACCCAACTTAATAGACAACGTCTGACCATAATGATATGGCAAGGCACAGTCAATAGTTTTCATATTATTTTTTTGCAACGGTATATTACAGAATATGTTATCAATTAAAGACTTGTGGTTACCTTGCCTGCGTAAATACCAAAAACACACTGGTTGATTCCATAAGATTTGAAGGTCTCAACTGCGTCTCTAGCTTTTATGTCAGAATTTGTTTGAAAATCCAAATTAAAGTCACCGCAGATGATGTGTGAACTGTTAAACGATGACATTTTTCTGAGTAAAATTTCTAGTTTGCAACTAAATGTATCAAACTTACCTCTTGGTGACCTATAAATACAAGAGATATAGAATTTCTGGTTATTTATATTGACTTTAATTAATACACCCTCGATGTTTGATTCTTCGAAGTGATTTGGCATATGAATTGGATCGAACTTGATGCCTCTCCTCACGAACAGAGCAACACCTCCACCTTTTGACTTGCTTCTGCAGTAGGCGGCGGCTAACTCATAGTCTTGAAGTTTAATAATTCTTGCTTCGTCGTGCGTGAGCCATGTTTCCTCGGGAAAATTCCTTCATCGGGAAAATTTAGTTCCCTTAACAGCAGATGGCACATGTTCATTTTGTTTTGAATGCTTCTTATATTTAAATTAAATAACGTCAGACTATCACCACTTGCGGGGTGAACGTTAGTTGATGTCGAATAGACCACTTCTTGGACGAAAAAATTTGAACTTCTTTATAATTACTAACAAGATAATGCGGAACTACATACTTCCTACTTTTTATCGGGTTATATCTACATAAAATTAAAAAAAATATAGGCAGTCAGGCACTGCCTACTGAAGTGAAAACTTTTGAAAAAAAATCAGCTTTAAAACTGGTTTTGAGGATTTATCAGTATGTAAATTAATCAAATTTGGTACATAGTTTGTTAGTATTGGTTGATGTAATTCTGGAACATAACTCACTTGTGAAGGAGAATGACTGTTAATGTCATCATCACAATATGAATTTGAATCTGGAATATTTGGTTGATTCGGTGTTGGTAGTTCAGAAGGATGAATTGGTGGGATATATGGCAAATTTGTTGTTGTTGGGCCTGCAATTTGTGAGTTATGGAAATTTTGACTTTTAGAAACACGCCTTATAACTGCTTTTGAAGTTTTATCTATGTAAATTAATCAAATTAGTAGTAGCTGTTTTATTTTCTCTGTACCGCTGACTGTTTTGTTTGGAATATTCTTTACGACGTATAATTTTTTACTCCTCCTCAGCTGTGATTGTTGGAAGTTTAGAAATTTCTGAACTAACTATTGCAACAGTTTTTTCCTTATTCTTATCTCTATTGCGTTCTGTGTTCTGTCAACACCACCAAAAACTTTGACTTTTAAGTTTGACGTTCAGAGCCAACTTTTAATGAATGCGTATAGATGTGTGCTTTTGAACACATCTTTGAGTAATAAAAAATTTCTATTCGCTCCGGGCGCAACAGCACTAGCGCCAAAGGTGACACTTTTAAAAACTTGATGTGTAATTAAATTGACATGTATTTGAAATCAATCATGATGTAAAATCAATCAATGCATAAACATATGTTTATATTTCCGCATGCTTGAGAAACGCATATGTCTTGCACTTTGAATAACGTATCGTTTATCATTCAACTAAGAAAATAGAAGATTATAATTAAAGTTTCATAATACATTATGACAATAGTTATTTAATATAGAATCTCAAGTTACTTACACTGTACTGTACTTTATATGGAGCTTCAAAAACATTAGTTTGCCGAAAAACCTAACATTTAATTATGGTTCCTTGATTTTTAATTCTAAACTCTTCAACATCAACAACGTTAACCTCACTTACAATTAGTTCTACACCATTCACAATTTTTTGAGTGGAAAAATTTTTCAAAGGCAGTTTTAATAATTTTATCCATTATGAATTTAATATATAATTATTATCTCGGTAGTATCTTATTACAGAAACAGGTAGTATCTTATTACAAAACCTATAATATTTTTGCTGTCAAAAATCGTATATTTTATTAATACATTTTTTTTGTTTTTGCCTGTTGCTTTTAAACACTATTTTTGCACTCGCAGTTGTCTTTTTAGCCACGGGTGGCGCTAAGCGCGATTGTGCACGGAGCGAATAGAACGCAGCTATGGATGACGCTGACGGAAATCTATGAGTTTACGCTCTACCAAAAACTCGTTCAACGCGGCTAAAAAAGTTTTCACTTCAAAAAAACTTGAATAGTGTAAGAGAATGTATCGGCTAGGGCATCCAAACCGGTTAAAACCAAACCCGGTTAACCGGGTTTTCCGGGGCTGGACACGTGCCCCGTGTGCCCCTACGGTAAAGACGGTTATGGTTGTCAACAACACTATCGAGGAGGAGATGAAACAGACAATACCTGACAGTTATACTTGTCTTTCTATTTTATCTTGTCTAGTCTTGTTTATGTATATTGTTATTCTTGCTTCTGGTCAATGTTTTGCCAGTCTATGAATCGATAATTATTAATATAAATTAAATCAACACAAACAATATTATTATCTGAAAATGTGCTATTTAATTGAAATTGTTATTATAATTTATTCAAAGTGGTTGAAATATTAAAAAAAAACGGGGAACTAACAATATAACTATTTGAACGTGTGCTTATCATTTTCGCATTTTACACCAACCAAATGTCCTTGATTCTAGTTCAAAATAAATAGTCCTTAGACTCTTCCCCAAAAAAATCGAAAATTATTCTTGGCTTTCTATGTTTTAGTTTGGCTATATTTAGTGTTGTCTGAACAAATTTAAACTTCTCTAACCTCATCTGTTCTGGTCTAGTCTCCGGTTTTGTCTTGTTTAGTCTTGTGTAATCTTGTCTTGTCCATACTATCGCGTCTTCTCTAAATCCACTTTAATGCCTGTCATATCTAGTCTATTCATACATAAAGTCATTTTCTCCGAAATTATCAGCAGAATTTTCAGTCGAATATCAGACTATTAAAAGCAGTTAGTTGCAAAAATGCAAATTATGCAACACTAACATTTGAACTGATAAGGACTTGATCCCTACTTTTTAAGCTACGAAGCCGAACTAGCTATATAAGTTGCTCACTAGCCTCAACAGCTAAATCGCGCAAAAATGGTGTTTTTTAAATTGCTGCTCTTGTTAACCATCGCATTCCAATCAAAGGTATTTCCAGTTTTCATATTTATTACTTTACTTTATAATAATCGACACAAGTAGATTAGACTAGACCAGGGGTTCTAAAACTTTTCGAAGTCGGGGAACACTAAACTCTGATACATTTTTAAGCGGAACATCTACAATATAACATAAACGTTAAGCAGGGGGCGCGGGTAGATTTTTGAAACCAAAAGAGTAATAACAAACAGAATAATGTTCACAAAAACACTATTATTATAAAGCAAAAAAGAAACAGAATCGTGTCGCAGCATGTGATTAGCAACCCCCTTCAAAGTGCTACTTTTAGTATATAAAATATAAGTAATTAAAATATGTACCAATATTGATTATTGCAAATATATTTATTGCAAACACAATTAAAATTACAGTATTTAAAAAAAATCTCAAATTTAATGCGATAAATGAGCTTGACGATTTTGACAGATCTCAGCTATTTTGGGACGAATAAATGATAAAGCCACACGCATTTCTTCTTCTAAATTCCCTAGTCTCTCGCGATTGTTTTTCTTTATATTAACCATAGTTGAAAATCCTGCTTCGCAAAGATATGACGTGGAAAATGACAAGAATATATTCAGGATTTTCTTGCTTATATTCGGGTATTCATCTTTAAACAGAGATTTAAAAATTTTCAGTGGTGTTTTCACGGAACTGTAATTTTAATCCACGATATGAAGGAAGCGACGTCAGTTCTTCTTCTTCATTTAAAGTAAAACTAGAAAAGGTTTTCTTATTCTTATCCAATCGACAGGATTCTTATCCAATCATATTATTCTGAGCTTAAATTGGAAAAAGTTTTTCTTCTATTGGTATTTTGCACTGAGGGGAACATTTCTGTTTTTATCTCTTTTACGTGTCTTTTCCATAGTAAAATTATTTTTATAACATAATTTGTCGGTCGATGTAGAATGTTTTCATCTTTTCCTTGCATACTCATATTGACGGTGTTAAAGTAAATTATTGCAGAAATCATAATTTTTTTAGATAATTCACACAATGTTTTTGATTTTCTGTTAAAAAAAATCAAATTATCATTCTCTCCAATTCTACTAGCCCTACCAGTAGCATTACTATATATTTTAATGTAGTTCAAAACTTACCTAAATTTATTTAACTTATTCTAAAAATGCAAATTGAAATCGCATAAAATTTATTCATCCAATATTCGATTAGAAGTATACAAAACTCAACATACAATAAATGGATGAAGTTCTACAATAAATAGCTGGATAAATACAAAAATAAATTAATCAATCCAAAATTCGGTTATTTCGTACAAAATAAATTACTTCATCAAAAAAATGGTTAATTCATCCAAAATAAAATGTAATCATACAATAATTGATTTTTTCTTACAAACTATGATTTTTCCTTACAATAATCGATTAAATCGTTCCACATATTCGAAATTCACCCAAAAAAGGTTTTTTATTTTACTTAATAAGTGCAAAATGCAAATTTACGAGTGTATTTAATAATCTTTACACTTTTATTATATGCATAAAAATACTGAAAGGAAAAACTGTTCTCCTTATTGATGAGTGGATTAGCTCGGAAATAAATTGCATTATTCTAACTGCTTATATGTAGCATATATAGTGCTTCTTATTTATAGTGCATCTATCTTCTTCTTCTTCTTCTTCTTATTTCCAACAGTCCCTACTTGGACCACGCTTATTCAACTATTGGGCTTTGATCTTTGCCCAGTATTGTATCTTCTGCCGGTGTAGCTTCTTTCCCTCTTCTGTCCAGGGGGAACCTTTCCTTCGGGTTTTTTCCTGAAATCCACGGACTTCCTTCAAGATGCATCTCACAGAAGACTGTCTGTTTTGGAGATCTTTTATTCCTACTTCTTTCATATTCATCTCGGTTTCTGTCAACCAAGTGGTACGAACCTTCATGTTTTACCAGAATGTGAACAGACTGTTGGTTAGTCGGTTTGGAGTCAATATTGCAACGTGGCCATAGAAAGCTACCCTTCTTTTCCTTGCATAGTCAGAGAGCCTCGGAATTCGGAATTCCCCATCTTCCTTTACCGGGAATGCCTAGGATCTTCCTGATTATTCTCCTCTCTCTGATTTCCAATTTCTCTACCAGACCTCTTCGGTTCAGGGAAAGACACTCCATGGCATACAGTGCTTCTGGTCGTAAGACTGATGTGCTTGCGCTCTCTCTTTTGTTACACGCCGCGTTAGTTAGAAATAAAATTTGAAGGAATCAAGTCCTTGTTAGTAAAATTCGTTTATTGTGAAGATATAATTGTATTTTGTATAAAAAAAAATGTTTGAAAAGAGCAATCAAATTTTGGATGGATCAACCTTTTTTGTACAGTTAAACCTTTTTTTGGGTGAATTGATTTTATTTTGTACAAATCTATCAATTATTGTACTAAACCATTATTATTTGTAAGATTCAATCGATCATTGGGGGTTTATATTTTATTTTGGACGAAGTAACCTTTTTTGGATGAAGTAATCGTTTTTTGTATGAATAAACCGAATTTTGTATTTTTCCAGATATTATTTGTAAAAAAGCATCTATTTATTGTACGCAAAATATCCAAGCCTTTTATTTTGGACGAAGTAACCTTTTTTGAGATGAAGTTATCTCTTTTTGTATGAATAAACCCAATTTTGTATTTTTGCAACTATTTTTGGTAAAAAAACATCTATTTATTGTACGCAAAAAATCCTAGCCAATTAAAATTCGAACTGCATATGAGTCACATTTAACACGCGAATATATTATAAACGATTTAATTAAATTCGTTAAAAGCCAATTCTACAATTTGAATCTTGCGTAGTTGCAAATGTCGGGCCTACTGCATGCTGCATGCACCCTAATAATAATATTGATACCTGCGTTTGTTATTATTTATTAATTAAAACTGTCATAGCAAACAATATGTAATAGCTGAACTCATTCGTCGGAGGGGTTTCCCCGTAGCCTTAGCCGCTAGGGGGAGGGCCTAGCGAATTGTAGAATTAGATTACGCAAAATTTTGATAACTGCAATAATATTTTTTAATATTGATTTTTTCATGGAACACGTGCATCGCCGAAATCCAGTGTTCTGCGGAACACGCTTTGAGAACCCCGGACTAGACTGCGCTATACGAGATTAACAATCCCAGACAATTTAAAATAAGATTAGATAAGACCAAACAAAATCATATGAGACCACACAAGACTAGAACATATTTGAAAATACTACTAAGCACTACTTACAACCTGCTATACCGAAACTCAACTTTGTAAAAGAAACACCAACAAGCCTCGGAAACGGACAGATGAAATCAATGACGACTTTTAGCGCACGATATCGGACACGATTTGGAACATGGAACGTAAGGACGTTGCTGAAGCCAACCACTTTAGCCCAACTGACGAAAGAATTTCGGAGATACAACTTACAAGTACTAGGCCTAAGTGAAATCAGATGGGAAGGAAGTGGCGTAAAGAAAACATCAACGGGAGAGGTGCTCCTCTACTCCGGGAAACAAATTGGCGAAGCGCGCAGAGGTGGTGTCGGATTCATGCTAACAGAGAAATCAAAGCAAAGTTTAGAAGATTGGAGCCCAATCTCAGAAAGGATAATAACAGCACGATTCCGAACGCGCTCGAGGTATATATCAATAATTCAAGTTTACGCACCGACAATGGCAGCTACAGAAGAAGAAAAGGATACATTCTACCAACAATTGTCAAGCACAATTCGCCAACTTAAAAAGACGGATATAAAAGTTGTGATGGGAGATTTCAATGCCAAGGTTGGGAAAAGCAGCACTAACTGGGAGACAGTAATGGGAAACTACGGTATAGGGGAAATGAATGAAAATGGAGAATTACTAGCGGACCTCTGCACAAACCACGACTTGCTTATAGGCGGAACAGTTTTTCCACACAAGGAAATACATAAAGTGACATGGTGCTCACCGGATGGCAGAACCCAAAATCAGATAGATCATATTTGCATAAGCAAGAAATGGAGAACATCACTGCTTGATGTCCGGAATCACCGTGGAGCCGACGTACACAGCGACCACCACCTTCTCTGTGGACAGTTACGTATTAAACTGATCTCAAACACCAAGCGCCAAGCCACCAGGAAGACAAAGAAAATTGACATCGCAAAACTTCAAGATAAAATGACGGCAAAGGCCTTCGCAGAGGAAGTAGCCAACAGACTGAAGGACAAGACCACAGGGAACAAAGACATCACAGAACGATGGTCAAGCATCGTATATGCGTTAAGAGGAGCTGGAGACATCCTTGGGTACAAATCCAATGAGAGAAAAGAATGGATATCTGATGCGACTTGGAAATTAATCCACGCCCGCCGAAACTTAAAGCAACAAAGAAACTGTGCTGAAGATAAAGATAAACAAAGGCTATCCCAGATTTACAACGCAGCCGATAAGCAAGTGGGAAAGAGTGCTAGAACTGATAAGAGGAAATGGCTAGCTGATATTGCAACCCGAGCGCAACTAGCTGCTGACAGCATGAACACCAAGGAAACATATCGCCTGACACGAAAGCTCACAAACAAAGGCTACCCCTCAGAACAACCAATACGCACGACGAACGGCAAGCTATGCACAACCGAGGCACAGCAAATAACCCGCTGGACAGAACACTTCCAAGAGCTCCTAAACACACTGTTGGAAGAGGTACCACAAAGTCCTATGACACCAAGCGGAAACAGAAGATTTAGAGACGACCCGCCAAGCATAGAGGAGGTGAAGGCCGCCATCAAACACCTTAAAAACGGCAAGGCGCCTGGCGCTGACGAGACATACTCGGAGATGTTTATAACATAAAGGGAAAGGTAATAGACATAAAGGGAATCACCGAGATTATAACACCTATAATTCGAGAAGCATGGGAAACAGAAGTAATACCATCCACGTGGAAAGAAGGCCTAATTATCAAACTGGCGAAAAAAGGAGACCTGAGTATATGCTCCAATTGGAGAGGAATAACTCTTCTTAACACCATTAACAAATTAGTTTCCAAAATAATTCACGACCGGATCAGCAATGTGGTTGAACCGACACTACGCAAGGAGCAAGCGGGATTCAGGCCTGGCAGGTCCTGTACCGACCAGATAAACACCCTCAGAATCATCGTTGAACAGTCGGTCGAGTGGCAGTCACCACTCTATCTACTGTTCATCGACTTCAAGCAAGCGTTCGATAGTGTGGACAGGGAATTTATGTGGATAATACTAGCCAGCTACGGGGTGCCTGCAAAGTACATAAACATAATCAAATTAAGGACAACGCGGCACACCTTTCACAGTGCATTCGGGAGTAAAACAAGGATGCACGCTCTCCCCACTTCTGTTTACCATAGTCTTAGACTGGGTCATGAAGAAAGCAAATAAAAAAACAAGGGGAATTCGATGGACGCTCGTGAGGCATTTAGAAGACCTAGATTTTGCCGATGATATCTGTCTCCTGTCCCACACGAAAGTAGATATGGAAAAAAAGTTGGAGGCTCTCAAAAAGTACGCAATGCAGGTGGGAATGAAAATCAATGTCGATAAAACCAAGCTGATAAAGATCAATGCGACAGCCCCCTGCAACCTGGAGATAGATGGCAGGCAAGTACAGGTAGTAGATAGTTTTTGCTACCTTGGAAGCCTTATTTCACAGGATGGTGGTGCTGATAAAGACGTAAAACAACGGATACAGAAGGCGCGACAGGCATTCGGAATGCTTAACAATCTGTGGAACTCAACAAAAACTTCCCGTAACTTAAAGCTCCAAATTTTCAAATCTAATGTAGGATCAGTTCTTCTTTACGGTAGCGAAACGTGGAAAGTGACTACCACCATAGTATCACAACTTCAGGTATTCACGAACAAGTGTCTGAGAAGAATACTTAAAATATTTTGGCCCAATACCATAGCAAATATTGATCTTTGGAAAAAAGCAAATATGGAGCGTCTTGAAACCCAAATAAGAAGAAGGAAGTGGAAATGGATCGGACACACACTTAGAAGGCCGGAGGGGGATATTGCAAAAGAAGCTCTTGACTGGAACCCCCAAGGTTCAAGAAAGAGAGGCCGCCCAAAAATCACGTGGCGGAGGACAGTCGTACAGGAAGCCAGGGCAAGCGGAAAGGAGTGGCGCGAGGTAAAGGCCCTGGCTCAGAATAGAATCAAATGGAGAGCGTTTGTTGATGCCCTATGCTCCCACGAGGAGTAAAGGAAATGATGATGATGATGACTAAGCACTACTAGCTTGTGTTCATGATCTAGATACTACTATGTGTAGACAGAGCCCGCAGAGGGAGGAGGGCAAGGCTCTGCACATGATTCTAGCGCACTTGATGATGAACTACTACTAGACAGAAGTAGACAATGTTAAACTAGACTAGACAAAACATGTTTATAAAAAACTAGGGAAGATAAGAAAAACTCGGAAAAACTAAACAATTTAAACTAGATTAAACTAACCATGTTTTAAGAACAAGAGGGAGCTTAAGAGAGACTAAGCATCACTAAACAATAATAAATCAGACTAGACTAAACATGTTTAAAGAAGAATAGCTCAGACTAAACTAAACATGTTTTAAGAAGGAGACTAAAGCAAAAAGAAAATTTATTAAAACTAATCTATTGAATCGCTAATTCCATTCAGTTTTTTATTACCAAACGTTTATTCATTACAATTGAAATAACGAGCTTGTTATATAATTAGCAACAAGTTACTTTTGGTTAATTTAAAGTACAATTATCGTATTATAGTTCCAGTTGTAGCAATGACATAAAAAGGTAGTTAAAAACTAACGATAATGTAGAATGCGCTGATGTTATAAATATATCGAGCGATAATTAATGTTAAAATTACCTTTCGGTGATAATCAAAAATTTTTTTATTTGCTTAATTCGCTTTTTAGTTTGTTTAAACATAGTAAAAAATATAAATACTGTTGAAAGTGGTTTAATTATTTTTAAAAAAAATATATAAAATACCAATTAATTTTGACCTGTTTGAACTGTCCTATTTATCGCGCGCTTTGGATGACGTCACAGCTCTCGTTGTCATTCTGTGTTGTTTACTATTTGCATAGAGAGTTAATGATTTTAGGTTTGCATCGCTATTTCGATAATGTAAAAAGCTAAAAAAACATTTTATACATATTGTCTGGTACCGGAATACAAAAACACTATTATAAGTACACAAAAGTACACATAAGTAGTACATAAACTGTTGGATAAAGTCCTAATCGAGGTGTATAGTCCACCCTACTCACATCTTTTGCGCATGCGCTACAAAATATGCTTTCATTTATCTATTTTTGGTAGATTGCCCGATTTTACTTTAAAAAACCACTTTCAGTCATTTTTCTTGATCATTTATAATGTCACTATATACCAAAATCGCACTAGGTTAACACTACAAAAACACTACTTGGAACACTACTTGGAAAACACTACAAAAATATTGCACAGCAAAACAGCACAGTGAATATCGACGCCAATAAATATCGGCTTGGATTTTTTGCGTACAATAAATAGATGCTTTTTTACAAATAATATCTGGAAAAATACAAAATTCGGTTTATTCATACAAAAAAAGATTACTTCATCCAAAATAGGTTACTTCGTTCAAAATAAAATATAAAAGCACAATGATCGATTGAATCTTACAAATAATAATGGTCTAGTACAATAATTGATAGATTTGTACAAAATAAAATCAATTCACCCAAAAAAGGTTTAACTGTACAAAAAAGGTAGATAGATACATCCAAAATTTGATTGCTCTTTACAAACAATTTTTCTTATACAAAATACAATTATATCTTCACAATAAACGAATTTTACAAATAAGGACTTGATTCCTTCAAATTTTATTTCTAACTAACGCGGCGTGTAACGAAAGAGAGCAAACACATCAGTCTTACGACCAGAAGCACTGTATGCCATGGAGTGTCTTTCCTTGAACCGAAGAGGTCTGGTAGAGAAATTGGAAATCAGAGAGAGGAGAATCATCAGGAAGATCCTAGGCATTCCCGGTAAAGGAAGATGGGGAATTCCGAAGACGACATAACTCTGAGCTCTACGAACATATTGAGAGGCTCTCTGACTGTTCAAGGAAAAGAAGGGTAGCTTTCTATGGCCACGTTGCAAGATTGACTCCTAACCGACTAACCAACAGTCTGTTCACATTCTGGTCAAACAAGAAGGTTCGTACCACTTGGTTGACAGAAACCGAGAAGGATATTAAAGAAGTGGGAATAACAGATCTCCAAAACAGACAGTCTTCTGTGAGATGCATCCTGAAGGAAGTCCATGGATTTCAGGAAAAACACTAAAGGAAGTCCGTGGATTTCAGGAAAAACCCCGAAGGAAAGTTACCCTTTGGACAGAAGAGGGAAAGAAGCTACACCGGCAGAAGATGCGACAATACTGGGCAAAGATCAAAGCCCAATAGTTGAACAAGCGTGGTTCAAAGTAGGGCTATTGGAAACAAGAAGAAGAAGAAGAAGATAGATGCACTATATAAAAGAAGCACTATATATACTATATATAAGCAGATAGAATAATGCAATTTATTTCCGAGCTAATCCACTCATCAATAAGGTGAACAGTTTTTTTCTTTCAGTATTTTTATGCATATAATAAAAGTGTGAAGATTATTAAATACACTCGTAAATTTGCATTTTGCACTTATTAAGTAAAATAAAAACCTTTCTTGGGTGAATTTCGAATATGTTGAACGATTCAATCGATTATTGTAAGGAAAAATCATAGTTTGTAAGAAAAAATCAATTATTGGATGATTACATTTTATTTTACATTGAATTGAAAAATTCACTTTGTTTTTTACCACACTTAAATTATGTAAAAATATTATATAACTTATTATTCACAGTTATATAAATTTCTACACATATCACGACTCGAGTTTCGACGTTTGACGGTCATTTTCAAGTGACCTTGTTCACTGATTCTTCAAGTTTTCACTTGAAAATGACCGTCAAACGTCGAAACTCGAGTCGTGATATGTGTAGAAATTTATATAACTGTGAATAATAAGTTATATAATATATTTACATAATATAAGTGTGGTAAAAAACAAAGTGAATTTTTCAATTCAATGTAAGTATGGATTACCACGTAGTAACTGTCGCAACCATCCTATTCATACATTTTATTTTGGATGAATTCACCTTTTTTGAATGAAGTAATTTATTTTGTACGAAGTAACCGAATTTTGGATTGATTAATTTATTTTTGTATTTATCTAGCTATTTATTGTTGAACTTCATCCATTTATTGTATGTTGAGTTTTGAATACTTCTAAGCGAATATTGGATGAATAAATTTTATGCGATAAATATCATAACGTTCCTAACAGTTCCTAGTTTCGGTTCGACCAATGGTGATGAAATTTGAATTTCGCTAGCATATTTTGGACCTTTTGATTTTAATTTTTGGAACTAAATACAAACTAAACAAGAAAATAAGGGATTAGGTGTAATGTTAAGATCATAAAGTATCGGGGATAAAAAAAAACAAGTAAATCTAAATCTCTTGCATATTCCCTATTGGGTTGTAGAATAAAAAAAATAGATTGATTTTTTTATGTATTTTAAAACCTTATTATAAATAATTCGGATGTGCGATGCGAAAAAGTTAAAAAAAATTAATTTATTTATAAACAATTTAAAAGTGATTAAATGAAAATTTAAAAAATAAGCACGTGACTCCAAACGCGCCATAATTTGTTAGTGACGTCGAAAGGGTGAATCTTCATTCTAACATTCAAACATAAACATTGTTTATAAAATCGTCGTTTTAGGATTTTTTGGGCGCACTGTTTAAAACCATTGGTTTCGACGTTTAACAATATGGGACATTTCGCCCTCTCTGGGGGAATCATCATTATATCCAGGAAGCGATGCCGGCGGTAATGTAGCTACCGGTAGGGGCACCTATGCCCCAAAAAGCATGCAACAAAAAGCATCAATACGGAACAGCCATACTCGTTTCGGATAAAGTAGCACAGTCAGTCATAAAATTTGTCCCTTTGAGCGATAGAGTGGCTCTATTAAAATTACAAACAACTCACAGAGATTTACATATAATTCAAATTTATGCCCCAACAAATGACAAACCAGATCAGGAGTTCGAAGACTTTTATAACAAAATAGATGAAGTAATGCTGGTCACAAAGAAGGGAGAGATAACGTGGTGCTGAGGGGGATGGCATAGGGGCGTACGGTCTTGGCGAAAGGAACATCAGGGGAGACAGACTTGTGCAATTCTGTGAAGGAAATAACCTTTTAATCGCTAACACCTTTTTTAACCCGCCATTTGTGACGTGTATGTCTGTAAGACCGGGTGGTTCGAAAAAGTCGAATAACTTTTTTATCCGCCATCGAATTGCTTGGTGAGTGATTTCGTGTACTTTTCTCATTGCGCGTCGCTCGCCGTTAGTCCATCCTGCGCCGGTGAAGCTAACGCACGTCTTGGAATTTTGGCGCCAATCCGGTGCGTGAGATCGGGTTTACAGACTACGTAAGTCAAATAGACATAGTTTAATTTTTGAATTTTAACATTTTGATAAGCGAATGAATTTATCTTTAGTTTTATTTTGACAGTAAAATTTTTGTGATTATTATTATTCTCTAATCAGTAAACTTGTTGCATAATTTTATCTATATTTCACTAAAATAATTCACTAAAATACTTAGGTATTTCTTTTCTAATTTATAAACCTAGTTTTAGCATGTCTTGCGATCGTGAAACTCGTCGTCTCAAAGCTCTTCTACAAGAAGAACTGATATTTGATGACGACGTAACACAAACATCATCGAACAGTGAAGCTGGTAGTGATAGCGAACCGGAAAATCCACCTGCAGATCAAATACAAAATTTGGACAGCGAAGAGGATTTGAGCGATCGTGAACCCCAAGGAACAACAACTGCTTGTTTTATTTCGGAAAGGATAAATCTACAAAATGGAGTGAAGAACCTCATCGTCAATCTGGCCGCTCCAGAAGTTGCAATATTATAACTCAGTTACCAGGACCTAAACGGGCTATCTTAGGTGAAAGGGATCCTCTTGGAATTTGGAGGCATTTCGTTGACGACACCATAATAGATGTTATTGTCACTTATACCAACCAATACATTGACACCGTCAAACATAAATATAACAGAGAAACATATGCCCGACAGACTAATGTCAATGAGATACAATGCTTTATAGGTTTGATTCTATTAGCCGGAGTTATCATCTAAATGTTGACAAGTTGTTTCGAACGGATTTCGAACTATGTCTGCCCAAAGGTTTAACTCTCTGCTACGAGTTTTAAGATTTGATGATGCCACGACGAGGCAACAAAGGAAAGCATATGACAAGATTTGCCATGTCAGAAAAATATTTAAGAGATTTGTCCAAAATTGCAAGGATAATTACACCTTATCTGCTTTTGTGACTATTGATGAAAAATTGGAAGCCTTTCGTGGAAGATGTGTATTTAGACAATACATTCCGAATAAACCAAATCCTTATGGTATCAAAATTCAAGCTCTCTGTGATGCTAAAATATTTGACACATTTAATATGGAAATTTATCCTGGAAAACAGCCAAATGAAGGATCATATAATCTTGACAATTCTGGCCTAGCTGTTGTTCAAAGATTATGCGAACCTATTTACAATACTGGTCGCAACGTCACCACTGATAACCACCAGGGAACACCAGTGTACCCTTGGCTGAAGCATTGCTACAGAAAGATCTAACAATAATTGGAACAATCAGGAAGAACAAGAAAGAAATACCTTCTGAAGTCAAGTATGTTTGGTTTTCGCGACAACATGGTTTTGGTTTCACACGTCCCAAAAGCAATAAAGAATGTTCTACTGATAAGCACAATGCATAATAATGGTACAATCGATGCCTCAACTCAAAAACCCGATATAATTTTGAGCTACAATGATACCAAGGGCGGGGTCGATGTCGTCGATCGTTTATGCGCGAATTACAATTGTGCCCGAACAAGGCGCTGGCCTATGGTTATCTTTTACGCCATGCTCAATGTCAGTACGATAAACAGTCAGGTGATACATACGTCTAATAATTCAAACTCGAAACTTCAACGCCGTCACTATATTGAGAATTTGGCTATGAAATTAATAGAACCTCATATAAGAGAACGACAGGTTCAGTTGAACTTGCCTCGAATGATAAGACAAAGGCTTGCAGAAATTCTGAATATTGATGGGTACCTTGGATAACCGGTCCTTCTAGAAATGGTCGGTGTTATGAGTGTGGATGGCAGAAAAATCGGAAAACAAGGTATACTTGCTATCATTGCAATAAATATTTATGTCTAGAGCATGTAGTGCCAGCATTCAATAGCTGCTTGGCCCTTGAAAAATACTAATTTTTTAGGGGATTTTGTTTGTATTTATTTGTTAGAAAGAGTTCTTTTTTTGTTTGATTTTTATAGTTCCTATTGTCATAAGACTGTCAAAGGCTAATTTAGCTATAAAAAAAATATGATTGTTACAAGTTTCATATTTTAACGTAAGCATTACAAAATACTCGATAATTTATAGTGTTCTAAGTGCATACGTGTAAATGTTAATAAAAATTGTTTTTTAATGAAATAGCTTTGTTTTATTTTTGAATAATCATGTCTTTTTAATATTTGACCGAGTAAAAGTAGCTTTGATTATTGTTTATTAGGAAAATCTTAGCTTGAGAAACCCGGTGCGTAGAACCGGCGTCACCAAGGATGTTAGTCAAATTCACGTCACAAGTGGCGGGTTAAACAGCATCCAAGAGGACTAGAAAATTGTCAGGAATCAGATTGATTTCATTTTGCTCAGCTTAAACTTCAAAAGGTATGTGAAATCTACAAAAACCTACCCAGGAGTGATCACAACCCTGTCGTGTTCTTGTCGTGGACTTTAGACTCAAGAGATTCCTGAGAGTCAAAAGAAAAAAAACGTCAAGAGAAATAGACATCGCAATAATTGAATAACCCCGAAAAAAAGAAAGAGATACGTTTTAAGATCGAAAAAGAACTAGAAATGGTAGAGGAATCCGTACGGCAAGAGGATGTTGAAAAGACATGGAATGATTTAAAAACTAAAATACCAAATATCCAGGAAAAAGACATTGGATTCACGGCAACCAACAAATCACAGGAATGGATAACGCAGGAAATAGTAGACCTCACGAATGACAGGCGGAAATACAAGGCAAACCCGACAGAATACAAACGTTTAAATAGGATCATTAGGAAAAAGTTCCGGGATGCGAAAGAGATCTGGATGTCGGCAAGGTGCCAAGAAATAGAACAACTACAAGAAAAATATGACACCTACAATGTTCATAAAAATTACAAAGACACAGAAAACATCGAGGAGCAATCTTAAGAGACGTTAACAACGAGATAATTCTAGGAGTAGAAGCTAAGCTTGAGAGATGGAAAAAATATATCGAAACACTTTTTAATGATGACAGACCTTACTCTCCACCACCGATATATCACTTACTGAATGAAAAGGCTCCAGAAATAACCAGAAACGAAGTTGTGCATGCAATAAAAGCACAGAACAACAGAAAAGCTACCGGTCCCGATAAAATCAACGTTGAAATACTTTACTTTCTAATTGATTGCAGATAATGAAGGCAAAGACCTAGACTTAATAAGAGCATTATTTAAAAGATTATATAGCTCAAGCTAGATACCGTCAGATTGGCTTAAATCAACATTTGTGACCCTGCCAAAGAAACCCAACGCCTCACAATGTGATGACTATCGGATGATAAGTCTTATGTCCCATATCCTGAAAACCTTACTGAGAATCATCCACACGCGAATCTACAAGAAGTGCGAATATCAGATGGGCAACACCCAGTTTGGATTCCGAAACGGACTCGGAACACGTGAAGCACTCTTTTCCCTAAATGTAGTGACACAAAGGTGTAGAGACATGAATCTGAATGTATTTGCATGTTTCATAGACTACCGAAAGGCGTTCGACTGTGTTAATCATCAGAAGATGATCGAAATTCTAAGCAACTCTAACAACCACAGTCGCGAACAGGACCTACGTATCATATCAGCTTAACTTTATTGGCATCAAACGGCGGTAGTAGAGATGGAACAATCAACATCGGAAGATATGCAAATCAGACAGGGTGTTCGACAAAGTTGCGTCTTGTCTTCACTCCTGTTTAATCTGTACTCGGAAACTATATTTAGAAAAGCACTGGATGGAGTCCAGGGCGGAATCAAGATCAATGGAACTCCAATAAACAATATCAGGTTCGCCGATGATACGGTTATAATAGCCAACGATGTACAAGAACTATAAAGCATCATAGATTCCGTAGTTCACTATAGCGAGATGTTTTGATTGCATGTCAATGTCTCCAAGACCAAATTATTGGTTTCTAAGACTCCGATAAATGCATACCTGCATGTCAGGGGACAAACAATCGAACAAGGGATCTCAATAAAATATCTGGAAGCTAACATCAATAGTCAGTGTGACCCGAAAAGAGAAATACTTTCAAGGATTGAGCAAGCGAGAAAAATCTTCATGAATTTGAAATCATTTTTTACAAGACTATGCCTCAGTTTGGAACTCAGAACTCGAATGATCAGTTTCTACGTCTTCTCTGTCCTACCGTATGGATGTGAAAGCTGGACATTAAATTCACAGACCAAAAAGAAAATAGAAGCCTTCGAAATGTATGTGTATAGACGGATGCTGCGAATTTCATGGGTACAAAGGATCACCAACGATGAAGTACTCCAGCGCATGCACAAACAAAAAGAATTACCGAACACCATCAAGGAAAGAAAAATGCAATACCTGGGTCATGTGATGAGATGTGATAAATACGATATATTACGCCTCATAATAGAAGGCAAAGTGCAAGGGAAAAGATCAGTAGGAAGACGCCAGAACTCGTGGCTGAAAGATTTGAGGTGATGTATCGACGGCTCGTCTGCAGAAATCTTTCGTGCTGCAGTTTCCAGAGCTAAAATTGCCATTTGGATCGCCAACCTTCGGTAGGAGAGGGCGTGATAAGAAGAAGAAGACATTTAAAAACATTTTTTGAGGAGTTCTTTTTGTAATACACCTACACAATGGTACGAAACATGCACGATAACTTTTAATATTTGACATGTCTACTACAGCTACTATATCAACAAAGTCACGCACGGGTAGAAATTACCCATTTTACGTCACAACGCGACCGCCCTGTTTTCGGTACCGGGTTTAAAAATATATTTTTTGGCCTCCTGAATTGTAGAGCTAGCTTTGACATCGTGTATACGTCCAGCGAAACTAGAGTTTTACGTACAATGTTGCAAAGTGCGGCTACGATGCGGTAAAGTGAACAGTAAATTTTAACCATTCAGGGACACTTACAAAATAAATTAAGTATAAGACAATAAAATCTAATTAAATAAACGCTACTTTACACCACATTTGTCACGATAATGTAGAAAATAAGAGTGATTTTTTAAATTTTACTGTGCGTCTGACATTTGGAAAAATGACATAACCAAACTAATAAATTTGAATTAGTAAAAATGTCAAAGTTTGTAAGTACCGACATTAAAAAATTAAATAATTTCCAATATTGTAATTAATCAAAATCTATTTGTTTCTTAAATAATAATTGTCGGCCAAAAAATCTTATACAAATTTCATGCGGAAATGATTTTACAATGCTCCAGCAAATGGGGAACTCGCACTTCGGACTCGTTCCCCAAACGAGCTGTTGCATTGTAAAATCAATGTTTCCGCACTCTAATGTAAATAATTATTCAATTTGTTTTAACAACAACTTAACAACTTTTTAATTACAACGAAAAAAAGAAAACAAAAATGAGTTTTGTTATAAAACTTATATGAGCTTTCGATGTATGACAAAAAAAAAAAATGATTCAAATACCCAATTGCCAATTCCATTTTATTATTTATTTATACTTCGTTGGTATAAATGTATACCATGTTAGTATAGGCTGGTGACCGCGATAAATTCCAAGTTTGAGATGTTAATTAGTTAATTAGTTTTATTATGGATACTACATGTTTTTGTTATGGAGTTATAATTAGTTAGGCTAGCAAGTTTATACAGATAAAACAAAACTAGGTATTCAATTTCTCAACTTATTTATCGAATTTTGTCTATTTTTCTTCTCTAATTTCAGGGGTTGCATGCGAACGTCCATAGATATATAATCGATGTGGATTTAGGAATCGACGACTACCAAGCCTTGGTTATAATGATTGAAGCAGATAACAGGAAACAAATCAAGATCGAAGCTATAATGTGTTCTAAGGGCAACACGGAATTGGAACATGTTTTGAATAATGTCTTTCGATTGTTGGAAACGGCCGGACGTACAGATGTAAGATTTTTAGATTTAAGTAGTTACTTGTATCGCGACTTGTCAAAATCCTAGCACAAACACCATCACTCCAATCATCCACGCACTTATGCCTTGATCACACGTAACGAGTAGAGTGGCGAGACAGTAAACTCGGCCGAGTACTCGGTACGTGTAAACATATCACCGAGTACACGGCCGAGTGCTCGGCCCAGTAAAATGGCGAGACAGTCACTCGGACCCCTTTCTATTTACTAGGCCGAGTGGCTACCCCCACTCCTACTGTTACTGACTCGCTGTCCCACTCGGAATGTCTGAACAAGTACTCTCCTCGTTTTGTCAGTACGGTGACGGTGGCTAGTTTGTTTGTTTTAATTTTAAATACTAAAATTGAAAATTTTGATGAAATATGGCTTTATTTAATTATTAATTAATTTTGGTTTTACGTTTTTTTAAAAGAAAAGAAAATGTCGTTAATATGGGACAATGAAAAAACAATTAAATCTATTCAAATATATAAAGTGAATCCATGTCTGTGGGACTTTAGTTCACAGGACTACAAAAATAAGCCAAAAAGAGCGTGGCATACGTATCCATTTCTAGAGAAATGGATAGATATTAAAGGTTTTGGGGTGTCGGAAGTAAAAAACAAAATAAAAAATTCTTCTAATTCCAATTCCCGAAGTAGATTGTTACTTGCTCCAAGTTCGGGTCTCCTCAACATCCAAGGCCTTGTCCAATCGCGCTTCTTATCGTTTCGTAACAATTCGTTTAACTCCTCAATTAAATGAGGTATAAGCATCTTAGTGCATTTTTCAATCAATTAACCTTACTATCCATCACGATCACTGACTGACTCACCCGGCAAAAAATTAAAGCGCGTGAACACCTACTCGTCCACTCTACTCTCTTCGGCCGTATGGCATTTTACTGTCTCGCCACTGTACTCGTCACGTGTGATCAAGCCATTAATGAAGGCAACTTCCTTCCAGAAAGCAAGTTAGTTATTTATTAAGTTATTATTATTAAGTTATTTTTGCCATGGATGAAGAACAACTGCTTTTGGCTGCTGCCGCTTGCCTAATTTTTAAGAAAAAGAATAGGACTAAATGGGCTAAAGATTGGTTACTGAAAAGGAAAAGGCTCTCTCAAACAAACCTAGTGAATTAACTTTCTTTTGAGCCAACAGACTGGCGCAATCATCTTCGTATGGATGAGGAGAGTTATTTTGATATATTAGAAATGATTACTCCGATTATTAAAAAGCAAGACACTGTATTGAGGAAGACTATCCCTCGTATAAACCCCTCGTGAAAGATTGATAGCTACAATTCGATTTTTGCCTTCGGGGTGCATCTATAAGGAACTTAAATTTGTAACTTGTATTTCCACTCAGTCATTGGGTCATATTATTTTTTCCAGAACTGTTTCTCTGTTTGCATTAATGTCTTTAGTCCTAAACATCACTAATAATTGGTCAAGAGCCAAATTTCTCTTTATTTTGTCATGGGAGTCAAATACTTGTCACACAAAATATTTGTCATGGGAGTGTGATTAACTTGCCATAAACATGGAAAATCTCTATATTTTTGAATCGTACCACAAAATTATGTCCACTCGTCATTATGCTTTATCAACATTAATTACATGAAATAACAATAAATTTTAATAATGTAGCTATTAAAATAAAACAAAGTGAATAGTTTGAAAATAAAAAAAAACAATGTTGTGCAATCACAATGGTTAACAATGTGAATGGCAGGACGGTCACGGAGAGAATGAGGCCCGTTTGGACCACGTTATCACCACACACGATAAGATCGGAGCGATGGCTTGTTACTCCACGTGGTTTTCCACACAAACCATCATTTGGATGAAGTGGATGATGGTCCAAACTGGTGGATTTTAAACTGATGGGACTGAATATCCAACTCATCCTGTCGCTCCACATCATCCACCTGTTTTTCACCACACACTGTCAGTTTTTAGAGCGACGTCGCTTCATTTAGACTGATGGAGCGATAGTGTATGCCCGGCTTAAGGCATTTTAAGTCTGCACTCCTGTCAGAATTCTAAGCTTGTTCCTGTTTAGTTTCAGGCAACCTTTTGTTTTTTTCTAGTTAAAAGATCCCAACATTAAATTGTCTTAGCCATCGAAATTCTTTCTAGGTTTTCATCCATTGTTCCCTTATTTCTTCATTTAAACTTTTGTGGATGGATGAAGGGTGAGGCAGTGAAAGTTTTCTCATAAAAAACTAGAGTAAGACAGGGATTCGTGCTATCGCCCCTGCTTTTCAACATAGCTGTAGAAAACGTCCTGGAGAAAGTTAATAACTCTAAAGGTATACGCTGGACTTTAAACTCACAGCTCAGTGACTTAGAGTATGCGGACGATATATCCCTGCTAGGACATAACTACCAGGACGTCCAAGAACCTCTCGACCCTCTCAAAGGAAGCAGAAAAGATTGGTTTGAAAATCAACATCGCTAAAACCAAGTACATCTTCTTCTTCTCCTTTTAGTGCCGTGCAGATTCCTGCGTAAGCGTTCATCTTTTTCTTATCATACAATTCTATTAATCGCAGCATTATGTAGTATTTGGAGGTCTTTTATCCCCGTCCATTGACGGATATTTCTCAGCCACGATAATTTTTTCCTGCCTAACAAGGCAGAAAATTCTAGATTTTCTGCATAAAAAGGACGAATTCACAAATTTTCAAAGTTCAAATTCGTTTTAAGAAGGCACAATTTATTCCGGCTAAACTTCGGATTTCTCCTTCCTGTGTTCAAACTTTTCGTACTCATAAAGGTATCGGACTCATAATTTTAGGAAATGTTGGTACTCAAAAGATACTTCGATGCTGCAAGTTTCAGATTTGTATATATTACCGTTTCTGAATAAATCGAAAAATACTGAAAATCAGTAAAAATTGTTATTCTCAGCACCTTGTGAATCAATTGATCTAAATACCGGATATGTTTTGGGACGATTTTTTTTAATTCCTCATTCAATTCTCGACGAAATTATGAGCTTGGGGATTTTTTTTAAAACGATACGCCATATTAAAAAAAATTAAAACCGATTATTTGCTCAAAAATCGATTTCTTTTTATGATTTAACTCTTGAAATGATAAAATACACTTTTGTACTACATACAACTTTTGCGATTAATGCACTAGTGAAAACAACAGAATAGATTAAGAACACTCATATAAAAATAATTGATCTTTATTCATATTAATATTTATGTTTAATTATAAACTATTTACTTTTATATTAATATTTAATTATAAACTATTAAAAAATGCATTAATTATATTAATCTGTTAATGATAAAAATCTTCTTATGAATTTGTGACTAGTCCTCGTCGCTATCTTCATCAATCACAGTGGTTATATTGTCTTTATTGAATAAAGTATTAAGTATTGCTGCTGGTCTGGGGATTTTAGCCAAATATCGTCCGTGCGCCAGGTAAAAAATTATTGCAGCTACGTGTGAACAACAACCAATTGTCCTCAGTCCATTATCACATTTGCAGCTATTTCTTGATATTCCACTCCAACCAATTGTATTTGGTTTATATTCAATAAAACATCTGTAAACCTTTCTATAAACATGGCGAGATTGTATTTGAGCCTTCAATATATTAGTTTTATCTCTGACAAACTGAATAGTAACATTATATGATTCATCCATCGTCTCTGCTAAATATGATATTGCTTGTTTATATTGATAGGAACCCGTAAATAAACGTTTCAAGTCTTTTTCAGTCATTTCTGGAAAATCTGTCAAATTACTAGACAGAATTGTCTCAAATGGAAGTTTTTTTCTCTGCCAACCATTTTTGTCTACTTATTCAGCTAATGTATGATCAGTATTATTCCTAGATTTTATCATTTCAACAATTTCATCTAAATACTCTGCATCAGAAGTTACACGTTTGTTGTACCGATTGTGAAGAAATGATGCAATTCTATAAAAACTACCGACTTTGGGTAACATTTTATTGTCGAATTTTTGGTCAAGTAGATGATATTTTTGTTTCAGCATTCCGTGTACTGCTTCGACTACCCAACGAATTTTTGTGACATATCTTGACGCATAAGATACAGCAGTTGTTAAAGGATTTCGTTTGCCTTTCAATGCCGGCATCAACACTTGATAACCTTTTCTTCCAAGTGCACCTGAACGTCACGAAATCTACTATGTATCCATTTGTCGTACAAATAGTAAATGGCTTACATAACGGTACTTTCTTCTGCCCAGAATAAGACTTTCTTTGATATGCGTTATTCGAGCTCTTTTGGTGACGAGCATACGTTCCATCGTAAATCAAGAAAAGCTTATCACTGCGATCAGCAAACAAACTTTTTAAAAGCAGTGATGAATTATTTTGAATTAGATCATGTCGAGACACATATCGAAAACCAAAATACCAACTGTTCATTATTTTGAAACCAACTGTTCATTCTCCAATTGTAAAGTCGCTGATATCAATATGTTTGTGTTACCAGTACGTAGCTTAAATAAACATACGATAAGAGCTTGAGTGACCGTACGAGAATCTGTATTTCTCATAGTTGTTAATAAATCAAGCAACTCGATTATGTTATCGCGTCTTAATCCAGTAAATATGTAAAGTTGTTCATCAGGTATACAAAAATCATCCATTTTATCAATCAGTGTAGAGTCACATTCAACAGGCAAGCTTTCCATCAATTCAGTTAACTCTGACGAATTAAAAAAACTCCAATTAGAATAAACTTTTAATAAATTGAAATCTTCAGTATAAAAGCGTTTTCTTATGAGAGAAAATTATTTTCTTAATAAAGCATTGCATACTAGCATCTTGAGGAACAACTACCAGATTTCGATTAGAAACAGAACACACACACAACAATATCAGTTCTTTCAATATGAACTTCAATACATTCTTCTGTTTCATCATCACATACAACCTTTAAATTAAATGTTGGATCATCAGTACTTAACTGAGACAAAGTCATCGATGATAAGTTCGAATCATTTCTTTCCAACAATTCACTTGTATCTGAAGGTAATTCATCCTCCAGCGATGTATCCTGATCCTCGTCGTCAAGTTTCGTTTTCTTATATTTTTTTGAACGACAATTATAACACAAAACATCACCAACTACAATTGGATGATCAAAAATCGTTTAAAAATCTTCAGCATCTTCATCAGATTGTATATATTTTGGAGTATCTCGCGTTTTTTTTAATGAATTTTGAACAAATGTCGACATATTTTCACTTCAATAATAATATGGTTAGATAAAATTAATTATTAAAAACAGAAAAAAGAACCACCAATACATGTTTAATTTTTAATTTAATTTTTCATTTATTCAACCAGTTAATTACAAAGTAATCCTACATAGGCAATTTAATGCCTGAGCGCAGGTCCGGTTACAAAATCTTAAATCTATCTAACCTAAAATCTTACAAAATAATTAAACATAAAATATTAGTAGTATGTCTTTGCTATTCTAGTGTCACAAATTTATCACATCGCTCAATCCATCTAAACCAGTTAGCAGCATAAGCATATTAATTAGATTTTTTTTACTTAGCTATTTAAATATTAGTAACCCTGATAAAAATAAAATTCATATTTAGAAACAAAATAAAATATCCCTGATATATCCGTTTTCTTTAGAAATAGGATAACATCTAGCAACAGTTTAGTAACCCCTAATAATAATAATAATCAGTTAAATATTGGATTTGATCCAATTTTTAAACTTTTTTTTTATTGTAATATTACTATTTTCAATTGTTTTTAGTTCCTTTGGTAGTAAGTTAAATAGTCTTATAGCTACAATGTAGCTGTTTTTTTCACTAATCTTTTTCGTAATTTTTGGTATTTGTAAACTTTTTTTTCTGGTATTGATACTTTGTTCTTTATAGTTATTTTTTAGGTCTTTGTAATGATATAATAATGATTCGAATGCGAATAACTGTTCTATATTTAATGGACGGTTATTTGCGTCAAAGGTGTTTTTATAAATTATTTTAAGTATTCTATTTTGCAAGCTTTGTAGAGCTCTTAGGTTATTTCTATATGCTCCTCCCCAGGCAATGATCCCATAACTTATTAGACTATTGAATAATGCATAGTATATTGTTAACAAAGTTTTGGTTTGCATTATATTTGCCAGTTTAGAGAATATAAAAGTAAGATACTTGTTTTTTTTCAATACACTTTCTATGTGTTTATCCCACTTTACATTTGAATCAAAGATAATCCCTAAATATTTATAATTTTCAACTCTTTTTATTCTATTATTACATATCTTAATTTCTAATGAATTTGGTATGCTATCTTTGTAGTTTCCGAAAGGCATAAATACTGTTTTTTCTACATTTAAAGTTAATTTGTTCCATGCTAACCATTTATTAACTTGTAACAAATAATTATTCATTTTATCTTGTGTGGCTTGCCAAGTATTTTCTCTGGATATTATTGCTGTGTCATCTGCATAGGATACTATTGTATCATTGGGCAGGTTACACAGAAGGTCGTTAATATATAATACAAAAAGCAGAGGTCCTAACACGGTACCTTGGGGTACCCCAGTAGTGATTTTACAGTTTTCACTTTTGGTTTTTTGTATTTTTACTAACTGTTGTCTGTCAGTTAAGAAACTCCTCAATAATTGATTTGCATTCCCTCTAATACCGTAGTTGTATAATTTATCTAAAAGTATTTCATGATTAACTGTGTCAAATGCTTTAGCCAGGTCTAAAAAGGTGACGATTATAGGCTTACTTCTATCTAAATTATTGTAAATCATATTCGTTATATATTTTAACGCGTTTTTTGTTCCCTTGTTTTTTATAAATCCAAATTGTTGTGTGTTCATTAAGCATTGATCTTGTGAGAAACTATATATTCCGCTGTAAATTATTTTCTCAAATATTTTGGCTACATTTGAAATCAATGATATTGGTCTATAATTTGACACAGTGTGTTTATCATTAGCTTTGTGAATTGGTATTATTTCTGCTTTTTTAAGTATTTCAGGCCAAATCGATTGTTCTATACATAGGTTGAATATATGAGTCAAAAGATATGAGATAGTTTCAGATATCGTTTTTATTACTTTTGTACTGATATTATCTACTCCTCCTGATTTATCTTTTAAATTACTTATTATCTCACGTATTTCTAAATAATTAGTAGGCCGTAAATAAATTGTACTTGAGATCATGGGTGGCAATATTATTTTTTCTTTTTGCTTTTCTATTTTTTGGCTTAATTTTTCTCCTACCTCACTAAAATATTTGTTTATATAATCTGCCATTTCTTTGTTATCTTTTATGATCTTATTACCTTCATTGTATAAGTATTCAATACTCCTGTTTTTCTTTTTTTCTTTGCCTAATTTATTATTTACATAGTTCCATAAATTTTTAGGATCATTTTTGTTCTTTTCAACAACTTTTCTTTTATGCATTAGTTTAGCTTCCTGTATTATTTTGTTTAATATTTTTGAATAATATTTGAAATCATGCTTTAGTTTTTCGTTATTTGGGTTTCTCTTCCACAATTTGTATAAATTATCCTTAGAATTACAAGAATTTAAGATACCCTTAGTAATCCTTGATTTTCTTTGCTTATTGTTGTCTTTCCATATATTGTGTTTTATAGCCATGTTCATACAATTTTGAATTTCGCTTATCATACCTTCAATAGCTATTTCAGGGTTTTTCTCAGCCATGAGTAATTCCCAATTTTTCGATTTTACAATATTATTTAATTTGTAATAACTTAATTTAATATAGTTTTCTTTATTGTTATCATGCGAAATTAGTTTATCAGTAGTGACTATTAGCGGAAAATGATCTGTGAAATCTTGTATTAATTTATATGATTTAATATTTTTGTTGCCCGTTCTTATTAAGATATTATCTATACATGAACCTTCCGAACTATTCTCGGATGGTCTAGTAATTCCAGCAAAATATGGTATATACTCTTTTTCTAGAAAATTATTCAAGAACTCAAGGCTGAGACAATCCTGCTCCAAAAAATCAATGTTGAAATCCCCAATAACATAATGATTTTTTACTTTTCTCTTTGCTTTTAGGAAACTATCCAAGCTTAGTATAAATTCAGACTTATGTAGATCGTGAGATCTGTAAAGACAAGATATTTCAACATTCTTTTTATCTTGTGTTTTAAATTTAGCATTAATTATATTTAACTTACCATACATTTCTATGTTAGTAGTTTCATCTATTTTTTCGTCAATGTACATGACCACACCATCTGCTCTGTTTATTTTGCTATTGTTATAATACATTTTGTAGCCTTTTAGTTTGTAATATTGGTAATGTTCTAAAATCCATGTTTCGGAACATACAATTATACTCGGTTTAGTTTTGAGACTCTCAACTAATATTTGCAACTTTCCAACAAATGCCAACAAATAATTTTAAGGTTATCTACAGATCTGGTGGGTTTTCATGAAAATAGAAAATAGTGTTACCAGTTTTGAATTACAGTTCCACTTATAGTTGCTGAATTAACTAATAATTGAACGGGAAAGTTTAAATTCCCTAAAACGTAGTTGAATTGTATAAGCAATAGTATTTTATACTGATTTAATCATTATAGTTATAAATAAAGTTTATAATAATGATTAGAGTTCATCACATGAAGAACAATTATTTTTATATGAGAGTTCCGAGATTTATTCTGTTGTTTTGACTATTTCAGTAATCGCAAAAGTTCTGTATTTTATCATTTCGGAGTTAAATCATAAAAAGAAATCGATTTTTGAGCAACCGTTTTTGCCGTTTTAAACAAATCCAGAACCACATAATTTCATCGAAAATTTAATGAGGAATTTTTTAATTCCTCATTCAATTTTCGTAAAATTATTATATATAATTTAAAAAAAAAAATCATAAAAAGTTATCATGGTTACACATGCTTACAAATTAAAATTAAGAAAATAAGCTCGTTATTTTTTAAGGTTCTTATGAACAGATATTGCTAATATTTTTTTTTTCTTAGGAGCTACCACCATGTCCCAAAACATATCCGGTATTTAGTTCAATCGATTCACAAGGTGATGAGAATAACATTTTTTACTGATTTTCAGTATTTTTCGATTTATTCAGGAGTGGTAATAGATCAAAATCTGAAACTTGTAGCATTAAAGTATCTTATAAGTACCAACATTTCCTAAAATTATGAGCCCGATAACTTTCTGGGGCGATTTCAAATTGGTCCTGGCAAAGTCTAATTTACTCCAAATATAATGCGTCTCTTATAGTCTCTTCCTGGAATGAAACGTGAATAAATGCAGTTCATATTCAATGCATTTTTAAAACGTAACCGTAAAACCAAAGGAATTTTTTAGAATTGCAATATGCAAATTAGTTAATATTTGTTTAATGTAATAAATTTTTCCAGCAACGGCACGTCTCGAGATTAGCATAAAATGATAAGCACGTGACACAGGTATTTTACAAAAAATTATTAGTATTCCAACAATTTAGAATTAGTAAAACCATACTACATTATAGATAATTATATAAACTTTCCGGCTATATAATAAATCCGGTGGTTGGTTAGTCGGGCACGTTCAGTAATCCGTCGTCCTGGAGAAAAACGTGTCTTTTCTTTCCGCTCTCCCGCGCCGTATATAAACCTCATGCACAGCTGAAATAAAGTCAAAAATGACTCCATCCAGAGTTCTTCGAAAAAGTTTTGGCCAAAACACATTGCTTTTAACTCTGAACACTTGATTGACGATTCTGACCAAGCTAATCCACTCTACAAATGTCTTACTATCTGTTCTAAGTTTGTATATTTTTTGATAATCCGGCAGTTGTCTTGTCCCATATGTGTCGGATTATCAAGATTATAATTTATTCCAACAATGTTTAAAACAGGTTCATTTTACAAGGTAACAATAAAAACAACGTTATATGGATTTATTGGCAACGTATTTATAGACAAGTTATTTCAATGTGATCCTTGCTAATATTTGCAATAAATCCATTAATCTTTTGATACCTTCTACGGCAAAGCTGTTCTTTATCTTGGACTCGGACGTTAGGGATGGAGACACGAAGTTTAATTTAGTTTATTAACTAGTCAAGATAATAGACACCTGGACTGTTTCAGACTGTTGATAATTTCACTTCAAACTCCAATAATCAATAAATCAATCAAACGTTTCCAACAGATTTATCAAATCTTGTCCAGAGTAATGAATAGATCATTCTTATCACCTAAAATGAAAGTTTAATCATAGTCTTCAAGTTCGAGTTATTGAAGTTCGACTGTATATTATGTTTTCTATTTAAAAATATTAAATATTAAAATAAAAATTTAAAATGACACCGATTTTTAAACAAGTATGTTGGTATAATATATGTATGTATTGTTTGTATGAATAACAATGTATTCGAACGAAATGTGGCTTAGTGTGGCGGTAGGTGTAATTTGGGAAAAAAAGTAAGGAAGATATTTTGCCGCTCTTATTTTACTCGCTCCCATAGATCATACCACGCGCTGTCTCTCTTTCTCTTTCTAGTGTGCTGTGTGCAGTGTTACCAATCCAAAATTTGCCTTGGAGGTAGATAAAATTTAAAAGTTTGTAGTTTTGAAAAAAAATCATCTTGTTTTAGGAAGAAACCAATAAAAAAGTTACTGATCGTTAATATTTAAAATATAAATCGAAAATATATAATAAAACGTATAATACTGAATACAGAACAATTTTTTGAATGTATTTGTTTGTTATAAATTAACATTGTATAGCTCGTGATACCTACCGCCCCCTGGCTACCTACCGCCCCCTGGCTACCTACCGCCCCCTATATCGCCCCCTGGCTGCCAAGCGACCCCCAAAACGACGTCATCGCCCACTGGGGGGCGATATCGCTCACTTTGAGAAACGCTGGTATAGAGAATCTCCTAGAATAAAAGTTTAAACCCGAATAAATAAATTTGATATATTCAGGCATATATTCCTTTCTTTTCAGATTCCCGTTTATGCGGGAGCGTACAGCGAAATTATTCCACATCCGGAGGATATAGAAAGGTTTTTTGGGCTGGACGGATTCGCGGATTTGACTTACTCGAAGCAACCAAGCTTGCACAAGCTGAAGAAAACGAAGAGCGCGGTCGCTCTGTACGAAATCTTGAGACGGTCACCGAATAAAATCTCCCTCATGATCCTTGGCCCCAGCACAAACGTCGCGATATCCTTAATACTCTTCAAAGACGTAGCCAATTTATTAAGGGAGATTGTCATTATGGGAGGAAACTATGGAGGCAACAAATAATTATAATAAATTAAGCAAAAAAAACTTATTATATACATTTTCAGAACGGAAAGTTGAGTTTAACATTCTAGGAGACGCTGAAGCAGCTTACGACGTCTTGAAACTCGCTAAGTGTCCAATCACTCTATTTACCTGGCAAGCGTGTGTAGCAGACCCAATTACTTACGTAAGAAAAATAAAGTTTTATATCAATCCCTTAAAGCATTTGAGATGCTAACTGAAATTAGCAACTAATTGACAATCGTTCAGTAAACATAAATTATTTGTGACCTTTGAATGCATACGTTAATTGTTTTAGGGCTGGCGTTTCAATATCTCAGGGATATCAAATCCAGTGTGGGATTTACTACAACGCGCAGAATTTAAACGCTTCGGTAACGAATCCTCCACGGACAATTGGAACTCTTGTGATCCCATCACCGCCTTCATAGCTATATATCCGCGCGGGATCAAGAAGCAGAGTAAACATTACGCGACGGTTGGCTTGGCCGGGGAAGACAAGGCTTTGATTTTGATAGACGACCAGAATGCCCCCAACGTGAATATCATTGAGCAAATTGATTTGGCCATGTACAAGGAGATCTTCGTGAAGGCGCATAAAAATATTTGCGCTAATAGGAAGTGTAGGAATATTTATTAGAAGCCTTGATGAAAATATTAAATTTATGGACCTGTTTGGTCTTATCTGATGCTCTCTGGTTTTGTCTTCTCTGATCCTGCCTTCTCTTGTGTGGTCTTTTATAATCTTGTTTGATCTTATCTTGTCTTGTTTTGTATGCTCTTATACGGTATTGTCTGATGTTATCTTGTAAGGTAAAGGAAACTAGACAGAACCAGACAAGACTTCAATTGTTGGAACGGATTTGTGATTTGACAATATTCGGTGACCAACAAATAAACTAAAATGCGTGTGTATCCTACTCTCCTCGCGCATACGCATTATTATGGTCCATACATAATAGGATACAAACATAATTAGACAAACAGGATTAGACAAGCTAAGCTATTTTAGATAAACAGGAAAGTACAAACATGACTATACATAGATTGTAGATTTCGATTGTAGATTTCGTACTCTTACAGATCTATTCAGACTGGACATACAAATTCTACAATTGATGAACAACTTTTAAGCCTTTGAGGAAGCGGTATTTTAGATTATTTTAAATATCCTGTCATGCATATTTACGCATCAATGTAGGGATACTTTTAATATCGCAGTGTCTCAAAAAATTGGGGCTCAGCTCATACGGAACCTAGTAAAATTTTGTCAAGATTAATCAACAAAGTTGTTGATTGAGATAGATACAATCGAAGCTAGATCAAATCCATCCATGATAACTAGCGAAAAAATCTTAAATTATGTTCGTTTTGTAAAGGGTAATGAGTTAAATCAAATTAAATTTCGAAACTTTATCGCCGATTTATGGCGGAAATCGAGTTGATATGAAACAAAACAGCGAGAGAATTGCGACAAAAATGTGTTTGATACGATAAAGTTTTTAAATGGTCAATTGTTTGGTCTGTTTTGGTTTATCGCAATATTATCGCTGATTGATACGGAACCGTAACAAAAATTCCATTGTTTTGCAAAGAAGTTAAAAACTTGGTTGAATTAAACGGATAATTACTTCTTGTTATATGTTCGAAGGTGAAACAGCGACTCGTTAATTTACCAAGTTTTCTGTAATACGGTGTTAATAAAAAGTTTGAAATATTTTTTTGCTTTCGAATTTTGCGAGTTCTGTTCGAAGTATTGCACGATGTTGTTAGCGAAAATCGCTTTTGTTTTCTGTCTGCAGACAATACTGGTAAGTGAGGTTCTATGGCAGTGGTTCTCAAACTGGGTGCCGCGAGCGTATGCCTGGGGTGACGCAGCAATAATAAAGAAATGTAAAAAAATGTTAAAAGAAAATTACATGAGGAGGTAAACGAATTTGAGTTTCTACTTTTATTGCTGAAATATAGACAATTGGCTAAAATCTGGGTGTTTAAAACGGAAAGGTGGTAAACTCACAGAAGCTTCTGAAGAATTGTTTATAACAGCTGCTTGGTTCCATCCAAATTAAAAAGGCATCTGGAATGCAATCAATCTAATTTAGTACATAAAGGTGAAGAAATCTTCAAACGTCGCACTTTATCTCGTCAGGCAGTGTCATCCATGGTGGAGATAATTTTTTAGAATGAAAATGAAAACGCAACTGAAATTTCATTTATTGTCAGTTCACACATAGCAAAATCTGGGAAGCCCCAAACTATTGCCGAGACACTGATTAAACCTTGGGTGTAGGATGTTGTAAGTTGCATCTTAGGTCCAGACATGGCCAGGAAGGTTGATACTGTGCAGCTGTCAAATAGCACTATAAGCAAGCGAATTTACACAATTTCAGAGTCTATAGAGAACGAGCTTATAAGAAGGTTGAAAATTTGTATTTTTTTTTAGTTTACAGCTTAATGAAAGTACCGGCTTGCGAACCTTGCTGTTTTTCTTGTGTTTGTAAAGTATGAAAATGAAAATAGAACAAGAACTACTACATATTAATCATTTTTTGTGGTGGAATAATGGTAAAGATGGAAATTTGTTTGAGGGTGGAATAGTTTTTTGAGGGTAGATTAGTTGTTCAGGGTGGAATAGTTGATGAGGGTGGAATAATGTGGAGAATTTAGAAGTGCACGAAACTGGTGACGCTAAAAGAGCCAATATGGTTTCATGGCAATCTAAGGATGTTACCAAATACCTGATACCAAATTTAAAGGAGCAGGTCCTTGACGCTTTGCTACCGCATGTGGTAGACTATAGTGAATTGTAAATGTGCTGATTGCATGAATTTAGATTTGATTGAAAAATGTAAATTGCCACATTGACCTCATTTTGAATCGCGCGTATATGATATCTTGATTTATCCGCTGCTTCGCGGTGTGCAACCTAATCTAACCTGGGTTAAACTAACGGTCCTTGCCATATTATCCCATTTTGCATTCGGTTTAGTCAAAAAAGTAAAAAATACCCCTTCTTTGAATTTTATTTTTTAATTTACATGGGTTTAACTGGAGAACGCGGTTGAAGGTTTGCAAAAAAATTGCAATGTCAATTTCAGTAGACATCAACGTATGCGCTATCTAGAACTGAAAGATTTTTGAATGTATCTGCTGCAGTTTTCAAAATATAGTAATTTAAATATCTTACCATCTGGGCGGCTTTGAATTTGAAGGACGGCGGTTGCCGCCAGAACAAATATTTTGCAAAATAAGGGATTTGATAGAATGATCCTTTCTCTACAAATGCGTAAAATTTTATTGTTCCACGTAGTGTGAAACTTTTTTTAACAAATCCATCACGAATTTCAACCAAAACCGAAGTGAACCGAATCGAAAGTTTTTTTTGCAAATATCTTGCCAACGCCTCAAAATAGAAAATTACAACCGGGATCTCCGTATGTAGCTTGTCCGGGTAAGTAATAATTCTTTACAAATTTTGTAAAATCGTTCGATTTAGTCACAAAAGTAAAAAATATAAAATGCAAATTTTTTTGCAAGGGGTACCCCAAGGGGAACGGGGTAAGAAGTTTGCAAATAAATTTATTCTGCAAAAACGGTTTGCTTTGGAAAGATGAACAAACTTGACAAACTGGACGACCCCAAGGGTGCCGCGAGATTTTTTTCAGCACGACAAGGGTGCCGTGGCAAAAAAAGTTTGAGAACCACTGTTCTATGGCATAATAACGTACGAATAAACAACTCGCGGCTAATCGAAATCATCACAGTGACATAACAGCGCACTATGAAAACGACACGGTAAGAAAACTTCGCACATTAAATTATGGCTTACATTTAGTTGATCAGTAAAATTGTCCAATTGACAAGTTCAAAAATAAACATATTTTAAGTAGAAAATTTAATTTGATCAGCATGTTTTTCCCAGATAAAAATTAATGTTTGACTGGTAAAAAAATATGATATGATATGTAGAAATACTATTTGATCTGTTATTTTGTTCAGGAATAAATTCCATATTGAATCTTAAAAAAACTTAAGTTTAATACAACTTTATGATATGTATTTTTTTCAATATGATAAGTTATAATAGTGAAATTTAAATGCAAATGAAAAATTAATGATTTGAGGGCGGACTTACTGATATACCATAATATACCAATATGTGGCCGGTTTTTTAATTTCTTGCACTAATCTCTAAACGAAGGAATTTTAAATAAATAACATTAGGACAAGTCGCATATTTGTGGTGAGCCAAATTTGGATTCTTGCAACTGATGCAAGTAGTTATCTAATTGTCTTTATGGTGGAAGCTTCCTGATATTACTATTATTGGACACTTCTATTAACCCTAAACCTACCGATATTTAATATATACCTAATCCTACCTGACAGCGGTCAAATGACCGCTTTAACATAAAGTATGTATCTTAATATAGAAAGAGGTTTTAACCAATTGCATAGTAAACAAGACATTTTTCTGGTGCTACAACCACTCCTCGCTTTTTTATTTAGAAAGTTTTATTTACCTTATTATGCATTTTCAGCACATTTTTTACAAATTACAGCATTTTGTATTGCACATTTTCTACATGCGTATTTTTTACATTTTACACAAATTTTGTTAGTCTTATTGACTACAACATCTTATTTGACAGCATTTCCATACAGAAGAACCTGTAGCAGTGTTTATTATTGTTTTTGATGAACGTTCTTTGCATAGCTGTCTCTCCTTCTGATATTCGGTCCCAAGCTCTTCTGCCAAGTGAAATAAAAATTCTTGTCTCGATATTTCTTCACCCGTCGTTTCCTTATATAAAATCCAAGCATTTATCCCGGCTAAATCTAATATATTGAAATATACCTGTAAAGGCCATCTTTGAGATTTAGATTTTACACTATATTTTCTGGCCATTTAATCGGTTACATCTACACCGAATTTTGTGCTATTGTAAAATTTAATGGTGTCTGGTATACGAGTGTCGCTTTTTTCAATTTCAACGAGTGAATGCATCTGTCATAATTTTGACACATTGAAAATTGGCAAATAATGCAGCTCTGAAATCACGGATAGAAGAGGAGGGTTGAGCGGAGGGTTAACTACCCACCCTCGGAAAAAAGAAACTAGTTATGAAAACTGCAACTTTGCCTCGGAACCGGACAGACAAACACAAAAAACGACAAATGCAATGTAAAAGGACCATGAATATTGGAACTTGGAATGTCCAGAGTTGGTACAGACCTGGAGCTGCTATAAATGCTGTGGAACAACTGGAAAACATAGGAATGGATATAACAGCCGTCCAAGAAATAAGATAGCCAGACGATGGAAATATAAAAATAAGTAAATCCACCATCTTCTTCAGCGGTAACAAAAACGGAAGACATGAATTTGGAACGGGCTTTGTGATTAGAGACAACCTAGTACAGAATATACTAAGTTTTAAACCTATAAATGAAAGGATATGCTACATACGAATGAAGGGAGAGCGATACAACATTTCGATTATCTCAGCGCATGCACCAACGGAAGAGAAGGATGAAGATATCAAGGATGACTTCTACGATGCCCTAGAAAGAGAGATAGATACGATGCCCAAACAGGATATGCGCATACTCTGCGGGGACTTTAATGCTAAAATAGGCAAAGAGCCCAGCCTATACCCCACAATAGGTAAACACAGCCTACACAATATATCCAACGACAATGTCTTAAGACTCACAGAAACTGCAGCAGCTAAGAATATGCTAATAAAGTCAACCATGTTTCCGCATAAAGACATCCATAAGCAAACCTGGGTCTCAAACGACCATATTACACGCAACCAAATTGACCACATCATTGTAGATGCCCGTCATGGCAACAATATTATAGACGTAAGAAGCCTGAGAGGAATAGACGGAGACACAGATCATTCATTACTTAGTCAGAGCAAAAGTCAAGTCCAGAATATCTAGCCACAAATACAATAAAACAACAATAAACCCACAATGGAACATGGACAAAATACACAATGCAGAGAAACAACAAAACTATAGAGAACAACTTGAACAAACCTTGAACTCTGAAAGAGAAGACAATGATATAGAACAGCTATGAGAAGCGACTGCCGAAATAATAACCAAGACCGCTGACAAGATCTTTGGAAGGAGTAAGCAGAAGAGGGCAAAAACATGGTATGACGAGGAATGTCGGAAACAACTGAAAAAAAGACAAACAGTAAGAAAGACTTGGATACAACTGCAAACAGACCAAAGTAAAAAGGAATATGACGACTGTCGAAAAGAAACAAAAAAAATAATACGCACAAAGAAAAGAAACTACGAACAACAAAAATATGAAACTATGGAGAGAGACCGCCCCAAACCAGGCTCCAGAGAATTCTACAAAGCAATTTCCTCTGAGAAAAGAGGGCATAGAGCCTATTCCATCCACACACTGAGAGACAACCAAGGCCGTATGATAATCGACGGTAAAGAAATAACTGAAGAATGGAAAAAGTATTTTAGAGACCTTCTAAACATCATACAGGAAGAACAGCACAAAGAAGAGATCTATATCACAGCGGACATGCCCGTCAAAAACCCTTCCTTTGAAGAAACCCAAAAGGCCTTAAATAAGCTGAAAAATCACAAAGCGCCGGGTACGGACGAGATACCAGCAGAACTTCTGAAATATGGGGGAGACGCACTACATCGCCAAATCCACCAGCTAATAACGCACATATGGTTAGAAGAAAGGATACCAGCACGATGGAAGGAAAACATAATAGTGCCCATCCACAAAAAAGGGGACAAAACAAAATGCGCGAATTATAGAGGAATCTCACTCCTAAACATGGCATATAAAACCCTCTCAAACATCATTCTTAGTAGACTAATCCCTTATGCTGAAAATGTCCTAGGCGAATATCAAGCCGGGTTTAGGGCAAACAGATCAACAATAGATCAACTATTCACGCTGAGACAACTTCTAGAAAAGGGATGGGAGTATAACAAACCCATACACAACAATCTTTTCATAGACTTTCGACAGGCATATGATAGCGTAGAAAGAAGCCAAGTATGGAATGCCATGGCGGAGTTCTCAATACCAAAGAAACTCATTCGGATGACCAAAGTCTGTATGGAGGGTGGAATATCTAAAGTACGTGTAAATAATAAACTGTCTGGCAGCTTTGAAATCAACAGTGGACTTAAACAGGGTGATGCGTTATCTCCACTACTATTCAACCTTGTATTAGAGAAAGCCATGAGGTCGGCCGAAATAAAAACAGAATTGCTATCGGGTCAAGGTCCCAAACTGTTACTCGCATATGCAGATGACATAGATCTCGTTGGAGACTCCATTCTATCCACGAAAGACATTTTCAACAAGGTGGAAGGAGCAACAAGTGAAGTAGGGCTGAAGATTAATGAAGAGAAAACGAAATATATGTGTATAAATAGAACGACACGAAGAGACAGAATAGGACAAAATATGACGATCAACACCTTTAATTTCGAAAGAGTACAACGTTTTAAGTATCTGGGGGCCGTAATCACAGCGGACAACGATGTTACCGAAGAAATAAAAGACAGAATCCAATCTGCAAACCGCTGTCTATTTGCACTGAATAAGCTCATAAAATCAAAAAATCTCACAAGAAGTTCAAAGATCAAAATCTATAAATCCATCGTCAGACCTGTAATAACATACGGATGCGAAACGTGGACCATGACCAAAGCAAACGAAGAAAAGCTCAGACGCTTTGAACGAAAAATACTTCAAAAAATTTCGGACCTCACCATGACATCACTACAGACCAGTATAAGATCAGAACCAATATCGAATTAAAAGCACTCTACAACGACACCGATATTGTCCAAGAAATTAAATCACAGCGACTAAGATGGGCAGGCCACGTGCACAGACTGCATAACGAAAGACTTGTAAAACTGGTATGGGAGGAGATTCCCACAGGCAAGAGACCGCTCGGACGTCCCAGAATGCGATGGAGAGATAACATCCAAGCAGATCTCCGGAAAATGAACATTCCATTTGACCCTAGGTTGATGGAAGACCGAACAAATTGGAAAAAAGTTGTACAGTCAGCCAAGACCCACCCAGGGTTGTAGCGCTACGTGATGATGATGATGATGAGTGAATGCATTGAAGTAAGTATCAATATTTTTTTTTATGATTCTGCTAATTTCAAACTTACAACTTTACAACTTGGGGTTTCTCCCCAAGTGAAACCGTTGATTCTCTCTCTTCATCTTTACCCAAATATGGAAAGTCGTTTACTATATACTTACTAGTTACATCTGAAGCTAACCAGAATTTTATGCCAAATTTGTCCCGTTTGTTGGGCATGTATTGAGTAAATCTACAACGTGCTTTTGTAGGAAACAACTATTCATCTATAGTAAGATATGCTCCTGGTTTATAACAATTTTGACTGTTTTCGATAAATTTGTACCAAACTTCAGAGATCAAAGCAAAGTTGTCGTTTCGTAAGCGTTGGCTTCCTTCATTTTTGTTGTCAAACCGAGTAAAACTCATGATTTCTGCAAAGTCATTTCGGCTCATAGTTGTATAGAAAAATAACGTTCCCCATTTCGTATTCCATAAATAGCCTACTTCCATATTTTTAGCCTCATATGCCCATATAGAAGGCCAATAAATGCATACAATTTTGCATTAGATACAATCCATTTCGTTTTCAACACTCAAAATGCCTCTAATTCCGTATATTTTCGTTCACGTTCAATCCTGTCATTATCAATAATCAAGGAAAATGCTGACTCAACTCTGTCCTTTACAATATTTCGTTTAGCGTATCCTATCGGTCCTGATATTTCCTTGAAAATATTATAAACCCGTGCTCTTCCACGATTAGACCCTTCTTTTATTTTTTGCCAAACAGTTCCGTCCATAGCAGTTTCAATCTCTTCGTCATTTTTACTTTCGGAATTAACTATAAATCTCCTTCTTTTTTGCCCTCTTCATATATTTGAAATATTCTCTTCGTCCGTATCGCTATAAAATAAGTCACTATCATTTTCTGCTGTATCATTATCGATATCGGAAACTTATTGATCATCCTCCGAACAAACCTCGTCGATAATATTTATTTTTTCTAATAAATTGATATTCCTCGAGCGTCTTGACATTTTTGGGGAAGAATATACAAATGATAAAGTAAAACCTAAAATATAAAAATATAAATGAAACGGGGCTAAAACATTGAGGCCAAAAATTAAAAAAAAAAACGAATGTAAATCATACCATAAAATATTGTTAGCTCTGTTGACTTTGTCGAAACTATCACTTATACCACGTAATAATTTTTATTGATACACTATGCAAACTTGATGCTCTCTGTTTGGATCGGCAGACCGTCCTGTCTTACAAAGAACGCTCATTTGTTTTTATCGCGGTTTTGTCGGCACAATTACATTGTAGACAAATAAAACAATTTCTGGAGTGTGCTTTCCGAAGAATATAGTCGTAAATAACATGAATTTTTCAAACGGTCAAATGACCGTTCTTGGTAGACTAGACATGCTATAAATTTTTTTCGTAAAGTCAACAATAAGGAAAGTGGTCAATATGCATAAAAGGGTTGTATGTATATTATAGGAAAAGCCAATAAGTTACATGGTGATACAGTAACGTTGTACACGAAAATTTTTAAACGAAATTTCAAAAACGGTCATGACCGCGCTTGGTAGGTTTAGTGTTGAAATGGCCTATGGCTTGAACTTTAAGTCAAAAAGTTTTTGAATTTCTAACTTGGGTCAATCCCATTAACGCCTTTTGTTTCAATATAGAGTCATAATCATGTTCTGATTTTGTCTTAAGTAAATGTACTTCATGCGTTGTTGTCATACTGAAAATACATTTTTGCAGAACATTTTTTCCCACGAAGTTCAGCCTAATTACAAATTGATGTGTTATTTAGTTTATGTTAAAAAAATCACTTATAGTCAATAACCTGATTACACCTGAAGTATTTATTTATCAAAATCCAATCTTTCTCAGAGGATGATTCCGATGATCGTACTCCGTGACTAGACAACTATTATGCATTCCGCAACCCTGCAGAGTAAGACTATAAATACAATAACTTACCTTGTAAAATTATACAATCTATCTCACCGCAACACAAGGCACTTGCAGTAGTGCAAGGCACTGTACAGTTCTAAGAATCAACTGATTTGCAAACTGAGTAGTATTTTTTTTTTACTTTTGCAGTTCAATATTCTGTGCCACAATTAAAATATAATACTTAACAAACGCAAATCCATTAAAACAGATTTAAAATTTCATAAATCAAAATGATTAACAACTGTTTAAACAATATTTTACTGATCATCCAGTATTTTAACTTGAAATATATAATTTTATCTTGCCTGTAAATATTTTACTATTCATTACTATTTTACTATTTAGTTTTATTGTTTAATTATTTAGTAAACTTACATTCAAGTTGTTACTGATCTTATCGTATTTTTACTGATCAATTAAATTATTGCGTAAAATTATCAAGGCAAAAATTAATAGAAGAAAAAATACACGTCCAAAATATCACAGCAACATAATAACACGTCGGAAATATAACACTAGGACAGCACATGCTAATCTTTATTATCTTTGGGGGTTCAATATTATATTGAATATCGAAATATCCAAAATATGAAATAAATCCCTTTAATATGCAGAAGCACATTATATTGAAATAAGGAGAGACGACACTTTTCGAGAGAGCATGGTAAATGTGGAGTTTATGGATCTTATGTGTTCTGTTATTGTATTTTCTTCAAAAAAGCTCAAGGCGCTGCGTTAAAAACGAAAAAAGATTCAGGCACAAAATTTAGTCACCCGGGTGTAAAAACACAGTAGTAGCCTTTAAGGGTTAAGTTGGTATGATGTATTTGGTCGCCTCACCTTCCGCTCCAAAATTAGTTCTTGAACTATTCAGCAAGTGTCTAATCCGCGGTGTCATCCCGGTCCGCTGGAAAGTGCAGCTGATAAAACTAAAAATTATTGCCACCTCCCTGTAGCGGAGAAAATCTTAGACTCTTTACACATTTCCAGAATTGAAAACTTCTACTGCAGTCAAAATTTGTTTAACGATAATCAGTACGGCTTCCGGAAAGAAGTTGGCACAATATAACCCATTAGTAAAATGATAAACTTCATTAGGGATGACCTTATGCAGACGACTTTGTGCTTCTTATCAGGAGTAAAATATTAACGGAATTTGAAACAGAACGGCAACTAGGCTCTGGAAAACCTTCGGCAATTGTAATCAGAGAGCAAGCTCAATTTTAACGCAGCGAAAGTAGTGCTGTAATAAAAACCATCCCTACCCACGTGTTTAGGAACATTCCTTAGTGATTCCTTGATCGCACGGTTATAATGTAATAGCCAATATTTCTTTTAGTTTAATTACCATTACGACATCCACATGTCGTAATAATTCCCGTTAGATCTCAAGTGGTTTTATAGACATTTCAACCCTTGTCTTGGTCCCACGCTTAAAACCTTTTATATTACGCTTACGCAGACGTTAATCACTTGCAGGCATTTATAACTCCAAGGGATATTTTTTATTACCCGAAATGCAATTTTCGGAAAGGCACTTGAAATACAAAAATGTTCCGACCAGGTAGACCAGATTGTTAGTGTTTTACAATTTAGTAAATGTTTTTAACATTTTTATTAATTCCACATAAATATATTGAATATGTGCTACGACTAACGGCCTAAGTTCAAACGACGCTAAAGTCGCATTCGGGAGGAGTCAAGTAGGAGGAGCATCCCCATATTTTAATAAGGGTTCTACTCCCTACATAGCGCCACCAAGAAGATATAAATATCTTACCCTGATCTAGTTTAAGTTAATTGTTTAAGTTATTAAGTAATGTTTACTTGCATTAGTTCCTAAGCTTAATTGTTGAATTATATTTGTTTATAAATATACATCTTTATTCGGCCTACTTCTGTTATTAAATTAACATACTTCGTAGATCTATTGTACCTCACTCTCCTCCTCCAAGCGTCGGTGTACTTACCCATTTAGAGCGTATCCTCTAATCTTGATTCCTTTAGGAATTTCAGGATCTGGGTGGGATTCAAGGCCTGTAGCTCCTCTGTGTTCAAGCAGTGAGCCCCAAGGTACATCTGTCTCTAGCGGAGTAATGCTCCGCAGTCTTTGAGCAGATGTATGGGGGTTTCCTCTGCTGAGCCACATAATCTGTATCGGTCATCCTCCTCTAGGCCTAGGGCCTTCAGATGTTTCCTAAGTCTGCAGTGTCCCGTTAGGACTCCTGTCAGAATTCTAAGCTTGTTAATGCTTAATTTCAGGCAAGCTTTTCTTCTATTCTGGTTAAAAGGTCCCAGAATCACTTAGGACTGTCTTAGCCCTGGAAGTTCTTTCCAGGTTTTCATCTATTTTCCTCTTGTTTCTTTATCTAAACTTTTGTGGATGGTGTTTACACTCATGCCGCAAAAGGGTTCCGGACCTATAAAGGGGCTACTGGATCCCTTATTTGTTAGGTGATCGTCTTCTTCGTTTCGGTCTATACCAGTGTGTCCTGGTACCCAGTATAGCGTTACTTTATTATCTTTGCCAAGTTTAGCTTCCCCACACAGTCTCATATCAGTTTGGATCTGATGGTCGATGAGCTAATGGCCTTAATGGCTGCTTGGCTGTCTGACAGGATAGCAATTCGTTTTTTGCGATAATTCCTGTCGAGGTTAAACTGTGCACACCTTTCGATTGCGTGTACTTGTGCTTGGAAGATACTTGGGAATGTTCACATGGATTCGAAGTACTTGGTACGAGGTCCAAACACTCCTGCACCAGTACCTTCCTTTGTCTTCGAACCATCAGTATACCACTTGATGGGCATTTTGCTCTTTGTGGTATGCTGAGGATTCGTCCCTCCAATCGGCTTTACTACTACACATTGCTGTGTAGTTTTTCTCGAAGTGGTATTTACATACCGTTTCGTCTTTTGGTACTTCCAGCCAGGGGGTCTTGGCAGCGAGGCTGTACTTCGTGCCTTACGAATGCCAGACCATATCAGTCGCAAGATCCCGAGATAGGTAAAACAATCTCAGATACCGAGGAATTGGTGGCCAAGAGTTAGGTTAGGTAGCCTCCCTTACAACATTGGAGTCGGCGATGGTTCCCATCCATCCCCCCTTTGCAAGAGTAGAAGATTTGTTCTATGGTAAATCTCCCAGATAAAGAAGGCTGGTCTTTACAGTAGGAAATGCAAAAATTCGATGTAGCGAATCCATAAAGTACTTATTATTAGCGAATTCATAAAGTACTAAAGTACTATTATAACTGACACGAATCCAAATTTCAAGGAACATATCAAGACTCAAGCAGTGCAGCCTTAAAATAGACAATGCATCTAGGAAAGAATGGGGCTTAGACAAATTTTCTTTGTCTGACATTTATAAAGGGGCCATAGAACCGGCATTGCTATTGGGAGTATCAATATGGAACAACTCTTGCAAAACCAAGGAAAACTTTAAGCTACTAAGTATACAACGCATAACCACGTTGAGAGCCGCAAAAGTTTACCGCACTGTTTCAACAGAGGCAGCATGTGTAACTTCCAGTTTTACCCCAATAGATTTAATAGTTAGGGAAATAGCCTTACCCTTAATAGAATTAAGGAATTAACAGAATTAAACTATTCTCCGAAGCTAACCGGAAAAAGAGTAAATGTACTAAAACGTTGTCATCCGTCGGAGCAATGTGACTTTAATTACCATCTAACCTTGTCAAACAGGCTGCCGATTCAAATCTATACAGGCTCCAAATCCAGAGACGAAGTAGGGTCCGCCTACATAGAAAGTGAGGAAATATTCCAGGGCAAAATTCTGCTCTATTTTCCAAATCGAACTTACCGTACTAAAAAAGCCCTCGAATACATCGTCGACAAACAGGACTTAAAACACTGCTCCATCATATGCGATAGTCGGTCAGTTTTAGACGCCTTAAAATATATATCCAGACCAACAAAACTATTAATAGGCGTGGAAGGCGGCACAAGACACATCAGCCAGAGTTATAAAACGTTGGCACTGGGTGAAAGCGCACGCAGGAGTAATAGGAAATGCACAAGCAGATTTCCTTGCGAAGCAAACGTCAGGAAGTATCCCAGTGGATGAAGTAATAAAGATGCCGATATCTAAAACTGGCATTCCTAGAGAAGCAATTAAGAACATGTTTTCAGCGTACATATTCAAGGTATGGCAATTAAGATGGGTGGCCTCTAAAACTGGTCTTTGGACTAAGAATTTCATACCATACATAGACCATTGGACAAAAATGGTCTTCACTCCAACTTACCACACAGTACAAATAATCACAGGGCATGGTGAATTCCGGGCCTACCTACGCCGTCTCGCAGCCCCGTATCTAGGGGGTGGGGTCAAGCCGGGGCCCATGCCCCGGGCGGTATTCGGCGGTATTCGGTAATTCGGAGGGCGGCAAATTCAAACATTGCAGACAAATACAATGTTTTCCCTACGCAATTTTTCCTTAACTTCTCAATAGTTTTCGAGATTTTTAATTAACATCTTATTTTTTTCTTTTTTAATTTATTTTTATTCTTTTGAACCTGAATAAAAATAATATAAATATAAAAAAAATATTTTCGATTTCCGCCGATAGTGTAAACTAGGGGGCTCGCCGGTTGGTAACTGCAGCGGACGGTTAGCGTGCGTTCTAGGGCATCCAAAAAACCGATGAAATTTCAAAAACCGGTTTTCGATTTTTCGTCAAGTAAAAAACCCGTTAACCGGTTAAAACCCGGTTTTAAGTATAAAAATAAATAAAATGCGGCTCTAAACCAAATAACATAAATATTTATAATTATTTAATATATAAAAAAAATATTTGTGTATTATTTCATTATATTTACGTAAAGAATAAAAAAGTGGCACAATTTATATAAATATTCAAATAAGATTTTAAATAAATTTTATTAGAGTATATACAAAAACACAAAATTATCTTATTTTATGATAATAAAAAAGTAACACAAATTATAACGTTTGTTTTTTAATAAAATAATATGTCAGGAAAATTAACGCTTCTAAGAGGTCATATTTCATTGATCGAAATTTTGTACAGAAATTATCGCCGACAGAAAAAACTCCTCGCTATCTGTTGAGGTGGGTTGAATCGATTTCAGTGCATTAAATAAATTTTCGATCACCATCTATTTTGTCTTAGCGATGCTGAACATTTGTAAATCTTTTTTGAAGGATGATTCAAAACTGCCCTTGTTGGCGTTGGTACATTCTCTTGAACACATATAGAAATAAAATTCTTAAGTTGCTCAAGTAATTGCCGATCCGGATGGTGCTGGTTCCAATTCTCCTTCAGCAATCTCTTCTTTGTTTTCGGAAAATAATTCCTGAACTGGTGGATCGCCAAATAATCTCATAGCCAAGGTCGTTGCTAAAGACCAAGTATGTGCTTTCGACGAATGTGGAAGTTCCATCATGTTCGTTTGTGGAAAAGTTCCACTTTGTAAGAATTTATATAACGTCAATATTCCCTTATTTCCCGTATTTCTGAAATTCTTATTATTAAACAATTAAAAAAAAAGTAGTACTGTTTTGTTTCAATTGTGTAAATAAAAATCAACTCCTTCTGCAGTCAGTAAAGTTTTCGTATTTTTGCTTAGTTCTTTTACTGCTAATTCTGTTGACTTTAACATATCAATTAAATGTACTAAAATTGTGTAGTCATTTTCTTTGTATAAATCCTCACGCCCGATTTCTTCCAATGCTTTTTTATGCAAACTTTAAGTAGCAGTAATCTCTCCATCATAGGCATAAGCGAGTTCCATCTAGTTTTACAGTCCAAGATTAGTTTAAGCGCTTTGCCCTCTTTTTCTTCAACATATCTTTGCAGTATGTCATTTATTACTGGCGTCTTTCTAAAATTTCTCAGTATTTCATTAAGGTTAGTATCTTCTATATTGTATTTAGTGTTAAAGATATCATTATCTATATTTAAATTTTGGTCGCCAGCAAAGGAATTAAAATTGAATTCAGCTTCCTCATCAGTACTCTCAGAATCTGAAGTTTCGTTGACTAAATTATTTTTGTTGTAAAATGTATCTACAACAGCCAAGTGAATTGCATGGTTGATGTAAAATTGATTTTCAATTTCGTTCAATTGTGCGTATTTTTTATAATACTGACTCCATCTTGCGTTGATGCCAAAATATGATGAAGATTAATACCGTATTCCCTCAATTTTTGTTCAACTAGTGATTGAACCCGGTAAGCATCGCATGAACCTTGTATGGCAACAAGGCCTAATTTATAACTATCCTCCAGAGAATGCATTGTTATATTTAAATATCGTTTGTCATTTGAGCATGTCCACTCATCTATTGTTATTGAGAAACGCATTCCAGATTGTCAGTTTTGTGAACTTTTCCTTGAATTTTCCAGTTTTTTCTCATTTGCAAAATTTACGATTAATTTTTTAATCGTCGTTTCGCTTCTAGGCATTTCATAATTGCGTCTTATAATAAATTCTCGAATAGCGCTTGAATGTGCCATAACATGAATCGAAAACTCGTTATATGCTGCGCATTGGGCCAACAACTCATCCAAAGATTCTCTTATAATGAAGTTAAACATATCTGAAGTTGTTTTTGCCTTTTTAACTTCTTCATTTTTCTTAACATCGACTTTATGTTTTGCTCGAAGATGATTTAACAAACTTGATGTGTTCCTACCTGCACATTTTAAAAATAAAATTATTAATTGCACATAGTGCATTTTACCGTATTTTCGGTTACTTTTTGGAATATTTTCCATTTTCCTGACTCTTTGTTGTTGTTCATATTTGGGCTAAAATTAAATTTTATAGGAGTTTAGTATATGTATCGATCAATTCATTCAATTTCTAAAATTAAGTATAATTAATACTTACTAGATATTGTTGTTGGAATAAATTCTTTACGAAGAAATAACTATAAATGTAGATATATATTTATTTATCAAAGTACGAAACTAGACTAAAATGTAAGAATGGAGTATAAGTATGTATTTATAATTCTATAATGACGGGGCCGAGCTGTTAGGATCGCCATATACACAACGGTCCACCGGAGAGGTCTACCTGTGCAGGTTTGTGGGAATAGACCTGTGCAGTTTCTTGTGTACGGTTGACATGCGCAGGCAAACCTGCACATGTAACCTCTCCGGTCGACCGTAGCGTGTATGGTGGGCATTAGGGGGCATACGCCGCGTAGTGGCATTGAATCTGAGAGGGACAGATATAAAGCGGCGATACAAACGAAAATGCCGCCGAAAAGAAAAGCCATCAGCCTCTGTTGATTGAGTCATGCAATTTCTTATATGAATTAATTTTTCTTCCGGTGTGTGCTATAGAGGAAAAAATAAAAAGTTCCGAATGATCCGAATAAGGGAAATTATTGTATGATTCTGGAACTGGTAGCTGAATTCGATCCTTTCTTAGCGAGTCATGTTGAATATCTAAGACTAAGATTTTTATAAATTCGACACAACGCTGGCAAAAGTTAATGACTGAAATTGGGAAAGAGAAAACGCTTAAGAGAGTAAATTTGAGACGTTGGTCAGCAAGAGAGGATACATGTAGAAGTTGGAGGTTTTCATGGCACGAAGTTCTTAAAACTTTGGAATCAAAAGTTGCTAAAAAACATAACGTGATTAATGGACGACCCCTAAAGCCCCTCATACACGTGTGAACAATTTGTGCAAATTCGGTGTTTGTGCAAACAGTTTGACCGTGTATAGGGCTGTTTGAATAGTTGCGCAAACTGTTTGAGTAAAATCGGTCAGGATCGAAATAATTTGTACAAATACTCCTTGTTTGAGTACTTGTTTGACGTGTATGGTACCGTTTGTGCAAACTTTGGGTTAGTCAACTCCTGCTCCTAGACACTGTCAAGCAGTTTCCTTTCTATTCCATGGTTGAAAACGTAGTTTCGGTAATTTTTTTTAGCGTCCATTCGAAGGTAGTTTTTGTAGTCTGCAGCTGACGTTATTTTCAGTCAGTGACCAGGCGGTCATGACTGAATTCTTTCCTCTTCTGGAGCCTACTCTTGTCCCACACTCTTCGCTTTCTTGTTCTTTTAACTATTCGTTTCTCAGCCACTAGGACCAGAATAATGGTGGCACAGCAATCGTCCGTATTTGACATGTTCAACGAACAACACCACAAATCGAAATGATGTTTGCACAATAGGTTGCTGCGTGTATGTGCTAGCGTATGTACAAACAGGCGTTTGTACAAACACCGAATTTGCGCAAATTGTTTGCAAGTGTATGGGGGGCTTAACGTTTTATTTTAGTACAAATAAATCTACAATGGGTGCATTCGCGTTGGACGCTTTCACGCTTTGAGCGCACATAATCGTCGTTTTCAGCGTTCGACTTGATGCTGTGAGCGCCAAAAAATCACGCTCGTGGCTAACTTCGGGTTGCAGATTTCGCGCTCACGGACGCTCACGCTACAGAGGTAGGGCAGCAAAAGTGTGAGCGCCAACTTCACTATATATCAAAACGAATACCATGTGAGCGTAATCTAACCAAACATTTATAGGTTTGATAGGTACAAGTCATGGAAACTTTTACCATGACACATTTCATGGAAACTGATGAAGCTCTGTATTTTACTGCAAGTGAATTTTCAACAAACTTTTGGCAAATTGACCTTTAGAAATAATAAATTAAATTAATATTTTACTTATGCTGAATGCAGTTATCCGAAATTTAAGTAATATTTTCTTACTCTATCGATACGAATCGGGAGTTGCCATTTTCCATATAGCTATAAATAACTGTTTATCAGGTGGTACCATTTTCATCCTGGGATTTTTCTTATTAAGGATGGTTTAATTGTATCAAGAACAAAATTAAATGTTGACCAACACATCCTAAAATTATTGAAACATTTATTTGAATGTAATTAATATAATCTAAATCTAAATTTAAAATAGAGGGTAAAGATCAATAATTTTGGAATAATAAATGTTAAACTTTTAATAATCACCTAAAGTAAGATTTAAATTCTTTATCAGTAAAAGATGGTATAACCTCTTCAACAAAATTTTGAAGTCTCCTTAAACGTTCTTTTTTACAAGATAAATATAAATAAATACTGCAATATTTCCATTCCATTTCAGCATCACTATCTTCAATTATATAATATTCATCAGATTCATTGATAATTTCCAATATATTATTACTAATGGATAAACATTTCTCACATTCGCCATGTTGACGCTAACTCTAACGCTAACTGACTGTCATAGTGTCATAGTGTCCAAAACGAACGAAATTTTCTTATTGATTCTAAGCGCTCATAGGCCAACAAAGGCACGTATATTCTGAGCTTATAAGCGTGAGCGCTCAAAGCGTATGAGCGCCCAACGCGAAAGCACCCAATATAATACTTCAAGAATAACCATAGAAAAATAAAATTATTTTCCACTTAAATAATTTGCCAAAAGTAGTGGAAGCCTTGGCAGAAGTTAAGCAAACTTCTCATGCTCCAGAAGCTAAGTACGAGACAGGTCATCTCTTAATTGCGAAAAAGAATTTTAAATTTATTATGAATTTGACGATTTCCGCAAATATTCTCCGCGAAATCAATTAAGTAAATATCGAAATTCAAATTTCGCGATTCGTCGCTTTAATGGGTGGCCTGCTCAAAGCTTTGCCAAAAAATGAGACAAAATTCAATTGCATATTGAATAAAAGAGGCTAGAGAAGGTAAATTCTGCTGTTCTGCCAAATAAACGAATTCCGAAATGCACAAAAAATTTATGAGATGTGTAATGACGAATTACGAACAACCTGCTCAGCTCTTTTCTACAGAAATAATGATGGTATTTGATCAACTCATATCAGAAATTAAAGAGGATTGATTGTGCTACCATGCTGAATTTGAATTTTCAATTTCTCAATGGTACTGAAATTTTGAATATGTCAACTGAAGAACTGCAAAAGCATGGAGCAGATCTGAAAATACGAGCGAGATTTAAACGCCGTTGAATTCTGCCAAGAACTCTACGTTTTTAAAGAGCAAGGTCAACTTTTATTTGGTGATATAGAAAAGGCTAACGGTTTTTAACTCTTGCAACATCTATGCGCATGATTTGCAGGACGCTCTTCCTAATATGTGTATTGCTCATTGCGCAAATTTACCCTACGCTTCCTGTTCATGCGCAAGCTGTGAGCGAAGTTCTAGCAAAACAAAACTTTTTAAAAATTATTTGCGATCCTCTATGAGCCAGGAACGTTTATCGCGTCTCGCAATCTCAGCGATAGAAAATGTGTAATTCACATGAGATTAATTATGACAAGGCCATAGATTTGTTTGCAGAACATAAGGCTCGAAGAGTAAAATTGTAATTTAAGCAGAGAGTAATTTGTAATGTCCATGTACGTACGAATATTTGTAAATAAATAGGCTTAACACAGAAAAAGCAACGCTAGGTAGGTTCTTGTGGAGTTCTTTCCGGTAGGCTTATGTCCATCAGTGGGCTTCTGATGGCTGAAATGATGGTGATGATAAAGGTAAAAATATAGACGGGAGCGACATTTTTCAGTTTTTGGCCCGCCTCGAAAAAATTGAAGATCCGGGGCTACAGATTCGGCAAAAGAGAATCACATTCATGCACATATGGAGAAGTGGACTTGGCAGCGCACGTGCCCAATTGCCCCTTAACTGAACGTTGGAGGACCCAGTGCGAAAGAAACATCAAGGACGTCGGAGACAGCTGGCCGAAAAATGAACAAGAAATAAAGTTATTAAATAAAAATCGCAAATGGTGGCAGATATTTGACAACAATGCGAAACTGTCAAGACTTGGTCACGACCGAATAAATAAATTATGAAAATTAAACTCAGAATTGGTTAAAAAGTACACGACCGCATAGTGTCGTACAGACGAAATGCTGGACACATAGGTCCTCACTTATGCGTTAAAATAAACAAGCTAGTCTAGTATTTTCTGTCTAGTCTATTCTATCTAGTCGCTTGTGTCTAGTATTCTCTGTCTAGTTTTGGTATATTTTAATCTGTCTTTACATTGGGATATTGAAGTTTGAGGGCTCTGTGAAATTGTTCAGAGAGGCCTAAATGTAACAAGTAGATGGTGTCAAACAGTGGTACCGAGACTCAACACGAGCAAAACCAGGGTAATACCATTTACTAGAGGGAGAAAACTAAACTGCCTACAGCCCATACTCTTAGATGGGAAGGCAGTAGAATACAAAAAGGAGATAAGGTATCTGGATAACACACTAGATAGCATACTCCTATGGAATAGACACGCTGAGGCAGCGGTAGGTAAAACCAAACGCGCACTAATGGTGTGCAGAAATCTGGCAGGAAAAATGTGGGGTTGTAACCCCACAATCCTGCGATGGATGTACACCATGATGTGAGACCTGCAATCACTTATGGGGCAGTTGCGTGGGGAAGTAGAACCAAGCTGGCCTCTATGAGGAAACAGCTTGAGAAGATTCAAAGACTGGCGTGTGTCTGCATCACGGGGGCGATGGGGTCGTGTACGACAGCAGCAATGGAGCTGCTGCTGGATCTGACTCCGCTGCACCTTGTGGTGGAAAGGGCCGACAGATCGGCGATTGTAAGGTTCAGCAAGGAAGGAATGGGCAGAGGTAAAATAATCGATAGCAGATACCGAAACAGCCTGGACTGGAAGTACGAAAAGACGAAATGGTATGCAAATACCACTTCGAGAAAAACTACACAGCAATGTGTAGTAGTAAAGCCGATTAGAGCGGCAAATCCTCAGCATACCACATAGAGCAAAATGCTATCAAGTGGTATACAGATGCTTCGAAGACAAAGGAAGGTACTGGTGCAGGAGTGTTTGGATCGCGTACCAAGTACTTCTAATCCATGGAAACATCACCAAGTATCTTCCAAGCAGAGGTTCACGCAATCGAAAGATGTGCACAGTTTAACCTCGACAGTAATTATCGAAAAAAATTAATTGCTATCCTGTCAGACAGCCATCAAGGCCATTAGCTCACACACCATCAGATCCAAACTGGTATGGGACTGTGTGGGGAAGCTAAACAAGCTTGGCAAAGAAAATAATGTAACGCTATACTGGGTACCAGGACACAGTGGTGTAGACGGAAACGAAGAAGCCGATCACCTAGCAAACAAGGGATCCAGTAGCTCCTTTATAGGTCCAGAACCCTTTTGCGGCATGAGTGTGAACACCATCCACAAAAGTTTAGATGAAGAGACGAGAGAACAATGGATGAAAACCTGGGAAGAACTTCCAGAGCTAAGGCAGTCCAAAGTGATGCTGGGATCTTTTAACCAGAAGAGAACAAAAGCTTGCCTGAAATTAAGCAGGAACAAGCTTAGAATTCTGACAGGAGTCCTGACGGGACATTGCAGACTTAGGAAACATCGCAAGGCCCTAGGCCTAGAGGAGGATGACGGCTGCAGATTCTGTGGCTCAGCAGAGCAAACCCCCATACATCTGCTCAAAGACATGTGGAGCACTACTTCGCAAGAGACTGATGTACCTCGGGGATCACTGCTCGAACACAGAGGAGCTGCAGGCCTAGAATCCCGCCCAATTCCTGAAATTCCTAAAGCAATCAGAATTGGAGGAGGCGCTCTAAATGGGTAAGTACACCAACGCTTGGAAAAGGATGGTGGGGTACAATAGATCTATAAAGGTCGCAGTACAAGTCGTCACCACCATATCTACAATCTAGTATTAGTCGTAATTCGATCTCTGTTGTAAGTGTGTGATTAGTTCTCTGCCTCCTCGAAAATACAGTTTTTTTTTTGAATTTCTTTGGAGTAGCTTTTAAAAAAAATTGCGATGGATTCCAATATATCAGGTAATACCACTTGTATATTTATCAATTTTATGTAAATTTATCGAATAATTACTAATAATTTTAAGGATACAAAATGGTAATCGAAATTAATTATAAAAAACTCCATGATTGATTTTCAAAAAAGTTTTTGTTATACTTCCGCGCGCGTTCCCGTGTTTTTTTAAGTTATAATAGAATAAATAGCATGTGTACTAACTAAAAACCCAAAATTAGCCTTGGACTCCCGTGAAAACGATGTTTTTATCGATAGTTTGTGTTTTGTTCCAGTATCCGAAGGTACTTTAGGCGGTCGAGTAGTAACGCGTAGATTTCTTTTTGACAAAATGCAAGAACAAGATTTACCAAATTTTGACGAAAAGTTGAACTACCTTCAGACATATTTTATCGCAAGATGGATATTGTGAAAGCCAAATGAACGAAGTTAAACATAAATTTTCCCATTTAAAGTACCAATTTAAAAAAGATGGACACTAGCGCATAAAAAAACCGGAAATTTTCTATAAAAACAATGATAATTGGTTACATGGAACATTCGAAATTCCGAGGGTTAAACGACGTTCTAGTGGCCGACAAACAAAATCGTTTGAAGCATCAAGTGTACGGAGCAAACGCAGAAAAAAAAATTGAAGTGCGCAGTATTGTCGAGAAAGGTGTGTTAGTGTTTGTTCAAGTTGGAACGCGTGGGCGCGGTGGCGGGTGCGTGGGCGGTAGACGTGCCGAGTTCGTGTACACATTGGTCGCCAAGCATTTGCGCTGTTGTGACCTGTTGTCAGGTTAGGTTAGGTTAGTATACTAACCCAGGGGTCGGCAAACTATAAACTGAAGAGTCAATTTTTTTTTATAAATGATTTCAAACTGGTTCAAGAGCCATGGATGATTTTTTTTTCACAAAGTCATAGTTCAATATTTTCGTACATTAGCCCATCAGTTCATCGGTTTCTAAAATTGTTTTTTATAATCTTCATATTTGAGAAAGAAACTTTACAAAGGTAAGTAGAACTATATAGTGCTTTAACCCGCAGTGCAACTAGAACTAAAATAGGGTATTTTTCTTTGGGGACAATAGGCCAAATATTATCAACGTTTGACAAAACAGATTTCAAATGTCATGTCGGAAATCAATAAGTTCCATCTCCACTGCAGCACTGTCTTCCTCAAAATGTTTTTGAACACATGTTTCGAATTTGTCACAATCAATCTCCATGAAAGGAGATTTTACATACTGTGCTAATATTGCAATTTTTCTGTCCTGGAAGCCTTTAAAGCCTTTGAAGAACCTTTAAAGTCCTGGAAGCGTTGGTAGAACTGATTTTACAATTTTGAAATTATTTCAGCATATTCTTCCCTGTTGTACAGTTCTAAAGAGATACGCTTTCAAACATGGAAAATATTTCACATCACCTTGGGTGAGGTAGTTGCCCCATAGCTCCAACTTTTCCGAAAATGCGACATCATCTGATAGCATTCCACTAATATCCTTCCCTCCCTTGAAGCAGCGAGTTAAGGCTGTTTAGCTTGTCAGTGATGTCTGAAACAAAAGCCGAAAATTTGCAGCAGTTCATTTCGTTCTCTTAAAAACTCAACCAAAACAGGGATCAACTATTAAAAACGCTGTAAAACTCTCCCCCTGCTAAGCCAACGAACTTCGGTGTGAAGAAGTAACTCACCATACTGGCATTCAATTTCATCAGTAAACACACTGAACAAACGTCTCTGAAGAGCGTGTGCGCTCACTTTGTTCACAACCTTTACAACGGTGCTCATAACATTTTTTATGTTTAAAAACTTTCCACATAATGATTTCTGGTGGATAATACAATAGTAAGAAATAAATTTTCGGAATGAGTTGTCTTTGTGACACAAAGCTACGAATCTATAATATTATTGGTGGTTTTGACTACCAAATCCATAACTTTAACAATATCTTCCTGGTGAATTATGCAATGGAAAGATAACACGCCATGATCGTTTTTCTTTTAAAATTGTGACAAATTCTTTCTTATTACCCACAATACAATGGGCTGCATCCAGTAGCGTCGCTAGCCTTGGTCAATCGGGCGAATGCCCGGGGCCCACGGACTAGGGGGCCCCCCACAGTGGCTGCAGATCGATTCTGAGACGACTGACGTGTGGCGTATCGCGAATTTCACATGGGGGACCTCACCACGTGGGTTTTAAAAAGGCTTAAATTTGACATCTTTATGCCGCCGGAGGCGGCAGATCTTGAGTATTTTAACCGCGTTTTTTCCCGAATCCTCTAGCCGCCGCCGCGCCACATTTTTAGAGCCCTCGCTCGCCGTCCTGCGACGTCCCGTTCACCTGGTGCAAGAACAAATAATTTTTTTGCCGATTATGCAATCACTTCCACGGACGCCCAGGACATATTTGATGGGCTCCAGGTCGCCAGTTGGGTTTGTTCTCTTCCGAACACTCGCACGCAACCATTCCGGCAATTTTTAAACTGCGATGACTTTTTGCGAATCTGCGGCAGTTTGAAGAGAAAAATGCGCAAAAAGTGAGAAAAACCAGAAGCGTTTTGCGGGGGTACATAGAACTTCGGAACCAATTGACGGATCGGAACCGGACCGGTGCCGTTCGATCGGCCATAGTAAACAAACTAAAAAACCTTTTAGTTTGTTTGGGAGTTTAATCCCGATTGTGTCCAAGATGGCGTCGCGACGCCATTAAAACGACGTTTTTTGGACATCCAGGAAAAGTCCCACGGAACCGCCAACTTGAAATCTGCGGGAACGGTTTCGCAAGATTCCCGCAGGGAATTGAACGTTTCATCTTTTACTGCAAGCGGCATCGCGCTGCGTCGTTTGCAACCGTCGCGACGCCCGCCCAAACTCGCCGTATTTTATTTACTGGGGGCCCCAATATATATGCCCGGGGCCTCCAAATCCAAACGACGGCGCTGGCTGCATCTGTTTCTATTTACCTAATTTTAATAAGTGCTTTTTCTTCAGACATTCGGTCACTGCCCTTGTAAAATCTTCTCCTCGTGTTTGGCCCTTGAGTGGCAATAAACCCGGAAGTTCTTCTTTGGGACCATCTGATGAAATATAGTGAGCAAAGAGGACAACTTGCGTTCAGCTCAAGACAAAGAGGCTGATGCTTATTTAACGTTCACGACTTGTTGTTCGCATACATTTAATGACATACAGCTGGCATACATTTCTCATTTTCGCAGTGCTTTTATATGTAAGGGATTTGTCTAGGGTAACTCCTATTTATTTAGAATATGGCGTGTGTTCGATTTTGACATCTTTTGCATGTTATATTCAATTTTTGGTTGGCTAGCCTATTGTGGAGATGGAAATCGCAGAATTGTGTCTTTGAGGGGTTTGGTCTCGGACAATTTACAGTGCTTTCTCAACCACCTCAAAATTTTCACCTTGGGCTGCCATGGCTGTGTCATAACGCCTAAGGAGGATAGTATAGGCTGGTTGTTAGTGTATATATTGAACAAAGTTGGAGATAAAACACTACCTTGGGGTAGGTTGCAAAATACCATTCCATTTGGTAGACTTTCCATTCCATTGGTAAGCTTTTGATTTTATTCTGCTTTAATATCTGCTTTATTGTTAGAATTAGAAAAAGTGTCTTAGATACATTTATAAAACAAATTTTTATGTACTCACCATCAGTGATTGGTTTTCCGTTTTTGACTATTTCGTGACTCACGACGGAGCTTGCAAAGGTAGCAGGCTGCAGTTATTAGCAGGCTGTATTCAACAGTTAAACGTGGAACTTGTCTTTCTAATTTCTGAAGTTCTTCAATTGCTTTTTTTCTTACATACGTTTATTTTCGAAATGTCTCTCGATATTAGACTTTTTGTGGTTTGCCAGTTTTTCATGGAAAATAAGACAAGTCGGAAGACCAGCTGCATTAGGTACAAACGCAAACGATTCAGTGCATTCAGCTAGGAATTTCCTCTGTCGATCGGCTATTACTTTTTGTTTCCTCGAAGCCATTTTGAGACCAATTTAAAGTTTCTGAATTATGTCCAAAAGGGCAAAGTTTTGATCTATGCAGTGACTTGACTGCATGGCACAATAAATAAAAAAAATAACCGAGACCTAAAATAATATGTACTAACCTAAATATGTAATATACCTAAGTTATCTTGCCCGCTACTTAGACACTTGCGTTTCGTACGTGAACACTTCGATATTACGCCATATGTTTGATATTTCGTGACCGCGCCCGCCACTGCGCCCGCGAGTCAACGTGGATGAGCACATAGTGCGACCTGCTCAATCATCTCTTCAAAGTTCTGGAGAGAGAATTGCATCGAAAATTCTGAAAGATATAACAAATTCTCCGCAGAAAGCTCAAGATTACCAAACAGCATACATAAAGTCAATGCACGGAAAAAGTCACAACTTGATCCAATGGCCGCCCTCTCAGTGTTTGTAGAAGCCGATCTCTCAAGGAGGCAATATGAAGTTATTAGAAATAGTAACAAGGATTATTATCCGAGTTATACCATTGTACAGCAAGAAAAAAAGACTTATTAACCGGAAAAAGCTGCCTATCGTGTAACTGAAAGTTGTGCTGAAATTAACTTGCAGCATTTATTGGACCACACAGAAAAACGTTTATTTACATATTTGGAGGATGTATTGATGACATTGAATATACAAGAGCGTAAATCATTGACGCTAATTTCGAAATGGGTATCGCAACAAACACAATATAAACAGAAGATAGGAATAAGATTCCACAGACAGCAATATTTTTCAAAGTTGCTTTGTTCCATTGCAATTGGTTTGTAGCATAAACAAAAAAGTTGTTTGCCAAAATCCAATCCCCTGTTTGCCACGCTACTGTCGACCAATGAGGATACGGTTTGTCAAAGAAACAGTGGATATCACAAAATCCGAAATCGCCTATGTGGAAGAAGCTATAAACGCTTTACAAAATAGCGAATTCATACAAGGAAAGAGCTCTATTTCGATTAAGCATTTATTGACACTAACTATGGTGGATGCCAAAGCATGCAATACTGCCACGTCATCTACGTAACTACGAAATGCTACATTTGTAGTGCTACCTCCAAACACTTTAATGACCTTAAGGTTACAAGAAATGTCTCCACAAACGCATTACAATTCGGCCTTTCTATATTGCACGCTAGAATAGAAGAGAAAGGCCGAGATACAGGCGAGACTCCGAGACAATACGAGCTTGATCGTGCATGTGCCTAAAGCTGGATACGGCAACACTAATGATGGTAACACTAGCAGGAGATTTTTCGCCAATCCAGAGATGGCAGCTGAAATTACCGGTATTGAGTACAACCTAATAATACGAATCAAAGTGATTTTAAAGGTAATTTCTAGTGGTCATAAAGTGGATTTGGAAAAATTTGCCAAATACGGATATGAGACCGCCAAAATCTACGTGTAATTATATCCCTGGAATCCCATGACTCCAGCAATGCACGTAATCCTTATCCATGGAAAAAGCACTGTTACCTATAGGATTACTGTCCGAAGAAGCAGCAGAGGCGCACAACAAGCAGTTCATCGTACCGGACCATCGTTCATACCGGATGAATTTCTCTAGGAAATTCTCGAGAGAGCAGTGCAATTTAGATGTTATTAACAGATTATTGCTCAGCTCTGATCCACTAATTACTGGTATGAGGCCGAAACCAAGAAAAGGATCAGTGATGCACAGCAAAGAAGCAATGTAAATGCTTGTTTCCGCCGAACCCATTAATAAAAAAACCGGCCAAGTTTAAACAAACTTGTAAGTAAGGTATCTTTTTTTTGTGGAGGACGTAGCAAGCACATTCAATTAACTTGACAAGTGGCCCTCCTGAAATCACGACCATCTTAGTGCCGCTGCAAGCATAACCTCAAGATGTCGCTGTCATACGATGGAATTCTACCCTATATTTTGTTACCATACATCCCCCATTCACTATGAGTGTTTAGAGGTTCTGGAACTTCACTATTTGTTAATATATTAAATATTTCTAGATCTATTTCGATACTCTTAACATTCAGTTGTTCAATTGACTGCTTTTGGGCAATTGGCTACAAAAAATATAGGGCGTACGTGATTTAAGTATATGTAGATTATAAAGTAAAATTAGACGAAATACAGGAAAATATACAGGATGTTACGGGACTTGAGTATGTCGCATGTCGGTTATAAACAAGCAAAATTTAGACATAATATATACCCTGTATATATTATGTATATAGAGTGTACGTGATGAAATGCATAACAAATATAAACAAAGAAAATTCAGAATAAACAGCTTAGTGCCAACACATACTTTTTAACCTTCGGACCTAACCGAGAAGTACCTAACTGTATGCAACCCATATGCTTCTGGAGCCTGACAATACCACTACGACAACATTAGTGTATTTTCATAAGTTTCTAATAGTAAATTCGCATTTTTCTTGTGATTAAACTACATATTAACGGTTTTCAGATTTTTCCCTTTACATGTGCTGTAAGACACCGCTTCTTGCCAAATTTCATGATTCTAGGTCAACGGGAAGTACCCTATAGGTTTTGATTCAATTGTGAAATCGCGACATAAACGGTCATATCTTTTGATCGCGTTGACTTACATGTTTGATTTTTTCACAGCTGAAAGAGAGCGCAGACCCGAGTATTTGATACAAATTTCAACTTGTTACCTCCACGCGTTCCTGAGAAAAATGGCCTTGACAGACAGACAGACAGACGGACAAACAGACAGACAGACAGACAGACGGACAACAAAGTGATCCTATAAGGGTTCCGTTTTCGGTACGGAACCCTAAAAACGACGAAAGTTCTTCAGAAGAATCTGCGGAGGAAACTGGGGAATGTCGAACTGATAAGGAGATGTGAGACTCATCAGGTTAACTAATAAGTTTTCTTGTTTCATGATAAATTTAGTTTTGGCTTCATTTCCCTTAATTAAAGTTTATTTTTTTTTTTTTCAATATACTATTTTTTTCCTATTTATTTATACTGCTATGTACTTCAAACAACTATAACAAAAATAAATAGACATCAAAAGCTGTCTAAAATGTATATAAACTAAGAAATAATTTTTGGCCGGCTAAATCGCTGAAAAACCCTACCGTGCGTTAGTTATCGGACGACACGTCCAGTAATCCGGCAGTCTGAACACCGCTCGCGCTCTTCTCAACCAACCACTCTTTCTTATAATCCGGCGGTTGTCTGGTCCCATATGTGTCGGTTTATCGAGACTATACTGCATTTTGTAATTTAGTAAATAAAAAATGCACCATTGAGCGAAATGCTGAATCAAACATGCCAATTAAATATAAGCTACAAACGAGGTGGTCATTGATTGTTTGAACCATATAGCAATGTCCAATAAACGTATGAGAAACTGCTTTGTAATTTGATAAATGGTAGATGAACAAATGAGCCAATGATTAAATTTTTAATTAATTTCCGCAATCATCATTCCAACAATTACAAATGAAACCTATATCAATGACCAATAAACCAATGAAATACTATTTTTTAATTTGATGCATTCCAAACTAAGCAACTAACTAACGAACCAATACTAATTGTTTTATCAGTAAACTAATTGTTTAATCAGTGATATTGAACTCACTTTAGGTCCCTGCAGCAGACATAAGACGTTTTGTAGTCGATATAGACCCAAGCATCGACGACTACCAAGCCTTAGTTCTACTGATCCACGCGGACAATCAAGGCCTGATCAAACTAGAATGCATCATTTTTACCAAAATATACTCACGATTCTCATTTGTATTAATGGAGGTCGCTAAAATGTTACGAACTACTCAGCGTACAGACGTTAGTTAACACATTGAATTTTAGACTTGCTCTAGTCCGATAATTTTAGATTCCCCTTCTCTATGGATCATTCAAGACGATCCTCCCCCAAAACAAAAACAAGACGTCTAACGTCTCTTTTTCCAATGAAACTCTACAGACTATAAAGTCAGAGGGTTTTGGCAACCTTGACAATTATAATCATATGAATCCAGGTGATCTGATCATTTTGTTCGAGGAGAATCCCAAACAGATCGCTGTCATCATTCTCGGCCCTAGCACGACCATCGCCTTAAAATTGCGGATGTACCAGTTTTTTGCGAGTAATTTGAAAGAAATCATCATCATGGGCGGAAATTACAAAGGTAAAAGTTACACTTGCTGGCGTGTAAGATGATCGCTAGTTTTGGTTTCAGTCAGGGAAGCTGAACTTAATGTGTTGACCGATCCTGAAGCCGCTTGGATTGTTTTAGCAACCGCAGAATGTCCAATCACCTTGTTCACTCGGGAAGCCTGCACTCAAGATCCTATTACATTTGTAAGTTTACTGTGAATAAAAAAGACTAGATAAGACCAGACCAAACTAAGACATTAATTGTCAAACATTATTCTTTTAGAGTTGGCGTCTTGGACTGAAAAATATATCCAATCCAGTTTGGGATATATTGGAAGAAGTCGAAACCATAGTTTACGCGGACAAATCGCCGACGGATACGTGGTTGTATTGCGATTCTATGACCGCAGTTTCCGCCATTTATCCAGACGCAATAAAGAAACAGAGTCTTCATTACGCAACGGTTGCTCTAGAAGGAAACGACCGGGGTTTGATAATAGTCGACGAAGAGAATAACAAACCAAATGTGAATATAATCGAAAGCATTGACGTGGATTTGTTCAAAGAAGTTTTCGTCGATTCCTTTGTCGGCATTTGCAAAGATAGGAATTGTACAGATGGATTTCTGTAATTCTGAAGGATTTAGAAAAATAAATTAGTCATTTGGAGCCTCATTAAATAATGCTATTGTTAACCCATTGAGTACTTTTCCAATACGTAAATTATTCGCTTTAACTCGTTTACCTTATTTCCAAAAGCTTATTAACAATAGAACCCCAAACGTTTATTTATTTATACACTATATACATACTTATTCTACATGTAGGAATGTAGATAAAAGCAATTCAGTGTGTCGCAGCCGATTAACCCTCGCTGTAGCCGTTCTCTAATTTCATTTGCTTCCGAATTTCCCGGTTCTTTTGCAACAGCACCGGCAGTTTTAATTCTAATCTAGACAAGACTAAACATGTTTGAAGGAGGATAGGGTAGACTAAGCATAATTAAACAATACTAAACTAGAAACAGACTAACACCTGCCAAGCTTGACTAACTAATCGTTCTCTGCAGTTATTTTTCTTGTCTAGTTCTTTTAATAGTCAGGGTAATAGTCAGACAGACAGATTACGAGTTTTATTTAGATTTCACCTAATCTCGTTCAGGACATTACAGACTGAAATGTTTAAAACTTGACTAACCAAGCGTTTTCTGCAATTACAGATGAATGGAAGAACAAAATTTAGTTTAGTTTATTTGATAGTCAAGGTAATAGACATTGGATTAATGAGTCCAAAATACCCTGGTGACAGGAAGCAGTGTCAGCAGTACCATAATGAGGCTACTGAGGGATTTCTTCGTTAAAGGCCCATTACTGGAAATCCATGGGCGCTTGCTGAGATGGTGAGTGATGGTGATGGGTGGATCAAATGCTGTGTTTATTTGAAGTGGAGGCATAAGGCATGTGCTGGAGTTGATCCCGATGACCTTGACGACTTCACGTGCGACTTTTGTGTGGAAGACCGTTTTCGCTCCTTTAGAAAACATTTAAGTTTGTAAAACTGTTTTATAAGAGCATTTTTGTTTTATACTAAAGACTGAATTTGGACTGGTCGTTTTTGTTATTAAAAAGATTTAATTATTAGAAACAAAGTTTGGTTTTTTAACAATCTGTTTGTACTTGTAATGTTAAAATTGTTGCTAAAATAAACCACATTTACTTGAAATTTTATTTTTAATTTTACCTAAATGTAACTGTGGGATTAAATGATCCCAGGGATCATATTACTTAAAATGATCATTTACTGTATCTTGACAAAAACGTATATATTTATATATCTCGTTAAGAGAATTGTATTCTACTCTTACTAAATTATAGTCCGATATACTAGCCTTACAGTAAAACTTATAAATTTCACAAATTTCACTGTCTAGGTACTTTTTATATCTGTTTTCCCTTAGAGGGATCATTTTGTACTACTTTCCCCTACGTTTTGAAGACAAGAGTGGAAAATCGGCACTAGGAAACAAAACACCTCCTCAAGTTCTGGACCACGTAAAAAGTCACATCAAAAGATTTCCTACTGTAGATTCACACTGCTCAAGCAACTACTAAAAGGCAGTATCTATATTGCAAACTTTCTATATAAAAAATGTATGCGTTATATAAAAAAATGTGAGGAAGAAAATATGCAAAACGTATCATTTATAACCTATATAAGAACTTTTGGAAAGAAGTACTACTTGGCGTTTTTTAAGCCCAAAAAAGATCTAAGATATGTGAGAACTATAATAGAGCCAAAGCCGGAGAAAAACAAAAGGTAGAGGAAGCTTATCAAAGTCATCAGATCAGAAAAGCTGAGTGTTATGCGGAGAAGAAAGCTGACAACGAATGATGTAACGTTTATTTTGCAAGCTGTTCTGCAAATACCGTCCTCTTTATCACCTTTATCTTTATCGACTTTATCGCCGATTGATGGCGGAAATCGAGTAGATATGAAAGAAAACAGCGAGAGAATTTCGACAAAAATGTGTTTGATACGATAAAGTTTGTAAATGGTCAATTGTTTGGTCTGTTTTGGTTTATCGCAATATTATCGCTGGTTGATACGGAACCGTAACAAAAATTCCATTGTTTTGCAAAGAAGTTAAACACTTGGTTGAATTAAACGGATAATTACTTCTTGTGATATGCTCGAAGGTGAAACAGCGACTGGTTAATTTTCCACGTTCTTCGTAATACGGTGTCAATAAAAAGTTGGAAATATTTGCTAGCTTTCGAATTTTGCGGATCTTCCTGTTCGAAGTATTGCACGATGTTGTTAGCGAAAATCGCTTTTGTTTTCTATCAGCAGACAATACTGGTAAGTGCGATTCTATGGCAAAATAACGCACGAATAAACAACGCGCGGCTAATCAGCGCACTAAGAAGACGACACGGTAAGAAAACTTCGCACATTAAATTATCACGGCAAAAATTACAAGAAGACACAATACACGTCCAAAATATCACAGCAACATAATAACAGGTCGGAAATATAACTCTAGGGCAACACATGCTAATCATTATTATCCCAACGGATGGGTATAGTCAAGGGTGGAGGGGTTTAGGTGGTTCAATATTATATTGAATATCGAAATATCCAAAATATTAAATAAAGCCCTTTAATATGCAGAAGCATATTATCCCTTTAATGCATGATTTAAGGAACAGTAAGAAAAAACATATTCTGTTACTATTCTGTAACATTTATTGATAATAAATGATGTTACATTAGAAAAAAAGTAGTGATTTCACATAAATAGAAAAAAAAAACTATTTCTTTGACCAACCCAGGAAATCCAATGACCGATCTGATCCAACCGAACGTCCTGTGGTGGTGCATATTGTGTTGGGCCTCGTTTTCTCTTTCCCTGTAGCTGTAACTCTAACGATTGTTCACTCGGTCTACCTCCCTTTTGTTGAGTAGCATAACCGATATTCAGCAGACATAGCGACACGTCTTTTCTGAAGTCATAAAATGTGATATAGGACTTATCAGGATTTTTCACTTTCATTATTCTCTTATGTAACAGCCAAGTGTTAGCAAGTGCCGTGTCAATAGAATGATAAAATATTCGCATGTACCATTTCTTGCTTTTGAGGGTAATTTTATTTCTTGCTATGTTTGCATCTAAAAGGTCCACACCACCCATATGTTGGTTATATTCCTTTATAATGGATGGACACCTTATAATCTTAATGGACATCATATCGGTTGATTGTTGATTCTGGCTGTTGTCCACAGAATGTTGACACAAGGATGACAATTTGTTATCTTTCCAAATTAGTGAGCTTATTTCTATATCGTCTACTGTACCAACGAACTCATACGACGTACCACGTTCATCTTTTTTCATATCCTGCCCAGTTGGTAGCTTACAGTTCATAATTCTGTTGCGACGAACGGTACCAAGGCTGAAGATTCCAACATGGGCCAGATAGGATAGCAGTTTTAGAGTGGTAGAGTAATTGTTGAATTATATTCTATATCCCTTAGTTCTAGGGATTATGCGACAAAGTCTGATAACAACGTTGCCACAAGCTCCTAAATCTGGTTCATTCGATCTTCCCTTTGAAGCACAATTTTCTTGCCCTGAATAGATTTCAAAATTATAGGCAAAACCATCCATGCCACATAAAACGAATAACTTGAATCCCCATTTATGGGGGCTTCATTGGTAAATATTGCTTCATAAAGTGCCTAACTTTGGTGGAACATAATTGTTCATCAATTGCTAGCTTTTCTTGAAGAGGAATTTTAGAGAATTCACTATTCAAATGATCAATCATTGGTCGGAGTTTGTGTAGTCTGTCGTGATTCGGATAGTCTTTTGGTAGAAACGCTGTGTTATCGTTGAAATGAATATAAGCTCTAATCTAAATGATATAATAAAAATGAATATAAATCTAATAAGCTCGAATCTAAGCTCTGAATATAAGCTCAATAAAGCCGTACATTAGGTAGACGTGATATGGATGTATAAATCACAATTCCAATATACACATTTAGTTCTTGAATAGTCAAATATAGTGGCTTATTTATATTTTTTTGAACAGCATATAAGTTTGATTCTGAGACAACGTTTTCGTTAAATTTCTTTGTAAAAAATAATGAAAAACATTGGTAGGGTGTTTCTACCTTCAAAAGTTCATCGGGAATTTTGGTTGATCCAAGGAACTGTAACTGATCTTCATTGAGAATCAAATTTTTCTTTTTCCATTTTATGGTAGAGTCTGATTCTTTCGCTGAATTCTTGTGAGGACAATTCTCTTTATTTGAACTTCTAGCCTCATTTTTATCGACAACATAATAAACAGTGTCTTCATTATCGTCATAATCATCGGGTGCGTAGTCCGGATCTGCTAATGAATCGGTGTCTGAGAAGGGCTCCTCGTCACTGCTGATTTCGCTCATATGATCAGCAAAATATTGGAGTTCTTCATTTGAAAGTGGGGTTTTTTGGCCATTCTGAAAAATTCGTAATACACGATCTAACCATATAGATGAATTAAATTCATAATGTTGCAGATCAGCAACATAATAGACTGTGCTATATCCACATGATGTTGCAGAAATGCAACAGATATATAACACTATATACAGCTTGATGTGACAATGTATGGTGAGTTTGTACATATTGATTACATTATACATACCCTAATGTCTATTTTATGATTTATTTATATGAAAAACAATGCTTTATTGCACACTGTTGAGCCGTGTAAACACTGATCCGAATTCAGAGGTTACAAATCACGACAGCGGATCGAGAAACGTGTGCTGCCTAATCGTAAAAGGCGAGTTGGGGTCAAATCTGCTTCTACCTATCTGTGCAAAATGTAGTAGTTCTGTTACATCATGCATTAGTGACCTCCACTTCGCACACTCAAAAATATATTAGCAGAAAGTGTATGTTGCGTAACTGCAACAAAAAGCATTTAAGGGTTATATTGAAATAAGGAGAGACGAGGAGAGACGACACTTTTCGAGAGAGCATGGTAAATGAGGAGTTTATGGATCTTATGTGTTCTGTTATTGTATTTTCTTCAAACCCCTCCGGAACTAAATCCTGACTACGCCCGTGTTCCAAAGTATTTTAAGATGTGGTATTTTCGTAACATGTTGTAGAGCGTTGTTAACTCTTAAAGGCTACAATGAATTTATATACTGCTAAGACCACAATGGGTGTAAAAACACCCGGATTTAACCATTCAAGTAAATAATATAATTAAATATTATATTACACTATTTTTTATGATATGTACTTAAATTATGAATTGTGTTCTTTGATCTTTGATTTATAATTTTAATTTCTTAAAAACAATAACAAACAAAACTGCGAATGAAAAAGGAATTCTCAAAATTGTGGTAATTTTGAATTGCCTTTTAATGAGTCTTTATATTTTTCAATAATCACAGTTAAGCCTTTAATTCGGCATATTATTTATCCTTATATCTATAAGAAAAACATATGAAAATTGTAAATTAAAATGAGATCACATAACACAAAATGGGGGACCTAGCATCGAACCTCTCTCCCCGCGTGTTTTAGGGCTGCTGTCGACTTAAGAGAATACACGGAATCTCAAGACGCTGCGTTAAAAATTAAAAAAGAAAATGTAGTCACCCGGGTGTAAAAACACCGTAGTAGCCTTTAAGGGTTAAGTTGGTATGATGTTTTTGGTCGCCTCACTTTCCGCTCCAAAATTAGTTCTTGAACAATTCAGCAAGTGTGTAATCCTTGGTGTCTTCCCAGTCTGCTGGAAAGTGCAGCTGATACAAATTATTCCTAAACTTAATAAGACAGGTCTGCCAAAAGGCTTCAGATATATCAGCCACCTCCCTGTAGCGGGGAAAATATTAGACTCTACTCATTTCAAGAATTGAACACTACTACTGCAGTCAGAATTTGTTTATCGAAAATCAGTACGGCTTCCGGAAAGGAGTTGGCACAGTATAAGCCATTAGTAAAGTAATAAACTTCATTAGGGATTCCACAAAAAATAAACAATATTGCGCAATCACTGACCTGGATATAAGTGATGCCTTCGATAACGTCTAGTAGCCACAAATTATTCATCGTCTCATCTCCAAAACTTGTCCCAACAACTTGGTAAAGTTAACAGGACGCTACTTCACGGAAGGGAAGGCCTTTATTGCTGAGCTAGGACTTCATATCGGAAAAATAATTAGCAATGGCTGTCCACAGGGTTCTAGGTCATGTCCAGGTTTTTGGAAAAACCTATACGAATCGATATTCGAAAAACGCCTTTATAGCGGCTGCGAAATCGTACCTTATGCAGCCGACACTGTGCTTCTTATCAGGAGTAAAATAATAACGGAAATGAAACAGAAGGGCAACCAGGCTCTGGAAAACCTTCGTCAATGGGAATCAGAGAGCAAGCTCAGTTTTAACGCAGAAAAGGTACTGCTGTAATAAAAACCATCCCAACCTACGTATTTAGGAACTTTCCTTAGTGATTCCTTGATCGCACGGTTATAATGTAATAGCCAATATTTCTTTTAGTTTAATTACTATTACGATATCCACATGTCGTAATAATTCCCGTAGACCTCAAGTGGTTTTAAAGACATTTCAACCCTTGTCTTCGTCCCACGCTTAAAACCTTTTATGTTACGCTTACGCAGATCTTAATCACTTGCAGGGATTTATATCTCCAAGGGATATTTTTTATTACACGAAATTCAATTTTCGGAAAGGCACTTGAAATACAAAAATGTTTCGACCAGGTAGACCAGATTGTTAGTGTTTTTAGGAACATTTTTATTAATTCCACATAAATATATTGAATAGGTGCTACGACTAACGGCCTAAGTTCAAACGACGCTAAAGTCGCATTAAGGAGGAGTCAAGTAGGAGGAGCATCCCCATATTTTAGGGTTCTAACCCCTACATAGCGCCACCAAGAAGATATAAATATCTTACCCTGATCTAGTTTAAGTTAATTGTTTAAGTTATTAAGCAATGTTAACTTGTATTAGTTCCTAACCTTAATTGTTGAATTATATTTGTTTATAAATATACATCTTTATTCGGCTTACTACTGTTATTAAATTAACATACTTCGTAGATCTATTGTACCCCACCCTGCTCCTCCAAGCGTCGGTGTACTTACCCATTTAGAGCGCCTCCTCTAATTTTGATTCCTTTAGGAATTTCAGGATCTGGGTGGGATTCAAGGCCTGCAGCTCCTCTGTGTTCAAGCAGTGAGCCCCAAGGTACATCTGTCTCCTGCGGAGTAATGCTCCGCAGTCTTTGAGCAAATGTATGGGGTTTCCTCTGCTGAGCCACAGAATCTGCATCCGTCATCCTCCTCTAGGCCTAGGGCCTTGAGATGTTTCCTAAGTCTGCAGTGTCCCGTTAGGACTCCTGTCAGAATTCTAAGCTTGTTCCTGCTTAATTTCAGGCAAGCTTTTCTTCTATTCTGGTTAAAAGATCCCAGCATCACTTAGGACTGCCTTAGAGCTGGAAGTTCTTTCCAGCTTTTCATCCATTTTCCTCTTGTTTCTTCATCTAAAGTTTTGTGGATGATGTTCACACTCATGCCCCAAAAAGGTTCCGGACCTATAAAGGGGCTACTGGATCCCTTATTTGTTAGGTGATCGGCTTCTTCGTTTCGGTCTATACCAGTGTGTCCTGGTACCCAGTATAGCGTTACTTTATTATCTTTGTCAAGCTTAGCTTCCCCACACAGTCTCTTAGCGGTTTGGATCTGATGGTGTATGAGCTAATGGCCCTAATGGCTGCTTGGCTGTCTGACAGTATAGCAATTCGTTTTTTGCGATAATTCCTGTCGAGGTTAAACTGTGCACACCTTTCGATTGCGTGTACCTGTGCTTGGAAGATACTTTAGGATGTTCCTATGAATTCGAAGTACTTGGTACGAGGTCCAAACACTCCTGCACCAGTACCTTCCTTTGTCTTCGAACCGTCATTATACCACTTGATGGACATTTTGCTCTATGTGGTATGCTGAGGATTCGTCGCTCCAATCGGCTTTACTACTACACATTGCTGTGTAGTTTTTCTCGAAGTGGTATTTGCATACCATATCGTCTTTTGGTACTTCCAGCCAGGGGACCTTGGCAGCGAGGCTGTACTTCGTGCCTTACGAATGCCAGACCATATCAGTCGCAGGATACCGAGATAGGCAAAACTATCTCAGAGACCGAGGAATTGGTGGCCAGGAGTTCCTCCCTTACAACATTGAAGTCGGTGATGGTTCCCATCCATCCCCCCTTTGCAAGAGTAGAAGCTTTGTTCTAGGGTAAATCTCCCAGACAAAGAAGACCGGTCCTTACAGTAGGAAATGCACAAATTCGATGTAGTGCATCTATAAAGTACTTATTATTAGCGAATCCATAAAGTACTAAAGTACTTGTTTGGACCGTGTCTCACGAAAATCAAATTTTCCAGTTTGAAACAGGGCTGGTCTAATCACCTGTTAGGGTTGCTTGTGTCTCCGCCACGTGTGGATTGTCCTTCCGGCGCCTATTTTAATGGAGGAAATGAGGATAATGGGTGGAGGGATCCCTTAAAATTGTTGTCTTCCAGACGTTGAATGTCGCTGCAGCCCTTTGGGCTCGTGATTACATCCCTGATTAATTTGCGCTTTTAATTGCGTCCACGTGTCGATCTAACTTGGCTTCGAGCTTCAATTGCGGTCTTCACGCTTCTCACACTCGAAGCGCACTACCCGAATAATATTAATTCGCGAAATAAATTGATAAATCGCGCGATTTCGGCCCAGGTCGATACACCTTTCCACTTCTGTTAATCGGTGCCGAAATCGATTCAAATGTTAAATTAAAAATACAGATTTAGTAAAATTGGCATGAACATCCCGTCGCCCCTGAAGTAACCCACTTCAGCACAAAACTGGACAATAATAGGCCAGTATATGATCCAATAAATCAACAAAGACGAAGACCGTGTTCCGATAATAATCGATTCAGACTGGGAGGGTGCGAATACAAACGGAAATCTTCAGAAATGGAAAAGTTACAAACCAATGGAATATTACATGGAAACTGCCGATTGCGGTACCCTACCTCCAATAAAAACGGGTCAATGGAGCAGAGGGTGATGATGATGCACTAGCGAGCGCTGGAGGCGGAGCCATCAGACAGTTATCATGATGGAAAGAGTCTTGGAACTGCACAACATATCTTCCGTCCCGGGCACGTTTGACCGATGAGGAAAAAGGTTCCTCACATTCGCGGTCCTCTTTAGATACTGTGTCCTCTAGAGAGGGGGGACTTCTTCGATCTCCCGTAACCGTTTCAAGGTGTTCTCCAGACTATCGACTTCATTTGTGGAAACCAACGAGTGTCGTTCATTTAGTCCAGAATTGGGGAGGGCTCCCATGAGTACGTAACCGAAGGAAGTCCGGAAGGCGACGGGCAATTCCAGCGAAGCTATAATTCTTTTTACCTTGCACAACCAAAGGAAACGACCCCGCTCCGATGATACCTACAATTTTCTGAGATTGGCCGCAATTACTGTCAGCTAGTGGAAAATCTGCTAAGTGACTCAACGCCGAAAGGTCCATGTTGTGTGGAGGAAAATTGCCTGTAATATTCTCAACAACAAACGCGTTGACAGGAAGTGTCACACGAGCATCAAAACGCGACCATATGGTCGTCGTCGTTTGACCGACAACGGCACTTTTCGTTCTGCCAAATCCGATGACCGATACATCGGACTTTTCCACGGGCAATCCTAGCCTTTCACAAACGCCTTGACATAGAAAATTCGCCTCGCTTCCGCAATCCAACAAAAAACGCACGCAGTGCCGTTTCCCCAAAGGATCGGGCCGTTGACTTGGCCGAACCGGCATTTCCCCCTGCGCACAATGCGTTCTGGGAAACGTCCGTAGCACGCAGATTTACTAAAATTGGCGCGATCAATACTATTATAATTGACACAAATCCAAATTTGAAGGAACATATCAAGATTCAAGCAATTCAGCCCTAGAATAGACATTGCATCTAGGAAAGAATGGGGCTTAAAAAAATTTTCTCTGTCTGACATCTATAGAGGGGCCATAGAACCGGCGTTGCTATTAGGAATATCAAAATGGAACAACTCTTGCAAAACCAAGGAAAACTTGAAGCTACTGAGTATACAACGCATAACCACGTTGAGTGCCGCAAAAGTTTACCGTTTTACTGTTTCTACAGAGGCGCTCTGTGTAATTTCTGGTCTTACCCCTATAGATTTAATAGTTAAGGAAATAGCCTTACCCTTAATTTGCACTGAAATATGGAAGAAACAATATTTAAACAAGTCACAGAATTAAACTATTCTCCGAAGTTAACCGGAAAAAGAGTAAATTTACTAGAACGTTGTCATCCGTCGGAGCTATGTGACTTTAATTACCATCTAACCTTGTCAAACACGCTGCCGATTCGAATCTATACAGATGGCTCCAAATTCAGAGACGGAGTAGGGTCCGCTTACAAGGATAGTGAGGAAATATACCAGGCAAAAATTCGCCTAGAGAGCCACTGCTCTATTTTCCAAACCGAACTTGTCGCCATTAAAAAAGCCCTCGAATACATCGTCGACAAACAGGACATACAACATTGCTGTATCATTTGCGATAGCCGGTCAGTTTTCGACGCCTTAAAATATCTATCCAGACCAACAAAACTGTTAGTAGACGTGGAAGGCGCCACAAGACACATCAGCCAGAGTTAAAAATTGTTGGCACAGGGTGAAAGCGCACGCAGGAGTAATAAGAAATGAACACGTAGATTTCCTAGCGAAGCAAACGTCAGGAAGTAACCCAGTTGATGAAGTAATAAAAATGCCGTTTTCTAAAACTGGCATTCTTAGAGAGGCAATTAAGGACATGAATTTGTGTTTACTAATTAGTTCTTGTCGATCAACTGAACATAGAATACAGACACTTAAAAAAGGGGCAAGTATCATATTTATCAAAGACAATACAGAATAAAATTATTGACATAATGGCAAAAACAGTTAGAAATAGCATTTTTTCTATTTTGCCTCTATAATGAAGTTATTTATTACAGCACTTTTTCAATATGCGATTTTTTTATTTAGAAGTGGCATAAAAGGGCGCAAAATAGAAAAAATACTATAAAAAACTCGTTCATAAGGTTTTTCGTTAATTTGTTAACATAGACGCGTTCTGAAAAATGGCGCTTATTGTACTCGTTCTTTAATATACTATTAAATAACATCAAAGAAGCCAAATACTATACCAGTGTTCTTCAACCGGTGTTCAATGGAACTCTAGGGTTCCACTAAAACATCGAGGGGTTCCGCGAATCAATGCTAAAAAAATCTGAACTTTAACCGGCGCGGTGCGGTGTTTACAAGTAGAGACGATGCGTTGCGCCGCTCTCTGTTGCTCTCACGTGTGTCGATTGGAGTTTCATATTCATTTCAAGTCTTGCAAACGGTAGTAAGTTAATTATTTTATAATAAATTGAGTTTTGTTTTAACTTATCCTAAAATCGTTTAGAAATATAATGCAGAATTGACTTAGAAAATCCAAAGAACAAGCTTCTTGCTCTCTTGAAAATTCCACCCGTTATCCGTCAACATTGGAGCTGGCGGATATTATTGAAGAAAAAAATAAATTAGCATCTACTAGCCGAAAAATACGAAAGTATGATGAAGATTATTTGAATTTTGGATTTACCTGGATTGGTGATAAAAATGTGAGCAAGTAGTCAACAACTGCAGTTTAATTTGTGTAAAGTTAAAGCGTCATTTGGAAAATAAACATCCGACTTTAAAAGGTAAAAAAGCGAATATTTCAAAAGAAAATGTCTTGAATTAAAGCAGAAAAAGAATGCACTTGAAAGGTATGTTCATGATGATAATAAAAATGTTCCAAAAACCTCTTATTTAGTTAGTTTGCGCGTAGATTGTAGATTGTAGTAGATATGGTGGTGACGACTTGTACTGCGACCTTTATAGATCTATTGTACCCCACCCTCCTCCTCCAAGTGTTAGTGTACTTACCCATTTAGAGCGCCTCCTCTAATCCTGATTCCTTTAGGAATCTCAGGATCTGGGTGGGATTCAAGGCCTGCAACTCCTCTGTGTTCAAGCAGTAAGCCCCAAGGTACATCTGTCTCTTGCGGAGAAATGCTCCGCAGTCTTTGAACAGATGTATGGGGGTTTCCTCTGCTGAGCCACAGAATCTGCATCCATCATCCTCCTCTAGGCCTAGGGCCTTGAGATGTTTCCTAAGTCTGCAGTGTCCCGTCAGGGCTCCTGTCAGAATTCTGAGCTGGTTGCTGCTTAGTTTCAGGCAAGCTTTAGTTCTCTTCTGGTTAAAAGATCCCAGCATCACTTTGGATTGCCTTAGCCCTGGAAGTTCTTCCCAGGTTTTCATCCATTTTCCTCTTATTTCTTGATCTAAACTTTTGCGGATGGTGTTCACGCTCATACCGCAAAGGGTTCCGGACCTATAAAGGGGCTACTGGATCCCTTGTTTGCTAGGTGTTCGGCTTCTTCGTTTCCGTCTATACCAGTGTGTCCTGGTACCCAGTATAGCGTTACTTTATTATCCCTGCCAAGCTTGTTCAGCTTCCCCACACAGTCCCATACCAGTTTAGATCTGATGGTGTATAAGGTAAGGCCTTGATGGCTGCTTGGCTATCTGACAGGATAGCAATTCGTTTTTTGCGGTAATTCCTGTCGAGGTTAAACTGTGCACATCTTTCGATTGCGTGTACCTCTGCTTGGAAGATACTTGGGGATGTTCCCATGGATTCGGAGTATCTGGTACGAGGTCCAAACACTCCTGCACCAGTGCCTTCCTTTGTCTTCGAACCATATGTATACCACTTGATGGCATTTTGCTCTATGTGGTATGCTGAGGATTCGTCGCTCCAATCGGCTTTACTACTACACATTGCTGTGTAGTTTTTCTCGAAGTGGTATTTGCATACCATTTCGTATTTTGGTACTTCCAGCCAGGTGATCTTGGCAGCGAGGCTGTTTCGGTCTCTGCTCCCGATTATTTTGCCTCTGCCCATTCCTTCCTTGCTGAACCTTACGATCGCCCATCTGGCGGCGCTCTCCACCACAAGGTGCAGCGGAGTCAGATCCAGCAGCAGCTCCAATGCTGTTGTCGGACACGACCCCATCGCCCCCGTGATGCAGACACACGCCAGTCTTTGAATCTTCTCAAGCTGTTTCCTCATAGAGGCCAGCTTGATTCTACTTCCCCTCGCAACCGCCCCATAAGTGATTGCAGGTCTCACTATCATGGTGTACATCCATCGCAGGATAGTGGGGTTACAACCCCACGTTTTTCCTGCCAGATTTCTGCACACCATTAGGGCGCGTTTGGCTTTACCTACCACTGCCTCAGCGTGTCTATTCCATAGGAGTTTGCTATCTAGTGTGATACCCAGATACCTTATCTCCTGTTGGTATTCTACTGCCTTCCCATCTATGAGTATGGGATGTAGGCAGTTTAGTTTTCTTCTTCTAGTAAATGGTATCACCGTGGTTTTGCTCGGGTTGAGTCTCAATCCCACTGTTTGACACCATCTACTAGTTACTTTGAGGCCTCTCTGAACAATTTCACAGAGCGTTCCCTCAAATTTTCCTCTGGCCATTATGACTATGTCATCGGCGTAACCTTGACATTTGATTTCTAGGTCGTTTAGCCTAACCAGTAGTTCATCAACTACCAGGCTCCACATTAGCGGTGATAGTACACCTCCCTGTGGGCACCCTCGAGTTGTGGAGATCTTAATGGTGTCTTTTCCCACTTGTATATCCGCCGTTCTAGTTCTCAGCATTTCTCCCATCCACTTTGAGATAGTGCTGTCGATATTTCTTCTTTCGAGGGCCGCCCTGACAGCCTCGTGTGAGGTGTTGTCAAAAGCTCCCTCTATATCCAAGAAGGCACATATCGCTACTTCCTTTATCTCTAGTGCTGCTTCTATTTCGTTTGTCAGCTGATACAGGGCGGTTTCTGTGGATTTCCCTGCTCTGTAAGCATGCTGACTCCTGTGTAGTGGTGTACCTACCAGCACTATATTCCTAAGGTAATTATCAATCACCTTCTCCATTGTCTTTAACATAAAAGATGTTAGACTAATGGGTCTAAATGACTTTGGTTGAGTGGTGTCTTTCTTCCCCACCCTCGGTATAAATACCACCTTAGCCCTTCTCCATAGAAGGTCCTAAAGTTTTCCCTTTTTGCCCTTCTGATCTCTTTGTTGTAGGTGGTAAGCACCTCAGAGTATTCTAGCCAATTTCCGTATTGCTTGGCTTTGTTGAAAAGCCTACGTACTTTTGCTCTTAATGTAGACAAATTTTTGTTCCACCATTTTTCGTCCTTATGCTCCTTCACGGTTTTTACCGGGCAGCTGGATTCAAATGCCGTGGTGATTGCTACATTTATTTCTCCTACAGCCTGCTCCAGCACGGTGTAGTGTTTGATACTACCCCGCACTGTCACCTGCTCTAGGTTTTCTTTTAGTTGGGAACTAAACATAGGCCACACAGTTTGTCTGGGGTTTCGAATGGGGGTGTTTACCTCACTCGCTCATTCCAGCTCAAACTCTATGATCCTATGATCTGACATTGAGGGCTCACTTGAAACCCTCCACTTTTTAATTAGTTTACTTATGTTAGCGCTACCTACCGTAATATCCAGTACCTCATTTCTGACTTTAGTGACAAATGTTGGTGTGTTCCCAACGTTGTACACAATTAAGTTCTCTTTAATGAGGTATTCTAAAAGGTACTCACCCCTCTTATTAGTGTCCGTGCTGCCCCACATCTCATTGTGTGCGTTCGCGTCACATCCCAGGATGAGTGGCAGCCTTCTCCTAATACAGTGTTCCACAAGCTTTTGTACTTCAATGGGTGGTATGCTGTTAACATCGCCAGGGAAGTATGCTGATGCGATCACTACTTCGCGGTGGAGACCCTCGATGTTGATGAGGGCCTGAATCCGTACTAAATCCCGCGTTAAAAATTCTGAAAGACATAAGTAATTTATGCCATTTCTTACCATACTGCAGGTTGTAGGGGAGACCTCACGGCTGTCCCATACCAACTTACATTCCCTGTTGCTAAGGCCTCTGATCTTAGCTCCGTAGGTCCAGGGTTCTTGAAGCAGCGCTAGCCCTAGGTGGTGCTTGGTGAACATCCTAGCCACCACAGCTGAAGCTGCTTTGGCATGATGGATGTTCACTTGGGCTATTTTGGTGGGCCTGCTGGTCATTCTTGTTTTGTGACAGTAGGCGGCAAGTCCTCCTCTGTCCCTACAAGAACATCTACCTCTGCCTCTGTAGACATGGCTGGACTGCTCATGTCTACGAGTGTGAGGTCAAGGTTGTCTTCCCGGAAATCCGGGCTGACTTCCCTGTTCTCTGTGTCGGTTAGGTCCCGTACACATGGATTATTTTTACTTTTGGAATTCATATAAATCCCACGAGTCGCAAGGGAACTAAAGGTCCACCACATCAGAGCCCCGCTTGATAGTGGTAAGGCTGGATACCCTCTGAGGTCGCCAGGTATCAGAGGGGCTCCGTAAGCGATGGCCGGTTGCCCTTGGCCATCAACCAGTCCCTTTGGCACGGGTCGCATGACACCTTGGGTTTAAGGGTTTGGAAGTTCTTGGTTGTTCGCCCTCCGCCGAACGCCCCGACCGGAGTTGTTCCCGTCGTGACGTCCAACGGTATGTTGCGAAACTAAGCCCTCACACCGCGACAAGGTGACTTCCACGTGAGGGCAGTTTGCGCGTAGCTCATACGATTGCAAAAAAATTAATTAAAGCTTGTACAAAAGATTTAATGAAATGCATTATCGGTGAAAAAATTGCAAACAAAATTGACCTCGTCCTATTGTCTGATACGATGATTTCATGACGAATTAACCCTCCGTTTGGTGCACGGGTTTCCGTTTGGTGCATGGCGTTCCAGAACCTTTTGCGATTTAATTTGTTTTTTTAATATAATTTTAATTGAGCTATCGACTTAAATTAAAAAAAATAAATGGCCTTGACTAATCCTAAAATTTCATAAGCTGACATTTAATTGAAAAAATAAAAGGATAACTGTCATACAAGGGTAATTACAAGGATATGTATTTGAATGTACTTCGGTTTGGCACATGTGGTATGTCCTGACCCATATATATATTTTTCGTTCCTCTATACCTCACGCCAGCCCGAGGCGTGCCCTCGAGCTTTTGTCTTACTCAGAGACAAATATCTACAGAAAGTCTTACTTGTATATCGTCTTTGGATCTATCTAGCGCGCGAGCCACGTGTTGGGCCAGTTTAGCATCTTGTGAAATTTTTGTTTGTTTCATAAAAATGACGAAGTTGAATGTGTGTATAATAAGCGATTACGTAGACAAAATTTGGATACTGATTTTCATTCACGATTGTAATCCAGAAGAAGAGATTGATGAAAATGTTGAACATGATCCATTCTGAGACGTTGACGACGATAATGATATGGAATATGTACCTGAAGAAAATGCGTCTGATATTGAAGAGGATTTGGAAATCGAACCAAACGAAATTCTAGATAGTGACGAAGAAGTAGAGGGAGAAGCACATTCTAAAAATCAACAAACTTCAACTGATGAATTTTTCTTTGGCAATGATGCTACAAAAAGCAATATAAATGAACCAGCAAATGCTGTTGGCCGTTCGTGTCATCACAATATTATGCGTTTTCGAGCTGGAGCCAAAGAACAAAATTCAGTTTCGATTCGAATCATCACCGAAACGAATCGTTATGTAATTATGTAATTAGATGCATTTATTGGTGTACTTTTGGCCGCTGGAGTTTCAAACAATAATATGCAAAAATCACAATTTCTTTGGCATACAGATGGCCTATGTCTGTACCTATACCTATATTCCGATCAGCTATATCTAATAAGCGATTCCTTGCATTTCTGATATATCCGTTTTGATGATAGACGTAAACGTTCATTTCGCCAACTGACAAAGCTGCACTAATTATGATATATGGAATAAGAAAAATATACACCAATTCGTGATAATACAATGGATAAGAAGAGAGGATGCAAACTTTGTTCCCAAGGAAGCGAAAAATTACGGCATAAAACACACTTTTCTTGCAATAAATGTTTGGACTGTGTGCCAACAACACTCAAAAGTGAATTATACTTGCTTCACTTGCACGAATTAGAATTTATAAGACGATAAGAAATAATATAGACAGAAATAAAGAATAAATTCTATGGAGATATACGGGGGTCTGGCCAGACCACATGTGCCAAACCAAAGATTAGCGGACTATGTGCCAAACGGAGGGTTAAAGATATGTCAGATTACTGCGAAGTGGATCTAGTAAGTCGTTTGAAATATCCTAAAGATAGATTCACTCTGCAAATGGACGAATCTACAGATGTGGCTGGATTAACAATTTTGTTAGTTTTCGTGAGATACATACACGAATCCAATTTTCACGAAGATATGCTTTTTTGCGCAAAGCTCTGCGAACTCAAACAACAGGTGAAGAGATATTGAATTTGCTTAATGCATATTTTGAAAATATTCAATTTCTTGGAATGTATGTCATCATATATGCACAGATGGAGCAAAAGCTATGGTTGGTATTATAAAGGGCGTTTATAATACCAACGTTTATAAAGGCACGTTTAAAGAAACTAGTTTCAGACATCAAAGCCAGCCATTGCTGTCTTCATCGTCATGCTAGTCTCGCTGTTAAACGGATACCAAAAGCATTGCAGAAGTTCTTAATGAGGCCGTTAAGATGGTTAATTTTATCAAAATCCAGACCTCTAAATACCAGGGTATTTGCCCTATTGTACGATGATCTGGAAAACTCACATAAAAATCTCCTTACTCATATTTATGTAACATGGTTATCCAGTGGAAAGGTTCTGACCAGACTCTGGGAATTGCATGAAATTCGAATCTTTTTATCTGAACGTGAATTTTCTGGAAAACGTAATGACACTAATTGACATCAAAATCTAGCCTATCTTGCAGATACATTTTCATACATGAACGAAGGAAAAACTCATTTCTTTCACTTCAAGGACCAAATAATGCTGTTTTTAAGGTCAATAGCAAAATAAACTCAATCAAATCGAAAATCAATCATTGGGAGGAATGCAACACCAAAAGAAATACAGAATGTTTTTCTAATTTAAATTAAATTATTTCCTGGCAAACAATAATATCGCATTCGGCCAGAATTTCAAAATCATATTTTGGAACATTTAACGGGATTGCAAAAGACATTTTTCGAATATTTCCCCCCATTTGCAATAATTTATAGTTTAAGTAATTAAAATGATAATAAAATAATAATTTAAGTAACTAAAATGCGTGCGGTTATGGCTCGCCGAGTGCGGTAATTTTCTCTACATGTATAGGCAATTTTTTTATTTAGAAATGGCATAAAAGGGCGCAAAATTGAAAAAATACTATAAAAAATTCGTGCGTAAGGTTTCTTTTTAAGTTTTTCAGCACTTGTCCATTAGTCGCTCGCGTCCAAACATGGACGCGAGCTGTAAAATCGCGCTTACTGAACTCGTCTTTTAATATACCATTAATGAGTGTTGTGATGTGGATACGTTGCTAATTAAGGAAAGAGAGCAATTTCTAGATATATGTACCGACACTGCATTACAATTTACATTTGGACCGGATGGCATTGGCCCGTTTTGGATAAAATTAAGGGAAGAATATTCGGAAATTTCCAAACGCGCGGTTATGGAATTGATGCCTTTCGAAACAACTTATCTCTGTGAGAAATCCTTCTCCCCATACGTCGCTACAAAAACTAAGTATAGAAATCTTTTTGAGAAAAGTAAGTAGAAAAGTATTGAAATTTTTTTGTGCACATGTGTCAATTTCTGCCATTTTTGCCCGAACTTTTTGAAGTATAACCTTATTATCTACCCGAAACTTTCATATTCCCGCCTTTCAAACTTGGCGGATGCGCATGCATTTAAATAACCGTAAAGGGTCTATTAACACCGATCCATCCAGATATTGATAAATTATGCAGTCATAAACAAGCACAACGAAGTCATTATTTTTTTAAAGATTTTTTTCTTTTGATTATAATTTCATTTCTATGTATGTATAGTACAAATATTTTATATTTTATATGATGTTATAATTTTGTTTGAATAAATGCAAATTTATTTATTATGAGACTTTTACAAAATGCAGACTTTTACAAAATTTAAGAAATGCAGAGGCGAACCTTGTTCATAACATGTAATGCGATTGTGCTACCTTTTGGCTCAGTACTTAACTAAAAATCTACTGAACCATGACCCACCCAACGAAGACTTCGACCATAAACAAACCACACCAAACCCGGATTCGCTTCCTCCTTCATTGGAAGAAGAATAGAAACTTTGACCAACACCCATTCCAAGATTAAATTTAGAGGCGAGATTTCAGAAATCTTCGAAATAAAAACTGGATTGAGACAAGGAGATGGACTTTCCCCATTTATCTTCAACTGTGTCTTTGAAAAGGTTATGAGAGAATGGCGCAAGAAACTCAACAATTCGGGTGCTCAGAAAGGTATCTACCTGGGACGTAAGAACGATGGACTGGTTATAGATTGACTGGCCTTTGCAAATGACATGGCACTGTTTGCTGATTCTCTTGAGATGGCAACAATGCAGGTAAACTGCCTTAGAAAACAGGCTGCCAAAGTGGGTCTTCAAGTGTCGCTGGAGAAAACAATGTCACAAAGATGATGCAAATGTCGCAAAGAAAAAGCTGAAGAATTCTTCACCAACATAAGAGAAGCAAACAGAGAGATGTTACTAGAACAGGGAAACATTAAGAGGACTGAGAAATGTAAGTATCTCGGCGAATGGATTGAACCCAACTTATCAGAAAGAGCATCATTATGCAAGAGAGTCAGCAAGTTAGTACTAGTCGGTAGTATCGGCTGACTAAGAACACTTACAATAAGAAATGCCTGTCACGCAACCTGAAACTTAAGCACTACACATCAGTCTTACGACCAGAAACCCTGTATGCCATGGAGTGTCTTTCCTTGAGCCGAAGGGGTCTAATAGATAAATTGGAAATCAGAGAGAGGAGAATCCTCAGGAAGATCCTAGGGCTGGTAAAGGAAAATGGGGAATTCAGAATACGGCATAACTCTGAGCTCTACCAACATATTGAGATGCTCTCTGACTGTGCAAGGAAAAGAAGGCTAGCGTTCTATTGCCACGTTGCAAGATTGCCTCCAAACCGACTAACCAACCGTCTGTTCACCTTCTGGCAAAACAAGAAGCTTCGTACCACTTGGTTAACAGAAACCGAGAAGGATATTAGAGAACTGGGAATAACAGATCTCAAAAACAGACAGTCTGTGAGACGTACCCTGAAGGAAGTCCGTGGATTTCAGGAAAAACCTCGAAGGAAAGGTACCCCCTGGAGAGAAGAGAACAAGGAGTTACACCGGCAGAAGATGCGCAATACTGGGCAAAGGTCAAAGCCCAACAGTTGAACAAGCGTGGTCCAAAGTAGGCCTATTCGAAAGAAGAAGAAAGGAATACAAGCCAGGATTGCAGAAAGGAATGAGCTGGCCAAGTTCGTACCGTGCTTGGCTCAGTCCTTAAATCTTGTAGGTGTCCATTCTGCCTCATAATGCCAGGAAGCTATAAACCTATTTGGACTAATTCAAAAAGTATATTGCTTTCTTGTCGACTCCACTGCTTAGTGGAATATTATAAAAAAATATGTTTACCAATTTAAAAGGAAGCAGCTAGTCGAGATGACGAAACATGTTGCTGTGAATGCCATGTTAAATAATTTTCCAAAAGTAGTGGAAGCCTTGGCAGAAGTTAAGCAAACTTCTCATGCTCCAGAAGCTAAGTTAGAGACAGGTCATCTCTTTCAATTTTAAAAAATATTCTCGGCGAAATCAATCAAGTATATATCGAAATTCAAAAAGAAGATATAATCCTTGCGCGATTCGTCGCTTTAATGGGTGGCCTGCTCAAAGCTTTGCCAAAAAATGAGACAAAATTCAATTGAATATTGAATAAAAGAGGCCAGAGAAGTTAAATTTTGCTGTTCTGCCAAATAAACGAATTCCGAAATGCAAAAAACAATTTGATGAGATGTGTAATGACGAATTACGAACAACCTGCTCAGCTCTTTTCTACAGAAATAATGATGGTATTTGATCAACTCATATCAGAAATTAATGAGGTTTGATTGTGCCACCATGCTGAATTTGAATTTTCCATTTCTCAATGGTACTGAAATTTTGAATATGTCAACTGAAGAACTGCAAAAGCATGGAGCAGATCTGAAAATACGAGCGAGATTTAAACGCCATTGAATTCTGCCAAGAACTCTACGTTTTTAAAGAGCAAGGTCAATTTTTATTTGGTGATATAGAAAAGGCTAACGGTTTTTAACTCTTGCAACATCTATGCGCATGATTTGCAGGATGCCTTTCCTAATATGTGTATTGCTCATTGCGCAAATTTACCCTACGCATCCTATACATGCGCAAGCTGTGAGCGAAGTTCTAGCAAACCAAAACTTATTAAAAATTATTTGCGATCCTCTATGAGCCAGGAACGTTTATAGAGTCTCGCAATCTTAGCGATAGATAATGTGCAATTCTCTTGAGATTAATTATGACAAGGCCATAGATTTGTTGCAGAACAAAAGGCTCGAAGAGTAAAATTGTAATTTTAACAAAGAGTAATTTGTAATGTCCGTGTACGTACGAATATTTGTAAATAAATAGGCTTAACACAGAAAGAGCAACGCTAGGTAGATTCTAGTGGCGTTCTTTCCGCGAGGCCTATGTCCATCAGTGGGCTTCTGATGGCTGAAATGATGGAGATGATAAATGTAAAAATATAGACGGGGGCGGTATTTTTCATTTTTTGCCCCGCCTCGAAAAAGTTTAAGATCCGGGGCTGCAGATTCGGTAAGAGAGAATCACATTCATGCACATTTGGAGAAGTGGACTTGGCAGCACACGTTCCCTTAACTGAACGTTAGAGGAACCAGGGCGAAATAAACATCAAGGACGTCGGAGGCAGCTGGCCGAAAAATGAGCAACAAATAAAGTTAATAAATAAAAATCGCAAATGGTGGCAGATATTTGACAACAATGCGATACTGTCAAGACTTGATCACGACCGAATACATGAATTATGTAAATTAAAGCAGAAATGGATAGACAGTACACGACAGCATTGTGTCGTACAGATGGAATGCTGGACACATAGGTCAACAAGCTGTCTAGTATTTTCTGTCTAGTCTATTCTATCTAGTCTTGTCTGTCTAGTCTCGTGTGTCTAGTATTCTCTATCTAGTTTTGGTATATTTTAATCTGTCTTTACATTGAGATATTGAACTAATGAATTCATAGAAATATTTTTTATTTATTTATTTATTTATTTAACCAGTATAATTTTACATGAGCAAATAACATTAAGTAATTACCCGTAAAATCCTGCAGGGGTACACGCAAGTACCTGTTGGCAGGACTGGTAGATCTTACAAACTAAATATAACTTACTAAATATAACTAAATATAACTCCAATATAACTAACTATTATAGAACAATAAACATTTATCCGGACTACACATTTTGCCTGACCCATACCTTTAATTTATTTTTCGTTTTATTATTAATCTTTAACGTTTTTAATTCATTAGGAAGCTCATTAAATAGATTTATAGCCTTTATATAGCTATTTTTTATGCTTACTCTTTTGTCTCTTTGTGGAATCAGTATTCATTTTTTTCTTGTATTACTATCTGATGCTCGTTATTTATTTTTCATGTCATTGAAGTGAAATATTAATGACTCATATGCAAACTGTTGTCTAATGTTCAGAGGTTTGTCACGATTTATGAGATTATTCTTACTAATTATTGTTAATACCCTATTTTGTAAATTTTGTAATAAATTTAGGCTGTTCAAATATGCTCCACCCCAAACTAAAATACCATAACTCATAACACTGTGAAAAAAACCGGCCAAGTGCGAGTTGTGACTCGCGCACCGAGGGTTCCGTACAAACTTGTAAGTAAGGTATCTTTTTTTTTGTGGAGGATGTAGCAAGCACATTCAGTTAACTTGTTAAGGCGTTGCTAGTAAACAAACAAAACTCGTCCCAATTATCATATATATAGTCTTGGTTTAGCAAACAGGAGCGGGTGAGTGACACCTGTGCACTAAAGATAACCCAATTCTTACTATTTGTGACAACCATGAATCACATATTTCTACTAAAGCTGCTAACTATTGTCGTGATAATGGGATTATCTATCTTTTAGTGTTATAATATAACCATTTCATACAATTTCTATTCTGTATTAAAGTGCCCCACGTGATGTATCTAAGTACCCCGTTGGTGGGGCAGAATGATTCAAAATCCATTTTTTACAAAACACGTAATTTTCCTTTTCTATAACAACTTAAACAATTTTGATCCTTGACATTATAATATTTCACTAGACATTTATTACATTTAGCTAGACGTTAAGTTGAAAATAAATAAAGAATATCACGTTTATACTTATGTTATTTGATTTTCAATTTTTATGAATCAATCTGCCCCACTTCCCCTATGTAGATTATAAAGAAAAATTAGACGAAATATAATATATACAGGATGTTACGGGACTTGAGTATGTCGCATGTCGGTTATAAACAAGCAAAATTTAGACATAATATATACCCTGTATATATTATGTATATAGAGCGTTCGTGATGAAATGCATAACGAATATAAACAAAGAAAATTCAGAATAAACAGCTTGGTGCCAACACATGTTTTTTAACCTTCGGACCTAACTGAGGAGGACCTAACTGTATGCAACCCATATGCTTCTGGAGCCTGACAATACCACTACGACAACATTAGTGTATTTTCGTAAGTTTCTAATAGTAAATTCGCATTTTTCTTGTAATTAAACTACATATTTACGGTTGTCTACATATTTACATTTTTCCCTTTACATGTGCTATAAGACACCGCTTCTTGCCAAATTTCATGACTCTAGGTCAACGGGAAGTACCCTATAGGTTTTGATTCCCTTGTGAAATCGCAAAATATGCGACATAAACGGTCATATCTTTTGATCGCGTTGACCTACAAGTTTGATTTCACAGCTGAAAGAGACCGCAGACCCGAGTATTTGATACAAATTTCAACTTGTTACCTCTACGCGTTCCTGAGAAAAATGGTATTGACAGACAGACAGACGGACAGACAGACAGACAGACAGGCAGACAGACGGACAACAAAGTGATCCTATAAGGGTTCCGTTTTCGGTACGGAACCATAAAAATGCCATAGTATATCATCTTTAGAGTGCCTACTTGCATAAACCCTCTAAATTTATAAATCACAAAAATCAAATATTTAATTTTATTTATCAAATTTACTATGTGCTACCTCCATTTCATGTTGAAGTCAAAGCATATTCCTAAATATTTGTAGTATTCAACTCTTTTTAGAATTGTTCCCTCTATTTGGCAATTAATGTCTTTTGGAACGCTATCGATATAGTTTCAAATGTCATGTAGACAGTTTTTTCAATGTTTAAAGACAGCTTATTCGGTGCTAGCCAATTTGAGATTTTATCTAAATAGGTATTCATCTTGATTTCAACATTTCTCCAGGTATCATCAGTAGATATGACAGCTGTGTCATCCGCATATGATATTATTATATCATTAGACATACTTTTTAATAGATCATTGACGTATAAAATAAAAAATAATGGTGCTAATATTGTTCCTTGCGGGACACCTGTAGTTACATATTTGTATTTACTTAAACAACCTTGGGGTGTATGGGGGGCAATGTAGGAGTAGCACCTTTACATTGGAAACGGCCACACCAAGCATTTGCATAGGTGGTTTTCAAGTACTGGGCTCCAGAATGTCCTCAGCTCTCACTTGTTGGCTCCAAGCGCCACACCCTGGTAAACTGCGTTGGTCCGCAGACTAAACCAAGTGAGGGTATTACCGAAAAACTACCGGTATAAGTAGTTGTATCTTGTTGACCAACAGCTTAGGGTGGATGAGTTAAGAAGAATTAGGGCACCTCTTTGCTCTGGGGCTAGGAAACTGACCCCAAAGGCGGAAGAACCCAATTGCAGGGTCAACGGCATAGGGATGCAGAAGGCCCCGAGAAACCACTGCAGTAAAGCCCATAATGGGATTCTCTAGTATAACTATCACGGCATCATGACAATCAAAACAGAATATTCCGGAGTAAAAAGTCCCCCGATCGGATCTCCGGGGGGGGGGGACAGTTTTGAAGAATGAGGCGACGAGAAAAAAACTACGATCAGACGTACACATGAGATTAGGCACATGGAATGTAAGAACGATGGCACACCCTGGAAAAATCTACAACGCTATCCAGGAGATGGAAAGAATGAACATAAAAATAATGGGAATAAGTGAGATGCGATGGAATGGATTCAATTATAGTGATATTGGAGATCATCGTATCTACTACTCTGGAACAACAACCGAAGAGAAAAAACATGGTGTGGGGATCATTGTTAACGGATCAATAGCTAAATGCGTGACAAATTTCGTGCCAATCTCGGAAAGATTAATGCTGCTTCAGATGGATGCCAGACCTGCCAAAATCAATATAATACAAGTATATGCACCAACATCTGATACAAGTGATAAAGATGTAGAAGAACTCTATGCAAAAATAACTGAAATACTTAAAGTACTACCAAAGCAAGACCTGACAATAATAATGGGAGACTTTAATGCTAAAATTGGTAGAGGACGAACAAACGAGTATATAGGTCCATACGGTCTGAGAGAAAGAAACGAAAGAGGAGATCTGTTGAGCATATTTGCAGAAGAGAACGAATTTGTGATAGCAAACACTTGGTACAAGCTTCCAGCAAGAAGACTATATACATGGAAAGCACCTGGAGATACTCCCAATAAAATAATCCGAAACCAAATTGACTACATTCTAATTAATAGAAGACATAGAAATAGTTGCACTTCCGTAAAAACATATCCAGGAGCCGATATCCAATCAGATCATAACCCTGTGGTTGGTGTATTCAAAGTAACAATGAAAGCCATAAAAAGAAAAAACAATATAAACAAATACGATCTACGTAAGCTTAAAATACCAGCAATAGAGGCTAGAGCTCGAGAACTGATTAACAGCAAATACAGAGTAGTACAAGAAGATGGGGACTTTGAAAAGGAAATTGAGTTATTGGTCCACACTGTTAAGGATGTTAAAGAAGAACTTTTGAAGGCTGATAAGGTTAAAAGAAAATCATGGATGACGGATGAAATTCTGTATCTTATGGAAAAGAGAAGATCGTTAAAAAACAGCAACAATACGAGAGAATATGCAGAAATAAAGAGGAGTATCAGAGATAAAATCAGAGAAACCAAGGAGAACGAACATATAGGTCAATGCACAGAGATTGAATAACTACAAGACAAGTACGATAGCTTTAACGTGCACAGAAAAATTAGAGACATGACAAGCAGAACAAAACCGAGAACGATAAATAAATTGGTGGATGGCGAAGGAAAACTGATCATTGACACAGGTGACATAAAGGAAACATGGAGAAGATATATTGAACAACTGTTTCATGATACTAGAGCGGAACCTCCATCCATAAACAACTCGAATGAACCGGAGATCCTGATGGATGAAGTAAAGCAGGCAATAAAAACAATGAAAGACGGTAAAGCACCTGGACCAGATGAAATCCAATCGGAATTCTTTAAACTACTGGATGACGACAGGGTAAAAAATCTGACAAAAATATTCAACCAAATTTATAACTCTGGAAATATACCACAAGAATGGCTAAAGTCAGAATTTATAACATTACCCAAAAAACCAAAAGCAAAGAAGTGTGAAGAGTTCAGAACTATAAGTCTCATGAGTCACCTTCTCAAATTATTTTTAAAAATAATTCACAGAAGAATTTACAGAGTTTGCGAAGAACAAGTATCACCAACTCAGTTTGGTTTCAGAAATGCGATGGGCACACGAGAAGCATTATATTGCACGCAAGTACTATTTCAACGGTGCAGAGATATGAACTCCGACATTTTTGCCTGTTTTGTTGACTACCAGAAGGCTTTCGACAGGGTCAAACACCAAAAAATGATTAACATCTTAAAGGAAACTGGGATGGACGGCAAGGATCTACGAATTATTACGAACCTCTACTGGAACCAAAAAGCCGTAGTGAGAGTAGAGACAGAAAAGAACGAACAAATAGACATAATGAGAGGAGTGAGACAAGGATGTATATTGTCCCCTCTCATTTTTAACATCTATTCTGAATACATATTTAAAGAAGCTCTGGAAGAGTGTGAAGCTGGCATCTCTCTCAATGGCGAAAAAATCATACGATATGCAGATGACACAGTGATGTTTGCAGATAGTATAGAAGGACTAAAACATCTAATAAACAGACTTGTAGAAAAGAGCACAGAATATGGCTTGGATATTAACATCAAGAAGACAAAACTTATGGTCATCAGCAAGTCCTATATTGAAAACTGTGAACTTACTGTCAATCAAGAGCCAATCGAACGGGTGGAGAGGTATACATATCTTGGCACAAATGTTAATGATCGGTGGGATCACTCTCAGGAGATAAAAATTCGCATTGAAAAGGCAAGATCTGTTTTTACCAAAATGCGATCTGTACTAACAAGCCACAACCTAACAATGACTACAAAGCTGAGAATGATGAGATGCTATGTGTTTTCGGTTCTTTTTTACGGAATGGAATCGTGGACACTGACAGAAGCCACCAGCAAAAAGTTAGAGGCATTTGAAATGTGGATATATCGCAGAATGCTGAGAGTCTCCTGGAGGGATCGAATAACCAATGATGAGATGCTCCATAGAATGAACAAGGAGAGAGAGGTTCTAAACACAGTCAAGTGCAGAAAGCTAGAATATCTTGGCCACATCATGAGAAACGAAGATAGATTTCATTTGCTGCAGAAGATTATCCAGGGAAAGGTGGCAGGAAAGAGGTCAATCGGCGCCAGACGAATATCTTGGTTGAAAAACCTAAGAACCTGGTTCGGCATGACGACAACAGAACTTTTCCGTGCCGCAGTGAATAAAGTCATCATAGCCCAGATGGTTACCAACGTTCGGAACGGACATGGAACTTAAAGAAGAAGAAGAAACAACCTTCAAATTTAACTCTTTCTTGTCTGTTTGTCAAGTAACTTTCAATTAGTTTGTGTGCAATGCCCTGATACCATAATTGAATAGTTTTTCCAATAAAATTTTATGATTCACCGTGTCAAAAGCTTTGGCAAGATCCACGAAAGTTATAGCTATTGGCTTACTTTTATCAAGTTTATTATAAATTATATTTGATATTTGATTAAGTGCATCTTTTGTGCCTCTATTTTTAACAAATCCAAACTGGTTATCAGCTATAATGTTGCTTTTATTCGCAAAAATCAAGATTCTATTATATATGACCTTTTCTAATAATTTGGCCACGTTAGAGATTAATGATATAGGTCTGTAATTTGATACGTAACTCTTATTTTTAGCTTTATGTATGGGTAACACATCAGCACATTTCAAGGCTACTGGCCATGTACCATTTTCAATATATAAGTTGATTATATGTGCAATTGGTTTTGATATATTCTCCAACATTAGTTTAAGAGTTTTTACATTTATATTGTCTACTCCGCCGCTTTTCAAATCCATATTGTTTATGATGTTTTCAATTTCTAAACTATTAGTCGGTGCCAGAAAGATAGATTTTGAATTCATAGATGGACTTTTAACGTAAATATTTGTGGGTTTCCGTATCTTATCGCTTATTTTTTTACCAATATTACTGAAGTAAGAATTGAATTCGTTTGCTATTCTAATGGGCTCTGTAATTATATCCATATCTTTATTGTAAATTTGCTTTATATTGTCATCTTTTCTGTCGCTTTTCCCGACTTTATATTTGATTATTTCCCATAAGTGTTTTGGATTTTTTTGATTCCTTTTTATTAGTTAGCTATCGAATTTTATTTTTGCTTCTGTAATGACCTTATTCAGAATCCTAGTGTAATTCTTATATTCTGTCTTGAGCCTATCGTTTCCTTGATCATATTGCCAGACCTTATATAATAATTCTTTCTTACTGCATGAAACTATTATGGCCTTACTAATCCATTCCTTTCTTGGTTTTGTTTTGTCACGTTTATTGCTCTTTTTCACGTTAACAGTTGCATGACCTACACAGTTTTATATATTATTAATGAGAATATTTAGACTTAGAGAATTTGTTTATATTATTAATGAGAGTATCCCAGTTTACATCATTAGCTATGTTTTTTAATTTTATATAATTTATTGCTGTTTTGATATCTTTATCCGTATTTCTTTTAAGTTTTGTAAGTGATATAAATATTGGATAATGATCTGTTAGGGAGTCTATGAGTTTAAAGGTATTAGTTTTAATTGTTTCAGTTTTGATAAATATATTATCTATGCATGTTCCAGAATTTTTTGAATCTGATGGTCTTGTTATACCCTGAAAACCTGGTTGGTACCCTTTATCTAGTAAATTGCATAAGAATTCATTGCTTAAGTTATCATCATCATCATTTCCTTTACTCCTCGTGGGAGCATAGGGCATCAACAAACGCTCTCCATCTGATTCTATTCTGAGCCAGGGCCTTTACCTCGCGCCACTCTTTTCCGCTTGCCCTGGCTTCCTGTACGACTGTCCTCCGCCACGTGATTTTTGGTCGGCCTCTCTTTCTTGAACCTTGGGGGTTCCAGTCAAGAGCTTCTTTTGCAATATCCCCCTCCGGCCTTCTAAGTGTGTGTCCGATCCATTTCCACTTCCTTCTTCTTATTTGGGTTTCAAGACGCTACATATTTGCTTTTTTCCAAAGTTCAATATTTGCTATGGTATTGGGCCAAAATATTTTAAGTATTCTTCTCAGACACTTGTTCGTGAATACCTGAAGTTGTGATACTATGGTGGTAGTCACTTTCCACGTTTCGCTACCGTAAAGAAGAACTGATACTACATTAGATTTGAAAATTTTGAGCTTTAAGTTACGGGAAGTTTTTGTTGAGTTCCACAGATTGTTAAGCATTCCCAATGCCTGTCGCACCTTCTGTATCCGTTGTTTTACGTCTTTATCAGCACCACCATCCTGTGAAATAAGGCTTCCAAGGTAGCAAAAACTATCTACTACCTGTACTTGCCAGCCATCTATCTCCAGGTTGCAGGGGGCTGTCGCATTGATCTTTATCAGCTTGGTTTTATCAACATTGATTTTCATTCCCACCTGCATTGCGTACTTTTTGAGAGCCTCCAACTTTTTTTACATATCTACTTTCGTGTGGGACAGGAGACAGATATCATCGGCAAAATCTAGGTCTTCTAAATGCCTCACGAGCGTCCATCGAATTCCCCTTTTTTTTTTTATTTATTTTTTTTTTTTTTTTAGCTTGTTATCGTGAGTTATTAAATCTATGTTAAAATCACCTATAATTAGATGATTCTTTGTTTCACTCTTGGTATTTAATAATTCTTTTCAGTTCATTATAAATTCAGATGTTGGTAAATCATGAGATCTCTACAAAGCTGATATCTCTAAGTTAATTTTATTGCCAAATTTAATACAAGAGTTCAATACATTGAGTTATCCAATCTCTATAGTCTCTGTATTTTCTTCTATATTGTTTTCTATGTATACAACAACACCATCAGATTTGTTAGTCCTACTGTCATTATAATAAATTTTATAACCTTCTAATATAAAATAGTCTTTGAATTCTAAGTTCCAGGATTCCGCACATATTATTATGCAGGGTTTTATTTCTAGTCTTTCAATAAAAACTTGAATTTTGATAAAATTTGCATTTAAGCTTCTGATATTAATATATAGAATCTTATCGTTATATATTTTCGTGTTTTTATTGAGAGAGACCAGGTCAGAAATAGTTTTTTCAATTTCAGTATTGTGGTCCATATTACTCATTTCTTTGGTTGTGGGTTTGGTGACTTCGTAAGTTGGCTAAGCTGGAATGACGTGATGCTGATGATGAATGCAGTGTGTCGCTGGAGTTGGTTCTTCTTAATGTCATTCTTCTTCTTGCAGTCCTTCTCCTACCGGAGGTTGGATACCATCATGACTATTCTTATCCTGTTCACCGCTGCTCTGAACAGTTCCGTGCAGCTACAGCTGAACCACTCGCGCAGGTTCTTCAGCCAGGATACTCTACGCCTACCAATACTCCTGGTTCCTTTAATTTTTCCCTGCATAATAAGTCTTAGAAGACTATATTTGGGGCTTCTCATAACATGGCCTAGATACTCCAGTTTCCTTTTCTTAATGGTCAGCACGACTTCGCATTCCTTTGTTACTTTTTCAAGTACCTGTTTGTTGGTGACTTTATCTTTCCAGGATATTCTAAACATTCTGCGATAACACCACATCTCGAACGCTTCCAACCGTTTTAGTTCAGGTTTCTTTAGGGTCCAGGCTTCAACTCCGTATAGCAGGGTAGAGAACACATAACAGCGTAGTATTCTAATTCGTAATTCTATATTAGTGTCTCTGTTACAAATAAACTTTTTTATTTTCATAAACGCTGATCTTGCTATCTCCACCCTTCTTCGTATCTCACCTGCCTGGTCGCTTGTTTTGTCTAGCACGGTTCCAATATGTTTGTAGGAATCTACTCTTTCAATTATGATATTGTTGATATTTAGTTGCACTTGTTGGTTATGTGCCTTAGAAACTACCATACACTTAGATTTTGAAAGATTCATTTGAAGTCCATAAGCTTCACATTGGTGGTTTACTCTTTCGAGTATGTGTTACCGTATCGTCGGCATATCTGATGTTATTTATTACCTCTCCGTTTATGTTTATACCTATTGGTTCTCCTAACAAAGCTTCTTCAAATATAGCTTCACTGTATATGTTGAATAATAGCGGGGATAGGATGCAGCCTTGTCTAACTCCGCGGCGTATTTCTATTTCGTCTGTCAGTTCATTTTCGATTTTTACAACTGCACTTTGTCCCCAATATAGGTTGGTAATTATCCTGACGTCTTTCCGGTCTAAATTCTTTCTAAGTATTAGTTGTTGTAATTTGTCATGCTGAACTTTATCGAAAGCCTTTTGGAAATCGATGAAGCACACAAACAGGTCTTGATTTATATCTAGGCATCTTTGAAAAAGAATATTTATTCCGAAGAGTGCTTCTCTTGTTCCAAGCCCTTCTCTAAAGCCAAATTGGCTATCACTTATGTCCTCTTCTAGTTTTCGATAAATTCTTTTATGGATGATTTTTAGAAAGATTTTTAGTGCATGGCTCATAAGTGCAATAGTCCTATAATCTGTGCACTCCCTAGCATTTGCTTTTTTAGGGATCAATACAAATGTCGATAAAAGCCATTGTTTCGGTATGATGCCTGTGTCATATATTGTGTTAAACAGGTCTAGGAGACTATCTATTAGGTGTTCATCGAATAATTTTAATATCTCAGCTGGTATTTGATCCGGCCCCGTAGCCTTTCTTGGCTTCATACTGTTGAGGGCATATTTGAGTTCATGTTTCATTATTTTAATGTCATTGCGTTATCTATTTTACCAATATATCGTTGGATAACCGGGTTGTCCGGGTAATCTGTTGTTTCAATGTATCTTTTGATTTTATATCGAAGCACTTGGCACAGATGGCTATCGTTCGCGACGTGTTTTACATCAAATTTTGTTTTGTATTTTTTGTTACTAAAATTACAATTATTGCAGCACAATTCAGACTGTCTGCGACAATCTATTGAATTATGAGAGTCAGCACACTTTAAATATGCCTTTTCATTTATACATTTCTTGCTACTGTGTCCAAATCTACCACAGTTCAAACATGGTTGTAGATTTAGATCGTTATAGACTTTACAGTTCTGATATCCTACAAAGATTCTATTGTTGTTTTCCTTAACTATCTTGTATAATTAAGAGGTTACTTCAACTATTATGCTTTCCAGATTACTTTTTTTGTTTAAAAATGTATGTACTACTTCACACTTCGTGTCACAGCCTTTGAAGTTCCTTGTGTTTATATCTGTTTCTAATTCTTTTAGGTCCATTGATTCGTAATAGTCGACTCCTACTATTTTTAATCTTGGTTTATTCACCACTTCTTTTACTATTGTACACATATCCGCCAATTTCTTATTCATACACTTGACAGTTTCCTCGGCACTTTTAGGGTTCATACAACTTATGATTATTTCGTTGTCGTTTTTGCAGTACATTTTTTTTTATTTGAATTGTCTTCTCTTTGTTTAAATTTTGCGTTACACTTTTCTTTAAATCAGTTGTATCTTTCTTATTTTTCTTCTTTAATATTATGTTTGGTTCATGTTCTTTTTTAGACTGTACTCCTGATAGTACTTGTGCGTATGGTTTGCTGTTATTAATATTGTCTTTTTGTAGTAGTGTAATAAATTCCTTCATAATTACGTTTTTATCATGTAGTTCAATGTTTACTTGTTTTAGTACATTATTTTCCTTTCTCAAGTTAGTTATTTCAATATTGTCTTCTTTCCTATCGTAACTATTACCTTCATACATAGTATCCCTATCATTTGATATCTCATTTCTTAGTGCATCCTTCATATTATATTTCACTTTTGCTATAATGGTTCTGGCATCTTCATTTAGCGTCGCTTCATCGTAGTTTGAGGTTAGATTTATATGAGAATGTTCTGGACAAATTACTAGAACATCACTGATATATTTTATGCTATTTAATTTATTGAAGTCACTTATGTGATACACATTTTCACAAACTACCGTGCCAACTCTTGTGCCTGGATGACATTTATATGTTTTCTCTCGCATATTGAATTGAAAAATTCACTTTGTTTTTTACCACACTTATATTATGTAAAAATGTTATATAACTTATTATTCACAGTTATATAAATTTCTACACATATCACGACTCGAGTTTCGACGTTTGACGGTCATTTTCAAACTTGAAAATGACCGTCAAACGTCGAAACTCGAGTCATGATATGTGTACAAATTTATATAACTGTGAATAATAAGTTATATAACATTTTTACATAATATAAGTGTGGTAAAAAACAAAGTGAATTTTTCAATTCAATGTAAGTATGGATTACCACGTAGTAACTGTCGCAACCATCCTATTTATATTTTCTCTCGCACTTTATCTGGCGGTAAACCACCACCCGTTGACATTTTTGAATATATATTGATCAATTGTTTCAATATATTATTCCAATATTAAACTGATAAATTCACACATTATGAACATTGTCGTTGTAATATAAATCAGATAAACCAAGCAATTAATTATTAATAAACTTGTGATTAATAATCAATAATCGTTGATTTTATTTATTCATATAACAATGACTAACAAAAACCAATAATAAACTAGATATGTTGTAATTTGATAGAAAGGGAATATTCAATGATATAATATGACTATAATAAAGCAATAACAAATCATTTTGTAATTTGATAAATGGGAAAATGATCCTGCGAACCAAATCAGCAATCAACCAAATAATTTTCCGTCAATGACCAATATGACAATGACCAATATGTCAATCAATGAAACACTAACCAAGGAATCCATCAGCCAATAATTGATAAATATTGACCAATAAACCAAATACAGTATAATCTCGGTAATTCGGATGTTATACAGTCGGGTATTTAGGCTCTTTATGCGGCCAAAAATCGATTTCCTAGAATATGTTCCAGGTAAAAAGAAGTATATCCTGATAATATTAAATCGACATAGAACAATATACAACCCTTTTTTTAGTCACTTGTTTAAGTACGCACCGTATTATTAGTCGTAATTCGATCTCTGTTGTAAGTGTGTGTAATTAGTTCTCGGCCTCCTCGAAAATACAGTTCTTTAAAAAACAATTTTTTTTTGGAGTTTGTTAAGAAAAAAATCCAATATATCAGGTAATACCACATATATATTTATCGATTTTTTGTAAATTTATTGAATAATTACTAATAATTTTAAGGATACAAAATGGTAATCGAAAAACGGTAATCTTCAAAAAGGTTTTTGTTATACTTCCGCGTGCGTCCCCGTGGTTTTTTAAGTTATAAAAGAATAAATAGCATGTGTACTAACTAAAAACCCAAAATTAGCCTTGGACTCCCGTGAAAACGATGTTTTTATCGATAGTTTGTGTTTTGTTCCAGTATCCGAAGGTACTTCAGGCGCTCGAGTAGTAACGTGTAGATTTCTTTTTGACAAAACCAGGAACAAGATTTACCAAATTTTGACGAAAAGTTGTGCTACCTTCATACATATATTTTATCACAAGATGGATATTGTGAAAGCCAAATGAAGAAAGTTAAACATAAATTCTCCCATTTAACGTAACAATTAAAAAAAGATGGGCACTAGCGCATAAAAAACAGAAATTTTCTATAAAAACCATGACAATTGGTTACAAGGAACATTCGAAATTCCGAGGGTTAAACGACGTTCTAGTGGCCGACCAACAAAATCGTTTAAAGCAGCAAGTGAAAGGAGCAAACGCAGAAAAACAATTGAAGTGCGCAGTATTGTCGAGAAAGGTGTGTTAGTGTTTGTTCAAGTTGGAACGCGTGGGCGCGGTGGCGGGTGCGGGCGCGGTAGACGTGGCGAGTTCGTGTTCACATTGGCCGCCTAGCGTTTGCGCGGGTGTGAACTGTTGTCAGGTTAGGTTAGGTAAGTATACTAACCTAGGTTTAACTGTTGGTGAGTATACTAAGCTAAACAGCACTAATAAACTCTTCTGTATTAAAAGACATGATGAAAACATGCTATCCTTTCTAGCGATAAGTTCGTACTGGTTGAACTTACAGACGTCGCGAGTGAATCGCGCGTTCCGCCGCTAGTTCGACGTGAACACAAAAAAACATCTCACGCGTTTGATATTGCCGCGAGCGCGCCGCCCGCGCCAGTCGTTAGCTTGCCCGCTACTTAGACCACACGTGCGTTTCGTACGTGAACACTTACGATATTACGCCATATGTTCGATATTTCGTGACCGCGCCCGCCACCGCGCCCGCGAGTTAACGTGGATGAGCACTTAGTGCGACCTGCTCAATCATCTCTTCAAAGCTCTGGAGAGAGAATTCTCGTTGCAAATTCTGAAAGATATAACAAATTTTCCGCAAAAAGCTCAAAATTACCAAACAGCATACAAAAAGTCAATGCACGGAAAAAGGTCACAACTTGATCCAATGGCCGCTCTCTCAATATTTGTAGAAGCCGATCTCTCAAGGCGGCAATATGAAGTTATTAGAATCAGTTATTAGTATCAACGATTATTATCCAAGTTATACCATTGTGCAGCAAGCAAAAAAAGATTTGTTATCCGGAAAAAACAGTCTATCGGGTAACTGAATTGTGCTGAAATTAACTTGCAGCATTTATTGGACCACACAGAAAAACGTTTGGCTACATATTTGGAGGATGTATTGATGACATTGAATATACAAGAGCGTAAATCATTGACGCTAATTTCGAAATGGGGATGTGACAGATCGCAACAAACACAATATAAACAGAAGTTGCAGGAAGAAGATTCCACAGACCACAATATTTTTCAAAGTTTAGCTTTGTTCCACTGCAATTGGTTTGTAGCATAATCAAAAAAGTTGTTTGGCAAAATACAACCCCCTCTTCGCCCCGCCAATGTCGACCAATGAGGATACGGTTTGTCAAGAAACAGTGGATATTACAAAATCCAAAATCGCGTATGTAGAAGAAGCTATAAACGCTTTACAAAATAGCGAATTCATGAAAGGAAAGAGCTCTATTTCGATTAAGCATTTATTGACGCTAACTATGGTGGATGCCGAAGCATGCAATACTGCCACGTCATCTACCTCAACTATGAAATGCTACATTTGTGGTGCTACCTCCAAACACTTTAATGACCTTAAGGTTACAAGAAATGTCTCCACAAACGCATTACAATTTGGCCTTTCTATATTGCACGCTGGAATACGCTTATTCGAGAGTATTTTCCATTTGTCGTATCAAATTCCCGAGAAAGGCCGTGATACAGGCGAGACTCCGAGAGAAAACGGGCATGATCGTTGATGTGCCTAAAGCTGGATACGGCAACACTAATGATGGTAACACTAGCAAGAGATTTTTCGCCAATCCAGAGATGGCATCTGAAATTACCGGTATTGACTACAACCTAATAATACGAATCAAAGTGATTTTAAAGGTAATTTCTAGTGGTCATAAAGTGGATTTGGAAAAATTTGCTAAATACGGATATGAGACCGCCAAAATTTGCGTGTAATTATATCCCTGGCATCCCATCACTCCAACAATGCACAAAATCCTTATCCGTGGAAAAAGCACTGTTACCTATAGGATTACTGTCCGAAGAGGCAGCAGAGGCGTGCAACAAGCACTTTCGTTCATACCGGATGAATTTCTCTAGGAAATTCTCGAGAGAGCAGTGCAATTTAGATGTTATAAACAGATTATTGCTCAGCTCTGATCCACTAATTACTAGTATGAGGCCGAAACCAAGAAAAGGATCAGTGATGCACAGCAAAGAAGCAATGTAAATGCTTGTTTCCGCCGAACCCATTAATAAAAACGACGAAAGTTCTTCAGAAGAATCTGCGGAGAAAACTGGGGAATGTCGAACTGACGACGAGGTCTGAGACTCTTCAGGTTAACTAATAAGTTTTCTTGTTTCATGAAAAATTTAGATTTTGCTTCATTTCCCTGAATTAAAGTTTTCTTAATATACTATTTTTTTCCTATTTATTTAAACTCCTATGTACTTCAAACAACTATAACAACAATAAATAAACATAAAAACCGATTTATAATGTATATAAACTAAGAATTCATTTTGGTAGGCTAAATCGCTGAAATACCCCAATGTGCGTTGGTTAATCGGACGACACGTCCAGTAATCCGGCAGTCTGAATACCGCTCGCGCTCTTCTCAACCAACCACTCTTTCTTATAATCCGGCGGTTGTCTGGTCCCATATGTGTCGGATTATCGAGATTATACAGTATTTTATTATTTAAAAAATAAAAAATGCACCATTGAGCAAAATGCTGAATCAAACATGCCAATTAAATATAAGCTAAAAACGAGGTAGTCATTGATTGTTTGAACCATATAGCAATGTCCAATAAACGTATGAGAAACTGCTTTGTAATTTGATAAATGGTAGATGAACAAATGAGCCAATGATTACATTTTTAATTAATTTCCGCAATGATTATTCCAACAATTACAAATGAAACTGTTGACTAATGATTTTGGAAACCTATATCAATGACCAATAAACCAATAAGAAACCATTTTTTTTAAATTGATGCATTCAAAATGAAGCAACTAACTAACGAACCAATACAACTAATTTTTTAATCAGTAATATTGAACTCACTTTAGGTCCCTGCAGCAGACATAAGACGTTTTGTAGTCGATGTAGACCCAGGCATCGACGACTACCAAGCCTTAGTTCTACTGATCCACGCGGACAATCAAGGCTTGATCAAACTAGAATGCATCATTTCTACCAAAGGAAACGCACGGTACGAGATTGTATGGATAAATCTCGCTAGATTGTAAATAGCTGCTGAGCGCACAGACGTTAGTTTACACATTGCTTTTTAGATTTGCTCGAGATTCATCACATCTCTTTTTAGATTTAGTCCGATAATTTTAGATTCCCATTCTCTTTAGATCATTCAAGCCGATCCTCCCCGAAAACAAAAACGAGCCAAAGTTAAACAAAGTTAAACGGTTCGGCATAGACGGTTTTTCCAATACAACTTATGCGTACGTAAAGCGAGGGAATTATCGGAAAAGCAGTGAGGATTATAATATTATAAATCCAAGTGGTCTGAACATTTTGTTCGAGGAGAATCCCAAGCAGATCGCTGTCATAATTCTCGGCCCTAGCACGACCATCGCCTTTAAATTGCGGATGAACCAGTTTTTGGCAAGTCATTTGAAAGAAATCATCATCATGGGCGGAAATTACAAAGGTAAAAGTTATACTTGCTGGCGTGTAAGATGATCGCTAGTTTTGGTTTCAGTCAGGGAAGCTGAATTTCGTGTGTTGGCCGATCTTGAAGCCGCTTGGATTGTTTTAGCAACCGCAGAAAGGCCAATCACCTTGTTCACTTGGGAAGCCTGCACTCAAGATCCTATTACATTGGTAAGTTTACTGTGAATAAAAAAAGACTAGATAAGACCAGACCAAACTAAGACATTAATTGTCAAACATTATTCTTTTAGAGTTGGCGTTGGACTGAAAAATATATCCAATCCAGTTTGGGAAATATTGGAACAAGCCGAAACCATACTTTACGCGGACAAATCGCCGACGGATACGTGGTTGTATTGCGATTCTATGACCGCACTATCCGCCATTTATCCAGACGCAATAACGAAACAGAGTCTTCATTACGCAACGGTTGCTCTAGAAGGAAACGACCGGGGTTTGATAATAGTCGACGACGAGAATAACAAACCAAATGTGAATATAATCGAAAGCATTGACGTGGATTTGTTCAAAGAAGTTTTCGTCGATTCTTTTGTCGGCATTTGCAAAGATAGGAATTGTACATATCAATTGTAATTCTGATTGATTTAGAAAAATAAATTATCATTCTCCAAATTGTCATTTGGAGCCTCATTAAATAATGCTATTGTTAACCCATTGAGTACTTTACCAATATGTAATTTATTCGCTTTATCTCGCTTACCTTATCTCGAAAAACTTATTACCAATTAAACCCCAAACGTTTATTTATTTATACACTATATACATACTTATTCTACATATTAATACTTACTTATTTAAATAAGAAATAAAGGAATGTAGATAAAAGCAATTCAGTGTGCCGCAGCCGATTCCCCCTCGCTGTAGCCGTTCTCTAATTTCATTTGCTTCCGAATTTCCCGGTTCTGTTGCAACAGCACCGGCAGTTTTAATTCTAATCTAGACTAGACTAAACATGTTTGATGAAGGATAGGGTAGACTAAGCATAAATAAACAATACTAAACTAGAAACAGACTAACACCTGCCAAGCTTGACTAACTAATCGTTCTCTGCAGTTATTTTTCTTGTTTAGTTCTTTTAATAGTCAGGGTAATAGTCAGACGGACAGATTAAGAGTTTTCTTTAGATTTCACCTAATCTCGTTCAGGACATTATATACTAAAATGTTTAAAACTTGACTAACCAGGCGTTTTCTGCAATTACAGATGAATGGAAGAACAAAATTTAGTTTAGTTTATTTGATAGTCAAGGTAATAGACATTGGATTAATGAGTCAAAAATAAAATAAAAATAAAAAACCTGACAAGCAGCAGTGTCAGCAGTACCATAGTGAGGCTACTGAGGGATTTCTTCGTTAAAGTCCCATTACTGGAAATCCATGGGCGCTTGCTGCGCCAGCTCTAACGGCCATGGCACTGCGGCGCAGAAAGCAAGGAAATACTACTGCGTTAGAGCGAGGCCACACGATGCGTTAACGGTGCGGTGCAATTAATTTGAGCTATAGGGTGCCACACGGGCAGTACGGCACCGCAGTCGAACGTTGTTTACCGCGGTGCGCCGCAACGTCAATGACTCAACCTATTTTTGTCTGTTTGTTGTATCATCGTGTGTTTTATCCCATAATGCAGGTCTTTCTTGTACTAAAGATATAAGGAAATCAATATCAATATTATCGGTACTCATCGTAAGAAAGATAAATATTAATATTTATAAAATATACACGTTCGATACAATATTGCGGTGGCGGCATGAAGCACTCCGGCATCGCAGCGCATCACCCATCCCCGCCTCGTCTCGCAGTTCACAAGCTACGGTGCGACGCCGCACGGCGGCCCAACGCATCGTGTGACATGGCATAGTGATTTGTATGTAGGACGACGTTGCGGCACCTCTCCGGCATACGTAACGCATCGTGTAGCAGTGGCGGATCCAGCGAGGGACAATGAGGGCAATTGCTCAGACTGAGAATATAATAACTTGATTTTTAATTTTTTTTAAATATTTACCAAATAATTAAAATAAATATACACATTTATACAACATAAATTTTAAATCATGTATTTGCTTTGTGCTACCTCTAAAAAAGTTTTAAAAAGCTAGCAATATATTATTCAGTATGCTCACGCAAATTCCGATTTGGATTCGTCCGCTGGCCGCTGCATCGACTTACGAAGTGGAGAGCGAGTAGGAAACGCACTGAGCGTCATAAATAAGATAGTGAAAGTATTACATGTTTCTCGCACCCTAGGTAGGTACACATTATGTATTAGGGGTGCCGGAAAGTAATCCATTTTTTTAAATGTTGTGACTTCTAACTTCTTATACTGGTTTCTGTCAGCAGGTAAACTGATTATGTCAAATAAGTTTAGTTGGCTAAACGTCAGTCTACCATTTTTAGCTGAGTTTCGATTATTTGAGTGAACCGTTTAAAAATGGCAAGTCAATTTGTAAACGAAGTACACCTGCGCCATTGTGTGTGATTTTTCTTTGATCAAGGTTTAAAGGCTACTGCAGCGGTGGAATCAATTAATCCAGTATACGGCAAGACCGTAACAGAAAACAAATGCCAATTCTGGTTCAGAACGTTTAGAGAAGGTGATACCAATCTCTCAGATGCTCCACGAAGTGGAACACCTAGTGATTTCAAAGAGGATGCTTGAAAAGACCTGGTGGAATCAGATCTGCGACTTACCATTCAAGAAATGTCTGAAAGACTCTCTGCATCCTGGTCAACTGTTGAGGAACACTTAAAAAAGATTGACAAAGTCAATAGATGTGTGGGTTTCGCATGAATTAAACGAAATTCACAAACAACAGCGTCGAATGATTTGTTCTTCTTTGATTACAAGGCCATACACAAATTGCCACACACATTGCCACCTGGTATAACGATAACTGGATAAGTATACCGACAACAATTGACCAGGATGACTGGGAAATAAAGTTAAAAACGTCCGGCGTTGGTTAACAGAAAAGGCGTAATCTTACTTCACGGTAATGCAAGACCACATTCTGCGAAAGAAACCCAAGAACATTTAAAACAAATGGGTTGGGAAGTTTTGCCACATCCGCTATATTCTCCAGACCTGGCGCCATCGAATTACCACTTACTCAGATCATTAGAACATCATATTCGGAATAAAACATATAGGATTCAAGATGATATCGAAAATGACTTCAACTCATTTTTTTAATCAGAATACACCTGAATTTTTAAAAAGGGTATTCAAAATCTGGCAACACGTTGGGAAGAGTTAATTCAAACGATGGAAATTACATTTTGAGTTAATAATAATAACATTTTGTAAAAAATGATTTTTAATTTTTTTGTAAAAAAAAATGGATTACTTTCCGGTACACCTATTATTAATACTGTGGGATTCTCAAAATAAAATATACCATTAGCTATTAAAATGAGTAAAATAAAACGTTGGATTCTTATTTAAAAAAGAAAATTTTGATGTGCGCGACTATGCTGAACAAGAAGAAGCAAATGAAGCAATTCCATTAAATTCACATTTACTGAGAACCGATAATAACGAAAATCAAGACAATATTAAATTAAATCTATCTTAGTCGAAAATGAAAACAAAAATCAGAACCCGGACTTTCTCATTCTACAAATTTTAGTGGTGATTTGCAACCGACCATATCATGTGATTTAGGCCTTTTGATCGGAAAACCGATGGATGACTTTCCAAAGTGCTATTTTCTAGAACATAGTTATACAAACATGAAGACGGAGCAACAAAGCAAATAAAACGGTATTTATCTTGGCCTCATGTACAAAAGTATCATTGGTTAGTATATTTGTCGCAGGGAAATGTTAAAATTAGAGATTTGATCAAATCCCTAAGGGTTTTGATCAAATCACGGAAGATGTTAAAATAAAAATTCAGTGAGTCATTTCCCTAAATAAAGTTAGTGATTTGATCAAATCCCTGAACTGTTTTAGTGAAATGATGAAATAAAGTAAGGACGCGCACGGCTCTACGGTTCTCTTGTTACCACTCCCACTCTTGTTACCACTCTTTATCTCACCGCTCGCATCCGGCGACCGTGCCGTCATATAAGTAGCGCCCAAACATCACGCAAGGAAAGTTATATTTTTATTATTGTTTTCTATATTTCGAGTTTTATCAAGTACCTACCGTAGAAAAATGGGTTCAGATATAGAAAAAAATCAAACACTGACCGAAATAAATTCAAATTTTGTATCTCAAGAACAGTTTAATGAAACTATCAAGTCCTTTTTGAACAAACGGCATGCTACAGAAAAACCTTTGTGGACTCGTGAAAGAATAGAAGGAGCTACCACAGTCGTTGAACAATTTAAATTAGCACCATTACTTAAACTGCAACGGACACATAAACAGTACTATTATGGAAGAAAATACGATGTTATGGAAGTAGGTACTAAAAAATCTTTGATTTTGAAGAGAAAGTTTGACTCCGATGCAGTTGTGAAAATAGTGCCAATGGAAAATTTTTACCACATACTCCGGGAAACCCATCAGTCAACTGGTCACGGAGGAAGAGATAAAATGCTGTACAGTTTAAAAAACAAAATACCTAATACCTACTGCAGTTGTACTGGAATTTCTAAAACTGTGCACGGTATGTCAGTCTAAAGAAAATCCAAGAAAAGGAATCGTTGTTTGTCCAATTGTATCTAGAGACTTCAATCATCGAAGCCAAGTCGATTTAGTTGACTTACAGTCGACCCCACTACAAATGAACTATGAATGAACTACAAATGATGAACACTATGAACTAAAAATGGTTATTAAACTATCAGGACCACGCGACGAAATTCAACTTTCTTTGACCGTTGACTTCAAAAAGAGCTGCTGAAGTAGCAATGGAGCTATTAAAAATATTTTTGGAAGTAGGTTGTCCTCATATACTACAAAGCGCCGTGAGTTTACGGCTGCTGTCATACAAGAATTAACAAGTTTGTGGCCAACGTGCAAAATTGTAAATGGTAGGCCTAGACATCTAGCTAGTCAAGGATCTGTTGAGCCTACAAATCAAGATATTGATTTACTTTGTTCAATTCCAGAAGAATTCCTCTTTTCATTGGACCATTAAACGATCACCTTACCAAGCTTTATTTGGAACAGAACCAAAAACAGGACTACAATCTAGTCATATTTCAAAAGAGTTGCTTGAAAAACTTGTTACTGAAGGGGACTTGGATCTACTTCTTAATCCGCAGGACCATGACATAATTTTAACACCAGAAGACTTACCAGCAGCTGCCTTAGAGAACAACAACGACGCTTCAACTTCAAAAGATCTACCAGCATCTGAGTTAATTAATTACTATGCCTCAACTTCAAATGACCTATCAATAGTTAAATTAACCAACAATAATATTTCAACGATCACACGATCTACCAGAAACTGAATCAATTTCTTTATCGACAGCAAGACAACTCGAACCAGTTAATAACTCTAGTTCAACTTGTTAACTGCGTCAACAGTTAAAACATCTGTAGTGTTACTTGCATCAGAAGATAAAGCAGCTGTCGGTGACAATAAAGCATGTTGTGTTGTTTGTGAAATGGGATATACTGGAGCCTATTCATGTGACATTTGTAAAAATCCGGTGCACGCAATATGTGGGAATAGAGTAGGAGACGGAAAAGAAACGCTTTTCAAATAGCTACTACAACATTTACCGAAACAGTTTCATAGACTAACGTAAGTCTGCGTTAGATTGCGGGAAAATTATCCTTATTTGGAGGTCAAGGATTTAAGAAGTGTTTCTGTTGCCAATCCAAAATACAATGCAAAACAAAAAAATGTGCCTGTAAAAAAAGTAACGTACTTTGTAACTCGAGGTGCCACAAGTCAACAACATGTTTTAATAAAAATGATTGAACATTATTATTTATGTCAAAAACAATATAGGTAAGTCATTTTTTTTCAAATTTAAGTTTTAATTTTGAACCGCATCTACCGAATTATTTAGATCCTCTGTGTAAAAGCCATACAAGTTTCAGACACATTAATTGCATCAATAATAATATGGTTTATGGAAGGTTTATACACAGAAGATGTAAATAAGCCCGTAGATGCGGCTCAAAGTAAAAACTCAAATTTGAAAAAACATTGAATTATTTGGTTTTGTAATGAACGATTCAATTACATTCACTAAAGATGTTTAAAATTTTAATAAGAATATTCTCTTTTTTTGTTCCTTTTTTTCTATTTGTTTAGTTAATTACTTTTGTTGACTATTGTTTTATTACCTACGCAACTATGAGACATTTGTTAGTCAACGGACATTTATATGTAAGTATCAAATAAAAATTTTATTTCGTTAGTGAAATATGTCTGTCATGTTGACAAATTGACTAATGTTTATTAAATATCAATAAAATGTAACAAAAATCCATGGCAAGTATACCTAACAATTGTCGTAAATAATTTCAACATTTACATGCTGTGAAAACTACAGAAATAAATTAAATTTAAAAACTATTGCAAGAAAAAAATATTATTTCGAGAGTTGACATCATTCGAGAGTTGACATCCAACGCGTGCGGTTGTATTCAGTTAGCGGAAAGTGTGAGTGAATTATTATTATTATAAAGTGTATTTCGAAAGCTATTTTTCCATAATACCCTTTATTATTATCAGAGAATAGTATCGAATTATTAAAATGTCCAGAGAACTTAGATCGAACATCCCGTCGACAAAACAGTTTGAAATATTAACTGCGTTCCTACAAAGTGAAAATTTCGGTGAATTTATATCTGAAATTGTAAAAAAAGAAGTACAACCGCTGCTTACTGCCATCTCGGAACTATCTAAACAAATAGAAGTGTTAAGTGAAGATAAGAAGAAAATCTCAACCCAGCAAACTATTGTTGAGAAGGAAACTGCTAATATACCCAAAAATAAATCCCAAGAAGGAGATTCGGCATTGGAACTTGACGATAACAGTGACAACAAACACTCAAGACAAAAAAGCGAATTCGATCGAGATTGGTGAGGGCACCACAAAAAATCTATACAATCAACCGCAGATAGATAAATCTACTCGAAATAATAAAAACAATGGAAATATATCTCAAGAACAACCATGGGCGGTACAGCGACATAGGAAAAGGGATACACGGAAATCTAATGTAATTCATGGAACTAATGATGACGTAACTGAGATAAAAGCAGCAATGCGCTATAAACATCTACATGTTTACAAGCTAGACCCCCAATTAAGTGAGGAAGATATTACCACATATCTCTCAAATAAAAATATTGATCAGGTGATTTGTAAAAAGTTGCAGTCAAGGCGTCCGGAGGAGTACTCGTCATTTAAGGTGACAGTACCTTTTGATGATTTAGAAAAGGTGAAAAGCCCAGATATTTGGCCGCGTCATGCCTGCATCAATAATTTTTTATTAAGATTAGAAAGGGCCCCAGCGAAAATGCTAAAATAAATATAAAATCCCCAACAGATATTCAAATAATCAAGGAAGCTGAGAACGATCTCTTGAAACATTCAAAACAAAACCAATAGGTGTCCAACAGCGCATCAAAATCTGAGATGCGTTCAATTTACTATCAAAATGTAAGAGGTTTGAACTCTAAGACTGATAACTTTTATTGTAACTCCTGTAGCTCTGATTTTGATATTATTCTGCTGAGTGAAACGTGGCTTAATGATTCTGTATTTGATTTTGAATTATTTCCGTCTAATTATCAGATAGTGCGCTGCGACCGCAAATTTAAGCAAGTTAGTCGAACTAGAGGTGGAGGAGTGTTAGCAGCATTTAGTGATAAAATCAAGATCACACCAGTGAATATTTCTAGGCTTATTAATATTGTTCCCCTCGTTGATATTGTATTATGCAAGTGCTTCATCGGCTCACTGAAGCTTATTATTGGTGTAGTTTACATACCCCCTGATATTCCAAATGAAGACTTCGAAACCTTCATGTCCGCCTTGGAAACACCAAGTAATTATTGTTGGCGATTTTAACATTCCTGATGTTTCAAGAGCTGGTACTCCAGCTTCGAATAAAGCTCACTGTTTGCAACAAACAATGCTCTCGACATTACCCAATATAATAACGTCAGTAACTTAAGGAATAATTTGTTAGATTTAGTGCTAGCCAATATAAATCACAATTTGTCTTTGTTTTTTACCACACTTATATTAATATAAATACCACACTAATATAAGTGTGGTAAAAAACAAAGTGAATTTTTCAATTCAATGTAAGTATGGATTACCACGTAGTAACTGTCGCAACCATCCTATTCATACAATTTGTCTGTTTTACACTCCATATCTCCCCTAGTTAAGGAAGATAATTATCATCCTGCGCTAGACATTAATATATGTATTCTGGAATCACATCATTTTCGTTCGTTTCCCTCTAATAGCCAAATAGCGTATAATTTTCGTAAATCAAATTTAATGTTATTGTATCAATCACTTTGCGATATTGATTGGTCATCTTCATTGGAACAGTATAATAACATCAATGATGCTGTTGATTCCTTCTATACCACATTATATCAATGCTTGGATGAGTTTGTGCCTAAGAAATCTTACTCTGTTTCAAAGTATCCTATATGGTATTCGCCAGAAATTAGGTCTCTCTTACGATTGAAAGAAAAATATAGGAAGCAATGCTCAAGAACTGGTGATCGCCTATTTTATGACAAATACAGTCAACTACGCAGACAAAGTAAAGCTAAAATTGCGAATTGCTATAAAACTTATATCCTTAGGATGGAAAGCAATATTAAGAAAAATCCAACTGACGTGTGGAAATATTTAAATAACAAGCGTGGTCACTCAAGAATTCCTGGTACGCTTCATAATGAAGATTCCGAGTTTTCTGAGCCTTACACCATAGTTAACGCTTTTTTTGACTTTTTCTCAAGTTCGTTCTCTTCAATTGATGCTACTGCTCCTACTGAATATTTAAATAACATTGTTCCTTTTAACTTTCCTGAAGTTAATGAAGAGGACCTTCTACTAATTATGTCCCAATTATCTAATAAATTTACAGCTGGTGATGATTCTATACCTTCATTTTTAGTACGTGATTGTAGGTTTGTTTTCGCTCAACCCTTAATGATTCTTTTTAATCTATCCATTAAAACTTGCACATTCCCGAATAGTTGGAAACGCGCTCGCATCTCACCAGTCTTCAAGAATGGCGACAAGTCTTGTATCTCCAACTATAGGCCGATATCCATTTTATCCAACTTTGCCAAAGTTTTTGAAATTTTTCTCTACCGTGTTATTTATAATAAAGTAGAAAGTTTTATTTCTCCTAAACAACATGGATTTGTGATTGGTCGTTCCACATATACTAGCAACATTTGCACAATACGTATCGGAAGAAATTGATAACCGCGGACATGTTGATGTGATATATACTGATTTATCTAAAGCTTTCGACAAGATTCAACACAACCTTATTTTACAAAAACTTTACAACCTAGGCTTAAACCGTGAAGCTTTAGCACTACTTAAGTCCTATTTAGAAATTAGAGTTTGTTACGTATACTATAATGGGTTCGTATCAACTGAATTTCTAGCAACATCGGATGTCCCCCAAGGCTTCTAACTTGGGTCCCTTATTATTCATTATCTTCATTAATGACCTACTGTCCACGATATCGTGTCCCGTATTAGCATTTGCTGATGACATAAAATTATATAATTCGATTAAGTGCCATGGGGATATGTTACACTTACAAAATAACATGGACTCATTTGTGAGATGCTGTGTTAAACACAAATTATTACTTAATACCACCAAGTGTTGTTATGTTTCGTACTCAAAAACTCTTTCTCCAATACAAACTACCTATACAATTGATGGTAGCCCTATTGCCAAGAAGGAAATAATGAAAGATCTCGGTGTCATATTTGATTCTCGCCTAACATTTCTCGACCACCTCGATAGCGTGTGCTCCTCTGCATTGAAGTCCTTAGGATTTGTAATGCGCGTTAGTCGCAACTTCACCGATACTAACCTAATGAAACAACTTTTTTGTACATACGTCCTCTGCAAACTGGAGTACGCTATTCTCGTGTGGTATCCTTTATATACATCACACGCGTTCAAACTTGACAGAATTCATAGACGTTTTTTGAAATACCTGTCCTACAGACTTGATGGAGTTTATCCTGAGATAGGAACTAGTCTCAAACAATTGTTAATTAGACATAACATGGTCTCTCTAGAAGACAGAAGGAGTCATTGCTGTGCACAATATACATCTAAGCTCTTGCATAGTCAGATAGATTGTTCATTTCTCTTGGGCAAAATTCCAATCAATATTCCCAGATCATCGTCTAGATCTACCGCCAGTTTTCGTCTGCCGATTCCAAGGTCTAACGTACTACGTAGAGCACCTATCTTCGTAGTGTGTAAAGCTGCTAACAAAGCATCTCAGGATATATTTTAAGACTAATGTTTATATACTTATTTACTTGTTCTATGTAATCATTTTTACTGTTTTGTATATTGATATTTATTACTTGTATGGGTTTACACCATTTGTTTATGTATTTATATGTGTATATGTATGTATATAGGTGTATGTATGTAGGTGTGTTTGTATATGTATATGCATGTGTGTGTCTTGTATGTGTATGTATGTATATATATATATATATATATATATATATATATATATATATATATATATATATATATATATACATATATATATATATATATATATATATATATATATATATATATATATATATATATATATATATATATACATATATATATATATATATATATATATATATATATATATATATATATATATATATATATATATATTATTATTATTGTTCGGTCATGGGGGTTCGCTCTGTTGGACAATAAAGTATTATTATTATTATAAAAAAAAGTATTATTATTATTTTGATTCTCTCAGTGATTCTCTGCTACATTGTCTACATATCCTCATCAGGAACTGTAATTAGTGGCCTATCTGTGACAGATGACGGCATAAAGTCGTGCTCTTGAAATATGTCTGGATTAAATGGGCAAATCCCAAAAGTTTTAAACCCCGTGAGAATATTGGATGGAGTTGCTGCCAACGGAAAAGCCTGTGCAATTATTCTTGGTACTTCGTATATCGTCATATGTTGTCCTGGATGATTTACCATCCATTGATCCATTGCGTTGTTAATATATTTTTTTAATGGTCCAAAAACAGATCTGTCCAACGGTTGCAGGCGGTGGGTACAGTGTGGTGGGTAAGAGAGCATAATTATGCCATTTTCTCTCGCAAAGTTTAGTCCTTCAATAGATAGGTGAGAGCTGTGATTATCTAACAACAAGAGACATGGTTTTTCCTTCGTTGATTTCACGTGGTTGTGGAAATGTTTCAAATAAGCGACAAAAAGCTCTTCTGTCATCCAACCCGAAGGATTACTTCCTCCTTTGCAGCCAATTGGCCCATCTCTGATGAAATGATTTTTAAAATGTACCCGCGGAAAAATGAAGAATGGTGGAACTGAATTGCCACCTCCCGAAACAGCAGCAGCTAAGGTGACTAGTATGCCTCTTTCGGCTGAAGTAATAGCACCAACTTGTTTAAATCCTTTCCTAGCAACAACTTTGTTCGGTTTTTGCACTGTAGTCGCCCCAGTTTTGTCCATGTTCCAGATATCGTGTGGCTGAAAACTATGTCGTTTAATTACCAATTCTAGTTTTTTAAAAAAACTATTGACATTATGTGAATTAAAACTGGTGGCTCGAGCCAAATTAGTGGCTTCAGGTGTTCTAATGGACAGAAATGGGTGTCTCTTCATAAATGCCGTAAACCAATCGGGGCCTGCTAGCTTGTTTGATTCCCAAGACTTTGGGACTTTCAAGTTATTTGACATGGCAAGCTCGTACGCTATTTTTCGAATATCCTTGGGAGACAATCCGAAATAAATACTTGCAGCTAGAAGTATGTATTTTTCCAATTTTTCTTCCTATTCATCGGTAAAAACCTGTCGATTTTTTTGGTACTGTATTTTTGTAGATGGTGTTGATATGGCGACGTTGCTCATCTCTTCGGCAGTAATTTTTTTACAATACCTTGTTAAGGTGCGATAATTAATTCCAAAATGCTTCGAGACAGACCTTATAGGTTTTCGATAGTTTCGCACTTCTCTTGCAGCACGCAGCATCAAAGCTGGTGAAACAAGCCCTCGAGCAGACGTTCTCTTATGATGCCGTGGTATTTTTATAACTAGCTGTAAAACAAACAAACATTTATGTAGCAAAACTCCAAAAAGCCAACAAAAAGGGCAGCACATATGCATGGGGATGGTTGTCTCATGTGACTACCAGCCCTCGTTACGCTGAGACAACCTGCCCCAAAATACGTTCTAGAAAATAACCTTTAAAAATAAATTCAATTCGATGTATATTTATAAAACCATATAAGGATATAATGGACCATATATTTAACACAATAAATACATGAAAAGGTTTGTTACAATGCAAACTTTAAGCATACTTACAAGAATCGGCACAGATGCACAAAAAAATTCTTTCACTGTGTGAAAAAAAACGAACGCATGCCTCTCTGTCACAGCGTTTCTGTGCAGACTGAAGTGAAGTGGGGAGGGAGGGGTTGCCAGCGCGGTTCTTCGACGCCGATCAAATTTCATATTCGTTCGTTAAGTTTTCTATTTTGACCGCTGTGACAACCAACCCGTGAGACAACCGTACCCGGTCTCCCCTACTTATTTTTTCATGTTGCAATAGAATATTGTTACTGCCAGAGCCTGGGATTTTCTTAAAATCTTTCAATGCCTCTGCAACCATAGGGTTTACAATATTCGTTTTGTTATGGCTTGTTTTTCAGTGCATAAACAACACATAATATTTACAAAAAAGTCCTTGGCTTGATGGTGAATATGTCGCAGGGAAATGGTAAAATAAGAGATTTGATGAAATCCCTAAGGGATTTGATCAAATCACGGAAAATGATAAAATAAAAATTCTGTGAGTCATTTCCCTAAAGAAAGTTAGTGATTTGATCAAATCCCTGAACTGTTTTAGTGAAATGATATATATATATATATATATATATATATATATATATATATATATATATATATATATATATATTATTTTTCGGTCATTGGAGTTCGCTCTGTTGGACAATAAAGTATTATTATTATTATTATTAAAAATCCTATGGTTGCAGAGGCATTGAAAGATTTTAAGAAAATCCCAGGCTCTGGCAGTAACAATATTCTATTGCAACATGAAAAAATAAGTAGGGGAGACCGGGTATGGTTGTCTCACGGGTTGGTTGTCACAGCGGTCAAAATAGAAAACTTAACGAACGAATATGAAATTTGATCGGCGTCGAAGAACCGCGCAGGCAACCCCTCCCTCCCCACTTCACTTCAGTCTGCACAGAAACGCTGTGACAGAGAGGCATGCGTTCGTTTTTTTCACACAGTGAAAGTATTTTTTTGTGCATCTGTGCCGATTCTTGTAAGTATGCTTAAAGTTTGCATTGTAACAAACCTTTTCATGTATTTATTGTGTTAAATATATGGTCCATTATATCCTTATATGGTTTTATAAATATACATCGAATTGAATTTATTTTTAAAGGTTATTTTCTAAAACGTATTTTGGGGCAGGTTGTCTCAGCGTGACGAGGGCTGGTAGTCACATGAGACAACCAACCCCATGCATATGTGCTGCCCTTTTTGTTGGCTTTTTGGAGTTTTGCTACATAAATGTTTGTTTGTTTTACAGCTAGTTATAAAAATACCACGGCATCATAAGAGAACATCTGCTCGAGGGCTTGTTTCACCAGCTTTGATGCTGCGTGCTGCAAGAGAAGTGCGAAACTATCGAAAATCTATAAGGTCTGTCTCGAAGCATTTTGGAATTAATTATCGCACCTTAACAAGATATTGTAAAAAAATTACTGCCGAAGAGATGAGCAACGTCGCCATATCAACACCATCTACAAAAATAGAGTACCAAAAAAAATCGACAGGTTTTTACCGATGAACAGGAAAAAGAATTGGAAAAATACATACTTCTAGCTGCAAGTATTTATTTCGGATTGTCTCCCAAGGATATTCGAAAAATAGCGTACGAGCTTGCCATGTCCAATAACTTGAAAGTCCCAAAGTCTTGGGAATCAAACAAGCTAGCTGGCCCCGATTGGTTTACGGCATTTATGAAGAGACACCCTTTTCTGTCCATTAGAACACCTGAAGCCACTAGTTTGGCTCGAGCCACCAGTTTTAATTCACATAGTCAATAGTTTTTTTGAAAAACTAGAATTGGTAATTAAACGACATAGTTTTCAGCCACACGATATATGGAACATGGACGAAACTGGGGTGACTACAGTGCAAAAACCGAACAAAGTTGTTGCTAGGTAAAGTTGGTGCTATTACTTCAGCCGAAAGAGGCATACTAGTCACCCTAGCTGCTGCTGTTTCGGGAGGTGGCAATTCAGTTCCACCATTCTTCATTTTTCCGCGGGTACATTTTAAAAATCATTTCATCAGAGATCGGCCAATTGGCTGCAAAGGAGGAAGTAATCCTTCGGGTTGGATGACAGAAGAGCTTTTTGTCGCTTATTTGAAACATTTCCACAAGCATGTGAAATCAACGAAGGAAAAACCATGTCTCTTGTTGTTAGATAATCACAGCTCTCACCTATCTATTGAAGGACTAAACTTTGCGAGAGAAAATGGCATAATTATGCTCTCTTTCCCACCACACTGTACCCACCGCCTGCAACCGTTGGACAGATCTGTTTTTGGACCATTAAAAAAATATATTAACAACGCAATGGATCAATGGATGGTAAATCATCCAGGACAACATATGACGATATACGAAGTACCAGGAATAATTGCACAGGCTTTTCCGTTGGCAGAAACTCCATCCAATATTCTCACGGGGTTTAAAACTTTTGGGATTTGCCCATTTAATCCAGACATATTTCAAGAGCACGACTTTATGCCGTCATCTGTCACAGATAGGCCACTAATTACAGTTCCTGATGAGGATATGTAGACAATGTAGCAGAGAATCATCTTAACACTCGTCCTATTGAACCCACAATGACTGCATCTGATATCCTTGGCCTTAATGACCCTGTATTGGCTCAAAATGATATCCCTAACCTTAATGTTCGTGCAATGAGACCACAAAGTTCTACCAAGCTATCATTGCAACATCAAGCTACAAAAGAACCTATTCCTGGTCCAAGTTGTTCAAGGAGTTCTCTAATTATATCACCGCAAGTTTTAAAACCTCTACCAAAAGCTCCGCCGCGCAAGTCACAGCGAGCTGGTAGAAGACAATGTAAATCAGCAATTCTAACAGATTCACCAGAAAAGAGCTATTTAGAAGTGAAAAGGAAAGAACAAGAAGCGAAGAAGGAAGTATCTAAACGTGTGTTCAGTGACAACAAAGAAAATAAAAAGTTTTCTAAAGCAAAGAAGATTAAATTGAAAGCAGTTGACAAGGATGAAGAGGAGAAAGAGGATGAAGAGTTTTGCTTGGTTTGTTTGTCTCCATATTCTGCTAGCAAGTCTAGGGAAGTCTGCATACAGTGCCGGGATTGCAAGTTTTGGGCTCACGAAGCATGCACACCTGGGCAACCTTATTACATTTGCCAACATTGTGATTTCGACTGATTTTTAAGACTTAATATTATATCGTTAGCTTAAGTAGTTTTATCTAAAAATATTACGTCTAAAGAGATTAGTCACTGACTATGATTATATTTTTGTTGTTAACTATGTTTATATTTTTGTAGGTTACTAGAATTCTAATATTGTTACATGAAAGTTATTCGCTTAAAGTGAATTTTGATTACTATTTTTTTTTATAATGAATAAGGTATTTTACGTTCTTTTCTTGGGTTCAACATTCAACTCTTACCAGTTCAACATTCTATTTTTAATAAAAATACTCATTTGATTTAAACAAGTGTTCTTTTTTATATTTCTCTCCCTTGATTTACTATGTGACTACCTACACCAGACACTGTGACAACCATCCCTGACATGGGGTTAAAAGTCACACTTTGCCTTTTCTCAAAAATGTAATATTTACTCTATGGATAATGTTAAAGGCAAAAAGTATTTATGCATTTTAAAACTATATTAGATACACTATCCAATGATATATAAATGTCATTGCTATACTAAGAATATAGGTACTAAAAATTCAAATGAACGTAAATGTGACTTCTGACTTCCAACCCCGGTCTCCCCTACCATATAGATAATGTTCTGAAAGGTAAATGTTTTCTTCAAACTTATCATTGTCCTGATAAAGAAATACCTAATCAAATAAACCAAATGCGTTAGCAAGTTTAAGCAAATTTAGCAAAACCATGCAAGACTTAGACCCATAATTGAATAAATCATATATTTGGGAAAATAAAATATTCCTTTACGTGGCCATCGAGATGTCTTTAATAGATTTAAGATTTGATGAAATTGAAGGAAATTTTAGAGTTCTAAAGTAACTCCTTAAATTTCGAATTCAATCGGGAGATAATATTCTGTAAGATCATTTAAAAAATATTTTATCGCGAGCAATGTATATAACCTATAAGTCTACTCAGAATGGATTGATTAAATACTGTGGAAAAGAAATTCAAGAAACTGTATCACTAATTAATAATGCTAAATTTTTTAGTGCAATTTTTGATCTACTGTCTAAATATGTCTCATATCGAAGAAATGTCTCTGAGTTTTCGCTATGTGTATAAAAATGTTATTAGGGAAGACTTTATTACATTTGTGGATGCACTGTATGCACATCTAGAAGCAGAGCATTACACGCATTATTTCGCATACTGGAATCTGAACAAACCTCGTAGTAACAACTTAGGCCCTCGGGGTCCGATGTTACTGGAGTAATATCCTTTAATTTGAAGTGATTTGAAACGGCATAGTTATAATTGACGATTTCGCATACTGGAATGACACTAGCAGTTCAGAACCAAAGCTAAATGGAAAAGTTCTTGAAGAAATTGTTGTGAAATTAATAAATAGTTTAGAAATAGATATTAACAATTGTGTTGGGATTGGAACTGATAGTTTTAGCGATATGATTGCTAAAGTAGCTGGGGCAGATATATTCATTCTGTATGCTGCTATAAATGCTTCTAGATGCTTTAATCTTGCTTGTTGTTTGATTGTTTTAATCATGCATTGAATAATTCAATATCTAAATCTACTAAAATTAATACTATCAGAAATGCTGTTGGAATAATTAAATCTGCTATAGTATTTTTTAATCTATCAGCAAAAATAAATTTGATTTTAAAACAAAAATTAGGTGGACAATTAAGCAGTTTATGAGAAACACGATGGGTTGCGAGATATGATTCGTTTCTACAATTTCAAATTGCTTTGCCTAATATAATGGAAGCATTACAACTTATTTCATCCTGGAATGATAAAACAGCAGTTCTATGGCCACTACACTTTTAGCGTTTAAATCTCAATCTGATTTTATTATAGCTCTACAGTCGCCTCAGATGTGTTTAAGCAAGGCGACGAAAATTATTCAGCCGCTAACCCAGAAGACTATTATAGAAAATCTATAACATCAATCACCTCTAGAACATAAAATTTTTGAAATAAAATCACGTTTTTCTCAATAGTCATTGGAATGTTATGAGCAAAATAACTTCATGCCCAATGTATTTACAAACAGAGAAAATACTTTAAAATACAGATTATGGTAAAAGATATTATCCAAATAATATCATTCCTTTTTGGGGTATCAACAATTTCAGGTTGAGCTAATGTTGCAGGGAGAATGGGAGTTTTAGTCTAAAAATTGGGAACGAATAGAGAATCTTTATCTAACTGATGTGATGGAATTCATTGATAAATGCGACCAGGATATTTTTACAATCATTCATGCATTGCTGCTCATTTTTGTAAGCCTAGCAGTAAGTGTTGCAACTGCTGAAAGATAGTTTTCGTCTTTGCGAAGATTAAAAACTTGGTTGCGCACAAGAAGGACGGAAGATCACTTAAATGAATTATGTCTTTTAAATATACATCAAGATATAAATGTTATTGATGATATTGATTTTGTTATTTCAGTTAGTTTGGATTATTACGAGTATATTATATTTAGTTGATTTATTTATAAATGAAAATGTTTTAAAATATCATTAGAGTTTAAAGAGCAATTCTGATAGTATTAATTTTAGTAGATTTAGATATTTCCGTTGTTTTATTTACAAAAATCTTTTTTTATTTTTTTTATTAAAAAACTAGCAATCCCTTCAATTTTATTTTTCAATAAAACTTAAAAGTTTACTTTAATATTATACAGTTAAGGTTTATTTTAAGGTACTTGTTTAACACGTGACCTTGAAATTTAGAAAAATTTTCACCGGGCACTGCGGCGAGATACTTTGGGCTCGTTACGCTCGCCATCGGCATCTTGCCTAAGGCCTAGGCCACACTACGGCTAAACCGTGGCGGTTTTTAATCGCGTGATTTTGTGACTCGAGTAAGCTAATACAAGCGACTTCACTTCTGGTTTTTTCCCGCAACTCATTTTTCCCATAGCGTACTATGTGTTCCTCAAGCGGTTTCGCGGTTATAGCGGTTACCGCTTGAGGGAAACAACCGTAGTGCGGCCTCGGTCTAAAACTATGTTTTTTCTTAGTCACAACACTAAATGCCCTTACTGAAAATCGAGTCTGGATCCGCCTCTGTCGTGTACCCTCACCTTTATGTTTCTCAAAATAGAACAATTATGGTAAATCAAAGAATCGGTACGGCCCCTAGTCCGTGGCAGGCCTTAAATTGCCAAGAGGCGCTAAGAATCCCCACGAAGAAAAACGAGCATTTTAATGAGAAATACAATAAATCTATATGTAGAAAATCGAAGCGAAGACACAATCAAAATCTGAACATGGAATGTTCAAAGTGTATATGGCAGGTAAATCACACAACACTGCACAAGAAATAGAAAGGCTTAACATCGATATTCTAGGTTTAAGTGAAGTGAGGTGGCCTGGAAACGGAACCAGCAAAATCAATGATTACACTCTATACTAGGCAGGCAATGCAACGGACGCAGGCAATGCAACGGCGAGGCACTTGAATGGACTTGGAATTATAGTATAACAAATCCGTAAAAAACTTCGTGCCATTTTCAGACCGAATAATGTTATTACAGATAAAATTAAAGTCCAAAAATGTAAGTATCATATAGATATATGCCCCAAAAGCCGACAAACCAGATTTAGAAGTAGAACAGTTTTATGCCCAACTAAAACAACTAAGAAAACATTTTAAAAAGTATGAAGTTAATATCATAATGGGATATTTTAACGCCAAGGTTGGAAGAGGCAGGGTAGAGGACATAGCAGAAGACTATGGCTTAGGTGAACAAAATACCAGAGGTGAAGCATTAATATAGTTCTGTCAAGAGGAAAAAATGACTGTCTCCAACACTTAAGTTTAAGTTACCATCCAGGAGGTTATACACATGGGCATCTCCCCAACACAACGAAAACCGTATTGTAAGAAATCAAATAGACTACAACCTAATATTCAAGAGTACAGAAAAGAATTAAACAGCGTAAGAACTTATCCTTGTGCCGACTTGGAATCCGATCACAACCCGGTAGTAGGACAACTTAAGGTAAAATTGAAAATACTTGTAAAGAAACCACATTTAGAAATGATGAACGATTCCGTAACACGAGAAAAAGCTAAACAGAATATAAACGAAAAGCTATAAGCTAAAGCTATAACATCAATCGCCAGACAATATAAATGAAGTGGAAAATACATAAGACAAAGTAAAAAAAAACGGCCAAGTGCGAGTTGAGATTCGCGCACCGAGGGTTCCGTACAAACTTGTAAGTAAGGTAACTTTTTTTTTGTGGAGGACGTAGCAAGCACATTCAGTTAACTTGACAAGTGGCCCTCCTGAAGTCACGACCATCTTAGTACTGCTGCAAGCATAACCTCAAGATGTCGCTGTCGTACGATGGAATTCTACCCTATATTTTATTACCATACATCCCCCATTCACTATGAGTGTTTAGGGGTTCAGGAACTTTACTATTTGTTTTTACTGCTCAATTTTTCCTGTATACCTATATACCCTGTATAAAGGTATACAGGGTATTTTTTTTTAAATAACGCGAATATTTTTTAACTTATGAAAAGAAAACTTTATTTTAGTATTACACTTATTCACTAACTTATTATTACTTAATATTAAGATCTAACTATTTCTAGATCTAATATAAACTAATATATTAACTATTTCTAGATCTATTTCGATACTCATCTTGATCTATTTCTGATACTAAAATTCAGTTGTTCAATTGACCGCTTTTGGGCAATTGACTACCAAAGAATATAGGGCGTACGTGATTTAAGTATATGTAGATTATAAAGAAAAATTAGACGAAATATAATACACAGAATGATGTTACGGGACTTGAGTATGTCGCATGTCGGTTATAAACAAGCAAAATTTAGACATAATATATACCCTGTATATATTATGTATATAGAGCGTACGTGATGAAATGCATAACGAATATAAACAAAGAAAATTCAGAATAAACAGCTTGGTGCCAACACATACTTTTTAACCTTCGGACCTAACCGAAGAGGACCTAATTGTATGCAACCCATATGCTTCTGGAGCCTGACAATAGCACTACGACAACATTAGTGTATTTTCATAAGTTTTTAATAGTAAATTCGCATTTTTCTTGTAATTAAACTACATATTTACTGTTTTCAGATTTTTCCCTTTACATGTGCTGTAAGACACCGCTTCTTGTTAAATTTCATGATTCTAGGTCAACGGAAAGTACCCTATAGGTTTTGATTCCCTTGTGAAATCGAAAAATATGCGACAGAAACGGTCATATCTTTTGATCGCGTTGACTTACAAGTTTGATTTCTTCACAGCTGAAAGAGACCGCAGACCCGAGTATGTGATACAAATTTCAACTTGTTACCTCTACGCGTTCCTGAGAAAAATGGTCTTGACAGACAGACAGTCGGACAGATAGTCAGACAGACAGCCAGACGGACAACAAAGTGATCCTATAAGGGTTCCGTTTTCGGTACGGAACCCTAAAAAACGTCTAACTCGAAACAGTATAATGGAAACATCTACTCAAAACAGTATAATGGAAAATAAAAATAAAAAGAAACCGTGAATCACCGCAGAAATATTAAAATTAATGGAAGAAAGAAGAAAATATATTAGGCGTACAAGGACAAGAGTACAAAGAAAAGGCGTACAAAGCAAGAAAAAAAGACACAAGTCCTGAATTCAAATTTTCTTCTCTGAAAAAATCCGTTATGTCCATATCAGCTATTGTTTGGTTACTATGATAGTGTTTATTTCGAGTAAGTCCATTCGATTATAAACATTGACAGTAAAAACCAACTAATTGTAAGTGAACTTAATGGCTTTTGCTTCTACAAAATGTCAGAAATACAAATTCAGTTGCAAGGAAAATCCTTTAAGTCCAGAGATAGTGAGGTAATGTCAGTGATGTACATGAACTGTCTGTTGGAAGCGCATGTATTCCAGAGGAAAATGTCTTGTTTCTTTAGCCTGTCAATACTTAAGTGAACATGATTAGTGTGGTCCATTAGAACGTCCTAACCCAACGTCTGGTAAATTATTTCACTTTAAAACAAACTTACTTCAAAAATAATAGTCATTATAATATTATCATTGTTGTTATTTATTTTCGTTTTCATTGTACAAAGTGGATAAACCTTCGACGTCAAGATACCAATTATGTAAGGAACAAGTTGACGATCGTTAACGATATTCCCTTGTATCAGAATCACCAGGTTGATCAACATCAGAAGGTCAGTAATAAAAATACCATAGGTTTACAGTGATAGAATATCATTTCTGTATAACTTATTCAGATGATGAAAATAATAAAGTGGATCGCCATTAAACCACAAGCGAAGTATTGGGAAAGAAAGACAGAATAACAATGAGTTGAAAAAAAGACCCAAGTAAATGGAAATACAATGCCGCAAGGAGAAAGAGAAGTGAAGGTCTGCCTTATATAATAAAAAACAAAATACGTCTATCCAAAACACCAAAAGGCAATGATTGAAGCATATGTCGCTTAAATGAAATGAAAAATTTTGTAATTAAGAAAGGCCAAAATCATATGTGTGTGCAACTTATTGGAAACTGGCCGATTTTAAAAGACAAAAGGATTTTCTTTTAAATAATATTACTTGTAGCAATGAAACTGTTTTACCGAATTTAGTAGCGCTATCTAGTTGTTTGAGTGAAACTAGTCTTTGTCACAACAGTTTTAGCATTCCGTCAAAGTGTTATGGTCGTGGCAACATTACGGAAGATTTTATTGAATCAAAATAAAAATAGAGTTGTTTAATGTAAGGTAAGCATAAATACAATATGATGTAGTCTAAGTTTAAGTAATTATAATGGAGTGTTTGCGTTAGTTTCCAATGTTATTTAATAGTATATTCAGCAATGATTTATTGTCGTAAATGTATACTATGAGGTTATGAATATATGTTTTTTACAGTTGTGCATTTGGGGTAAAACGATTCTCTCGTGAGAGTGCAAAATGATCCTAAAGGGATCATTTTACCCACATTGTTATGTTTATTGGTTATATTTTATTTTAGGAGCATTGCCGCGAAATTATGTAAGAAAAGCTGCCGCCCAAAATTGGAGCGAGATCTCCATGGTCAATGCTTTAGATGCTGTTAAACGTGGCATGCCGTATAAAACTGCCAGCAAGCAATCCTCCGTGCCGATTATGGAATTGAAAAGACGAGATAAAGGAAAGAATATACACGCCAATTACACGCGTAATACACGCCATTGGAAGTGCCAAAGTCTTGTCAACTCTGCGAACATATTAAATGCATGGAAGCCAGGATGTACGGGTTAACAACCAAAGATGTTCTTGCACTCGCTTATCAATTAGCTGAAAGGAACAACAAAAAACATCATTCAGAAAATCATCAAAAACAACACATTTTCTACAGAGACAGGCAAAGCAGGTAAAGATTGGCTAATGGGATTCCGAAAAAGACATCCCGACTTCATCGTGCGCGCACCGGAGTGTACGTCATCTGCTCGTGCCCGCGCTTTTAATAAGCCGGTTGTAGACAAATTTTATGGCATATTACAGAGCGTTTACGAGAAACATTCATTTCCACTCCATCGTATTTATAATGTCGTTGAAACAAGTCTCAATGCTGTTCCGACTAAAAACAGTAAAGTTTTCGCCAAGAGAGGACGAAAGAAGGTTGCAAGGATAACGTCAGCTGAAAGAGGTCAAACGACTACTGCTGTTATTTGCAGATCAGCTGGGGGATATTTCGTACCACCCATGACCATCTTTCGTAGAGTAAGAATGAAAATTGAATTAATGGATGATGCACTACCAGGATCCGTGTACGCTTGCAATTCATCAGGCTGGATGAAAATGGAAGTATTCACAAATGGTTTGATCACTTTTTAGTCCATACCAAACCATCAGCTGAAGATCCCGCTTGTTTGATACTGGACGGCCACCTATCTCATACTAAAAATTTAGATGTCATACTGAAAGCCAGAGATAATAACGTCACGATTTTATGTCTGCCACCACACTGCACGCATAAGCTGCAACCGCTTGACGTTGCGGTTATGTATCCACTGAGCCTGTACCACAATCAGGCGTTAGAAAAATGGATGAATAACAATCCGGGATGAGTAGTATCTGTTTTTCAAATTAGTAAAATATTTTCAGAAGCAAACATGAAAGCTGCTGTACCCCTCTACCCGGACTGGTATCTTCAAGAAAACAAAATTGTTGATATGACTTTTGCCCCAACCCTCGTATATACCCAGAGGAAATCTTTCAGAGGACACTACATTATACTAATGACGACATTAAAGTTAACGGCAAAATATTAACAACCTGAGGTGACCTTACTAACCCAAATCGAAGAGAGTTTTGCTAAGAATAACTCCAGAGATTTCTTTGGAACCTTAAAGCAGACTCTCAGAAAAAACACTCCGCCAAGCCTTCACTTCAGAGACTCACAAGACTGGCACAAAACTCGGTTATAACGACAAGGCCAACTGCCACCTTTTGGCTCAGTGCTTTAAAAATCTACTCAACTGTGACCCACCCAGTGACGACTTCGACTATAACCACACGAAACCCGGACTCGCTGTCCCTCCATTGAAAAAAGTTGGCCAGATCATTCAACTTCTTAAGAGTAATAAGGCAACTGGAGAGGACTCTGTCGTTGCTGAATTGGAGAAAGGTGCTGGAAACAATGCCGTGACCAAGCTAACCGAGATCATCCAGGACATCTGCGAAACAGAGAAATTCATCAGATTAGAAATCTGCTATGATCCATCTGCTTCACAAAAAGGGAGTTTACTGATCTAAACAACTACCGTGGAATTTCTCTTGTCCCGGTAACATACAAGATTCTCTCGAAAGCGTTGGAAACAAGGGCAGAAAAGCAGTTGGATAGTCAACTGGGAGAATCTCAGGTGGGCTTCAGGAAGACCCGATCCTGTGTTGAACAGATCATCAATCTCATAAACTGTACTGGCATACTCCAAGATGAGAAACCGCAAGGTGGTCGTAACCATTGTTGATTATAGGAAGGCCTACGATTTCATTGATAGAGAAACAAAAGCAAGGAACTGATCAACTTGGATGTAGGAGAATCTACCTGGGATGTAAGAACGACGGACTGGTTGTAAATCTCCTGACCTTTGCAGATGACATAGCACTGATTGCTGATGCTCTTGAGATGGCAACAATATAGGTATATTGCCTCAGAAAACAGACTGTCAAAATGGGTTTTCAAGTATCGCTGGAGAAAACAGAATTTTTCACAAACATCAAAGAAGCAAACAGCGAGATGCTACTAGAACATGGAAATATCAAGAGGACTGAGAAATTTAAATATCTCGGAGGATGGATTGAACCCAACTTATCAGAAAGAGCATCATTACCCATGGGAGTCAACAAGTTAGAACTAGCCTATCGACTGACTAAGAACATCTACATCAAGAAATGCCTGACACGCAACCTGAAACTGAAACACTACACATCATTTTTACGACCAGAAGCCATGGATTGTCTTTCCTTGAACCGAAGAGGTCTGGTATAGAAATGGGAAATCAGAGAGAGGAGAATCCTCAGGAAGATCCTAGACCCGGTAAAGGAAGATGTGGAATTCCGAAGACGACATAACTGTGAGCTCTGTGAGGCTCTCTAACTGTGCAAGGAAATGAAGGGTAGCTTTCTATGGCCACGTTGCAAGATTGCCTCCAAACCGACTAACCAACCGTTCACCTTCTGGCAAAACAAGAAGGTTCATACCACTTGGTTGACAGAAACCGAGAAGGATATTAAAGAACTGGGAATAACAGATATCCAAAACAGACATTGAGTGAGACGCACCCTGAAAGAAGTCCGTGGATTTTAGGAAAAACCCCGAAGGAAAGGTGGACAGAAGAGAAAAAGGAGTTGCACCGGCAGAAGATGCGACAATACTGGGCCGAGATCATAGCCCAACAGTTGAACAAGCGTGATACACAGTAGGCCTATTGGAAACAAGAAGAAGTAACAACCTGAGATATGCGGACGACACAGTAGTGTTTTCGGATAGCCCAGAAAGATTACAACGCTTAATGGATGCAATCGTAGCGGAAGGAGAGGCCATAGGTTTAAAATTAAACATCAGAAAAACAAAGATAATTATAATTAGTAGAATTCAGAATGTCCAGGTCGATATTGTAGTGGACAGCCCACGAATTTAAAGAGTTCCCAAATTTAAGTACCTTGGATGTTGGCTAACGGAACACTTTCAACAACCTTCATGAATATGAAGGAGCTGTTAACAAATCACTGCTCGAGCCTTACCACACGTTACCGTTTTGTTCAATGTTATATATAATATATTCAACGTTGCTTTACGATGTAGAGACATGGACTTTAAGAAAGGACATACAGCGGAAAATACAGGCATTTCAGTTCTGGGTTTTCCGACATATGCATCGAATATCATGGATGGATCATATCACATACGAAGAAGTATTAAGAAGTGATGATGAGATTCAGAAGTGAAAATAGGAAGGGACATTTAGGGACACTATTATGTACGATAAAAAAAACTAAAAATATCTTACCTTGGACACGTTTACCGTAACAACAAATACGAAATTTTACAACAACTTATGGAGGGAATCATAAAAGGAAAGAGAAGACCAGGTAGAAGGAAGTGCTCGTGGCTCAAGAACATTGGACAGGAAGAACGGGATTGGACAGGAATGAACAGCAATTCACTAATAAGAACAGCCAAGAGCATAAACGATTTTTCCCAAATTGTTGCCAACCTTCAATGATGTCTTATATTAATTTGTGAAGCTGGTTGCCCATAAGAGTAAATGGGTGCGACAAGGAAAAAAGATAGAGATGTATTGATATGAACCGCCGAGCCGCCATTTTCCTGTTTCAACCTGACCGTGAACGCGCGCGAGTATGGAGTGTCTGAATCGTGAGATAATTGATAAGAAACAATGCGTAATCAGTTTCGTGTTTCAACTTGTCTGGATGAGTCATATTTCTTGGAATTGCTCTGTTTATCCCAATAAGCAAATTGAGAGTTTGACCTTGGAGGGATTTAAGATTTTTAGTAAACTCAAAAATGGCGAGGGGCGGGTGGCTGTGACAATTAGAACATAGATAAGAAAAGGATGCAAAATATTTTAAAAGTGTGGATAAGGAAAAGTCTTCTCTATAAAAGTAAATTGGTGTGACAAGGAGTACATAGATAAGAAATGGAGAGATGCAAAATATTTTCAAGGTATGTCATAAGGAAAAAGTCGCTCTGAACGAAGTCTTGAAAAGGTCGCCGAATAAAATCTCCCTCGTGATCCTTGCCCCAGCACAAACGTCGAGATATCATTAACACTCTTCAAAGACTCCGCCAATGTATTGAGGGGGTTATCATTATGGGAGGAAACTATGGAGGCAATTAATAATTATAATAAATTACGCAAAACAAACTAATTATGTACAGACAAACCTGTTTTTATGCGACAGATTGGTTCCAGGAGAATCCGAATAAAAAAAATCGCATAAAAAATACGTACTGTGTATGGGAAATCGTTACATTGGTTCCTGAGTTCGAAAACATGTACGATAAACAGGTCATTTTGTTTGAAATTATTAATGTTATTTTATTTTTATTGCTTAAAGTATGAAGACCGGCGAGCGGTAGGATAAAATATGTAACACGGAGCGCAAGGTGGGTGTAACAAACCCTTATATCGATCGCGTGAATTTAATAGTGTAATCTATTTATTATTATTATTTTATTGATTATTAAATATCAGTACTTATTATTGAACCAAAATTAATAAAAATCCTTTTCACTATCGGAATCGCCAGAAGAACTGACCCAGGCTTCTAAAAGACTCTATTCTATTTTGATTTTCTTCGTAGGACATATTACCCTGAATGTCTTATCCTGACTAGTTTGTTTTTCATCATCATGTGTCCTTTGCTTCTCGGCGGTCTATAGCCTTCCGCTCAGCTATTCCGCCGTCTTGTTGTTTGTTTCCTTTGTTTTTTTCCTTTCCTTTTGTTTCGTTTGTTTGTCGATTTGTTCGGTTTGTTTTTCGGGGATGACTGTGTTTTTATCCTCTTCCAGGTATGAGGAATCGTTCGTGGGGTGTTGTTGCTAAAATTTGATCGTAAAATATCTATTACTAAATTTATACATCGTTCGCGTGATTATAAAACAAACCCCATCCTAAAATACACACTAGGGAATTTCCGAATTCTTAGTGGGATTTTTCTTAATCCTTAATCCATTCATGTAAGGATTTACTATCAGCGGCCCGTGGTGGCTACAAATGATAGTTCAAAATTTGTGACACAGAGCTTAAGGCGGATGTAACTCACCCGCCAATACCTTCGACCTCGTCTAAATAATTCGTTGGGGTTATGACAACATCATGGTAACCCAAAAGACAACCTCGCCTGGCCGCGGTGCATCCTGCTAGATAACTAAAGAGGCTCTGACGTCCGAATATTGGCGGGATAACCATAGAATCACAGGACAGAAATACCCTGTGGAAGAATAAAGCTGGTCCACCTGAGCTCTCAGAAGGAAGGAAACCTACCCAAACCAGGCATGTTTGATAGCCGCTGGATGGCAATCCCATCATCAAACTCGGGTGCGGTGGACTAATAACCTGCCCATCTTTAATTCTTTATTAACGAAACCACTACAGATACTAACCGGACGGATTCTAGGATGACGACCTTGGCGAACATAAAAACTTGGACACGAATAGGAATATGGAAAATTAGAACCCTACTGGAACCATCGAGACTTGCACAAGTGGTCCGCGAAATGACAGGATACAACCTGGAAATCCTCGGCCTTGGCGAAGAAAGATGGCATGGGTTTGGAGAACAAAATACAAAGGAAACATCACTAGGCAAGCCTTACAATGGAACCCGCAGGGTTCTCGCAGAAGGGGATGTCCAGCTAACTCGTGGAGGAGGACCATAGACGCAGAAATAAATATCGCAGGAAAAACGTGAAACGAGGTAAAACGCCTCGCTCAGAATAGAGTCAGATGGAAGGTCTTTGTAGAGGCCCTATGCTCCGCGTAGGAGTTAGAGGACAACAACAAATAATTCGCGGGGTGGCAGCCGACTGTGCCCTGACAATCGGCACTTCCTTACCACTCTCTACGCAGCTACTCAGATTCACAGCCTGTTATAACTATTAATCTCTAAAATATCGACCAATATATCCTGGTCTGGGTGTACTACAACCAACCTACCCCACGAAAGGTTTTAAAAAAATACAAATATTTCATTAAACATAAAGATTTAATAAAATATGCAGAAAATAGTGTCTCTGCTTCTTATTTGAGTCATTGAACAATTCTTGGTAACCGGACATGCAATGGGTAACCCTTTGGGCAAGAGGATCGTGTGTCAAAAAATAATGTTCTAACTCACTGGCTAGTTGAATGCCTTTCGATATTATTTTCGCAGTAAGGGGAGTCTCTTCGTCGTCACTAATTGTTTCTTCGTGATTATAAGATAGAAGAATAGTAGTCAAGGGGTTTGTCAATTACCATCTTCAATGTCGGCAGGTGTCAAATCTTCGAAACCTTCTCACCATACACATTGTCATGTCGTGGAGTTGGTTCTTGGTTCTTGGCTCTTGACACATGCTGGCCAAATAGGCTTCCAACGTGTATTTGGGGTTAATTGTTTCAACATTGATGTTGCCACTTTAATACTTTTGACACAGTCATTATAGAAAACTTTTTCCATGTAGTAATAAATTTCAGTTCTGCATCACCATGAAGATCATTCAGATTGTATTGAAATAAATTCTTTCCATAATGAATTTTAAATGTAGCAATAATGCCTTGGTCTTGTGGTTGTAACAATGCAGTCGTATTAGATGGTAGAAAACAAAACATTAGGGAGATCCAGAAAGAGATGGCCTGATGCATTCTCAATCAATAAACCTTTGAATTCCTGATTTTTTTTTGCAAATAACGTCGAACATCTGTGATAGAAAAATTATTGAACCACTCAGTAAATACGTGTTTTGTCATCCAGGCCTACTTGTTAGCTTTCCAATGAACTGATAATGTTTCCGTATTTACGACTTTCATTGCTCTTGGCTTTAGAGCTCGATTAATTAGCAATGGTTTTAATAAACAGTCACCTGAAGCATTGCTGCAAAATAGTAAGGTCACACGATCCTTAGCTGCTTTAAATCCCGCAACTTGTACAGATTTCTCCACTTATCTACTCGGCATTTTCTTCCAGAATGGGCCCGTTTTATCGGCATTCCAAACTTGTTGGGGAGTGTATCCTGCATGTTCTATAATTTTCGCAATTTTCGGAACTAATTCTTTAGCAGATACTTCATGTGAAGATGAAAGTTCCCCTTGAATTTTGACACTATGCAAGGAGAATCTTCTTAAAAATCCCAATCAACCATCCACTATTTTACATAAACTATTTGTGACCTCTGAATCTATACGTTAATTGTTTTAGGGTTGGCGTGTCAATATCTCAGGAATATCAAATCCAGTGTGGGATTTACTACTACGCGCAGAATTTAAACGCTCCGGTAAGGAATCATCCACGGACAATTGAACTCTTGCGATCCTATCACCGCGTTGATAGCTATACATCCGCGCGGGATCAAGAAGCAGAGTAAACATTGTACGATGGTTAGCCTGGCTGGGGAAGTACATTTTTACAGTACAGTTTACTTAACAGTTTACTTACACATGATGTTCCTTATTCGGGGACCAAAACAAAAACTACAATGCGCGTGTCTCCCATTCTTCTCGTGCATACGCAATCTTATGGTCCATTTGTAATAAGAGGAAACAAACATAATTAGACAAGCAGCATTAGACAAACTAATCCATTGTAGATAAACAGGAATGGACAAACATGACTAGACATAGATTTTAGATTTCGATTGTAGATTTTGACCTTCATAGATCTATTCAGACTGGATATATGCAAATAATAATACCGCAGTGCCTCAAAGAGTTTGTGCTCAGCCCACACTGAACCGTTATATTTTGTTAAGATTGATCAACAAAGTTGTTGATTGAGACAGATAAAATCGAAGCTAGATCAATACGTCGATGGTAACTAGTAAGATCCTAAATTATGTTCGTTTTGTAAAGGGTAATGAGTTAGATAAAATTAAATTTCGGAAATCGAGTTGAAATGAAACAAAACAGCGATAGAATTGCGACAAAAATGTGTTTGATACGATAAAGTTTGTAAATGGTCAATTGTTTGGCCGGTTTTGCTTTATCGCAATATTATCGCTGATTCGTACGGAACCACAGCAAAAATTCCATTGTTTTGCAAAGAACAAAGTTAAACACTTGGTTGAAATAAACGGATAATTACTTCTTGCGATATGTTCGAAGGTGAAACAGTTACGACTCGTTAATTCGCCACGTTCTGCGTAATACGGTATCAATAAAAAGTTTGAAATATTTGCTTGCTTTCGAATTTTGCAAGTCTTCTCTTGCGAAGCATTGCATGATGTTGTTAACGAAAATCGCTTTTGTTTTCTATCTGCAGGCAATACTGGTAAGTGAGGTTCTATGGCATAATATACGAGTTTCTTTAGGGATTTCTGTAGTGCAAAATCTTCTATTATATCTTCAAAGTCTATTTTTTTAAGGATATCACTTTCTATGCACATAATTGACAAATTAGTCAATCGTTTTTGAACATGGTTGTTCGTAATTCATGTTTTATTTTCTTTATCTGTGAAAATGATCGCTCTCCGTTACAATTGTTAACCATTAATCAAAGGAACATTCTTGTAGCAACTTCAACATTTGGAAAAGTTTCTTCTAATTTATCAGACTTTATTAATTGATGTAAGGTTGAGATACTTAAATCCGCTGATTCCTTTGCTATGTTCTTTAAATAAATCTTTAAATGAAAATTATTCACAACATTCATTAATGTCTTCGTGACAGAATTCTTCAAAATCATTGCATTTTTTGTCAACTCGTCATCCATTGTTATTAATTGACAAAGAAAACTAAAACGATTGTCAATTTCTTAGTATGCTGCCGAACGATTTTTTAAATGTGCATATAATGTGTCGATTATAGGAATAAACATATTTACAAGATTTTTTTTGTCATTCAACTGTACAGATTCTGATTATCCAGCATTTTGATTTTTTTGTGTAGCAACCGATTCGTAGTGATCGAATTTATTGCTTGCGTTATTAACATAATCGATCAGAGTTGCGTAAAGTTTCGTTGCAATGTCCATGGTAATAGTGCTATGCTGTAAACTTAAGCTTATTTTATCCATAATTTCGAAAAGATCATTCCATATCTCCGTTAAAAGAATAGTATTCAATTTTTCCATTTTTTTTTTTTGCTAGGCTTTGGGCTTCATTTCTTGTTTCTCCTGGTTGATTGATGTCACTTGCAATTGGGGACAAAGATTCAGAAATATTTAAAGAATCATTTTGTAAGGCACTAATAGCATTAGCACGTGCAGACCACCTGGAGAGACTTCAAGACTTTATTTGCGCCCAAATGCTTGGTCATAATTTCCCATCGTTTGTTCGAAGCCGAGAAAAAATGGAATAATTTTTGGATAAACTGAAAATATGTTACAGCTTCGGAAACACATTCAACTGCCTGAACACCTACTAAATTTAGCGAATGTGCCGCACATGACACAAAAATTGCATATTTACATTTTTCTTTTATTATTGACTGAATGAATGACTGAATATTTCAGAACACCAGAATACTTTCCAGCCATATTTGATGCATTATCATAACTCGGCCCACGACAATCTTTTATATTAATATCAAGGCTTTCAAAAAAGTTTAAAATGGTATCTGCTATGTATTCTGCATTATGATTATCCATAGAGAAAAACTGCAAAAATCTCTCAATAGGCTCCCCGTCTTTTACGTAACTAACGATGAAGGTTAGTTGGTCAATGTGAGAGAGATCTGGTGTACAATACACGCTTATAGAGTAGTATTTTGATGATTTTATTTCGTTAACAATTGATTTTAAAACTTGCTGTCCTATTATATTAATAAACTCATTACAAATATTTGCAGACAAATATGATGTAATTCCTTTTCCACGATTTCCGCAGTTTCGTACATGATCAGAAAGAAAAATCTCGCCCGAACCTATAGTAGAGGCTATGATTGGCCTCCGCTATAGCTCTAGCAGACTCCTCGTCAATTCCCACCGTTAGAAGTTAACCTCCACTTTCCACTCGGAACCCAATGACTTTACATTTGGAGATGTAAAGTCCTTTGTTTTGAGCCCTGAAGTAGTTGATGGAGGCCTCCGAGGTTTGGTGGCCGCTCCTAGGGAGGAACAAGTTGATGACGTGTGGCTTGGGGATATCATCACCCAATTTCGCCACCAGAACCCCTCCTTCCCAATATCTTAGGATAGGTGATCTCGCCATCAGCCATTTTGCACAGTCGACAATGATTAGTCTCGGTTTCAAGTATATTCCTTCAAACTGTACTTCGTGATACCAGTCTACGACTGTCCCCTTCACTATTGCCTGCTCGAGAGCAGACATGTCTTTCTTACCCAGCGGATTCCTTGGGTAGTCTCTGGATATCACACCAACCCTCTCAACCTTGACGGTGGTGGCTTAGCTGGTGCTCGGTCCAGAGGCCTTGGGAGGGCAGCTAGGGTAGCTCACCACTCCCGTTGCCCCAGTTTGGACGTTCCCCTTCTGTCTCTTAGCTGCCTTGTCTTGGGGCGTGATAGAATCAGCCCCTCGTTTGGCAGCCCCTTGCGTTTGTGGTGCAGGTCACACATTTTTCTCTACTGCCCTCTTCTTAGCTTCCTCGGGTTGTAGACCGTCGGCTAAGACCAGCAGATACCTTCTTACCCCGGCTCCACTGAAACCCTGTCTCAGTGGGTCGTCGAGTCCGCCTAATCTACCTCGGGGTGGCAAGGGGTGTGCCCATCTCGTCTTCTTCCTACCTCCCTTGGGCCTACTTGTCTCCTCTTGTTTAGTCGCGGGCTTGGTGGGAGTAACGATGTTACTACTCACCTTGCCCTGACTTTTTAAAGCCGGTTTGGGAGCGGATCTCCCTTGGCTTACTGGCTTGGTGGTAGTAACGGTGTTACTGGCCAACTGGCCTTTGCTTTTTGGCGACAGTCTTTTGGGCCTCTCTCGACTGGTGCCCTTTCTCGGATCGTGGAGCTCACGCTCCATCTGATCTGACAGTTTTGTGGCGGTTAGATCCCGCACACACGGATTATATTTTTTGGATCATTACTTGCCATAACTGGTCATAACTCGCAGACTAATAGCAATTTAAACGAACTTAAACCCAGTTTGCAAACTTAGAAATGACTGTAAACTAAATCTAGAAACATTGGGTAAGTAGCCTTGTTGCAGCCAGAGCAACAAGGATCAATTGATATAGGAAGAATTGATCAAGGAACAATTGATACAGAACTGTTAATCATTTCTGGTGCATCTAATGCACACCAACAAGACATCTAAACACACAATTTCAAGGTGCGCTGTGACGCACACTACAACTGTACCACCAGACCTTGTCCTGCCTACCCAGTTGCCCTGAGCAATACAAGCCCATGCCATATCTAAGACAAATAAAACTATTTGTAATATTTATTATTTATTTAACTATTTACTTATTTATTTTTTAATAAAAATATAATATATCGTATCGAAATCGCGGGCTGAATTCACAGACTTTGCGGGCCGCACATTGGGAACCCCTGGTCTAGACTCTAGATAGACAGGGCTAGACAGACAAAACTTAACAGACAAGAATAGACAGACAATACTAGACAGAAGTAGGGAAAGATCATGCGTTCTAGGCCACGCCTCCCGCCTCGCGAACTTGACCTCGACCTTGACACTTCCGTACTTCCGGTTTCGACTTCGGGTTTCGACTTTCAGTTTCTAGAAATATGAAAAGGCAAAGGGAAAATTCAGAATTTGACGCGGGCAGGTAAATTAAAAATTGGGTGTGAAGAGGGTGGAAACATATTAAGAGTTTGACCTAGTTTTTGACCCGTGCAAAGAATCGTGGGAAACTTAAACCCGTCGAGTTAGCATTCTCCTGTTTAACTTATATGTAAACGCGAATGTAGAAATAATAAACGCCTCATAATCAGTTTCTTAAAATTGATCTATGTTTATTCTAGAAACGTGAGCGCAGAAACACTGTTTCTTGGAGTTAATGTGTTTACCCTATTAAGAGGTTAACCTCGTTTTCGATGAACAAAAAATCTTGGGAAAGTTAGAACCGTCGAGTCAGCATTTTCCTGAACGTGACCGTAGAAATAAACACTGCTAGTTTCTTGGAATTGATATGTGTTTATCCTAAGTGACCGTAGAAATAGATACTGTTTCTTGGAATTAATGTGTTTATTCTATTAAAAGTTTGACCTAGATTTTGACCCGTGCAAGTGAATCGTGAAAAAGTTAAAACCGTCGAGTTAGCATTTTCCTGTTTCAACTTGTCTAGATGAGTCATTGACCACGTGACACATACGGAACATTAGACTCAATAAGTCAATCAACTTATTGAGTCTAAATACTGAATATTCACCCAACACCTCCAAGAAGATAAAGTTGGAGCCGCAGACAGCCAAATAATTTCTGTGAAATATGCAATCAATAATACCCAATAAGGCTAAGGTATGCAGTAGATCTACGATCACAGAAACACCTCCAAGCAACAGTGAAGCCGGTCCAGCAGAACATCATCCAAGCTAGTGTCAGTTTAAGAACAGAGTGATCTGCTATAGAATTGATGGAAGAGATTGATGTAGATAGCATAATTAGTAAATTGAATAGCCGTTGTACGAGATTCCGCATTCTATCCGTCCACTTTCTATACATTCCATAAACTCCATCTACTTTCCATCCATTTTCCATCAACTCCATCCACTTTCCATCCACTCCATCCACTTTCCATCCACTTTCCATCCTCTTTCCATCCACTCCATCCACTCTCCATCTACTTTTCATCCACTTTCCATCCACTTTCCATCTACTTCTTTTTTAATCAGCTTTTTTAATCAGCTTTTAAATTGCTTTTTAAACAGCTCTTTACTCAGCTTTTAAACAGATTTTAAACAGCTTTTTAATCAGCTTTTGAATCAGCTTTTAAATAGCTTTTTTTATCAGATTTGAAACAGCTTTTAAACTGCTTGTTAATCAGCTTTTTAGCAGCTTTTTATTCAGGTTTTAATCTGCTTTAAAACAGCTTTTAAGTCAACTTTTAAACAGCTTTCTAATCAGCTTTTAAACAGCTTTTAATCAAAGAGCTGATTAAAGTGGACGAAAATTGGACGGAAATTGGACGGAAAGTGGACGGCAAGTGGATGCAAAGTGGATGGAAAGTGAATGGAAAGTAGATGGAACGTCGATGGAATGTGGATGGAAAGTGGAAAGTGGATGGAAAGTGGATGGAGTGAATGGAGTGGATGGAAAGTGGTTGTAAAGTGGATGGAAAGTGGATGGAGTTGATGGAAAATGGATGGATAGTGGATGGAGTGGATGCAAAGTGGATGAAAAGTGGATGGAAAGTGGATGGAATGTATGGAAAGTGGATGGAATGTATGGAAAGTGAACGGATAGAATGCGGAATCTCGTACAACGGCTATTCAATTTACTAATAATGCTATCTACATGAATCCCTGAACCATCAATTCTATAGCAGATCACTCTGTTCTTAAACTGACACAAGCTTGGATGATGTTCTGCTGGACCGACTTCACTGTTGCTTGGAGGAGTTTCTGTGATCGTAGATCTACTGCCTACATTAGCCTTATTGGGTATTGTTGATTGCATATTTCACAGATATTATTTGGCTGTCTGCGGCTCCAGCTTTATATTCTTAAAGATGTAGGGTGAATATTCAGTATTTAGACTCAATAAGTTGATTGGCTTATTGAGTCTAATGCGCCTTATGTGTCACGTGCTCAATGACTCATCTAGATAAGTTGAAACAGGAAAATGCTAACTCGACGGTTTTAACTTTGTCACGATTCACTTGCACGGGTCAAAAACTAGGTCAAACTCTTAATAGGATAAACACATTAATTCCAAGAAACAGTGTTTATTTCTACGGTCACGTAGGATAAACACAGATCAATTCAACAATCAATCAAGAAACTATCAGTGTTTATTTCTACGGTCACGTTCAGGAAAGTGCTGACTCGACGGTTTTAACTTTCTCACGATTCCTTGCACGGGTCAAAAACTAAGTCAAACTCTTAGTATGTTTCAACCCTCCTCACACCCAATTTTGAATTTACCTACCCGCGTCATATTTTGACGAAACCGGAAGTCGAAACCCGAAGTCAAAACCGGACGTCCAAACCGGAAGTCGAACCCGGAAACAGGAAGTGTCAAGGTCGAGGTCAAGTTCGGGAGGCGGGAGACGTGGCCTAGAACGCATCATCTTTTCCTACTGACAGAGAAGAGCAGAGAGACAAGACTAGAAAGATAAGAGTAGACAGACAAGACTAGACTGCGAAGACTAGACAGACTAGACCAGAATAGACAAAGCAGAATATAAAGACAAGACTATACAGAAAAGACTAGAAAGAAAACACTACACAGACAAAACTATACAGACAAGACTAGACAGAAAGGATTGGACAAACAAGATTAAACAGACAAGACTAGATAGACAAGATTAGACAGACAAAATTAGACAGTTAAGACTAGACAGACAAGACTGGACAAGCAAGATTAGACTGAGAACACTAGACGGATTTCCTTAGATTCCCCTAAGCTGCGTACTCATAATGGGATTAAATGGGTTGACTTTTTTGCAAGTTTCCACATTTTCGTAATTTGGGATATATAAAAAAATTGGCAAACGACGTTAATCAATTCGAATGATGTTTATGGGATAATAATTAATGAAATCGATACAAATTTGACATTAAACTGGTAAATAAATTTCATTACTCACAACATTTTTGCGAAAATATTGTAGTGCTAAAATTATTTCGTTTAATTTATGAATAAGTAAATCAATGTTTTGATGTAAATATTGCGTATTCATTCCTAGAAATTTTCAGCTAATTTTGATATCGATTCAAAAATCCATTTCATTTAATTCATTTTCTTTGTGGAATTCTGTGGATATTTTTTTTTCTTGATAACATTTTCACAAGCAACTTATTTCAATTCAATAAACATGAGTAACCTTCAAAATAAAAAAAACACAATCCGAGGCCTTGGGTGCTGTTTTATAAACATATATTTAATACGTAATCCACATAGGATTCATTTTAAATTAAATCTCCATTTTTTTCTTCAATTAATTTTTTACAGAAAACCCAAGAAAAATGATTATAAATTTTATTATATAAATTATTCTTATTGAATTGTCTGTTATTGAATTGTCTGTCAAGTCTTGTCTGTCTAGTCTAGTCTGTCTAGTATTATCAGTCTAGTCTTGTCTGTCTAGTCTTGTTTGTCTAATCTTGGCTGTCTAGTCTTGTCTGTCTAGTGTTTTCTGTCTACTCTTGTCTGTCTACTTTTGCCTGTCTAGTCTTTTCTGTCTAGTCTTCTCTGTCTAGTTTTCTCTGTCTTGTCTCGTCTGTCTAGTATTCTCGTTATTACGTTGTACTAATCGCGTAATGTGCCGTCCCTGAACAAAAAGGGGTTCTAAAAATTTTTTTTTAAATTACGTAAAATGGACAAAAAATGCGGGTTACGCCTTGATTTTTGGGCGCTGTATGGGCGCTTTAAATTGTTCACTTTTTCCTCAAAAACTCCGTGCCTCTTGAGCGTCGAAACGGAAAATTGTTATTTTCTGTTGTAAAACTAAACTGGCCTTCGACCCGTGTCGGTCTGCCGCTCGCAAGTCCCACACGGCGTCCTACATGACCGAAAAACAGGAAATCGTTTTTAGCAATTTTGAGGAGCAATTTCGGCCCGCGGCTCGATTTTTACTGCGTCTTCCTCGTTTCCACGTTTTTTAACGTCATGCGGAAAACAACGCGACCGTCAGTTCACCCGCTGTGGCGGAAAATGTAATCGAAAAAGAAAACGTTTTTTCGATCACATCTGCGGACGCTGTTCTCTTTATTGAAGAGCGCCGCGTCTCCAAACCGCTTCTTTCGATGTGAAATGTTTGCCCGCAACGGGCTGTGAAAGAATCGGAAAAAGGCGTTTTTGTTACCTAATTTGCGGGGAGCCCTCTCCTGTGATACTCGATCTACTTAAAATTGATTTGTGATAATTAATTGCGATAGCGTGCCGGATGGAGCAGATACACCAGAAAAACCATGTTTTGGAGACGTCCGCGGGAATACTCCGGGATTCGCTATATTAAAGGGCAGGGTGTCACGCAGGCGGTTTTTAAATAGAGAACAAAAGGGTCTATGTGGCGATGGGAACGAAGCACTGATCCATCGCATCTGTGGATCGCGACGCTCGTCCAAACTCGAAACGAACTTCTCAAAATTAAGCAAATTGATACCTTCCATATTCGGTGACATGTTATAGAATTGAATTGCTCTTTCCAGGGATTATATGTTCATCAGGGTGTCAAAAAAATGACTTTGCAAATTAGTGCCTGCGCTTCGTTCCCTGAGGTGTAATGCGCCGAGAGAGGTGTCGTTCGAAAGTGGACATGTCCACTTTCGAACGACACCCCTCTCGGCGCATTACACCTCAGGGAACGAAGCGCAGGCACTAATTTGCAAAGTCATTTTTTTCCACCTCAAACGGAAACACGAAAAATAAGTTGCATTTATAGTCTGAGGAGTGCATGTACAGCGAAAAGGCCAACAGTATGCCGTTTGAATTTCTCAAAATCCATCAACGGGTTCCCACTCCAGATCAAAAAACTACGACCTTAGACTCTTTCATAGTTGAATTTTTTTGTGCGCATATGTGAATTTCCGCCGGTTATACGTCAAAATTGCCCGGACTTTTTGACGTATAACCTTAATATTTGCGCGAAACTTTCATATTCCCCCTTTTCAAACTTGACAGATGCGCATGCGCTTAACTAACCGTAATTTGCACATACAGTTTGATCAGTTTGACACTATTTTCACTCAGGTTATGTGCAAATATCATTTTTGAAGTTTACCCATTTATGATTATTCGTGTGCTTATGAAAAAATAAAATTAAAAAAATGAAAATTCTGATTTGTGGCTGTTTGTTAGGTTCAGACTCAAATAAAATTCAAAGAGATTTCTTTAAATCTCTAAATTGCAGATTTCGGCGACTCTGGCTCTTGATTAGCAACACATAGCAACGTCAAAATTAGAAATTTTTCACAAATTTCTACAAGAAAACCGACAATTTTACACTTTTTTTTGCAGATTTTTGCACAAGTCCACACAGTTTTACATCAGAAAGAGTTGCTTCCGTCCACATTTCAATTCTAAATTTTATATCGTAAACGGCAATAGTTTTTTAAGATTTTTTTTGTAGAGTTTTTTTAAGAATAATCAAAGCTTTTAAATTTAATTTAGATACCAACGGTACAAGTCGCGTCTTCCTGGTATGTATAGCCGCAGAGTTATTGACGAAAAACTGTCAGTTTTACCATTTAACTGCGAAAGGAACAGCCACCTCAAAATTTTGAATCGAATTTTGAAAAAAAAATGTATCGTCGTCATCAAGTTCTAGTAAAATATAATATGCATGAGTTTTCTGCGGCTGGCGGTCCAGACGTGGCCGACGTTTGAAATCTACCTCCAATTGTTTACTTTATTTTCAAGCATTTGCGTTTCTCATTTCCCTACATTTCTAAGAAATTCTTCTAGCATGAATCGATAGAGTAAACTTTCCTCCACCAACGGATTTTTTTTTATCGATTGCAAACCGTTTTACCAGCAGATTTTGTTTAATGCAAGTCATTTACCAGGATTCGGGGTGGCTAGCAACGGTTGCATGGGTTACATAATCGACTCCGCCCCACATAAGTTTCCTTCCATTTTACGCGGTGAATTGTGTCCGGGAAAATTTTATTTCGTAGATTCGATAAAGTTGGAAAGTTCTATATTAGAAACTATTGAACATTCTTGCAAATTGATTGGTCGAACCTTATAGCAATGTCCAATAAACCTGTGATTTGATAATGGTATGAATTGGATAAATGGTAGATGAACCAATGAGCCCATATTTAATGATTGCATTTCTAAGTAATTTCCGCAATGATCATTCCAACAATTACAAATGAAACAGTTGATTAATGATTGTGGAAACCTATATCAATGACCAATAAACCAATGAGATAGTATTTTGTATTTTGATGCACTGAAAATAAATCAACTAACTTACGAACCGACGGGTCGGCGTCGGCTCTCGTGTTCTAGTGTTAGAGCGCTAACTAACAAATCTTGAGGTAACGAGTTCTATCCCGAGTGTCGGCCGCATTGTACCAGAAAACAAATGTCTAATTAAATAGCGTAAATTTATATGAACATCTAGGTTTCTGGGCCTATAAGTACCAAACTTAAGAAAAACTAATACAATTATTTAATTAATAATGTTGAACTCACTTTAGGTCCTTGCAGAAGACGATACTTCGGAGGAGGAGGAGGAGATAAAAAATATTGTAGTAGATGTAGACTCAGGCGTCGACGACTACCACGCCTTAGTTCTACTGATCTACGCGGACAATGTAGGCTGGATCAAACTGTTGGCCATCTTTTGTACCAGAGGAAACACAAAACTGGAAAATGTACTCAAAAATGTCTACAGATTATTAGAAACTGCTGACCGTAGAGACGTTAGTTAACACATTGCTTTTTAGACTTAATTCTAGTCCGATAATTTTAGATTCCCGTTTTTTTCGGATCATACAACCATATTTTCCCCGAAAATCGCACCGTTAAACGGTTCGGCGAAGACGGTTTTGTCGATCTAACGTTCAAGCAAGAGCCCAACGTGACCGTGACAAGCGTGAAAGTACATGAGATTCTGTTTCAAGTGTTGCATCAGAATCCCAAGCAGGTTAGTATCATAATTCTCAGCCCTAGCACGGACATCGCCATTCTTTTGCGGCGGTACGGTTATCCACAAATTTCGGCTGATATTAAAGAAATCTTCATCATGGGCGGAAATTACAAAGGTAAAAGTTAAACTTGTTGGTGTGTACGATGATGACTAGTTTTGGTTTCAGTTAGGGAAGCTGAATTCAATGTGTTGGCCGATCCTGTAGCCACCAAGATTGTTATAGAAACCGCAAAAATGTGTCCAATTACCTTGTTCACTTGGGACGCCTGCAATCAAGATCCTATTACATTAGTAAGTTTACTGTGAATAAAAAAGACCAGATAAGATAGATAAGACCAGACCAAACTAAGACATTAATTGTCAAACATTATTCTTTTAGAGTTGGCGTTTTGGACTGAAAAATATATCCAATCCAGTTTGGGACTTAGTTGAACGAGCCGAAACCAAACTTTACGCGGACAAATCGCCGACGGATACGTGGTTATCTTGTGATGCCATGGTCGCATTTTTATTCATGTATCAAAGCTCAATAACGAAATACGCCATTGATAACCCCACGGTTGCCCTAGAAGGAAACGACCGGGGTTTGCTAATAATCGACGACGAGAACAAAACACCAAGATTACGTATAATCGAAAGCATTGACGTGGATTGGTTCAAAGAAATTTTCGTCGAATCTTATATCGGAATTTGCGAAGATATGAATTGTACGAATAAATTTTTGTAATTCTGATGGATTTAGAAAAATAATTCATTTGGAGCCTCATTAAATATTGTTTTTGTTAACCCATTGAGTACTTGCCCCATACGTGATTTACTCGCTTTAACTCGCTTACCTTATCTCCAAAAGCTTATTACCAATTGCACCCCAAACCTTTATTAAATTATACTCTATATACATACTTAATTTATATAGTAATACTTTTTTATTTAAACAATAAATAGGAATGTAGATAAAAGTAACTCGGGATGCCGTATCCGATTCTGCCTCGCTAATGCCGTTCTCAAATTTAATTTGCATAGGAATTTCTCTGTTCGCTTGCAACAGCAACAGCAGCAACAGCAACACAGTTCCCAATAGATGTCGTCATAGTCGTCGTGCATAGTTCCATGCACCCCCTAGTGTTATAATTATGATTATCCTTATGTTTAGGAATTAATTGCTTGTTTGCATGTATATAACAATTAGTTTCAAGAATGAAAAGACTTAATACAGTTAAAATCTTTAAGTTAGTAAAGTGAGGCCTGTGCGATGTATAGGGCCGGTAGACCAAGAAGGGCTCTAAGTATCCGTTTTTGTGCTTTCAAAACTTTCGGGCACTCTGGTGAAGTTCCACAAGCTATTATACTATAGGAGAGTATAATCCTGGTACAGTCAGAAATCTCTTCAGGTAGCGGACACAGTAGACTTTCTTTCTAAGCTTCTTACACAAGCTGTTGATGGTGATGTGCCAAGCTAAGTTTTCTTATGTTCAGAACATATATTGGGTGTTTTTATTGTAAGTTAGTTTTTCGAACTGCTTCTAGTACCAGTCAACAACACTGTTTCTAGTAACCGTCAATTATATAGGTGAAAGCTGATTTCTGCCCAGAACAACGCTTGCAAATTGCGCAACTTTACTAGGAAGTCGTGGGTTAGTTCGCGAAATTTTCTGTGCGCTACGTCCATTTTATGATCGATATAATCAATTTGATATACAATACTAAACTAGACTACACTAGACGAGAGAATATTAAGCATAATTAAACAATACTAAACTAAAAACAGACTAAAGTGTGCCAAACTTGACTAGCTAAGTGTTTTCTGCAATTATTTTCTTAAGATTTCACCTAATCTAGTTCAGGAATTACAGACTAAAATGTAGTAGTACTAGGCGTTTTTTGCGATTACAGACGAATGGACCAACATAATTTAGTTTAGTTTATTTGATACACTCATACACATATAATCAGTTGTAACCTTGTGTACCCTAAGGTGTAAGGTGTTACATTTGATATCCTAATTCTTACATTTAATCTTTACAATACATTATATTCACACATTTCATTCGCTATATATGAACTTTTTCCACTCCCTTTTTCCTTTTGTCATAATTGATGCTTGAACCATTGTGAGTCCTCTGTCCTCTACTATCTTCTCTATATTTCGATTCCATGTTGTCTTTGGTCTTCCTCTACTTTTCTTTTTTTGACCTTTAGCTTCCCATACACTCTTGACTGGTATTTTGTCCTCCATTCGGTTGAGGTGTCCATACCATCTCAGTTGGCAGTTCTCAATTCGCTTTGCTACTGGTTGCACCTTTAACTGTTCTCTGATGGTGTCATTTCTTATGCGACCTCGTGACTCCTAACACTCTTCTTAGTTATTTCATCTCTATACTTTGGATCTTGCTCTTTAATCTCTTCGTTAACACCCAGCTTTCGCAGCCTAATGTTAGTATAGGTACGAATACAGCTCTGTATATACTCATATTTGCTTTTAGCGAAACTTCTTTCTTTCCCAGGAAACTATTTCTGAGGCTGTGGTACACCCTTGCTGAACTCTCTATTCTGTCATCAATTTCTATTTCATGGTGTCCCTTGCTATCTAGACGTACTCCCAGATATTTAAAGGTGTCAACTTGTTCTATTACCTTTCCATTTAGCTCAATGTTTACTTATGTATCTGGTTTCCCACCAACCATGATTTTTGTTTTCTCTTCGTTTATCTTGAGGTTCTTCTCTGCTAATTTCTCATTCCATATCTCCAAGTTTCTCCTCAGTTGAACTTCATTTCTCGCGAATATAACAAGATCGTCGGCGAACGCAGATTCCGTTATACGGATTGGTTCTAGGTTTCTATACCCCACACTAAATGAAGACGTTCTTTTCCTCGTTTCTTTCATTACTACGTCCATAACTAGGTTGAATAAAGTTGGACTCAAAACGCCTGCTGGCCGTACACCCTCGTTTACCGTAAACTCGCGTGATTGCATGTTGTCTGTTCTAACAATATTTGTACAATTTTTGTACATGCCCATTATTGCTCTTATTAGTATTATGTTAATTTTCCTTTTGATCAGGGTTTCTTCTATAATTGATCTTGATATTCTGTCGAATGCCTTTTCCAGATCAAGGAATGCTTGATATAGTTAGTTCATCGTCTGTATTGCTTATAAGCAATACAGTTTATTTATTTAGCAATACAAGGTAATAGACAGACTAGTCTAGTTCAATAATTACAGACTAAATTGTGTAAAACTTCCAAAACTTCAAAGTTCCACCCAACTTTAAAAAAGCATTTAAAGCCCCCCATTCACAATGAGTTAAACTGATCAGTTGAACTGACGTACATCGAAAAACTGACCGTGAATGTGAAATCCTAACGTGAAATTTTGAACTGACGACAACCCACGGATTTATTACCGGGGGCACCATAAAGGCCCTTTCACACACATCAGTCACGTCACGTCTCCGTTCCGTCAGGTCCGAGAAGTATCAGTTACAAAAAATATGTTTTCATGGTAGTCAAATGGCGCTGTCTACACTGATCCGGAGCAGTCACGAATCAGAACCGGCCGTTATACTGCAGTCACCGAACCGTCATTATCAGATTTCTTCTCAACGATATTTTTTGTTTGACTGACGGCGTTTTATAATTTTTTGAAAAGTTAAAATGGGTGATGATGCGAAGTTAATTGAATGTGTTCCCCTATTGATAAAAATACCCTGTACTCTACGACTTAACAAATAGTAAATTTATAGATACTGTTTTCAAAAACGGAATATAAGGGAATAACAGTCCCATATATAATAGTTATTATATCTGGTGCAATATAGAAATTTGATTCTTGAGAATATTTAGTAGCTTAATGTTTTTCTTATATATTTCAGAATTTATATTTATTTGTGGAATTCTCAAAATTAAATATTTTGAAAATAAATATTCTGCTTTTTTTAACTTATTTAAATACTATTTGGTTTCATTTATATCGGCTTTCATTTTTTTCTAATAAAATAGGGAATCAATATTGAACAATTTTTATTTCAAGGGAAAATATCAGAAAACTTTCAATAACAACAAATTAGTCAATATTATATCTTGTTGCTACATCTTTATCATTCAGTTAAAATAGAAAAATCACGGATATATGTGAATACAGTTGCTATTTTGACGGAGACTGAACGGCGACGGGTCTAATTCGGAACGTTGACTGAAAAATGACGTGACTGATGTGTGTGAAACACTGAAATATATACTAACTGGAACGAGCGCTGGCTTCTAAGTTTGTACGGGTAGAGAGGGAGGTCCCAAGGGGATCTCTCGTATCACTCTGTCTTCGTCTAGTACAGTCTTAGTAAAAAAACCTAATGTATAGTATAAATATATCTATATTATTTTATACATGTAATATATAATAGAAAAAGAAAATTATATATATATATATATATATATATATATATATATATATATATATATATATATATATATATATATAATACTAGTTCCATTTACCCTAGTTACGGTAACAAGTCTGTTTGAAATAGTGCTCCATAAAAATAACTAAAAGTATCAGAAATTATGAATTTAAAAACAGTGAGCAAAGCAATAAGGAACACTGGGACAGAGAGGTTACAGAAATTTACATGGGGAAAACGTATTTAGCGAGAACATTTAGATTAATTTTGGGATAAATTTTTGACAAATTTATTTGACATTTGTCAAACGATAAATTTGCATAGACACTGTGATAAGAGTGACCTTTCTGTTGGTACGACGGATAAGTACTAGGCAACTAGGAAACAAGAGGGACGAAACCCAACCAGGCAAACTCAGACAAGCAACCATGACAGTTCAACCAAAACTTTACTATACCCCAGGTGGTAACCAATTCACACGCCACAGGGCGTCATCTAGGCAATCGGATTCTGGGGAGCCTAGAGTTAAACTGCTAAAGAGGAAATCGAAGTCCTCACTTCCCACATATATAGGCACACTCAACATCAATACACTAATACAAGTAGGAAAACTACATCACCTAAGCACAGAACTCGAAAGACAGCACATCATGATAGCGGCTCTACAGGAAACCAGGTACACAGACGATCTCACAATAGACTACGCAAAATTCAGGATCTTCAAAGGAAAAACTGGGAGACGAGTAGGCAGGGGCGGAACCCCAATATTGGGCATGGTATTCCTAGTCCACAAAGATGCAGTCAACTCAATCAAAGAAGTAAACACCAGTAAACGAAAGATTAATGACCATGAGAATTAGAACATACAACAAGCACTATACCTTTATTAACACACACGCTCCTGTAAACAAGGAAACCAAGACACAGCCAGAAAGCACAGAGAAATTCTGGAACACGCTAGAAAAAACCCTGAGTAAAATTCACAAAGATGATGTGAAAATTTTACTAGAAGACTTCAATGCACAAATCGGCAGAGAAAAATATATCAGAGACACCGCAGGTGGATGCTCTGCACACCACAACACAAACTGCAACGGATTGAAACTAGTCGAACTCTGCAGACAATGCAACCTCAAAATTATGACCACCCACTTCAGAGGCAAACCAAACAAGAAAACGGCATGGCGATCACCAGTACAATCCTTGGGAGAATACCAAATCGATCACATAGCCATATCAAGAGAACATTACAGGACGATCTCAGATATTAAAGTCAGAAGAGGAGCCAACATTGACTCAGACCACTTCCTCACACGTGCCAAAGTCAAATTCACTCCAACAAAAAGACCACTACTCAAGCAGACACCACAAACATTTGACATACAGAAAATACACCCATCCAACTTACAGGAACAATGGGAAAAAATCCCCACAGATAATTGGCCGGACTTCCAGAAGAAAATCACACAGCCAGCCAAACAGACAATCCCACTCAAAAGAAAGTCCAAACATCCCTGGTGGAACCAAGAATGCGAAGACGCGATGGAAGAACGCAAACTAGCACTCAAAAGATACGCGACTAAAAAGGGATATCTCCCTTCTTCAAGTAACATACAATATTTTCTCAACATGCTTACAAGAACGAGGTCAGACACAACTTGAAGGTAAAATAGGGGAGTACCAAGCGGGCTTCAGGTCTCACAGATCTTGCGTAGAACAAATATTCAATCTCAAAAGCTGCCTAAGAATTAGAACACTCAGCAACAAACCCACGGTCTGCACAATTGTTAACTTCAAAAAGGCGTACGACTCAGTAGACCGGACATCACTCTTCAACACGCTAAACGAACTCGGACTGGACACAAAAACACAACCTAGTAAAGGCAACACTTACAGATACATACTCCAAAGTGAAATTCATGGGAGAAATTTCAAGACATTTCAAAATTGAAACAGGAGTCAGACAAGGTGACGACCTCTCCCCACTCCTGTTCAACCTCATTTTGGACAAAGTAATTAGATAATGGAACACAACACCCACCACTCTAGGCAGAAGCGGTATTACCTTTAAATGCCTAGCATTCGCAAATGACCTTGCATTTCTAGCAGACACTGATAAACAAGCGATCCAATAGGTAGAAGCCCTCAAAAAGTGCGCTGAAAAAGTTGGACTACAAATATCGTTCGAGAAAACTGAGTACATGCCAACAAACAAAAAAGACACACAACAATTACAGACGAAATACGGAACAATAAACAGAGTTACAAAATTCAAATACCTAGGAAAAATCATACAACATACAGGAATTGAGAAAGAAACTCAAAAGACAAGGATAGAGAAAGTAAGAAAAGGCTACGGCATGACTGCAAACATCTACAACAAGAAGAACCTTGGCATCTAAACAAAAATCAGACATTACAATACAGTCATCAAACCCGCCATACTATACGCATCAGAAACTATAGCTTCGAATAAAGGTGACATGGAAGTCCTGAAGAAAGAAGAATCATAAGAAAAAATATTGGACCAAAACTCACAGATGAAGGATATAGACTACAATCAATAGAAACCACGGAAAAACTGTCTAACATCAGCACGACATCAGAAAACGCAGACTTAGATTCTACGGACACATCTCAAGACTCCCGGAGGCCAGACTAACTAAACAGATGTTCAACTTCCTACAGAAACGTAAAGTCAGTACCAAGTGGATGAAACAAGTAAAACAAGACCTAGAAGCAGCAAACATCACAGATACTCAGGACAGAACGAGTCTCAGACATCAAATACACCAGTGGGAAGTGAAGAAGGAGACCAAGAAAAAGACTGGAACCTCCTGGACCGAAGAAAGCAAACAGGCACACTCACAGAAAATGCGGGAAATCTGGGCCAAGAAGATGAAAAAGATTTGAAAACCATGAAAACTTCGTGCCATCCACTTTGGGTGCAATCCGAGGATAATAATAATAATATAATACTAGTAACACATGACAAAATATTATTAGTTTTAATATTTTATATTTACATAGTGTGGATAAATACTTATTTTGGTTTGATACAACTAGCTTTTCGCCCTGACTGTACCATATCCTCCCACTCTCGAATTCAAGTCATCCTCTCTCTCTCTCAAACACAAGGAGGGTGGTCTCCCCTTGGGACCTCTCTCTACCCGCACAAGCTTAGAGGCCAGCGATCGTTCCAGTTAGTATATATTTCAGTGTTGTGAGAGGACCTTAAATCCGCGGGCTTCAGTTCGTTTTCATCAAGGCAAACTGACCGCGCATACGCTTAGTCAGTCGTAATTTAACCGCCATGGCGTCATGACGTGCAATACCTAAAGAATTTATAGAAAAATAGCTTGAAATATGTAGATTCGTCCATTCTCAAATAGCTACGCCAGTCACTCGGTTTCAGTGACAACTCATTTAACAAATTAATATGAGATAACTGATATTTTTTTCTTTTTTAACCATTTTTTCGTTCAGATTTTTGTTGTTGTTTTTCTATTGATTAAACGGCTACAAGCAGCAGCCGTCATAAGTGGAATATCCTCTTCGGAATCCGTATCCATTTTTTTAAGTTACGCGGTGAGAAATTTGCTAGCCAGATACAGCACGTGACAATCGAGAAATGAAAGCCGGTTTTATGCCAGTGAGTGGGGAAATCTTTTTGAACTGATCAGTACTAAACGTCAGTTGAACTGATCAGTGTAAACTGATTGTGAATGGCGGGCTTTACAGGATACACTGAAAATTTACTGCAACATTAACTACGGGAAAAAGAAAATATTTTGAAAAATGAATAAAGAATAGTAAAAACATAAGTAAAACATAGTAAAGAAATAACCGAAATAAATGATAAAAATTACGAACATTCCACGACGAAAACATTACGTACGAAACTACGAAACATTAGATAAAGAAATATCCATAGAAAATATTAACAATTTCTACGCGCTCTTTCGGCGTAGTACTTTAATAAAACAAATACCAAACAGGGAATATAAAGACAATATATCAAATGTACTAAACACTGTGTTTCTAAGGCCAACAGCAAGAGAAGAAATTGAAGCAACATTAAAACAACTCTAAAATAGCAAGTTAAGTACACAAATTAACCGTGGCAGAAAAAGGGCCACCATACTCCAATATGAAATTATACAACTCCCTCCCAAAGCAAATAAGGCTTTTCACAAATGTTAAAATATTAAATGTCGATATTTCTAAGAAAGAAGTTCTCAAATGAATTGTAGATATTGAACTGTAAACATGGAGGAATATTATGAGAAGAAAAAGAAACCAACATAAGCATGGGATAGAAATTTTTGACATATTTCACTTAGGTTTAATCATTAATTTTGATATAATTATATTTTGAAAATTTTGATGTTATTTGAAAAAAAAATTAGTAAATAGACGTTGTTTGTTGCACTAACTTCACCTTTCTTGCAGTTACAGACTAGATGAACAGACTCCAGAATTCTGGTTTAGTTTAATTGGTAGTCAAGGTCAGGGCCGGCGTGAAGTGTGGGCGAACTGCGCGACGGCACACGGCCCCGCGATTTGCAGAAGCCACGCACATTCAGAGAGTTGAGTTGCTATTTTGTCTGTAGGTCTGGGATCGGCATCTATTGGCGTGCGCAGTCGCCTGCGCAGCAGGCTGCTACGACGATCACGTTTAGCCGCTTAATTGAGTTACTCCTTTGAATACGCCGAAAGTAGACTACTACTCGTACCTAAAACTGTTATTACAAGTCTAGCTAAATTATTTTTTAATTCACTATCAATATAAGCCCAGAATGTCTAGCCGTAAAAGAGACTGCGGAAGAAAATATATTAGTGGATGTGGAAAACGTAAAAGAAAACGTTATAAAGAAGCGGCAAAACAACATCAAAAAGATTCTTTAAATAAATTTAGAAAGAAGTATTCAATTATTTTACCTATTTCCGTGAGAAATTCTGTTGATGTTGATAACGAGAATTCCAACAACAACAATAAAAAAAGTATCTGATGAAATAATTAGAGAACACGAAGAACCTAATACATCATCTCAAGAATTGCAAACATTCACATCTGGAAAACATGAAAGTGAATCGCAAAAGAAGAAAGAAATAGATAAATTATCCTATCCTACGAGAACAATAATTGTTCAATGTGGTTCAACTTCAACTACAAATAATTTCCCAAAGGTTGCTAATAAGAGATGTTTTTCCGCTACACATTAGGTGAGAAGAATGGCAAAAGGAGACAAGCATTACAGTAGATGGCTTGTATATTACAAATCTCCTGACAACATATTTTGTTTTTGCTTCTGACGTTATTTGCCTCTGAATACATTTTTTTATCAAATAAGGGGTTTTCCGGTTAGCGGCGCGTAAGTGAACGGTTAAAATCTCTTGAATGATCCACCCTACATATTAAATGCATGCATTCTTGAACACAAATGTTATGCAATTTAAAGATGAACAATACAATTGATCAGTGTCGGCGAAAGCTAATAAATCATGAAACACATTTTGTTTTAAAACGTATTGATGACGATGATTTAAGACGATGTTATATTCGCTAATTTATTTATTTTAAATTTTTTATTACTCATGCGTGAAAAGTACTATCTTGGCGCACGTTTTTATTGCAAAAAATGCCATTTTTAAGGTTCCGTACCGAAAACGGAACCCTTATACGATTGTTGTCCGTCTGTCTGTCTGTCCGTCCGTCTGTCTGTCTGTCAAGATCATTTTTCTAAGTAACGCGTACAGGTAACAAGTTGAAATTTGTATCAAATTCTCGGGTCCGCGGTCTCTTTCAGATGTGACGTTATATATATATATATATATATATATATATATATATATACATATACATATATATATATATATATATATATATATATATATATATATATATATATATGCATATATATATATATATATATATATATATATATATATATATATATATATATGTATATATATATATATGTATATATATATATACATATATATATATATATATATATATATATATATGTTGTATTTGAGGTTTTCGCGGATAGATACCTGTGTTGTATTGTTTTCTCGGGGATTCCGCGTTGATGCTGAGGGTTGGCTCTGAAAAGAACCGGATTCTCGACGTTTCGTCGTTTCGCCGAAACGTCGAGAATCCGGTTCTTTTCAGAGCCAACCCTCAGCATCAACGCGGAATCCCCGAGAAAACAATAGAACACACACACATATATATATATATATATATATATATATATATATATATATATATATATATATATATATATATATATATAACCTATCTACTCAGTCTACTCAGAATGAATTGATTAAATACTGTTAAAGAAATACAAGAAACTTTATCACTAATTAATAATGCTAAATGTTTTAGTGCGATTTTTGATCCACTGTCTAAATATGTCTCATATCGAACAAATGTCTCTGAGTTTTCGAAATGTGTATAAAAATGTTATTAGGGAAGAGTTAAGGTTTATTTTGAGGTACTTGTTTAACACGTGACCTTGAAATTTAGAAAAATTTTAAAAGCTATTTTGGGCTCGTTTCGCTCGCCATCGGCATCTTGCCTAAGGCCTAGGCCACACTACGGCTAAACCGTGGCGGTTTTTAATAGCGTGATTTTGTGACTCGAGTAAGCTAATACAAGCGACTTCACTTCTGGTTTTTTCCCGCGACTCATTTTTCCCATAGCGTACTGTGTGTTCCTCGGTTCCGCGGTTATAGCGGTTACCGCTTGAGGGAAAAAACCGTAGTACGGCCTCGGTCTAAAACTATGTTTTTTCTTAGTCACAACACTAAATGCCCTTACTGAAAATCGAGTCTGGATCCGCCTCTGTCGTGGTGATATCCGCCTCTGTAAAGGTGAGGGTAACCTTTATTTTTCTCAAGATAGAACAATTATGGTAAATCAAAGAATCGGTACGGCCCCTAAATGGCAGTCCGTGGCAGGCCTTAAATGGCCAAGGGGTGCTAAGAATCCTCACGAAGAAAAACGAGCATTTTAATGAGAAATACAATAAATGTATATGTAGAAAATCGAAGCGAAGACAATCAAAATCTGAACATGGAATGTTCAAAGTATGTATATGGCAGGTAAATCACACAACACTGCACAAGAAATAGAAAGGCTTAACATCGATATTCTAGGTTTAAGTGAAGTGAGGTGGCCTGGAAACGGAACCAGCAAAATCAATGATTACACTCTATACTACGCAGTCAATGCAACGGACGCAGGCAATGCAACGGCGAGGCACTTGAATGGACTTGGAATTATGGTATAACAAATCCGTAAAAAACTTCGTGCCATTTTCAGACATTTTCAGAATGTTATTACAGATAAAATTAAAGTCCAAAAATGTAAATATCATATAGATATATGCCCCAAAAGCCGACAAACCAGATGTAGAAGTAGAACAGTTTTATGCCCAACTAAAACAACTAAGAAAACAGACTAAAAAGGATGACGTCAATATCATAATGGGATATTTTAACGCCAAGGTTGGAAGAGGCAGGGTAGAGGACATAGCAGGAGACTATGGCTTAGGTGAACAAAATACCAGAGGTGAAGCATTAATATAGTTCTGTCAAGAGGAAAAAATGACTTTCTCCAACACTTGGTTTAAGTTACAATCCAGGAGGATATACACATGGGCATCTCCCCAACACAACGAAAACCGTATTGTAAGAAATCAAATAGACTACAACCTAACATTCAAGAGTACAGAAAAGAATTAAACAGCGTAAGAACTTATCCTTGTGCCGACTTGGAATCCGATCACAACCCGGTAGTAGGAAAACTCAAGGTAAAATTGAAAATACTTTAAAAGAAAATCGTGAAGAAACCACATTTAGAAATGATGAACGATTCCGTAACACGAGAAAAAGCTAAACAGAATATAAACGAAAAGCTATAAGCTAAAGCTATAACATCAATCGCCAGACAATATAAATGAAGTGTATTAAATACATAAGACAAAGTAAAAAAAACCGGCCAAGTGCGAGTTGAGACTCGCGCACCGAGGGTTCCGTATAAACTTGTAAGTAAGGTATCTTTTTTTTGTGGAGGACGTAGCAAGCACATTCAGTTAACTTGACAAGTGGCCCTCCTGAAATCACGACCATCTTAGTACCGCTGCAAGCATAACCTCAAGATGTCGCTGTCGTACGATGGAATTCTACCCTATATTTTATTACCATACATCCCCCATTCACTATGAGTGTTTAGGGGTTCTGGAACTTCACTATTTGTTTTTACTGTTCAATTTTGGCATACCAATATACCCTGTATAAAGGTATACAGGGTATTTTTTTCTTAAATAACGCGAATATATTTATATAATATTTTTAAACTTATAAAAAGAAAACTTTATTTTAGTATTACACTTATTCACTAACTTATATTAAGATCTAACATTTTCTAGATCTAATATAAACTAATATATTAACTATTTCTAGATCTACTTCGATACTCTTAAAATTCAGTTGATCAATTGACTGCTTTTGTGCAATTGACTACCAAAAAATATAGGGCGTACGTGATTTAAGTATATGTAGATTATAAAGAAAAATTAGACGAAATATAATATATACAGGATGTTACGGGACTTGAGTATGTCGCATGTCGGTTATAAACAAGCAAAATTTAGACTTAATATATACCCTGTATATATTATGTATATAGAGCGTACGTTATGAAATGAATAACGAATATAAACAAAGAAAATTTAGAATAAACAGCTTGGTGCCAACACATACTTTTTAACCTTCGGACCTAACCGAGGAGGACCTAACTGTATGCAACCCATATGCTTCTGGAGCCTGACAATAGCACTACGACAACATTAGTGTATTTTCATAAGTTTCTAATTCGTAAAATAGTAAATTCGCATTTTTCTTGTAATTAAACTACATATTTACGGTTTTCAGATTTTTCCCTTTACATGTGCTGTAAGACACCGCTTCTTGTTAAATTTCATGATTCTAGGTCAACGGGAAGTACCCTATAGGTTTTGCTTCCCTTGTGAAATCGCAAAATATGCGACATAAACGGTCATATCTTTGATCGAGTTGACTTACAAGTTTGATTTCTTCACAGCTGAAAGAGACCGCAGACCCGAGTATTTGATACAAATTTCAACTTGTTAACTCTACGCGTTCCTGAGAAAAATGGTCTTGTCAGACAGACAGACGGACAGACAGACAGACAGACGGACAACAAAGTCATCCTATAAGTGTTCCGTTTTCGGTACGGAACCCTTAAAAACATCCTAACATCTACTCAAAACAGTATAATGGTAAATAACAATGTAATGAATAAAAAGAGACCGAGAATCACGGCAGAAATATTAATATTAATGGAAGAAAGAAGAAAATATCGTAGGCGTACAAGGACAAGAGTACAAAGAAAAGGCGTACAAAGCAAGAAAATAAGCCACAAGTCCTGAATTCAAATTTTCTTCTCTGAAATCTGTTATGTCCATATCAGCTATTGTTTGGTTACTATGATAGTATTCATTTCGAGTAAGTCCATTTGATTATAAACATTGACAGTGAAAACCAACTAATTGTAAGTGAACTTAATGGCTTTTGCTTCTACAAAATGTCAGAAATACAAATTCAGTTGCAAGGAAAATCCTTTAAGTCCAGAGATAGTGAGGTAATGTCAGTGATGTACATGAACTGTCTGTTGGAAGCGCATGCATTCCAGAGGAAAATGTCTTGTTTCTTTAGCCTGTCAATACTTAAGTGAACATGATTAGTGTGGTCCTTTAGAACGTCCTAACCCAACCTCGGGTAAATTATTTCACTTTAAAACAAACTTACTTCAAAAATAATTGTCATTATAATATTATCATTGTTGTTATTTATTTTCGTTTTCATTGTACAATGTGGATAAACCTTCGACGTCAAGATACCAATTATGTAAGGAACAAGTTGACGATCGTTAACGATCCTAATTCCCTTGTATCAAAATCACCAGGTTGATCAATATCAGAAGGTCAGTAATAAAAATACCGTAGGTTTACAATGATAGAATATCATTTCTGTATAACTTATTCAGATGATGAAAATAATAAAGTGGATCGCCATTAAACCACAAGCGAAGTATTGGGAAAGAACAACAGAAAAACAATGAGTTGGAAAAAAGACACAAGTACATGGAAATACAATGTCGCAAGGAGAAAGAGAAGTGAACGTCTGCCTTATATAATAAAAAACAAAATACGTCTATCCAAAACACCAAAAGGCAACGATTGAAGCATTTGTCGCTTAAATGATATGAAAAATTTTGTAATTAAGAAAGGCTAACATCATCTGTGTGTGCATCTTATTGGAAACTGGCCGATTTTAAAAGACAAAAGGATTTTCTTTTAAATAATATTACTTGTAGCAATGAAACTGTTTTACCGAATTTAGTAGCGCTATCTAGTTGTTTGAGTGAAACTAGTCTTTGTCACAACAGTTTTAGCATTCCGTCAAAGTGTTATGGTCGTGGCAACATTACGGAAGATTTTATTGAATCAAAATAAAAATAGAGTTGTTTAATGTAAGGTAAGCATAAATACAATATGATGTAGTCTAAGTTTAAGTAATTATAATGGAGTGTTTGCGTTAGTTTCCAATGTTATTTAATAGTATATTCAGCAATGATTGATTGTCGTAAATGTATACTATGAGGTTATGATTATATGTTTTTTACAGTTGTGCATTTGGGGTAAAACGATTCTCTCGTGAGAGTGCAAAATGATCCTAAAGGGATCATTTTACCCACATTGTTATGTTTATTGGTTATATTTTATTTCAGGAGCATTGCCGCGGAATTATGTAAGAAAAGCTGCCGCCCAAAATTGGAGCGAGATCTCCATGGTCAATGCTTTAGATGCTGTTAAACGTGGCATGCCGTATAAAACTGCCAGCAAGCAATTCTCCGTGCCGATTATGGAATTGAAAAGATGAGCTAAAGGAAGGAATATACACGCCATTGGAAGTGCCAAAGTCTTGTCAACTCTGCGAACATATTAAAGGCATGGAAGCCAGGATGTACGGGTTAACAACCAAAGATGTTTTTGCACTCGCTTATCAATTAGCTGAAAGGAACAACAAAAAACATCATTCAGAAAATCATCAAAAACAACACATTTTCTACAGAGACAGGCAAAGCAGGTAAAGATTGGCTAATGGGATTCCGAAAAAGACATCCCGACTTCATCATGCGCGCACCGTAGTGTACGTCATCTGCTCGTGCCCGCGCTTTTAATAAGCCGGTTGTAGACAAATTTTATGGCATATTACAGAGCGTTTACGAGAAACATTCATTTCCACTCCATCGTATTTATAATGTCGTTGAAACAAGTCTCAATGCTGTTCCGACTAAAAACAGTAAAGTTTTCGCCAAGAGAGGACGAAAGAAGGTTGCAAGGATAACGTCAGCTGAAAGAGGTCAAACGACTACTGCTGTTATTTGCAGATCAGCTGGGGGATATTTCGTACCACCCATGACCATCTTTCGTAGAGTAAGAATGAAAATTGAATTAATGGATGATGCACTACCAGGATCCGTGTACGCTTACAATTCATCAGGCTGGATGAAAATGGAAGTATTCACACAAAGGTTTGATCACTTTTTAGTCCATACCAAACCATCAGCTGAAGATCCCGCTTGTTTGATACTGGACGGCCACCTATCTCATACTAAAAATTTAGATGTCATACTGAAAGCCAGAGATAATAACGTCACGATTTTATGTCTGCCACCACACTGCACGCATAAGCTGCAACCGCTTGACGTTGCGGTTATGTATCCACTGAGCCTGTACCACAATCAGGCGTTAGAAAAATGGATGAATAACAATCCGGGATGAGTAGTATCTGTTTTTCAAATCAGTAAAATATTTTCAGAAGCAAACATGAAAGCTGCTGTACCCCTCTACCCGGACTGGTATCTTCAAGAAAACAAAATTGTTGATATGACTTTTGCCCCAACCCTGGTATATACCCAGAGGAAATCTTTCAGAGGGCACTACATTATACTAATGACGACATTAAAGTTAATGGCAAAATATTGAACAACCTGAGGTGACCTTATTAACCCAAATCGAAGAGAGTTTTGCTAAGAATAACTCCAGAGATTTCTTTGGAACCTTAAAGCAAACACTCAGAAAAAACACTCCGCCAAGCCTTCACTTCAGAGACTCACAAGACTGGCACAACACTGGATTATAACGACAAGGCCAACTGCCACCTTTTGGCTCAGTGCTTTAAAAATCTACTCAACTGTGACCCACCCAGCGACGACTTCGACTATAACCACACCAAACCCGGACTCGCTGCCCCTCCATTGAAAAAAGTTGGCCAGATCATTCAACTTCTTAAGAGTAATAAGGCAACTGGAGAGGCCTCTGTCGTTGCTGAATTGGAGAAAGGTGCTGGAAACAATGCCGTGACCAAGCTAACCGAGATCATCCAGGATATCTGCGAAACAGAGAAATTATCATCAGATTAGAAATCTGCTCTGATCCATCTGCTTCACAAAAAGGGAGATTTTACTGATCTAAACAACTACCGTGGAATTTCTCTTGTCCCGGTAACATACAAGATTCTCTCGAAAGCGTTAGAAACAAGGGCAGAAAATCAGCTGGATAGTCAACTGAGAGAATCTCAGGGGGGCTTCAGGAAGACCCGATCCTTTGTTGAACAGATCATCAATCTCATAAACTGTACTTGCATACTCCAAGATGAGAAACCGCAAGGTGGTCGTAACCATTGTTGATTTTAGGAAGGCCTACGATTCCATTGATAGAGAAACAAAAGCAAGGAACTGATCAACTTGGATGTAGGAGAATCTACCTGGGATGTAAGAACGACGGACTGGTTGTAAATCTCCTGACCTTTGCAGATGACATAGCACTGATTGCTGATTGTCTTGAGATGGCAACAATACAGGTAAATTGCCTCAGAAAACAGACTGTCAAAATGGGTTTTCAAGTATCGCTGGAGAAAACAGAATTTTTCACAAACATCAAAGAAGCAAACAGCGAGATGCTACTAGAACATGGAAACATCAAGAGGACTGAGAAATTTAAATATCTCGGCGGATGGATTGAACCCAACTTATCAGAAAGAGCATCATTATCCGTAGGAGTCAACAAGTTAGAACTAGCCTATCGACTGACTAAGAACATCTACATCAAGAAATGCCTGACACGCAACCTGAAACTGAAACACTACACATCATTTTTACGACCAGAAGCAATGGATTGTCTTTCCTTGAACCGAAGAGATCTGGTATAGAAATGGGAAATCAGAGAGAGGAGAATCCTCAGGAAGATCCTAGGCCCGGTAAAGGAAGATGGGGAATTCCGAAGACGACATAACTGTGAGCTCTACGAACATATTTAGAGGCTCTCTAACTGTGCAAGGAAATGAAGGGTAGCTTTCTATGGCCACGTTGCAAGATTGCCTCCAAACCGACTAACCAACCGTTCACCTTCTGGCAAAACAAGAAGGTTCGTACCACTTGGTTGACAGAAACCGAGAAGGATATTAAAGAACTGGGAATAACAGATATCCAAAACAGACATTCAGTGAGACGCACCCTGAAAGAAGTCCGTGGATTTCAGGAAAAACCCCGAAGGAAAGGTGGACAGAAGAGAGAAAGGAGTTGCACCGGCAGAAGATGCGACAATACTGGGCCGAGATCAAAGCCCAACAGTTGAACAAGCGCGGTACAAAGTAGGCCTATTCGAAACAAGAAGAAGTAACAACCTGAGAATTAAGAAAGCCCACCTGAGAAAGCCCAGAAAGAATACAACGCTTAATGGATGCAATCGTAGCGGAAGGAGAGGCCATAGGTTTAAAATTAAACATCAGAAAAACAAAGATAATTATAATTAGTAGAATTCAGAATGTCCAAGTCGATATTGTAGTGAACAGCCCACGAATTTAAAGAGTTCCCAAATTTAAGTAACTTGGATGTTGGCTAACGGAAGACTTTCAACAACCTTCATGAATATGAAGGAGCTGTTAACAAATCACTGCTCGAGCCTTACCACACGTTACCGTTTTGTTCAATGATATATATATATATATATATATATATATATATAATATATTCAACGTTGCTTTACGATGTAGAGACATGGACTATAAGAAAGGACATAGAGCGGAAAATACAGGCATTTCAGTTCTGGGTTTTCCGACATATGCATCGAATATCATGGATGGATCATATCACAAACGAAGAAGTATTAAGAAGTGATGATGAGATTCAGAAGTGAAAATAGGAAGGGACATAGAACTATTATGTACGATAAAAAAAACTAAAAATATCTTACCTTGGACACGTTTACCGTAACAACAAATACGAACTTTTACAACAAGGAAACTTATGGAGGGAAACATAAAAGGGAAGAAAATACCAGGTAGAAGGAAGTTCTCGTGGCTCAAGAACATTGGACAGGAAGAACGGGATTGGACAGGCATGAACAGCAATTCACTAATAAGAACAGCCAAGAGCATAAACGATTTTGCCCAAATTGTTGCCAACCTTCAATGATGTCTTATATTAATTTGTGAAGCTGGTTGCCCATAAGAGTAAATGGGTGCGACAAGGAAAAAAGATAGAGATGTATTGATAAGAACCGCCGAGCCGCCATTTTCCTGTTTCAACCTGACCGTGAACGCGCGCGAGTATGGAGTGTCTGAATCGTGAGATAATTGATACGAAACGATGCGTAATCAGTTTCGTGTTCAACTTGTCTGGATGAGTCATATTTCTTGGAATTGCTCTGTTTATGCCAATAAGCAGAGAGTTTGACCTTGGAGGGATATAAGATTTTTAGTAAACTCAAAAATGGCGAGGGGCGGGTGGCTGTGACAAGGAGAACATAGATAAGAAAAGGATGCAAAATATTTTAAAAGTGTGGATAAGGAAAAGTCTTCTCTATAAAAGTAAATTGGTGTGACAAGGAGTACATAGATAAGAAATGGAGAGATGCAAAATATTTTCAAGGTATGTCATAAGGAAAAAGTCGCTCTGCAGGAAATCTTGAAAAGGTCGCCGAATAAAATCTCCCTCGTGATCCTTGCCCCAGCACAAACGTCGAGATATCATTAACACTCTTCAAAGACTCCGCCAATGTATTGAGGGGGTTATCAATATGCGAGGAAACTATGGAGGCAACGAATAATTATAATAAATTACGCAAAACAAACTAATTATGTACAGACAAACCTGTTTTTATGCGACAGATTGGTTCCAGGAGAATCCGAATAAAAAAAATCGCATAAAAAATACGTACTGTGTATGGGAAATCGTTACATTGGTTCCTGAGTTCGAAAACATGTACGATAAACAGGTCATTTTGTTTGAAATTATTAATGTTATTTTATTTTTATTGCTTAAAGTATGAAGATTTAACCCGGCGAGCGGTAGGATAAAATATGTAACACGGAGCGCAAGGTGGGTGTAACAAACCCTGATATCGATCGGGTGAATTTAATAGTGTAATCTATTTATTATTATTATTTTATTGATTATTAAATATCAGTACTTATTATTGAACCAAAATTAATAAAAATCCTTTTCACTATCGGAATCGCCAGAAGAACTGACCCAGGCTTCTAAAAGACTCTATTCTATTTCGATTTTCTTCGTAGGACATATTACCCTGAATGTCTTATCCTGACTAGTTTGTTTTTCATCATCATGTGTCCTTTGCTTCTCGGCGGTCTATAGCCTTCCGCTCAGCTATTCCGCCGTCTTGTTGTTTGTTTCCTTTGTTTTTTTTCTTTCCTTTTGTTTCGTTTGTTTGTCGGTTTGTTCGGTTTGTTTTTCGGGGATGACTGTGTTTTTATCCTCTTCCAGGTATGAGGAATCGTTCGTGGGGTATTGTTGCTAAAATTTGATCGTAAAATATCTATTACTAAATTTATACATCGTTCGCGTGATTATAAAACAAACCCCATCCTAAAATACACACTAGGGAATTTCCGAATTCTTAGTGGGATTTTTCTTAATCCTTAATCCATTCATGTAAGGATTTACTATCAGCGGCCCGTGGTGGCTACAAATGATAGTTCAAAATTTGCGACACAGAGCTTAAGGCGGATGTGACTCACCCGCCAATACCTTCGACCTCGTCTAAATAATTCGTTGGGGTTATGACAACATCATGGTTACCCAAAAGTCAACCTCGCCTGCCCGCAGTGCATCCTGCTAGATAACTAAAGAGGCTCTGACGCCCGAATATTGGCGGGATAACCATAGAATCACAGGACAGAAATACCCTGTGGAAGAATAAAGCTGGTCCACCTGAGCTCTCAGAAGGAAGGAAACCTACCCAAACCAGGCATGTTTGATAGCCGCTGGATGGCAATCCCATCATCAAACTCGGGTGCGGTGGACTAATAACCTGCCCATCTTTAATTATTTATTAACGAAACCACTACAGATACTAACCGGACGGATTCTAAGATGACGACCTTGGCGAACATAAAAACTTGGACACGAATAGGAATATGGAAAATTAGAACCCTACTGGAACCATCGAGACTTGCACAAGTGGTCCGCGAAATGACAGGATACAACCTGGAAATCCTCGGCCTTAGCGAAGTAAGATGGCATGGGTTTGGAGAACAAAATAGAAAGGAAACATCACTAGGCAAGCCTTACAATGGAACCCGCAGGGTTCTCGCAGAAGGGGTAAAGTAAAAAGTAAAAAGGTGTACTTTTAAAGCATAACCTAGCTAGTGCTAGCAAAGTATAAAACAATAACTAGTAAAGTATAAAGGTGCCGGCGCGAGTGGTGTAGTGGTGACGCTCGTGGCCTCATGTTAGAGCGCTAACTGACAGGTATAGAGGTCCGAGTTCTATCCCCAGCGCCGGCCGCATTTGTTCCAGAAGACAAATGTGTAAAATGGCTATTAGCGCAATTTACAATAACAACAGGTTTCTGGGCCTAAAGTGAATGTGATAGAATACAATAGGCTACCAATAGGCCGACGTGTTCGAAGGGTCGGCAAACCCGGTATTCACATCGAACCAAACTTTTTGAAAAAAAAAAAAAAGTATAAAGGTAGTACTTGTAATGAATAAAGATGTTTGTAAAAAAATACCTGTAAAGTAATTGTAAAGTCTAAAAGTTTGTTTAAAAGTACTTGTAAAGTATAAACCTAGCTAAGACTAGTAAAGTATAAGGCTAGCTAGGACTAGTAAAATATAAACCTAGGTAGTACTAGCAAAGTATAAACCCAGTTAGATGTCTAGCTAACTCGTGGAGGAGGACCATAGACGCAGAAATAAATATCGCAGGAAAAACGTGAAACGAGGTAAAACGCCTCGCTCAGAATAGAGTCAGATGGAAGGTCTTTGTAGAGGCCCTATGCTCCGCGTAGGAGTTAGAGGACAACAACAAATAATTCGCGGGGTGGCGGCCGACTGTGCCCTGACAATCGGCACTTCCTTACCACTCTCTACGCAGCTACTCAGATTCACAGCCTGTTATAACTATTAATCTCTAAAATATCGACCAATATATCCTGGTCTGGGTGTACTACAACCAACCTACCCCACGAAAGGTTTTAAAAAAATACAAAGATTTCATTAAACATAAAGATTTAATAAAATATGCAGAAAATAGTGTCTCTGCTTCTTATTTAAGCCATTGAACAATTCTTGGTAACCGGACATGCAATGGGTAACCGTTTGGGCAAGAGGATCGTGTGTCAAAAAATAATGTTCTAACTCACTGGCTAGTTGAATGCCTTTCGATATTATTTTCGCAGTGAGGGGAGTCTCTTCGTCGTCACTAATTGTTTCTTCGTGATTATAAGATAGAAGAATAGTAGTCAAGGGGTTTGTCAATTACCATTTCTTCAATGTCGGCAGGTGTCAAATCTTCGAAACCTTCTCACCATACACATTGTCATGTCGTGGAGTTGGTTCTTGGTTCTTGGCTCTTGACACATGCTGGCCAAATAGGCTTCCAACGTGCATTTGGGGTTAATTGTTTCAACATTGATGTTGCCACTTTAATACTTTTGACACAGTCATTATAGAAAACTTTTTCCATGTAGTAATAAATTTCAGTTCTTCATCACCATCAAGATCATTCAGATTGTATTGAAATGAATTCTTTCCATAATGAATTTTAAATGTAGCAATAATGCCTTGGTCTTGTGGTTGTAACAATGCAGTCGTATTAGATGGTAGAAAACAAGACATTAGGGTGATCCAGAAAGAGATGGCCTAATGCATTCTCAATCAATAAACCTTTAATTTCTGATTTTTTTTTGCAAATAACGTCGAACATCTGTGATAGAAAAATTATTGAACCACTCAGTAAATACGTGTTTTGTCATCCAGGCCTACTTGTTAGCTTTCCAATGAACTGATAATGTTTCCGTATTTACGACTTTCATTGCTCTTGACTTTAGAGCTCGATTAATTAGCAATGGTTTTAATAAACAGTCACCTGAAGCATTGCTGCAAAATAGTAAGGTCACACGATCCTTAGCTGCTTTAAATCCCGCAACTTGTACAGATTTGTCCACTTATCAACTCGGCATTTTCTTCCAGAATGGGCCCGTTTTATCGGCATTCCAAACTTGTTGGGGAGTGTATCCTGCATGTTCTATAATTTTCGCAATTTTCGGAACTAATTCTTTAGCAGATACTTCATGTGAAGATGAAAGTTCCCCTTGAATTTTGACACTATGCAAGGAGAATCTTCTTAAAAATCCCAATCAACCATCCACTATTTTACATAAACTATTTGTGACCTCTGAATCTATACGTTAATTGTTTTAGGGTTGGCGTGTCAATATCTCAAGAATATCAAATCCAGTGTGGGATTTACTACTACGCGCAGAATTTAAACGCTCCGGTAAGGAATCATCCACGGACAATTGAACTCTTGTGATCCTATCACCGCGTTGATAGCTATACATCCGCGCGGGATCAAGAAGCAGAGTAAACATTAAACGATGGTTAGCCTGGCTGGGGAAGTACATTTTTACAGTACAGTTTACTTAACAGTTTACTTACACATGATGTTCCTTATTCGGGGACCAAAACAAAAACTACAATGCGCGTGTCTCCCATTCTTCTCGTGCATACGCAATCTTATGGTCCATTTGTAATAAGAGGAAACAAACATAATTAGACAAGCAGCATTAGACAAACTAATCCATTGTAGATAAACAGGAATGGACAAACATGACTAGACATAGATTTTAGATTTCGATTGTAGATTTTGACCTTCATAGATCTATTCAGGCTGGATATATGCAAATAATAATACCGCAGTGCCTCAAAGAGTTTGTGCTCAGCCCACACTGAACCGTTATATTTTGTTAAGATTGATCAACAAAGTTGTTGATTGAGACAGATAAAATCGAAGCTAGATCAATACGTCGATGGTAACTAGTAAGATCCTAAATTATGTTCGTTTTGTAAAGGGTAATGAGTTAGATAAAATTAAATTTCGGAAATCGAGTTGAAATGAAACAAAACAGCGATAGAATTGCGACAAAAATGTGTTTGATACGATAAAGTTTGTAAATGGTCAATTGTTTGGCCGGTTTTGCTTTATCGCAATATTATCGCTGATTCGTACGGAACCACAGCAAAAATTCCATTGTTTTGCAAAGAACAAAGTTAAACACTTGGTTGAAATAAACGGATAATTACTTCTTGCGATATGTTCGAAGGTGAAACAGTTACGACTCGTTAATTCGCCACGTTCTGCGTAATACGGTATCAATAAAAAGTTTGAAATATTTGCTTGCTTTCGAATTTTGCGAGTCTTCTCTTGCGAAGCATTGCATGATGTTGTTAGCGAAAATCGCTTTTGTTTTCTATCTGCAGGCAATACTGGTAAGTGAGGTTCTATGGCATAAATTACGATAGTTTCTTTAGGGATTTCTGTAGTGCAAAATCTTCTATTATATCTTCAAAGTCTATTTTTTTAAGGATATCACTTTCTATGCACATAATTGACAAATTAGTTAATCGTTCTTGTAACATGGTTGTTCGCAATTCATGTTTTATTTTCTTTATCTGTGAAAATGATCGCTCTCCGCTACAATTGTTAACCATTAAGCAAAGGAACATTCTTGTAGCAACTTCAACATTTGGAAAAGTTTCTTATAATTTATCAGACTATTAATTGATGTAAGGTTGAGATACTTAAATCCGCTGATTCCTTTGCTATGTTCTTTAAATACATCTTTAAATGAAAATTATTCACAACATTCATTAATGTCTTCGTGACAGAATTCTTCAAAATCATTGCATTTTTTGTCAACTCGTCATCCATTGTTATTAATTGACAAAGAAAACTAAAACGATTGTCAATTTCTTAGTATGCTGCCGAACGATTTTTTAAATGTGCATATAATGTGTCGATTATAGGAATAAACGTATCTACAAGATTTTTTTTTGACATTCAACTGTACAGATTCTGATTATCCAGCATTTGAATTTTTTTGTGTAGCAACCGATTCGTAGTGATCGAATTTATTGCGTGCGTTATTAACATAATCGATCAGAGTTGCGTAAAGTTTCGTTGCAATGTCCATGGTAATAGTGCTATGCTGTAAACTTAAGCTTATTTTATCCATAATTTCCAAAAGATCATTCCATATCTCCTTTAAAATCATCTTTAAATGAAATTATAGCATTCAATTTTTCCATTTTTTTTTTTTGTTAGGCTTTGGGCTTCATTTCTTGTTTCTCCTGGTGAATTGATGTCACTTGCAATTGGGGACAAAGATTCAAAAATATTTAACAAATCATTTTGTAAGGCAGTAATAGCATTAGCACGTGCAGACTACCTGGAGAGACTTCAGGACTTTATTTGCGCCCAAATGCTTGGTCATAATTTCCCATCGTTTGTTCGAAGCCGAGAAAAAATGGAATAATTTTTGGATAAACTGAAAATATGTTTCAGCTTCGGAAACACATTCAACTGCCTGAACACCTACTAAATTTAGCGAATGTGCCGCACATGAGACAAAAATTGCATATTTACATTTTTCTTTTATTATTGACTGAATGAATGACTGAATATTTCAGAACACCAGAATACTTTACAGCCATATTTGATGCATTATCGTAACTCTGCCCACGACAATATTTTATATTAGTATCAAGGCTTTCAAAAAAGTTTAAAATAGTATCTGCTATGTATTCTGCATTATGATTATCCATAGAGAAAAACTGCAAAAATATCTCAATAGGCTCCCCGTCTTTTACGTAACTAACGATGAAGGTTAGTTGGTCAATGTGAGAGAGATCTGGTGTACAATTCACGCTTATAGAGTAGCATTTTGATGATTTTATTTCGTTAACAATTGATTTTAAAACTTTCTGTCCCATTATATTAATAAACTCATTACAAATATTTGCAGACAAATATGATGTAATTACTTTTCCACGATTTCCGCAGTTTCGTACATGATGAGAAAGAAAAATCTCGCCCGAACCTATAGTAGAGTCAATTCGCACCTTTAAGATTTATTCCTACACATTCCTACATTTATTCCTATAATTCCCACCTTTAGAAGTTAACCTCCACTTTCCACCCGGAACCCAATGACTTTACATTTGGAGATGTAAAGTCCTTTGTTTTGAGCCCTGAGGTAGTTGATAGAGGCCTCCGAGGTTTAGTCGCCGCTCCTAGAAAGGAACAAGTTGATGACGTGTGGCTTGGGGATATCATCACCCAATTTCGCCACCAGAGAACCTCCTTCCCATCTTAGGATAGGTGATCTCGTCATCAGCCAATTTGCACAGTCGACAATGATTAGTCTCGGTTTCATGTATATTCCTTCTAATTGTACTTCGTGATACCAGTCTACGACTGTCCCCTTCACTATTGCCTGCTCGAGAGCAGACGTGTCTTTCTTACCCAGCGGATTCCTTGGATAGTCTCTGGATATCACACCAACCCTCACCACCTTCCCCTCACCTCACCTTTAACGGTAGTAACGTAGCTGGTGCTCGGTCCAGAGGCCTTGGGAGGGCAGCTAGGGTAGCTCACCACTCCCGTTGCCCCAGTTTGGACGTTCCCCTTCTGTCTCTTAGCTGCCTTGTCTTGGGGCGTGATAGAATCAGCCCCTCGTTTGGCAGCCCCTTGCGTTTGTGGTGCAGGTCACACATTTTTCTCTACTGCCCTCTTCTTAGCTTCCTCGGGTTGTAGACCGTCGGCTAAGACCCGCAGATACCTTCTTACCCCGGCTCCACTGAAACCCTGTCTCAGTGGGTCGTCGAGTCCGCCTGAACTACCTCGGGGTGGCAAGGGGTGTGCCCATCTCGTCTTCTTCCTACCTCCCTTGGGCCTACTTGTCTCCTCTTGTTTAGTCGCGGGCTTGGTGGGAGTAACGATGTTACTACTCACCTTGCCCTGACTTTTTAAAGCCGGTTTGGGAGCGGATCTCCCTTGGCTTACTGGCTTGGTGGTAGTAACGGTGTTACTGGCCAATTGGCCTTTGCTTTTTGGCGACAGTCCTTTGGGCCTCTCTCGACTGGTGCCCTTTCTCGGATCGTGGAGCTCACGCTCCATCTGATATGACAGTTTTGTGGCGGTTAATTTACGTAAAATGGACAAAAAATTCGGATTACGCCTTGATTTTTGGGCGCTGTATGGGCGCTTTAAATTGTTCACTTTTTCCTCAAAAACTCCGTGCCTCTTGAACGTCGAAACGGAAAATTGTTATTTTCTGTTGTAAAACTAAACGGGCCTTCGACCCGTGTCGGTCTGCCGCTCGCAAGTCCCTCACGGCGTCCTACATGACCGAAAAACAGGAAATCGTTTTTAGCAATTTTGAGGAGCAATTTTGGCCCGCGGCTCAGATTTTTACTGCGTCTTCCTCGGTTTCACGTTTCTTAACGTCATGCGGAAAAGTACGCGACTGTCACTTCACCCGCTGTGGCGGAAAATGTAAGCGAAAAAGAAAACGTTTTTTCGATCACATCTGCGGACGCTGTTCTCTTTATTGAAGAGCGCCGCGTCTCCAAACCGCTTCGTTCGATGTGAAATGTTTGCCCGCAACGGGCTGTGAAAGAAAAAGGTGTTTTTTTTACCTAATTTGCGGGGAGCCCTCTCCTGTGATACTCGATCTACTTAAAATTGATATGTGACAATTAATTGCGATAGCGTGCCGGATGGAGCAGATACACCAGAAAAACCATGTTTTGCAGACGTCCGCGGGAATCCTCCGGGATTCGCTATATAAAAGGGCAGGGTGTCACGGTGGCGGTTTTTAAATAGAGAACAAAAGGGTCTATGTGGCGATGGGAACGAACCACTGATCCATCACATCTGTGGATCGCGACGCCCGTCCAAACTCGAAACGAACTTCTCAAAATTAAGCAAATTGAAACCTTCCATATTCGGTGACATGTTATAGAATTGAATTGCTCTTTCCAGGGATTATATGTTCATCAGGGTGTCGTTCGAAAGTGGACATGTGGGGCGTGTCCACTTTCGAACGACACCTCTCTCGGCGCATTACACCTCAGGGAACGAAGCGCAGGCACTAATTTGCAAAGTCACTTTTTTTCCACCTCAAACGGAAACACAAAAAATAAATTGCATTTCTAGTGTGAGGAGTGCATGTACAGCGAAAAGGCCAACAGTATGCCGTTTGAATTTCTCAAAATCCATCAACGGGTTCCCACTCCAGGTCAAAAAACTACAACCTTACACTCTTTCATAGTTGAATTTTTTTTGTGCGCATGCGTGAATTTCCGCCGGTTAAAGGTCAAAATTGCCCGAACTTTTTGACGTATAACCTTAATATTTGCGCGAAACTTTCAAATTCCCCCTTTTCAAACTTGACAGATGCGCATGCGCTTAACTAACCGTAATTTGCACATACAGTTTGATCAGTTTGACACTATTTTCACTCAGGTTATGGGCAAATATCATTTTTGAAGTTTACCCATTTATGATTATTCGTGTGCTTATGAAAAAATAAAATTAAAAAAAATGAAAATTCTGATTTGTCGCTGTTTGTTAGGTTCAGACTCAAATAAAATTCAAAGAGATTTCTTTAAATCTCTAAATTGCAGATTTCGGCGACTCTGAAATCTACCTCCAATTGTTTACTTGATTTTCAAGCATTTGCGTTTCTCATTTCCCTACATTTCTAAGAAATTCTTCTAGCATGAATCGTTAGAGTAAACTTTCCTCCTCCAACGGAATTTTTTTTACCGATTGCAAACCGTTTTAAAAGCGGATTTTGTTTAATGCAAGTCATTTACCAGGATTCGCCACCCCGAATCCTAGTAAGTAGCAACGGTTGCATATTCGACTCCGCCCCACCGAAGTTTCCTTCCATTTTACGGGGTGAATTGTGTCCGGGAAAATTTTATTTCGCAGATTCGATAAAGTTGGAAAGTTCTATATTAGAAACTATTGAACATTCTTGCAAATTCATTGGTCGAACCTTATAGCAATGTCCAATAAACCTGTGATTTGATAATGGTATGAATTTGATTGACAATGAGCCCTTATTTAATGATTGCATTTCTAAGTAATTTCCGCAATGATCATTCCAACAATTACAAATGAAACAGTTGATTAATGATTGTGGAAACCTATATCAATGACCAATAAACCAATGAGAGACTATTTTGTATTTTGATGTACTGAAAATAACTTACGAATTAACTTAGGAACCGACGGGTCGGCGTCGGCTCTCGTGTTCTAGTGTTAGAGCGCTAACTATCAAATCTTGAGTTCTATCCCGAGTGTCGGCCGCATTGTACCAGAAAACAAATGTCTAATTAAATAGCGTAAATTTATATGAACATCTAGGTTTCTGGGCCTATAAGTACCAAACTTAAAAAAAACTAATACAACTAATTATTTAATTAATAATGTTGAACTCACTTTAGGTCCTTGCAGAAGACGATACTTCGGAGGAGGAGGAGGAGATAGAAACTATTTTTGTAGATGTAGACTCAGGCGTCGACGACTACCACGCCTTAGTTCTACTGATCTACGCGGACAATGTAGGCTGGATCAAACTGGTGGGCATCTTTTGTACCACAGGAAACACAAAACTCGAAAATGTACTCAAAAATGTCTACAGATTGTTAGAAACTGCTGACCGTAGAGACGTTAGTTAACACATTGCTTTTTAGACTTGATCCTAGTCCGATAATTTTAGATTCCCGTTTTTTATGGGTCAGACAACCATATTTTCCCCGAAAATCGCACCGTTAAAAGGTTCGGCGAAGACGGTTTTGTCGATCTAACGTACAAGCAAGAGCCCAACGTGACCAAAACCGTGAAAGTGCAAGAGCTTCTGCTCCTTCTGTTGCAGGAGTTTCCCAAGCAGTTAAGTATCATAATTCTCAGCCCTAGCACGGACATCGCCATTTTTTTGCGGCGGTACGGTTATCCACATAATTCGGCTGATATTAAAGAAATCTTCATCATGGGCGGAAATTACAAAGGTAAAAGTTACACTTGTTGGTGTGTACGATGATGACTAGTTTTGGTTTCAGTTAGGGAAGCTGAATTCAATGTGTTGGCCGATCCTGTAGCCGCTAAGATTGTTATAGAAACCGCAAAAAAATGTCGTATCACCTTGTTCACTTGGGAAGCCTGCACTCAAGATCCTATTACATTAGTAAGTTTACTGTGAATAAAAAAGACTAGATAAGACCAGACCAAACTAAGACATTAATTGTCAAACATTATTCTTTTAGAGTTGGCGTTTTGGACTGAAAAATATATCCAATCCAGTTTGGGACTTAGTGGAACGAGCCGAAACCAAACTTTACGCGGACAAATCGCCGACGGATACGTGGTTATCTTGTGATTCCATGGCCGCATTTTTATTCATGTATCGAAGCGCAATAACGAAATACACCATTGATTACCCCACGGTTGCCCTAGAAGGAAACGACCGGGGTTTGCTAATAATCGACCGCGAGAAAAAAATAAAAAGAGTACGTATAATCGAAAGCATTGACGTGGATTGGTTCAAAGAAATTTTCGTCGAATCTTATATCGGAATTTGCGAAGATATGAATTGTACGAATAAATTTTTGTAATTCTGATGGATTTAGAAAAATAAATTAGTCATTTGGAGTCTCATTAAATATTGTTTTTGTTAACCCATTGAGTACTTGCTCCATACGTGATTTACTCGCTTTAACTCGCTTACCTTATCTCCAAAAGCTTATTACCAATTGCACCCCAATTGCACCTTTATTAAATTATACTCTATATACATACTTAATTTATATAGTAATACTTTTTTATTTAAACAATAAATATGAATGTAGATAAAAGTAACTCGGGATGCCGTATCCGATTCTCCCTCGCTAATGCCGTTCTCTAATTTAATTTGCATAGGAATTTCCCTGTTCGCTTGCAACAGCAACAGCAGCAACAGCAACACAGTTCCGAATAGATGTCGTCATAGTCGTCGTGCATAGTTCCATGCACCCCCTAGTGTTATAATTATGATTATCCTTATGTTTAGGAATTAATTGCTTGTTTGCATGTATATAACAATTAGTTTCAAGAATGAAAAGACTTAATACAAAGTTAAAATAGTTAAAATTAAAAGAGTTAAAATCTTTACGTTAGTAAAGTGAGGCCTGTGCGATGTATAGGGCCGGTAGACCAAGAAGGGCTCTAAGTATCCGTTTTTGTGCTTTCAAAACTTTCGGGCACTCTGGTGAAGTTCCACAATCTATTATACTATAGGAGAGTATAATCCTGGTACAGTCAGAAATCTCTTCAGGTAGCGGACACAGTAGACTTTCTTTCTAAGCTTCTTACACAAGCTGTTGATGGTGATGTGCCAAGCTAAGTTTTCTTATGTTCAAAACATATATTGGGTGTTGTTATTAAAAGTTAGTTTTTCGAACTGCTTCTAGTACCAGTCAACAACACTGTTTCTAGTAACCGTCAATTATATAGGTGAAAGCTGATTTCTGCCCAGAACAACGCTTGCAAATTGCGCAACTTTACTTAGTCGTGGGTTAGTCACCGAAATTTTCTGTGCGCTACGTCCATTTTATGATCGATATAATCAATTTGATATACAATACTAAACTAGACTACACTAGACAAGAGAATATTAAGCATAATTAAACAATACTAAACTAAAAACAGACTAAAGTGTGCCAAACTTGACTAGCTAAGTGTTTTCTGCAATTATTTTCTTAAGATTTCACCTAATCTAGTTCAGGAATTACAGACTAAAATGTAGTAGTACTAGGCGTTTTCTGCAATTACAGACAAATGGACCAACATAATTTAGTTTAGTTTATTTGATACACTCATACACATATAATCAGTAACCTTGTGTATCCTAAGGTGTAAGGTGTTACATTTCATAATCTAATTCTTACATTTAATCTTTACAATACATTACATTCACACATTTCATTCGCTATATATGAACTTTTTCCACTCCCTTTTTCCTTTTGTCATAATTGATGCTTGAACCATTGTGAGTCCTCTGTCCTCTACTATTTTCTCTATGTTTCGATTCCATGTTGTCTTTGGTCTTCCTCTACTTTTCTTTTTTTGACCTTTAGCTTCCCATACACTCTTGACTGGTGTTTTGTCCTCCATTCGCTTGAGGTGTCCATACCATCTCAGTTGGCAGTTCTCAATTCGCTTTGCTACTGGTTGCACCTTTAACTGTTCTCTGATGGTGTCATTTCTTATGCGATCTCGTGACTCCTAACACTCTTCTTAGTTATTTCATCTCTATACTTTGGATCTTGCTCTTTAATCTCTTCGTTAACACCCAGCTTTCGCAGCCAACTGTTAGTATAGGTACGAATACAGCTCTGTATATACTCATTTTTGCTTTTAGCGAAACTTTTTTCTTTCCCAGGAAACTATTTCTGAGGCTGTGGTACACCCTTGCTGAACTCTCTATTCTGTCATCAATTTATATTTCATGGTGTCCCTTGCTATCTAGACGTACTCCCAGATATTTAAAGGTGTCAACTTGTTCTATTACCTTTCCATTTAGCTCAATATTTACTTATGTATCTGGTTTCCCACTAACCATGATTTTTGTTTTCTCTTCGTTTATCTTGAGGTTCTTCTCTGCTAATTTCTCATTCCATATCTCCAAGTTTCTCCTCAGTTCAACTTCATTTCTCGCGAATATAACAAGGTCGTCGGCGAACGCAGATTCCGTTATACGGATTGGTTCTAGGTTTCTATACCCTACACTAAATGAAGACGTTCTTTTCCTCGTTTCTTTCATTACTACGTCCATAACTAGGTTGAATAAAGTTGGACTCAAAACGCCTCCTGGCCGTACACCCTCGTTTACCGTAAACTCGCGTGATTGCATGTTGTCTGTTCTAACAATATTTGTACAATTTTTGTACATGCCCATTATTGCTCTTATTAGTTTTATGTTAATTTTCCTTTTGATCAGGGTTTCTTCTATAATTGATCTTGATATTCTGTCGAATGCCTTTTCCAGATCAAGGAATGCTTGATATAGTTCATCGTCTGTATTGCTTATAAGCAATACAGTTTATTTATACAGTTTATTTATTTAGCAATACAAGGTAATAGACAGACTAGCCTAGTTCAATAATTACAGACTAAATTGTGTAAAACTTCCAAAACTTCAAAGTTCCACCCAACTTTAAAAAAGCATTTAAAGCTCCCCATTCACAATGAGTTAAACTGATCAGTTGAACTGACGTACATAGAAAAACTGACCGTGAATGTGAAATCCTAACGTGAAATTTTGAACTGACGACAACCCACGGATTTATTACCGGGCGCACCATAAAGGCCCTTTCACACACATCAGTCACGTCACGTCTCCGTTCCGTCAGGTCCGAGAAGTATCAGTTACAAAAAATATTTTTTCATGGTTGTCAAATGGCGCTGTCTACACTGATCCGGAGCAGTCACGAATCAGAACCGGCCGTTATACTGCAGTCACCGAACCGTCATTATCAGATTTCTTCTCAACGATATTTCTTGTTTGACTGACGGCGTTTTATAATTTTTTGAAAAGTTAAAATGGGGGATGATGCGAAGTTAATTGAATGTGTTCCCCTATTGATGAAAATACCCTGTACTCTACGACTTATCAAATAGTAAATTTATAGATACTGTTTTCAAAAACGGAATATAAGGGAATAACAGTCCCATATATAATAGTTATTATATCTGGTGCAATATAGAAATTTGATTCTTGAGAATATTTAGTAGCTTAATGTTTTTCTTATATATTTCAGAATTTATATTTATTTGTGGAATTCTCAAAATTAAATATTTTGAAAATAAATATTCTGCTTTTTTTAACTTATTTAAATACTATTTGGTTTAATTTATATCGGCATTCATTTTTTTCTAATAAAATAGGGAATCAATATTGAACAATTTTTATTTCAAGGGAAAATATCAGAAAACTTTCAATAACAACAAATTAGTCAATATTATATCTTGTTGCTACATCTTTATCATTCAGTTAAAATAGAAAAATCACGGATATATTTGAATACAGTTGCTATTTTGACTGAGACTGCTCTACTCTCCGGCGACGGCTCTAATTCGGAACGTTGACTGAAACATAACGTGACTGATGTGTGTGAAAGGACCTTAAACCCGCTGGCTTCAGTTCGTTTTCATCAAGGCAAAATGACCGCGCATGCGCTTAGTCAGTTGTATTTTAACCGCCATGGCGTCAGGACGTGCAATAACTAAAGAATTTATAGAAAAATAGCTTGAAATATGTAGATTCGTCCATACTCAAATAGTTACGCTAGTCACTCGGTTTCAGTGACAACTCATTTAACAAATTAATATGAGAACTGATATTTTTTCTTTTTTGACTATTTTTTCGTTCAGATTTTTGTTGTTGTTTTTCTATTGATTAAACGGCTACAAGCAGCAGCCGTCATAAGTGGAATATCCTCTTCGGAATCCGTATCCATTTTTTTAAGTTACGTGGTGAGAACTTTGCTAGCCAGATACAGCACGTGACAATCGAGAAATGAAGGCCGGTTTTAAGCCAGTGAGTGGGGAAATTATTTTGAACTGATCAGTACTAAACGTCAGTTCAACTGATCAGTGTAAACTGATAGTGAATGGCGGGCTTTACAGGATACACTGAAAATTTACTGCAACATTAACCACGGGAAAAAGAAAATATTTTGAAAAATGAATAAAGAATAGTAAAAACATAAGTACAACATAGCAAAAAAACAATAAACCCAAATAAATGATAAAAAATACGAACATTCCACGACCTACGAAACATTAGATAAAGAAATATCCATAGAAAATATTAACAATTTCTACGCGCTTTTTCGGCGTAGTACTTTAATAAAACAAATACCAAACAGGGAATATAAAGACAATATATCAAATGTACTAAACACTATGTTTATAAGACCAACAGCAAGAGAAGAAATTGAAGCAACATTAAAACAACTCTAAAATAGCAAGTTAACCCTTTACCGCATCATGTGCCATAAATGGAACGAAGTAAAAACATATTTTATTTAGCGTTTCAACTCAATTTTAGTCCTAATTGCATAGCTGCTTATATCTGGCACATATAAATACTGCGTGCGATATATGCTTTGTATTGCTTTGATGTTTGGACAACCAGCGCCACGCGGTTTCAAATTCATTGTTGTCGAATTCCAAGCCACGTGCTCAGTTGTTTCAAGTTGAGGTTGTTTTTCGTACTGAAAACGATTTGTTCGGCGGGAAAAAAATATAATTCATTCTATAGTGATATTAGATATATACTGAGGTAAGTACTATACGTTATGATTACTGAAAGTCTCTAAAAAAATCCAAAAAGGGATTGTCCCATATGTGGTACACTATGAAGTTATGGACTATCATACGATGCATTGCTGTTTCTTGTAGATATGGATACAAAACTATTTTACGGTAAAATGGGTGCCGTCTGAATACCGGATAGTATTGCCAGTGAAGTATCAGATCTGTCCGATGAAGACGTCATAAACCAGACGATACTGGCTCCAGATAGTTACGTTGAGGAGCCTAAAAAATTGCAAAACGATGCCGAGGAAATTGTGATTCCTGCAACAACAGATTCCTCTGATGATGATATCCCTTTGTCTAAAATACGAAGAAGCAAGACGAAGAAACCTCATAATTGAGTAGAAGGCAATCTAAGGAAATCTGAAAATGAAACAAAATTTACTGGTTCTGAAGATCTACCTTCTTCAGTTGCAATTTTTCAAGTTTCTCTTTCCTGATAGTCTTATAGAGCATATTACTGAACAGACAAATTTATACTCAGTGCAACAACGTCCGAACAAACCAACTAACATAAAAAGTTACGAAATTGAACAATTCATAGGAATTAATGTTTAGATGTCAATAATTCAGCTTCCTTCTACAAGACATTATTGGAATATCAATATTGGTCATCGAGCAGTAAGCGACGTAATGACCTGTAGCAGGTTCGAAGAAATAAAACGTTTTTTGCACTTCAATAACAATGATAACATGATTGAAAACGATCAGCCTGGACATGACAGATTATTCAAGATCAGACCCGTTCTGAATCAGATTAGAGAACAACTACTAATGGTTCCCAAAGAAGAATTTCTTGCTGTGGACGAACAGATTATACCAACAAAAGCGCGAAGTCAACTAAAGCAATATAATCCAAAAAAAAAACACATAAGTGGGGCTTCGAAAACTTTGTTCTGGGTGGTATTTCGGGATTCATATATGACTTTGATCTATATGCTTGGGAACCAGCATACTGTACCTCCAGGAGCACCAAACTTTACTATGAGCAGCAACGTGGTTGTCAAATTAGCACATTCGATACCAAAACATAAACATTACAAGTTGTTTTTTAATAATTGGTTCACCAGCATACCTCTTATGATATATTTGACTAAAGAAGGTATTCTACCATTAGGAACAGTAAGAATAAATCGTGTTCCAGGAGCTGTAATGCCGACGGAAAAAGAAATGAAGAAGAGAGGCAGAGGTCATATGGTAGAAAAAATAGCCAATATAGACAATGTATATGTCAGTGTAGTATCCTGGTTTGATAATAAAATCGTTACTACAATGTCAACATATGCTGGAAGTGAACCAAAAGGAGAAAAAAGAAGATATTTCAAACAAGAAAATGCCCATAAAATGATATCTTGCCCTAACAGTGTCCTAATCTACAACAACTACAAGGGAGGCGTAGATCTTCTTGATTCGATGTAAGGATTTTACCGCATTGAAATCAGGTCCAAGAAATATTATTTGAAAATATTTTTTCATTTTATTGATATGACTGTCGTGAACTGTTGGTTACTAGCCAGAAGAGCTAAGAAATTTGAAATTCCTCTTTTGGATACCAAACTGGCAATAGCAGATGCTCTATGCAAGGCAGGAAAACCAGCTAGACAAAGCAAAGTAGGAAGACCATCAAGTAGTAGTAGCCTTCAACAAATGTACGAAAATAAACGAAAAAGGGGACCGACTAAACAAATACCCCAAGTAGATATCCGCAAAGATGGGTTTGACCATTTTCCCTACTGGGATAAAAGAAATAGGTCAAGATGCAAATATCCAGGCTGTACAGGAAAAACATATATAATTTGCACAAAATGCACAATACCGCTGTGTCTTAATAAAGAAACTGTTATTCACGGTTTCATACCGAATAAAGTTTATTGTACCCTGAAAATACTGAAATAGTTTTACTCTAATTATACTTACATACCCTAATAAATGTGACCATTTACAACTGTAATATTTTGTTGTTCCATATTTGGCACATTTTTTTTTTTAAATGAAGTTATTTTGCAAGCTTTATTTTTTATTATTATTTTTACGTGAAAATAGAATTAAAGTTTTCATCTAATAAATTTTTTGGATAAAAAACAAAGATTCATGCGGCAAAGGGTTAAGTACACAAATTAACCGTTTCAGAAAAAGGGCCACAATACTTCAATCTGAAATTATACAACTCCCTCCCAAAGGAAATAAGGCTTTTCGCCAATGTTAAAATATTAAATGTCGATATTTCTAAGAAAGAAGTTCTCAAATGAATTGTAGATAACAGTAAACATGGAGGAATATTATGAGAGGAAAAAGAAACCAACATAAGCATGAGATAGAATTTTTTGACATATTTCACCTAGGTTTAATCATTAATTTTGATTTAATTAAATTTTGAAAATTTTAATGTGATTTAAAAAAAAATTAGTAAAGAGACGTTGTTTGTTACACTAACTTCACCTTTCTTACAGTTACAGACTAGATGAACAGAAACCAGAATTCTAGTTTAGTTTAATTGGTAGGCAAGGTCAGGGCCGGCGTGAAGGGTGGGCGAACTGTGCGACGGCACAGGGTCCCGCGCTTTGCAGGGGCCGCGCACATTCAGAGAGTTGAGTTACTATTTTGTCTGTAGGTCTGGGATCGGCATCTATTGGCGTGCGCAGTCGCCTGCACAGCAGGCTGCTACGCCGATTACGTTTTGCCGCTTAATTGAGTTACTACTTTGAATACGCCGAACGTAGACTACTACTCGTACCTAAAACTGTTATTACAAGTCTAGCTAAATTACTTTTTAATTCACTATCAATATAACCCCAGAATGTCTAGCCGTAAAAGAGACTGCGCAAGAAAATATATTAGTGGATGTGGAAAACGTAAAAGAAAACACGATAAAGAAGCGGCAAAAGAACATCAAAAAGATTCTTTAAATAAATTTATAAAGAAGTCTTCAATTATTTTACGTATTTCCGTGAGAAATTCTGTTGATGTTGATAACGAGAATTCCAACAACAAAAATAAAAAAGTATCTGATGAAGTAATTAGAGAACACGAATAACCTAATACATCATCTCAAGAATTGCAAACATTCACATCTGGAAAACATGAAAGTGAATCGCAAAAGAAGAAAGCAATAGATGAATTATTTACCAGTAATGACCCATCCACGTGGCCAACAATGTTAAACCATCCTACGAGAACAATAATTGTTCAATGTGGTTCAACTTCAACTACAAATAATTTCCCAAAGGTTGCTAATAAGAGATGTTTTTCCGCTACACATTATGTGAGAATAATGGCAAAAGGAGACAAGCATTACAGTAGATGGCTTGTATATTCCAAATCTTCTGACAAAATATTTTGTTTTTGCTTCTGACGTTATTTGCCTCTGAATACATTTTTTTATCAGATAAGGGGTTTTCCGGTTAGCGGCGCGTAAGTGAACGATTAAAATCTCTTGAATGATCCACCGTACATATTAATGCATGCATTCTTGAACACAAATGTTATGCAATTTAAAGATGAACAATACAATTGATCAGTGTCGGCTAATAAATCATGAAACACTATATGTTATATGTTATATTCTCTAATTTATTTATTTTAATTTTTTTATTACTCATGCGTTAAAAGTACTATCTTGGCGCACGTTTTTATTGCAAAAAATGCCATCTTTAGGGTTCCGTACCGAAAACGGAACGCTTATACGATTGTTGTCCGTCTGTCTGTCTGTCCGTCTGTCCGTCCGTCTGTCTGTCCGTCAACATCATTTTTCTCAGGAACGCGTACAGGTAACAAGTTGAAATTTGTATCAAATTCTCGGGTCCGCGGTATATTCAGCTGTGAAAAAATCAAACTTGTAAGTCAACGCGATCAAAAGATATGACCGTTTATGTCGCATATTTTGCGATTTCACAAGGGAATTAAAACCTATAGGGTACTTCCCGTTGACCTAGAATCTTGAAATTTGGCAAGAAGCGGTGTCTTACAGCACATGTAAAGGGAAAAATGAAAACCGTAAATATGTAGTTTAATTACAAGAAAAATGCGAATTTACTATTAGAAACTTATGACAATACACTAATGTTGTCGTAGTGGTATTGTCAGGCTCCAGAAGCATATGGGTTACATACAGCTAGCTCCTCCTCGGTTAGGTCCGAAGGTTAAAAAGTATGTGTTGGCACCAAGCTGTTTATTCTGAATTTTCTTTGTTTATATTCGTTATGCATTTCATCACGTACGCTCTATATACATAATATATACAGGGTATATATTATGTCTAAATTTTGCTTGTTTATAACCGACATGCGACATACTCAAGTCCCGTAACAACCTGTATATATTATATATATTTCGTCTATTGTTTCTTTATAATCTACATATACTTAAATCACGTACGCCCTATATTTTTTGGTAGTCAATTGCCCAAAAGCAGTCAGTTGAACAACTGAATGTTAAGAGTATCGAAATAGATCTAGAAATAGTTAATATATTAGTTTATATTAGATCTTAATATAAGTTAGTGAATAAGTGTAATACTAAAATAAAGTTTTCTTTTTATAAGTTTAAAAATATTCGCTTTATTTAAAAAAAAATACCCTGTATACCTTTATACAGGGTATATAGGTATAAAGGCAAAATTGAGCAGTAAAAACAAATAGTGAAGTTAGAACAAATAGAAGAACCCCTAAACACTCATAGTGAATGGGTGATGTATGGTAATAAAATATAGGGTAGAATTCCATCGTACGACAGCGACATCTTGAGGTTATGCTTGCAGCGGTACTAAGATGGTCGTGATTTCAGGAGGGCCACTTGTCAAGTTAAGTCCTCCACAAAAAAAATACACAAGTCACAACTGGTGCGAGTCACAACTCGCACTTGGTCGTGTTTTTTTTTTCTCAAAAACGGTAAACAGCAACGAAATCATTTTCGGGACACAGAAACTACTCGACAACACGAACTATGTGTAAATTATTCTGAAAGATTCAATTTTTCATTGTGAAATTTCAAACTGAAATTTTACGATTGTCGATTTGATATATAAGTCGATATCTCAGAAACTGTGATAGATAATTAAAGGCGGTTTGCGGTATAGTTTTCAGAAGACCATTTTCCTATTAACACACACAGATTATCCACGGGAAATTTATTATTTTCCAAGATCTCTACTCGAATGCCGAAATATCTAAAAATTTTATTCAATTTTAGGAGGCCATCGTGAACGGAGAGAGCTAGCGAAATATAATTTACATATTTGTAATCTGCAGCAGAAATGCTTCCAGAAACGTTTTCACATTTTGCTAGAACGTTTTAAAATAACGATTTTAGCAAAATCGGTTTTCTTGAATTTTACTCGTTTCCGCAATCTTGATTTCTCGGTTCGATGGTATTTGTAATTAAAAGCCTCCTAGCAATATGATAAAGGTTTAATTTTGAGATGTTGAATCGATTGGTGCCAACTAGAAGTGTCTGTGACAAGCCATTCAAAAGTTATGACATCGTGAAATTCGCGGAAAATACCAGAAACTATATTTCCTGAAAATCATTTTTTATCAAGTGCATGGAAGTTTGTCTAAAATGCTGGTTGAAAAAAAAACAATGCTGGTTGAAAATATACAAATAGCATCTTGCTAGCCGCTTTTGGATTCCGAATAAACGGAGTGCAATTTGTGGTTTTCATTGCTGGCAATAAAAAATCCGAAAATCCAGAGAGCCTAAGTTATAATCCGACTTTATTTTACAATTCAGTAAAGAGTTTGCAGAGATCAAAATCTTCAGTTAACCGGTAAAAAATGTATTGAATAGAAGACAATTTTAAATATGCAGTGCGGGGAAAAATCAAACTTAAGCAAATAAAAGATTTTGAGGAAATGCTTTAGTATAGTTTGAATAATGAACAATTTTAAGAACTATCCAAATTACTAGATATCGGTGTCACTTTTCTACGAAACGAAACAAAGAAATCTATTGCAAGAAAACCATATGCTGATGAGAGCAAAATCATATATGAATGACGGAAACACTGAAAATGTAAGTAAAGTCTATACAGATTGGTTAAAACCAAAAGACACGAGAGAGAAGTTATAAAATAAATGCCATTAATTAAAAATGTATTCATTAATTCTAAAATTTTTCAATAATAAGTAATTGTGATTTGTTGTTATTGATTGTTTGTTTTGTCAAATGTGTTAATTGAAAAATTTAGACCAAGCAACGCATTAATCAAATTTTCTTTTGAATGAAAAGGGGAAGCCACAGTAATCAGCTAAATTCTGTCTTCACGAACTAATGATTTGACTTGATTTTAGAGTAGTTTTTTCATTGTGTTTCGTTCAAATGTTAGTAGTAAAGTAGTAAGTGGTATGCTGTATGATCGAGTCAATGCGTATAAGTAGGAAAAAAAATTCTACTGATATATGTGAAAATGGCATTTTTTCCACGGCTTACCCTATATGAAAGTGACATTTTTTCATTCTAGAGATGAAAATATTTTCACATCTAGAGACGAAAATGAGCATTTTAAATTTATGATTTTCTCGATTAAAACACTAAACTAACCAAATTTGCATGGACTTTCTTATTAATTACATCAATTTCAATGAAATATTTTATGTACAAACGTAATACGAGCCTGAAACTATTTAAAAAACCGAAATAAAATTAGGACATTTGACTTGAAAAGTATCACCTTCTATGAGAATGCAATATTTTACCATGGAAACGACCAAACCAACAATTAAATTTGTATTGACAGTTCTGACAGTTCACTTCGAATTGGATTTATTAAAGTCGAGTTATGGATTCTACAACCGAAATCAGTAGAAAAAATTGCATTTACTACTCGAGATGAAAGTGTTTTTTTTTTGGTTAGGTGTGATTGCTAACTCGCTGGCGCTCGTGAGCAAACTCCCACCTCACCAAAAAAACGCCACTTTCATCTCTTGCTGTAAAATGTACTACAGCTGAATATTAATTATTATTTATTAGTATTGTATTTTCTTTATTATATGCGTTTTTTTTAATTGCCGCACTTTTTTTTTATTTGGAAAAAAACTGCACACACTTAAAAAAGTGCGAACACAGGTCACAAAAATTAGAGGGAACACATCCAGTGTGAGCCTAAGGATATAGCAAACGGAGTTAGAACGGCGCTTTTTTTTCATGATTTTCATGATTTTAAATAAAACGTTTGTATAAATGAGAAACGTGTCAGTGGTAAGCATTCAAAAGAACGAGTCACTTTATTTCTTTGTGTTTTTGTTGATGGAATATTCGTGAAACCACTGGTTATTCCCAAATCTTTGAAGCCCAGGTGCTTTAATGACTAACTGAACTAACTGAATATAAATGATTTACTTCTTGAATGGCATGCAAATAAGAAGAAGATAAAATGTAACTGAAAAAAAAGATTTGGATGCGGCAGTAACACTTAAAAAGTTTTTTATTCAAAGGGGCGATGAGAAGATGGTTGAATCTACCTATTGAATCAAAAATAATGATAGCATTATGTTCAAAAAACTCTAAACAATCAGTAATTACAAACTATGTAAAAAGACAATACCTATAAAACATATATATAATATATATATATATATATATATATATATATATATATATATATATATATATATATATATATATATATATATATATATATATTAGTTTACTTAATTAGTGTTACACACGATGTTCCTAATTCGGTGGCCAAAACAAAAACTCCAAATCCGCGTATCTCCCACTCTCCTCGCGCATACGCATTCTTAGGTTCCACACATAATAAGAGGAAACAAATGTAAATAGACAAACATGACTAGACAAACTAAACTATTGTAGATAAAGCGGAATGAACAAACATGACTAGACATAGATTGTAGATTTCGACCTTTACAAATCTATTCAGACTGGACATATGCAAATGATACTGCGATTGATAAACATCTTTTATCCCGTTGAGGAAGCGGTATTTTAGATTGTTTTAAATATCCCATCATGCAAATTTACGCATCAAAGTAGGGACAAACTATGTAAAATTAATTAACACCGGAGTATCTCCAAAAGTTGGTGCTCAGCTCACACTAAACTTAGTAAAATTTTGTTAAGATTAATCAACAAAGTTGTTGATTGAGACAGATGCAATCGATGATAGATCAAATCTATGGCTGATAACTAGCGAAAAGATCTTAAATTATGTTCGTTTTGTAAAGGGTAATGAGATTCATAAAATTAAATTTCTAAACTTTTGGAGCGGATGCATGGCGAAAATCGAGTTGATAGAAACAAAACCGCGAGAGAATTGCGACAAAAATCTGTTTGATGAGGTGAAGTTTGTAAATGGTCAATTCTTTGGTCCGTCTTGGTTTATCGGAATATTATCGCTGATTGATACGAAACCGCAACAAAAATTCCATTGTTTTGCAAACAACTACGTTAAACGCTTGGTTGAAGAAAACGGATAATTACTTATTGTGATATTTTGCCAAGGTGAAACAGTTGCGACTCGTTAATGTGCCACGTTCTCCGTAATACTGTGTCAATAAAAAGTTTGAAATATTTGCTTGTGTTCGCAAAAAGCAACGCATTAATCAAATTTTCTTTTGAATGAAAAGGGGAAGCCACAGTAATCAGCTAAATTCTGTCTTCACGAACTAATGATTTGACTTGATTTTAGAGTAGTTTTTTCATTGTGTTTCGTTCAAATGTTAGTAGTAAAGTAGTAAGTGGTATGCTGTATGATCGAGTCAATGCGTATAAGTAGGAAAAAAAATTTCTACTGATATATGTGAAAATGGCATTTTTTCCACGGCTTACCCTATATGAAAGTGACATTTTTTCATTCTAGAGATGAAAATATTTTCACATCTAGAGACGAAAAAGAGCATTTTAAATTTATGATTTTCTCGATTAAAACACTAAACTAACCAAATTTGCATGGACTTTCTTATTAATTACATCAATTTCAATGAAATATTTTATGTACAAACGTAATACGAGCCTGAAACTATTTAAAAAACCGAAATAAAATTAGGACATTTGACTTGAAAAGTATCACCTTCTATGAGAATGCAATATGTTACCATGGAAACGACCAAACCAACAATTAAATTTGTATTGACAGTTCTGACAGTTCACTTCGAATTGGATTTATTAAAGTCGAGTTATGGATTCTACAACCGAAATCAGTAGAAAAAATTGCATTTACTACTCGAGATGAAAGTGTTTTTTTTTTGGTTAGGTGTGATTGCTAACTCGCTGGCGCTCGTGAGCAAACTCCCACCTCACCAAAAAAACGCCACTTTCATCTCTTGCTGTAAAATGTACTACAGCTGAATATTAATTATTATTTATTAGTATTGTATTTTCTTTATTATATGCGTTTTTTTTAATTGCCGCACTTTTTTTTTATTTGGAAAAAAACTGCACACACTTAAAAAAGTGCGAACACAGGTCACAAAAATTAGAGGGAACACATCCAGTGTGAGCCTAAGGATATAGCAAACGGAGTTAGAACGGCGCTTTTTTTTCATGATTTTCATGATTTTAAATAAAACGTTTGTATAAATGAGAAACGTGTCAGTGGTAAGCATTCAAAAGAACGAGTCACTTTATTTCTTTGTGTTTTTGTTGATGGAAAATTCGTGAAACCACTGGTTATTCCCAAATCTTTGAAGCCCAGGTGCTTTAATGACTAACTGAACTAACTGAATATAAATGATTTACTTCTTGAATGGCATGCAAATAAGAAGAAGATAAAATGTAACTGAAAAAGAAGATTTGGATTTTGGATAACCTAACCTAACCTATTGAATCAAAAATAATGATAGCATTATGTTCAAAAAACTCTAAACAATCAGTAATTACAAACTATGTAAAAAGACAATACCTATAAAACATATATATAATATATATATATATATATATATATATATATATATATATATATATATATATATATATATTAGTTTACTTAATTAGTGTTACACACGATGTTCCTAATTCGGTGGCCAAAACAAAAACTCCAAATCCGCGTATCTCCCACTCTCCTCGCGCATACGCATTCTTAGGTTCCACACATAATAAGAGGAAACAAATGTAAATAGACAAACATGACTAGACAAACTAAACTATTGTAGATAAAGCGGAATGAACAAACATGACTAGACATAGATTGTAGATTTCGACCTTTACAAATCTATTCAGACTGGACATATGCAAATGATACTGCGATTGATAAACATCTTTTATCCCGTTGAGGAAGCGGTATTTTAGATTGTTTTAAATATCCCATCATGCAAATTTACGCATCAAAGTAGGGACAAACTATGTAAAATTAATTAACACCGGAGTATCTCCAAAAGTTGGTGCTCAGCTCACACTAAACTTAGTAAAATTTTGTTAAGATTAATCAACAAAGTTGTTGATTGAGACAGATGCAATCGATGATAGATCAAATCTATGGCTGATAACTAGCGAAAAGATCTTAAATTATGTTCGTTTTGTAAAGGGTAATGAGATTCATAAAATTAAATTTCTAAACTTTTGGAGCGGATGCATGGCGAAAATCGAGTTGATAGAAACAAAACCGCGAGAGAATTGCGACAAAAATCTGTTTGATGAGGTGAAGTTTGTAAATGGTCAATTCTTTGGTCCGTCTTGGTTTATCGGAATATTATCGCTGATTGATACGAAACCGCAACAAAAATTCCATTGTTTTGCAAACAACTACGTTAAACGCTTGGTTGAAGAAAACGGATAATTACTTATTGTGATATTTTGCCAAGGTGAAACAGTTGCGACTCGTTAATGTGCCACGTTCTCCGTAATACTGTGTCAATAAAAAGTTTGAAATATTTGCTTGTGTTCGAATTTTGCGAATCGTCCTGTGCAAAGCATTGCACTATGTTATTAGGGAAAATCACTTCTATTTTCTATCTGCAGGCAATAGTGGTAAGTGAGGTTCTATGACATATAAGAGTATAACTATTTTTATTTCATCTTGATCCCCTAATACAGCGATTTTTAACCGCCAAGGCGCCAAATTTGGAAGATTCTTTTTAATTTTAAAATCCATATAAACTAAGAATCTTAAGAACCATTGGTCTAGACCAGGGGTTCTCAAAGCGTGTTCCGCGGAACACTGGTGTTCCGCGATGCACATTTAAGTGTTCCGCGAAAAAATCAAGATTAAAAAATATTATTCCAGTTATCAAAATTTTGCGTAGTCCAATTCTACAATTCGCTAGGCAGTTCGCTAGGCAGTTTCGCCCGTAGGAGCTAGTGCTACGGGGAATCCCCTCCGATGAATGAGTGGATGAGTGGAACGCACACGTGACACGTGCGCATTAACTGTTAACCTATATTCTTTGCTACGACAGTTTTAATTAATAAATAACAAGAAATGTAGGTAGCAATATTGTTATTAGGATTCATGAAGCATGCTGTAGGCTCGACAACCGCAACTACGCAAGACTCAAATTGTAGAATCGGCTTTTGACGGATTTAGTTAAATCTTATTCACATATTCGCGTGTCAAATGTGACTCATATACAGTTCAAATTTTAATTCTCTTCTTGAAACCCCATAACCCCAGACCTGGCTACGCCCTTAATGACAATGCTACTGTTAGCACAATTGAAGAGAATGAAGAAAAAATGTGAAACCAATTCAAAATCAATCGAAGTCAAATCGAAGTCAATCGTTTGTATGACGAAAAATACTTAAAATTTGGATTTATCTGGACCCGAAGTACAGATTATCCAACACCTCTCTGCATTGTATGCTGAATGAAACTTGCCAGTAGCGCGATGGCGCCCGCTAAATTAAGGCGTCATTTCAAAACTGAACATAAAAATCTTTTAACAAAAAACAAAGATTATTTTGATAGACTTTTAGAAATGAAAGGCAAACAAAGAAAAAAAAAAACGGCCAAGTGCGAGTTGTGACTCGCGCACCGAGGGTTCCGTACAAACTTGTAAGTAAGGTATCTTTTTTTTGTGGAAGACGTAGCAAGCACATTCAGTAAACTTGACAAGTGGCCCTCCTGAAATCACGACTATCTTAGAACCGCTAGAAGCATAACCTCAAGATGTCGCTGCCGTACGATGGAATTCTACCCTATATTTTATTACCATACATCCCCCATTCACTATGACTGTTTAGGGGTTCTGGAACTTCACTATTTGTTTTCACTGCTCAATTTTGCCTGTATACCTATATACCCTGTATATAGGTATACAGGGTATTTTTTTAAATTACGCGAATATTTTTAAACTTATAAAAAGAAAACTTTATTTTAGTATTACACTTACTTACTCACTAACTTATATTAAGATCTAATTATGTCTAGATCTAATATAAACTAATATATTAAGTATTTCTAGATCTATTTCGATATTCTTAACATTCAGTTGTTCAATTGAATGCTTTTGGGCAATTGACTACCAAAAAATAGAGGGCGTACGTGATTTAAGTATATGTAGATTATGTTAGAAATAATGCTCACGCAGTGATGTTTTACACAAGACTAACACATTTATTTTTAATATAACATGTTTAATACAAGTAAAAATATGTGGCGCTGACATGAACAAAGTAATAGATGGCAGTGCAATGAATATAATAATAGATGGCACTAGAATGAACAATTTTAATAATATAAATCTAACACCCCCACTATATTACAAAAATTTTCATTTTCTACATAATCCTATAGCATGCATGAATTTTGAGTGCTTTGCCTCACATAAGCCTTTGGTTAATAAATCTGCAGGCATATCTGATGTAGGCATGTAAACAACTTCAATACTACCATCATTAACAGTATCCCTAATAAAATGATGTTTAACGTCTATATGCTTAGATCTACCTTGAAAAACAAGGTTTACAGAAAGCTTCCGCGCACTTTGGTTATCATTATACAACACTATGGGATTATTCACTTCGATTAACTCACACATTAAATTCTTTAAATATATTCCTTCCCTCGCTGCTTCAGTTAGGGCCATATATTCCGCTTCTGTGCTTGAAAGTACTATGGTTTTCTGTTTTCTACTTTGCCATGATATAGCCGCATTTGCTAAATTGAAGACATAACCTGTATATGATCTTCTTTCTATCTTGCTTGTCATTTGCCCAATCCGCATCTGTAAAGCCTTACACCTCTGATCCTGACCGTTCGAATCTTAAACAATGACTTTTTGTTCCCTGCAAATAGCTTAAAATTCTTTTGGCACATTTCCAATGCGATTCATTATAGCAAGCATTAAATTGACTTAAGTAGCTTACGCTATATGAAATATCTGGACGTGTGAGTACACTTAAATACATTAAGCTACCTATTAATTGTTGGTAAGGAATGTCTTCACTACATTTTCCGTTGCTGGGTTCCAATTGCAATTTGTTTTCCATAGGAGTATTAATTGGTTTACAATTAGTCATTCCAAACCTTTTCAACAATTGATTCACATAGTTTTCTTGATCTAAAGTTATTATTCCTTCCTTCCAATTTCTCTCTATTCTCATTCCTAAACATTGTTTGGCTTCTCCCAAGTCTTTTAGTTTAAACTTAGAACCTAACTCTTGTTTTAAGAATTCTACTTCCAATAAATCTTTCGAAAAAATGAAGAAATCGTCCACATATAGAGCTATAATTGTTAATTTGTCTCCTTTACCCTTTAAGTAAATACACGGTTCCAACTTTGACCTTTCGTAACCTATCTTATTTAGTACACTTTCTACTTTCTTATTCCAAGACCGGGAAGACTGTTTCAAACCGTATATAGCCTTTCTCAACTTACATTCTTTGTTTTCATCCATTACAAAACCCTCCGGCTGTTTCATATACACTGTTTTGTTTAGATCACCATTCAGGAACGCTGTAGTTACATCAAGATGTGTTATATTCAAATCCAATTTGACAGCTAAGGCCATTAACATTCTCAAGGTTGAATGTCTCACAACAGGCGAATACGTTTATTCATAAATAAACGTAAATTAATACGTTTCATCATAATCAACTCCGGCTCTTTGTGAAAAACCTCTTGCCACTAACCTAGCTCTAAATTTTGTCTTACCTTCGCTATCAAATTTCTTTTTGAACACCCACTTGCAGTCTACTATAGTTCCATCCTTCGGATAATCGGTTAGTACCCATGCTTCATTTTCCTCAAACGATTGTAATTCCTCTTCCATCGCTTTCTTCCATTCTTCTTTTTCGGGTCTTGATAAAGCATATGTTATGGTAACTGGATCTTCTTTTAATTCAACTCCCTCAGCACACATATAAGTCACATAGTCTTCAAACACTTTGGGTTTCGGTTGTCGTGTTGATTTTCTTTTAGAACTTATATCCCCCACTGATTCTGCTGTTTCTTCTTTCTCAACTTCCTTTTTTGGTTGGGTGTGATTGCTAACTCGCTGGCGCTCGTGAGCAAACTCCCACCTCACCAAAAAAACGCCACTTTCATCTCTTGCTGTAAAATATACTATTACTCTTCTGGTTTGTTAGTACTCTTTTGGTTTCAAAAAGGGTAGCTACCCGCGACCCTTGTCTTAACGTTTATATTATATTGTAGATGTTCCGATTAAAAATATATCAGAGTTTAGTGTTCCCTGACTTCAAAAAGTTTGAGAACCCCTGGAGACTCTAGACAGACAGGACTAGACAGACAAGACTTAACAGACAAGACTAGACAGACAAAACTAGACACTCAAGACTAGATAGACAAGACTAGTCAGAGAAGATTATGCAGACTAGACTAGGATAGACAGACTAGACTAGAATAGACAGACTAGACTAGAATAGACAGACTAGAATAGACAGACAAGACTAGATAGACAAGAATATACAGACAAGACTAGAAAAAACAGACTACACAGACAAAACTATACAGACAAGACTAGACAGAAAAGATTGGATAGACATGACTAGACTAAACATACAATACTAGACATAGTAGATTAAACAGGCAAGATTAGACAGACAAGATAAGACAGACAAGACTAGGCTGAGATGACTAGACGGATTTTGATTATTTTGATTCCCCTAAGCTGCGTACTCACAATGGAATTAAAATAGGACGTCTTTTTTGCAAGTGGTCCACTTTTTCGTATGTTGAGATATTAAAAATATTGTTAAACGACGTTAGTCAATTCGGATGATGATTTTAAGACGATAAATCTGTTCAATCACGTTATGGGATAATAATTAATGAAATGGATACAAATTTGTCCAGTCTTATCTGCCTAGTCTTGCCTGTCTGGTCTTGTCTGTCTAGTCTTGTTTGTCTACTCTTGTCTGTCTACTTTTGTCTGTCTAGTCTTGTCGGTCTAGTCTTGTCTGTCTAATCTCGTCTGTTTAGTATTCTCTGTCTGCTTTTGGCATATTTTAATCTGTCTTTACATTGGCATATTGAACTAATGAAGTTATCTGAAGAAAATATTGATCAATTTTCAACATTTCAACACATATTATGAACCTATGTAATATAAATCAGACAACCAAAGCAACCAATTAATCATTAATAAACTAATGACCAATAATCAATTTTATTTTTGATGATGATGATGATGATAATTTTATTGATTTTATTTATTTGTATAAAAATGACTAACAAAAACCAGTAACAAACTATGTTGTAATTTAATAGAAGGGGAAATGATCCAATGATATAATATGACTATAATAAACCAATAACAATCCATTCAACCAGCCAATCAACCAATTACAAATGAAACAGTTGGTTAATGATTGTAGAACCCTTTATCAATGACCAATAAACCAATAAGAAACAATTTTGTAATTTGATGCATTGAAAATGAACCAACCAACTAACAAACCAATACAACTAATTGTTCAATCAGTAATATTGAACTCACTTTAGGTCCTTGCAGCAGACATAAAACGTTTTATAGTCTCAGTAGACTCAGGCCTCGAAGACTACCATGCCTTAGTTCTACTGATCCACGCGGACAATCAAGGCTTGATCAAACTGGAAGGCATCATTTGTACCAAAGGACAAACAGAATCCATAATTGTACGCAAAAATGTCTGCAGACTGTTAGAAACTGCTAACCGTACAGACGTTAGTTAAGACAGTGCTTCTTAGACTTAGTCCTAGTCCGATAATTTTAGATACCAGTTTTTCGTGGATCATCCAACCACATCTTCCCCATAACGTATGGTTATGATACATGGTTCGGCAATGACGGTTTTGGTGATCTAACTTATACGAAAGAGCCCAACTTGACCAACGTCATGTATGAGAGCGCGCACAAATTTCTGCTGGATATGGTCAAGAAGTATCCCAAGGAGATCTCTGTCATGGTTCTCGCCCCTAGCACGGACATCGCCGTTTTTTTGCGGTTGTACGATTTTAATATAATACAACAGGATATTAAAGAAATCATCATCAGTGCCGGAACTTACAAAAGTAAAAGTTGAAAAGTTTAAAAACCAACACTTGTAGGTGTGCAAGATGATCACTAGTTTTGGTTTCAGTTTATGGAACTACTTTCAATGTGAATGCCGATGCTATAGCCACTAGGATTGTTTTTGAAGTTACTGGTTGTCCAATCACCTTGTACCCTTTGGAAGCCTTCGATGAAGAAAATGTCCTTAGACTTGTAAGTTAGTGTGAATAAAAATAAGACTAGATCAAAAAAACTAGATCAAAAAGACAAGACTAAAGTAAGACATTAATTCTAAAACATTACTTTTAGGATTGGCGTTTTGGACTGAAAGATATATCCAATCCAGTTTGGGACATATTGGAACGAGTCGAACGCAAAGTTTACGAGGGCTACTCGCCGACGGATAAATGGTTGTCTTGCGATTCCATGGCTGCATTTTCCGCCATTTATCCAGACGCAATAAAGAAACAGAGCCTTCATTACGCCACGGTTGAGCTTAGCAAAAAAAGCTGGGGTGTGATAGTAATCGACGACGAGAATAACAAACCAAATGTGAATATAATCGAAAGTATTGACATGGATTTTTTCAAAAAAGTTTTCGTCGATTCTTTTGTCGGCATTTGCAAAGATAGGATTTGTACGAATGAATTCTTGTAATTCTGATGGATTTAGAAATATAAATTAGTCATTTGGTGCCTCATTAAATATTGTTTTTGTTAACACATTGAGTACTTGCCCCATACGTGATTTATTCGCTTTAACTCGCTGACATTATCTCCAAAAGCTTATTACCAATTGAACCACATACTTTTATTTATTTATACACTATATACACATTTAATCTATATATTAATACTTTTTTATTTAGACAAGAAATAGGACTGTAGATAAAAGTAATTCAAGGTGCCGCAGACGATTTCTCCTCGCTGTTGCCGTTCTCCAATATCATTTGCTTACGAATTTCCCGGTTCGCTTGCAACAACACTAGCAGCTTTAATCAAAATCTAGTCTAGGCTAAACATGTTAGAAAGAGGATATAGTAGAGTAAACATAATTAAACAATACTAAACTAGACTAGGCTAGACGAAAGGAAAAGGAGCATAATTAATCAATACTAAAGTAGACTACACTTAACATGTTTGAAGGAGGATATGGTAGAGTAAGCATAACTAACCAATACTAAACTAGACTAGACGAGAGAAGAAGAAGCATAATTAAACAATACTAGCCTGGACTAGACTAAGCATGTTTGAAGGACGATAGGGTGGACTAAGCATAACAAAACAATACTAAACTAGACTAAACAAGACGAGAGGAGACTAAGCATAATTAAACAATACTAAACTAGAAACATTAAATCAATTCTAAAGAGTACTATCGACAACTGCATACCAGAAGAGACAAGGTAAAAGAAACAAGCATGGATGACGGACAACATAATTGAATTAATGGAAGAAAGAAAAAAGTATCGAATTAAGGAAATGCAAAAATATAAGGAAATTCACCGAAAGATCAAAAAGAAAATTAAGAAAGCGAAAGAAGCAATGCTTAACAACAAATATGACGAAATCGAAGAACTGGAGAGGAAACACGACATCTTTAACTTGCATAAAAATATAAAAGAAGCAGCAGGAACACGAAAGCAGCAACATCATGGAATCATAGAGGATGGGAATGGAAAGACAATAACAGATATAGGGACTCAACTTGCGAGATGGAAGGAATACGTGGAAGAAATGTTTGACGAGAACCAACAGGGCGACAACAGGAAAACCAAGTCAGATATTGAAGGTCTATCGATTACAAGGGAGGAAATTATTCATGCAACAAAGCAGCTAAAGAACAAGAAAGCAAACGGGGAAGACGGTATACCAGCTGAGGTTATAAAACTCTTTGCTAATCAATACATTGACGACATACAAGACTTGTTTAACACTATATACAATACAGGAGTAATACCACAGGACTGGTTAACATCTATTTTTATTCCGTTGCCAAAAAAGCCCAACTCAAAAAAATGCGAGGAATATAGAACCATCAGCTTAATGAGCCACGCTCTAAAACTATTCCTCCGGATAATTCATGGACGAATATATAAACAATTAGAAGAACTTACAGGTGACACTCAATTCGGCTTTAAAAAGAGACTAGGTACAAAAGAAGCTCCGTTCGCTGTACAAACACTTCGTAAACACAAAGGAGTAAGACAAGGGTGCATTCTGTCACCTCTACTGTTTAATGTATATTCGGAGGAAATATTTAAACAAGCACTGGGAGACGCAAAAGATGGTGTTATTATCAACGGCGAATGTTTGAATATTCTGCGATACGCGGATGATACGTTGATCATGAGCAACAGCTAAGAAGGATTGCAGCGGCTAATGAACCGAGTAGTTACCGTCTGCGAAGAACATGGAATGAAACTTAATATAAATAAATCCAAAACAATGGTAATCAGTAAAAACCCAGATGGTAGCGCTGAAATAACTGTAAACGGGAACACCCTGGAAAGAGTGAGGAAAATGACATATCTGAGCTGCGTGCTCAATGATAGCTGGGATCATTCGGTTGAGATAAAGGCTAGAATGGAAAAGGCAAGAGCAGTATTTAACAACATCCGCAATGTGCTGTGCAATCTCAGGCTCAACCTAAAAGCCAGGCTCCGTGTTCTGAGGTGTTATGTTTTTAGCACACTGTTTTATGGTGTGGAAACGTGGACACTAACAGAAACAACGGAGAGTGGAGGCCTTTGAAAGGTAGTGCTACCGCAGGATGCTGAGAATTCTTTGGACAAGTCATACTACCAACATCGAGGTCCTAAACTACATGGAGAAACAAACAGAAATAATGAATACTGTCAAACAGAGAAAAACAAGCTACTTTGGACACATAATGAGAAGCGACAAATACAGAGCGCTTCAACTCATAATTGAAGGAAAAATAGACGGAAAAAGTTGCCTGGGGGCCAGGCAGAAGAAGGATTTCAAGGCTGAAAAACCTGCGACAATGGACGAATATGACTTCAGTAGAACTGTTCCGAGTTGCAGTGGATAAAGTGAGATGGGCTAATGTGATCGCCAACGTCCTGAGAGGATAAGGCACATCGAGAAGAAATAAGAAACAGACTAAAATGTGTCAATTTAATTTTCCAAAAATTATCAATTGAAACTTGCCGCACCCTGCATCCTCTCATCTCCCATGTATAAGTATGGATATGTACTTATTAAACCAACATCTATATTGTATACACAAACGAGTTTTATTTTTAGTATAACATTATTTTATTAACAAATATATATACGAGATATATCAGCACTTGTAGATAGAACATACAAACATTTAATGAGAAACATGCGATTTTGCGAAGTTGAGAATTGTAGGATGTTCATCAATTCTTCCTCTTCTATAAGTTTCAAATTATTTTTCACTGATGCCACAAATGGATTTCTTATCCAATCATAATTTTCCACATTGATATCGGAAAAATAATTATCAACTTTTGAACCTAAAGTTGTTAAGTGCTCAATAATGAATTGCCGAATTTGGTTATTTTCCATTTCTTTAGTTCTTGAAAATATTCCCATATTACCCTGGCTTACTTTTTTTATCCACAACTTCAATTTGTCTTTGAAAGCCACTATTTTGTCTGAAGAAGTTAAAATATTTTCATTTCTTCCCTGCATACTGGAGTTTAATTTGTTCAGTCGTTCAAAAATATCTGCAAGGTAAGCTAGCATACTACACATCGTCCTGCAATAATTCGCAATATTTGTTTTGCTTTTGCTCCAATGTCAGTACTTTCATCAACTTGCAAAGCGTACATATTAACTTCTTTCATTTTCAAAACCACATTTTCATCAATGTTATCAGACATTTCATTAATACGTCTTCGTACTGTGTCGTCAGTTAAAGGAATTTTGTTTATTTCAGCTTCAGCTGCTTCTCCGTACCTACCTACCTACTCCGTACCTAAGCACTACCTTTACAATTGCTAAACAAGACGGTAAAATGAATGACTCTCATTTTCTGTGCTATTATTTCTGCGACTAAGTAACTGGCCTCTTGAACATGATTAGAAATTTTGAATTGTTTTGTAAAATTATTGCTTTGTTTTTGTTGTGAACAAAGCAGTCTTCAAAAATATTCCACATTTTTTATTGGTATCACTGGAATTTGTGTCAATTGTACCTGGTTTCAAATATGAATTCTCGTCCATACTCATACTTTTTCTTACAAGAAATTTGTCCATTTTTTAAACTAACAATAAAAAATATTGCAGTATTTAAAAACGCGTATTTTAATGTTATGTTTACCTATTATTGAGAATATTGTATGCACACAATTTTATTGATACTACACTTTCACTGTGTCAGTACAACTCCGCTAGACTATAACAAACTAAAACTAAACAAACTAAAACAAACAGAAACACTAACTGCATCCGGTTTTTATAAAACGGATGACAAGGTTCCGACGACGACCCGAAACCAAGATTATTCTAAATTTTTACTGGGATCAACTAGAAACTGAGAATTTATGTTTAGGCACCCCTAACAATAATTCACGGTACACTTGGGTGCCGCGGCACCCAGTTTGCGAACCTCTGAACTAATTAAATGCAATGATTTTTCTAGTCTACTTCTTTTAATAGCCAGGGACCCTGACTATGCTAAAATACTGGGAAAAATGTAAAGAAGTTGTAAATATCCATAGGTTCAGGAGAAAGGGGTATATTATATTGAACTACTTGAACAACTTCGTTTAAAGAATATGAAATTTTTGATTGGATGCTGCTAGAGGACAAACCTTCCTGGGAAAACATCGAAAAATGTATAATATATCTTTCAGAAAAAGGGTTATGCATAAATGATTCACTGATTTTCGACCAGGCTATTAATTTAAACAATTTTATTGATAAGATAAAAGACAATGAATAATTTTCAAGACTGTCAGCTGATTCAAAATGGATTAAATATTTTGAAGATCGAAATCAAGCAGCATCTTCAGAATTCCTAAAGATATGTTCATTTTTTTTCGCGATTCCAGCCCACAACGCAAATGCGGAGAGGATTTTTAGCATAATGAAGAGTATTTGGACTGATGAAAGAAATAGACTTTTGCCAAAATCAGTAAAAAACTTACTAATGGTACAGTTTAATTTTATAAACTTTAGTTGTGAACAATTTTTTTAAATATTGTGTGGGCAATAAAAATTTGTTAAATGAAGTGAGAAGTAAAGCAAAGTATGATTTTGCTGATCGTGAGTAAATTACATTTGATCGTCGTTATTCAAATTAGTAGCTAATCGAGAAAAGATGCCAAGTTGCCGAAATCCAAAATTCTGGCAACTCTAGCACATGAAATGAAGCACAAGTTCGTTTTCATTAAATAATAGAAGTTAATGGATGGATTGAAATTTCTGATCCAGCAAAGTTCTATGCTCAAATTTTTGCATATCGATGGTCTTTTTGCAAAAGGACGTTAAGTCTGATTTCTAGAAATTAAGGTTTTAGTTCATCTCATTGCCTCGCACATCCTAGAATAAATTCAGTACACTAAAATGCTTTTTTCGTGAGGATTTCTAATCCCCAGCCATAAGTTTCATATTTTGAACTTCTTTTGAACTTAATAATATATTAATATAAATAATATAATATATATTATTTCTTTGGAATAAATTAAGATTAAGAGTCGTATACTATTTTTGTAATAAGTTTATTGTTTATTTTGTTAATATTGTTTATTCTGATTTTTAATTTACTCGCATTACGTACCTTAGGTACTTTTCGTCCCTATTGTACGTTTTGTTCGTCGTATAATATGTTTTGTAAAAAGTATATTGTTTATTTTTGTTAATATTGTTTATTTTAATTTTAAGTATTTCGTATCTTACGAACTTTTCGTTTTTAAGGTACGTTGTGTTCGTCGTTTAATATGTTTTGTAAAAAAAATACATTTTTTATTTTTGTTTAAATTGTTGATTTTGATATTAAAATACACGTATCTCGTATGTTAGGAATTTTTATTTGAAATGTACTCTTTTCGCCCTGGTCCGAGTTGGTAACCCTAGTCAGGGTAATAGTCAGATGGACAGATTACGATTGTTCTTAAGATTTCACCTAATCTAGTTCAGAAATTACAGACTAAAATGTTTATAACTTGACTAACTAGGCGTTTTCTGCAATTACAGACGAATGGACGAACAAAATTTAGTTTAGTTTATTTGATAGTCAAGGTAAAATCAAGGTAAACAGACTAGTCTATTCAAGAATTACAGACTATAATGTGTCAAACTAAAAAGTTCCACCCAATTTTAAAAAAGCATTTTACAGGATACACTGGAAATTTACAGCAACGTTTTGAAAAATAAATAAAGAATAGTAAAAACATACGATAAAAACAATATGGGATCTGAAATGGCAAATAACCGAAATAAATGATTAAAATCAGGAACAATCCAGACATTAGATAAAGAAACATCAGTGGAAAATATTAACAATTTCTACATCGAAAAAGCTAGTACTTTAATAAAACAAATTCCAAACAGGGAATATACAGACAAAGTATTGATATAAATGTAACAAATGTTATTTCTAGGACCAACAGCAAGAGAAAAAATTGAAGGAACATTAAAACGACTTAAAAATAACAAGAATCCAGAATATGAAATTACAATGAAAATCACAAAGGAAGTTAGTGTGGAAATAGTCACCCCACTAAAATATTTTATTAACAAATCATTCGAATACGGAATTTTTCCCGAAAATTTTAAGTTATTCACTATAATACCAATCTATAAGACTGGAGACAAGTAAGAGATAGAAAACTACAGACCTATAAGCCTACAACCATCTTTCACTAAATAAATGGAGAAACTACTTACGGTCAGTATACCATCTTTCCTAGGCAAGAACAAAATCATTAGTGAACAACAACACGACTTCGTTAAAGGACGCTCGGTGGAAACATATTGTTTCAATTTTATGAACCCATATATGTGGTCTGATAGAAAAGTATCCGACCTTAATTTTTATTTTGAAAACCTGATGGATTTGAATCAAGTGCGCTTGTATGAGCCGACCTTGAACCTTCGTGAGCATGCGTGAATTTTCTCCCGCATGTAGATAGCGTCAGTTGCTGTCAAGCAGTGTTCGACTGACGTAGTGTGTAGTGCTCTCGTCGGTTTTTCAATGCAAGTAAAAATCACCAGAGTACTATAGGGATGTCCTATGTCGCCTACGTGATGCCGTGCGGCCGGAGTTGTGGTCATCAGGAAATTGGCGAAACCATCACGATAATCCTCCAGCACATTCTTCGCACTTGGTTCACAATATTTTATCGAAAAACTAGACTCCTCTTGTTCGACAGGCTCCTTACTCTCCTGATATGGCCGCCTGCGACTTCTGGCTATTCCCCAAAGTCAAGAGGCCATTGAAAGGAACGCGATTTCAGACAAGAGAGGACATTATGGCAGCAACGACAGCCGAGCTAAAGTCGATTCCGAAAGAGGCTTTTTCGGAATGCTTCCAACAATGGCGGCACCGCTGGGAGAAGTGTGTGGAGTCCCAAGGGGACTACTTTGAGGGTGATTAGGTTTCCGACGCTCCAGGTATGCCAGTTTTTTTTTTACCGACTAAAGGTCGTATACTTATCTAACAGACCACGTATGATAATATAGGCCAATAATAAGCGGAATTTTCCTGGATCTATCTAAGGCCTATGACACGGTGAGTGATGGTATTCTTATAATGAAACTAAATAAATATAGGATGAGGGAACAACTAGACGAACTGGCAACATCGTATTTAACCAATAGAAGGCAAATAACACATCATAAGGTAAAATTAGATCAAGAACAGAAAAAGTCACTATTGAAATACCACAGGGAAGTATCCTTGGAGCAATACTATTTACATTTTATGTAAACGACCTAGCAGAACAATTAAACTCCACACCGCACAAAATGGTATACTTAAAAAAAAGATACCAGTATATTAACAATAAATAGAAAGACAGAGCACATACCAATTAACTTACCCCCGTGGTCATAGTCGCTCCTTATCTCAAGGAATAAGAACGCCTTGATGAAGGCTTCCTTGAATCTCTGAGGCTTCCTCGTTTCATAGTCACGAAATAAGGCTTCCTTCCAGAAGGAAGCCTTATTTATTTATTTATTTATTCAAACGGATTCACCATTTACAAGTAATTACAATAATTATAATATTACAGTGAACTAATCTAAGAATCTAAACTTACATTTCTAATTGAGTTTTTAAACATACTTAAAGATTTAACAAATGGATCTATATTATATTTATAAAACCATCTTAAACCTCGAGAAACAGGCGAGTTGTAACCGAAATTCGTGTTATGATTTTTTATTAAGAATAGTGGAGGGTTCCGAGTTCTATAAGAAGTAACATGAAGGTTAATTTGATTCAAAATAAATGGACAATCAATTCCTCCAGATAGGTTTTTATATACTAATAACAAGTCTGCATGAAGACGACGTGTTGTGATATCAGTTAGGTTGAGAGTGTTTAAAATAGTGTGATAATTAAAATGTAGATACTTATTTTTGAATGAAATATATTTGAGAAATCTGATTTCAACATTTTCAATTTTTGAAATGTCACATTTATAATAAGGAGACCACACTGTGGAGGCGTATTCCAAGTGAGGTCTTACCAAAGAACAGTACAACGTTTTGAGAGTATTACAAGAGAATCGTTTGCCGTTCCTCATCAGAAACCCCAACATTTTACTACTCTTTGCAGAAACATTATTCATGTGACCTTTGAATGACAATTGCTGGTCAATTATAACCCCAAGGTCTTTTATCCCGTTGACTCTATCAAGAGCCATACCATTGATGTTATAATCATAGTTAAGAAGATGTTTTGATCTCGAAAAAGTGATAATGTGGCATTTCTCTATGTTGAGTTGTAAATTGTTTGTAATGGACCAATCAAACAATGTATCTAAGTCGTTCTGGAGAATTTGACTATCTAATATATCAGTAATAGGGAGAAATAATTTAAGATCATCAGCAAACATTGAAAATTTAGCATGTTGAAGATTGTCACCTATATCGTTCACAAACAGGTTGAATAATAAGGGACCACAATGTGAGCCCTGTGGTACACCAGAGGCAACAGGAATTGTGTTTGAAATATAATTGTTTATTCTGACACATTGATAGCGATGAGTTAGATAACTTTCGATCCAATTCAAAATGTCAGTCCCAAAGCCTAATGCTTTCAATTTCTCCAGCAGTATCAAATGGTTAACTCTATCAAATGCCTTGTAGAAGTCCGTGTAGACAGAGTCTATCTGGATACCTTTCTCCAAAGCATCCAACAAATATTGCTTGTAAGAGAGTAAATTTGTGGAAGTTGATTTTCCTAAGCTAAAACCAAGTTGTTCAGAAGTTATTATGTTTGTACATGTCCATGTAAGCTCACAGGTAACTAATTTATCCATCAATTTCGGTATTGCAGATTGAATGCTTATTTCTCTGTAATTTGAAATATTTTCCCTATCACCAGATTTAAAAATAGGGGTGATGTAGCTATTTTTCCAATAGTCAGGACAAACACCACAATTGAGGGACAAATTAAACAGATAATGGATTGGTGTAGCTAAAGAGCAAACACAGTTTTTTTAATAATACTAGTGGTATGCCATCTGGACCACTGGAGTAATTGAGTTTCAAGTTCAGGATGCTATTGAATACTTCAGTTAAGCCAGTATTGATTTTATTGACGTTAACGGTATTTGTACTGGTGAAATTAGGTATTCTACAGTCAGTGCGAGTATAAACTTTGGAAAAGTGTTGTGCAAATAAGCTGATTCACTACCATTGGAGCTAATAATATCATCTAAATACATGGTATGAGGGTATGATGATGATTTACGCAGGTTTGAAATGTGTCTCCAAAAAGAATTAGGGTTCTGTTGAATATCGATTTCTATTTTTTCCAAATATCGTTGATAACACAAAGTACTAAGTTCTTTAATATGGGAACGTAATTGACAAAATTCATTATAACTGCCTTGATCATTTGTTCTTTTAAATTCCTTATGTAATATTTTCTTTTTGAAAACTAGGGATTTCAGCTCATGAGAGAACCAAATAGGGAAATTTGACGTTTTGAAACGCTTGATAGGAACATAAAGATTAATACCATGATATAATACTTCATAGAAAAATTGAACTGCAAAATTAACATCATTCAGCCTGTACATAAAATCCTAGTCCACTAATGCAAGATAATCATTTATACCCGTTTTATTCATATTCCTGAAATCGTAGTAATAATTATCAAATTGTAATGATTTATCAGCATCAGCGGTACTTAATACAAGGGTGTAGGCATTATGATGATAATTCACATTATCAAGAAAATCATCGGCTAAAGCTAAATCTATTGTTGTTGAATGGGAGAAAACAAGATCTAAAAACACACCATTATTATTTGGTAGTTTGTTCAATTGGTTTAACCCTAGAGCACTAAAATTATCAATAACAAATTTTTCAACAGATGTATCAGGGCATACATCTTCCAGACCATCATTACCTGCTATCCAAATTAAATCTGGGATGTTATAGTCACCAAAAATCAGTAACTCATGATCTGGATTGGTATTACATAATTCAAACATACTTTCAACATGGTCCTGATAAATTTCCAAATTTGACTTAGGAGGGATATATACTCCCCCAATAATAAATCTGTCTTGACCATGTCTTAAACTAACAAACAATTGTTCAATATTTCCTGCCGAGGTCTTCACTAATTTAGTAGATAAATGTTTACGTATGGCAATGAGTACTCCACCACCCCTGGTTTTATTACTGGTACTTGCACAGCGATCTTGTCTGTATATAGTGAAGTCTGTAAACTGAAGTTCAGCATCAACAATTTCATTGTTTAGCCAAGTTTCAACAAGAATAATGATGTCATAGCTACACGTATTAATGGTATGCATTAAAGAGACAAGTTTAGTACGAATTCCACCAACGTTTTGGCAGTAGATCTTAAGTGAGGAGTTTAGACGTTCTTTGGATGCATGTCATTCGATCTGTTATGAGAATTAATTATTTTAGGAATACCGTTAAAGTAGCGAATGCTAATATTAGTTTCACCCTTACTTTTTCTATCATCTAGCTCTTTGTGTAGTTGTTTGATATGATCTCTTTGCATAAATGTTAGATCTGCACTAATTCTAATGTTTGGGTGAGATGTAGCAATTTTACGTTTGTTTCTTAAACATGATAATACGTTTTCCTCGCTGCAAAGTGTAACTTTCAATGGTCTGGGCTTATTTCCAGGACGACCCAGTCGATATACTTTCAAATCGACTTCGGCTTTCTCGACATCGTGAGCGATTCTGTTTTTATGATCCTGGTGATTACTTTCTTGGAGGTTATGAATAAGAATATTTTTAGATTTTCTTGATCTTTCATGGATTTCATTATATAAAGATTCAGTATGCAACACATTACCGGAATTGGACTTTTATTTCGTCTTTCATCGATTTAATTTCGTCTTCAAGTACACTAATTTTCCGGAGCAATTGTGGAACTTGTTTAAAAGAAGTTGTACATTCATCACAGAAAAAAATAAGCATACGTTTTTGTTGAGTGAAGACCCTAGCCTCAGTAGAGCTCATGATGCTACATTTATTAGTTATCTGGAAGACTATTCTGCAACTATCTATACATTGTACGAATTCCTCGTCATCTTCCTTTACTTGTTGCTTGCAATGGGAACAATTTACCATTGTAATTATTTTGAGTCCGGCCCTGCACTATCTCCGTTGACTTTGGCACACGAATGTAGTTTGTTTTTATAATGGAGCAAAAACTGGCAGAGAAATTCGATGACCGTGATAACTCACAGTTAAATGCACTTTTTAGCTATTAATGCGTTGAAATAACAGTATTACTTTTTATTTTGAATACTTTTAAACTGCGCAAACGCTCGCGTAGTTAATTACGTTAATTAATTATATATTAATAACACACATGCGGAGCGCTCGGCTACACATCTACTTCCTTCAACGTCTCGTGCGGAACTCATTTAGGGATGTTTAGGGATATGTGATTGCTTATGGTGGCAACACTAACTCAAATTACTCAAACCGCCAAGGAGATTGTAAATATAACCTTAAAATTGTTATTATTGATGAAGTAAAAAGTGTGCATTACATGAACCGCGAAAGTCTGTTATTAGCTCAGCCAATTGCAGAAGAAAGCGCAATCGACTGCAAAAACGAGTGCTGTTGATTTGAAACAAAAGCTGACGCGTGTAAAGGGTAATGAAGAAATTTATAAGTTAAGGGTGTACACCACATACCAGCAAACAATTGAGAAAGTGCTGGGATAGTCTGAAACAAAAGTAAGTGACAACAATTTTGGCATCACTCCACTCACAGCCCACGTTAGACTACAGCGCCACTGTCATACATTTTTTGAGAGTAAAAATGTAAACAAACCAGTGGCTGAAAAAATGTCGTTAGAAGGAAGACTATAACCGGACAATGCGCATGATTTTCAAGACGACCGGAAACTTCAAAACGACCGTTGAGGTTTTTAACTAACTGAGATCAATTCGAAGATGGAAGCCTACAACACAGACAAATAAAATGTGGCAAGGACCGTTGGTTAAACCGCTGTTAGATTATGCCCCCCATTCACGATCAGTTAAACTGATCAGTTGATCTGACATACACCCAAAAACTGACCGTGAGTGTGAAAATTTTGAACTGACTGCAACCCACGGATTTACCGGGCGCATCATAAATCCGCTGGCTTCAGTTCGTTTCCATCACGCCAAACTGATTGCGCATGCACTTAGTCAGTCGTAGTTTAACCGGCATGGCGTCAGGACGTGCAATAACTGAAGAATTTATAGAAAAATAGCTTCAAGCTTCAGCCGTCATATGTAGAATATCCTCTTCAGCATCCGAATCACTTTTTTAAGATACGCGGGGAGAAATTTGCTAGCCAGATACAGCACGCGACATTCGAGAAATGAAGGCCGGTTTTAAGCCAGTGAGTGGGGAAATCATTTTGAACTGATCAGTTTTAACTGATCAGTTCTAAACGTCAGTTCAACTGATCAGTTTAAACTGATCTTGAATGGTGGGCTTTAGATTGCCCGCCGCGAAGCGAACAGATAAATCGAGACAACATACGCGCGGCAGCTCGAATGCTCGATCCAATATAGAACAATGTTTCAAGGACCGTTGGTTTAATCCCGGTTAGAGTAGGTTCCCCTCCGCGACGCGGACAGATAAATCAAGACAACATACGCGCGAATTCTCCATCCAATAAAGAACAATGTGGCAAGGACCGTTGCATAACTCGTAGTAAGAGACAACAAATTTGACTCTGCTGTAAAGGTTTATTGCGCATGCGCTAATTTCTGAAACAGCCATCCAACGTGGGCTATTGCTACACTTTACCCAATTTTCTTCCTAATTCTTCCTAAATCTAATCGAATTGTTGCCTGATATTTTCTATTTCAAAATGCGATAATTTTATCAATAATAATTTCAGAAATCGAAAGTTGACAAGGAAACATCAACGTCTCACAACTGGTGGGGGCCCTGTGCCTGTAGAACGTGTGGATCGAGTCATGGATTTTATCGATGAAACAAGTGTAAATATCGATGTGAAAATTGATTGTCCATTTGACAGCACTGTAGCATTTGAAGAACATTGTAAATATTATAAAAAAGAAACATTTATTAGCATTCTTTTACCATTTTCTTTTAACTTTTTTAGGTGAAATGGGGTCAACGTCAGGTCTACATCAAATTTATGCAATTACTTTTCATAATATTTCCGATAAAAATGTACTGAGGCTGATACGACTGCGAGAAGTGACTGAACAGCAGCAAGAGTTTCATTAAAAAAAAAAGAAAATTGCCAAAGGAGAAGAGAAGCTAAACTAAACATTACTAAAGATTCTAGAATAAAAAATATTCCGTATCATATAAATATATACATATTTTGAGCAAAGTATATTTATATCATATATTTACTTGCCCCTGAGGGGCAATATACACAAAATTATTAGGCCCACAACTCTCATTTAAGTTGGTAAACTCGGTTTAATGACAATTTTTCAATAAAAAATTTTCATTAAACCCAGTTTATCAATAAAAATGCAATGTTATTATGAGCTGCATCAACAAAGACACGGGCAGCCCACGATTATTTAATCTCCTTAATTGTGCATTTACCAAGGGCAACAGAAGTTCGACCACATCTCCTTTGCTGAACCGATATCTTTTTCGAAAAGCAACATCGTTGTACATTTCGATAGAATTCTGAAAGTCCCGAATGTACCTTCTGGCGAGCCGCCTTCGAATCTATTGCCATTTCTTATTGGATTTTCCTCAAAACCTCCATCAAACTCACTATCATAATTATTTGAAAAATTGTTGTTCATTATACTGTTTCTGAGGTTAACCAACATGTCAAAACTACATCGACGACAAGCGCAAGCCTCATATAGAAACGCAACAGCCAATCACAGTGCTGAAGGCTTCCTCAAGGCAGCTCGAAACCTTCCTTGAGATAAGCAGACGAATAAGGTTCCTTGAGCTGTCAAGGAAGGTCCATGAAACGCGAAATAAGGAACAAGGAATCCTCAAGGATCGACTATAAATACGATGGATAAATGTCAAAATGAACATATTGGTAGTATGGTTCACGGAAAAAAGCTAATTTTGAATGAACAAAAAACCAAAATAATTACTTTTAAATTGAAAAAGGCTATGAAACATATTCATTAGAAGCGACCATCGACAATGATATTATTCAGTTCCCGAAACAAGTAAGACTGCTAGGGTTGAATTTAGACGAAGACTAAAAATGGACATACCATATTAGCACCTTGTCTACAAAACTAAACAGGACTGTAATCGCACCAATCCCGTCATATCCATTCATCATCCCTTTCAAAGCTCTACATAAGCACGACGTCTAGCAGAGTGAACATTACGTGCCGGTTGGCTTTGCTGTGGAAGACAGGTGTATTATAATATAATAATATAATTTGTATTATAGACAACTATTAATAATATGTTTTATATATACAATGTTATTTAATATGACTTAACACTAACGTATATTTAACAATAATGGAGAACATCTGGTTGATCAGGGCTACCAACTCTTTGAGGGGAACCCGACGCATGAGCAGCTTGGGCGTTCCATTAAATCCCCCTTTTTCAGCGGTAAGGCAACGGTACCTTAATGACACGACCGCTACTACTCGTACTCAGGGTTGGTTCGGTCGCATCTGTAACTGGATGTCTGGCAGGCGACGGTGGTGTCGTGATCGGCATCGGTGTTGGCTGAGCAGTCGCTGACTCAGTGTCGACTGGGTTCTCCTGAAAACCTATAGAAGGATGCTCATTGTCTGACGAGTTAGATGGTCCGGCCAAGAATTTCTGCGACAAGTTGCTCCCTCATTAGTTTTGACATTGTAGGATCTGGGTGCTCCCTGTTCTCTGTTTATTACCTTGGCTGGAATCCAATTTTTGTGATCTTTTCGTAGTAGTATATCTTCTCCTATTATAAATTGTTCATTTTCCTTTTTTCCCTTATCTGCATTTTCCTTTTCTTTCTCCTTTATTGTTTTTAAATTGTTAGTAACATTTCTTATAATTTTAGGTGTAAATAACTTCTCGTTGGTAGGTAATAAAGTCTTGGTTCTTTTATTCATTAGTCGTTGACATGGTGATCCTAGGTCGAGTCTGGGTGTATTTCTGTGGTATAGCAGAGCTAGTAAATATCTGAGCTATTTTCTGAACATTTTTTGAGTAGATTTTTGCTTCCTGTACATATCTCTCAGCTAAACCATTGGATCTGGCAAAATGTGGACTTGAAATTCGGTGTTCGAACTGCCATTGTTTACTAAATTCTTTGAATTCATGAGTGCTATACTGTCTATACCTCCATCTGTTTGAAGTGTGTCTGGTATTCCAAATGTAGCAAACCACGCTTTCAAGACTTTGATAATAGTGGTGCTATTTGTCACATCCACTTGTTTGAAGTCAAAAAATCCTGAGTAGGCATCTGCTATTAGTAGATATTAATTTCCTTGAAAATGGAATACATCCGATGCGACAATGCTCCAAGATCTTTTAGGTGGTCTCTGTTGTATCAAAGGCTCCATTGGATTATATTTCTGAATTTTATTACAGGTTTTGCAAATTCTTACATATTCTGTAATGTATTTTGTCATTCAGGCCAGAAAACGTTGTCTCTAGCAAATTGTAGCGTTCCTTGTACACCCTTGTGACTCAGATGGCAGTGCTTCATTATTAACGGTACCATTAATGGTGGAATTAATACTCTGTCGCTTTTGAAAATCAGATTATTAATGATGCTCAGCGTTTCTCTATATGTCCAATACTTTTTCAAGTTATCTTTGACTTCTTCAACTTTGTCAGGCCATCCTTTTAAAATTATTTCTTTTAGTTCTTATAATTCATTGCTATTTTCTGTATATCTTTTAAAGTCTTCTTCACGTGATTTGGTGAATGGAACAACGGCACATATCTGAAGCGTTCCATTGTGCATTTCTTCGCAGCTTAGATTCTGGCAGTCTCTACTTAGTGCATCGGCGACGTACATCTCTGAGCCTTTTCTATAAATGATTTTAGGGTTATTACTGCCGTATAACTGCCGTATATTTGATATAGCATTCTTTGTAATCTGGGCGGCGCTTCCGCGAGGGACTTCTTAAATATTGTTTCTAAAGGTTTATGGCCAAATTCGATGGTAAGATTTTTACAACCCCAAATGTAACTGTGAATTTTTTTACAAGCTACCAATATGGCATTTGCTTCTTTTTCCAGTTGACTGTATCCTATTTATGTGGTAGTAAAAGACTTGGCACAGTAGGCAATAGGTTTTCCTTTTTGAATCAATACTCCACCGCAGGTATAACTACTTGCGTCCACTGAAAGTAGTATAGCCTCTTTTGGATTATAATATCCCAACACGGGAGGCTTTTTCAGTAACTCTTTCAATTTTAAAAAAGCCTCCTCTTGCTCGTTGTCCCAATACCATTCTGTGTCTTTTTTCAGTAATACTCTTAATGGTCTAGTTACATCAGCCATGTTTTTCATGAATTTTAAAAGGTATGTTACTAACCCAAGGAATCTTTGCAGTTGTTTTACATTTTCAGGTCTCTTTATTTTATTTATGGTTTCTAATTTTTCTGGGTCTGGCTTCAATCCTTTGTTCGTCACATAATGTCCTAAGAATTTAACATCTTGTGTACCGAATATGCATTTTTCTTTATTTAGTTTTAACCCTGAATTTCGAAATTTATCTAGCACTTTTTGTGTAATTTTTTCTAATTTATCTTGTGTTTCAGCATGTATAAGTATATCATCCATTGATACCTCTGTGTTTTCTATGTCCGTGAGGAGTGAGCTCATGACTTGAGTAATCTTCCGCAAGAGTATCTTCCAAATGGCGTGCTGAATGTTAAATATTCTGATGTTCTTTTTGTGACTCTAAGCTGCCAAAAACCTCTTTTGCAATCTAATAAAGTGAACCATTTTGATCCGTGTATTCTTGAAGTTATTTCTTCAACCGTGTTTAGAGGGTAGTGCCTTCTTCTTATGTTTTTATTTATAACTGATGGATCTAAGCACAATCGTATTTTTCCATTTTTTTTTACTACTACCATAGGTGAAACTGCTGGTGTTGGTTCTGTGACTGCTTTTATTATTTTTTGTTCGACCATACTCTCCAGTTCTTTTTTTACTTGATCTCTGATTATATGTAGTACCTTTCTTGGTGGGCATATCGGCAGCAGAGGGTTGTCTATCAGGTCTATATCGTATTGAAATTGTTTCAGGCATCCAATTCCATCAAAAAGTTCTTCGTTTTTGTTTGACAATTCTTCAACTCGTCTCACTAAGTTGAGGTTTTCACAGCTTGTTTTGCCGAGTATTGGTGTAACTTCCTTCTCTACTATTATGTATTTGACGGCTAACTTTTTATTTTTAATTTGTGTTTCGAACCATGCCTCTCCTAATACAGGCATTTTGTGGTTAGAAAATGACATCAAATACCTGGTAGTGGACTGATCTATGTTGGCTCTAGTTTTATCTGCTATACTTTTACTTAATACATTGCATTGGCTACCTGAATCAAGTTTAAATTTTACCTGAATTCCTGACAAGCTTGCTGTCTCAAACCAGTCCTTTTCGTGACTAGTGTCCTTTCCGATTTCACAGACATAGTAATCTGCATAACTTATTTCCTTTCCTTCTTCCAGTGTTTGTACATTTCTTGTTTCATTTCTTTTACAGTATTTAGTGAAGTGCTTTCTTCTATGGTATTTCCCACATGTTTTTCCAAATGCTGGGCATGCCCTAACTCCATGTCTCGTACCACATCTTCCACAGTTAAATTCTCTTTCTTCGAATTCACTTTTTTTCTTTTTTACACTGTACAAGTAACCGTGTCTACTGACGCTGTATTCTTCATATTTTTTACTGGTTGTTGAACCTGTTCCACTGAGTGACAGATATCTACTGTTAGGTTTTTCTACTAGTAGGGTTAATTCATGTGGTGCCAGGAGTTTTTCCCTTGTAGTGTCACTTTCTATGCCGATTACTATTTTATCCCGAATTATGCTGTTTTCAAGAATTCCATAACCACAATTTTTAACTTTGGTTTTGAGATTAGTAAGATTTTCATCAACATATTGTCCACTTTCTTGGGTCATGAGGTTGAACATATATCTTTCATAGGTTTCATTAATTCTCGGTGTAAAGTAGTTTGCAAATTTACTTTTAATAATTTCGAGTGATGGGGACTCAGTTACAGATAAGTTAAACGTATTAAAGATGACAGCACCGTCTGGACCAATACTTGTCATGAAAATTGCAACCTGTACTTCTGCTTTCTTTTTGCTTAAGTTAGTTGCAAAGGCGTACCACTCCCACTGCCACAGATTCTCGAGCCACAGTTTCCATGCTACAGCGATGTTTTCTATCGTTGTAACGAAATATTTCGGCGGTTTTATATTTGCACTGTCTTCCGACATTTTAACTTGGTTTCGGGACCATGTATTATATTATAATAATATAATTTGTATTATAGACAACTATTAATAATATGTTTTATATTTACAATGTTATTTAATATGACTTAACACTAACGTATATTTAACAATAATTGAGAACATCTGGTTGATCAGGGCTACAAACTCTTGGAGAGGAACCCGACGCATGAGCAGGTTGGGCGTTCCATTACAACAGGGCGTTGATTTTGTTGGACAACCAGGAAGCTCCCAACGAGAACATCTTCGAGCAAATTAATTTGTCCATGTACAAGGAGATCTTCGTGAAGGCGTATCCAAATATTTGCGCTAAGACGAAGTGTAGGAATATTTATTAGAAACCTTGATCAACATATTAAATTTATGGACCTGCTTGGTCTTATCTGATCCTCTCTGGTCTTATCTTGTCCGATCCTGCCTTTTCCTGTCTGCTCTCTTATGGTCTTGTTTGATCTTATCTTGTATTGTTTGGTTTTGTCTGCTCTTGTACGGTTTTGTCTGATCTTGTCATGTAGGGTAAAGGAAACTAGACGGAAGCAGACAAAACTTAAATTTTTGGAATGGTTTTGTGATTTGACAATAGTCGTAGAGTAAAAATATAAAACTGAGGTGATTTCTGTTATCTCTCGATCTTTCTTCTCGCTTACTGAAAAAATTTAAGAGTAAATTGCAAACTTATAGCAATTGAATGATTAAGATTCAATCTAAATTATTGCAATTATAATTTATATTTTTATATAATTTATAAATAATTCCAATTAATTCTGTATAAACTTAATTAATTACAACAGCTTGTAATTACAAAACCAAATATACAGAGGTATTATTATGCCCTTGGCTATTTGGTAGGAATGAATGATGGACACCAATTTCAAATCCATGAAGTTTACTTAATTAGTGTTACACTTGTTGTTCCTTATTCGGTGGCCAAAAAAAAAAAACTCCAATCGGCGTGTCTCCTACTCTCCTCGCGGAAAGGCAGTCTTATGTTACACACATAATAAGAAGAAACAAATGCAATTAGACTAACATAATTATACAAACTAAACTATTGTAGATAATGAGGAATGGACGAACATGACTAGACATAGATTGTAGATTTCGACCTTTACAAATCTATTCAGACTGGATATATGCAAATGATACTATAATTGATAAGGGTTAAAAATGAGTGCGATGTGATGTGTGATGTTTGTTTGAGATGAAGTTTGTAAATGGTCAATTGTTTGGTCCGTCCTGGTTTATCACAATATTATCGCTGATTGATACGGAACAGCAACAAAAATTCCATTGTTTTGCAAACAACAACGTTAAACGCTTGGCTGAAGAAAACGGATAAATACTTATTGTGATATTTTCAAAGGTGAAACAGTTGCGACTCGTTAATTTGCCACGTTCTCCGTAATACAGTGTCAATAAAAAGTTTGAAATATTTGCTTTCCTTCGAATTTTGCGTGTCTGCTTGTGCGAAGCATTGCACTATGTTGTTAGCGAAAATCACTTTTATTTTCTGTCTGCAGGCAATAGTGGTAAGTGAGGTTTTATGGCATAACAACACACGACTAAACAACGCCCCACTAATCGAAAACACTAATCTAATTAATCAAAAAAACACTAATCGAAATCACCGTGACACTACGAAAACACCATCATCATCAGCTGTGGCTCCACAACCCATTATGGCCTCCTCTAGATTTTTTTTCCACTCCAATCTATTCCGTGCCTTAGCTTTCCATCCGGTCACCTTCATTGCTAATAGTTCTCCTGCACTTCGTAGATATCTTGTTTTTGGCCTGCTCCGTGTCCTTTTCCCTACTGCTGGTACAAGCTCATGGTTGTATCGCCGTCTCCATTCTCCGTTTTCCTGTACGCCTTTATATATATGTATTCCATTTTATAATTCAAAAGAGAACAATTCTATATAGAGTTCAAATAAGTTAAATTAATAAAAGTATTCGCCTATAATAAGTTTTTATTCAACAAAGGTTATGGGACACAAGAAAAATTTCTACTGAGATAAGTCTACTGATTGTGAGTTAAAATGGGTCAGAAATGGCTGAATCTGGAAAATGGAGTGTTTTAATTTGAGTTTTGGCGGATAATAATTAACAGACATATGTTGAAATTCCCAAGAAGGTAATCGTTCATCATTTATGTAAATATGAATTTTGTGAGGTTCAGGTATTGTTTTATATAATTTCGTATTGTGTAAATAAATGTGATTATTTAGAGTTCCAATGAGTGATTAATAAAAAAATTAGTTTATAATAAGTATTTTTTCAACATGAGATTTGTTCATAGTTCAAATAAGACTTAATATTATAGAGCTACGAACAGGTTGGGTTGAATATATTCATACATTAGCTATATCAGCTATATAGCTATATCAGCTATATTTCGCGTTAGTTTGAATGATTATTTTTACAATTAGTATGGTTTCAGACCATAATTCCATTAATATTTAAATCAATAACTGAAACTAAGTCTCACATTTTTGTAGGACTAAAAGTATCCATGTTGGAGTTGCAATATGCTCGCAATTGTATAATTACATCACATCTTATGCTATCGAGTTATCCAGTTGAAAAGGATTTTGTAGTTTGTGGCTTAACACTAGGCCTACATCTAACCAAGATTAACATTATATGTATATACAGATCGCTGGTAGGAAACCTACAAATATTTATACTCTTCTCAATGAGATGTTACTACACCTGTGCAAATCTGATAAACCCACTTTGCTTGTTGGCGATTTAAATATTGATTTTATAAAAATACGACTAAAAGACAAACACTCATTGACATACTAAGCACATTTCAACTACGTGTTATCAATCAAGGCGCCACTAGGACATTTAGAAACTTTCGTGGTTCAACTACTCAGTCAACGATTGACCATATGGCCACTAACATCGATGCTAGCGCATTTTCATTCAAGATTGTTGATCCAGTCATCACTGACCACCTTAGCTTAATCTTTCAATTGAACCCGAACTTGTCATGTGCATCATGATCTTTCTTTCTTTCGAAACATCCCAAGATTCTTTCTTCCTCCTTGCTTAGGGTCCATGTTTCGGCTGCATATATCAGTACAGTACAGTCTTATTAGGCTCCTATAGATTTGACATTTGGTTCTTCTGGTTGTAGTCTCGGATTTTAGCTGTCGCATTAGTCCATAACATGCTCTATTTACAATGTATAATCTTATTTTTATTTCTTTGTTGCAGCTGTTAGTGTTTTTTATTTGTTCGCATTTTGGGAGCCCAGGTATATGAATTCTGATACGCCTTCGGTGTTACGTGTCCCGATAGTTACGTTTTGTACTTGTGCATCCCGCGTAGAAACAAACACGTATTTTGTCTTATATGTGTTTATTACTAGAGCCATTCTTTTTCCTGCTGCTTCAATGACCGTGAATGCTTGGATCATCTTATTTTTCGAGTTAGTTATTATATCTATATATTCCGCGTATGCTAGTAGCTCTTCTGACTTGTTGATTATCGTGCCTGTTTTGTTTACTATAGATTCCCTGATTACTTTTTCAAGGGCCATGTTGCACGAAAGGGCGTCTCCTTGTCGTAATCCGGTGTGTGTAGTAAAAGATCTTGATACACTATTTTCGATTCTAACTCTGTTTTCCACTCTTGACAGAGTTACCTTCGTAAGAAGTACCAGATGTTGTGGTATGCCTAGTTTAAGCATTTCTTCGAATAGTGCTTTTCGATTGTCAACGTTATATTCCCGAGTCTTTTCTAAGATCTGGCGTAGTGTAAATATCTGGTCTATTGTGGACCTATTTTGACAGAAGCCGCACTGGTAGCTGCCGATCTCCTTCTCTGCATAAGGTCGGATGCGGTAGAATAAGATATTGGCTAGTACTTTGTAGGCAGTATTGAGGAGAGTTATGCCTCTGTAATTGTTGTTGGTCACCTTTTTTATGTATAGGAATGATTATGCCCGTTTTCCATTCGTCTGGTATAGTTTCTTGTTGCCAAATCTCCGCTATAAGTTCTTGGATGCATGTGGCTAGTTCTTTACCTTCTTCCTTGATCAGCTCCGCTGCTATACCATCATTGCCTGGTGCTTTGTTGTTCTTTAACCTTTGAATGGTTTTTTCTATATCTATGCTGGTTGGTATTTCGTTTCGTTCTCTGTCATCTTGATTTGGGTTCATACTGACTTGATCGATGATGCCTTACCTGTTGTTTGTGCTGAGACGTTCTTCGAAATTATCCGCCCACCGGTTTAGTATCTCATCTGTTTCACAGAAAATGATTCCTTGTCTGTCTCTGCACATAGTGGTCTTTGGGTTGAACTCTTTTCTACTGTTTCTCAGTTTTCTATAAAATTTTCGAGTTTCTGTCTGTGAATTTAGATCTCCCATCTCTTGCAGTTCCTGCTTCAAGAATTCCCTCTTTTTTCGTTTGTGGATTTTCTTCTCTTTCTTTCTCAGTTCTTTATAGGTAGTTTCAGCTCCCCTTGTGTAATGTGTCTGTTGTAGCTTTAGATATACTTGATTTTTGTTTTTAATTGCCTCTTCGCATTTCGGTTCAAACCACATATCCTTTGGCCTGCGTCTATGGCTCTCTTGCTTTCCTATGACTTCGATTGCTGATTCCTCGATGATTTTTTTACAATCTTTACAGCGTTCGTTGATCGTTTTTGGTATCTCAGTCACTTCTGCCTCTATCTTGTTTTTTATTTGTGCTTTGGTACTTCTCAGCTTTTGTTGGATTCTTTAGTTCTGCTATGTTATACCACCCTTTTGTTATTTGTTTCTTTCTTTCTTGCATTAGATATTCTAGCTCTTATTCGTGTCTCTATCATAAAGTGGTCAGTGTCGATATTAGCCCCTCGCCTATTCCTCACATCCATTATGTCGGAAAAATGTCTAGCGTCTATTATCAGATGGTCTATTTGGTTGACGGTTCTTTTATCTGGGGATGTCCATGTGCCTTTATGTATATCTTTATGCTCGAAACATGTATTCGCGACCACTATATTTAGTGAGGCTGCTAAGTGGATTAATCTCATTCCGTTGTTGTTTGACTCCGTATGTTTACTATGTTTGCCTATCGTGGGGCATACAGGTCTTTCTCTCCTACTTTTCCATATAGGTCGCCTATTATAATTTTGATATCATTTCTAGGGCATCTCTGGTAGGTTGCTTCTAGATACTCGTAGAAGTTTTCTTCATACGTCTTCTCTTCTGTAAGTGCGTGTACATTTATAAAGCTGTAATTGAAAAAAATTCCTTTCATTCTGACTGTACATATTTGTGGAGATATAGCTTTAAAGTCGGTTATCAGATGTTTTACTCTCTTGTTTACGATGAGTCCAGTCCCAAAGGTATGTTGGCTTGGGTCACAGCTATAGCATATTGTGTGTTTTCGTGTCTCGATGATCTTATTACCTCTCCATCTCATTTCCTGCATTGCCATGATATCCGTTTTATATTTGTCCAGTATTTGTAGTATATTGTGCAGTGCTCCGGGCCTGTAGAGTGATCGCACATTCCATGTATGTGTATATCTTTGTCCGTTTTCTCGTCATTTCGTCGTCGTAGATTCAGTCCGGTCTTTTTTCTTAGAGTTTTCGTAACGGTTTTTTTTCTTCTAAGATGGGGTTGTTAGCCACAAGCTAAACCCCCTTATCGGAGGGCCATCTCTCCCGCTCTCGTTCGCCCCGACCTCGCCTTCCATACGGATTGGTTACCGCATTTCCGGCGAGGTTACTCAGTTTACCAGGGTTCGCCACGTGGAGGTGAGAGTCGGAATTGGGTAGGAGAGGCTATGCTACAATCTTTTCCTGTGCGGTTGACGTGCTGCGCGCATGCACTACCCTTGAACCCCACGAAAAACCCCTACGAAAACAACACGCTCCGAAAATATAGCACCTTAAATTATCACGACAAAAATAAAAGCATAAAAATATCACAACAACATAATAATGCGTCGGAAGTATAACACTAGGATACCATCACATGCTAATCATTATTATCCCCACGTATTTAAAGATGTAGTATATTCGTAAGATTTTGTTTATGTAGAGCGTTGATATGTCGGTGTGATGTGTTTGTTGCATTGTTTAGTCACGCGTTGTTTGATCATGACAACGATAAGAGTATACTCTATTTTTATTTCATGTTGATCCCCTAATACAACGATTCTTAACCGCCAGGGCGCCAAATTTGGAAGATTCTTTTTAATTATCCATATAAATTAAGAAATGTTAAGACCAGTGATTACCAAAGTGTGTTCCGTGAAACCCTGGGGTTCCGCGAAAAAAATTGGAGCTTCCGCGCTACAAATTTTAATTCATTAAAAATAAAAATGGTGTTTATTCTACGGTATTCGTACAATATGGAATATGGTCTTCATACGCAAGTTAGATGGTTATCGCGTGGTAAAATGCTTGTGCAAATATTTGAATTGCGAAGGGAACTGTTGGCATATTTTATATAGTTGGTCATAAATTTGAATTATCAGACAGATTAAGTAATATAACTTGGCTATCTACACTTGCATACCTTGCTGATATATTTGGAAAATTGAACAAATTATGTTTGGCTCTGCAAGGAAAAAAAGTCAACATATTACAGACAAAAGATAAATTGGTTGCCTTTTCAAGGAAAATACAATATTGGATTTCAGCTGTGGAGCAAAATAACGTCGAGTGTTTCCAAACGCTTAGTGATTTTCTCGAAGAATCTGAAGTGGATTTAGATATGAAAACCCATGATGGTATAAAAACAAATCTGTCTAGTTTCCAGCAATCACTCAGTGAATCTTTTTCTTCCCAAATCTAGAGAATGAAGATAAATACTGCGTACAAAATCTATTCAAAATAAAAGAAAAACCAACAGAATTTCATTCCATGGATTATGAAAATTTGATTTGAATTGAGTTCGGATACACAATTAGAAGCCAAATTTAGAACAGATTCATTCGCAATATTCTGGTCAGATGTATTCCATGAATATCCAAATTTATCAAAAAAGGCTGTTCGAATGTTATTGCCGTTTGCAACCACTTATTTGTGTGAAGCTGAGTTTTCAAAGTCTGTTGCGACAAAAACCAAATATCGTAACAAACTTGATGTTGCACCAGATATGCGAATTCAGTTATCAAACAGGACGCCTAATTTTAATTGAATCATTGAATCAAAGAAGCAGGTGCATTTTTCACGTTAAAGTTTTGTAATTTATTTTAGTTTATGTTTTATATTTTTGTAAATTATTTCTAAGATGAATTGTTTTTTTTTTAGTTTTGTTTAATTCAATAAAATCTGAAATACCACAATAATACTTGTTACATTTAATATCAAATATTATATTTTGAAAAGTTATTGTTTAAAAGATATTTAGGGTTCCGCGATCATTGGCAACAAATTTGGGGATTCCACGACCAAAATAGTTTGGAAATCACTGGTCTAGACTCCAGACAGACAGGACTAGACAGACCAGACTAGACAGACAAGGCTAGACAGTCAAAACTGAAGAGACAAGAATAGACAAACAAGACTAGACATAGAAGACTAGACAGAGTATACTAGATATTCAAGACTCGACAGAGTATACTAGAGATAACACTAGACAGAGACTTAACAGACAAGGCTAGACAGACAAAACTAGACACTCAAGACTAGACAGATAAGACTAGACAGAAAAGACAAAGAAGAACAAACAGACAAGACTAGAGAGATAACACTAGACAGACAAGACTTAACAGACAAGGCTAGACAGACAAAACTAGACACTGAAGACTAGACATACAAGACAAGTTAGAGAAGATTATGCAGACTAGACTAGAATAGACAGACTAGACTAGAATAGAAAGGCAAGACTAGACAGACAAGAATATACTGACAAGACTAGAAAGAACAAACTACACAAACAAAACTATACAGACAAGACTAGACAGAAAAGATTGGATAGACAAGACTAGACTAAACATAAAATACAAGACAAACGAGATTAAACAGAGAAGATTAGACAGACAAAGTTAGACACGCAAGATTAGACAGACAAAATTAATTGACATATGACACTAGACAGACAAGACTAGACAGACAAGACTAGGCTGAGAAGACTAGACGGATTTTGATTACCTTTGATTTCCCAAAGCTGCGTAGTCACAATGGAATTAAATGGGCCGTCTTTTTTGCAAGTGATCCACTTTTTCGTATGTTGAGATATTAAAAATATTGGTAAACGACGTTAATCAATTCGGATGATGTTAAACAACACGATAAATCTGTTTAATCACGTATGGGATAATAATTAATAATAATTAATGGATACAAATTTGTCTATTCTTGACTGTCTAGTCTTTTCTATCTACTCTTGTCTGTCTACTCTTATCTGTCTACTCTTGTCTGTCTAATCTATCTAGTCTCGTCTGTTTAGTATTCTCTGTCTTGTTTTGGAATATTTTAATCTGTCTTTACATTGACATATTGAACTAATGAATTTATAGAAATATTGATCAATTTACAATATTTCAATATATTATTCCAATATTAAACTGATGAATTCACACATATTATGAACATTATCGTTGTAATATAAATCAGACAAACAAACCAACCAATGAATTATTAATAAACTAATGACCAATAATCAATGATCATTGATTTTATTTATTAATATAAAAATGATTAACAAAAACCAATAAAAAACTATGAAGTAATTTGATAGAAGGGGAAATGATACAATGATATAATATGATAATAAACCAATAACAATCCATTTAACCAACCAATTACAAATGCAACAGTTGGTTAATGATTGTAGAACCCTTTATCAAAGGCCAATAAACCAATAAGAAACAATTTTCTAATTTGATGCATTGAAAATGAACCAACCAACTAACAAACCAATACAACAAATTGTTCAATCAGTAATATTGAACTCACTTTAGGTCCTTGCAGCAGACATAAAACGTTTTGTAGTCGATGTAGACGCAGGCGTCGAAGACTACCAGGCCTTAGTTTTACTGATCCACGCGGACAATCAAGGCTTGATCAAACTGGAAGGCATTATTTGTACCATAGGACATACACATAACTTTTATGTACGCAAAAACGTCTACAGACTGTTAGAAACTGCTCACCGTACAGACGTTAGTTAACACATTGCTTTTTAGACTTAGTCCTAGTCCGATAATTTTAGATACCAGTTATTTGTGGATCATTCTACCACATCTTCCCCGTCATGCAGCAGGATAGATGGTTCGGCGATGACGGTTTTGTTGATCTAACTTTTACGAAAGAGCCCAACTTGACCTACGCCAATCCGGGGATCGCGCAACCCTTTCTGGCGAGATTGATCATGGCGAATCCTAAGGAGATCTCTGTCATGGTTCTCGCTCCTTGCACGGACATCGCCATTTATTTGCGGTTGTACCATCATCATACAATACCGCAAAATATTAAAGAAATCATCATCAGTGGCGGAAATTACAAAAGTAAAAGTTACACTTGTTGGTGTGTAAGATGATCACTAGTTTTGGTTTCAGTTGTGGCACGTCATTTTAATGTGATTGCCGATCCTATAGCCACTAGGATTGTTTTTGAAGCCGCTGATTGTCCTATCAGCATGTACCCTTGGGATGCCTGCGATGAAGATGCCATTACACTTGTAAGTTTATTGTGAATAAAAATAAGACTAGATCAAAAAGACAAGACCAAAGTAAGACATTCATTCTTAAACATTATTCTTTTAGGATTGGCGTTTTGGACTGAAAGATATATCCAATCCAGTTTGGGACATATTGGAACGAGCCGAACGCAAACTTTACGTGGACTACGTGGACCAATGGCCGACGATTAAGTGGTTGGCTTGCGATTCCAAAGCCGCATTTTCCGCCATTTATCCAGACGCAATAAAGAAACAAAGCCTTCATTACGCCACTGTTGACCTAGAAAACAAATATGGTGTGGTAGTAATCGACGACGAGAATAACAAACCAAATGTGAATATAATTGAAAGCATTGACATGGATTTGTTCAAAAAAGTTTTCGTCGATTCATTTGTCGGCATTTGCAAAGATAGGACTTGTACGAATGAATTCTTGTAATTCTGATGGATTTAGAAAAATAAATTCATTTGGTGCCTCATTAAATATTGTTTTTGTTAATCCATTGAGTACTTGCCCAATACGTGATTTAGATTTAGACATTAGACAAAGAAACATCAGTGGAAAATATTAACAATTTCTACGTCGAAAAAGCTAGTACTTTAATAAAACAAATACCAATCAGGGAATATAAAGACAAAATATTAAATGTACCAAACGCTACGTTTCTAAGACTAACAGCAAGAGAAAAAATTGAAGGAACATTAAAACGACTTAAAAATAACAAGAGTCCCGAATATGATGTAATTACATTGGAAATCATAAAGGTTAGGTTAGGTTAAAGTTAGCGTGGAAATAATCATCCCACTAAAATATGTTATTAACAAATCATTCGAATACGGAATTTTCCCAGAAAACTTGAAGATATTCACTATAATACCAATCTATAAGACTGGAGACAAGCAAGACATAGAACAACACTACTACAGACCTATAAGCCTACAACCATCGTTCACTAAATAAATGGAGAAACTACTTACGGTCAGTATACCATCTTTCCTATGCAAGAACAAAATCATTAGTGAACAACAACACGGCTTCGTTAAAGGACGCTCAGTGGAAACATCTTGTTTCAATTTTTTGAACCCATATATGTGGGCTGTTAGAAAAGTATCCGACCTTAATTTTTATTTTGAAAACCTGATGGATTTGAATCAAGCGCGCTTGTATGAGCCGACCTTGAACCTTCGTGAGCAAGCGTGAATTTTATCCGGCATGTAGATAGCGTCAGTTGCTGTCGAGCAGTGTTCGAGTGACGTAGTGTGTAGTGCTCTCGTCGGTTTTTCAATGCAAGCAAAAATCACCAGAGTACTATAGGGATGTCCTACGTCGCCTACGTGATGCCGTGCGGCCGGAGTTGTGGTCATCAGGAAATTGTCGACTCCATCACGATAATCCTCCAGCACATTCTTCGCACTTGGTTCACAATATTTTAGCGAAAAACCAGACTCCTCTTGTTCGACAGGCTCCTTACTCTCCTGATATTGTCCCCTGCGACTTCTGGCTATTCCCCAAAGTCAAGAGGCCATTGAAAGGAACGCGATTTCAGAGAAGAGAGGACATTATGGCTGCAACGACAGCCGAGCTAAAGTCGATTCCGAAAGAGGCTTTTTCGGAATGCTTCCAACAATTGCGGCACCGCTGGGAGAAGTGTGTGGAGTCCCAAGGAGACTACTTTGAGGGTGATTAGGTTTCCAACGCTCCAGATATGCCAGTTTTTTTTTACCGACTAAAGGTCGTATACTTATCTAACAGACCACGTATGAGAATATAAGCCAATAATAAGCCAAGAGGAATTTTCCTGGATCTATCTAAGGCCTATGACACGGTGAGTGATGGTATTCAGGATGAGGGAACAACTAGACGAACTGGCAACATCGTATTTAACCAATAGAAGGCAAATAACACATCATAAGGTAAAATTAGATCAAGAACAGAAACAGTCACTATTGAAATACCACAGGGAAGTATCCTTAGAGCAATACTATTTACAGAACTAGCAGAACAATCAAACTCCACACCGCACAAAATGGTATACTTAAAAAAAAGATACCAGCATATTAACAAAAAATAGAAAGACAGAGCACATACCAATTAACTTACCCGCGTAATCATAGTCGCTCATTATCTCAAGGAATAAGAACGCCTTCATGAAGGCTTCATTGAATATCTGAGGCGTCCTCGTTTCATAGTCACGAAATAAGGCTTCCTTCCAGAAGGAAGCCTTATTTAGGGATGTTTAGGGATATGTGATTGCTTATGGTGGCAACACTAACTCAAATTACTCAAACCGCCAAAGAGATTGTAAATATAACCTTAAAATTGTTATTATTGATGAAGTAAAAAGTGTGCATTACACGAACCGCGAAAGTCTGTTATTAGCTCAGCCAATTTCAGAAGAAAGCGCAATCGACTGCAAAAACGAGTGCTGTTGATTTGAAACAAAAGCTGACGCGTGTAAAGGGTAATGAAGAAATTTATAAGTTAAGGGTGTACACCATATACCAGTAAACAATTGAGAAAGTGCTGGGATAGTCTGAAACAAAAGTAAGTGACAACAATTTTGGCATCACTCCACTCACAGCCCACGTTAAGACTACAGCGCCACTGTCGTACATTTTTCGACAGTAAAAGTGTAAACAAACCAGTGGCTGAAAAAATGTCGTTAGAAGGACGATTATAACCGGACAATGCGCATGATTTTCAAGACGACCGGAAACTTCAAAACGACCGTTGAGGTTTTTAACTAACTGCGATCAATTCGAAGATGGAAGCCTACAACACAGACAAATAAAATGTGGCAAGGACCGTTGGTTAAACCCCTGTTAGATTATGCCCCCCATTCACGATCAGTTAAACTGATCAGTTAATCTGACATACACCCAAAAACTGACCGTGAGTGTGAAAATTTTGAACTGACGGCAACCCACGGATTTACCGGGCGCACCATAAATCCGCTGGCTTCAGTTCGTTTCCATCACGCCAAACTGATCGCGCATGCGCATAGTCAGTCGTAGTTTAACCGGCAAGGCTTCAGGACGTGCAGTAACTGAAGAATTTATAGAAAAATAGCTTCAAGCTTCAGCCCTCATATGTAGAATATCCTCTTCAGAATCCGAATCAGTTTTTTAAGTTACGTGGGGAGAAATTTGCTAGCTAGATAGAGCACACGACATTCGAGAAATGAAGGCCGGTTTTAAGCCAGTGAGTGGGGAAATCATTTTGAACTGATCAGTTTTAACTGATCAGTTCTAAACGTCAGTTCAACTGATCAGTTTAAACTGATCTTGAATGGCGGGCTTTAGATTGCCCGCCGCGAAGCGAACAGATAAATCGAGACAACATACGCGCGGCAGCTCGAATGCTCGATCCAATATAGAACAATGTTTCAAGGACCGTTGGTTTAACCCCGGTTAGAGTAGGTTCCCCCCGCGACGCGGACAGATAAATCAAGACAACATACGCGCGAATTCTCCATCCAATATAGAACAATGTGGCAAGGACCGTTGCATAGCTCTTAGTAAGAGACAACAAATTTGACTCTTTCGTTGAACTGCTGTAAAGGTTTATTGCGCATGCGCTAGTTTAATTTCTGAAACAGCCATCCAACGTGGGCTATTGCTACACTTTCCCCAATTTTCTTCCAAATTCTTCCTAAATCTAATCGAATTGTTGCATGATATTTTCTATTTCTAAATGCGATAATTTTATCAATAATAATTTCAGAAATCGAAAGTTGACAATGAAACATCAACGTCTCACAACTGGTGGGGGCCCTGTGCCTGTAGAACGTGTGAATCGATTCATGGATTTTATCGATGAAACAAGTGTAAATATCGATATTAAAATTGATTGTCCATTTGACAGCACTGTAGCATTTGAAGAGCATTGTAAATATTATAAAAAAGAAACATTTATTAGCATTCTTTTACCATTTTCTTTTAACTTTTTCAGGTGAAATGGGGTCAACGTCAGGTCTACATCAAATGTATGCAATTGCTTTTCAAAATATTTCCGATGAAAAGGTACTGAGGCTGATACGACTGCGAGAAGTGACTGAACAGCAGCAAGTTTCATTAAAAAAAAAGAAAATTGCCAAAGGAGAAGAGAAGCTAAATTACTAAAGATTCTACAATAAAAAATATTCCGTATCATATAAATATAAACATATTTTGAGCAAAGTATATTTATTTCATATATTTACATATACACAAAATTATTAGGCCCACAATATAATCTCATTTAAGTTGGTAAACTGGGTTTAATGACAATTTTTTATTGAAAATAAAATAAACCCAGTTTATCAATAAAAATGCAATGTTATTAGGAGTTGCATCAACAGAGACACGGGCAGCCCACGATTATTTAATCTCCTTAATTGTGCATTTACCAAGGGCAGCAGAAGTTCGACCACATCTCCTTTGCTGAACCGATATCTTCTTCGAAAAGCAACATCGTCGTACATTTCGATAGAATTCTGAAATTCCCGAATGTACCTTCAGGCGGCTCCTTCGAATCTATTTCCATTTCTTATTGGATTTTCCTCAAAACCTCCATCAAACTCACTATCATAATTATTTGAAAAATTGTTGTTCATTATACTGTTTCTGAGGTTAACCAACATGTCAAAACTACATCGACGACAAGCGCAAGCGTCATATAGAAACGCAACAGCCAATCACAGTGCTGAAGGCTTCCTCACGGAAGCTCGAAACCTTCCTTGAGATAAGCAGACAAATAAAGGTCCTTGAGCTGTCAAGGAAGGTCCATGAAACGCGAAATAAGGAACAAAGAATCCTTACTCAATGATCGACTATAAATACGGTGGTTAAATGTCAAAATGAACATATTGGTAGTATGGTTCACGGAAAAAAAGCTAATTTTGAATGAACAAAAAAGCTAATTTTGAATGAACAAAAAACCAAAATAATTACTTTTAAATTGAAAAAGGCTATGAAACATATTCATTAGAAGCGACCATCGACAATGATATTATTCAGTTCCCGAAACAAGTAAGACTGCTAGGGTTGAATTCAGACGAAGACTTAAAATGGACATACCATATTAGCACCTTGTCCACAAAACTAAACAGGACTGTAATCACACCAATCCCGTCATATCCATTCTTCATCCCTTTCAAAGCTCTACATAAGTAGGGCGTCTAGCAGAGTGAACATTACGTGACGGTTGGCTTTGCTGTGGAAGACAGGTGTATTATAATATAATAATATAATTTGTATTATAGACAACTATTAATAATATGTTTTATATTTACAATGTTATTTAATATGACTTAACACTAACGTATATTTAACTATAATGGAGAACATCTGGTTGATCAGGGCTACCAACTCTTGGAGAGGAACCCGACGCATGAGCAGGTTGGGCGTTCCATTACAACAGGGCTTTGATTTTGTTGGACAACCAGGAAGCTCCCAACGAGAAAATCTTCGAGCAAATTAATTTGTCCATGTACAAGGAGATCTTCGTGAAGGCGTATCCAAATATTTGCGCTAAGACGAAGTGTAGGAATATTTATTAGAAACCTTGATCAACATATTACATTTATGGACCTGCTTGGTCTTATCTGATCCTCTCTGGTCTTGTCTTATCCGATCCTGCCTTTTCCTGTCTGCTCTCTTATGGTCTTGTTTGATCTTATCTTGTATTGTTTGGTTTTGTCTGCTCTTGTACGGTTTCGTCTGATCTTGTCATGTAGGGTAAAGGATAAAAATATAAAACTGAGGTGATTTCTGTTACCTCTCGATCTTTCTTCTCGCTTACTGAAAAAATTTAAGACAGTAAATTGCTAACTTATAGCAATTGAATGATTAAGATTCAATCTAAATTATTGCAATTATAATTTATATTTTTATATAATTTATATATAATTCCAATTAATTCTGTATAAACCTAATTAATTACAACAGCTTGTAATTACAAAACCAAATATACAGAGGTATTATTATGCCCTTGGCTATTTGGTAGGAATGAATGATTGACACCAATTTCAAATACATGAAGTTTACTTAATTAGTGTTACACATGTTGTTCCTTATTCGGTGGCCAAAAAAAAAAATCCAATCGGCGTGTCTCCTACTCTCCTCGCGGATAGGCAGTCTTATGTTACACACATAATAAGAAGAAACAAATGTAATTAGACAAACATGATTATACAAACTAAACTATTGTAGATAATGAGGAATGGACGAACATGACTAGACATAGATTGTAGATTTCGACCTTTACAAATTTATTCAGACTGGATATATGCAAATGATACTATAATTGATAAGGGTTAAAAATGAGTGCGATGTGATGTGTGATGTTTGTTTGAGATGAAGTTTGTAAATGGTCAATTGTTTGGTCCATCCTGGTTTATCACAATATTATCGCTGATTGATACGGAACCGCAACAAAAATTCCATTGTTTTGCAAACAACAACGTTAAACGCTTGGCTGAAGAAAACGGATAAATACTTATTGTGATATTTTCAAAGGTGAAACAGTTGCGACTCGTTAATTTGCCACGTTCTCCGTAATACGATGTCAATAAAAAGTTTGAAATATTTGCTTTCCTTCGAATTTTGCGTGTCTGCTTGTGTGAAGCATTGAACTATGTTGTTAGCGAAAATCACTTTTATTTTCTGTCTGCAGGCAATAGTGGTAAGTGAGGTTTTATGGCATAACAACACACGACTAAACAACGCGCCACTAATCGAAAATACTAATCTAACTAATCAAAAAAGCACTAATCGAAATCACCTGACACTACGAAAACACCATCATCATCAGCTGTGGCTCCACAACCCATTATGGCCTCCTCTAGATTTTTTTTCCATTCCAATCTATTCCGTGCCTTAGCTTTCCATCCGGTCACCTTCATTGCTAATAGTTCTCCTGCACTTCGTAGATATCTTGTTTTTGGCCTGCCCCGTGTCCTTTTCCCTACTGGTGGTACAAGCTCATGGTTGTATCGCCGTCTCCATTCTCCGTTTTCCTGTACGCCTTTATATATGTGTATTCCATTTTATAATTCAAAAGAGAACAATTCTATATAGAGTTCAAATAAGTTATTAATAAAAGTATTCGCTTATAATAAGTTTTTATTCAACAAAGGTTATGGGACACAAGAAAAACTTCTACTGAGATAAGTCTACTGATTGTGAGCTAAAATGGCTCAGAAATGGCTGAATCTGGAAAATAGAGTGTTTTAATTTGAGTTTTGGCGGTTAATAATTAACAGACATATGTTGTAATTACCAAGAAGGTAATCGTTCATCATTCTTGTAAATATGAATTTTGTGAGGTTTAGGTATTGTTTTATATAATTTCGTATTGTGTAAATAAATGTGATTATTTAGAGTTCAAATGAGTGATTAATAAAAAAATTAGCTTCTAATAAGTATTTATTCAACATGAGATTTGTTCATAGTTCAAATAAGACTTAATATTATAGAGCTACGAACAGGTTGAATATATTTATATATTGAAGCTATATTTCGCGTTAGTAAGTTTGAATGATTATTTTTACAATTAGTATTGTTTCAGACCAATATTCCATTATCATGTAAATCAATAACTAAAACTAAGTCTCACATTTTTGTAGGACTTAAAGTATCCATGTTGGAGTTGCAATATGCTCGTAATTGTATAATTACATCACATCTTATGCTATCGAGTTATCCAGTTGAAAAGGATTTTGTAGTTTGTGGCTTAACACTAGGCCTACATCTAACCAAGATTAACATTATATGGATATACAGATCGCTGGTAGGAAACCTACAAATATTTTATACTCTTCTCAATGAGATGTTACTACAACTGTGCAAATCTGATAAACCCACTTTGCTTATTGGCGATTTAAATATTGATTTTATAAAAATACGACTGAAAGACAAACACTCATTGACATACTAAGCACATTTCAACAACGTGTTATCAATCAAGGCGCCACTAGGACATTTAGAAACTTTCGTGGTTCAACTACTCAGTCAACGATTGACCATATGGCCACTAACATCGATGCTAGCGCATTTTCATTCAAGATTGTTGATCCAGTCATCACTGGCCACCTTAGCTTAATCTTTCAATTGAACCCGAACTTGTCATGTGCATCATGATCTTTCTTTCTTTCGAAACATCGCAAGATTCTTTCTTCCTCCTTGCTTAGGGTCCATGTTTCGGCTGCATATATCCGTACAGTACAGTCTTTTTAGGCTCCTATAGATTTGACATTTGGTTCTTCTGGTTGTAGTCTCGGATTTTAGCTGTCGCATTAGTCCATAACATGCTCTATTTACAATGTATAATCTTATTTTTATTTCTTTGTTGCAGCTGTTAGTGTTCGCATTTTGGGAGCCCAGGTACATGAATTCTGATACGCCTTCGATGTTACGTGTCCCGATAGTTACGTTTTGTACTTGTGCATCCCGCGTAGAAACAAACACGTATTTTGTGTTATCTGTGTTTATTACTAGACCCATTTTTTCCCTGCTGCTTTAATGACCGTGAATGCTTGGATCATCTTATTTTTCGAGTTAGTTATTATCTCTATATAGTCCGCGTATGCTAGTAGCTGTTCTGACTTGTTGGTTATCGTGCTTGTTTTGTTTACTCCAGATTCCCTAATTAATTTTTCAAGGGCCATGCTGCACGATAGGGCGTCTCCTTGTCGTAATCCGGTGTGTTAAGTAAAAGATCTTGATACACTATTTTGGATTCTAACTCTGCTTTCCACTCTTTCTACTCTTGACCTTCGCAAGAAGTACCAGATGTTGTGGTATGTCTAGTTCAAGCATTTCTTCGAATAGTGCTTTTCGATTGACAGTGTCGTACGCGCTTCTGAAGTCAACAAATAGAGGGGTCATACGTGTCAACGTTATATTCCCGAGTCTTTTCTAAGATCTGGCGTAGTGTAAATATCTGGTCTATTCTGGACCTATTTGGACAGAAGCCGCACTGGTAGCTGCCGATCTCCTTCTCTGCATAAGGTCGGATGCGGTCGAATAAGATATTGGCTAGTACTTTGTAGGCAGTATTGAGGAGAGTTATGCCTCTGTAATTGTTGTTGGTCACCTTTTTTATGTATAGGAATGATTATGCCCGTTTTCCATTCGTCTGGTATAGTTCCTTGTTGCCAAATCTCCGCTATAAGTTATTGGATGCGTGTGGCTAGTTCTTTACCTCCTTTCTTGATCAGCTCCGCGGCTATACCACCATTCAACCTTTGAATGGCTTTTTCGTATCATAGATATAGATATGATGGTTGGTATTTCGTTTCGTTCTCTGTCATCTTGATTTGGGTTCATACTGACTTGATCGATAATGTCTTCCCTGTTGTTTGTGTTGAGACGTTCTTCGAAATTATCCGCCCACCGGTTTAGTATCTCATCTGTTTCACAGAAAATGATTCCTTGTCTGTCTCTGCACATAGTGGTCTTTGGGTTGAACTCTTTTCTACTGTTACTCAATTTTCTGTAAATTTTTCGAGTTTCTGCCTGTGAATTTAGATCTCCCATCTCTTGCAGTTCCTGCTTCAAGAATTCCCTCTTTTTTCGTTTGGGGATTTTCTTCTCTTTCTTTCTCAGTTCTTTATAGGTAGTTTCAGCTCCCCTTGTGTAATGTGTCTGTTGTAGCTTTAGATATACTTGATTCTTGTTTTTAGTTGCCTCTTCGTATTTCGGATCAAACCACATATCCTTTGGCCTGCGTCTATGGCTCTCTTGCTTTCCTATGACTTCGATTGCTGATTCCTCGATGATTTTTTTACAATCTATACAGCGTTCGTTGATCCTTTTTGGTATCTCAGTCACTTCTGCCTCTATCTTGTTTTTAATTGTGCTTTGGTACTTCTCAGCTTTTGTTGGATTCTTTAATTCTGCTATGTTATACCACCCTTTTGTTATTTGTTTCTTTCTTTCTTGCATTAGATATTCTAGCTCTTATTCGTGTCTCTATCATAAAGTGGTCAGTGTCGATATTAGCCCCTCGCCTATTCCTCACATCCATTATGTCGGAAAAATGTCTAGCGTCTATTATAAGATGGTCTATTTGGTGGACGGTTCTTTTATCTGGGGATGTCCATGTGCCTTTATGCTCGAAACATGTACTCGCGACCACTATATTTAGTGAGGCTGCTAAGTGGATTAATCTCATTCCGTTGTTGTTTGACTCCGTATGTTTACTATGTTTGCCTATCGTGGGGCATACAGGTCTTCCTCTCCTACTTTTCCATATTGGTCGCCTTTTATAATTTTGATATCATTTCTAGGGCATCTCTGGTATGTTGCTTCTAGATACTCGTAGAAGTTTTCTTCATCCGTCTTCTCTTCTGTAAGTGCGTGTACATTTATAAAGCTGTAATTGAAAAAAATTCCTTTCATTCTGATTGTACATATTTGTGGTGATATTGCTTTAAAGTCGGTTATCAGATGTTTTACTCTCTTGTTTACGATGAATCCAGTCCCAAAGGTATGTTGGCTTGGGTCACAGCTATAGCATATTGTGTGTTTTCGTGTCTCGATGATCTTACTACCTCTCCATCTCATTTCCTGCATTGCCATGATATCCGTTTTATATTTGTCCAGTATTTTTAGTAGATTGTGCAGTGCTCCGGGCCAGTAGAATGATCGCACATTCCATGTATGTAGGGTCACTTCTTTGTCCGTTTTCTCGCCATTTCGTCGTCGTAGATTCAGTTCGGTCTTTCTTCTTAGAGTTTTCGTAACGGTTTTTCTTTTTTTCTAAGATGGGGTTGTTATCCACAAGCTAAACCACCTTATCGGACGGCCATCTCTCCCGCTCTCGCCTCGACCTCGCCTTCCATACGGATTGGTTACCGCATTTCCGGCGAGGTTACTCAGGTTACCAGGGTTCACCACGTGGAGGTGAGAGTCGGAACAATCTCTTCCTGTGCGGTTGACGTGCTGCGCGCATGCACTACCCTTGAACCCCCCCCGAAAAACCCCTACGAAAACAACACGCTACGAAAATATAGCACCTTAAATTATCACGACAAAAATTAAAAGCATAAAAATATCACAGCAACATAATAACACGTCGGAAGTATAACACTAGGATACCATCACACGCTAATCATTATTATCCCCACGTATTTAAAGATGTAGTATATTCGTAAGATTTTGTTTATGTAGAGCGTTGATATGTCGGTTTGATGTTTTTGTCGCATTGTTTAGTCACGCGTTGTTTTATCATGACAACGATAAGAGTATAACTCTATTTTTATTTCATGTTGATCCCCTAATACAGCGATTCTTAACCGCCAGGGCGCCAAATTTGGAAGATTCTTTTTAATTATCCATATAAATTAAGAACTGTTAAGAACTGTTATCCATATAATTAAGACCATTGATTACCAAAGTGTGTTACGTGAAACCCTGGGGTTCACGTGGGGGTCACGGGTTCCTGGAACTTCCGCGCGACAAATTTCAATTCATTAAAAATAAGAATGGTGTTTAATTCTACGGTGTTCGTAGAATATGAAATATGGTCTTCATACGCAAGTTAGATGGTTATCGCGTTGTAAAATGCTTGTGCAAATATTTGAATTGCGAAGGGAACTGTTGGCGTATTTTATTGGTCATAAATTTGAATTATCAGACAGATTAAGTAATATGACTTGGCTATCTACACTTGCATACCTTGCTGATATATTTTGAAAATTCAACAAATTATGTTTGGCTCTGCATGGCAAAAAAATCAACATATTACAGACAAAAGATAAATTGGTTGCCTTTTCAAGGAAAATATAATATTGGATTTCAGCTGTTGAGCAAAATAACGTCGAGTGTTTCCAAACGCTTAGTGATTTTCTCGAAGAATCTGAAGTTAGATATGAAAACCCATGATGGTATAAAAACAAATCTGTCTAGTTTCCAGCGATCACTCAGTGAATCTTTTTCTTCCCAAATCTAGAGAATGAAGATAAATACTGCGTACAAAATCTATTCAAAATAAAAGAAAAACCAAAAGAATTTCATTCCATGGATTATGAAAATTTGATTTGAATTGAGTTCGGATACACAATTACAAGCCAAATTTAAAACAGTTTCATTCGCAATATTCTGGTCGTATGTATTCCATGAATATCCAAATTTATCAAAAAAGGCTGTTCGAATGGTTTTGCCGTTTGCAACCACTTATGTGTGTGAAGCAGAGTTTTCAAAGTCTGTTGCGACAAAAACCAAATATCGTAACAAACTTGATGTTGCACCAGATATGCGAATTCAGTTATCAAACAGGATGCCTAATTTTAATAGAATCATTGAATCAAAGAAGCAGGTGCATTCTTCACGTTAAAGTTTTTTAATTTATTTTAGATTATGTTGTAGTAGTTGTAGTTTATATTTTTGTAAATTATTTCTAAGATGAATTGTATTTTTTTTTAGTTTTGTTTAATTGAATAAAATCTGAAATACCACAATAATACTTGTTTCATTTAATATCAAATATTATATATTGAAAAGTTATTGTTTAAAAGATATTTAGGGTTCCGCGATCATTGGTAACAAATTTGGGGATTCCACGACCAAAATAGTTTGGAAATCACTGGTCTAGACTCCAGACAGACAGGACTAGACAGACCAGACTAGACAGACAAGGCTAGACAGACAAAACTGAAGAGACAAGAATAGACAAACAAGACTAGACATAGAAGACTAGACAGAGTATACTAGATATTCAAGACTAGACAGAGTACACTAGAGATAACACTAAACAGACAAGAGTTAACAGACAAGGCTAGACAGACAAAACTAGACACGCAAGACTAGACAGATAAGACTAGACAGACAAGACAAAGAAGAACAAACAGACAAGACTAGAGAGATAACACTAGACAGACAAGACTTATCAGACAAGGCTAGACAGACAAAACTAGACATTGAAGAATAGACAGACAAGACTAGTTAGAGAATATTATGCAGACTAGACTAGAATAGACAGACTAGACTAGAATAGAAAAGCAAGACTAGACAGAAAAGAATATACTGACAAGACTAGAAAGAACAAACTACACAAACAAAACTATACAGACAAGACTAGACAGAAAAGATTGGATAAACAAGACTAGACCAAACATAAAATACAAGACAAACGAGATTAAACAGAGAAGATTAGACAGACAAAGTTAGACAGGCAAGATTAGACAGACAAAATTAATTGACAGATGAGACTAGACAGACAAGACTAGACAGACAAGACTAGACTGAGAAGACTAGACGGATTTTGATTACCTTTGATTTCCCTAAGCTGCGTAGTCACAATGGAATTAAATGGGCCGTCTTTTTTGCAAGTGATACACTTTTTCGTATGTTGAGATATTAAAAATATTGGTAAACGACGTTAATCAATTCGGATGATGTTAAACAACACGATAAATCTGTTCAATCACGTATGGGATAATAATTAATGAAATGGATACAAATTTGTCTCTTCTTGACTCTCTAGTCTTGCCTGTCTAGTCTTGTCTGTCTAGTCTTTTATGTCTACTCTTGTCTGTCTACTCTTATCTGTCTGCTCTTGTCTGTCTAATCTGTCTAGTCTGTTTAGTATTCTCTGTCTTGTTTTGGAATATTTTAATCTGTCTACATTGACATATTGAACTAATGAATTTATAGAAATATTGATCAATTTTTAATATTTCAATATATTATTCCAATATTAAACTGATGAATTCACACATATTATGAACATTGTCGTTGTAATATAAATCAGACAAACAAACCAACCAATGAATTATTAATAAACTAATGACCAATAATCAATGATCATTGATTTTATTTATTAATATAAAAATGATTAACAAAAACCAATAAAAAACTATGAAGTAATTTGATAGAAGGGGAAATGATACAATGATATAATATGAAACAGTTGGTTAATGATTGTAGAACCCTTTATCAATGACCAATAAACCAATAAGAAACAATTTTGTAATTTGATGCATTGAAAATGAACCAACCAACTAACAAACCAATACAACTAATTGTTCAATCAGTAATATTGAACTCACTTTAGGTCCTTGCAGCAGACATAAAACGTTTTGTAGTCGATGTAGACGCAGGCGTCGACGACTACCAGGCCTTAGTTCTACTGATCCACGCGGACAATCAAGGATTGATCAAACTGGAAGGCATTATTTGTACCATAGGACGTACACATAACTTTTATGTACGCAAAAACGTCTACAGACTGTTAGAAACTGCTCACCGTACAGACGTTAGTTAACACATTGCTTTTTAGACTTAGTCCTAGTCCGATAATTTTAGATACCAGTTTTTTGTGGATCATTCTACCACATCTTCCCCGTAATGCAGGTGGATACAGAGTTAGGCAATGACGGTTTTGGCGATCTAACTTTTACGAAAGAGCCCAACTTGACCTACGCCAAATCTGGGATCGCGCAACACTTTCTGGCGAAATTGATCGAGGCGAATCCTAAGGAGATCTCTGTCATGGTTCTCGCTCCTTGCACGGACATAGCCATTTATTTGCGGTTGTACCATCTTCATATAATACCGCAAAATATTAAAGAAATCATCATCAGTGGCGGAACATACAAAAGTAAAAGTTACACTTGTTGGTGTGTAAGGTGATCACTAGTTTTTGTTTCAGCTGTGGCACGTCATTTTAATGTGATTTCCGATCCTATAGCCACTAGGATTGTTTTTGAAGCCGCTGATTGTCCAATCAGCATGTACCCTGCGGATGCCTGCGAGGAAGATGCCATTACAATAGTAAGTTTAGTGTGAATAAAAATAAGACTAGATCAAAAAACTAGATCAAAAAGACAAGACCAAAGTAAGACATTAATTCTTCGATTCTTCCAAGACATTTTCGTAAACATTATTCTTTTAGGATTGGCGTTTTGGACTGAAAGATATATCCAATCCCGTTTGGGACATATTGGAACGAGTCGAACGCAAACTTTACGCGGGCCAATCGCCGACGCTTAAATGGTTGGTTGCTTGCGAATCCATGGCCGCATTTTCCGCCATTTATCCAGACGCAATAAAGAAACAAAGCCTTCATTACGCCACGGTTGAGCTTAGCAAAAAAAACTGGGGTGTGATAGTAATCGACGACGAGAATAACAAGCCAAATGTGAATATAATCGAAAGCATTGACATGGATTTGTTCAAAAAAGTTTTCGTCGATTCATTTGTCGGCATTTGCAAAGATAGGACTTGTACGAATGAATTCTTGTAATTCTGATGGATTTAGAAAAATAAATTCATTTGGTGCCTCATTAAATATTGTTTTTGTTAACCCATTGAGTACTTGCTCAATACGTGATTTAGATTTATCTAAATCACGTATTACGGATAAAGAAACATCAGAGGAAAATATTAACAATGTCTACGTCGAAAAAGCTAGTACTTTAAGAAAACAAATACCAATCAGGGAATATAAAGACAAAATATTAAATTTACCAAACGCTATGTTTCTAAGACCAACAGCAAGAGAAAAAATTGAAGGAACATTAAAACGACTTAAAAATAACAAGAGTCCCGAATATGATGTAATTACATTGGAAATCATAAAGGTTAGGTTAGGTTAAAGTTAGCGTGGAAATAATCATCCCACTAAAATATGTTATTAACAAATCATTCGAATACGGAATTTTCCCAGAAAATTTGAAGATATTCACTATAATACCAATCTATAAGACTGGAGACAAGCAAGAGATAGAAAACTACAGACCTATAAGCTTACAACCATCTTTCACTAAATAAATGGAGAAACTACTTACGGTCAATGTACTATCTTTCCTAGGCAAGAAAAAAATCATTAGTGCACAACAACACAGCTTCGTTAAAGGATGCTCGGTGGAAACACCTTGCTTCGATTTTATGAAATATATATCTGAGAACATAAGCAAAAATAAGCCAAGCGGAGTTTTCCTGGATCTATCTAAGGCCTATGAGACGGTGAGTGATGATATTCTTACAAAGAAACTAAATAAATATAAGATGAGGGAACAAGTAGTCGAACTGGTAACATCGTATTTAACCAATAGAAGGCAAATAACTCAAACTAACACATCATACGGTAAAATTAGATCAAGAAGAGAAACAGTCACTATTGAAGTGCCACAGGGAAGTATCCTTGGACCAATACTATTTACATTATATGTAAACGACCTAGCAGAACAATTAAACTACACACACAATGGTAAACTTAAAAAGATACCACTATATTAACAATAAACAGAAAGACACAGGACACACCAATTAACTTAAATGTCAAAATGAATATATTGGTAGTATGGTTCACGGAAAATAAACTAATTTTGAACGAACAAAAAACCAAAATAATTACTTTTAAAACGAAAAAGGCTGTTAAACATATTCATTAGAAGCAAACCATCGACAATGATATTATTCAGTTTCCGAAACAAATGAGACTGCTAGGGTTGAATTTAGACGAAGACTTAGAATGGACATACCATATTAGCTCCTTGTCCACAAAACTAAACAGGACTGTAATCGCACAAAGAATTTTAAAACGCTACATGTGGACCGAAAGCCTTATGAACGTATATTTGGCAACTTTCCGTAGCAATGTAAAATTCGGAATAACGTTTTGCGGAGGAGGAAAGAATATTTTCCAAATATTTAAAATACAAAAAAAATGGCAATCGGAACAATCTAATCCTTAAACTGCAGAGGAACTTGAAGAGGCAGGTTTATTGAGGCACAAGTTTTAACAACGACAGGGACTTTCATTTATAAATCACAAATATTTACATTTAAAAATATATATTTGAGACTAATGAAAGTAAGACCGACCGAGGAGAGACCACTAATAAAACGCGAGCTACAACTTGCCAATACACAAATTAACTGTGGCAGAAAAAGAGCCACACCATACTCCAATTTGAAATTATGCAACTCCCTCCTAAAGGAAATAAGGCTTTTAACAAATGTCGAAATTTTTAAAAACTAAGTTCGCAAATGAATCGTAGATTATTATATAACAGAAAGCTACATAAGCGTGGGATATAGATTTTGGACACATTTTACTTATTGTTAGTTCTAATTATTAATTTTGATTTGATTTGATTTGAAAACTAACTAGACGTTTTTTGTTACACTTTTCTTGCAGTTAGACTCGATGGACAGAATCTAGAATTTTAGTTTAGTTTCTATAGTACGGAAGCTAATAGACACACGGACTGATTCACACTTTTGCCAATTTACACATCAAACTCCAATAATCAGTAAATCAATCCAAAGTATCCAAAATATTTTGAAATCTGGATCTGATCTATGGATAGATCAGCGCCTATCATGAATAGAGTACAACCACCGATGCCGCCCCCGAAAGTACGACCGAAGCCACCGCCAAGAGAAGAACCGAAGCCCCCAAAAGAAACCGCCCGATGCGCAACCAGACCAAGAGGAAGAGAAAACTACCAACACAAATAAAATCAAGAAAGAAAGCCAAAGGACCAAGAATCAACCAAGAAATCAGGACCCGCCCGCAGCCAAGCAGAACCTAACATAGCCCACCGAAGGAAACCAAGGAGGAAACGAAATGGAAAAAAAAAACGAAAGACAAACAAAAACAGACGACAACAACAGAAATAACAAAACAACAACAGAAAAACAAAACCAACGACGGCGGAAGGACGGGCTCACGCCCAAAACCGCCATTGAACAAAGGATACCATATAGATAAATAGAGGTCTATTCTGTAAACCGTAAAACCTCGACAACTCTATGATATTTGACAATATATAATATTTACAATACTTTAATTTATCTCCTCTAATTAATTATTAAACCAATTCTATGTACTAAACGTACTTGTATATGTGTCGCTCATTGTAAAAGTGAATTATCTCCTTGAAACTGAATTTTAAAATAACGTGCTTTTTGCGATTTAGATCAGTCCAACTTCTCTTAGCCAGCGGGCCATTTTTTCTTTAGCAAATTTTTCGCGGACCGAAAAGGATAGGTAAATGAAGACAGTTCATGTCAACTCAAAAGTTATTTTATGTGTACGAAAAAAATAAAGTCAAAGATAATTTTTTCAACATTAAAGTTTATACTTTTGCATAATAAATATTGCGTTATATTTATTGTTAAAATGAAATATCACATAGTAGCGGACAAAACAATGTTATTCTTAAAAATAATACAAGAGATAATAAAAACACAATAAAATTAGAATAATATTATTAAAGCCGGTCGTTCTCGATACGCCAACGAGTACACACGTCTACGAGTATTCACCCGATTATCTACGATAACTTTTTACCCTTTTTTTTCTGGTTCTATCTACCTGCTAAAGTCATTTGTGTGAAATTTATTGGATATCCAACGAAATATAATTGTATTATAAATTTATATCACCGATTCACGCATTGTCGGTATGAATACCGATGATGCTGACTCATCCCACATGTCCAACATGTCCGAAGAAGACGAAGTCGCGGGATTCACAAAGAAAAGGAAAAGAGGCCGCCCACCTAAAAAAAAGTAGAAGAGGAAAAAACCAGCCAAATAATTACCACACTACAAGCTTCTACTATGCTCACCCCATCCTCTTCAAACAACAACTACAACACTCTAACAAACCCACAACCTACAACACACACACGTAAGCCACTCAAAACTTTTCTATTCAACTACTCCATCACAACTACTAATCCGTCCATGTCCCGAATCCAATTTTCCATTATATGGCAATCGCACCGTCAAAGAATCCCGGATATAATTATTAAAACAGCAAGCCATCTACTCCTTAAAACCGACACGGATGCGACAAGTCCCCTAAAATCCCTCATAACCAACAAAACCATCAATTCCTTCACACTCCAATCAAAGTTTACACCCAGAAACCCCTCCCTCCCAAAACCCAAGTCCTATTCCGCAGTAATAGAAAAAGTCGAATATGAAATCGAAGATGCAACAATCGCTGAACATCTGCGCTCGCTGAACTATAATTTTCGTTATTGCAAACGCATAATAGCCAAAGCGACAAACAAACCAACTCGTCTAATTCGAATAATAACCCGTGGCATCAAAACTTTCGACTCGTTATTAGCCTCCAGCGGCCTATTTTTTATGAATAGGCACTATCCCATATCTCCCAGCACCCCTCCTCCTCCCATTCCTAGCCCCTACACAAAGTGTCAACTATTCGAGCATTCCAGTGAAAACTGCACCACCCCTGATAAGTACCTAAAATGCAGCGGCCCCCATGAAACCGACAAATGCCCGACCTCTCTGCCCCCGATCATCCGGCTTGGTCTCCTAAATGCCCTAACCGACCCAGAGCTCCCATCGACGGAGTCCCTAACGTTAAAATAAGAAGTACAAACAAGAAATCAGCTGAACTACCCACTGAAGTTACACAAAACTCAAGGATCGACTCATCACTCACCATCCACGACTTTATAATCATCACCTACACACAGGAAATGAATCTACCTGGCTCCACAAACCGAGAGGACCTCTTAAAAAAACTTAATAAACGCTATATTTCAGAATACTAAATTGACACCCATGCTTTTTTTTCAGGAAATATAATGTATATTCTAATGTTTGACTTGGCCGCCCCTGACTCTGATACCCCCACCCTCCCTACTGAAGAAACTTCCCAAACAACTGTATTTATCGATGGATAAATTAAGACTAGTTTAAGCCAACATCAACAGCTACAATAGCAAACGACTTCTAATAGATAGCTTTACTGATACAAATAACATTGACGGACATTTATTTGTAGAGACCAAGACAATTCCTGACAGCAACACCACCTTTAGGGACATCCTTGTTCAAGCACGGAAACCTAATTACCAACAAGCCTGGGGGGGGGGGGGGTGCTTTAATAAACCTGAATCCTAAATTCAAACTAGGCAAAGCCAATCCTCCATCTCTCAATAATCCCCTCAATGATTGCATCCACTTCACTATCCCCTTCCTCAATAAAAAGAAAATCCACATATTCCTTGTATACGTCCATCCCCACTCCGTGATTGAGCGGAAAATCCTAAACATGGCATCCCTGTTCGAATATTCACTCATCATCGGTGATTTTAACCTCAATAAATCCAAAACTCGACAGATCCAATCCTTCATAAATAACTCCCTCTTTGTTCGCTATCATTCCAATCCTACATTTATCATGCCCCAAAACAAAGACTCCACCCCCGACATACTACTCCACACTTCTAACCTTGTCAACTCCATAACTGATGTTACCCTCTCCCCAGACCTTGGCTCTGATCACTTGGCAATCTCCTTCTCTATCTCCTTAAACCACATCCCTCAGCCGGTCAACCATCCTACCAAAATTAATCTCAACCTTACCAACATCCCTAAGGTCTGCTCCAAAATCCTATCCTATATAAATACCACAGACCCCGACAACCTTACCCTATAAGTCGTAGACGAATTCCAGTCCCACCTGACAAATTCAATTTAAAATACTCCCCGAAATCCAAAACAAACTTCTACAGACCAACTCTGCCCCCTTCATCCTGTCGTTAATCAAACAAAAACGTTGTCTATACAGAACATACTGCAGAACAGAAGACAGTTGTATAAAATATAACATGAACAGACTTAACAAAGACATACACAGACTTATATACCAGTTTCGTACCAACAAATGACTGTCAGTCTGCCAAGAAATAGAGAACGACGCCGGACGAACATACTGGGATAAAATTAAAAAGACCTCCAAATACCGTCCATCATTCCACATCCCAGACATCTCCTTCAATAATCAACAGTACTCCTCTGACCTTGACAAAGCTTTCCTCTTTTCAAAACACTTAGAAGACTTTTTTACTCCCCCTAACCCCCCCTCGTTTGACAAAACTAACTTCGACAGAGTAAACTCTTGGCTCAACGACTATTTTCAAAATGACAATACAGACGTGGACGAAATAACGTACGAAGAATACCTCCCTGCTCTTTTCCATGGCAAAAATAGTTCCCCCGTCTCCGACCTTGTCAAAAAATCCTTACTCAGAAACCTTCCTGACGATATCCACCACCACATAATTAAACTGTTCAACGTCTGCCTCCATAAAAGATCCTTTCCCAAATGCTGTAAAAAAGGTTTAATTATCACCATCCCAAAACCTAGACAAAATCATTCATTATTAAATAGCTACCGTCCAATTACGCTCCTTCCAGTCCTAGGCAAAATTTTCGAACAGATCCTCAAAAACAGATTATGGAATCTGCTCAAAAATTCCATTCCACCATACCAATTTGGGTTCAAGCCTTCCCACTCCACCACTCACCCCCTATTTATCCTCATCCATAACCTACAAACCGCCTATCTCCGCAAAGATCATTCTGCTGCTCTATTCCTAGACATAAATAAAGCCTTTGACAGTGTGTGGCATGCCGGCCTTCTCTTCAAAATGCGACAACTCAATATTCCTCCGTATCTCATCTATATCCTTAAACATTTCTTCCATGACAGATCCTTCCAAATTAAAATAAACAGCGCCCTCTCCTCTGAATTTACCCTTCTCCAAGGCCTCCCCCAAGGCTCTCCCCTCTCTCCCTTACTATACAATTTATACTGCCACGATATCTACAACTATAACCTTGCCGACAAATCCCAAATCAACCTCTCCTCCTATATCCAATAATATGCTGATGACACCGCTCTCATATCCCACCATAAAAATATTAAGAAAACGATGGACGAACTCCAAACACTCACGGACAGCACCCTAATCTGGTTTAACTTCTGGCGACTTACTGCAAACCCTTCCAAATGCCAACTCCTCAAACCTAATCACAGAATTTCCCCTAATTCCCCACACATTCACCTAGATAGACCTAGACAACTCATATAAAATACCTAGGCATGACATTCAACAACAAACTAAAATTCAACAATGACGCTAAAATACGGAAGACTAAAACTGTACAAAGAAGTAAACATTTCCGCTGCTAGCCACAAGGAGATCAAGGTATCTCTATTTCAACGGCCGCCAAGATTTACAAATCTATCTGCAGACCTATCCTCCGTAGTCGAGGATACACATACTACTGACTACCACTAACAGAAAAACATGTAAAATACTAGAAACGGCAGAACGAACATCCCTACGCATCATTCCCAAACTAAGACACCCCAAAAACATCCTCCATAACCCTTCCAATGAACTACTATACAGACTCACCCAAATCCCAAGACTCCCGAGATAGACACAAACGACTGCTGACCAAATACAAAGCGACTAACTCTCACTGGACCATCACAAACCCCCTATGTATCAGACGTGACTCTACCAAACCCTCCCGTAGACACCCACTCAAAACACTCCAAGAAACAATATACGACTTAAGACTAAACCCTCCTTAATATGTAAATTCAGCTTTTTTTGTCTTTTTTTGTATAAATTTGTTTTAAACATTAAAATGTAAACTCCTGGGCGGAAAGACCTAGTAGTCGATAGCCTTTTGTAAACGTTTGTTTTCAATAAACGTTTCTTCTTCTTCTATTATTAAGCCTAAGGTATTTAATGGCATTTTGGCCGTACTTGTTGAGCAACAATTTATTTTATGCCCATATCAATATTTGTTGTGGCAACTCTAATATAATTATATTATTATAATCATATTTTTAAGAGTGAAGTCTTTCAAGCTGTTATAAATTTTGATTTTACATATTTCATGTCAGAGAATGCACGCTCGCAGATATATGTACTTCCGAACATAGAAATGATTTGTCCAAAATCTCTCATATTTTGGATATTTTCTTTATCCAAATGTTTGAACACTTGTATTCCAGTTACTCCACTAGATGTAATGAATGGGTCAGCCTGAAGGTCGCATAATTCCATTTGATATTTGGACCGTTTATTTTGAAAATGGTGTAAGTCCATTTTTGTTATTTCGAGATGCAATTTCCTATATTGGCCAATTTTAAATTGAATAAAACATTGGCATTTTTCAAGATATTAAATACTTATTAGTAATAAATAAAAAGTTTAGATTGAATTAAGCATAAATTGCATAATATCCTATTTTTTTTTAATAAATGGACTTACACCACTTTCAAAATAAACGGTCCATTTAGGTTCAACGGAGCTAATATCGATATTGAATTGACCTCTGAATAAATTAATACTCATCTATAAATCATAAAATTAAGAAAATCTTCTGTTAAAATCTTCAATAAGCATATCTAATTTAGGTAAAAAATGTAAAAATTCACTTCTATGTTACAGTCCTTCATTTCTTCATAAATCCCTTTGCAACATTCAATATGAAATAAATAAATACTTTCCTGCAAATTTAACTTCCACAATTTTAATTTATTTCTGAATCCTGTTACATGTTTATAAAGACAAGACACATCTTGATCTTTTCCTTGCAAGTATTTATTAAAAATATTTTAATAATTTATAATGTCTGTTAGGAAAGCAACTGAACAAAGAAAATTTGTATCACCTAAATTTGCTGTCAAATCTTCATCGATGCCAACTTCCGTTGAAAAAAAGATGAATTTCTTTTCGAATTGTAAAAAGTCTCTTGGGGCATTTTCTCGCATTTAACCAGCGAATATTACTATGTAAAAGCAAATCACCATACTCTGCTTGGCAGTTCTTCAAAAAAAGTTTTAAATTTTCGATGTGTAAGAGAACGATTTCAGCCACAATTTAAATTTGTTGTTCTGCAAACCATGTCCTTTACATCTTTTAGTTTTAGTGAAAGACCACATAATGCCTGCTGATGCACAATACAATGGAACATTCAACAATTTATTCCTTCTTTTTGTAAGAGTCCTGCGAGTCCAATATTTTTGCCGGTCATAGCTCTGGCGCCGTCAATTACAATAGCGGTGCACTTGTCAAATCCGCCATACGGAACTATTGCACATTTTAATTCGTTATAAATATCTTCACCTTTTGTTGTTCCGTGTAATGATCGTAATTCTTAAGTTCTTCGGAATAATCATTTAGTTTTCATTTACGGTTCTTTCTATAAAAATAAGCATTTGACATGTGTCGGAAATGTCTGTACTTTCGTCCAATGCTAAGGAAAAATAGCAGCAATTATTTTTAGATTAGGTTTTGTAATTTATTAGTGACATGTATACGGATCTCGTTTACACGTGGGCTTACAGTTTGATGCGAAAGAGATTTTTTTGCCATTTCGTTATTATTAAGAGCTTCAGTCATTTTTATGACACATTTTTTAATTAATTCTCCATCCGAAAAAGGCTTTTTTGCTTTTGCAATACTGATGCTTCTTGAGAATTTGTTACTTGGGTAAAATAATTCGTTTGATAGTTCTGCTGTTTTTTCTTTTTTTTTACTAATGTTATTCTCGAGTCTCCCGTGTACGAATAATACTTTTTTTCATGCACTGATTGGTAATGGCACTTCAAGTTGTATTCTTTGTACACAACTACAGTCTGTAAACATCCCAAACACTGGCTTGCCCTTGTTAAGAATAAATAAATAATCAACCTCCTATCGTTCTTGAAATTCTCGATTTTCAGTATGAATCTTTCTTTTCTTAGAAGCACTAATAATTAAGGACTGTTTCAATTAACGAATAAATCTGAAATTCAGTTGATTTTGTTTTATAGCATTTCACAGAATGGCAAATAACCCACGGTAGATGTAAACATAAAAGTCCGTTAACTACTGTTGGAAAGATAAGCGGCTCTCGGCAACAGTGATACCAGAATGCAGCCGCGGCTACAATCTCCACCGCTCCTTCTGCCACCACGCAAATTCGAGACAAAAAACGGACAATGCGTAAAGAAGAAGCGCCCTCGGGCGGGCGACTTGGTGGTGGTAGAGAGTGCATAAACAGATACACGTGTATAGAGCGTGGATTAATTTTATCGAATGACCATAAAACATACATAATTATTCATCATTAGCATTTTTATAATTCTTGTTGTATATAGTTGAATAATTTCATATTTTTTTTTAATTTTTAATTACCATATATAACTCGCGGGCGGTAAAAAAAAGATTCGCGGGCCGCCAGTTGGACAGCGCTGGAATAGATTATTAATGTGTCAAATAAGTTAACTTGTGCTTTCCATCTCCATTCACAAATAAAAAGATGTTTGGCTTTAAATACCAATAAGACCTAGAGATCGTACCTAGAATGACGATTTAAACACGAATAAATATATTAATAAATTACATAAACTTGGGAATATATTCCTTTCTTTTCAGATGCCTGTTTTTGCGGGAGCTTACAGTAAAATCGTTGCACATCCGGCGGATATAGAAAGGTTTTTGGGCCTGTACGGATTCGCGGCTTTGACTTACTTGAAGCAGCCAAATTTGCAAAAGTTGAACAAAACCGCCAGCCCGGTCGCTCTGCACGAAATCTTGAAAAAGTCGCCGAACAAAATCTCCTTCATGATCCTTGACACCAGCACAAACGTCGCGATATACTTAACACTCTTGAAACACTTCTCCAATTTATTGAGTGAGCTTATCATTATGGGAGTAAATATGTAGGCAACGAATAATTATAACAAATTACACAAAACAAACTTATTATATACATTTTAGAAAGCAAAGTTTAGTTTAACATTCTGGGACACGCTGAAGCAACTTACAACACCTTGAAACTCGCAGACCCAGTTACGTAAGAAGAACAAAGTTTTAAATCAATTCCTTATAGCATTTCGATGCTAACTGAAATTAGGAACTAACAACCTTTGGTACTTACGTATTAACGCCACCACCGTATATATAGTATATAGTCTTCATTTATCTGTCCGCTTCGCGGCGGGCAACCTAATCTAATCAGGATTAAAAAATTAAGTATTTTGAGTTTTAAAAATGTTTTAATTTTTTAAATAAAATGTTTTATTTTTATGATCTATCATAAAAATTTTAGGTGTAGATTGAAGGCATTTAAAAATGTAGCGGTGATGGCGATAATACGCAAGTACCTAACCTTTCAGTAAATATAAAATATTTGTGACCTTTGAATTCGTACGTTAGTTGTTTTAGTGTTGTTGTTTCAATATCTCAGGGTTATCAAATCCAGTATGGGATTTTCTACAACGCGCAGAATTTAAACGCTACGTAACGAATGCTCCACGGACAATTGGAACTATTGTGATCACATCACCCCGTTCATAGCTCTACATCCGCACGGCATCAAGAAGTATAAAACATTACGTGACTGTTGGCTTGGCAGTGGAAGAGAGGGCTTTGTTTTTTGTTCGACGACCAGGAAGCTCCCAACGTGAATATCATCGAGCAAATTGATTTGGCCATTCACAAGGCGATCTTCTTGAAGGCGCATCCAAATATTTGCGCTAAGAGGAAGTGTAGAAATATTTATTAGATGCCTTGATGAGAATATTAAATTTATGGACCTGCTTTAAATGTATGTCTTATCTGATCCTCTCTGGTCTTGTCCTGTCCGATCCTGTCTTCTCTTTTCTGGTCTTTTATGGTCTTGTTTGATCTTATCTTGTCTTGTTTGATTTTGTCTGCTCTTGTACGGCTTTGTCTGATCTTATCATGTAAGGTAAATGAAACTAGACAGAACCAGACGAAACTTAAATTACTGGAACGGATTTTTTATTTCAGGATTTTCGTAGCGTAAGACTATCAAATTAAGGTGATTTCTGTTATCTCTCGATTTTTCTTATCGCTTACTGAAAAGATTTAAGACAGTAAATTGATAACTTGTAGCAATTGAATGATAAAGATTCAATCTAAATTATTGCAATTTTAATTTTATAATTCTAATTAATTCTGGATAAAGCTAATTACAACAGCTTATAGTTAGACAAAACCAGACATACATAGTAGAGATGAGCATGGAACGAGTTTCTCGTTCCAGATACCAGGCCATTGGACGAATCCCTGTCACACTTTTCATCCCACTGTCCCATCCCACAATTCTATAATTTTCGTCCCATCCCATCCCATTCATCCCAACCCATCTTGGTAACACGGCCCGTCCCATTTATCCCATTGCCCACAAACTTGCACTATAGATAAAATGTCATATATATTATTATATTTGGTTTTTTTCAAAACAAGCGGAGTAAATTTATTTCAACTTTTTTTCAGAATGCCAATCATTATAACAAAAAATCCAATTTTCCCATTATTTTTAATCCAAGTTGCTGTCCTAAACATTAAATTATTCACTGTCTCAGGATCCAGACGTGAACGGTGATCATTCAGCGTAAATCCTGCTTTACAAAAATCACTTTCACTGGCAACTGAACTGGCTGGAATTGCTAGTAAAAAGCGGCTGTTTTTTGTCAAGTTCGGGTAAATATTCAATTGATCTTTCCAAAATTTTAACACATCAATTTCTGTATTTCTAATGCAATTTTTCAGTAGAAATTTTCTACCTAAAAATGATTCCATTTCATCATGAATAATATTGTTTTCATAAGCAATATCGTTTTCAAGATATTAACGTCATCATAACGTAAGAGTCATCATTAACGTCAGATAAATTATATACATTTACACATTTTTCGATCCTCGGTTTTTTTTTTGGCGAAATTGGTTGAGAAATAGCCACCATATTATTTTGTAAACGTTCGCTATTAAATTCCTCGAACTGTTTGTGAATTTCTAGTGAGGCAGAGTCTGAATTTGTGAGTTTTTTTAAACTTTTCGTCTGCGGATTTAAGACGGCAGCAAATTTATGTAGACTATTTAAAACGAATTTTTGTTGCAAGAAAAACTTGGCCCTGTTTTTGAAGATAACGACAGCGAAAAAATCGTTTTCCAATGTATCTGACAAATATGTAACAACTGCAGCTTTGTAACAACTGGAAACACCCAAAGAAAAAATTCTACAGTAAAATTTAAAAAAAAAGAAACCGGCCAAGTGCGAGTTGTGACTCGCGCACCGAGTGTTCCGTACAAACTTGTAAGTAAGGTATCTTTTTATTTGGAGGACGTAGCAAGCACATTCAGTTAGTTAACTTGACAAGTGGCCCTCCTGAAATCACGACCATCTTAGTACCGCTGCAAGCATAACCTCAAGATGTCGCTGTCGTATGATGGAATTCTGCCCTATATTTTATTACCATATATCCCCCATTCCCTATGAGTATTTAGGGGTTCTGGAACTTCAGTATTTGTATTTACTGCTCAATTTTGCCTGTATACCTATATACCCTGTATAAAGGTATACAGGGTATTTTTTTTAAATAACACGGATATTTTTAAACATATAAAAAGAAAACTTTATTTTAGTATTACACTTATTGACTAACTTATATTAAGATCTAACTATTTCTAGATCTAATATAAACTAATATATTAACTATTTCTAGATCTATTTCGATACTCTTAACATTCAGTTGTTCAATTAACTGATTTAAGTATATGTAGATTATAAAGAAAAATTAGACGAAATATAATATATACAGGATGTAACGGGACTTGAGTATGTCGCATGTCGGTTATAAACAAGCAAAATTTAGACATAATATATACCCTGTATATATTATGTATATAGAGCGTAGGTGATGAAATGCATAACGAATATAAACAAAAAAAATTCAGAATAAACAGCTTGGTGCCAACACATACTTTTTAACCTTCGGACCTAACCGACGAACCCGACCTAACTGAATGCAACCCATATGCTTCTGGAGCCTGACAATACCACTACGACAACATTAGTGTATTTTCATAAGTTTCTAATAGTAAATTCGCATTTTTCTTGTAATTAAACTACATATTTACGGTTTTCAGATTTTTCCCTTTACATGTGCTGTAAGACACCGCTTCTTGCCAAATTTCATGATTCTAGGTCAACGGGAAGTACCCTATAGGTTTTGATTCTATTATGAAATCGCAAAATATGCGACATAAACGGTCATATCTTTTGATCGCGTTGACTTACAAGTTTAATTTTTGCACAACTGAAAGAGACCGCAGACCCGAGTATTTGATAAAAATTTTAACTTGTTACCTCTTCGCGTTCCTGAGAAAAATGGTCTGGACAGACAGACAGACAGACGGACAACAAAGTGATCCTATAAGGGTTCCGTTTTCGGTACGGAACCCTAAAAACAAATAATATAGCATTTTTTTCATCTTTAAGTATAAATTATCTAAAAGTGTGAAATTTTTAATTTCACCTTGTGCAAAGTGGAGTTCTTCGAGCCAGATAATAATTTTGTGTACGATTCAAATGGGCGCAAGAAGTCTATAATTTCTGTTAAAAGCCTTTTATTAACATTATGAGAACATTTCTCACCAAAAGTTTCTTTATGGTCGCTCAATAAGTCTTAGATTTCTTGATGTTGCGAATGAATTGATTCTAACATGTAGAAAATTGTATTCCATCGAACGTCCACCGATTGTTTAAGAGAATGTTTCTGGAGAGCAGAATGCTTGAAATAAGTAACAACTTCTTTGCAGCTCTTAATTAATTATACAGAATATTTATGTACGTTGGGAACGTTAAGCATGGTTTGGGAGTTTTCAAAAGTTTGCTTTAGAACTGTGTTTAAAATGTGGCAGGCGAAATCTATGCGATGGTCAACTGGTAAAGCTTTAATTACATATGCACCCCTGTCTATAGCTAAAACACAATTTTCCAAATCTGTAGAAGAAATTTTATAGGAATTCAACATCTTATCCTGCATATTTTTTATGTTATATGTTAAATTCTTGTGTCTCCAATACTCAATTTAACAGAAAATTTTCTGTAATGGACTGTAAGACTTATATAATCAATTTTTCGGCAATCTTTCGTCCACATGTCAGTCGTGAATGCACCGCCCACATTTGTTAGAATTTTCACAAACTGAAAAGAAATCTGTTTTCTTAGTTCAGCAGCCTTTTCATCAACGCCTCGAGAAACTGTTGTACGACGAGGTAAAGCATCAGTAGTATTAACACTGCGACCCAAAAATGCACGTATATGTTTGACAACAAAGTATACACACGCAACTTTTATTTCCGTTTCTATTTTTTTGAGAGAAATCCTACAAAAAAGGCAATAAGCAAAGTGGAGGAATGAGGAAATTATGTTTATTTATAGTGATAACTCGAATTAACCCAAATTATTTGAAGAAGTTTCATACCTGAAATTTTTTGCTGACCAATAGCTACCTAACATTTATGCCGAATCAAACCACTCGTACCACTTTCGTTATTGAATGTATAAGTTTTTGGACAGTTGTTACAACGAACAATACCGAGAGGTTCACCGCCTCTTAACACTACGGAAAAATTTTCCCATACAACAGACTTTCTTTTCGGTTTTTCTAACGATAATTCGTTCGAATTTAATTTTTCGGTAATTTCTTTGATTGACAATGACTAATTCTTTTTCGTCGCAAACGCATCGGAAGATTTTCCAGGACCTTCATCGTTATGACATAAATTTCCTGGGCTAGACATATTGGCAATTTTGGATTGTAGTCTATTAAATTTTCTATACGAGTAACTATCCCGACGGATTTATAAATTGTTTAGATTATTATTTAATTTAAACGTTAAAATCGTTAAACAAAGCTGCACAATTTTCAAGGTTAAAATCGAAGTTTACTTTTTCACAAAACGTTAACTAAAAACTAAACTGCGCACATGCGATTCGGTAACCGACACCGACAGACTGCCGCGGCACGTCGTGAAAAAAACTTATACAAGGGTTTTTTTAAGATGCGATATTTTCGAAGCGTTTTGTTTTTGTAGAACACGTTCTTAAGTCGGTATGAATTTTTCATCGCGTTGTTTTATCAGGACACCGATAAGCGTATAACTCTATTTTTATTCTATTATGATTCTTACCCGGCGGAGCGCCAAATTTGGAAGATTCGTTTTAATTTCAAAATCTTTAGAAATCAAGAATGGTTAAGAACCATTGGCCCAGTCAGACAGGACTAGACAGATAAGACTTCTTCTTCTAGTGCCTATTCGTTTCGAATATTGGCGACCATCCTGGCGATGATGACCTTATTGACTGCTGCTTTAAACAGTTCTGTAGTTGTTTTTGAATACCATGTCCTTAGGTTCTTGAGCCATGACATCCTTCTTCTTCCGGGCCCTCCCTTTCCAAACACTTTTCCTTGGAGGATGGATTTTAAGAGTTTGTATTTGGTGTCATTTCTCATTATATGTCCGAGATATTCCAGTTTCCATCTCTTAATCGTTTTCATCACCTCTTCTTCCTTCCCCATTCTTCCCAGTATTGTTTCGTTGGTCACTCTATCTACCCATGATATTCTAAGGATCCTTCTGTATAGCCACATCTTGAAGGCCTCGAGTTTCTTTTCTTCGTTGCTTCGGCCAATGTCCAGGATTCCATGCCATAGTACACTATGGAGAACACATAGCAGCGGAGGATTTTTACTTTGATATCTAATTTGTGGTTGTGACTTTTGAGCAGATTAGACATTTTGATGAAGGCATTTCGTGCTTTTTCTATTCTACATCTGATTTTTTGTGAGTGGTCCCACTGTTCGTTTACTAAGATTCCCAGGTAGATAAGTTTAATTGTTTACCCGTTCTATTGTATATTTTTAATAGTTATCAGTTTTCTCTCTTCTCTTTACTTATGACCATAAATTTTGTTTTGTTGATGTTCATTTATAGCCCATATCGTTCACTTTCTTGATTCACTTTGTTCATTAGCTATTGTAGACCTTCTATACTATCTGCAAATATGACGCTATCATCTGCATATCGGATATTATTCAGTCGTTCACCGTTTACAAGAATTCCATTCTCGTTTTCCAGAGCCTCTTTAAATATCTATTCTGAACACAGATTGAATATCAGTGGGGAGATGATACACCCGGAATTGTGGCCTAGAAATACATGTGTGAAACGATGTTTTCACAATGGGGAAACAAACTGGCGGGGCAATTAGTTTAACACTACGCAGAGGTAGAAAAAATAATATCTTACTCTACCTTAACATTCAATCCCTCCAGAGCAAAATTACACAACTAGAACTCTATTTGGAGAAAACAAAACCGCAATTTATTAGCCAAACAGGAACCTAATTGACAAACGATAAACTTTCTCTTATTATTTTTTATATTTGTTACGACCAACTATGGACCACGTTTGACAGTTTTTACATTATTTTTGTCCACATTCTCTGCAAATATCTCTTCTTCCTCACTCCCACTTTCTTGTTCTGTTCCTCAGTGTAAAATCTTCCTTTTCTCATTGACAATTCCCCTGTCTCCTGGAAACCTGTAAACTCCTTAATTAGTCGCCTAAATCCCTCTCTGTCCATTATATCTTCTTTTTTCACCCCCATCCGATCCAAGTCCAATCTCACCTCCCTAAACCATTTCGGCTCCGTCTTACTCTTCCTGAAGAATTAAAAAATCCTCTTCATCAGTCTGGTACTGTTCATCCTCACCATGTGCCCATAAAACTGTATTCTCCTTTTTCTCATTAGGGCCACAATTTCTTGTGTCCTCAAGTATAGTTCTTTGTTAGTTTTTAGTCTTCTCCCTCCATCCTTGATATTTGGGCCTAAGATTTTTCGGAGCATTTTCCTTTCTTTCCTCCGGATGTCTTCGAGGCCACCGTTCCCAATCATGTCTAGTGTTTCTGCTGAATATAGACATTCAGTTCTGATAACAGTATCGGTGTCGAAATTTAGACCCAAAGGATAGACCCTTTTTGTTCTATGTATCCTTCTTAAGTTGATAAGCCATTTCCATTCTTCTCGCCCGCTCTTTAATGGCATCTTTATCCGAACCAATGTCCTGTATTTTTTCTCGCAAATTAACGCTTCTATTAACTCCATGTGGAGAGGAGCGTCTTTGATTTTGGTTATGAAGACAGTCTTCTCAAAAGAAATTTGAAGATCAGTCTTCTTGGCTATCATCTGAAGTTCTTCAGTTCTTTTTTCGTTTTCACCGTCGACGAATGCCAAACAATCCGTTCCGATACTTCCTTTACCTCTCCCTGACTTGAAAGCCTCTTTATCCGAAATTCCATTGTCCATTCTCGAATAACTTTTTCTAAGACGAAGTTGAATAATATTGGCTAAAGCTCGTCGCCTTGTCGTACGCCTGTTTTTATTTCGAAAGGCTCTGACAGCTACGCCCGGAATTTTATTTTTGAATATTGCTAATCGTCCGTTAAATTAGATTCCTCGTCCTGTTCAAATCCACTCCAAATTCCTCGAGATTTGCCAATGAGGTTTTTCGGCCCTTCTTCATTCTTGAAGCACATTCCTGGTGCCTGATAACCATGATTGTTCATTTGGAAATCTAGTCCTTCTGAAAGTGCGGGCTGTATGTTTCGTCTGATTTCGGAAGATTAATAGATCATCATCTCGTTTCGTTCAGCTCCATTCCTTCCATGCCTCTTTCCGGCGTCTCAGTGCGTCGTCACATTCTGCATTCCACCAATTTTATTTTAATCGCTTTGTCTGAGAAATCGTTCTTCGAGCAGCACCTTGGATCTTATCTTATCTTGTCTCGGATTACATCCCACGTTCTTGACGCAAGGCACTTCAGTTCATCTCTGTAACTTTCCCTTTCCGCATTATTGGATTTTAATTTTTCGACTTTTTCATAACGAGGGATATTTTGTCTCTTATATTAATAATTATAAATTTATTGATCATTTTTGTAGGGAACATTATATTGGAGGAGGGGTAGCTTCGTTTTTGTAGGGAACATTCCACTGGCGGAGGGGTTTGCCCTTGCTGCCCAAACACTAGAAATCAATAGCAGATCAGTAGAGACGCATATCGAAAACATCACACCCTAAATTATCACGCCAAAAATTAAAACAGGACGAAATACACATCGAAAAAATCTTATATCAATGACCAATAAACCAATGAGATACTATTTTTTAATTTGATGCATTGAAAATGAAGCAACTAACTAACGAACCAAATCAGATAGTTGTATCATCAGCAACACTGAACTCATTTTAGGTCCTTGCAGCAGACATAAAACGATTTGTAGTCGAAGTAGACTCAGGCATCGACGACTACCATGCCTGAGTTCTACTGATCCACGCGGACAATCAAGGCTTGATCAAACTGGAAGCCATCGTTTGTACCAAAGGAATCACAGAAATATGGTATGTAATCGAAAATGTTTACAGATTGTTAGAAACTGCTCACCGTACATACGTAAGTTGACACATTGCACATTTTAGTCCTGCCCTAGTCCCATAATTTTAGATTCCCATTTACATTGGAGCGCTCAACGAGGTACTCCTCAAAATTGTCCCCACCGTTCAATTGTTCGGCAAAGACGGTTTTGCCAATCTAACTTTCAAGGAAAAGGACAACTATGACCGATCTGGACGAGGTGTTCTGGAAGAATCCCAAGCAGGTCCCTATCGTGATTCTCGGCCCCTGCACGACCTTCGCCTTTAAAATGCGGATGTACTACTATTATGCGTGTTATGTGAAAGAAATCTTCCTCAGGGGCGGAAATTACAAAGGTAAAGACTTCTTGTAATTGTTGGTATGTAAGATGATCGCTGATTTTGTTTCAGTTAGGGTTTAACCTGAATTTAATGTGTTGACCGATCCCGAAGCCGCTTTTATGATTTTAGCAAGCGCATTTTGTCCACTCACCTTTTTCAATTGGCAAGTCTGTACTCAAGATCCCATTACATTTGTAAGTTTACTGATAATAAAAACAAAACTAGCTAAGACTCAGGGCCGGCACGTCAAAATATGCCGCCTAAGGCGAATACAACTTTCGCCGCCCCAATTTGTAATTCGTTAGACAAATTTAAAAGTTCTATATCGTCTGTTAGGTACATGTGTAAATCCTGACAATTATTAAGAATTTCGTCTGAATTTTTTTGCGCAAATGATGGAATATTGTATAAAATTCAAAAATTTTATTATGATTTTCCAATTGTGTAAATCTTTCTGTAACAGAATTAGTACAAATATTTAAGAGATAATGAAAAACTTTGATTACGTGTTCAACAGCAGGTGTTACCGCATAGAGGTTCTAGCAAAATAATTTCAGGCAATCTTCTCCGGTATAAGTGATGAATTTACTCAATATATCATCCAATGAACATTTTATATTATAGGCAAAACTGTACTTATTAATTTTAATATTCGTTACGACCAACTATGGACCACGTAATTGTGTTGTCGGGGTTTGGTGAGCATGTTTCAATCGGTTTTAAAATCTGCGTATACAACAACGCATTTTTCTATCGTAATTTTGGAATTTTAATATATCCCACGGGACCATATCACCTCTCCTGTCTTTAACAATTCTTTTATCGGCATAATAGTATATATTTTGTTGCAGTCATTCAATTTATGTTGATTGAAAGACGAGTCGGTTGAAAAAAAGGTTAGACAGCCATCACATAAATATTTTTTATCGTGATGCGAAGATATTTGACTTCTTACAAGTCGCCAAATATCTTTAATATATACATAATGACCTTTAACCCCCTCTTCCAAATATAATAAGTTTACATGTCTTTCCCTAGTGTAAAATTTTTTAGACAGATTTTCTATTTGTTTATCTGTTCCTTCGTGAATAAATAATTTGCTTTTACGTCTAATTCTAATTGAAATCCTGCTTTCAAAATCTGCATTTATTTCCATTTCATTAGCTATTTCTGTAGCTTTAACAAATTATTTGCCCAAAACTATTTATACGAAATTCCATCAGAAACAAATTTACGCTAGAACTAGAAAAGAATAGAAACAATTCTTGAATAATTTAAAAAAATTACTTAGTTTACCAGATTTTTTGGCTGCGTTTTTTAAAACTAAATTTAAAGAATGGCAGGAACAGGTTACGAAAAAGGCCTTAGGATTCTTATCTAAGGTTCGTTTTTGCACACCAGAATGCATACCTTTCATGTTTGGACCATTGTCGTATACCTGACCACGTATATTTTTAATTTTGAGACCCAATTTATCTAATTCTTGCAAAATTAAATCAGTTAAACTCTACCCAGTTGATGATTCTACGGTAAAATTTTGATGAAATATTCTTTAGCAACAAATTCTTCACTATCTTTATTTAGAACGCGAATAACAAGATACATATATTCAATTCTACTAATATCTGGAGTGCAATCCAAAATAATGCTGTAATATTTGGGAAATAATATTGGAAATAATAGTAACACGTACTTTTTCTCCCAATAAATTTATTATGTTATTTTGAATTTCTTTGCTCAAATAATGAGAACAATTGGGATTTTTTGAAACTTTGTAAATGCTCACTAATAAATGGATTAAATTTTGCCAAAAATTCAATAATTTAAAAAAAAATTCTTTGATCTCATCTTTTGTGATTTCTTTTGTGATTATGGAATTTCTTTTGATGACATCTTTTATTTAGAAGTAGCACGTAGAACTAAGAACCGGTGGAAACTCACGAAAAATTCGCTGCTACAAAAATATACCGCCCTAAAAATATGGCGCCGTAAGGCGATCGCCTGTCCGACCAGGCGCACGTGCCGGCACTGCTAAGACCAGACCAAAGACATTAAACATTATTCTTTTAGAGTTGGCGTTTTGGACTGAAATATATATCCAATCCAGTTCAACTTTACGCGGACAAATCGCCGACGGATACATGGTTGTCTTGCGATTCCATGACCGCACTTTCCGCCATTTATCCAGACGCAATAACGAAACGAAAAAAAAATATTTGTGTGGAAGATTTGTTTTAATATTGTTACAGTCACTAATAAAAATTTAATCATTTAATATCTTTATTTGTAGTCGTCATTGGTTTAATTTTTTATTTTCAAAACAAATTCAAATCCTAATAGTTGGCATGCAATTATAAAGACCTACGATCCATATATTTGGAATTTTCAACTAATAGATTAGGCAGAATAATGTATATTTCGAATCTTAAAAAATGTATATTTCGTCAATCCAAAAGTATGAATTTTCGCGACGGGTATAATATAGCTATATAGCTATATATAGCCGTGTATAGTAAATATTAAAAGATAAAATTTAATAAAATTTGATGTTGAGTGCAATATCTGTTCACAATAACGTTTAATATTTTTTTCTAAGAAACATTTAATATCTGGAAATGTACGATATTTTTGCAAAAGAACGAGAATTTTACACCCCTGGTACGATCAGCGCCACCTTTCAGGCTGCTAACACTGGGGCCACCATCAGGGCCGGACAAAGGGTCATTGGCGCCCTAATGCAAAACATACTTAGCGCCCTTTTAAAAAAATATTTTTAATTTTTAAATTTTAATTTAAACACCTTTTATTGAACCATTGGCACATTAAGTACAGTAACAAATATTTCCATTTTAATTTTTCTTGCTTTGACAATGCTAAATTTAGTTATAATTTCGGAAATATTTAATGCTTCGCAAACATCATTTTCTATAGCTATAATTGCTAAATTTATTAATCTACCTTGCAACATAGTAGAGCGTAACTAATTTTTTATTAATTTAAGACGTGAAAACGACCTCTCTCCACTAACTACGCTAGTGGATAGAGTGAGATAAATTCTTAGGGCGATATTTAAATTAGGAAATGAGTCAATCAAATCATGTTCATGTATAAATGATAAAACATGCAATGGATTTTTGAATTGTATTAGTTCGGCTGAAAATAAAGTTTTAAATACTAATAGTTCTTCATACAATTCGTGTCCATCTATATCTTTTTCGTCCTTATCGCTTAAATGGATATGAAGATCAAAGCAATATTTCTTTAGCACCTCCGAGTTTGTGTGGCAGAGATTACTCAGGTTTGACAAAAACGCAAATTGCGCATTTTGACTTTTCATTTGATCAAATCTTTCGCCTAGCGATGAGATCGCAGTGTCTAATATGGAATAAAATATATTTATTTTAAATACCTCTTCAGGGGATTGAGGCCCTTCATCATTATGTTCATATTCAAACATTCTACGTTTTTTACGTTTTCTAACTTCATTGTTACTTTTGAAGTGTGGTTCTCCATACAGACCTTTACACATTTTTTTAGCTGATTCTAGTAGTGAATTATATAATGAATCTTTACGGTAATTAAAAAAATAATCTTTTAAGTTTTTTATGGCATCTAAAGCAATGGGAATATTCAATTGTGGATTTTGAAACATTTTACTAAGAGGATTGATTGAATTTAATATATCGTACCATAAAACAAGTGAACATAGAAATTCATAGTCTTTCAATTTTGAACATAATACGTCCGATTCGTGTTTACTTTCTTGATCAAAATTGTCTTCTGAATATATTTCATATAAAGCATCATAGATTTCCCCTGCTTGATGTCGTAATGGTTGTAAAGCATTAATGCGACTTTCCCATCGAGTGGGACATATTTTTTTAAAATAGCCCAACGCTTAGTGGATAGTGCAAAAAAATTATATATTGCCTGTATTGTTCCAAAAAAGCTTATTGTTTTGCAGCATCGTCGACAACTAAATTAAGGCTATGGGCTGCACATGGTACAACAAAAGTTTTGGAATTTTAATTCAAAATCAATTGTTGAAAACCATTTTTTCTGCCTTTCATATTGGCACCGTTGTCATATCCCTGGCCTATCCCATTTTGAATGTCTAAATTCCAACTTTGCAATTTATTAATTATCACATCACATAGACCTTTGCCCGTAGAATTCTCTATAGCCAAAAATTTCTAAAAAGTGTTCTTGAATAGATACTTTTTTGTCAACTAATGAAACATATCTAACAATATCTGACATATGTACAGTACGACTTTTGTCGGTAGTACAATCTAATATAATGGCAAAATATTTAGCTAGTTTTACATAGGATAAAATTTTATCTCTAATATTATCACCTAACAATTGAATAATTTCATTTTGAATACGTTTACTTAAATAATTAGTTTTATATTTAGATTTTAAAGTTCTATTTATGTGAGTCTCGACAACTGAATCGAACTTTGCCAACAATTCAATTAATTTCAAAAAATTACCATTATTTTTATCATATAACTTATCAGATGTCCCACGTAAAGCTAAACATTGAGAAGCAAGAAATTTTATTATTTCCATAATTCTTAAAATTACATCTGACCAATGTTTTTTTCTAACTCTATAAGTTTTTGATTTTCCCTGTCAAGTGTTTTATTGACTTTCAGTTTTTTTCTAAAATCATACCACATTTTTAGGCGTGTTGCATGAACCGAACTTTTTTCATGTATTTTTAGTATTTTCGATAAATTTTGCCACTGATTGTATCCATTTGATATAAAATTTGAAGCAGAATCGTCATAATTTATTGAGCAGAAAAGTTTGCAGCTAAAGCAAAAGCTAGAGTTAAGTTACTCTACACGGAGTAACTTAACCATGACCTGTGTACTAATTCGCCATTAGCCAATTTCTTTTTGTAATATGCATTGCTAAATTTTCGCCCTTTTAAATTTCTAGGATAAAAATATTTTTGTTTGTGGGTTCAAGCTCAATTAAACTAATTAGCATACTATCAGTCATTTTAGGCCAATTTGCTGGATCTTCTAAATTAATAATAAAAGAATTAAAAGGCTCTATAACATAGGTAGGTTTTTCTTTATTTCGCCGTTTTTCATTAAGTTGTGCTTCATTGGTTTGTTCTTCTTTGGTTTGTTCTTCATTGATTTGTTCTTCATTGGTTTGTTCTTCAGTGCGTTGTTCTTCATGGCGTCGTTCTGCAATAGGTTGTTCTACAAAAGTATCTTCATTTCGCTGTTCTTAATCATTTGATTTATTTAGTTGCTCGTCATTAAAATCCTCCTCCAATTTTTCAATTAAAATCACATTTTTAGATGAGCTTTGTCCACTTTCATTAGAAACATTCTCGTGAATTGAAACTAGTTTTTTTCTATAAAATTATCAACTGCTCCAAATTGTGTTTGCTTAAATTTTTCTTTCGCAGCCTTTCTTTTTCTATTTTAATACCTGATATTTTTTTCTTCCCTTCCATATTATTTCAAATAATTGATTTATAATTAATTTTAAGGGAAAAAAGTAATTAGCACCTATATGAAGACTATATTTATATATTTAACCCAAATATTTATATATTTTATAATTCTTATATAATTTTTTTTAATATTCGATTTTCATTTTTTTTTAGTGGTTTAACTGATCTGAACAAATTATGTGTTTAAGAAATTCATATTTTTTCCAATATCCTGTTAAGTAACAAAAACAATTGTTTACTAATAATTTCAAATTATTTAAAAAAACTTTGCTTTTATTTTTATGTTTTTAAAATATTTTTATATTCTGAATATATTTTAATAAAATTCTTAATTTCTTCAAAATTAAAAAAAAAATAAACGTTTCTTGAAAATTCTAAAAACAATTTTTATTGGAATTATTATTAAAGAAATCCATAAATTTCTTAAATATATCAGAATTGTCTTATCTAATATATTAGAATTGTTATCAAATAAAAAAAGATCAAAATCAAAGAAATACAATTAAAAACGTAAGCAAATTAAATATATTTTGTAACAAAATAACTAAACTTTAAATATTTAAGAGAAATTACAAAAATGGAAAAATGTCCATAAACGTTTGTTATATAAAATTAAATCAGAACGCGTTTACAGAAAAATAATTCCAATTTCAAATTCCAATTTAAAGTTGGAAATGTATAGGCTCATAAATTATACAACAAAAAGAAAATAATTCTTTTAATACATGTACATACCTGCAGAATTTATTAATTAAATTATTCAATATTATCTTTCCGATAATGTAGATGTCCAACTAAATTCATACAATGTCACTATTATAACAAATTGTTTCACGATAATTATTTTTTATTACTCATGCACAGAAAGTACTATTTTACTGGCCATTTTTTAGGTCAGAAAATGACTGTTTGCAAATCTAGAGCGGAAAATTTACTTTCCGCCCTAGATTTAGGGCGGAAAGTTTACTTTCCGCACTAGATTTGTGAACATGTGTGACATGCAGCGTTGCCAATCATACGATAATTATCATGCATATACAATAATTTCGTTAGTTTAACACTGTTGTCATTACATCACCCGGATACGTTTTGTCAACACATGTACAAACGACAACCGTGTGAAACAAAATGACATCTCAAATGTTTTTCAAATAACGCATCAAAAATAACAATAATAGAAATGTATGGTTATGATGTATATTTTATTGTCATTATGAGTTGTCAAATAGAGAGTTCAGATTCAGAAAATGATTCTACACCGCCTGAATTCAAACAAATTGCGACTGAAATGATTGAAAAATTAACACCAACGAAATCCAGAAGTAGATATGAAGCTGCGTGTGAAAAATTCATGAAATGGCGATCAATAAAAAAAATTAAAAGTTTTTCTGAATCGATAGTTTTATCATACTTCAATGAACTGGCCAAAACTCATAAGCCGTCAAGTTTGTGGGGAACTTATTCGATGCTGCGAAGCTTGATCCACATCAAGCACAGAATTAATATTTGTAATTATTCGAGTTTAATTGCTTTTTTAAAACAAAAAAATAAAGGTTATACATGCAAGAAAGCTCAAACACTAAGTGCTGAACAAATTAATCAATTTCGTCGAGAAGCTCCAGACAATCAATTCCTGGTTGTGAAGGTTAGTTAATAAATTTTCTAATAATTTCAATACAATATATAAATAAATATACAAATTTATTTACATGTATTTAATTTTAGGTAGCTTTAATTTTTGGGGTACAAGGTGCATGTAGGCGTCATGAGCTGTGTAACTTAACTGTGAACGATATAGAAGATAAAGATAACATGCTTTTGGTAAAAATTCCAAAAACTAAAAATGATAAGCCGAGATCATTTGTAGTTACGGATGATTTTTACCATATATATATAAAAAGTATGCCATATTGCGTCCTGCCAACATGACCACAACAAGATTTTTCACAAATTATCGAAACGGAAAATGTACTAAACAAGTCATTGGCATCAATACTTTTGGCAGTATGCCTAAAACAGTAGCAGCATATTTAAATTTGAAAGATCCTAAGTCTTATACTGGACATACGTTCAGAAGAACATCAGCTACTCTGTTAGCTGATTCTGGTGCCGATCTGCTGACCCTTAAGAAACATGGAGGATGGAAATCTAATACAGTCGCTGAAGGCTACGTTGCAGACTCGGTCCACAACAAAAAGCGAATCGACCAGCAAATTGCAGATACTATATCAAACAGACCGTCTACTTCAAAAGAAAATATACAAATAAATGCAGTGCCAATTGAAATTCAGAACAAAGAAAATATAAATTTTGAAACGAACACAATTTCAACATCAACCTCAAAACACAAATTTTAATTTTTCAAATTGTTCAAATATTTCAATATATAATAATGAAAAAAAAATGATTAATAACTTTTTCAACTATTGTTGAAAAAAATAATGTTTCTGTTTTTTTTTTCTTTTCATTTAAGTAAGTACATAATTTTAATTTTTTTTATATTGTCATTCTCAAATTCATAATAAAAAATAGTAAAACTCGTTAATTTAGCACTGTAATCATTACATTACACAAACACTTTTTGTCAACACATGTAGAAACGACAGACGTGAAACAATGACATCTCAAAATCAATATTAAAAAAAGTGAGGTTAAGTTAAAAGTGAACTGCCCGAAGGTTATAAGCTGTCAGATAGAATGACATATATAATAATGTCGCGTTTATAATCACCTGATTCTTTTTAAAATTTAAGTCTGTCTTTCTGGCATTCGTAATAAAAAATAATATCCGCAACTCGTGCGGCATTGTCAATTGCCCCCTCGAGCGAATGAGCGCACTCACTTTGTTCGTGCGCTCATCTTCGCTCTCGTGTGCAATCGACAACTTTCCGCACTTGTTTCGAAATATTCTATTTAGAAACGCGATGTGTAGTAGTTTCCATAGAAAATGAATGTTTTACGCCCTCCATAGTGGTATACGGAATACGTATTTGTTTTTAGTTTTTCGTATAGACCATAAACTAAAAAAAATAATTTATGGCTTAAAAAATACTCTAACTATCTTGAAAAGGATGTTTGTAATAAAATTTAAAAAAAATCGAATGCGATTCCCATATAACTCGTTTAACAAAATATTCACTATATTACGTTTTTCGTTTAACTTGGTTTCAAATAAGTAATGAATTAATAACACTTTAAGTAATTTTTGTTGTTGTTTTGGCGCCCCGCTTTTTTTGACACATTTCACTTAGTTTTAATCATTAATTTTGATTTGAATTGAAAAAAAAAATGGACTAATTAGACTTTTTTGTTACACTAACTTCACGTTTCTTGCAGTTACAGACTAGATGGACAGAATTTAGAATTTCAGTTTAGTTTATATTGTAGTCAAGCTAATAGTCACACGGACTGATTCACACTTTTGCTAATTTACACATCAAACTCCAATAATCAGTAAACCAATCCAAAGTATCCAACATATTTTTAAATCTGGACCTGATTTACGAATAGATTATTAATGTGTCAAATAGGTTAACTTGTGCTTTCCATCTCCACTCACAATTAAAAAAATGTATGACCTTAATTACCAATAAGTTATTGTATAGTGAATTGCCTTCTTATTACCTAGAAAAGGGATCGGCAAACTCTAAAAACTTAAGAGCCAAATTTTTATTTAAAATTATTTCAAACTGAATCAAGAGCCACGGATGATTTTTTTTCTAGTGGGATAAGCCCACGTAGGTTATTAAGCCACGACATCCGAACATTGATCCACGTCTACCAATATTCTATCTTCCCATAATCTTCCCTTGTATTATCTCTATCTCTCTCTACCTGTAGCTCTTACAACCCATGGTTGGTCTTGGCTGACTTAACAACTCTCCTCCATTGGACTCTGTCCATCATTAGCTCCTCCGCTTCCATGATATTCAGGGATCTAAGATCTGATGCTATGTAGTCTCTCCACCGTAGTCGCGGTCTTCCTAGTGGTCTTCTACCGGTCGGGGCCTGTTCCCATACCAATCTTACAACTCGTCCATCCTCCTGCCTCTTTAGATGGCCGGCCCAACTCAGTCTTTTCTTATTATCAGTTGTAGCAGTGGATATTTTGGTCCTCTCATTATGTGACCTAAGTATTATAATGAATTGGATATTGAGTAAAGGCATACGCAGACAACATGACCCTGACCTCTATAACTCATCGAAAAGCAAAAGAAATCTTTGTAAATTTTGAGAATGCCGTAAGAAATATGGATACAAGACTACAAATAAATGCAAATAAGACAAAGTTTATGGCTGCCACAAAAGAACGCAGGGCGAGAGACGCGGGTCAAAATATCACAATTGGAGAATATAATATCGAAGCAGTGGATGAGTTCGTACTAGAACTATAACTAGACTAGCCATCAAAAAAGTCTTAGATAACACTTGTAGAGGATTAAATTTTGCATAAGGCTAGTCCGGTAGTTCCAGCTAATACTCATAGCTATTTCGTGCATTTAAATCTAATTCCGTCTGTGGATACAAAATGTTAGTCGACGCTTATTTAAGCCATAACTCCAGAACTAGACTAAGTATTGAAAAACGTTTTAGATAAAACCTGTAGAGGATTAAATTTGCTATGACACGCTGGTAATAGTTAGTCCGTGGATTAAGTCAAGTCCATTAGTTCCCCCTAATACTCATAGCTAGTTCGTGGATTTAGCCTAATTCCGTCTGTGGATGCAAAACGTTAGTCGACGCTTAGTTAAGTTATAACTCGAGAATTAGACTAGCTATCGAAAAAAGTTTCAGATAAAACCTGTAGACGACCAAATTTGCTATAAGACGCTGGTAACAGTTAGTTCGTGGTTACGACTAACTAGTCTAATCCGGGCTGTGAAAACAAAAATTTGTTTGGGTGTTTTGAAAAATTTGTTTGCGTTAATTTAAGCTAGCAGTAAGCTTAGCAGTTCACCGAGTTCAGTTCAACAAGTTCATCAAGTTCAGTTCACCGGAACAGTTCACCCAAGCCGTGCAGTCACGCCAATAAGTTTATAGTAGGTTGCAGCTCCGCGAATCCGTTGTTATATTGTTATAGTGTTATTTAGTGTCATTTAATTATTGTAAATATATTTCCTCTTATTACAAAACGTGAGTGATAAATTTATTCCTAACACCTATCACCCACAATGTTTTCGAAGAAATACGATGTTTTCTTAAATAAAGACGCCCGTTACTGTCAAGATATTTGCCTTTCTGAAGCATCCCCTGCAAGATTCGTGGTAGACTAAGTTTCTTAGTATCCGGATGGCTTGTTTTTGAATCCTGAATATAGTTTGGATGGTAGTTGAATTTTTCCAAAACATGATACCAAACCTAAGAATGCTGTGGAAATTGTCTAAATACACTAACCGAAGAACATCATTATCTACATATCGCTGGGAGGATCTCAATGCGAAAAAAACCTTGTTTAGCTTCCCAGTGACAAAGGTTATATGACTGGTCCAGTCTAGATACTGGTCCAAATGAATACCAAGCAACCTAACGGACTCTTGAACCAACACGCGTGCGTTGTCGATTGCCAATTCCTCGGGGTACAATAATGAATTACGCTTTGTCTTAAAGAATATTGACTGTGTTTTCTCTTTATTTAATATCAGTCTATTTGACCCAAATCATGAGGTCAAAGATTCGATGAAATTATTTACATTCGTAGAAATATCATCTATTGTCTTACTTAGTATTAATACTGATGTGTCGTCCGCATAATTAATCATTATATGGGGTGAATTAATAGATGTCGAATGTAAATCATTTATAAATAGTGAAAACAGCAAGGGTCGAATCGTGCTCCCCTGTGGGATCCCTATGTTGATCGTACATGGGGGACTTGCACAAATCCGTGCAGAGTATAAACCCTAGTGTCCTATTTGTTTGGAAGGATTTGATCAAATTAAGCGCATAAGGGGGGTCCTTATGCCATATTTTGAAAGTTTTATTAACAATATATTATGGTCAACCACATCATAGGCCTTAGATAGGTCCATAAGAAGTCCTGCCGGGATCCTTCAGGATTCAAGAATATAAATTACTCCTTTTGTGAAATGATAACACGCAGTTTCAATACCTCTGCCCTTTACAAAGCCACGTTGTTGAGGACTTATTATTTATTATTTTATATTTATCTAAGAACGATAATATTCTTGAGTAAATGATTCTCTCAAAGATCTTAGAAAACACCGATAAGACACTTATGGGCCTGTAGTTTTCTATCGCACATTTATCGCCAGCCTTGTATATGGGTATTATAATCGCCACTTTTTTTGTTTTCTGGAAATTTGCCCGTCTTTAAGATATTGTTAATGATATATTGTAGAGAAATTAATATCGAAGGTAGTACATTTTTTAAAACGATGGAAGAAATATCGTCTATGCCCGCAGTTTTTGTATTTTTTAAGTTTGTAATAATATTATAAAGCTCTTCCCGGCTGATTGGCATTAAAAATGTTGTATTATTGGTGAAAACGATACTATCCTTGTAGCACACCACAGTTTGAGAGTCTGCTAAGTTTTTTGCTCTGTTTGTGAAGACTCTTAATTCTAGTCGCACTCACTAGAGGATCGTCACCACGGGTAACAAATGTATCACTTTTCATCTTCATTTCGGTAATTCGTCTTACTATACCGCAGGTTGTTTTTTGCCGATTGGACGATGTTTCTATTTCCATTCTAAACGGTTGCCCCTTTTCGTCTCTTAACAGCGTAGTATAATTTCTACGTAGGTTATTATACAGGTTGTTAAATGTGGGATTATAACGTGATATCGTCTGGAACAGCTGCAAGTCCATTTCCATTTCCTTTAAACATGGGTTATTAAAAAAGCGTTGAGATTTTTTAGTGCTGTGTACGGGGACTCTAGGAAAGGCCTCGTGGAAATTACGCAGAAATATGTCCATGAAAGCATTCCATTGCATATCGACATCCTCCGGTTTCAATTCAAAAATTAGGTTCCGCGTTGCATTTGCCATTAATAATTTCAAATTTGCCATTTGCATTTGCCATTAATAATTTTAATAATTTCGGTTGAACAGTCTAGCCATTTTTCTTGTGCGGATCGAAGCCCCGTTTTTGTACTATAATACAATGATTTGAGCACAGTGATGTGCGACAGACATGTGGTAATTTGTGGTTTCGATAGTGTATTCCATAGTGACATTAACTATTATGTTGTCAATACACGTACCGGACTCAGGGTGGCTTACTTCTGTTGCGGTGATGGTCGCATTGAACGATTCCAACAAGGATGTGAATTGTTGGCTTGTGTTAGAGTTCTTAAGGTTATTGATATTGAAATCGCCAGCTATAATATATTGGTTAATGCCATTGCAAAGTACTACCAAGAGAGCATACATCTTCCGTAGGAATAATTTAAAACAATCCAATGGAGCCCTTAGATGCCAATAATTATTACTACTTTGTCGTTTATGACTGACTCAATTGCAGAGCATTCAAACACATGTATTTCTGCCAATCCGTTTAAGTCTTGTCTAGGCTTAGAGTTAATCCCGTTCTTGCAATAAATTGCCGAGCCTCCGTGAGCTCCAACTACACGGCAAAAGGATGACGCCAGGATAAAATTGTTGACTTTGTATTGCCGAAGTTGTTCTTGGCTCTTCCAGGGTTCCGTAAGAACTACAAAATTGCACTGTTTGTAAGGCACTGTTTGTAAGACTCTAACATATAATCAATTCTATCTATTGAGTTACCGATAGATTGAGTATTTTGGTTTATCAATGTAACTCGATAATTCACGGTTGGCGCGGCTTTGGCTGATATAGCGAGGTTGGCGCTTACACGGATTCCTGTTTTTCAATCGATTTTTCGTCTCTCTAAAAAACGGTTAATACATGTATTTCTCGGCCATGTTTCCGGTTTCATTGCGACTTCATAATCCTCTGATGCTAACGATACTTTAAATGAAGAGTATTTTTCAGGTTATTTAGATATGAGCTTGGAGCACGTGACATTCATAATGTTTTTACTGTATAGATAACGTACTAACTCCTACGCTGACAAATTGGGGTCTAGACGAAAAGCATGTAGGTGGTAATATCTTACTGCCGCCTTATTCTGTGCAATGTCATCGTTGCAACCGTGTATGATGTTAGACTTCCTATGTATCCGTTTCTTATGAGTCTCCCAATTGCTCCCTTTACATTACTTTAAGTGTTTATGTTTTCGGGTTCGAATTCGGAAAGTCTATTTAAGGTTTTTGTGGTGGACGGAACATTCCTGGCGGAAATTACTTTTTCTGGCTTATCGCGTCGGGGATTAGACTCGTAGTATCACCGTAGTATCACCGTTAGTGGGTACGATGTTCACTTTATTTGCAGGCTTTGGAGGAGTTTTCACGATTTCAGCACAAGAATTCACAGAATTAAAATTCGAGTTAACTAGCTTTACATTATTAATATTTAGTTCCTTCATTTGTACGGATAATTCACTAATTAATACTTTCAGCGGTTCCAAATGTTTATTTATTTGCACATTGATACACGGATTTAAACACGAGGATAACTTCTCATTACTTAATTTAAGATCTTTGATTTGATCAGTTAGCTCACCGTTTAGTACTTGCAGTGGCTCCATATGCAAAAACAGAATTGTGCAGAAAAGTAGTGAAATTATCAAACTGCTTTTCTGATGGGGTGTTAGATCTGAGTTCTCTAGACATGTTTAATTTATATATAAAATACTACACAAATGTAAAGACCAACTGCCGGCGGCTCGCACGTCTACACTCGCTGACTGCTGAGAGCGAACAGCCAATCTTGTCTGTCTAGTCCTGTTTGTCAACTCTTGTCTGTCTAGTCTCGTCTGTCTAGTTATATCTGTCTTGTCTCGTCTGTCTACTATTCTCTATCTAGTTTTGCCATATTTTAATCTGTCTTTACATTGACATATTGAACTAATGAATTTATAGAAATATTAATCAATTTTCAACATTTCAATATATTATTCCAATATTAAACTGAAGAATTCACACATATTATGAACATTGTCGTTGTCGTATAAATCAGACAAACAAACCAACCAATTTATTATAAATAAACTTATGACCAATAATCAATGATTTTAATTATTCGTATAAAAATGACTAACAAAAACCAATAACAAACTATGTTGTAATTTGATACAAGGGAAAATAATCCAATTATATAATATGACTATAATAAACCAATAGCAAACCATTTTGAAATTTGATAAATGGGGAAATGATCCTATGAAACAAATAATCAATCAACCAAATAATTATCCGTCAATGAACATTATTGCGAGCAAATTGGTTTGGCCATGCACAAGGCCATCTTCGTGAAGGCGCGTCCAAATATTTGCGCTAAGAGGAAGTGTAGGAATATTTATTAGACGCATTGATGAAAATATTAAATTTATGGACCTACTTGGTCTTATCTGATCTTCTCTGGTCTTGTATTGTCCGATCCTGCCTTCTCTTGTCTGGTCTTTTATGGTCTTGTTTGATCTTATCTTGTTTGATTTTGTCTGCTCTTGTACGGTTTTGTCTGATCTTGTCAAGTAGGGTAAAGGATACTAGAGAGAACCAGAGGAACCTTAATTACTGGAACGGATTTTTTATTTGAAAATTTTCGTAGCGTAAGACTATCAAATTGAGGTAATTTCTGTTATCTCTCGATCTTTCGATCTTTCTTCTCGCTGACGGAAAAGATTTAAGGCAGTAAATTGATAAGTTGTAGCAATTGAATGATAAAGATTCAATCTAAATTATTAAAATTTTAATTTTATAATTCCAATTAATTCTGGATAAAGCTAATTACAACAGCTTATAGTAGGGCTAAACCAGACATACAGAGGTATTATGCCCATGGCTATTTGGTGAGAATGAATGAATAACAAAAATTCAAAATACATGAAGTTTACTTATTAGTGTTACACATGATGTTACTTATTCGGTGGCCAAAACAAATACTCCAATGCGCGTGTCTCCCACTCTCCTCGGATACGCATTCTTATGGTTCACACATAATAACTGGAAACAAATGTAATTAGACAAACAGAATTAGACAAACTAAACTATTGTAGATAAACAGGGATGGACAAACATGACTAGACATAGATTGTAGGTTTCGATTGAAGAATTCGACCTTTACAGATCTATTCAGACTGGACATATACAAATGATTCTACGATTGATAAACATCTTTTAACCGTTTGAGGAAGCGGTATTTTAGATTATTTTAAATATCCTATCAGGCATATTTACGCATTAAAGTAGGGACAATTTTAATAACGCAGTGTCTCAAAGAGTTAGTCAGGAGTTAGTGTTCAGCTCACACTGAACCTAGTAAGATTGTCTTAATAAAGACGGAACAAAGCTTGAATATATAAATATACTCAACCTTTCCGGAACTCTATAATACTAATGAGTCTTTTTAGGACTACCAAAAACAAATCTCTTATGAAATTTGTCCGTTATTCTATAGCTTTCAGTCCACCTTCGTGGCACTCAACAAAAACCATGAAAATAACATTGAGTTTTAAGATCATGTCTTTCCGATACCTTGAGTGGATAGCCATCTGTGGACGCGTTTCGAGATTTATCTCTCATCAGCACAGCTTTGCTTCCATGAACATAGAATAACGGACAAATTTCATAAGAGATTTGTTTTTGGTAGTCCTAAAAAGACTCATTAGTATTATAGAGTTCCGGAAAGGTTGAGTATATTTATATATTCAAGCTTTGTTCCGTCTTTATTAAGTTTATCTGATTATCTATAATGTTGTATGGTTTTACCAATTCAAAATTTAGTAAGATTGTGTTAAGATTAACAATAAAGTTGTTGATTGAGACAAAAGCAATCGAAGATAGATTCTATCGCTGATAACTAGCGAAAAGATCTTTATGTTCGTTTTGTAAAGGGTAATGAGATAGATTAAAATTAAATTAAATTTAACTTTATCGCCGATTGTTAGCGGAAATCGAGATATGAAACAAAACAGCGATAGAATTGCTACAAAAAAAGTGCTTGATAAGATAAAGTTTGTAAATGGTCAATTGTTTGGTCCGTCTTGGTTTATTGCAATATTATAACTGATTGATACGGAACTGCAACAAAAAATTCATTGTTTTGCAAACTACAAAATCAAACACTTGGTTGAAGTAAACGAATACTTAATTATTGTGATATGTTCAAAGGTGAAACAGTTGTGACTCCTTAATTTGCTATGTTCTACGTAATACGGTCTCAATAAAAGTTTGAAATATTTGCTTGCTTTCGAATATTGCGAGTCTTTCTGTGCAAAGCATTGCACCACGATGTTGTTAGCGAAATTTACGTTTGTTTTCTATCTGCAGACAATACTAGTAAGTGAGATTCTATGGCATAATAATGCACGACTAAACAACGCGCGGCTAAACAACGTATCGAAAACATCACAGTGACATAACAACGCATTAAGAAATCGACACGCTATGAAAACATCACACCTTAAATTATTAGGCCAAGAATTAAAACAGGACAAAATACACTTCGAAAATATCACAGCAACATATTAACACGTAGGAAATATAACACTATGATATCATCACATAATACTAGCATATCATCACATTCACAGTATGACCACGGATTTTAAGATGCCAAATTTTCGAATTGGTATTAATTATTTATCCCGTTGTTTAGTCGTGCGTTGTTTTATCAGGACACCGATAAGCGTATAACTCTATTTTTATTTCATATTAATCGCCTAATATAGCGATTCTTAACCGGCGGAGCGCCAAATTTGGAAGATTATTTTTAATTTTAAAATCTTTAAAAATCAAGAATGGTTGAGAACAATTGGCCTAGACAGACAGGACTAGACAGACAAGACTTCTTCTTCTTCTAGTGCCTATTCTTTTCGAATATTGGCGACCATCCTGGCTATGATGACCTTATTGACTGCTGCTTTAAACAGTTATGTGATTGTTTTGGAATACCATGTCCTTAGGTTATTGAGCCATGATATCCTTCTTCTTCCGGACCCTCTCTTTACAAACAATTTACCTTGGAGGATGGATTTTAAAAGTTTGTATTTGGCGTCATTTCTCATTATATGCCCGAGATATTCAAGTTTCTTTCTCTTAATCGTTTTCATCACCTATTTTTCCTAACCCATTCTTTCCAGTATTGTTTCGTTGGTCACTCTATCTACCCATGATATTCTAAGGATCCTTCTGTACAGCCACATCTCGGTGTTCCCACTGTTCGTTTAATAAGGTTCCCAGGTAGACAAGTTTGGATACCCGTTCTATTGGTATATTTTTAATAAAGGTGTTTTCTTTCTTCTCTTTACTTATGACCATAAATTTTGTTTTGTTGGTGTTCATTTTTAGCTCATATCGTTCACTCACTTCATTCACTTTGTTCGTTAGCTGTTGTAGACCTTCTATACTATCTGCAAATATAACGGTATCATCTGCATATCGGATATTATTCAGTCGTTCACCGTTTACAAGAATTCCATTCTCATCGTTTCCAGAGCCTCTCTAAATATTTCTTCTGAATACAGATTGAATATCAAAGGGGAGATGATACACCCGGAATTGTGGCCTAGAAATACATGTGTGAAACGATGTTTTCACAATAGGGAAACAAACCGGCCAATTGGATTAATACCAATAGAGGTAGAAATAATATCTCAATCTGCCTTAACATTCAATCCCTCCCGAACAAAATTACACAACTAGAACTCAATTTGGAGAAAAGAAAACCAACATTTATTTGCCTAACGGAAACCTGGTTGACTAACGATAAACTTTCTCTTATTAATTTTTATATTCTTTACGGCCAACTATGGACCACGTTTGGCAGTTTTTACATTATTTTTGTTCTCATTCTCTTCCTCTCTCCCACTTCCTACTTCTGTTCCTCAGTGTAAGATCTTACTTTTCTCACTGACAATTCCCCTGTCTCCTGGAAACCTGTAAACTCGTTAATTAGTAGCCTAAATCCCTCTCTGTTCATTATGTCTTCTTTTTTCACCCTCATCCGATCCAAGTCCAATCTCACTTCCCGAAACCATTTCGGCCCCGTCTTCCTCTTCCTGAGGAATTCAAAAATCCTCCTCGTCAGTCTGGTACTGTTCATCCTCACCATGTGCCCATAAAACTGTATTCTCCTTTTTCTCATTAGGCCTATAATTTCTTCTGTCTTCAAGTATAGTTCTTTGCTAGCTTTTAGTCTTCTCTCTCCATCCTTGATATTTGGGCCTAGGATTTTCAGGGCATATTCATTTCTTTCCTCCGGGTGTCTTCGAGGCCACCCTTACCAATCATGTCTAGTGTTTCTGCTGCATATAGACATTCAGGTCTGACAACAGTATCTAGGTGTCGGAATTTAGACCCAAAGGATAGACCCTTTTTGTTCTATGTAACCTACTTAAGTTAATATGCCATATCTATTCTTCTCGACAGCTCTTTGATGGCATCCTTATTCGACCCACTGTCCTGTATTTTTTCTCGCAAATACTTAATACACTTAACTCGCTTTATGTGAGCTTCCCTCAACTCCAAGTGGAGAGAAGCGTCTATGATGTTGGTTAAGAAGACAGTCTTCTCAAAAGAAATTTGAAGCCCAGTCTTCTTGGCCATCATCTGGAGTTCATCAGTTCTTTTTATCGCTGCTTCAACACCGGTTCGTGAGTATCACAACATCGTCGTCGAATGCCAAACAATCCGTTCTTATACTTTCTTTACCTCTCCCTTACCTGAAAGCCTAATTATCTGAAGCTCCCTTTGTCCATTCTCGAATAACTTTTTCTAAAACGTAGTTGAATAATATTGGCTAAAGCCCGTCGCCTTGTCGTACGCCTATTTTGATTTCGAAAGGCTCTAACAACTCCCCCCGGAACTTTATTTTTGAGAAAGTATTGCTAATCGTCTGTTGAATTAGATTCCTCGTTCTATTGTCCACTCCAAATTCTTCGAGATTTGCCAATAAGGTTTTTCGGTCAATGGAGTGAGGTCCACAAAGACCGCGACATATTTATTCTGTCCCAACATCTTGTACTTGAACTATTCCGCAGGTTGAAGATTTGATTTGTTGCAAGATCTCCTTTTCCTAAAACCTGCCTGGTATTCAGTCAATTCAGAATCCAATAACCCTTCCATTCTTGTCAGTAACGCTTTCGATAAAATCTTGTAAGTAACTGAAACAACAGATATCACTCTATAATTATTAACGTCCATATTGTCACTTTTCTAATTAAGGGGATGGATCAAAGCCATTTGCCAGTCAGCAGGGATCCTCTCAGATACCCACATGTTATCAAGTAACCGAGTGAAAAATTTTACTGACTCCCGCAGATCCCAGTTGTAGCAGTTCAGCGATGATACCATTTTCCCAGCAGCTTTGTTTGCTTTAATTCCTTGAATAATCTGGAAAATTTCGTCCTAGTCAGGAGGAAATGAATTGGCAGATGATATTTCTGGTAATTCCATTTTCAGGTTCTCTTGTGGAACATCACAATTAAGTAATGAATCGAAATATCTGGCAAGGATGTCACAGTTTTGCATATCGGTCATTCCCATCCTCAATTCTTCATTCTTGAAGCACATTCCTTGTGCCTGATAACCCCTTAACCGCGATTGGAACGTCCGATAAACGTTCCGTGTATCGTTCAATTGGAAATCTAGTCCTTCTGAAAGTCCGGGCTGTATGTTTCGTCTGATTTCGGAAGATTAACAGATCATCATCTCGTTTCGTTGAACTTCATTTCTTCCATGCCTCTTTTCGGCGTATCAGCACGTCGTCACATTCTGCATTCCACCAATTTTGTCTTATTCGCATTGTACGAGAAATCGTTCTTCCAGCAGCACCTTGGATCTTATCTTATCTTAATCTCTGTAACTTTCCCTTTCCGCATTATTGGATTTTAATTTCCCGACATCATATCGAGGGATATTTTGTCTCTTATATAAATAGTTTTATAAATTTATGTATGTAGGGAACATTCCACTGGAGGAGGGGTTTGCCCTTGCTGCCCAAACACTAGAAATCAATAGCAGATCAGTAGAGAGACATATCGAAAACATCACACCTTAAATTATCACTCCAAAAATTAAAAGAGGACGAAATACACGTCAAAAAAATCTTACATTAATGACCAATAAACCAATGAGATACTATTTTTTAATTTTATGCATTGAAAATGAAGCAACTAACGAACCAATACAACTAGTTGTTTAATCAGCAATATTGAACACATTTTAGGTCCTTGCAGCAGACATAAAACGATTTGTAGTCGATGTAGACTCAGGCATCGACGACTACCACGCCTTAGTTCTAATGATCCACGCGGACAATCAAGGCTTGATCAAACTGGAATTCATCGTTTGTACCAAAGGAAACGCAGAAATAAGGCATGTAATCAAAAATGTTTTCAGATTGTTAGAAACTGCTAACCGTACAGACGTAAGTTGACACATTGCACATTTTGGTCCTGCCCTAGTCCGATAATTTTAGATTCCCGTTATCATTGGAGCATACAACGAGATACTCCCCAAAATTGTCCCCACCGTTCAATTGTTCGGCAAAGACGGTTTTGCCGATCTATCTTCCAAGGAACAGGACAATAAACATTCCTATGGACTTACGGAAGATCTGGACTGGATGATCAGGGATAATCCGAAGCAGATCTCTATCCTGATTCTCGGCCCCGCCTCGACCATCGCCTTTAAAATGCATATTTTAGACTATTATCCGACTTATGTGAAAGAAATCTTCATGAGGGGCGGAAATTACAAAGGTAAAGACTTGTTGGACTTGTTGGTGCGTAAGATGATCGCTAGTTTTGGTTTCAGTTGAGGAACCTGAATTTAATTTTAAGGCCGATCCTGAAGCCGCTTTTATTATTTTAGCAAGCCCACAGGGTCCACGCACCATTTTCACTTGGCAAGCCTGCACTCAAGATCCCATTACATTTGTAAGTTTACTGATAATAAAAACAAGACTAGCTAAGACCAGACCAAAGACATTAAACATTATTCTTTTAGAGTTGGCGTTTTGGACTAAAAGATATATCCAATCCAGTTTGGGACTTAGTAGAACGAGCCGAAACTAAACTTTACGCGGACAAATCGCCGACGGATACATGGTTGTCTTGCGATTCCATGACCGCACTTTCCGCCATTTATCCAGATGCAATAACGAAACAGAGTATTCATTACGCAACGGTTTCTTTTATTGAAGACCGGGGTTTGTTATTAATCAAAGACGAGAAAAACAGAACAAATGCGAATATAATCGAAAGCATTGACGTGGAATTATTCAAAAAAGTTTTCGTCGATTCTTTTGTCGGCATTTGCAAAGATAGGGATTGTACGGATGTACCTTATCCGTAATTCTTATGGATTTAGAAAAATAAATTAGTCATTTGGAACCTCATTAAATATTGTTTTTGTTAACCCATTGAGTACCTACTTGTACCATACGCGATTTATTCGCTTTATCTTGCTTACCTTATCTCCTAACGCTTATTGCCAATTTAACCCCAAACGTCAATTTGTTATGCAATATATACATACTTAATCTACATATTAATACTTTTTTTTATTTAAACAAGAAATAGGAATGCAGATAAAAGTAATTCAGGGTGCCGCAGCCAATTCCCCCTCGCTGTTGCCGTTCGCTAATTTCATTTGCTTACAAATTTCCCGGTTCTCTTGCAACAGCACCAGCAGTTATATACTAACCTAGACTAGACTAAACATGTTTGAAGGAGTATAGGGTAGATTTAGCATAACTAAACAATACTAAACTATACTACACTAAACGAGAGGAGACTAAGCATAATTAAACAATAGAACAACAACAACTAAACTAGAAACAGACTAAAATGTGTCAAACTTGACTAACTAATTGAATGCAATGATTTTTCTAGACTAGTTCTTTTAATAGTCAGGGTAATAGTCAGACGGACAGATTACGAGTTTTCTTAAGATTTCAGCTAATGTAGTTCAGGAATTATTAATCTAGTTCAGGAATAATTCATATGGACGAACAAACTTTAGTTTAGTTTATTTGATAGTCAACGTAATAGACAGACTAGTCTAGTTCAAGAATTACAGACTAAAATGTGTCAAAATTCCAAAACTTCAAACTTCAAAGTTCCACCCAAATTTAAAAAAGCATTATAACAGGATACAGAGAAAATATACAGCAACATTAAACAAGGGAAAAAGAAAATATTTCCAAAACTGAATAAAGAATAGTAAAAATATAATGAAAACAACATGGGATGTGATAAAGCAAAAAACCGAAATAAATGATAAAAATGAACAATTAACGACCTACGAGACATTAGATAAAGAAACATCCCGGGAAAATATTAACAATTTCTACGCCGAAAGAGCTAGTACTTTAATAAAACAAATACCAAACAGGAAATATACAGACAACATATCAAATGTACTAAACACTATGTTTCTAAGACCAACGGCAAGAGAAGAAATTGAAGCGACATTAAAACAACTCAAAAATAGCAGACTAGAGTCCGGAATATGATGAAATTACTATGGAAATCATACAGGAAGTTATCGTGGAAATAGTCAGCCCACTAAAATATATTATTACCAAATCATTCGAATACGGAATTTTCCCAGAAAAGATATTCAGTACAACAGCTTATAGCCAGAATATATACAAAACCAGATATACAGATGTATTATGCCCTTGGCTATTTGGTGGGAACGAATGAATAATACCAATTCCAAATACATTAAATTTACTTATTAGTGTTACACAAATGTTCCTTATTCGGTGGCCAAAACAAAAACTCCAATGCGCGAGTTATGGAAGCTACCCAAGGACAAAACTAAGTCTGCATCTGCAAAAGTGCTGAAACCAACATTTTAACATATCTTTCGTATATAAAGCGAAAAGACATTCATTATAAGTATAATTATTAATTAAGTTGAAACCATTATATAATTATTTTCATTCATTTTGTTAGTTTTAAGTGAGTGTTCCTGAATAAATTTAACTTTGAGTTAAAAGCTTTATCAAAGAAGCTTTATCCTCCAAAATTTCAACCAAATTTCCAACAGAAATTTCAACCCAACTTTCAACAAAGTTACCCACCAAGATAATAACCAAATTTTCAACCCAATTACTAACAAAAATGCCAAGCAAATTCTCAACCCAATTACCAACACAGATTCCAACCAAATTATTAACCAAGATCCACTAACTTTCCTATTTCAAAACCGAAGTTTCCTCAACATCAACCACAACACAACATTTCCATCAACCGAGACCTCAATAGACCTAAACCAATGGACACTAGCTCACCTCTAAAACACCTCTAGACCTAGAAAAACCTTTGCTATGGAAAAATTATTTACTCAAGAAATAAATCAAGAACCGGTTAACCTAGACGAACCATATAATTTTGATCAGAATGACGAATACGACCAACAAAACTATCAAGACTACCAACACTATCAAGACTCTTATGACCAACAAGACTATCCAAACTCATATAATGCTAACGCAGAATGTGATAATAATCATAATTTCATAAACTATCAACCAGAAGAAACCCCCCAACAGCCAAATTTTCAAATGACACCCGAATCCCGACCAGACATGATAAAACTAAATAGCATTCCTACAAACCTTCCCCATATTAATATTCCCGAATTAAAAGCTAAATTTTTAATAGACACAGGTCGTTCACGCAAATTGATTTATTGATCCTTCATTAGCCTATAAATTCTATAAAAATTATATTACCAACGAAAAATTTTAAATACAGACAGCACATGCAATGACTATTCACGACGAAATAGCCATAATTCCAATGTTTAAAATCATTAAAATAAAAAATTCTCTTAAATTATATTTATTTAAATTTTCTGAAAATTACGACGGACTTATTTAATGATTTACTTAACCAATTAGAAGCTAATATTAATATAAAATCTCGGAAATTTACAACACCCTTAACAGAAATACCAATCATTTACAATAACTTACAGACGTATTCAATTACAATACCACCCCGTACTCAAAAAAAATTAAAATTACACGTAAATTTAAGGCAAGGAACTGGAATATTAAATTACACAGATTTCACGAATAATACAGAAATGCCTCAAGCCCTGGTAAACGTAGAAAACAATTTTGCAATTACCACCATAATAAATTCAAGCGAAAAAATAGCAAAAATTTATATCCCTTTTGAAATTAATGAAATTGACCCTTGCACCGTAAATTTTGTTAATAAAACGGAAACAGACGAATTCCCTTCTCTTACATCATATGACAATACTCTAAAATCAAATTAAAAAAAATTAAGACTAGAGCATTGTAATTCAGAAGAACGCGAATCATTTAGAAAATTATCTTTCGTGATACATTTTATTGCGATCAAATTCCATTGACATTCACAAACAAAATTTAACATAAGATCAATTTAAAAAATTAATCACCCATTTATACTAAGAGTTATAGATATCCCGAAATACATAGACCCGAAGTTAAATTTAAAGTTAAATTTCTAAAATGTTAAACCAAGGGATTATTCAAAATTCCAGCTCCCCTTGGTCCAGTCCAATTTGGATCGTACCAAAAAAATTAGACGCTTCTAATAAACGTAAATGGCGCTTAGTAATCGACTACCGTAAACTAAAAGAACAAACAATAGACTTCAAATACCCCCTTTCAAGCATTACTGACATAAATTATATGGTTAATTTTACTTGATAAATTAGGTAAAAGTCAATATTTCTCCACACTAGATTTGGCCAACGGATTTCATCAAATTGAAATGCACCCAGACGATATACCCAAAACTGTTTTTTCTACAGAAAACGGATAGTATGAATTTCGTAGAATGCCATTCGGTTAAAAAAATGCACCTAGTACTTTCCAACGCGTAATGGACAACATATTACGTGGACTTCAAAACGAAACTTGCTTAGTATACCTTGACGATATAGTAATTTTTAGTACATCATTACAAGAACATATCTCACGATTAATAGACATTTTCATTAGACTTAGAGAATCAAATTTCAAAATACAAATGGACAAATCTGAATTTTTACGTAAAGAAGTGCAATATTTAGGACACGTGGGGGTAACCCCAAACTCAAGAAGTTAAACCAAACCCCAATAAAATTTTAGCTATCAAAAACTTCCCCTTACCAACAACACCAAACGAAATTAATTCATTTTTAGGACTCGTAGGTTACTATAGACGTTTCATACAAAATTTTGCTAACATTACAAAACCAATGACAACGTGTTTAAAAAAGGATTCTAAAGTTAAACATACACCAGAATTTATTCAGTCATTCGAACATTGTAAACAGCTATTAATTAATCCACCTATTTTACAATATCCCGACATTGAAAAAGACTTCGTATTAAGCACAGACGCTAGCAATTATGCTATAGATGCCGTATTGTCACAAGGCAATATTCCAAATGATAAACCAATTGCATACGCCTCACGAACTTTAAACGAAAGCGAATCTCGATATTCCACAATTGAAAAAGAACTGTTAGCAATCGTGTGGGCATGTAAGTATTTCCGTCCCTACCTTTTCGGTAGAAAATTGAACGATCAAACGAGCGAAGTTCGATCGTGATTATACGAAACGTCTCGTTCGAAGATGATAATTTGTAATATTGCTCGTCATTGCTTACATTTCACACTTTTAAGAGTTTGAAATTTTGGCGCCTAGGCTAGTGTGGACGGCGCACGGCCGACCCTGTACAGTCATACTTTTGGCGATTTTTGTAGTTGAGTTTTCCCTGCAAGACGATCTAGGGTATGTTTATTAACGGGTACATGTTGGGAGATTGATCACCTTCGAACGAGACGTTTCGTATAATCACGATCGAACTTCGCCCGCCTTCGGCGGGCTCTACACGTATATTGAACACACACTGAATTATACTACACGTCTCGTTCTCAATGATAATTTGTAGACTTTTAGCGCATATAGGAAAACTTATTCAGTAACATGACTGCAAACCATAAAGAAAACAGTTACCGTGCGTTAGATAATACAGATTTTGCGAACGTAAGTTTTGCAAAGGTCTGTGACCGTCGAGGTCAACCAGCAGTAGGTCAGCTGAAAACCAGCCACTGATACTGCAGCATATTTTGTACTATGTGCTGTGAAGTGATTTGTATCAATGCCTGCTTTAGACAGCAAGGATTTTTAACAGTTACCAATCGTTTGAGAAGTTACATTTTTGTATGGTTTGATGTTTGATATGAGTAATTTGTTGTTTTGCTAATTTCTTAGGTCTTTTGTCTTATTCAAGTAGTGAATTACAGCTGTAGCGACACATAGACCAGACTTTATAAAAAAGGTAGTATAAGCTCTGGCTTTCTTCTGGCTTGGACATTTTTATCAGGTCTGATATTTTTATTGTTATTTTCTATTTGTCCATGGATATGCTTTTTTATATTAATTAATGCGATAGTTTGCTGTGCTTTAGATAAAATAAGCATCGCCGATAGTTTTTCTGCAGAACCCTATAGCTGCTTTTAGCTACTTTTAGCTAATTTAATCAGGCCAAGTCCTTCAAAACTGGTGTCCCATGTACTTGTATATTTAAACCTTGTAGTTATTCCTCAAACAATCCCCTGAAGAATGGGGACAGCAGTTTATCCTTACCGAGATCTTGAGTAAAGATGAGTGATATAGCTGATCTGTTGCAGTGCAAAGTCCCATAGCTTGCTCCGTTTTCGGACGGAGCTAACTAAACTTCTAACTTTCCGTTAGAAAACGTATTATAGTATATTTACTGTAATTGCGTTAAATATAGGAATATTTTTTGATGTAGAAAATTTCCGCCATAGCTTTAAGGTACCTTGGTATTGTTTGAGTGTTGATGGTGCTATGGCCTTGATCATGATTTCGGTTGATGCTTCATTCCTTTACTTAGGAACTATTTGCGGACGTTCCCTGCCACCAATGAAAGTTTCTGTGCCAGTGGTATTTCTTGCCTGGAAGGAGACAATAATAAATTTTTGTGAGGTTTAAAAACAAAAGGTTGTTCGGTAAGTAATGATTTAAAGAGCGGGTTCCAGGGCTGGGTTGACCACAATGGTACCACCACTGTTCTCTCAGCTTTAACGGTTATTATTTTTAAGCGGGGATATTGAATGCCGCCTGTCCTATTGATATATGAAATTGCAGACGTATTATCAATTCTTAAGAGAATTTTTCGCTGCTAATGGTTGTAGATAGTTTATGATAAACTTTCTTTCCTCTTTCGTCCAGAAACCATGAGCGTTTACGTCATTACAGTGTGCACTCCACCCGGTCATAGATGCATCTGAAGATATCTCAAGTTTAAACTGAAGTGTTCTAATTAGGTTAGAACTTGTTGCTGTATTTATACATGTGCCCAGTGTATTTATACCGGTGCCCAGCAGTGGGACATAAAAAGGCTAATGATGATGATGATCTTTTATGGAGGTTAAATACATTTTATGTGATACGGGGTTCATATGGAAACTCATACATCTTTTTTGTTGTACAGACAGTTTGTCGTGTAGACAGTTTGTCGTGTAGACAATTTGTCGTATAGACAGTTTGTCGTATAAACTGTTTGTCATAGACAGTTTGTCATATACACAGTTTTGGTACATGTTGTTTTTGTACAAAAAAACATATTTAAGTGTGAATGAATCACCACACTTTTTTTAAGTAAGTGTCCCGTATAGAGGCTAAATACTCTTTATGTGATACTGGTTTCATATGGAAACTCATATATCTTTTTGTTCTACAGACAGTTTGTCGTATGGACTGTTTGTCGTAAACAGTTTATCATATAGACAGTTTGTTGTATAGACAGTTTGTCATATAGACAGTTTTTTTACAAAAACATACTTAAGTGTGAATGAATCACCACACTTAAGCATTTTCTAAGTAAATGCATCGTCTCCATACGATGCCTAAAAAACCTAAATACCTTTTATATGATACTGGTTTCGTGTGGAAACTCATATATCTTTGTTATGCAGACAGTTTGTCGTATAAACAGTTTATCGTATAGACAGTTTGTCGTCTGGACAATTTGTCGTATATATAGTTTTTATACATGTTGTTTTTATGCAAAAACATACTTAAATGTGATTGAATCAACACACTTAAACATTTTTTAAGTAAATGTCTCGTATGGAGACTAAATACTTTTTATGTGATAATGTTTCGTACGGAAACATATATCTTTTTTGTTATACAGACAGTTTGTTGTGTGAACTGTAAACAGTTTGTCATATAGACAATTTGTCATATGAACAGTTTGTTATATAGACAGTTTTTTGCACCTGCTGCTTTTGTACAAACAAAAAATAAAAATCATACTTAAGTGTGAATGAGTCCACACTTAATCATTTTTTAATTGTCTCGTAAGGAGGCTAAATACTTTTTATGTGATACCTGCATTTCCATTCTGATATTTATCAGTGGTTTTATTTAATTCTTCCAGTTTACAAACCATGTTTTGAGGTTATCGATCTGTTTTTCAATTTTTTCCAGTCTTCCATCCGTTTTTTGTTTCTTCCTATCACTTTTCGTGATCATGAACATGATTTTCTCTTCTTCTCATCTCCTAACATTATAAACTTTTATTCTTATTTAGATTTGGTAATTTTTTATACTTAGAGTACTCAGTACGTGTGAAACGTCAAACACAACGAACAAATATGACTGTACAGGGCCGGCCGTGCGCCGTCCACACAAGCCTAGGCGCCAAATTTCAAACTCTAAAAAGTGTGAAATGTAAGCAATGACGAGCATTACTTCAAATTATCATCGAGAACGAGACGTGTAGTATAATTAAAAATTTATACAGATCACAGACCACTGACTTGGCTCTTTAACTTAAAAGAACCAAATAGTAAATTGATTAGATAGAGACTTAGACTTGAAGAATTCGATTATGACATAATATTCAAAAGGGGAAAACAAAATACAAACGCTGACACACTATCACGAATAAATTCAAATGCAATAGAAACCGAAAATACCTTTAACAAACCAGGTGAAATTTACCAAGACATTTTAGATTATTTACGACATCTATCTGAAAACCCTATCGAAAATACACAACCTTCCACTAGCGGTACACAAAATATAACAACTTCCCGTAAAATTAAAATTTTACAAGATATCCAAATTAGACCCCCTAAATCCCAAATGACGAATCATTCCATTCAACTGCACATTCCAATAGTAATAGTAACAATATAAATAACGGAATACCTATTCTAGACTATATAATCTATAATAAATCAAATCAAATCATTAGTTCAAAAAACCCTTATAATAAATTAGAAATAAAAACTGAAGAATTTGGCTATCATAAAATCCTTCTCGTTAAAATCCCTATTTCAAATAAAAATTTAATCCTTGAACTCTTAAAAAACTACACCTCCGAAAAAAGACATTTTATTTAAATTTTCATACAGACTCGATGTATTTAGATTTTAATGAAATATATTTAGATCACTTCTATGAAAAAGGACTTAAATTAGTAAACTGTACAAAGATGGAAAATTCAATTTTAAACGAAGAAAAAAGAAATATGTTAATAAAACATAAACATGAAGGTAAATGTAATCATCGCGGAAAAAATGAAACACTTGAGAAATTGGAAATAAATTATTACTGGCCCTCTATGAAAACTGTGACTTAGCAAACTATATAAATAATTGTAACGTATGCCAACAATCTAAGTACTTAAGAAAACCACCTTATGTCCCTTTAGTATTAACTGAAACTCTAGGTAAACCCTTCCAATTTTTACTCATCGATGTTTTTAAGTTTGACAACCAAAATTTCTGAACGGTAATAGACGCTTTTTCTAAACTACGACAAGCTATACCAATTCAAATTACTTTTCTTATTACGGCCTTCCCGAAAAAATTACAGTGGGCAATGGTACTGAATTTAAAAACGAAATAGTTAAAGAACTTTTAAAACTACATAAAATTGGAATCCACTTTACACCACCCCATTCCATCATGAATCCAATGCACCTGTAGAAAGATTTCATTCTACCTTAATGGAACATCTAAGAATATTAAGACACACTAATACCACAAATAATGTTGTAATACTAATTAAATATGCTATAATTGCATACAAAAACTCTATACATTCTTCTACAAATTTTACGCCATTAGAATTAACTCTTGGACATACAAATACACGTGACCCTTTTTGTTTAGTTGACTCTTCATTCTATTCTGATTATATAATGAATCACAAAGAAAAAATCAATCATGTTTACAAAAAAGTTAACGAACGACTCGAAACTAATAAGGAAAAAGTACTAGACAAACGTAATCTTAAAGGACCGGAACAATACCAATTTAAAAGCGGACAAACTATTTATAAAATGAATAATAGACGAAATAAAAAATAAAATAAATTTTTAGGCCCTTACATACTGACTGAAATACTAGAAAACAATAAAGCTAAAATAAATCAAATAATAAGATAGAAATTATCCATATAACAGAATTAAAAACTCCCTCTATTATAGATCCTGTTGATGCTTCGTAACAGAAATAATACTACCCAACCTTTACGACCTAAATGATAACCCTGGACTATTACCACTAAAATTAGGAACTACACAAAACATCATCGCCTATTGGTCATTTATACAGATCCTGAGATCTGTAATCAAGACAAAAGCAACCATGTTGAGGAAGCAAACAGACTCTTAGATTCAGTTAATACGTGGTTCTCAGCATATCAACTCCATTTTAATAAGAACAAAACGGAATATATAATTTTCCAATTCGTCATAGACGTCATAGACACAAGAAGTGTCTATGACGGAAATATTAACATTGTTATTAAAAATCACAAATTGAAAAGGGCTAAAGATATAAAATTTCTGGGCATACATCTAGAGCAGGGGTCTCCAAACTACGGCTCGAGGGCCACATACTCGAGAGCTAGCATACTTGAAAACTCCTTTCAGAGAACATATTTTTTATAGCAAATTAAATTTAGTTTACTGAAGTATTCTAATTTTATGTTGAATAATTATTAATATGACAACTACATTGATATGGTCATAGGCTAACTACTCATAACATTGTTGTAGGCTTATTGTTATTGTTTTTGTGATAAGTTGGATAAAGAAACACAGAATTGTAATGAGTAAAGACATGTATAATATGCAGAAAATTTTACTTCAGTATATAATAACTAACAAATTATTGAAATGAATCCAACTACTAACATTTTATACATTTTAAATAAAAACATAACTTATAACAAGCATAATGACATATGAAATACTAATGAGATTTATGTAATTGAGATTTTCCACTGACAATAGTTTGTAGTTGTGGACTAATTTTACTTGTATCAATTATTAAAAGAGATTTAAGATGCTCATCAGTTAATTTAGATCTGTAAACATTTTTCGTGTACTTCATTTTGGAGAAGGTCTTCTCATACAAATAAGTAGTTCCAAAAACAGAAAACAGCCCAAGAGCAAATTTATGCAATTTATCAAATTGTGTCAGTGGAAGACTCTTATAAAATTCCAACAAAAATGAGTTTTGATGTTTGTTCTTAATTATATCACTGCACTGTAGATCAATCATTTCCATTAGAAGTTCCGGGGCTAGGGTTTCAATGTCAGTATCAAAGGGTTTCTGAAAAATCTTAATTTGATTCGCAATGGCATCAAAGGCCGAGAAACGAGTATCAAAATTTATTTTCAAAGCACTCAAAGTTTCGATTGCAAAATCGATAGGAAACTCAGTCTCGGTGGTGTGGCTGAATATTTCACATGTTTTAAAATGTGAAAAACATTTACTTCGTAGTTGTGATTAAAACAGTATCAATTTCTTCCGGAATGATTTGATATTAGTGTATAAATCAGGAAGATGCTGGTTTTCTCCTTGCAATCTCAAATTCAGTTCGTTCACATGTTTTGTCAAATCAACATAGAATGCTAACTTCCACAGCCATGCGTTGTTTTGTAATTCAGTAAGAGGGCGATGCTTTTCATTCAAAAAAATTTCGATCACTGCTCGAAGTTCAAAAAAGCGCTGAAGGACTTTCCCACAACTAAGCCAACGTACGGCAGTATGATAAGGTAAGTCATTTTCTCCAATCTCTTCAATAAATTGTCGGAATTGTCAGTGATTCAGCCCAAAAGATCTGATAAAATTAACAGTTGATATGACTGGTTTCAGAACTTCAGACATATCCAAACATTTTTCGCACAAAGACTGTTGATGAATGATACAATGTAAGACTAATGGTTTTGAACCACCGTCATTTTCTACAGCCTTTGACACAAGAGCGACCACTCCTTTATCTTTCCCGCTCATGTTTTTGCCTCCATCAGTTGTAATACATTTCAAGTTTTTCCATCGAAGGTTCTTTTGATTAATGGCCATTTCAACTCCTTTAAAAATATCTGTACCAGTAGTTGTGCCATGAATACTATACATATCAAGAAGTTCTTCATGCACTTCATAGCTCTTATCTACTCCTCGAATATAAATCAACACCTGAGCAGTATCTGACACATCCGTTGACTCATCCAAGGCCAAAGAAAACCACTCAACATGTCCATTTTTGTCGAACAGTTGATAGGATATATTTTCAGCGATGTTTTCTACCCTTCGAGCCACAGTGTTTGCTGACATACTGACAGTTTTTAATAAATTTATCTTTTCAGGGCACATTTCTTCGGCTACTGCAATTATGCATTCTTTGATCATTTCTCCATCGGTGAATGGTTTTCCACGTTTTGCCACACGAAAGCTGGCACGAGTTGCAGCCTCTTGTTCAGTTTTGAGTTTTGTAAATGAAGATTGCTGCGATTTCAATCCGCGCTTCATAGCTTCGAATTTTTCTGTCTGCAAACTTCCTGTATATTTGATAATTTTGAAAATGTTTTGTTTCATAATGACGTTTAATGCTTTCATTGCAAATCAAACATAGCGCCTTGTTACTCGACTCAATTACGAAATACTGAATGTTCCACTGATCTTTGAATTTTCTGCATTCACTATCAATTTTTTGCTTCTTTTCCATTCTACTAAATCACACACAAAAGCAACAATTCAAATCAAAATACTGTTACAAAGATGTCTAAAACTTAAATACGCACAAACACGTTTTAAGGAGGTACGCACTATTTTATTTCACAACAGTGTCATAGGAACTGACTTGTGGTTGCGCCACTAGCCTTCTTATATATTCCAATTACTGCCATCTAGAAGTGAGTGGAAGTCACCAGAACTTTCTCGAACCAACGAGATTATTCTGTACGTGCTATTAGCGCCATCTGTTAGCGATAGAAGGTACTACCTATTTCCGCTTGTGTCCACCAGATGTCGTGTCACGTTACTCCTCATGGCTCGTACTCTACGACTAATCTAGAAATTACAGATAATGACAGGAAAATTAATAATATGCAGTGTTGACATTTTGCAGCCTTTTTTCAACGTTGCGTACTTTTTCGGATTTTTTTTTTCATCGGTGGACTATATTACTTTTTACCACCGGCAACAATGATAATATGGTTTTGGCTCCGGGACTTACTAGAGTAATCAGTATGGCCCTAAGGCTGGAAAGTTTGGAGACCCTTGATCTAGAGGAACATCTAAGATGGACAACCCATATACAAATCATCAACTCTATACTGCAAAAGAAGGCATTTTTAATCAAACATATACATAAACTGTTAAACAAGGAAGATCTTCGCAGTTGATATTTTGCTGAAGTACAAAGCCTATTAACATATGGAATAATTTTATGGGGTGCTTCTTCGCAAATAGAAGTAATAGCACAAAACACAAAAAAAACACAAAAAAATTTGTGCTGGTAGCACAAAAGAGAATTATCAGGAACCTATTAGGTTTAAAAATTACGGATTCCTGCAAAAAACACTTACAGAACCTAGAAACAGTAGTTAGTTTGTATGTTCTAGAAACGACTGCCTATATACATAAGGTTAAACAAAATTTCCAGAAAAATAAGGACAACCATAATTATAATACGAGAGGGAAAGATCTTTTATACCCCTCAAAAACAAATGTAACCATGTGCAGCAAAGGATTGGAAAACCAAGGAGTGAAGCTATATAACAACCTACCTGATAGCCTGCGCGATGAAAAATCATATAAGAAATTCAAATCAAAAGTGAAAGAATTTCTATTAGTACAAACTCCCTTCTATAATATAAATGATTTTTTTTAATGTAAATTTCAAAACTATTAGCTTTAAGTATTTATTTTAACTTAACCTATAGATATTGTTGTATCTCAAAAGGTAATAAATTAAATTAAATTAAATCCTTGACTTGACAAGTATAACCAATGAATTTTACGTTTTGCAAAGACAAATTCGAAAATTTAGAACTACAGTGAAAAATTTAACAATGTATAAAGAAGAATACTATAACTCATACAATGTTATTGCTAATATAGAAAATACAATAACCAATCAAATTAGACAAGTAAATCCTTCAATAAATAAAAGAACTAAAAAGAGGTATAATTAATGGATTAGGCTCAATAATTAAAATATTAATTGGCAACCTTGACCAAACTGATGCTGAAAAATATGATAAACCTATCTATATCATCTAAAATAACCAAGGAAAATTTAAAACGATTATTAAAGAACAAATCACACTCTTGCAATTAGCTACTAATAAATTTAATAATGAGACTCAAAAATTGGCACACAATCAAATAATATTGGAATCCCGTATTACGCAAGTAGAACAAGAAATAAAAACAAAGCATTCAAGTTATACAGAAATGTACGAATTTATGTTAGTACAGACAGTTCTCTTCCAAATTACAACATCACTACAACTAATTCAGGGAATATTTGAGAAATTGGAAACATCAATTTCTTTTTCAAAATCTAATGTTTCACAACCCATTAATTGAACCCTTAGAATTATTACAAGAACTGAAACTTGTTAACGATCAATTGAGAGAAAACAAATTGCCATTTGAACCCAAATTAGAAAATATATTATTATTCGAAAAGTAATGAAAATTTAAAGTTTCATTAGAGAAAGTCAAATAGTATTCATAATCCAAATTCCAATTGTTGAACCAAATTACAACCAAGTTATAACTTTTATCGTCTATATCCATGCCTACTCCAACAAATGGAAAATACAAAACGATTTTTCCACAAACCAAATACCTATCATCAAATGAACACTACTACATGCCATTTAATGAAAAATGTAATGAAATAAACCCCGAACAACATATATGTCAAGAAATGGAGCATCAAGAGATAACCAAAGAAGCTCCTTGTGAAATACAAATGCTGAAGTTTGTTAAAAATATTTCACTACAGAAAATTGAAAACAACAAATGGTTATTAATCATCCCTAAAGAAATAGTGGCAGAGCAACAGTGCGTAAAAATTAAAGATAGTTTCCCAATTAACGGAGCATACATGTTAGAACTAAACCCATATTGTGAAATTAATATTGGAAGTTTATCAAATCGTATCAAAATTCAATCGGACTCGAATCGGATATAGGCGTAAAATCAGCTGTGAAACTAGGTATGAAAACGTACCTCGTGGAACTCATCAATGCAAATGAAAAAATGAAATTCATGAAAAATAAAAATAAATTATGTAACTATGAGGAAGGAAAAGTATACATTAATGATGATATGTCAAGAAAAGAAAGAGAGATACAAGGAAAAATTAGGAAAGCTGCCCAAGAAGAAGCGAAGAAGGGGAAGAAAACTAAAATAGGATACCAGAAAGTATTTATTGATGACCAAGAATGGAAATGGTGTCAAGATGAAGAAAGGCTAGTACTAGTAAAGAAGGCAGAAGATAATACTTCAAAAAACGATTAACAGAAATTAACGATAAAGGAAATACGGCAACGACACGGCATGTAAATGGTTTACGAGGAATAAATTTGGCAACATGGAACATTAGAGGACTAAATGGAAAAGAAAAAGAACTAATTGAGGAATTTAAAGAAAGAGATATAAACATCTTAGCAATTACAGAAACTAAAGATAAGGGAAAAAAGGTCACAGAGCTAGAGGAAGGTCATATGATGATCCTAAGCGGCGTCACGTATGAAGTTAGAGCAAAAGGAGGAGTTGGGTGTATAATACACAAAAATGAAATCAAGTACTTAAAAAAATGGGAATGCATATCTGGAAGAATAATGAAAATTGAATTAGAAATAGAAAGAAACACCAGACTACATCTGGTAATTCTGTATGGCCCAAATGATAACGATAAAGCAGAAACTAAAGACAAATTTTGAGAAGAAGCATCAGAAATAGTGGAAAATTGCAACGGAAAACTTGTGGTGCTAGGAGACTTAAACGGTAGAGTCGGCATAAAAGATGAAAGGACAAGTGATGTAATAGGACAGTTTGGAGAAAAAACGAGAAACAACAATGGACACAGAATTATTGATTTATGTGAACAAAATAACCTATTAGTAATGAACTCATTCTTTAAACACAAAGACCCCCATAAATACACAAGAGAGGTCCCAAGCAGAGGGGAAAAATCCATAATAGACTATGTTCTCATAAATAGGAACTCTAGGCGGGAAATAAGGGATGTTAGAGTTATAAGAGGATCCGAGATAAATAGTGATCATTATCTACTAAAAGCGAAAACGACAATAAGCTGTCAGAGAGCGGGAAATAATAAGAACAAAATAGAACTGCGAAACAACAATAGTAAGGAGACGATAAAAAACTACAGACTAATGATAAGAGAAGTGGCGAACAATTATGCAAAGAAAGTTGAGGAAATGTTAGATAAGACAAGAACTAATAAATATTGTAATGTGGAGGAAGCATGGGAAACATTCAGAAACACCCTAATTAGCGCAGCAAAAGAAACATGTGGAACCACGAAAATAAATAGAAACAAAAAGCAAACGGCTTGGTGGAACGACAATGTTAAAAAGGAAGTTAAACTAAAGAAATAGAAATGGAAAATATACCTACGTAAAGGAGATAGTACCACTTACCAAGATTATAAAAGACAGAGAGACACAGTCAAAAAGATAGTATTAGAAGCAAAAAGAGAAACCTGGGAAGAGTTTGGACGAAAAATCGAAGCTGACTTCCATACAAACCAAAAGCTATTTTACAAAACTCTGAAAAACATAAGATCTGGGAAGAAGAATGAAGGAAGGATGAAAATGAAGCAATATTAACGGAGGAAGAAGACATAATAGAAAGATGGAGAAGATACTTTGAAAATCTACCGAACAAAGAAAGTATTGTGAAAGTAACAACAAAAAGAGCACATAAAATTAGAAGAGGTTAAGAATTCCATAAATAGACTCAAAAGAAGTAAGGCTGCTGGGCATGATAATATAACAGAAGAAATGCTGAAAATTATGGGCGAAAAAGGAGATCAGTTATTATCAAAAATATGCAATATGGCTTGGGAGGAAGGCAGAGTACCAAAAGACTGGGAGATAGGGGTCATTGTGAAAAAATATAAGAAAGGAGACAGAAGAGACTGTAACAACTACCGAGGAATCACCCTGCTAAGCATAGCATCGAAAGTGTACGAGAGAATATTAGAAACAAAACTGAGTCGGGAACTAGAGCCACAGCTAGAAGAGTCACAGAGTGGTTTCAGGAAAGGCAGAAGTATATAGGATCATATATTTACGATTAAACAGATGATGGAAAGAATAAGCAATACAGACGATGAAATATATCAAGCATTCCTTGACCTGGAAAAGGCATTCGACAGAATATCAAGATCAATTTTAGAAGAAACCCTGATCAAAATGAAAATTAACATAAAACTAATAAGAGCAATAATGGGCATGTACAAAAATAGTAGAAATATTGTTAGAACAGACAACATGCAATCACGCGAGTTTACGGTAAACGAGGGTGTACGGCAAGGAGGCGTTTTGAGTCCAACTTTATTCAACCTAGTTATGGACGAAGTAATGAAAGAAACGAGGAAACGAACGTTTTCATTTGGTGTGCGATATAGAAACCTAGAACCAATCCGTATAAGGGAATGTGCGTTCGCCGACGACCTTGTTATATTCGCGAGAAATGAAGCTGAACTGAGGAGAAACTTGGAGATATGGAACGAGAAATTAGCAGAGAAGAACCTCAAGATAAACGAAGAGAAAACAAAAATCATGGTTAGTGGGAAACCAGATACAAAAGTAAACATTGAGCTAAATGGAAAGGTATTAGAACAAGTTGACACCTTTAAATATCTGGGAGTACGTCTAGATAGCAAGGGACACCATGAAATAGAAATTAATGACAGAATAGAGAGTTCAGCAAGGGTGTACCACAGCCTCAGAAATAGTTTCCTGGGAAAGAAAGAAGTTTCGCTAAAAGCAAAAATGAGTATATACAGAGCTGTATTCGTACCTATACTAACATTTGGCTGCGAAAGCTGGGTGTTAACGAAGAGACTAAAGAGCAAGATCCAAAGTATAGAGATGAAATACCTAAGAAGAGGGTTAGGAGTCACAAGGCGAGATCGCATAAGAAATGACACCATCAGAGAACAGTTAAATGTGCAACCAGTAGCAAAGCGAATCGAGAACTGCCAACTGAGATGGTATGGACACCTCAAGCGAATGGAGGACAAAAGACCAGTCAAGAGAGTATGGGAAGCTAAAGGTCAAAAAAAGAAAAGTAGAGGAAGACCAAAGACAACATGGAATCGTAACATAGAGAAAATAGTAGAGGACAGAGGACTCACAATGGTGGAAGCATCAAAAATGGCAAAAGGAAAAAGGGAGTGGAAAAAGTTCATATATAGCGAAAAATAATGTATTGTAAAGTGTATATAATGTATTGCAAAGATTAAATGTAGGAATTAGGATATGAAATGTAACACCTTACACCTTAGGGTACACAAGGTTACTGATTATATATATGTATATATATATATATATATATATATATATATATATATATATATATATATATATATATATATATATATATATACATATATATCAAAATTCAAAACCAAATTACCGAGTTAAAAATTCCGAAATTAAACTTTGAAAATCAACTTAAAATAAATAACCAATTGCAAATAAAACCCATAGAACTCTAATCTATAAATTTCAACGATATTAACAACTTCCAACATATTCTAGACCAGGGGTCTCCAAACTTTCCAGCCTTAGGGCCATACTGATTACTCCAGTAAGTTCCGAGGGCCAAAACCATATTATCATTGTTGCCGGTGGTAAAAAATGAAATAGTCCACTGATCCACGGAAAAAAGTCCGAAAAAGTACGCAACGTTTAAAAAAGGCTGCAAATCGGACTAAAGTCCGCAAAACGGCAACACTGCATATTATTAATTTTCCTGTCATTATCTGTAATTTCTAGATTAGTTGTAGAGTACGAGCCATGAGGAGTAACGTGACACGACATCTGGTGGACACAAGCGGAAATAGGTAGTACCTTCTATCGCTAACAGATGGCGCTAATAGCACGTACAGAATAATCTCGTTGGTTCGAGAAAGTTCTGGTGTCTTCCACTCACTTCTAGATGGCAGTAATTGGAATATATAAGAAGGCTAGTGGCGCAACCACAAGTCAGTTCCTATGACACTGTTGTGAAATAAAATAGTGCGTACCTCCTTAAAACGTGTTTGTGCGTGTTTAAGTTTAAGACATCTTTGTAACAGTATTTTGATTTGAATTGTTGCGTGAATTGTTGTGTGATTTAATAGTATGGAAAAGAAGCGAAAAATTGATTTTAAATGCAGAAAATTCAAAGATCAGTGGAACATTCAGTATTTCGTAATTGAGTCCAGCAACAAGGCGCTATGTCTGATTTGCAATAAACGCATAGCCGTTCTCAAGGAATATTACATTAAACGTCATTATGAAACAAAACATTTTCAAAATTACCCAAAATATACAGGAAGTTTGCGGACAGGAAAATCCGAAGCTATGAAGCGCGGATTGAAATCGCAGCAATCTTCATTTACAAAACTCAAAACTGAACAAGAGGCTGCAACTCGTGCCAGCTTTCGTGTGGCTCTTGAAATTGCAAAACGTGGAAAACCATTCACCGATGGAGAAATGATCAAAGAATGCATAATTGCAGTAGCCGAAGAAATGTGCCCTGAAAAGGTGAATTTATTAAAAACTGTAAGTATGTCAAAAAACATGGCTGAAAATATATCCTCTCAACTGTTCCACAAAAATAGACATGTTGAGTGGTTTTCTTTGGCCTTGTATGAGTCAACGGATGTGTCAGATACTGCTCAGGTGTTGATTTATATTCGAGGAGTAGATAAAAGCTATGAAGTGCATGAAGAACTTCTTGATATGTATAGTATTCATGGCACAACTACTGGTACAGATATTTTTAAAGGAGGTGAAATGGCCATTAATCAAAAGAACCTTCGATGGAAAAACTTGAAATGTATTACAACTTATGGAGGCAAAAACATGAGTGGGAAAGATAAAGGAGTGGTCGCTCTTGTGTCAAAGGCTGTAGAAAATGACGGTGGTTCAAAACCATTAGTCTTACATTGTATCATTCATCAACAGTCTTTGTGCGAAAAATGTTTGGATATGTCTGAAGTTCTGAAACCAGTCATATAACTGTTAATTTTATCAGATCTTTTGGGCTGAATCACCGACAATTCCGACAATTTATTGAAGAGATTGGAGAAAATGACTTACCTTATCATACTGCCGTACGTTGGCTTAGTTGTGGGAAAGTCCTTCAGTGCTTTTTTGAACTTCGAGCAGTGATCGAATTTTTTTTGAATGAGTTCATCTTACTGAATTACAAAACAACGCATGGCTGTGGAAGTTAGCATTCTATGTTGATTTGACAAAACATGTGAACGAACTAAATTTGAGATTGCAAGGAGAAAACCAGCATCTTCCTGATTTATACACTAATATCAAATCATTCCGGAAGAAATTGATAATGTTTCAATCACAACTACGAAGTAAATGTTTTCCACACTTTAAAATATGAGAATTCTTCAGCCACACCACTGAGACTTTGTTTCCTATCGATTTTGCAATCGAAACTTTGAGTGCTTTGAAAATAAATTTTGATACTCGTTTCTCGGACTTTGATGCCATTGCGAATCAAATTAAGATTTTTCAGAATCCTTTTGATACAGACATTGAAACCCTAGCCCCGGAACTTCAAATGGAAATGATTGATCTACAGTGCAGTGATATAATTAAGAACAAATATCAAAACTCATCTTTGTTGGAATTTTATAAGAGTCTTCCACTGACACAATTTGATAATTTGCATAAATTTGCTCGTGGGCTGTTTTCTGTTTTTGGTACTACTTATTTGTGTGAGAAGACCTTCTCCAAAATGAAGTACACAAAAAATGTTTACAGATCTAAATTAAATGATGAGCAACTTAAATCTCTTTTAATATTTGGTACAAGTAAAATTAGTCCACAACTACAAACTATTGTCTGTGGAAAATCTCAATTACATAAATCTCATTAGTATTTCATATGTCATTATGCTTTTTATAAGTTATGTTTTTATTTAAAATGTATAAAATGTTAGTTGGATTCATTTCAATAATTTGTTAGTTATTATATACTGAAGTTAAATTTTCTGCATATTATACATGTCTTTACTCATCACAATTCTGTGTTTCTTTATCCAACTTATCACAAAAACAATAACAATAAGCCTACAACAATGTTATGAGTAGTTAGCCCATGACCATATCAATGTAGATGTCATATTAATAATTATTCAACATAAAATTAGAATACTTCAGTAAACTAAATTTAATTTGCTATAAAAAATATGTTCTCTAAAATGAGTTTTCAAGTATGCTAGCTCTCCGCGGGCCGGATGTGGCCCTCGGGCCGTAGTTTGGAGACCCCTGTTCTAGACTTACAAAGTAAAGAACTTGATAAAATTACTGGAAAACAACTCGAGTTATCAAGAAAGAAAATTCCAAGACCATGGACATCATCATCTAATCTCGCACCTGCTACACTAGATGCTCGAACTTATCCCCGGAGGAGTTATGGAAGCTACGCAAGGACAACACTAAGTCTGCATCTGCAAAAGTGCTGAAACCAACATTTTAACTTACCTTTCGTATATAAAGATATACGGAGCGAAAATACATTCATTATAATTATAATTATTAATTAAGTTGAAACCATTATATAATTATTTTCATTCATTTTGTTAGTTTTAAGTGAATGTTCCTGAATAAATTTTTGAAGCTTTTTTAAAACTTATTCGAGTGCTGAGAACCCAAAACTCGCGTGTCTCCCACTCTCCTCGCATACGCATTCTTATGGTCCACACATAATTAGAGGAAACAAATGTAATTAGACAAACAGAATTAGACAAACTAAACTATTGTAGATAAACAGGGATGGACAAACATGACTAGACTTAGATTGTAGGTTTGATTGTAAATTTCGACCTTTACAGATCTATTCCGACTGTACATATGCAAATCAATATACGATTGAGGAAGCGGTATTTTAGATTATTTTAAATATCCTATCATGCATATTTACGCATTAAAGTAGGGACACTTTTAATACCGCAGTTTCTCAAAGAGTTAGTGCTCAGCTCACACTGAACCTAGTAAGATTGTGTTTAGATTAATCAACAAAGTTGTTGATTGAGACAGAAGCAATCGAAAATAGATCAAATCTATCGCTGATAACTAGCGAAAAGATCTTTAATCATGTTCGTTTTGTAAAGGGTAATGAGATAGATTAACATTAAATTACATTTAAATTTATCGCCGATTGCTGGCGGAAATCGAGTTATGAAACAAAACAGCTTTAGAATTGATACAAAAAAAATGCTTGATAAGATAAAGTTTGTAAATGGTCAATTGTTTGGTCCGTCTTGGTTTATCGCAATATTATAACTGATTGATACGGAACTGCAACAAAAAATCCATTGTTTTGCAAACAACAAACTTAAACACTTGGTTGAAGTAAACGGATAATTAATTATTGTGATATGTTTAAAGGTGAAACAGCTGTGACTCCTTAATTTGCCATGTTCTCCGTAATACGGTCTCAATAAAAGTTTGAAATATTTGCTTGCTTTCGAATTTTGCGAGTTTTTCTGTGCAAAGCATTGCACCACGATGTTGTTAGCGAAACTTACGTTTGTTTTCTACCTGCAGACAATACTGGTAAGTGAGATTCTATGACATCATAATGCACGACTAAACAACGCCCGACTAAACAACGTATCGAAAACATCACAGTGACATTACAAAGCACTAAGAAAACAACACCCTACGAAAACATCACACCTTAAATTATTACGCCAAGAATTAAAAGAGGACAAAATACACTTCGAAAATATTACAGCAACATATTAACACGTGGGAAATATAACACTAGAATATCATCACATCCTAATCATTAGTATCACCACGGAGATTAACATGCGATATTTTGGAAGCGTTAGTTTTTATAGAACGTTTTATATCGGTATGAATTTTTTATCGCGTTGTTTAGTCGCGCGTTGTTTTATCAGGACACCGATAAGCGTATAACTCTATTTTTATTTCATATTAATCGCCTAATATAGCGATTCTTAACCGGCGAAGCGCCAAATTTGGAAGATTCTTATTAATTTCAAAATATTTAAAAATCAAGAATGGTTAAGAACCATTGGCCCAGTCAGACAGGACTAGACAGACAAGACTTCTTCTTCTTCTAGTGCCTATTCGTTTCGAATATTGGCGACCATCCTGGCTATGATGATCTTATTGACTGCTGCTTTAAACAGTTATGTGATTGTTTTGGAATACCATGTCCTTAGGTTATTGAGCCATGATATCCTTCTTCTTCCGGACCCTCTCTTTACAAACAATTTACCTTGGAGGATGGATTTTAAAAGTTTGTATTTGGCGTCATTTCTCATTATATGCCCGAGATATTCCAGTTTCCTTCTCTTAATCGTGTTCATCATGTCTTTTTCCTTCCCCATTCTTTCCAGTATTGTTTCGTTGGTCACTCTATCTACCGATGATATTCTAAGGATCCTTCTGTATAGCCACATCTCCAAGGCTTCGAGTTTCTTTTGTGTTGCTTCGGTCAATGTCCATGATTCCATGCCATAGTACAATATGGAGAACACATAGCAGCGCAGGATTTTTACTATGATATCTAATTTGAGGTTGTGGCTTTTGAACAGATTAGACATTTTGATGAAGGCCTCTTGTTTTTTCTATTCTACATCTGACTTTTGTGAGTGGTCCCACTGTTCGTTTACTAAGGTTTCCAGGATAAGTATAAGATCCCTAGATAAGTTTGTATACCCGTTTTATTGGTATATTTTTAATAAATAGTTATCAGTTTTCCTTCTTCTCTTTACTTATGACCAAAAATTTTGTTTTCTTGATGTTCATTTTTAACCCATATCGTTCACTTACTTCATTCACTTTGTTCATTAGCTGTTGTGGACCTTCTATACTATCTGCAAATATGACGGTACCATTTGCATATCGGATATTATTCAGTCGTTCACCGTTTACAAGAATTCCATTCTCATCGTTTTCCAAAGCCTCTCTAAATATTTCTTCTTAATACAGATTGAACATCAGAGGGGAGATGATACACACGGAATTGTGGCCTAGAAATAAATGTGTAAAACGATTAGTTTAACACTACGTAGAGGTAGAAAAAATAAAATCTTACTCTACCTTAACATTCAATCCCTTCAGAGCAAAATTACACAACTAGAACTCTATTTGCAGAAAACAAAATCACAATTTATTTGCCTAACGGAAACCTGGTTGACAAACGATAAACTTTTTCTTATTAATTTTTATATTCGTTACGGCCAACTATGCACCACGATTGACAGTTTTTACATTATTTTTGTCCTCATTCTCTGCCAATATCTCTTTTTCCTCTCTCCCACTTCCTTCTTCTGTTCCTCCGTGGAAGATCTTCCTTTTTTCACTGACAATTCCCCTGTCTCCTGGAAACCTGCAAACTCCTTAATTAGTCGCCTAAATCCCTTTCTGTCATTATGTCTTCTTTTTTCACCCCCATCCGATCCAAGTCCAATCTCACTTCCCGAAACCATTTAGGCTCCGTCTTCCTCTTCCTGAAGAGTTCAAAAATCCTCTTTGTCAGTCTAATACTGTTCATCCTCACCATGTGCCCATAAAACTGTATTCTCCTTTTCCTCATTAGGGCTACAATTTCTTCTGTCTTCAAGTATAGTTCTTTGTTAGCTTTTAGTCTTCTCTCTCCATCCTTGATATTTGGGCCTAGGATTTTTCGGAGCATTTTCCTTTCCTTCCTCCGGATGTCTTCGAGGCGACCCTTCCCAATCATGTCTAGTGTTTCTGCAGCATATAGACATTCAGGTCTGACAACAGTATCTAGAAGTCGGAACTTAGACCCAAAGGATAGACCCTTTTTGTTCTATGTATCCTTCTTAAGTTGATAAGCCATTTCCATTCTTCTCGCCCGTTCTTTGAAGACATCCTTATCCGACCAACTCTCCTGTATTTTTTGTCGCAAATACTTAAAACACTTAACTCGCTTTATCTTAGCTTCTATCAACTCCAAGTGGAGAGGAGCGTCTTTTATGTTGGTTATGAAGACAGTCTTCTCAAAAGAAATTTAAAGCCCAGTCTTCTTGGCTATCATCTGGAGCTCTTCAGTTATTTTTATCGCTGCTTCAACACCGGTAGTGAGTATCACAACACCGTCGGCGAATGCCAAACAATCCGTTCTTATACTTTCTTTGCCTCTCCCTGACCTGAAAGCCTCTTTATCCGAAATTCCTTTGTCCATTCTCGAATAACTTTTTCTAAGACGTAGTTGAATAATTATGGCGAAAGCCCGCCGCCTTGTCGTACGCCTGTTTTTATTTCGAAAGGCTCTGACAACTCCCCCCGGAACTTGATTTTGGAGAAAGTATTGCTAATCGCCTGTTGAATTAGTTTCATCGTCCTGTTGTCCACTCCAAATTCCTCGAGATTTGCCAATAAGGTTTATCGGTCAATGGAGTCATAGGCCTTCCGGAAGTCCACAAAGACGGCGACATATTTATTCTGTCCCAACATCTTGTACTTGAACTATTCCGCAAGTTGAAGATTTGATCCGCGCAAGATCTCCCTTTCCGAAAACCTGCCTGGTATTCAGCCAATTCCGAATCCAATAACCCTCCATTGTTGACAGTAACGCTTCCGATAAAATCTTGTAAGGAACTGAAACAAGAGAGATCCCTCTATAATTATTAACGTCCACATTGTCACCCTTCTAATGAAGGGGATGGATCAAAGCCATTTGCCGGTCAGCAGGAATCCTCTCAGTTATCCATATGTTCTCAAGTAACCGAGTGCAAAATTTTACAACTTCCGCAGATCCCAGTTGTAGGAGTTCAGCGACGATACCATCTTCACCAGCAGCTTTGTTTGCCTTAAGTCCTTGAATAATCCGGAAAATATCGTCTTCGTCAGGAAGAAATAAAGTGGAAGATGATACTTCTGGTGGTTCCATTTTTAGGTTTTCTTGCGGACCATCACAGTTAAGTAATGAGTCGAAATATCTGGCAAAAATGTCACAGTTTTGTTTATCGGTTATTCCTATCCTCCCTTCTTCATTCTTGAAGTACATTCCTGGTGCCTGTTAACCCCGTAACCGTGATTGGAACGTCCGATAAAAGTTCCGTGTATCGTTCATTTGGAAATCTAGTTCTTCGGAAAGTCCCGGCTTTATGTTTCGTCTGATTTCGGAAGATTAACAGCAAGATCATCATCTTGTTTCATTGGGCTCCATTTCTTCAATGCCTGTTTCCGACGTCTCAGTACGTCTGCATTCCACCAATTTTGTCTTATTCGCTTTGTCTGAGAAATCGTTCTTCCAGCAGCGCCTTACATCCCAATTTCTTGACGCAAGGCACTTCAGTTCAACTCTGTAACTTTCCCTTTCCGCATTATTGGATTTTAATTTTCCGACATCATATCGAGGGATATTTTGTCTCTTATATAAATAATTATAAATTTATTGATCATTTTTATAGGGAACATACTATTGGAGGAGGGGTAGCTTAATTTTTGTAGGGAACATTCCACTGGAGGAGGGGTTTGCCCTTGCTGCCCAAACACTAGAAATCAATAGCAGATCAATAGAGAGGCATATCGAAAACAACACACCTTAAATTATCACGTCAAAAACTAAAAGAGGACGAAATACACGTCGAAAAAATCTTACATCAATGACCAATAAACCAATGAGATACTATTTGATGAAATTTCATTGAAAATGAAGCAACTAACTAACGAACCAATATAACTAATTGTTTAATCAGTAATATTGAACTCATTTTAGGTCCTTGCAGCAGACATAAAACGATTTATAGTCGACGTAGACTCAGGCATCGACGACTACCACGCCTTAGTTCTAATGATCCACGCGGACAATCAAGGCTTGATCAAACTGGAAGGCATCGTTTGTACCAAAGGAAACGCAGAAACATTCAATGTATACAATAATGTCTTCAGATTGCTAGAAACTGCTCACCGTACAGACGTAAGTTGACACATTGTCATTTTAGTCCTGCCCTAGTCCGATAATTTTAGATTCCCGTTTACATTGGGACACTCAACGAGATACTCCCCAAAAGGGTCCGCACCGTTCAATTGTTCGGCGAAGACGGTTTTGCCGATCTAACTTTCAAGAAAAAGGACAGCTATACCAATACGTTCGGGTCGCCGATCGAAATGGACTTGCTGCTCTATAATAATCCCAAGCAGATCTCTGTCATGATTCTCGGCCCCTGCACGTCCTTCGCCTTTAAAATGCGGATGTACTACTATTATGCGAGTAATGTGAAAGAATTCTTCATCAGGGGCGGAAATAACAAAGGTAAAGACTTGTTGGACTTGTTGGTGTGTAAGATGATCGCTATTTTTGGTTTCAGTTATGGAACCTGAATTTAATTTTTTGGCCGATCCCGAAGCCGCTTTTTTGATTTTAACAGATGCACAGTGTCCACTCACCTTATTCACTTGGCAAGCCTGCAATCAAGATCCCATTACATTTGTAAGTTTTCTGACAATAAAAACAAGACTAGCTAAGACCAGACCCAAGACATTAAACATTATTCTTTTAGAGTTGGCGTTTTGGACTGAAAGATATATCCAATCCAGTTTGGGACTTAGTGGAACGAGCCGAAACCAAACTTTACGCGGACAAACCGCCGACGGATACATGGTTGTCTTGCGATTCCATGACCGCACTTTCCGCCATTTATCCAGACGCAATAACGAAACAGAGTACTCATTACGCAACGGTTTCTATACTTGAAGACCGGGGTTTGTTAATAATCGAAGACGAGGCTAACAAAACAAATGCGAATATAATCGAAAGCATTGACGTGGAATTGTTCAAAAAAGTTTTCGTCGATTCTTTTGTTGGCATTTGCAAAGATAGGGATTGTACGGATGTATCTTCTCCGCAAGATGAATAATTCTTATGGATTTAAAAAAATATATAAGTCATTTGGGGCCTTATTAAATATTGTTTTTGTTAACCCATTGAGTACCTGCCCCATACGCGATTTATTCGCTTTATCTCTCTTACCTTATCTCCTAACGCTTATTACCAGTTGAACCCCAAACGCTAATTTGTTATGCAATATATACATACCTAATCTACATATTAATACTTTTTTATTTAAACATTCCTATTTCGAAATGCAGATAAAAGCAATTCAGGGTGCCGCAGCCGTTGCCGTTCGCTAATTTCATTTGCTTACGAATTTCTCGGTTCTCTTGCACCAGCACAGCACCAGCAGTTTTAATACTAATCTAGACTGAACTAAACATGTTTGAAGGAGTATAGGGTAGATTAAGCATAGCTAAACAATACTAAACTATACTACACTAAAGGAGAGAGAGAAAAACTAACTAATTGAATGCAATGATTTTTCTAGTCTAGTTCTTTTAATAGTCAGGCTAATAGTCAGACGGACAGATTACGAGTTTTCTTAAGATTTCACCTAATCTAGTTCAGGAATTATTAATCTAGTTCAGGAATAATTCATATGGACGAACAAACTTTAGTTTAGTTTATTTGATAGTCAATGTAATAGACAGACTAGTCTAGTTCAAGAATTACAGTCTAAAATGTGTCAAACTTCCAAAACTTCAAACTTCAAAGTTCCACCTAAATTTAAAAAAGCATTATAACAGGATACAGAGAAAGTATACAGCAACAGTAAACAAGGAAAAAAGAAAATATTTCGAAAAATGAATAAAGAATAGTAAAAACATAATGAAAACAACATGGGATGTGATGAAGCAGAAAACCGAAATAAATGATAAAAATCACGAACAATCCACGACCTGCGAGACATTAGATAAAGAAACACCCCGGGAAAATATTAACAATTACTACGCCGAAAGAGCTAGTACTTTAATAAAACAAATACCAAACAGGGAATATAAAGACAACATATCAAATGTACTAAATATTCCGTTTTTGCAGTATGTTATTGTATATGTATATTTATTGTATATGTATATCTATGTTAATTTAAACACGAGGTTATTGTAAGACCAGCAAGAGAAGAAATTGAAGAAATTGAAGCAGATCTCTATCCTGATTCTCGGCCCCTGCTCGACCATCGCCTTTAAAATGCATATTCTCGACTATTATCCGAGTTATGTGAAAGAAATCTTCATGAGGGGCGGAAATTACAAAGGTGAAAACTTGTTCGACTTGTTGGTGGGTAAGATGGTCGATAGTTTTGGTTTCAGTTGAGGAACCTGAATTTAATTTTAAGGCCGATCCTGAAGTCTGAAGATTTATTATTTTAGCAAGCGCACAGTGTCCACGCACCATTTTCACTTGGCAAGCCTGCACTCAAGATCCATTTGTAAGTTATTTGTAAGTTTTAGATACATTTGTAAGTTTACTGATAATAAAAACAAGACTAGCTAAGACCAGACCAAAGACATTAAACATTATTCTTTTAGAGTTGGCGTTTTGGACTAAAAGATATATCCAATCCAGTTTGGGACTTAGTAGAACGAGCCGAAACTAAACTTTACGCGGACAAATCGCCGACGGATACATGGTTGTCTTGCGATTCCATGACCGCACTTTCCGCCATTTATCCAGACGCAATAACGAAACAGAGTACTCATTACGCAATGGTTTCTACATTTGAAGACCGGGTTTTGTTAATAATCAAAGACGAGGCTAACAAAACAAATGCAAATATAATCGAAAGCATTGACGTGGAATTGTTCAAAAAAGTTTTCGTCGATTCTTTTGTCGGCATTTGCAAAGATAGGGATTGTACGGATGTACCTTATCCGTAATTCTTATGGATTTAGAAAAATAAATTAGTCATTTGGAACCTCATTAAATATTGTTTTTGTTAACCCATTGAGTACTTACTTGTACCATACGCGATTTATTCGCTTTATCTTGCTTACCTTATCTCCTAACGCTTATTGCCAATTTAACCCCAAACGTCAATTTGTTATGCAATATATACATACTTAATCTACATATTAATACTTTTTTTTTTATTTAAACAAGAAATAGGAATGCAGATAAAAGTAATTCTGGGTGCCGCAGCCAATTCCCCCTCGCTGTTGCCGTTCGCTAATTTCATTTGCTTACAAATTTCCCGGTTCTCTTGCAACAGCACCAGCAGTTTTAATACTAACCTAGACTAGACTAAACATGTTTGAAGGAGTATAGTGTAGATTTAGCATAACTAAACAATACTAAACTATACTACACTAAACGAGAGGACTAAGCATAATTAAACAATAGAACAACAACAACTAAACTAGAAACAGACTAAAATGTCAAACTTGACTAACTAATTGAATGCAATGATTTTTCTAGACTAGTTCTTTTAATAGTCAGGGTAATAGTCAGACGGACAGATTACGAGTTTTCTTAAGATTTCAGCTAATGTAGTTCAGGAATTATTAATCTAGTTCAGGAATAATTCATATGGACGAACGAACTTTAGTTTAGTTTATTTGATAGACAACGTAATAGACAGACTAGTCTAGTTCAAGAATTACAGACTAAAATGTGTCAAAATTCCAAAACTTCAAACTTCAAAGTAAAAAAAGCATTATAACAGGATACAGAGAAAATATACAGCAACATTAAACAAGGGAAAAAGAAAATATTTCGAAAAATGAATAAAGAATAGTAAAAACATAATGAAAACAACATGGGATGTGATAAAGCAAAAAACCGAAATAAATGATAAAAATGACGAACAATCCACGACCTACGGGACATTAGATAAAGAAACATCCCGGGAAACTATTAACAATTTCTAAAATAGAAGAAGTGAGAAGGATGTTAGAAGAAAAATTGTGAAGAATATCTGGACGGAAGAAGCAATAGAAAATTATAGAACAAGACTTAGGGAGGCTAGATACGAAGAGGAAGGGATAAACGAAAAAGTGAAAGAACTGGGTGATCACGTAAAAAATGCAACAGAAAAAAAAGTGATAGAGACAAGAGTGAAGGTGGGGGCTTGGAAAAACGAGTGGTGGGATAAAGAATGCAGGGAAGGGAAGCAATCAGTAAGAAAGAAATTAAGAAATTGGAAAAGAGGAAAAGCAAGTAACGAGGATTACAAGAGAGCACGCAAGAGGTACAAATTAGTATGCAAGGAGAAGAAGCAAAAGAAATGGATGGAAGAAGAACTAAAGATGAAAGGCATAAAGACGGAAGAAGAGGTATGGAAATACATAAATAGGGAAAGAAAGAAAAAAGTAGAAAGAGTGAGTAATAGAATTACTATGGAGGAATGGAGAAAGTACTTCAGTCAGCTGCTGGGTGGTGACGAAATCAGACAGGAAAAGAAAAAGAGTCAACACAGGGTGGGAGAAATAGAAGAGATAACAAGAGAAGAATTAGAACAACAACTGAGTAAACTGAAAAAGAAAAAGGCACCGGGGAGGGACGGTATACAGAATGAATCGTGGATATATGGAACTGAAAGGGAAGCTGACAGGCTGTTGGAGATAATGAATGGAGTGTGGAAGGGAGAGGGCTTCCCACAGGAGTGGAAAGAGGGGATAATATGCCCCATATATAAGAAAGGAGAAAGGGAAACAGCAAGCAATTACAGGGGGATCACCATGCTCAATACAGCATATAAGATATATGCAATGATTGTAGAAGAGAGATTGACGAAGGAATTGAAGGAGCGAGGTGTGATACCAGACGGACAGGCGGGATTTAGGAAAGGGAGAGGGACCATGGATAATGTATACATCTTGAATCACATAGTAGGGAATGAGATAAAAAAGAAGGGCGGCAGGATGTATGCATTATTTGTGGACCTGAAGGCGGCCTTTGATAATGTAGCAAGAGAGGCACTGTGGGAATGCCTGAGAAAGAAGAGGATAAAGGAACATCTGATAGCAAAATTAGAAGAGATTTATGAAGAAACAATAAGTAGAGTGAGAGTTGGGGAAAGGGTGAGCGAAGGTTTTAATACGCATAAGGGAGTGAGACAAGGCTGCCCACTAAGCCCCAGCCTGTTTGCAGCATTTATTGGAGACATAGAGGAGATGTTCAGCAAGGCGCAGACGGGTGGGGTCGTGGTGGGCAAAGAAAAAGTGTGGTCCCTAGCCTACGCGGATGATTTGGTGGTGCTAGCGAGAGACGAGAAAGGGATGAAAGAAATGATAAGAAACATGGAGAAATATATGAGGAGGAAAAAGCTGACAGTGAATGTGGAGAAGTCCAAGATGATGGTGTTTAGAAAAGGGGGTGGCAGGAGAAGAGTAATTGAGTGGAGATGGGAGAAGGAGAAAATTGAAGAAGTAAAAGAATTTAAATACCTAGGGTACGTGTTTAATGAGAGAAATACTGAAACAGCACACGTGAGAGAGTTAGTAAAGAAAGCCAATAAAATACTAGGAGTGGTATGGGGAATAGGAGAGAGAAAACTTGGACACGACTATAGAAGGAGGGTGATGATGTTTGATAGCCTGGTGAAAAGTGTGATGATGTATGGAGCGGAAATATGGGGGTGGAGAGAGCAAGAAGGACTGGAAAGGGTGCAAGAAAAATATTTGAAATGGGTGCTAGGACTAGGTAGAGAGACCCCGGGGTATATAGTGATGGAGGAAACAAAGAGAGATGGAATAAGAATAGAAGCAGGAAAGAGAGCAATAAGTTTTGAGGAGAGGGTGATAGAGAGAGGAGAGTGCAGAATTCTGCAAGAGTGCCTCAAAGAAAAAAGAAAAGTAATAGGAAAGGGGGTGTGGAAAGAGAGGGAAGCATATCTAGAAAGAAACGGGTATGCAGGAGCGGAGATAGAAAGAATGCGAGAGAGAGGTAGAGTAATGACAGAGGAATTGGTCCAGAGAGATAGAGATGTGCAAAGGCAAGAAAGGAGAGCAAGAATTAGGGAGTCTAGGTACAATGGGAAATATGAAAAAATAATAACGGAAGAACTGCCAAAGTACCTAGGAAGAGAAAGTAGAAAAGAGAGAGTGACAATAGCAAGATTCAGATGTGGAAATGAAGAGAGAGATAATAAATTTTGGATGGAGGATAGGAATAGAGTATGCAGGATGTGTGGAGAAAACAAGGAGACAATAGAACACTGTCTGAACGAATGTTCAGAAATGAGAGAAAGGGACGAGGGTAGAGAAGAGGTTTTAAACGAGGATGGAAGAGGGATAGATTGGATGAAGAAAGTTGAGGAGAGAAGAAGAGCAATATGTGGAGAGGGAAGCCGACAATCCACCCAACAACGGAATTCATCACTATAAGAAACAATATCGGTCCCAGAACAGATCCATCGGGGAACTACAGAAAAGGATCTCAAGAGCTGAATTGGAATAGCAAGTTTAGGTTTTTAGTGATTTATTTAGTTTTATTAGCATACGTTTCTTTTTGTTTCTTTTTTATTTATATATATGTATTGTTTTATGTATAAAATTTTGGAATCCATTTATAAACCTGTAGAGGTAATAAATATACATAAGTAGTATTAACAATTTCTAGGCCGAAAGAGCTAGTACTTTAATAAAACAAATACCAAACAGGAAATATACAGACAACATATCAAACACTATGTTTCTAAGACCAACGGCAAGAGAAGAAATTGAAGCGACATTAAAACAACTCAAAAATAGCAGACTAGAGTCCGGAATATGATGAAATTACTATGGAAATCATACAGGAAGTTATGTTGGAAATAGTCAGCCCACTAAAATATATTATTACCAAATCATTCGAATACGGAATTTTCCCAGAAAAGATATTCAGTACAACAGCTTATAGCCAGAATATATACAAAACCAGATGTACAGATGTATTATGCCCTTGGCTATTTGGTGGGAACGAATGAATAATACCAATTCCAAATACATGAAATTTACTTATTAGTGTTACACATGATGTTCCTTATTCGATGGCCAAAACAAAAACTCCAATGCGCGAGTTATGGAAGCTACCCAAGGACAAAACTAAGTCTGCATCTGCAAAAGTGCTGAAACCAACATTTTAACATATCTTTCGTATATAAAGCGAAAAGACATTCATTATAAGTATAATTATTAATTAAGTTGAAACCATTATATAATTATTTTCATTCATTTTGTTAGTTTTAAGGTTTTGAGTGTTCCTGAATAAATTTAACTTTGAGTTAAAAGCTTTATCAAAGAAGCTTTATCCTCCAAAATTTTAACCAAATTTCCAACAGAAATTTCAACCCAACTTTCAACAAAGTTACCCACCAAGATAATAACCAAATTTTCAACCCAATTACTAACAAAAATACCAAGCAAATTCTCAACCCAATGACCAACACAGATTCCAACCAAATTATTAACCAAGATCCACTAACTTTCCTATTTCAAAACCGAAGTTTCCTCAACATCAACCATTTAATAATCAACCGAGACCATCTCCATTCAACCCAAAATCCAGTTACATGACTAAGAATTTTTCACCGACTAACTATAGACCTGAACCAATGGACACTAGCTCACCTCTAAAACACCTCTAGACCTAGACAAACCTTTGCTATGGAAAAATTATTTACTCAAGAAATAAATCAAGAACAGGTTAACCTAGACGAACCATATAATTTTGATCAGAATGACGAATACGACCAACAAAACTATCAAGACTACCAAGACTATCAAGACTCTTATGACCAACAAGACTATCCAAACTCATATAATGCTAACGCAGAATGTGATAATAATCATAATTTCATAAACTATCAACCAGAAGAAACCCCCCAACAGCCAAATTTTCAAATGACACCCGAATCCCGACCAGACATGATAAAACTAAATAGCATTCCTACAAACCTTCCCCATATTAATATTCCCGAATTAAAAGCTAAATTTTTAATAGACACAGGTAGTTCAAGCAAATTGATTTATTGATCCTTCATTAGCCTATAAATTCTATAAAAATTATATTACCAACGAAAAATTTTAAATACAGACAGCACATGCAATGACTATTCACGACAAAATAGCCATAATTCCAATGTTTAAAATCTTTAAAATAAAAAATTCTCATAAATTATATTTATTTAAATTTTCTGAAAATTACGACGGACTTATTTAATGATTTACTTAACCAATTAGAAGCTAATATTAATATAAAATCTCGGAAATTTACAACACCCTTAACAGAAATACCAATCATTTACAATAACTTACAGACGTATTCAATTACAATACCACCCCGTACTCAAAAAAAAATTAAAATTACCCGTAAATTTAAAGCAAGGAACTGGAATATTAAATTACACAGATTTCACGAATAATACAGAAATGCCTCAAGCTCTGGTAAACGTAGAAAACAATTTTGCAATTACCACCATAATAAATTCAAGCGAAAAATTAGCAAAAATTTATATCCCTTTTGAAATTAATGAAATTGACCCTTGCACCGTAAATTTTGTTAATACAACGGAAACAGACGAATTCCCTTCTCTTACATCATATTACAATACTCTAAAATCAAATTTAAAAAAATTAAGACTAGAGCATTGTAATTCAGAAGAACGCGAATCATTTAGAAAATTATCAATCGTGATACATTTTATTGCGATCAAATTCCATTGACATTCACAAACAAAATTTAACATAAGATCAATTTAAAAAATTAATCACCCATTTATACTAAGAGTTATAGATATCCCGAAATACATAGACCCGAAGTTAAATTTAAAGTTAAATTTCTAAAATGTTAAACCAAGGGATTATTCAAAATTCCAGCTCCCCTTGGTCCAGTCCAATTTGGATCGTACCAAAAAAATTAGACGCTTCTAATAAACGTAAATGGCGCTTAGTAATCGACTACCGTAAACTAAAAGAACAAACAATAGAATACAAATACCCCCTTTCAAGCATTACTGACATAAATTATATGATAAATTTTACTTGATAAATTAGGTAAAAGTCAATATTTCTCCACACTAGATTTGGCCAACGGATTTCATCAAATTGAAATGCACCCAGACGATATACCCAAAACTGTTTTTTCTACAGAAAACGGATAGTATGAATTTCGTAGAATGCCATTCGGTTAAAAAAATGCACCTAGTACTTTCCAACGCGTAATGGACAACATATTACGTGGACTTCAAAACGAAACTTGCTTAGTATACCTTGACGATATAGTAATTTTTAGTACATCATTACAAGAACATATCTCACGATTAATAGACATTTTCATTAGACTTAGAGAATCAAATTTCAAAATATAAATGGACAAATCTGAATTTTTACGTAAAGAAGTGCAATATTTAGGACACGTGGTTACCCCTCAAGAAGTTAAACCAAACCCCAATAAAATTTTAGCTATCAAAAACTTCTCCTTACCAACAACACCAAACGAAATTAATTCATTTTTAGACTCGTAGGTTACTATAGACGTTTCATACAAAATTTTGCTAACATTACAAAACCAATGACAACGTGTTTAAAAAAGGATTCTAAAGTTAAACATACACCAGAATTTATTCAGTCATTCGAACATTGTAAACAGCTATTAATTAATCCACCTATTTTACAATATCCCGACTTTGAAAAAGACTTCGTATTAACCACAGACGCTAGCAATTATGCTATAGATGCCGTATTGTCACAAGGCAATATTCCAAATGATAAACCAATTGCATACGCCTCACGAACTTTAAACGAAAGCGAATCTCGATATTCCACAATTGAAAAAGAACTGTTAGCAATCGTGTGGGCATGTAAGTATTTCCGTCCCTACCTTTTCGGTAGAAAATTGAACGATCAAACGAGCGAAGTTCGATCGTGATTATACGAAACGTCTCGTTCGAAGATGATAATTTGTAATATTGCTCGTCATTGCTTACATTTCACACTTTTAAGAGTTTGAAATTTTGGCGCCTAGGCTAGTGTGGACGGCGCACGGCCGACCCTATACAGTCATACTTTTGGCGATTTTTGTAGTTGAGTTTTCCCTGCAAGACGATCTAGGGTATGTTTATTAACGGGTACATGTTGGGAGATTGATCACCTTCGAACGAGACGTTTCGTATAATCACGATCGAACTTCGCCCGCCTTCGGCGGGCTCTACACGTATATTGAACACACACTGAATTATACTACACGTCTCGTTCTCGATGATAATTTGTAGACTTTTAGCGCATATAGGAAAACTTATTCAGTAACATGACTGCAAACCATAAAGAAAACAGTTACCGTGCGTTAGATAATACAGATTTTGCGAACGTAAGTTTTGCAAAGGTCTGTGACCGTCGAGGTCAACCAGCAGTAGGTCAGCTGAAAACCAGCCACTGATACTGCAGCATATTTTGTACTATGTGCTGTGAAGTGATTTGTATCAATGCCTGCTTTAGACAGCAAGGATTTTTAACAGTTACCAATCGTTTGAGAAGTTACATTTTTGTATGGTTTGATGTTTGATATGAGTAATTTGTTGTTTTGCTAATTTCTTAGGTCTTTTGTCTTATTCAAGTAGTGAATTACAGCTGTAGCGACACATAGACCAGACTTTATAAAAAAGGTAGTATAAGCTCTGGCTTTCTTCTGGCTTGGACATTTTTATCAGGTCTGATATTTTTATTGTTATTTTCTATTTGTCCATGGATATGCTTTTTTATATTAATTAATGCGATAGTTTGCTGTGCTTTAGATAAAATAAGCATCGTTGATAGTTTTTCTGCTGAACCCTATAGCTGCTTTTAGCTACTTTTAGCTAATTTAATCAGGCCAAGTCCTTCAAAACTGGTGTCCCATGTACTTGTATATTTAAACCTTGTAGTTATTCCTCAAACATTCCCCTGAAGAATCGGGACAGCAGTTTATCCTTACCGAGATCTTGAGTAAAGATGAGTGACATAGCTGATCTGTTGCAGTGCAAAGTCCCATAGCTTGCTCCGTTTTCGAACGGAGCTAACTAAACTTCTAACTTTCCGTTAGAAAACGTATTATAGTATATTTACTGTAATTGCGTTAAATATAGGAATATTTTTTGATGTAAAAAATTTCCGCCATAACTTTAAGGTACCTTGGTATTGTTTGAGTGTTGATGGTGTTATGGCCTTGATCATGATTTCTGTTGATGCTTCATTCCTTTACTTAGGAACTATTTGCGGACGTTCCCTGCCACCAATGAAAGTTTCTGTGCCAGTGGATGTATTTTTTGCCTGGAAGGAGACAATAATAAATTTTTGTGAGGTTTAAAAACAAAAGGTTGTTCGGTAAGTAATGATTTAAAGAGCGGGTTCCAGGGCTGGGTTGACCACAATGGTACCACCACTGTTCTCTCAGCTTTATCGGTTATTATTTTTAAGCGGGGATATTGAATGCCGCCTGTCCTATTGATATAGGAAATTGCAGACGTATTATCAATTCTTAAGAGAATTTTTCCGTCTGATACTTTGTTCGCGAAACATCTTAGACCAAAGAACGCTGCTAATGGTTGTAGATAGTTTATGATAAACTTTCTTTCCTCTTTCGTCCAGAAACCATGAGCGTTTACGTCATTACAGTGTGCACTCCACCCGGTCATAGATGCATCTGAAGATATCTCAAGTTTAAACTGAAGTGTTCTAATTAGGTTAGAAGTTGTTGCTGTATTTATTTTCCACCAATACAGTTCTTCGATTATTAGTTTATTAACATAATTTCTACCGTCGTAGTCCTTGTCACTTAAAATTAAGGGTAGTTATTTTTGCCTTTCAAGTGTCTTAGAGTAGATGGATCCATATGCCACCCCCGAGCAAGCTGCCATCTGTCAACACAAGTCTAAAATCTACAGATTTTATAATAAAACCAAAGTATTTGCATTTCTGACTTGGTGTTTGTGAACTTTTTTGGTGGTTTATGACAAGGCCCAATTGTTCCAACATGTTTTTCACCAAATTTGATGAATTTTTACAGGATTCATACGAATTTCCCACAATTAATAGATCATAAAGGTAGATAATTGATAAAGTACCTAGTTGTCTATTTATTTCTTCATAACTGGTTTCAAAATTTTTGTATAAACCAAAATACTTGTGCCTAAATCAAGGGGAAGGCATAAAAAATAGGAATAAAGTATTAATATATTTTAGATCTATCGAACACATATATGATATACTAGATATTAAGTGTTTGGTGGACTTAATATCTTCCATTTTTAAAATGGAGAGTATCGATAAATGTGTTAAGATTTTTTAATTTAAAATAATAAATCTTCTGGAGCCATCTGGTTTGTCAACTAAGAACAAAGAGGAAATGAATTCTTCATTTTGACAAGGCTCTATTACATTTTTAGCTAAGAGCTTATTTATTTCATGCCTAATTTTTATAATACCATTTGTAGCCCAATTTTGGTCTGTTAGTGGTTTTGTTTGCTATAGATCTCTCTGAAAGGTATTTTATAACCCTTCAGACAATCTAGGACAAATTTATCCTAGGTAATTTATTCCCAGTTTTGCGTAAAGTATTTTAAACAGCCTGCTGACTCCTTTACCTCATCTACTTCCTTAGGGGCTGCTGTTGATTAGATGACCGACTCCATGCTTCTGTCGTATTGTACCTCTTTCATTGAGGTTTTGTTTTTATTGGAATTTTCTTTTTTTTCCTTTTAGAGTCAGAATGCTCTCCTAGCATTAGTTGCTTCTACGTCTTCAGTAAAATCTATTTCTTGCTTTTGGGGATTCTTGGATGAGATTACCTGAATCCAGATTTTCTTGTAAAAGAAAAAGAAATTGTTTTATAATATGGACCTTTATTGTAAGTATTTTTGTAACATCGTCTAATGGATAATTTGTCGTATGGACTGTTAGTCATATGGACAGTTTGTTGTATGGACAGTTTGTCATACAGACAGTTTGTCGTATTGACAGTTTGTCATATGGGCAATTTTTCGTATAAACAGTTTGCTATATAAACAGCTCTTTATACATGTTATTTCTGTAGAAAGACATCCTTAAGTGTGAATGAATCACCACACTTAAAGATTTTTTATATAAGTATCTCATCTGGTGGTGGCTATGGGAGGTGGTGGTGACTCAGATAGTTAAGCACTTGGCTTCGAGTTAGACAGCGCGGGTTCGAATCTCACGCTGAACTAAAGCAGTAAAAATTAAAACTAATGGCTGCAACCCACCACACTCAAATCCCCAATCCGGATTAGGCAACCGTGGGGTCTCACTGTCTATCACCTTTACCGTCTATCACCTTCTCTGGAAATTTGTCGTTCGGATTCAACGTTAAACCGCTAGGTACCCCATATCCAATCTTAGTGCTGAGGTTGACATGTGGCAGAGAAGAGGCCGGTGCCCAGCAGTGGGACATAAAAAGGCTAATGATGATGATGATCTTTTATGGAGGTTAAATACATTTTATGTGATACGGGGTTCATATGGAAACTCATACATCTTTTTTGTTGTACAGACAGTTTGTCGTGTAGACAGTTTGTCGTGTAGACAATTTGTCGTATAGACAGTTTGTCGTATAAACTGTTTGTCATAGACAGTTTGTCATATACACAGTTTTGGTACATGTTGTTTTTGTACAAAAAAACATATTTAAGTGTGAATGAATCACCACACTTTTTTTAAGTAAGTGTCCCGTATAGAGGCTAAATACTCTTTATGTGATACTGGTTTCATATGGAAACTCATATATCTTTTTGTTCTACAGACAGTTTGTCGTATGGACTGTTTGTCGTAAACAGTTTATCATATAGACAGTTTGTTGTATAGACAGTTTGTCATATAGACAGTTTTTTTACAAAAACATACTTAAGTGTGAATGAATCACCACACTTAAGCATTTTCTAAGTAAATGCATCGTCTCCATACGATGCCTAAAAAACCTAAATACCTTTTATATGATACTGGTTTCGTGTGGAAACTCATATATCTTTGTTATTCAGACAGTTTGTCGTATAAACAGTTTATCGTATAGACAGTTTGTCGTCTGGACAATTTGTCGTATATATAGTTTTTATACATGTTGTTTTTATGCAAAAACATACTTAAATGTGATTGAATCAACACACTTAAACATTTTTTAAGTAAATGTCTCGTATGGAGACTAAATACTTTTTATGTGATAATGTTTCGTACGGAAACATATATCTTTTTTGTTATACAGACAGTTTGTTGTGTGAAGTGTAAACAGTTTGTCATATAGACAATTTGTCATATGAACAGTTTGTTATATAGACAGTTTTTTGCACCTGTTGCTTTTGTACAAAGAAAAAATAAAAATCATACTTAAGTGTGAATGAGTCCACACTTAATCATTTTTTAATTGTCTCGTAAGGAGGCTAAATACTTTTTATGTGATACCTGCATTTCCATTCTGATATTTATCAGTGGTTTTATTTAATTCTTCCAGTTTACAAACCATGTTTTTGAGGTTATCGATCTGTTTTTCAATTTTTTCCAGTCTTCCATCCGTTTTTTTGTTTCTTCCTATCTCTTTTCGTGATCGTGAACATGATTTTCTCTTCTTCTTATCTCCTGACATTATAAACTTTTATTCTTATTTAGATTTGGTAATTTTTTATACTTAGAGTACTCAGTACGTGTGAAACGTCAAACACAACGAACAAATATGACTGTACAGGGCCGGCCGTGCGCCGTCCACACTAGCCTAGGCGCCAAATTTCAAACTCTAAAAAGTGTGAAATGTAAGCAATGACGAGCATTACTTCAAATTATCATCGAGAACGAGACGTGTAGTATAATTAAAAATTTATACAGATCACAGACCACTGACTTGGCTCTTTAACTTAAAAGAACCAAATAGTAAATTGATTAGATAGAGACTTAGACTTGAAGAATTCGATTATGACATAATATTCAAAAGGGGAAAACAAAATACAAACGCTGACACACTATCACGAATAAATTCAAATGCAATAGAAACCGAAAATACCTTTAACAAACCAGGTGAAATTTACCAAGACATTTTAGATTATTTACGACATCTATCTGAAAACCCTATCGAAAATACACAACCTTCCACTAGCGGTACACAAAATATAACAACTTCCCGTAAAATTAAAATTTTACAAGATATCCAAATTAGACCCCCCAAATCCCAAATGACGAATCATTCCATTTAACTGCACATTCCAATAGTAATAGTAATAATATAAATAACGGAATACCTATTCTAGACTATATAATCTATAATAAATCAAATCAAATCATTAGTTCAAAAAACCCTTATAATAAATTAGAAATAAAAACTGAAGAATTTGGCTATCATAAAATCCTTCTCGTTAAAATCCCTATTTCAAATAAAAATTTAATCCTTGAACTCTTAAAAAACTACACCTCCGAAAAAAGACATTTTATTTAAATTTTCATACAGACTCGATGTATTTAGATTTTAATGAAATATATTTAGATCACTTCTATGAAAAAGGACTTAAATTAGTAAACTGTACAAAGATGGAAAATTCAATTTTAAACGAAGAAGAAAGAAATATGTTAATAAAACATAAACATGAAGGTAAATGTAATCATCGCGGAAAAAATGAAACACTTGAGAAATTGGAAAGAAATTATTACTGGCCCTCTATGAAAACTGTGACTTAGCAAACTATATAAATAATTGTAACGTATGCCAACAATCTAAGTACTTAAGAAAACCACCTTATGTCCCTTTAGTATTAACTGAAACTCTAGGTAAACCCTTCCAATTTTTACTCATCGATGTTTTTAAGTTTGACAACCAAAATTTTTGAACGGTAATAGACGCTTTTTCTAAACTACGACAAGCTATACCAATTCAAATTACTTTTCTTATTACGGCCTTCCCGAAAAAATTACAGTGGACAATGGTACTGAATTTAAAAACGAAATAGTTAAAGAACTTTTAAAACTACATAAAATTGGAATCCACTTTACACCACCCCATTCCATCATGAATCCAATGCACCTGTAGAAAGATTTCATTCTACCTTAATGGAACATCTAAGAATATTAAGACACACTAATACCACAAATAATGTTGTAATACTAATTAAATATGCTATAATTGCATACAAAAACTCTATACATTCTCCTACAAATTTTACGCCATTAGAATTAACTCTTGGACATACAAATACACGTGACCCTTTTTGTTTATTTGACTCTTCATTCTATTCTGATTATATAATGAATCACAAAGAAAAAATCAATCATGTTTACAAAAAAGTTAACGAACGACTCGAAACTAATAAGGAAAAAGTACTAGACAAACGTAATCTTAAGGGACCGGAACAATACCAATTTAAAATCGGACAAACTATTTATAAAATGAATAATAGACGAAATAAAAAATAAAATAAATTCTTAGGCCCTTACATACTGACTGAAATACTAGAAAATAATAAAGCTAAAATAAATCAAATAATAAGATAGAAATTATCCATATAACAGAATTAAAAACTCCCTCTATTATAGATCCTGTTCATGCTTCGTAACAGAAATAATACTACCCAAACTTTACGACCTAAATGATAACCCTGGACTATTACCACTAAAATTAGGAACTACACAAAACATCATCGACTATTGGTCATTTATACAGATCCTGAGATCTGTAATCAAGACAAAAGCAACCATGTTGAGGAAGCAAACAGACTCTTAGATTCAGTTAATACGTGGTTCTCAGCATATCAACTCCATTTTAATAAGAACAAAACGGAATATATAATTTTCCAGTCGACAAGAAGTGTCTATGACGGAAATATTAACATTGTTATTAAAAATCACAAATTGAAAAGGGCTAAAGATATAAAATTTCTGGGCATACATCTAGAGCAGGGGACTCCAAACTACGGCCGGAGGGCCACATCCGGCCCGCCGACAGATTTTGTCCGGCCCGCGGAGAGCTAGAATACTTGAAAACTCCTTTTAGAGAACATATTTTTTATAGCAAATTAAATTTAGTTTACTGAAGTATTCTAATTTTATGTTGAATAATTATTAATATGACAACTACATTGATATGGTCATGGGCTAACTACTCATAACATTGTTGTAGGCTTATTGTTATTGTTTTTGTGATAAGTTGGATAAAGAAATACAGAATTGTAATGAGTAAAGACATGTATAATATGCAGAAAATTTTATTTCAGTATATAATAACTAACAAATTATTGAAATGAATCCAACTACTAACATTTTATACATTTTAAATAAAAACATAACTTATAACAAGCATAATGACATATGAAATACTAATGAGATTTATGTAATTGAGATTTTCCACTTACAATAGTTTGTAGTTGTGGACTAATTTTACTTGTATCAATTATTAAAAGAGATTTAAGATGCTCATCAGTTAATTTAGATCTGTAAACATTTTTCGTGTACTTCATTTTGGAGAAGGTCTTCTCATACAAATAAGTAGTTCCAAAAACAGAAAACAGCCCAAGAGCAAATTTATGCAATTTATCAAATTGTGTCAGTGGAAGACTCTTATAAAATTCCAACAAAAATGAGTTTTGATGTTTGTTCTTAATTATATCACTGCACTGTAGATCAATCATTTCCATTAGAAGTTCCGGGGCTAGGGTTTCAATGTCAGTATCAAAGGGTTTCTGAAAAATCTTAATTTGATTCGCAATGGCATCAAAGTCCGAGAAACGAGTATCAAAATTTATTTTCAAAGCACTCAAAGTTTCGATTGCAAAATCGATAGGAAACTCAGTCTCGGTGGTGTGGCTGAATATTTCACATGTTTTAAAATGTGAAAAACATTTACTTCGTAGTTGTGATTAAAACAGTATCAATTTCTTCCGGAATGATTTGATATTAGTGTATAAATCAGGAAGATGCTGGTTTTCTCCTTGCAATCTCAAATTCAGTTCGTTCACATGTTTTGTCAAATCAACATAGAATGCTAACTTCCACAGCCATGCGTTGTTTTGTAATTCAGTAAGAGGGCGATGCTTTTCATTCAAAAAAATTTCGATCACTGCTCGAAGTTTAAAAAAGCGCTGAAGGACTTTCCCACAACTAAGCCAACGTACGGCAGTATGATAAGGTAAGTCATTTTCTCAAATCTCTTCAATAAATTGTCGGAATTGTCGGTGATTCAGCCCAAAAGATCTGATAAAATTAACAGTTGATATGACTGGTTTCAAAACTTCAGACATATCCAAACATTTTTCGCACAAAGACTGTTGATGAATGATACAATGTAAGACTAATGGTTTTGAACCACCGTCATTTTCTACAGCCTTTGACACAAGAGCGACCACTCCTTTATCTTTCCCACTCATGTTTTTGCCTCCATCAGTTGTAATACATTTCAAGTTTTTCCATCGAAGGTTCTTTTGATTAATGGCCATTTCAACTCCTTTAAAAATATCTGTACCAGTAGTTGTGCCATGAATACTATACATATCAAGAAGTTCTTCATGCACTTCATAGCTCTTATCTACTCCTCGAATATAAATCAACACCTGAGCAGTATCTGACACATCCGTTGACTCATCCAAGGCCAAAGAAAACCACTCAACATGTTCATTTTTGTCGAACAGTTGATAGGATATATTTTCAGCGATGTTTTCTACCCTTCGAGCCACAGTGTTTGCTGACATACTGACAGTTTTTAATAAATTTATCTTTTCAGGGCACATTTCTTCGGCTACTGCAATTATGCATTCTTTGATCATTTCTCCATCGGTGAATGGTTTTCCACGTTTTGCAATTTCAAGAGCCACACGAAAGCTGGCACGAGTTGCAGCCTCTTGTTCAGTTTTGAGTTTTGTAAATGAAGATTGCTGCGATTTCAATCCGCGCTTCATAGCTTCGAATTTTTCTGTCTGCAAACTTCCTGTATATTTGATAATTTTGAAAATGTTTTGTTTCATAATGACGTTTAATGCTTTCATTGCAAATCAAACATAGCGCCTTGTTACTGGACTTAATTACGAAATACTGAATGTTCCACTGATCTTTGAATTTTCTGCATTCACTATCAATTTTTTGCTTCTTTTCCATTCTACTAAATCACACACAAAAGCAACAATTCAAATCAAAAAACTGTTACAAAGATGTCTAAAACTTAAAAACGCACAAACACGTTTTAAGGAGGTACGCACTATTTTATTTCACAACAGTGTCATAGGAACTGACTTGTGGTTGCGCCACTAGCCTTCTTATATATTCCAATTACTGCCATCTAGAAGTGAGTGGAAGTCACCAGAACTTTCTCGAACCAACGAGATTATTCTGTACGTGCTATTAGCGCCATCTGTTAGCGATAGAAGGTACTACCTATTTCCGCTTGTGTCCACCAGATGTCGTGTCACGTTACTCCTCATGGCTCGTACTCTACGACTAATCTAGAAATTACAGATAAAGACAGGAAAATTAATAATATGCAGTGTTGCCATTTTGCAGCCTTTTTTAAACGTTGCGTACTTTTTCGGATTTTTTTTTTCATCGGTGGACTATTTCACTTTTTACCACCGGCAACAATGATAATATGGTTTTGGCTCCGGGACTTACTAGAGTAATCAGTATGGCCCTAAGGCTGGAAAGTTTGGAGACCCTTGATCTAGAGGAACATCTAAGATGGACAACCCATATACAAATCATCAACTCTATACTGCAAAAGAAGGCATTTTTAATCAAACATATACATAAACTGTTAAACAAGGAAGATCTTCGCAGTTGATATTTTGCTGAAGTACAAAGCCTATTAACATATGGAATAATTTTATGGGGTGCTTCTTCGCAAATAGAAGTAATAGCACAAAACACAAAAAAAACACAAAAAATTTTGTGCTGGTAGCACAAAAGAGAATTATCAGGAACCTATTAGGTTTAAAAATTACGGATTCCTGCAAAAAACACTTACAGAACCTAGAAACAGTAGTTAGTTTGTATGTTCTAGAAACGACTGCCTATATACATAAGGTTAAACAAAATTTCCAGAAAAATAAGGACAACCATAATTATAATACGAGAGGGAAAGATCTTTTATACCCCTCAAAAACAAATGTAACCATGTGCAGCAAAGGATTGGAAAACCAAGGAGTGAAGCTATATAACAACCTACCTGATAGCCTGCGCGATGAAAAATCATATAAGAAATTCAAATCAAAAGTGAAAGAATTTCTATTAGTACAAACTCCCTTCTATAATATAAATGATTTTTTTAATGTAAATTTCAAAACTATTAGCTTTAAGTATTTATTTTAACTTAACCTATAGATATTGTTGTATCTCAAAAGGTAATAAATTAAATTAAATTAAATCCTTGACTTGACAAGTATAACCAATGAATTTTACGTTTTGCAAAGACAAATTCGAAAATTTAGAACTACAGTCAAAAATTTAACAATGTATAAAGAAGAATACTATAACTCATACAATGTTATTGCTAATATAGAAAATACAATAACCAATCAAATTAGACAAGTAAATCCTTCAATAAATAAAAGAACTAAAAAGAGGTATAATTAATGAATTAGGCTCAATAATTAAAATATTAATTGGCAACCTTGACCAAACTGATGCTGAAAAATATGATAAACCTATCTATATCATCTAAAATAACCAAGGAAAATTTAAAACGATTATTAAAGAACAAATCACACTCTTGCAATTAGCTACTAATAAATTTAATAATGAGACTCAAAAATTGGCACACAATCAAATAATATTGGAATCCCGTATTACGCAAGTAGAACAAGAAATAAAAACAAAGCATTCAAGTTATACAGAAATGTACGAATTTATGTTAGTACAGACAGTTCTCTTCCAAATTACAACATCACTACAACTAATTCAGGGAATATTTGAGAAATTGGAAACATCAATTTCTTTTTCAAAATCTAATGTTTCACAACCCATTAATTGAACCCTTAGAATTATTACAAGAACTGAAACTTGTTAACGATCAATTGAGAGAAAACAAATTGCCATTTGAACCCAAATTAGAAAATATATTATTATTCGAAAAGTAATGAAAATTTAAAGTTTCATTAGAGAAAGTCAAATAGTATTCATAATCCAAATTCCAATTGTTGAACCAAATTACAACCAAGTTATAACTTTTATCGTCTATATCCATGCCTACTCCAACAAATGGAAAATACAAAACGATTTTTCCACAAACCAAATACCTATCATCAAATGAACACTACTACATGCCATTTAATGAAAAATGTAATGAAATAAACCCCGAACAACATATATGTCAAGAAATGGAGCATCAAGAGATAACCAAAGAAGCTCCTTGTGAAATACAAATGCTGAAGTTTGTTAAAAATATTTCACTACAGAAAATTGAAAACAACAAATGGTTATTAATCATCCCTAAAGAAATAGTGGCAGAGCAACAGTGCGTAAAAATTAAAGATAGTTTCCCAATTAACGGAGCATACATGTTAGAACTAAACCCATATTGTGAAATTAATATTGGAAGTTTATCAAATCGTATCAAAATTCAATCGGACTCGAATCGGATATAGGCGTAAAATCAGCTGTGAAACTAGGTATGAAAACGTACCTCGTGGAACTCATCAATGCAAATGAAAAAATGAAATTCATGAAAAATAAAAATAAATTATGTAACTATGAGGAAGGAAAAGTATACATTAATGATGATATGTCAAGAAAAGAAAGAGAGATACAAGGAAAAATTAGGAAAGCTGCCCAAGAAGAAGCGAAGAAGGGGAAGAAAACTAAAATAGGATACCAGAAAGTATTTATTGATGACCAAGAATGGAAATGGTGTCAAGATGAAGAAAGGCTAGTACTAGTAAAGAAGGCAGAAGATAATACTTCAAAAAACGATTAACAGAAATTAACGATAAAGGAAATACGGCAACGACACGGCATGTAAATGGTTTACGAGGAATAAATTTGGCAACATGGAACATTAGAGGACTAAATGGAAAAGAAAAAGAACTAATTGAGGAATTTAAAGAAAGAGATATAAACATCATAGCAATTACAGAAACTAAAGATAAGGGAAAAAAGGTCACAGAGCTAGAGGAAGGTCATATGATGATCCTAAGCGGCGTCACGTATGAAGTTAGAGCAAAAGGAGGAGTTGGGTGTATAATACACAAAAATGAAATCAAGTACTTAAAAAAATGGGAATGCATATCTGGAAGAATAATGAAAATTGAATTAGAAATAGAAAGAAACACCAGACTACATCTGGTAATTCTGTATGGCCCAAATGATAACGATAAAGCAGAAACTAAAGACAAATTTTGAGAAGAAGCATCAGAAATAGTGGAAAATTGCAACGGAAAACTTGTGGTGCTAGGAGACTTAAACGGTAGAGTCGGCATAAAAGATGAAAGGACAAGTGATGTAATAGGACAGTTTGGAGAAAAAACGAGAAACAACAATGGACACAGAATTATTGATTTATGTGAACAAAATAACCTATTAGTAATGAACTCATTCTTTAAACACAAAGACCCCCATAAATACACAAGAGAGGTCCCAAGCAGAGGGGAAAAATCCATAATAGACTATGTTCTCATAAATAGGAACTCTAGGCGGGAAATAAGGGATGTTAGAGTTATAAGAGGATCCGAGATAAATAGTGATCATTATCTACTAAAAGCGAAAACGACAATAAGCTGTCAGAGAGCGGGAAATAATAAGAACAAAATAGAACTGCGAAACAACAATAGTAAGGAGACGATAAAAAACTACAGACTAATGATAAGAGAAGTGGCGAACAATTATGCAAAGAAAGTTGAGGAAATGTTAGATAAGACAAGAACTAATAAATATTGTAATGTGGAGGAAGCATGGGAAACATTCAGAAACACCCTAATTAGCGCAGCAAAAGAAACATGTGGAACCACGAAAATAAATAGAAACAAAAAGCAAACGGCTTGGTGGAACGACAATGTTAAAAAGGAAGTTAAACTAAAGAAATAGAAATGGAAAATATACCTACGTAAAGGAGATAGTACCACTTACCAAGATTATAAAAGACAGAGAGACACAGTCAAAAAGATAGTATTAGAAGCAAAAAGAGAAACCTGGGAAGAGTTTGGACGAAAAATCGAAGCTGACTTCCATACAAACCAAAAGCTATTTTACAAAACTCTGAAAAACATAAGATCTGGGAAGAAGAATGAAGGAAGGATGAAAATGAAGCAATATTAACGGAGGAAGAAGACATAATAGAAAGATGGAGAAGATACTTTGAAAATCTACCGAACAAAGAAAGTATTGTGAAAGTAACAACAAAAAGAGCACATAAAATTAGAAGAGGTTAAGAATTCCATAAATAGACTCAAAAGAAGTAAGGCTGCTGGGCATGATAATATAACAGAAGAAATGCTGAAAAATATGGGCGAAAAAGGAGATCAGTTATTATCAAAAATATGCAATATGGCTTGGGAGGAAGGCAGAGTACCAAAAGACTGGGAGATAGGGGTCATTGTGAAAAAATATAAGAAAGGAGACAGAAGAGACTGTAACAACTACCGAGGAATCACCCTGCTAAGCATAGCATCGAAAGTGTACGAGAGAATATTAGAAACAAAACTGAGTCGGGAACTAGAGCCACAGCTAGAAGAGTTACAGAGTGGTTTCAGGAAAGGCAGAAGTATATAGGATCATATATTTACGATTAAACAGATGATGGAAAGAATAAGCAATACAGACGATGAAATATATCAAGCATTCCTTGACCTGGAAAAGGCATTCGACAGAATATCAAGATCAATTTTAGAAGAAACCCTGATCAAAATGAAAATTAACATAAAACTAATAAGAGCAATAATGGGCATGTACAAAAATAGTAGAAATATTGTTAGAACAGACAACATGCAAACACGCGAGTTTACGGTAAACGAGGGTGTACGGCAAGGAGGCGTTTTGAGTCCAACTTTATTCAACCTAGTTATGGACGAAGTAATGAAAGAAACGAGGAAACGAACGTTTTCATTTGGTGTACGATATAGAAACCTAGAACCAATCCGTATAAGGGAATGTGCGTTCGCCGACGACCTTGTTATATTCGCGAGAAATGAAGCTGAACTGAGGAGAAACTTGGAGATATGGAACGAGAAATTAGCAGAGAAGAACCTCAAGATAAACGAAGAGAAAACAAAAATCATGGTTAGTGGGAAACCAGATACAAAAGTAAACATTGAGCTAAATGGAAAGGTATTAGAACAAGTTGACACCTTTAAATATCTGGGAGTACGTCTAGATAGCAAGGGACACCATGAAATAGAAATTAATGACAGAATAGAGAGTTCAGCAAGGGTGTACCACAGCCTCAGAAATAGTTTCCTGGGAAAGAAAGAAGTTTCGCTAAAAGCAAAAATGAGTATATACAGAGCTGTATTCGTACCTATACTAACATTTGGCTGCGAAAGCTGGGTGTTAACGAAGAGACTAAAGAGCAAGATCCAAAGTATAGAGATGAAATACCTAAGAAGAGGGTTAGGAGTCACAAGGCGAGATCGCATAAGAAATGACACCATCAGAGAACAGTTAAATGTGCAACCAGTAGCAAAGCGAATCGAGAACTGCCAACTGAGATGGTATGGACACCTCAAGCGAATGGAGGACAAAAGACCAGTCAAGAGAGTATGGGAAGCTAAAGGTCAAAAAAAGAAAAGTAGAGGAAGACCAAAGACAACATGGAATCGTAACATAGAGAAAATAGTAGAGGACAGAGGACTCACAATGGTGGAAGCATCAAAAATGGCAAAAGGAAAAAGGGAGTGGAAAAAGTTCATATATAGCGAAAAATAATGTATTGTAAAGTGTATATAATGTATTGCAAAGATTAAATGTAGGAATTAGGATATGAAATGTAACACCTTACACCTTAGGGTACACAAGGTTACTGATTATATATATGTATATATATATATATATATATATATATATATATATATATATATATATATATATATATATATATATATATATACATATATATCAAAATTCAAAACCAAATTACCGAGTTAAAAATTCCGAAATTAAACTTTGAAAATCAACTTAAAATAAATAACCAATTGCAAATAAAACCCATAGAACTCTAATCTATAAATTTCAACGATATTAACAACTTCCAACATATTCTAGACCAGGGGTCTCCAAACTTTCCAGCCTTAGGGCCATACTGATTACTCCAGTAAGTTCCGAGGGCCAAAACCATATTATCATTGTTGCCGGTGGTAAAAAATGAAATAGTCCACTGATCCACGGAAAAAAGTCCGAAAAAGTACGCAACGTTTAAAAAAGGCTGCAAATCGGACTAAAGTCCGCAAAACGGCAACACTGCATATTATTAATTTTCCTGTCATTATCTGTAATTTCTAGATTAGTTGTAGAGTACGAGCCATGAGGAGTAACGTGACACGACATCTGGTGGACACAAGCGGAAATAGGTAGTACCTTCTATCGCTAACAGATGGCGCTAATAGCACGTACAGAATAATCTCGTTGGTTCGAGAAAGTTCTGGTGTCTTCCACTCACTTCTAGATGGCAGTAATTGGAATATATAAGAAGGCTAGTGGCGCAACCACAAGTCAGTTCCTATGACACTGTTGTGAAATAAAATAGTGCGTACCTCCTTAAAACGTGTTTGTGCGTGTTTAAGTTTAAGACATCTTTGTAACAGTATTTTGATTTGAATTGTTGCGTGAATTGTTGTGTGATTTAATAGTATGGAAAAGAAGCGAAAAATTGATATTAAATGCAGAAAATTCAAAGATCAGTGGAACATTCAGTATTTCGTAATTGAGTCCAGCAACAAGGCGCTATGTCTGATTTGCAATAAACGCATAGCCGTTCTCAAGGAATATTACATTAAACGTCATTATGAAACAAAACATTTTCAAAATTACCCAAAATATACAGGAAGTTTGCGGACAGGAAAATCCGAAGCTATGAAGCGCGGATTGAAATCGCAGCAATCTTCATTTACAAAACTCAAAACTGAACAAGAGGCTGCAACTCGTGCCAGCTTTCGTGTGGCTCTTGAAATTGCAAAACGTGGAAAACCATTCACCGATGGAGAAATGATCAAAGAATGCATAATTGCAGTAGCCGAAGAAATGTGCCCTGAAAAGGTGAATTTATTAAAAACTGTAAGTATGTCAAAAAACATGGCTGAAAATATATCCTCTCAACTGTTCCACAAAAATAGACATGTTGAGTGGTTTTCTTTGGCCTTGTATGAGTCAACGGATGTGTCAGATACTGCTCAGGTGTTGATTTATATTCGAGGAGTAGATAAAAGCTATGAAGTGCATGAAGAACTTCTTGATATGTATAGTATTCATGGCACAACTACTGGTACAGATATTTTTAAAGGAGGTGAAATGGCCATTAATCAAAAGAACCTTCGATGGAAAAACTTGAAATGTATTACAACTTATGGAGGCAAAAACATGAGTGGGAAAGATAAAGGAGTGGTCGCTCTTGTGTCAAAGGCTGTAGAAAATGACGGTGGTTCAAAACCATTAGTCTTACATTGTATCATTCATCAACAGTCTTTGTGCGAAAAATGTTTGGATATGTCTGAAGTTCTGAAACCAGTCATATAACTGTTAATTTTATCAGATCTTTTGGGCTGAATCACCGACAATTCCGACAATTTATTGAAGAGATTGGAGAAAATGACTTACCTTATCATACTGCCGTACGTTGGCTTAGTTGTGGGAAAGTCCTTCAGTGCTTTTTTGAACTTCGAGCAGTGATCGAATTTTTTTTGAATGAGTTCATCTTACTGAATTACAAAACAACGCATGGCTGTGGAAGTTAGCATTCTATGTTGATTTGACAAAACATGTGAACGAACTGAATTTGAGATTGCAAGGAGAAAACCAGCATCTTCCTGATTTATACACTAATATCAAATCATTCCGGAAGAAATTGATAATGTTTCAATCACAACTACGAAGTAAATGTTTTCCACACTTTAAAATATGAGAATTCTTCAGCCACACCACTGAGACTTTGTTTCCTATCGATTTTGCAATCGAAACTTTGAGTGCTTTGAAAATAAATTTTGATACTCGTTTCTCGGACTTTGATGCCATTGCGAATCAAATTAAGATTTTTCAGAATCCTTTTGATACAGACATTGAAACCCTAGCCCCGGAACTTCAAATGGAAATGATTGATCTACAGTGCAGTGATATAATTAAGAACAAATATCAAAACTCATCTTTGTTGGAATTTTATAAGAGTCTTCCACTGACACAATTTGATAATTTGCATAAATTTGCTCGTGGGCTGTTTTCTGTTTTTGGTACTACTTATTTGTGTGAGAAGACCTTCTCCAAAATGAAGTACACAAAAAATGTTTACAGATCTAAATTAAATGATGAGCAACTTAAATCTCTTTTAATATTTGGTACAAGTAAAATTAGTCCACAACTACAAACTATTGTCTGTGGAAAATCTCAATTACATAAATCTCATTAGTATTTCATATGTCATTATGCTTTTTATAAGTTATGTTTTTATTTAAAATGTATAAAATGTTAGTTGGATTCATTTCAATAATTTGTTAGTTATTATATACTGAAGTTAAATTTTCTGCATATTATACATGTCTTTACTCATCACAATTCTGTGTTTCTTTATCCAACTTATCACAAAAACAATAACAATAAGCCTACAACAATGTTATGAGTAGTTAGCCCATGACCATATCAATGTAGATGTCATATTAATAATTATTCAACATAAAATTAGAATACTTCAGTAAACTAAATTTAATTTGCTATAAAAAATATGTTCTCTAAAATGAGTTTTCAAGTATGCTAGCTCTCCGCGGGCCGGATGTGGCCCTCGGGCCGTAGTTTGGAGACCCCTGTTCTAGACTTACAAAGTAAAGAACTTGATAAAATTACTGGAAAACAACTCGAGTTATCAAGAAAGAAAATTCCAAGACCATGGACATCATCATCTAATCTCGCACCTGCTACACTAGATGCTCGAACTTATCCCCGGAGGAGTTATGGAAGCTACGCAAGGACAACACTAAGTCTGCATCTGCAAAAGTGCTGAAACCAACATTTTAACTTACCTTTCGTATATAAAGATATACGGAGCGAAAATACATTCATTATAATTATAATTATTAATTAAGTTGAAACCATTATATAATTATTTTCATTCATTTTGTTAGTTTTAAGTGAATGTTCCTGAATAAATTTTTGAAGCTTTTTTAAAACTTATTCGAGTGCTGAGAACCCAAAACTCGCGTGTCTCCCACTCTCCTCGCATACGCATTCTTATGGTCCACACATAATTAGAGGAAACAAATGTAATTAGACAAACAGAATTAGACAAACTAAACTATTGTAGATAAACAGGGATGGACAAACATGACTAGACTTAGATTGTAGGTTTGATTGTAAATTTCGACCTTTACAGATCTATTCCGACTGTACATATGCAAATCATTATACGATTGAGGAAGCGGTATTTTAGATTATTTTAAATATCCTATCATGCATATTTACGCATTAAAGTAGGGACACTTTTAATACCGCAGTTTCTCAAAGAGTTAGTGCTCAGCTCACACTGAACCTAGTAAGATTGTGTTTAGATTAATCAACAAAGTTGTTGATTGAGACAGAAGCAATCGAAAATAGATCAAATCTATCGCTGATAACTAGCGAAAAGATCTTTAATCATGTTCGTTTTGTAAAGGGTAATGAGATAGATTAACATTAAATTACATTTAAATTTATCGCCGATTGCTGGCGGAAATCGAGTTATGAAACAAAACAGCTTTAGAATTGATACAAAAAAAATGCTTGATAAGATAAAGTTTGTAAATGGTCAATTGTTTGGTCCGTCTTGGTTTATCGCAATATTATAACTGATTGATACGGAACTGCAACAAAAAATCCATTGTTTTGCAAACAACAAACTTAAACACTTGGTTGAAGTAAACGGATAATTAATTATTGTGATATGTTTAAAGGTGAAACAGCTGTGACTCCTTAATTTGCCATGTTCTCCGTAATACGGTCTCAATAAAAGTTTGAAATATTTGCTTGCTTTCGAATTTTGCGAGTTTTTCTGTGCAAAGCATTGCACCACGATGTTGTTAGCGAAACTTACGTTTGTTTTCTACCTGCAGACAATACTGGTAAGTGAGATTCTATGACATCATAATGCACGACTAAACAACGCCCGACTAAACAACGTATCGAAAACATCACAGTGACATAACAAAGCACTAAGAAAACAACACCCTACGAAAACATCACACCTTAAATTATTACGCCAAGAATTAAAAGAGGACAAAATACACTTCGAAAATATTACAGCAACATATTAACACGTGGGAAATATAACACTAGAATATCATCACATCCTAATCATTAGTATCACCACGGAGATTAACATGCGATATTTTGGAAGCGTTAGTTTTTATAGAACGTTTTATATCGGTATGAATTTTTTATCGCGTTGTTTAGTCGCGCGTTGTTTTATCAGGACACCGATAAGCGTATAACTCTATTTTTATTTCATATTAATCGCCTAATATAGCGATTCTTAACCGGCGAAGCGCCAAATTTGGAAGATTCTTATTAATTTCAAAATATTTAAAAATCAAGAATGGTTAAGAACCATTGGCCCAGTCAGACAGGACTAGACAGACAAGACTTCTTCTTCTTCTAGTGCCTATTCGTTTCGAATATTGGCGACCATCCTGGCTATGATGATCTTATTGACTGCTGCTTTAAACAGTTATGTGATTGTTTTGGAATACCATGTCCTTAGGTTATTGAGCCATGATATCCTTCTTCTTCCGGACCCTCTCTTTACAAACAATTTACCTTGGAGGATGGATTTTAAAAGTTTGTATTTGGCGTCATTTCTCATTATATGCCCGAGATATTCCAGTTTCCTTCTCTTAATCGTGTTCATCATGTCTTTTTCCTTCCCCATTCTTTCCAGTATTGTTTCGTTGGTCACTCTATCTACCGATGATATTCTAAGGATCCTTCTGTATAGCCACATCTCCAAGGCTTCGAGTTTCTTTTGTGTTGCTTCGGTCAATGTCCATGATTCCATGCCATAGTACAATATGGAGAACACATAGCAGCGCAGGATTTTTACTATGATATCTAATTTGAGGTTGTGGCTTTTGAACAGATTAGACATTTTGATGAAGGCCTCTTGTTTTTTCTATTCTACATCTGACTTTTGTGAGTGGTCCCACTGTTCGTTTACTAAGGTTTCCAGGATAAGTATAAGATCCCTAGATAAGTTTGTATACCCGTTTTATTGGTATATTTTTAATAAATAGTTATCAGTTTTCCTTCTTCTCTTTACTTATGACCAAAAATTTTGTTTTCTTGATGTTCATTTTTAACCCATATCGTTCACTTACTTCATTCACTTTGTTCATTAGCTGTTGTGGACCTTCTATACTATCTGCAAATATGACGGTACCATTTGCATATCGGATATTATTCAGTCGTTCACCGTTTACAAGAATTCCATTCTCATCGTTTTCCAAAGCCTCTCTAAATATTTCTTCTTAATACAGATTGAACATCAGAGGGGAGATGATACACACGGAATTGTGGCCTAGAAATAAATGTGTAAAACGATTAGTTTAACACTACGTAGAGGTAGAAAAAATAAAATCTTACTCTACCTTAACATTCAATCCCTTCAGAGCAAAATTACACAACTAGAACTCTATTTGCAGAAAACAAAATCACAATTTATTTGCCTAACGGAAACCTGGTTGACAAACGATAAACTTTTTCTTATTAATTTTTATATTCGTTACGGCCAACTATGCACCACGATTGACAGTTTTTACATTATTTTTGTCCACATTCTCTGCCAATATCTCTTTTTCCTCTCTCCCACTTCCTTCTTCTGTTCCTCCGTGGAAGATCTTCCTTTTTTCACTGACAATTCCCCTGTCTCCTGGAAACCTGCAAACTCCTTAATTAGTCGCCTAAATCCCTTTCTGTCATTATGTCTTCTTTTTTCACCCCCATCCGATCCAAGTCCAATCTCACTTCCCGAAACCATTTAGGCTCCGTCTTCCTCTTCCTGAAGAGTTCAAAAATCCTCTTTGTCAGTCTAATACTGTTCATCCTCACCATGTGCCCATAAAACTGTATTCTCCTTTTCCTCATTAGGGCTACAATTTCTTCTGTCTTCAAGTATAGTTCTTTGTTAGCTTTTAGTCTTCTCTCTCCATCCTTGATATTTGGGCCTAGGATTTTTCGGAGCATTTTCCTTTCCTTCCTCCGGATGTCTTCGAGGCGACCCTTCCCAATCATGTCTAGTGTTTCTGCAGCATATAGACATTCAGGTCTGACAACAGTATCTAGAAGTCGGAACTTAGACCCAAAGGATAGACCCTTTTTGTTCTATGTATCCTTCTTAAGTTGATAAGCCATTTCCATTCTTCTCGCCCGTTCTTTGAAGACATCCTTATCCGACCAACTCTCCTGTATTTTTTGTCGCAAATACTTAAAACACTTAACTCGCTTTATCTTAGCTTCTATCAACTCCAAGTGGAGAGGAACGTCTTTTATGTTGGTTATGAAGACAGTCTTCTCAAAATAAATTTAAAGCCCAGTCTTCTTGGCTATCATCTGGAGCTCTTCAGTTATTTTTATCGCTGCTTCAACACCGGTAGTGAGTATCACAACACCGTCGGCGAATGCCAAACAATCCGTTCTTATACTTTCTTTGCCTCTCCCTGACCTGAAAGCCTCTTTATCCGAAATTCCTTTGTCCATTCTCGAATAACTTTTTCTAAGACGTAGTTGAATAATTATGGCGAAAGCCCGCCGCCTTGTCGTACGCCTGTTTTTATTTCGAAAGGCTCTGACAACTCCCCCCGGAACTTGATTTTGGAGAAAGTATTGCTAATCGCCTGTTGAATTAGTTTCATCGTCCTGTTGTCCACTCCAAATTCCTCGAGATTTGCCAATAAGGTTTATCGGTCAATGGAGTCATAGGCCTTCCGGAAGTCCACAAAGACGGCGACATATTTATTCTGTCCCAACATCTTGTACTTGAACTATTCCGCAAGTTGAAGATTTGATCCGCGCAAGATCTCCCTTTCCGAAAACCTGCCTGGTATTCAGCCAATTCCGAATCCAATAACCCTCCATTGTTGACAGTAACGCTTCCGATAAAATCTTGTAAGGAACTGAAACAAGAGAGATCCCTCTATAATTATTAACGTCCACATTGTCACCCTTCTAATGAAGGGGATGGATCAAAGCCATTTGCCGGTCAGCAGGAATCCTCTCAGTTATCCATATGTTCTCAAGTAACCGAGTGCAAAATTTTACAACTTCCGCAGATCCCAGTTGTAGGAGTTCAGCGACGATACCATCTTCACCAGCAGCTTTGTTTGCCTTAAGTCCTTGAATAATCCGGAAAATATCGTCTTCGTCAGGAAGAAATAAAGTGGAAGATGATACTTCTGGTGGTTCCATTTTTAGGTTTTCTAGCGGACCATCACAGTTAAGTAATGAGTCGAAATATCTGGCAAAAATGTCACAGTTTTGTTTATCGGTTATTCCTATCCTCCCTTCTTCATTCTTGAAGTACATTCCTGGTGCCTGTTAACCCCGTAACCGTGATTGGAACGTCCGATAAAAGTTCCGTGTATTGTTCATTTGGAAATCTAGTTCTTCTGAAAGTCCCAGCTTTATGTTTCGTCTGATTTCGGAAGATTAACAGCAAGATCATCATCTTGTTTCATTGGGCTCCATTTCTTCCATGCCTGTTTCCGACGTCTCAGTACGTCTGCATTCCACCAATTTTGTCTTATTCGCTTTGTCTGAGAAATCGTTCTTCCAGCAGCGCCTTACATCCCAATTTCTTGACGCAAGGCACTTCAGTTCAACTCTGTAACTTTCCCTTTCCGCATTATTGGATTTTAATTTTCCGACATCATATCGAGGGATATTTTGTCTCTTATATAAATAATTATAAATTTATTGATCATTTTTATAGGGAACATACTATTGGAGGAGGGGTAGCTTAATTTTTGTAGGGAACATTCCACTGGAGGAGGGGTTTGCCCTTGCTGCCCAAACACTAGAAATCAATAGCAGATCAATAGAGAGGCATATCGAAAACAACACACCTTAAATTATCACGTCAAAAACTAAAAGAGGACGAAATACACGTCGAAAAAATCTTACATCAATGACCAATAAACCAATGAGATACTATTTGATGAAATTTCATTGAAAATGAAGCAACTAACTAACGAACCAATATAACTAATTGTTTAATCAGTAATATTGAACTCATTTTAGGTCCTTGCAGCAGACATAAAACGATTTATAGTCGACGTAGACTCAGGCATCGACGACTACCACGCCTTAGTTCTAATGATCCACGCGGACAATCAAGGCTTGATCAAACTGGAAGGCATCGTTTGTACCAAAGGAAACGCAGAAACATTCAATGTATACAATAATGTCTTCAGATTGCTAGAAACTGCTCACCGTACAGACGTAAGTTGACACATTGTCATTTTAGTCCTGCCCTAGTCCGATAATTTTAGATTCCCGTTTACATTGGGACACTCAACGAGATACTCCCCAAAAGGGTCCGCACCGTTCAATTGTTCGGCGAAGACGGTTTTGCCGATCTAACTTTCAAGAAAAAGGACAGCTATACCAATACGTTCGGGTCGCCGATCGAAATGGACTTGCTGCTCTATAATAATCCCAAGCAGATCTCTGTCATGATTCTCGGCCCCTGCACGTCCTTCGCCTTTAAAATGCGGATGTACTACTATTATGCGAGTAATGTGAAAGAATTCTTCATCAGGGGCGGAAATAACAAAGGTAAAGACTTGTTGGACTTGTTGGTGTGTAAGATGATCGCTATTTTTGGTTTCAGTTATGGAACCTGAATTTAATTTTTTGGCCGATCCCGAAGCCGCTTTTTTGATTTTAACAGATGCACAGTGTCCACTCACCTTATTCACTTGGCAAGCCTGCAATCAAGATCCCATTACATTTGTAAGTTTTCTGACAATAAAAACAAGACTAGCTAAGACCAGACCCAAGACATTAAACATTATTCTTTTAGAGTTGGCGTTTTGGACTGAAAGATATATCCAATCCAGTTTGGGACTTAGTGGAACGAGCCGAAACCAAACTTTACGCGGACAAACCGCCGACGGATACATGGTTGTCTTGCGATTCCATGACCGCACTTTCCGCCATTTATCCAGACGCAATAACGAAACAGAGTACTCATTACGCAACGGTTTCTATACTTGAAGACCGGGGTTTGTTAATAATCGAAGACGAGGCTAACAAAACAAATGCGAATATAATCGAAAGCATTGACGTGGAATTGTTCAAAAAAGTTTTCGTCGATTCTTTTGTTGGCATTTGCAAAGATAGGGATTGTACGGATGTATCTTCTCCGCAAGATGAATAATTCTTATGGATTTAAAAAAATATATAAGTCATTTGGGGCCTTATTAAATATTGTTTTTGTTAACCCATTGAGTACCTGCCCCATACGCGATTTATTCGCTTTATCTCCCTTACCTTATCTCCTAACGCTTATTACCAGTTGAACCCCAAACGCTAATTTGTTATGCAATATATACATACCTAATCTACATATTAATACTTTTTTATTTAAACATTCCTATTTCTAAATGCAGATAAAAGCAATTCAGGGTGCCGCAGCCGATTCCCCCTCGCTGTTGCCGTTCGCTAATTTCATTTGCTTACGAATTTCTCGGTTCTCTTGCACCAGCACAGCACCAGCAGTTTTAATACTAATCTAGACTGAACTAAACATGTTTGAAGGAGTATAGGGTAGATTAAGCATAGCTAAACAATACTAAACTATACTACACTAAACGAGAGAGAGAAAAACTAACTAATTGAATGCAATGATTTTTCTAGTCTAGTTCTTTTAATAGTCAGGCTAATAGTCTGACGGACAGATTACGAGTTTTCTTAAGATTTCACCTAATCTAGTTCAGGAATTATTAATCTAGTTCAGGAATAATTCATATGGACGAACAAACTTTAGTTTAGTTTATTTGATAGTCAATGTAATAGACAGACTAGTCTAGTTCAAGAATTACAGTCTAAAATGTGTCAAACTTCCAAAACTTCAAACTTGAAAGTTCCACCTAAATTTAAAAAAGCATTATAACAGGATACAGAGAAAGTATACAGCAACAGTAAACAAGGAAAAAAGAAAATATTTCGAAAAATGAATAAAGAATAGTAAAAAAATAATGAAAACAACATGGGATGTGATGAAGCAAAAATCCGAAACAAATGATAAAAATCACGAACAATCCACGACCTGCGAGACATTAGATAAAGAAACACCCCAGGAAAATATTAACAATTACTACGCCGAAAGAGCTAGTACTTTAATAAAACAAATACCAAACAGGGAATATAAAGACAACATATCAAATGTACTAAATATTCCGTTTTTGCACTATGTTATTGTATATGTATATTTATTGTATATGTATATCTATGTTAATTTAAACACGAGGTTATTGTAAGACCAGCAAGAGAAGAAATTGAAGAAATTGAAGCAGATCTCTATCCTGATTCTCGGCCCCTGCTCGACCATCGCCTTTAAAATGCATATTCTCGACTATTATCCGAGTTATGTGAAAGAAATCTTCATGAGGGGCGGAAATTACAAAGGTGAAAACTTGTTCGACTTGTTGGTGGGTAAGATGGTCGATAGTTTTGGTTTCAGTTGAGGAACCTGAATTTAATTTTAAGGCCGATCCTGAAGCCTGAAGATTTATTATTTTAGCAAGCGCACAGTGTCCACGCACCATTTTCACTTGGCAAGCCTGCACTCAAGATCCATTTGTTAGTTATTTGTAAGTTTTAGATACATTTGTAAGTTTACTGATAATAAAAACAAGACTAGCTAAGACCAGACCAAAGACATTAAACAT